>LR990112.1:0-1250000 GCA_905147225.2 Euproctis similis | reverse complement strand
TATGGTGTTATTATGTTAATAACCATGCTTTAATCTATACATATAATAATAATAATAATATAATATAAGTTAGCTTCACATTTTAATTAACTTATGCCGTTAAACATAACAGACAATTTTAAAACAGTGCCATCTATGAGATTTACAAAACAGAAAACATTAAGTTGAATTACACGTGTAAGCACTTTTTGGTTTTAGATATAAATAAATCTTTGAGATTTTAAAAACATCAAGTCGAATTACATGTTTAAACACTTTTTGAATATAAATAATTGAAATTTCATCATGCGCTTGCGGTCAATAGATGTTTTTAAGAGTCATAGATGGAGTTGTGCATTTTCTTCTTTAAAATTGTATCGTTAATTCTTTTCAGAGATGAGCAAGACAATTAAAAAAATGTATTTGTATATGCTAAAAACTGTTAATATTTTTGTTCGGTATTTATTGGTGTAATGATTGCTTCGTAATTTTATAATTTTACACCATTAAAAAAAAATGTTTCCTATTCGCTAACTAGATGGCGTTGGCGTCGAATTAGGTTGACCTTAACACTGCCTAAGGTGAAATTTGACGGTACCACCATACCTTATAGCGATAAGGTACTCTTCTGATCGGCACAGTTAGAAAATGTCAGCCGCAAGGTGTTCCGCTCAGCAGGTAGTTTAAGAAGACTCCGTAACTTTCTACCCGTTGCCACCAAGACTGCGCTTGCACAATCTATTCTCCTACCTATTCTTGACTATGCCGATACCAGCTATCTTGATCTCACTGAAAACCAACTTCATAGACTTGAGCGTCTTCAGAATCTTTGTATTAGATTCATATTTGGTTTACGCAAATATGACCACGTCACGGAATTTCGTAATAAGCTCAAGTGGTTGTCCATTCGTCTTCGAAGGAATACTCATGTTCTCTGTCTTCTGTATATTACTCTTTTCAATTCTACTACTCCTCACTATCTCAAAAAACGTTTCACGTTTCTTCATGACACACATGCGAGATGCTTGAGATCATCAGCGAGTTTGACCCTAGAAATACACACTCCACAAATTTTCTCCATAAATCGTTTTCAGTCCAGGCTACACGCCTGTGGACTGAATTACCGCTGACTGTCCGACAAGCTGGACTGGCACTGGACTGAAGACTGGCAACTTTCAAAAAACGTCTTTCAAAGAACACTATTTTGCACTTTAAATAACTCAGCAGACATTGTTCAATGAGTATATATTGTATATTTATTTAAATTTTGTTTATTTAAATACGTATTTATATGTGTATTGTATATGTATGTATTGGTATCTGTATGTATGTACATATATTATGTGTGTGTATCTATCTTATATATTCTCACTCACTCACTTTATTTAACTCATATATTATATATTTGTCTATCTTGACGAGGTTTGATAGGAGCGACAGTACACCGCGTATTACTTTTCCTAGCTCATTATCGAACACCTGTCTTAGTTCACTTCAAGACGTGGTCATTTCCATCGGCGGCAATCCATTGGTCGAATATGGGTTACCAGCTCCCCAATCATCACCGCATCAAGACCGTGGAAATCGAGAGTATAACGCTGAGACAATTTACGATCCGAGCGAAATGACCACCATACGAAATCACCATGTCGCTTTGTTCTCTTCAGAGCAAAAACAAATTTATGACACTGTTCTTAAAAGCGTTGGGCAAAACCAGGGTAAAATGTTTTTCTTGGATGCTCCTGGTGGAACAGGAAAAACATTTGTTACCACTGGCATACTTGCAGAGGTCAGGAGGCAAGGCAAAATTGCCATTGCTGTAGCGTCGTCGGGAATCGCTGCCACACTGCTTCCGGGTGGCAAGACAGCACATGCCATGTTTAAAATTCCCATCGATTTAGAGAGCACCGAAACGCCTGTTTGTGGTGTGTCACGCAATAGTGATAAGGGACACGTGCTGAAGGATTGCTCTCTGATCGTATGGGATGAGTGTACGATGGCCAATAGAAAAGCAGTTGAGGCCGTGGACAGAACCCTGCAGGACATCCGCAGGAACGAACACTTGATGGGTGGTGTCACAGTTCTATTCAGTGGCGATTTCCGACAAACGCTTCCCGTGGTGACGCGGGGATCGAGGGCTGACGAGGTGAATGCTTCGTTGAAACGATCTTCGCTGTGGTCACGAGTTCGTACGCTGCGCTTGACCATTAATATGAGAGCTCGGCTCGGCGGCAATGCACGTGCTCAAGAATTCTCCGATGTTCTTCTAAGTCTTGGCGAAGGCACTCTACCAGAGGAGAGAGGTGGGCAGGTGGTGCTTCCAGAGTCTCTCGGTAGAGTCGTATCCAGCTTAGAAGAACTCATTCGCTGTGTGTACGGGGACATCAGTCATATACCGCACCAGCAGAATTCTTGGGTATGTGAGCGGGCAATTTTGACGCCCAAAAATGGTCAGGCTGAAGCAATCAACGAATGCATTCTCTCGAAAATTGAGGGGAATGAAGTGGTTTACACCTCTATAAACACTGTCATCGAGCAAGATGATGCCACACATTATCCCGTGGAATTTCTGAACTCTCTGTCAGCAAGTGGACTTCCAGCGCATACTATCAAGCTGAAAGTCGGTGTCCCGATTATGCTTCTTCGGAACCTATCTCCTCCGAAGTTGTGTAACGGGACCCGCCTTAAAGTCATCTCGCTCCACAGACACAGCATTGAGGCGGAAATTCTTACGGGTTGTGGCGTAGGCGAGGCAGTATTTGTACCACGCATTCCCCTCATACCTCATAACTTCCCGTTCCAGTTCAAGCGCGTACAGTTCCCCGTGAGTGTTTGCTTCGCGATGACCATCAATAAGTCGCAGGGGCAGACACTGAGAGCAGCGGGTGTCGACCTCAGGACGAGCTGCTTCTCACACGGGCAGCTGTACGTCGCTTGCTCCCGCGTCACCAGTCCTGACTCTCTTTACATTTTGGCTGCGGAGAGCCAAACCAGCAATGTTGTTTATAGAGAAGTTTTATAAGTATATATTTTTATCCTTTTCTATATTTATATTTTCTTATTCATTATTTTCTACATTTGCTTCAGTCGCAACTTATTACTTAATTCAGCAGAATCACCATAAAGTCATTTATTCAAAGCAGACTGAAAATCAGCACTTTTGAAGTTCAACAATTTTACAAAAGACAGTCTCCCTCTGTTACTGTACTTTCTGTATTTATGAAATGTAAAGAAGTAACGGGTAAATAAATGTTATTTTAAAAGGTATAATCGTAGGTATTTTTGGTGCTGTATAGCGTTCAGGCAGATGACGTCGCGGGCTACAGCTATACTACAAAAATTCCTGTTAAAATGAAAATAAACAATGCGGGCAACAACCATTGCTACCGCAATCTGTACTTATCCTACCAGTTACAATTTCATTTTAGAGGTAATTACTTCTCAACTGTCTATGTAAAAATATAGCTATCTGATCACAAATTCCACGCGTACGAAGTCGCGGGCACAGCTAGTTATACAATAAACAAAAGCCATTATTTAACTTGGACGACACGAAACTTTATCGAAGCGAACTATTGGCAAACATTATACTTTATTATATTTATTCGATTTTAGTAACGAATGTTGTAAATTTAATTTAAGTTATTATCCATTATTATTATTATATTATCTTTCATTACTTTATACAGCTAGGTGGCGGTAGGTTTATTGCTATATAGGAAGCTTCATTTAACTTTACTTTCTTACGGTATTTATGTTTATATCTGAAGGTGTGCGCAGTGGCAATCATGCCTAATCTCGCCGAGATTAATAATTAGGACAATAAGCTCTAGGGTGCACATGCAGCTAACGTGGCGCTCTCTGTGAGCTGCACAAAGCATTATATAACACGCAGATAGATGAGCCAACTGAATTATTGATGGACAAGGATCCGCTGAGATTAGTACGTAATTATCACTGCTGATTTTGTATACATATAAATATACCATGGTATGAGCTGTTCTTGGATCATTTGATAATCACAAATCACAAATATATCTAAATGTACTAAATCCAATTCCAAAATTATAGTTGGACCTTACAGCTTAAACAGCACTTGGTCCAGTTTGAAATTATATGTTATGGATTGTGGTTACAAACAATGTGATGTTTGTTGTCAATTGACGTTATTTTTGTTGTAATGATACCAATATATTCGTGGCAGGATGAGTATCTGTCCCACCACTCTGCCCATCGCACCCACGCCCATCTGTCTGCGGCTCGCCAAATTGTACACTGGAATCTTATCTAACGCTTCTGAATCCAAAATCGTAGTTTCGAACCACACCAATGACTCTTAGAAATTATTTTCGAAAGTTATCTGTGAATAATTTCGATGACTGACAATATTGTGCCCGGCATACATCAATAGGTCTCTCCACATATTCCATTTGGAATGCTAAGCGGCAAGTCGAGGCTTAATAGCCATTGCCAAAACGTTCGGGTAGAAAAAGCGTAAAGTAACAAAAAAAAAAAAATAGAGACAGAACTTTGTGATAGGGAAACGCGAAAGCAGGCACTATTTACATACATACATAACTTCATGCCAAATCCCTTGCGGGGTAGGCAGAGAGAATAGAGCGCTATAAGGCACGATTCTTACACGCCTCACTCGCTTCGTTGACTTTCATAAATCTTTTCATGCACGCGCGTCGGTTTTTGAGGCTCCTAACATCACCTTCCTCCAGAACACGTTCTATTTGGTCATGGAATGTGTGTCTTAGCCGTCCTCGACTCCTACAACCATCCGCTTTTGCATTGTATATCTGCTTATATGAAATCCGCTTGCTTTTATATGAAATTGTATATTTATGGTGCAAATAAAGAGATATCTATCTATCTATCTATCTTATCACGTACAATTAGGTTATTAGGTTACTTTAGCACAGTCAAAATCACACCTATTCCGGAAACTATCTCTATGTATGTATATTTATGTCTAAGTATGTGTATATTTAAGAGTATATGTGTAAGTGTATATATGTATATATTATGTCGTATATACAATGTGTAAGGATACTATATCTATCTATCTATTATATGCTTTATATTTATTGCTTGTGTTGGATTTATAGTTTTGTTAATTTCTTTTTTGTTGTTTTTTTAGTTATCTATATAAATTCTATTTTAGACACCAAAGACTACCCTTGCTTTACTTGGTATGAGATTGTCTGGAAGAAATCGCCGATAGCGATAAGACCGCCGTTTGTGCATTTTTTATTTGTTTATCCAGCTAATGCAATGTAATCCTTTTGTTTTGGTGTACAATAAAGAATATTGAATATTAGTCAATCTTGCATCAACCATTCTTTCTACATGTCTGAACCATCGGAGCATTCCCTTTCTTACTTTTACACCGACACTCTCTTTCAAACTAACTTCGTTCCTTACAACCTTGTTTTCTACGCAGCCAGCGAGAGTCACTCCGCAGATTTTGCGCAGTGCCCTCATTTCTACCGCGTTTATTCTACTTTCATGCACACTCTGCCATACCCAGCTCTCGCTTCCATAAGTTAGCGTTGGGATCAGGACTGCATTGTGGATTGCTAGCTAGGCTTTTCTGCTAATGTTTTTTCCGCCTAGGAATCTGCCCAACGCTCCATTTACGCTATTTCGTATCGCCACTCGTCTTTCTACATCCACGGTGTACCTTTCATCCCTGCTAAAAGCGCATCCAAGATATACAATTTTATTCACCTGTTCCAGCACTACATCATCAACTGTTATCCTTGCATCCGTTCTGGATTCCTCCCTTTCAAACACCATAACTTTCGTTTTCGTCCCATTCAACTGCAAGCCTTTAATCATGCAAGCATCTAGGCACTATTTGAGGCACTATTTGATTTGACAATAGAGCACGCGCGGTATCGCAGGGACTTACGAAGGTATTTATTGGAATCCTTGAACAAAATAAATCATATATCACTTGTACTAGGGTCTCGCAGACGATAGATGCGATAGGTTTTCTTTTTGTTGTGAGAGTGAAATATGTTCGCGAGACGGTACAATAATATAATATCTGGTTCCGGGCTCATGTGTCTGTTGTGTTCCGACATCTCTATTGTGTCCGCTACAATGAACCACTAAATAACATATCATGTACGTACAAATATATCATTTTTCTCAAGAAAGTAAGTACTGGGAGTGATCAGAGAACAGATTACACTGAACTACTCCATCATCACAACTCACAATGATACAATGTCCACTACACCTCGGGGTATCTCTAGCAGACAATGAATGAATAGCTTTTGTTAAACTTGTAAGATAAATGTTTTGTAAGCAAATATTAATAATATAACATAGCATAACTTCACGCCTTGTTCTACCCGAAGGTGTAAGCAGCAACATTTATTCCTCGACTTTCTAAATCGTTACGTAGGTGGCGGAACCTATTACCGGACACCGGGCACAAAGTGTCAGTCATCGATATCTCGTAAAATTCAGAAAATATTTTTTTTTTATGGGATAGGAGGGCAAACGAGCAGGCGTGTCACCTGATGGTAAGCAACCAACGCCGCCCATGGACACCAGCAACACATATAGTGTTACTGTTGCGTTGCCGACCTTTAAGGGATAGGGAATAGGAAAGGATGGGGAAGGGGGGTGGGCCTCCGGGTACCTCTCTCACCGAACGAAACGCGGCACGAGCCACATTACGTCGGTCTTCTGAGAGGTCGTGGTATTTCACCGGTCGAGCCGGCCCATTCATGCAGCGAACTGCTTGGCTCTACCACTGTTAATAAATATAATAATTATAGTGGCACTTGTAATAATGATCGTTGTTTTCTATTGATATATTCTTGTTAAAACTTAATATGTGTAAGCTACTAATAAGAAATTATTAAAACAAAACCTGTAATGGTGATCCGATGCTCGAAATTGGAGAAGAAGATAATATAGTTCTTACTAGCTGACCCGGCAAACGTTGTCTTGCCGAAAAATAAAATTTATAAAATAGAGGTTGATTGTAGGGGGTTGAAAATTTAGGGTTGTATGTATTTTAGTATCCCGTTTTATAAACAAAATAAGAAACAGAAATATGTCGAAAAATTAAAAAAAAATATTGAGGGGTGGGCTACCCTTGTGATTTAGGGGGATGAAAAATAGATGTTGTCCTATTCTCAGATTTACCCGATATGCACACAAAATTTAATGGGAATCGGTCAAGCCGTTTCGGAGGAGTTCAATTACGCACATCTAGACTCGAGAATTTTATATATTAGATACATACATAACTTCACGCCAAATCCCTTGCGGGGTAGGCAGAGAGAACAGAGCGCCATAGGGCACGATTCTTACACACCTCACTCGCTTCGTTGACTTTCATAACTCTTTTCATGCACGCGCGTCGGTTTTTGAGGCTCTTAAGATCACCTTCCTCCAGAACACGTTCTATTTGGTCTTGGAATGTGTGTCTTGGCCGTCCTCGACTCCTACATCCGTCCGCTTTTGCATTGTATATCTGCTTAGGGAGCGTTCAAGTATTACGTAACGCAATTTGGGGGGGCGGGGGGGTCTCGTAAAACGTTACGATGCGTTACAGGGGCGGGAGGGGGTCTTTCTTACAACACGTTACGTAACATTATTTCTTTTTTTATATAAAAAATTAGGGAATTAAAACTCCCAAATTGGCAACCCTTTTCGTTTACGTTTTACGGGGAATCCCTCGATTGTATTGAAAAAGCTAAAATACTTAGGAGAATGAAGGAGAAAAACAATTGTGTGTAAAGCCAAAAATTTATAAAAAAAATAAACGAAATACGCAGGTGTTGCGAATTAAAAATCTATTGTTTTAACTTTTTGCAACCAGGGTAAAATTGATCACTTGAATGTTACGAAACGTTTAGAGAGGGGGGGGGGGTAGAGAAAAACGTTACGGAGCGTTATAGTGGGGGGCGGGGGGGTCAAATATCTTCAAAAATTGCGTTACGTAATACTTGAACGCTCCCTTAGGCCCGTAAGATCAATCATAGTTAAAACTGTCGATTTTCTAAACTATAGTCAATTTTAATCTAGAGTTTAAACCTGCCTCGTAAGATCAACAGCGAAATGGACATAGATTACGTAAACTAAGTTTAGTTTTCGACAGATGGCAACATTTGGTTATTTAAAGTCCATATTTCGCTCATCATTCACTCTTTTGTACATTGTCTGTGGCATATTTCGTGAAAAAAACTCTTTTTCTCTTTCTTTTATGAAGTTTTATAGTGTGACCATAGATTTAAGAAAAATAGATCGGCAATAGTCACCCAAACAACGTGACCAAAAATGGGTTGTTAATGTGTGAGTGACTTACGGGGCTCGTGGCGCATTGGTAAAACAACCGGCTGCAGCACTGAGGTTGGGGGTTCGATTTTCGCCCGAGTACAAATATTTATAACAAACATTAATATTTGTGCGGCGTCTGGGCGTTTTTCTATGTATTATAAGTATGTATTTACATATTTACAAAAGAAAAGTATATATGTATTAGTATCCGTTCTCTAGTAACTATAGCACAAACATTTAGTTGCTTAGTTTGGAACTGGCGCTGTGTGATTTGTGTCCAAGATATTATTATTATTATCAATGTGTTCTAAGGGAAAATGGAAAAGCTAGAAGAATGGGCAGCAGCATTCTTTCTCAAGACACTACAGCCTACTGCGATCGCCAACCCGCCTGCCAAGCGTGGCGATTATGGCAAAAACCCCCCATGATTGCGCGGACCGGCAGTTGTGGCGCTTTATGAGGGAGGCCTATGTCCAGCAGTGGACGTCAAAAGGGCTTATGATATGATGTGTTCGTAAAAAGCGCTTCAAAGCGTTAACTTTTACATAGTGTTGGGTGTAATGTTAATGGGTGGAAATATAAATATCCCCAAAATCTAATATACGCAGTTACGCTGTCAGTTATTCGATGCTATTAGTAAATTTTTCCTGACATGTGCCATCTATTGTAGTCTATGCTAAATCTATGTATGAACCCACAATCGTTGTGTCAGATGTCAGCTGATAAACGACCGCCATTTTTAAACTAGGCAGGACCACAGTTTAAACGGCAAAATCTTCTGGTATAAGCTAAACTATAGTTTAAACTGTTATTGGAGGTTTATCTAGCATTGATCTTACCAAATAAACGACAGATGAGGTTTAAACTAGATAAAATAGTTTAAACTGTGATTGATCTTACGGGCCTTAGTCAGTCTTGCGTCAACCATTCTTTCTACATGTCCGAACCATCGGAGCATGCCCTTTCTTAGTTTTACACCGACACTCTCTTTCAAACCAACTTCCTTCCTTACAACCTTGTTTTCTACGCGGTCAGCGAGAGTCACTCCGTAGATTTTGCGTAGAGCTCTCATTTCTACCGCGTTTATTCTACTTTCATGCACACTCTGCCATACCCAGCTCTCGCTTCCATAAGTTAGTGTTGGGATCAGGACTGCATTGTGGATTGCTAACTGGGCCTTTCTGCTAATATTTTTCATCCAAGATATACAATTTCATTCACCTGTTCCAACACTACATCATCACCCATTATCCTTGCATCTGTTCTGGATTCCTCCCTTTCAAACACCATTACTTTCGTTTTCGTCGCATTTAACTGCAAGCCTTTAATCATGCAATCATCTTTCATAGTAGTGACTAGTGTTTGCAGGTCCGACGGCGATTCGGCTAGAAGCACGGCGTCATCTGCGTAAAGCAGGCAGCTCACAACTAGGTCACCCATTCGCATCCCTACATCCATCGATCTCATTCTCTGGAGACAACTGTCCAGGTACAGGATGAACAGTCGAGCGGACAGCACGCAACCCTGTCTGACGCCGATATTGACGTCAAACCAGGGGGACAAGCCGCCGTCAACACGCACACATGCTGTGCAGCCCTCATAAGTGGACTGCACAGCGCGCAGCAGTGCTCCGCTCACCCCGTAGCCCGGGAGTATATCCCACAGATCCTTTCGTAACACTCTGTCAAACGCTTTTTCCAGATCCACAAAACCGCAGAAAACCTTCCGGTTAACAGCCAGTTGTTTCTCCACGATGTTGCGGAGAGAAAAAATCTGATCCATGCACCCTCGTCCGCTTCTGATAAAAAACGATCTTTATGAAAATAGTACTGTTGATATTTATTATTCATTTTAATGTATTGTCAGGTCAGAGGTCTTTGCTGGTAGAAGTATGTCCGACGTCGATTGGTGAGATTTGGGTATGCGACCCCAACCTCCTCGAGCTGCTGCTGCTACATCCCAGTCCTTCCGTAACAGCAGTATCCCCACCTTGATTACTTAACTTATCTATAATAGTCCTTCTGTTTACCCTCTCCCTCTCCCTTTCCGCCAATCCATTGGTCTGCCGCGCCAAAGGATGCATGTGCAGGGGCGAGTCTGTATGCTAGCGTGCCGGATATCTGGAAGTGGTGCCCCCAGATACTTAACCTTCCCTTTGGATGCGGGGCCTGGTGCTGGTTATTATAATTTTAACATTTATTGTAAGAAATGTAGTCGGTTTCATTATCGGTTCGGCATCTCTTAATCTAATCTTTATCATGTGTTGCTATATATCCTATTCGCGGTCGGTCGGTATTTTAACTGTTATTTATTTATCAGATGCGTATCGGAGGACTGTGCATTGTTTGAGAATTACTTTAGATCACAATTTAAGCCCAAATTACACGGATGATCTCAAATGTAATAATTTGAAACGTCATTTGTGTGCTTATATAAAATTGATTAAAGTCTTTGGAGCTACGTGTACATACATGAGATTACGGGTGAGATAATGAATGACTTGAAACTTTTACTATATTTATACATATATATAGTCTCGGTAGTCCAGTGGTAGAACACACGGCTTCTGATCCAGAGGTCCGGGTTCGAATCCTGACACTGGCTCACACCAATGACTTTTCTAAATAAGTTTCGGAAGTTAAGTGTGATAAATATCGATGACTGAAAACTTTGTGCCCGGTATAGCAATAGGTTCGCCACCTATTCCATTTGGGACGTAAACATAATGGCGAGACAAGGCTTAAGCCACTGCCTACGACTTCAGGTAGAAAGAGGCGTGAAGCTATGTTTTTATTTTATGTTATGTTAATATACATGTTTATGCAAATTAATATATATGGATGTAAACCGCAAAGATACATACAATATTGAAGGCTATAGTTTAAGAACATAAACATTAGCAAGCTTAATACTGCGTTACTGCGAATTTAGTTTTTTATTCTTTGACACTAATTTAACCACTATGACCAGTACAACTTAACTCTAACCGCCATCTTATTGACTATATGATCAAACCTATGTTTGATCGTATGGTCTATAGGTTTGTATTTATGGTAGAGTTAATGTTTATACTATAACGTTACCATAAATACAACCTTAACCAATGCAAGATTAATTAAAAAATCCTCTCCAATAATATCCTCCAATAATATATATTTGGGCAGGGGCACCCCACTACCACCTTACCCCATTTGACCGCATCCAACGACGCGCGAATCGCCTTGTGATCAACCAAGCTCTTTCCGATCGGCTTTTGACCCCTTGGCGTTGTGGAGAGATGTTGCATCTTTATGCATCCTGTACCGCATATACCATGGATAGTGCTCTGAGGAATTGGTCGGATTAATACCGACTACTGATTTTCGCCAGCACTCCACTCGCCTATGTTACCATCATTGCATCATAGCATTAGCTGAACAGTTGGCGATCGATAACTGTGCGTATCCAACGGCACTTCTTACCACGCACTGTTCCGTCGTGTAACCAGTTGCCGGCAACGGTATTTCCGGACCCCTACGACCTAGTCACCTTCAAGAAACGAGCCTATTCCCACCTTAAAGGCCAGCGACGCCCCTGGTGTTGCAGATGTTAATGGGCGGCGGTAGTCGCATTCCAACAGGTGACCCGCAAGCTTGTTTGCCCCTTCTATCATAATAAAAAAAATATTCCGCCAAATAATACAGAGTACTAGTTACACTTTCTGAAAGCATATCAAGTCTGAATGTCTCCTATTAAAATTACAATAATTTACTTTGTAGACTATTCAGGGAATGGCAAGTTCTTGGTTAAATATTATTTTTCGGATAATTTACTTTGTGAATATGAGGAGTTGGGTAAGTTCATATCTCTAATTAATTTCAGACTTTGAAGTAACTGACGCTTATGGTAATTGAGCTTACATTCTTAGTATTGTATTAATTACAGACTCTTGATGTTCTGCCGTGGGATAAAGATATTTTATCATATGTCGCAATCACAAGCATACCTTTTATAATATCGGAGCTAACTGCAAACGCCCTCGATGAAATAAAATTACTGTTGATGAAGTAACTTTTAATATTCCAAGGTATAAAAATACTCATTTATTGTGAATAATTTTAAATTGAAATATTGTAATAAGGCTAATTTAATTGAATTTCCACATATAGAAACGTTATCTGGTAGACTTAGCTTAAGCAGTAAATGAGGTAAAAAATAATTAATACAAATCAAAATTTAGTTTTCATAATCTGAATAAATAAAGTAAAAATAGAATCAAAAAAAGTTTTTATTTGGTGTAACAGGTCCTGCTACATATTGCATTTTAACACACATAACACAACATAACTTCACACCTTTTTCTACCCGAAAGTGTAGGCGAAGTAGTGTAAGCGTCGATTTGCCGTTATGTTTTACGTCCCAAATGCCATACCGGGCACAAAGTTTTAGTCATCGCTATTTGTCACCCACCCATAACTGTCGAAAATAATCTCACAATGTCATTGGTGTGAGCCAAGATTCGAACTTGCGACTTCTTGATTCAGAAGTAGGGTGGTAAACCATTTGATGACCTAGATATAGCGACTTATATATAGTGTCAATTTCGGGTATAGCAACTTGTTTTAAGAAACATTTATGACATACAGTTCAGTTTCTACAGTGGTAGGGCCATGCAGCTTGCCGGCTCGAAGGGTAAAATACCACGAGCTGTCAGAATATCGACGTAAAGTGGCTCTTGCCGCGTTTTGCTCGGTGGGAAGGAGAAAGTGGTTGGGTCTCCGGATACCGTCCGGAGGCCCAACCGCTTTCTCCGTCCCCTTCCCATCCCACTCCCAACCCCTTCCGTATCCAATTGTAAGGGCCGGCAATGCAAATGTAACACCATATGTGTTCAGGTCTCCATGGCCGGGGTGTGTTGCTCACCATCAGGTGAAACGCCTGCTCGTTTACCCCCTATACCATAAAATGACAAAAAAATGAAAGATGTCCAGAAATACATTACAGATGTTGCTATTGAATCAGCAAATGCGCAAGGACTCAGTCATAAAACTATTAGGTATTTGTATCTTTTGTTTAAATTCATAAATTGTCAAACAAATGTTTTGTTTGACCATTGAATCCATCCTCTATTGAGAGACCCTGCGAACACCAGCGCGCCAACGCCAGCACTCTAACCTGTACCTTGATCTTACACCTGTAACCTTATCTACCCCAGGTCCGAAAAGGTAAGGAAATATGATTCGTATGGTTATTGTGTATGTAGGCTGAGGCGTAATTTTCGCGTAGTCGTGGGTAGTGGGTATCGTATATTTTGTAGCCGATATTAATGTACGAGCGACGATCAACAACGTCGCAGACGTAGCAGTGTGCGGCGCCATGTTACGAACATGGCCCGATATTAATGATATTTATATATTAGATACGTGAGGTAAAAAGTTATTAGTCCTACTAATCACAAAGCTTTTAAAATTATAATCTGAAAAAGAGCTTCGGTTCTTTCGTGGTATCGAGTTCGAATATACAAATATACACCTGTAATTACTGTTTGAAAATCAAAGTCGAATAAGTTCTGAATTAAATTAATCTAAAGTAAAAAAAAATACTTTAGTAAATCATTCTTAATTGCCAAATCTTTGAACAAATATTGGCATAGCATTAATTGTTGCTGAAAACAAACTGTCATTATTATTATAGATCATCGTTGGTCATCTTTACTACTTTACAACTAATAGTCCAGTCATTTAGGCTTAAATTAGGTAGGAATCTCGGAATTTGAGTATAATATAAATTAAACTATAATTGCGATATGTTCAGTTCTGCAATTACATGGGCAGGTAAGTGTTATTAATTAAATTAATACTGAATAAATAGTAAATAGGTTAGCAAAAAAATGATAAATATAATATACATACATACATACATACATAACTTCACGCCAAATCCCCTGCGGGGTAGGCAGAGAGAACAGAGCGCCATAGGGCACGATTCTTACACACCTCACTCGCTTCGTTGACTTTCATAACTCTTTTCATGCACGCGCGTCGGTTTTTGAGGCTCTTAACATCACCTTCCTCCAGAACACGTTCTATTTGGTCTTGGAATGTGTGTCTTGGCCGTCCTCGACTCCTACATCCGTCCGCTTTTGCATTGTATATCTGCTTAGTCAGTCTTGCGTCAACCATTCTTTCTACATGTCCGAACCATCGGAGCATGCCCTTTCTTACTTTTACACCGACACTCTCTTTCAAACCAACTTCCTTCCTTACAACCTTGTTTTCTACGCGGTCAGCGAGAGTCACTCCGCAGATTTTGCGTAGAGCCCTCATTTCTACCGCGTTTATTCTACTTTCATGCACACTCTGCCATACCCAGCTCTCGCTTCCATAAGTTAGTGTTGGGATCAGGACTGCATTGTGGATTGCTAACTGGGCCTTTCTGCTAATATTTTTTGCGCCCAGGAATCTGCCCAACACTCCGTTTACGCTATTTCCTATCGCCACTCGTCTTTCTACATCCGCGGTGTACCTTCCATCTCTGCTAAAAGCGCATCCAAGATATACAATTTCATTCACCTGTTCCAGCACTACATCATCAACCATTATCCTTGCATCTGTTCTGGATTCCTCCCTTTCAAACACCATTACTTTCGTTTTCGTCGCATTCAACTGCAAGCCTTTAATCATGCAATCATCTTTCATAGTAGTGACTAGTGTTTGCAGGTCCGACGGCGATTCGGCTAGAAGCACGGCGTCATCTGCGTAAAGCAGGCAGCTCACAACTAAGTCACCCATTCGCATCCCTACATCCATCGATCTCATTCTCTGGAGACAACTGCCCAGGTACAGGATGAACAGTCGAGCGGACAGCACGCAACCCTGTCTGACGCCGATATTGACGTCAAACCAGGGGGACAAGCCGCCGTCAACACGCACACACGCTGTGCAGCCCTCATAAGTGGACTGCACAGCGCGCAGCAGTGCTCCGCTCACCCCGTAGCCCGGGAGTATATCCCACAGATCCTTTCGTAACACTCTGTCAAACGCTTTTTCCAGATCCACAAAACCGCAGAAAACCTTCCGGTTAACAGCCAGTTGTTTCTCCACGATGTTGCGGAGAGAAAAAATCTGATCCATGCACCCTCGTCCACTTCTGAAACCACCCTGAGCCTCCCACAACACTCCATCAGATATCACCCTCATTCTCCTTTCAATAATTTTCCCATACACTTTTGCTGCTAAACTGATCAAACTGATGGCCCTGTAACTGGCGCACTGCATACGTGATCCCTTACCTTTATACAAGGGCACGATGACAGCGCGCCTCCAGTCCATGGGAACCTTACCCGACCTCCAGCACAGATTGCTCAAGGTCAGGAAAGCGTCCCGGACACAGGATCCACCGTGTTTGATCATTTCAGCAGACATCATATCAATTCCAGCTGCCTTACCATTTTTCATACTTCGTATCGACCATTCAATCTCTTCCATAGTAATGTCCTCATCAGATGTTGGCGCAGCGGTGTCAGCCGTAGGCTCACTCGCGGCGCCCACATCCGGAACATACTCGTACATTTCCCCAAAATACTCACTCCACCTGCCCAATACATCGCTTGGGTTTGCAAGAATGTCACCAAACTTAGACATAATTTTGTCCATTCTGGATGTTGACGAAGAACCCCGAGACTTTCTAACTTCCCTCCAGAAGAGTTTGTTATTCGCCTCGAAGTTCTCCGTCAACCTCACTTCCTCATTCGCAACAAGTCTTTCACGCTTCTCTTTCACTAAGGCTTTGGTAACATTCCTGCAGCGGCGGTAGCTCTCATACTTTTTCTCTGTCATACTATCATTCTGGTTCAAACTTGAGACATAATCCAACCATGCTTTTTTCTTTCTTTCGACGCTGGATTTCACATCCGCGTCCCACCAGGCGTCACCTCTCAGAATCTTATGCCTCTTTGCACTACCACATACTTCTTTTGCACTATTCACTATACTTTCTTTCATTCTTTCCCAGCATTCTTCAACACCTAGGTCAGAAAGACTCGTCTCATTGAGTCTTTTACTGACTAGGCCTACATACATACTCCGTACATTTTCATCTTCTAATTTCTCACATTTTATCCTTTCAAGCTCTCCGAAATGGGTACGCACTCGCCAGTGTCTCCACTTCCTGAAAAGGCCCACGAATCGGCTTACCACCAGGTAGTGGTCCGTATCAAGAGTGGGGCCTCTGTAGGCTCTTGTATCCCTTAGAGTATTTCGGAGACGACTATCTATCAAAATCAAATCTATCATACTCTTTTGCTCATTCCGTCTCCACGTATACGTGTGAATATCTTTATGACGGAATAATGTGTTAGACACAAGGAGGTTCCGTTCCAGGCATACGTCCAATATCGGCTTACCAGCATCATTCACTCTCTTGTCACCATTCGGACCAAGGACAGCCTCCAGGCCGTCTCGCTTGGTTCCGACCCACCCATTAAGATCACCACACAGAATTATCCTTTCATTTTCCTCAGCTAGATCCAGAATATCCCTAACAGTTTCCCAAAACTCTTCGAGTTCGCGGGGATCCGCGGAGCTAACGGGAGCATAAGCTGCGACCAGGAAAACTCGCGTGATCCCCAGTTTTATTCGAACCCAAAGATGTCTTGGGCCTACCAACTCATAATCTTTCACTCCGGAAGCAAAGCGGGAGGAGAGAACGACTCCAACACCCCCACTGGCACGGACGTCCGGGTCCACTCCGGACCATAGGGCTACCATGCCACCGGGGAGGTCCTCGGTCTCCCTCCCCCTCCGCTTTGTCTCCGTCAAACATAAGGCATCCAGGCATCTCTCATTGAATACATCCATCATCTCATTCATCTTTCTTGCCATGCTACCTCTAACATTCCACGTGCCTATACGGCACTCCCCTCTCCTCGTCCCGCCAGGATTGGCGCTGCGTGAAGGGTGGCGGCCCCCTTCGCCGCATGCGCATGCAGCCGCACCGACGGGGGCTAATCGGTGCCCGTCGCTTGCGGGGCACGCCCTAGCAGCCCGTCCGGCTGAGTTTGCTTTGGTCAAGATTGCGTCCCACTGGGACGGCAGGGATCGCGACGCGCACGCTCTTGACATGACCCCCTAACTAATATATTATATTCGGTTTTATATAAATATAATATATTAGTTAATAAATATTGACAAATGTTTATAATTATTGATTTATAGATAGTTCATCAACTATATATGGCGCGTTTTCGATCGGCGGCACCGGTTGACCCGGTGGTCTTGTGACCAAGCGCTCTCCACCCATTATCTAGAAAACGGTTCACAGTAATTTTGTCTTCAATATTTGTAGAGAATTTAGTAATCTACATACATCTACGTATTGATTATCAATACAAATAGCAAAAAACTCATAGGAAATGAGATATTTACAAAAATAGCGCAAAAAACTATTTTTGTGACTTTTGACCTTGAAATTTAATAGTTGCGTACACCCTACCATATGTAGGTTTTGAGAAAACTTTTAGGGTGTCACTATACAAGAGTTTACCGATTTACAGCCAGGTATCTCAAATTTCGAGGTGAACTTACTATAATGACTGAACTATAATGGATCTGAATAAAAAATAAGTTACATGCGTTTTCTAAGCAAATGATTGATGTTATAATTATATTATTATCAGTGAAGAACATTGGCTTATAGAGTGATTCAATCGTTCAATTCAATGTTCGTTGAATATCGCAATACGTAATGAAGTATGAATTTCTATTCGAATGAACTAACTATATTTCAGCTCGCATTGATCTGAATTATCAATGGCTCGTATGTAAATCTTGTACAAAAGATATAATAGATTTATCTGGACGCCAGGAGCGGCTCTTGCTCTAATCTTAATTTACCGTCGACTAACATATTAGTAAGCCTCAGCCACATTTCTTAATACTTTCAATTGTACCTAATTTGAATACCATTTAATCGTGATAACTAACAAACCAGATTTAATTAAAATTATTTTCGTTCTTCAATTTTACTGATTAGATCCAGGATCTTTTATGCTAAGAACCCACCAACATTTTGAATGAGTAAATGGGTTAGTAAAAATTAAGTAACTTGATATTCTTATTTATTTTACTTGTTTTTAGAATGACATTATATTACTTTTTATTAGCTTCACCTGTATGTTTATATGTTTGTATGTTTGTATATTTGTATGTTTGTTTGTAACCGACTCGTTTCAAGTTAATAACGTAGACTTTCCGCTGATTGCCACTAGATGGTGCGAGAAGTGTCTCGCACCATCTAGTGGCAATCAGCGGAAAGACTACGTTATCAACTTGAAACGAGTTCCTTGTATAAGTCACAGATGGCGCTATTAACGCGCTTGTTATAGAAAACCGAACTAAAAAATATAAAATAAATAATAGTTTAAAAAAACTAAAAAACACGCTTTTTATAGAAAACCGAATTAATAAATAGAAAAATAAAAAAATATATAGATAGATAGATAGATAGATAATTCTTTATTTACACCATATAAATTACAAAACAAAAAACATACATTATTGACAAGAGATACATAAAGGTATAAATGGCGGCCTTATCGCTAACAGCAATTTCTTCCAGGCAACCTTTGGTAATGTAACAGTGCCTAGAAAAAACGGGTAATTTTAGGTGTCATTAAAAACATATATACACACATACATACATACATATAGATACAACCAATAAAATAAATATATTATACATAAAATAAATAATTGTATAGTATATTACATACAATCTTACATAATAATTCAACAAGCTTGTGCAATAAAATATACAGAAATACTAACACATAAATACTAATACACATATGTACTTAACAAAAATGGACTAGGAGTAGTCTCTGTCATGATGGTGCTTTAAAAGTGTTTTAAAAGTAGTGATGGATTTCGCTGTTCTGATTTCCACGGGTAGTGCATTCCACAGCAGAACTGCCTGGACGGAAAAAGATTGCCCATAAAAATGTGTAGAGTGCATAGGAACTGCCAATCTTAAATTTTCCGATGACCTCAGATATTTTATTTTAAAAAAAGCGTGGGGTGCATGGTGTCTATAGTTATAAATATTTTATTGACAGATATGAGTAGAGTGATTATCATTTCGATAATATCTTAACAAGCACCCCACGCTTTTTTTAAAATAAAATATATATTTTTTTTATTTTTCTATTTTTTAATTCGGTTTTCTATAAAAAGCGTGTTTTTTAGTTTTTTTAAACTATTATTTATTATACAAGGGCTTTTAAAAGTCGACAAATTACTAAAATTTTAAATTTATCATTATTCACATTAGTCTTAATTAAGACTGTCATTCGGTTATGTCATATAGGGTTATGGTTCTAAAGTTTAAACATATATAACAAAACTTCACGCCTCTTTCTTCCCGAAGGTGTAGGCAGCGGGCTGCTGCGTTATGTTTACGTCCCAAATGGAAAAGGTGGCGAACCTATTGCCATACCAGGCACAAAGTTTTCAGACATCGTCACACATAACTTCCGAAAATAATTTCGAGAAGTCATTGGTATGATCCAGCATTCAAACCTGGAGTAGATTCGACCACCGAGACCTTAAAGTTCCAAAGTTTAAATGAACAAAAATAATAAAAATTATTGAAAAAAGTTACAATTTGTTTTATACTATTGTACAGTTTTATACAGTGGTGGAGTCTTGCGGTTTGCTGCATGAATGGGCCAGCTCGATCTAATATCGGCGTGAACTGGGTTCGTGCCGCAATTCGTTCGGTGAGGTAGGTATCCGGAGGTCCAATCCAATTTACCCATATTTTTTCCTCCTACTTTCTTACAGGACGGCAACACACCACGGTGTTCTTGGGCGGTGAGCAGTTGCGTACAATTAGGTGACCCACTTGCTCGTTTGCCCTCCTATCCCATAAAAAAGCATAAGCGTGGCTCTCTACTAGCATTTTACAAGAGGGTAAAACTTACTCATTGCATATTACTACCATAGCATATCAACCAATTTCAGATAAGTTTTCTGAAAACTCACTATGCCGGACAGACCTCCATGCGCAATGGGGGTATCTCGCCGTCTCTTCTCTTTTTATTCGACACTCAGATACTCACCGAAGCACCCATGCCCGGTGTGCATATGAGTCAACCTATAAGTGACAGTGCCCCATTTACGGAGCACCCAGGCTGCGAAGTGGAGCAGGACACCACCGATGGCGTGCTGACGGCCTCCGTACTTCGCATCCCCGTGCGTCCGGGTCCCTCCAGCCCCAACAAGATCGTACGCGGCTGCGTACATCTCGGCCAAGTTGATGAAGGGGGGGAACGCGCGAGGACCGTCGCCTCGTAAAAGATCGTACAGTAGCCCCGTACGACCCGGATGGCCATAACCCGCTCTAGGCTCCTCAGCAGAGCCCTAGAGCGGGAGGCCCCGCGAGGTCTCTCGACCAAATAGGGCTGACGCCACCGGAGAGGAGGCGAAATCCCTTTCACGGTCCCCCGAGGTTGGGCAGTTATATCAACGACCTATCAAAAAACATCTGTAAATAGAGGTATCTATATCTATGGGTATAAAGAGTTTACTTCCCCTCATTTAAATGTAACTATTGATGAGTTTTTTGAGTCTTGGTGGTCAAGTTGTCGAGCAGCTTGTTTTTAAATCAAGAGGTCGCGGGTTCGAATCCTGGCTAACACTAATTACTTTTCGAAATTAATTTCGAAAGTTATGTGTAATACACATCGAAGACTGAAAACTCTGTGCCTGGTATGGCAATGAGCTCGCCACCTGTTCCATTGGCATGTTAACATAACGGCGAGACGAGGTTCAACAGCCACTGCCAACACGTTCGGGTAGAAAAGGCGTGAAGATCAGTGGTCTTGGTCATTTCACTGAAATACCACTACCTCTCAGAAGATCGAGGTAAAGTGACTAATGCCGAGTTTCGCTCGGTGAGAGAGGTACCCAGCTTTTAAGTAGGCAGACAGCTTGATTTCGAGAAAAACAGAAAAATAACATAAACGTAACTTCACGTCTTTGTTCTAGAAAAGAATGTACAAAATATAACATAGCATGTAATATGTAAAAATTGGCTTACTTAGAGATTATTACAAAAAAAATGATGAATAAATATTAAAATTTATATCCTGTAACGTAAATTTCAAATATTAATTAATTGTATATATGTGTATAACAAACATTATTCATTAAAGTTTATAATTGGATCGTCGCAACAGGATGGATGAGCTCGAAGCAATAACTATACAAATTTCCGCTCTGCGTGTGTTTGAGATGTTGATAGAATTTGTTCTTCAATTTGTTAACTTGTTATATTGCTGGAAAATGTTCGTTATAACTTGTTACAGATTGAATTGACGAATAAATTTCTTGCTTTTTTATGGGATAGGAGGGAAAACGAGCAAGCATGTCGCCTGATGGCGACATGCTTGCCAAGTCGCCTGCAACCTGCGCCGCCCATGGACACCAGCAAGACACGCAGTGTTACCGTTGCGTTGCCGACCTTTAAGGGAGAAGGATAGGAAAGGACGGGGGAGGGGGGTGTGCCACCGGGTACCTCTCTCACCGAACGAAACGTGGCATGAGCCACTTTACGTCCATCTTCTGAGCGGTCGTGGTATTTCACCGGACGAGCCAGCCCATTCTTGCAGCGACCTGCTTGGCGCTACCACTGTTTCTTGCTATTTTCTTTGTAACCCTTCCAAGAATTGTTTTATAAATGTGATTCGGATACGTGTCTCCTTGTACGTGCCTCCCAACTGAGAAACAGGAGATGTGTTATTTCAGTTTACTTTTATGTTTACTAGATAATTAATCTAAATATTTCAAGTTCTCGCTACAGGTTTTGACATTAAGAAACTCATATGTTGTATATTTTTATCACTTCTTGATTTTAGATACGGTAAAAAATATTGGTCGGTGCCGGGATATGAACTATGTACCTTCTTATTTTTAATTTGGAAGTCTTTTTGAAGTCAGCAGAAAACCTGCCTCGAAGCTTATAACTCTATGTAGTAGATGATAGAGCCAATTGACAAAACTAAGCACAAATTTCATCAGTCATAATTATTTTTATAAAAGTCTACAGACTAGGGTACAAAACTCGACATGGAGACTTCTAAAAGAGAAGCACTATGACATTGATAATGTGTAGACAAATACTTCAAGATATCTTTTAATCGTCATCATTTGCCTTTTGAGGTCCACTACTCGACAGGCCTCCCCCATAGAGCGCCACAACTGCCGGTCCGTTCACTCACAGGGGGTTTTTGCCATAATCGCCACGCTTGGCAGGCGAGTTGGCGATCGCAGTAGGCTGTATTTTGTAAGAGAGAATGCTGCTGCCCATTCTTCCAGCCTTTTCCCTTAGTCGCCTTTTACGACACCCACGGGAAGAAATGGGGTGGCGTTATTCTAAGCCGGCGCCACACTTTTAATCGTATACCTTTTAACTAATTAACACTACCTCCAGCTATGTGACACGGTCGCATACATTTGTAACATCTTCATTACATATTATAAAACAAAGTCCGCTGTCTGTCCCTTATGCTTAGATCTTTGTAACTACGCGTTATTTTAAATATGTCGGGGCCGATAGTCTAGCGCAGGTGGCTGGGGCGGCGGAGCGACACATCCAAAGATGTGTCGGTGGTCAGACAGGTTGACCACCTCCTCCGCCACCCACCATCCGATCACCATGACGGCGGACGAGGGAGTCGCCCACGATAGATCGACGATCGACTCCCCCTGCCACCCCACGCAGGTGCTGGCTGACCCCCGGTTGAGCATGAAAGACTTACAATTGAATGTGATGAAAACGAAAGTTATGGTGTTTGAAAGGGAGGAATCTAGAAAGGATGCAAGGATAATAGTTGACGATGTAGTGTTGGAACAGGTGAATGAAATTGTATATCTTGGATGCGCTTTTAGCAGGGATGGAAGGTACACCGCGGATGTAGAAAGAAGAGTGGCGTTAGGAAATAAAGTAAATGGGGTGTTGGGCAGATTCCTGGGCGCAAATGATATTAGCAGAAAAGACCAGCTAGCAATTCACAATTCAAAACTGATCCCAACGCTAACTTATGGAAGCAACAGCTGGGTATGGCAGAGCGTGCATGTAAGTAGGATAAACGCGGTCGAAATGAGGGCATTGAGCAAAATCCGCGGAGTGACCCTCGCTGACCGCGTGGAAAACAAGGTTATAAGGAAGGAAGTCTGATTGAAAGAGAGTGTCGGTGTAAAAGTAAGAAAAGGCATGTTTCGATGGTTCGGACATGTAGAAAAGATGGATGATGCAAGATTGACTAAGCAGATTCACAATGCAAAAGCGAATGGATGTAGGAGTCGAGGACGGCCTAGACACACATTCCATGACCAATAGAACGTGTTCTGGAGGAAGGTCATGTTCGGAGCCTCAAAAATCGACGCGCGTGCATGAAAATTCTCTCAAAGATCCTTGAATCCTTGGTCCATCGTCAATTCTCCTCTCACATTTACAGCAACAATCTGCTTTCACCGTACCAGTCTGGATTTCGACCAGGCCACAGTACCTCAACGGCTTTACTTAAAGTCACTGAGGATGTGAGGGCGGGCATGGAACATTCGAGGATCACAGTATTAGTTTTAATTGACTTCTCCAACGCATTTAATGCTGTTGATCACGAATTACTTCTTGCCATGCTCTTACAGTCTGGACTGACTCCGTTGGCGCGGGAATGGTTCTCGACATATCTTCGTGGTCGCCAGCAGGTTGTCCGGGTCAGCCAGCAGTCTTCTGACTGGCGTCCTCTAGCCACTGGTGTGCCACAAGGCGGTATACTTTCTCCACTGTTATTTTCATTATTTATAAATTCTATCACGGGTGTTTTCACATGTTCTTACCATTTGTATGCAGATGATCTACAACTGTACACTCAAGCGGTTGTTGATGGCATAGACGATTGCATTACAAGCATCAATGCTAACCTTGCGGCAGTCGCAAGCTGGTCACATAGATTCGGAGTAGCAGTTAATGTTGACAAATGTCAGGCTATGTTGTTAGGCAGTTCATATTACTTGGCGAACGTTACCACTGAGCATCTTCCTTCTATAATTTATAATGGTACAGTTATTCCTTTATTAAGGCATTTGAAGGATTTAGGCCTGTACATTGACGAAAGTCTTAACTGGAGAAAACAAATTTACCACATTAGCCAGAGCGTTACAAACATTCTACGCTCCCTGTACAGGTTCAAGCACTTTCTACCATCTACAACTAAGCTGCTATTGGTCCCTTGTCCTTCCTATCATAGACTATGGTGACGTTTGCTGCTCAGACTTATCAGAGGAGTTACTTAATAAGCTAGACCGGCTACTCAATAACTGTCTGCGCTTTGTTTTCGGGTTACGAAAATACGACCACGTCTAATACTACCGCTTTAAGCTAAACTGGCTACCTATACGACAGAGAAGGTGTCTCAGATCGCTATGCCAGCTATTTTCAGTAATAAACGACCAACATGCACCGGATTATTTGAAAACATACTTCAATATTTTAGGAAATACACACAACCGAAATTTGCGTGCGTCGGAAAATTTAATTTTAGACATCCCCTTACACCGCACCTCTTTCATGTCTGGCTCCTTTACTGTTTCTGTCATAAGGCTATGGAACGCTCTCCCCTTCAGTATCAAGACTTCACCAAGTAAGTTTTCTTTTAAACGTACTCGTAGAATTAAAAACCACTACTTATCGCTGCTCTCACCTTAGTATTTTGTATATTATGTATGGTATTCGTATAACTTATTGTACGTTTGTATTTTTTATATGTATACCTAATTCTTTCTTTAATATCTAATATTATATCCAAACTTGTATCTAATGTATTTTCATGTGTATTTTTGTTTATGAACTTATGTATGTATGTGCCCAAATGTATGTATATTTTATTGCATGTATCTATTATTGTATGTACGTGTATGTATATTTGTATGTATATATTTTTCCGTATATATGTTCATGTATTGCGGGTATTACCCACTTTTTATATTTCAATTGTAAAAAGATTATTCGAAGTGTTAATTTGAATTACTTTCTGTACCATGGGATGTCTTTCTGTACCATGGGATGGGATGGGGGTCATGTCAAGAGCGTGCGCGTCGCGATCCCTGCCGTCCCAGTGGGACGCAATCTTGACCAAAGCAAACTCAGCCGGACGGGCTGCTAGGGCGTGCCCCGCAAGCGACGGGCACCGATTAGCCCCCGTCGGTGCGGCTGCATGCGCATGCGGCGAAGGGGGCCGCCACCCTTCACGCAGCGCCAATCCTGGCGGGACGAGGAGAGGGGAGTGCCGTATAGGCACGTGGAATGTTAGAGGTAGCATGGCAAGAAAGATGAATGAGATGATGGATGTATTAAATGAGAGATGCCTGGATGCCTTATGTTTGACGGAGACAAGGCGGAGGGGGAGGGAGACCGAGGACCTCCCCGGTGGCATGGTAGCCCTATGGTCCGGAGTGGACCCGGACGTCCGTGCCAGTGGGGGTGTTGGAGTCGTTCTCTCCTCCCGCTTTGCTTCCGGAGTGAAAGCTTATGAGTTGGTAGGCCCAAGACATCTTTGGGTTCGAATAAAACTGGGGATCACGCGAGTTTTCCTGGTCGCAGCTTATGCTCCCGTTAGCTCCGCGGATCCCCGAGAACTCGAGGAGTTTTGGGAAACTGTTAGGGATATTCTGGATCTAGCTGAGGAAAATGAAAGGATAATTCTGTGTGGTGATCTTAATGGGTGGGTCGGAACCAAGCGAGACGGCCTGGAGGCTGTCCTTGGTCCGAATGGTGACAAGAGAGTGAATGATGCTGGTAAGCCGATATTGGACGTATGCCTGGAACGGAACCTCCTTGTGTCTAACACATTATTCCGTCATAAAGATATTCACACGTATACGTGGAGACGGAATGAGCAAAAGAGTATGATAGATTTGATTTTGATAGATAGTCGTCTCCGAAATACTCTAAGGGATACAAGAGCCTACAGAGGCCCCACTCTTGATACGGACCACTACCTGGTGGTAAGCCGATTCGTGGGCCTTTTCAAGAAGTGGAGACACTGGCGAGTGCGTACCCATTTCGGAGAGCTTGAAAGGATAAAATGTGAGAAATTAGAAGATGAAAGTGTACGGAGTATGTATGTAGGCCTAGTCAGTAAAGGACTCAATGAGACGAGTCTTTCTGACCTAGGTGTTGAAGAATGCTGGGAAAGAATGAAAGAAAGTATAGTGAATAGTGCAAAAGAAGTATGTGGTAGTGCAAAGAGGCATAAGATTCTGAGAGGTGACGCCTGGTGGGATGCGGATGTGAAATCCAGCGTCGAAAGAAAGAAAAAAGCATGGTTGGATTATGTCTCAAGTTTGAATCAGAATGATAGTATGACAGAGAAAAAGTATGAGAGCTACCGCCGCTGCAGGAATGTTACCAAAGCCTTAGTGAAAGAGAAGCGTGAAAGACTTGTTGCGAATGAGGAAGTGAGGCTGACGGAGAACTTCGAGGCGAATAACAAACTCTTCTGGAGGGAAGTTAGAAAGTCTCGGGGTTCTTCGTCAACATCCAGAATGGACAAAATTATGTCTAAGTTTGGTGACATTCTTGCAAACCCAAGCGATGTATTGGGCAGGTGGAGTGAGTATTTTGGGGAAATGTACGAGTATGTTCCGGATGTGGGCGCCGCGAGTGAGCCTACGGCTGACACCGCTGCGCCAACATCTGATGAGGACATTACTATGGAAGAGATTGAATGGTCGATACGAAGTATGAAAAATGGTAAGGCAGCTGGAATTGATATGATGTCTGCTGAAATGATCAAACACGGTGGAACCTGTGTCCGGGACGCTTTCCTGACCTTGAGCAATCTGTGCTGGAGGTCGGGTAAGGTTCCCATGGACTGGAGGCGCGCTGTCATCGTGCCCTTGTATAAAGGTAAGGGATCACGTATGCAGTGCGCCAGTTACAGGGCCATCAGTTTGATCAGTTTAGCAGCAAAAGTGTATGGGAAAATTATTGAAAGGAGAATGAGGGTGATATCTGATGGAGTGTTGTGGGAGGCTCAGGGTGGTTTCAGAAGCGGACGAGGGTGCATGGATCAGATTTTTTCTCTCCGCAACATCGTGGAGAAACAACTGGCTGTTAACCGGAAGGTTTTCTGCGGTTTTGTGGATCTGGAAAAAGCGTTTGACAGAGTGTTACGAAAGGATCTGTGGGATATACTCCCGGGCTACGGGGTGAGCGGAGCACTGCTGCGCGCTGTGCAGTCCACTTATGAGGGCTGCACAGCGTGTGTGCGTGTTGACGGCGGCTTGTCCCCCTGGTTTGACGTCAATATCGGCGTCAGACAGGGTTGCGTGCTGTCCGCTCGACTGTTCATCCTGTACCTGGACAGTTGTCTCCAGAGAATGAGATCGATGGATGTAGGGATGCGAATGGGTGACCTAGTTGTGAGCTGCCTGCTTTACGCAGATGACGCCGTGCTTCTAGCCGAATCGCCGTCGGACCTGCAAACACTAGTCACTACTATGAAAGATGATTGCATGATTAAAGGCTTGCAGTTGAATGCGACGAAAACGAAAGTAATGGTGTTTGAAAGGGAGGAATCCAGAACAGATGCAAGGATAATGGTTGATGATGTAGTGCTGGAACAGGTGAATGAAATTGTATATCTTGGATGCGCTTTTAGCAGAGATGGAAGGTACACCGCGGATGTAGAAAGACGAGTGGCGATAGGAAATAGCGTAAACGGAGTGTTGGGCAGATTCCTGGGCGCAAAAAATATTAGCAGAAAGGCCCAGTTAGCAATCCACAATGCAGTCCTGATCCCAACACTAACTTATGGAAGCGAGAGCTGGGTATGGCAGAGTGTGCATGAAAGTAGAATAAACGCGGTAGAAATGAGGGCTCTACGCAAAATCTGCGGAGTGACTCTCGCTGACCGCGTAGAAAACAAGGTTGTAAGGAAGGAAGTTGGTTTGAAAGAGAGTGTCGGTGTAAAAGTAAGAAAGGGCATGCTCCGATGGTTCGGACATGTAGAAAGAATGGTTGACGCAAGACTGACTAAGCAGATATACAATGCAAAAGCGGACGGATGTAGGAGTCGAGGACGGCCAAGACACACATTCCAAGACCAAATAGAACGTGTTCTGGAGGAAGGTGATGTTAAGAGCCGCAAAAACCGACGCGCGTGCATGAAAAGAGTTATGAAAGTCAACGAAGCGAGTGAGGTGTGTAAGAATCGTGCCCTATGGCGCTCTGTTCTCTCTGCCTACCCCGCAAGGGATTTGGCGTGAAGTTATGTATGTATGTATGTACTTTCTGTACCAATTCTTCGCAGGCTGTCTGTTTAACCCAAAGGTTGACTGGCAGAGAATGCCTCATGGCATTAAGTCCACCTTGTGTACCAAATATTGTACACTAAGATTAAATAAATAAATAAATAAATAAAAGGGTTATGAAAGTCAACGAAGCGAGTGAGGTGTGTAAGAATCGTGTCTTATGGCCTGCTCCGCAAGGGATTTGGCGTGAAGTTATGTATGTATGTATTTGCAAACTCTGGCGGAACCTTATGTGTTAGATCATACCTCAAAAAGGTCTACAAAAAAGCTTGTAATAGTGTATGTCCATCTCTTTGGGATAGCCCGCAATGATGATTTTTTGTTGAAATGATTAATTGCAACACTGAACGCCGTCCAATAAGAATATTGTGCACTTGTCAAAATATGACGTTTATAAAAAAAATATACTGTAATCTGTCTTATCGCCATTAAACCTTGCTTCCGTCGTATTTGCTCAGTTCGTGTTTTTATTTAGTTACCTGGTTTATTCGAGTTATATACTAAAATATTAACTTAAAATATTATTTTTATTTCATTTTGTTTGCTTTTGAGGCGAAATAAGGCATTTATGTTACCTTGGATATAAACCTCTAGTGAAATGTTAAAAGTCAAAGTCAACATAACTTTATTTCTATAGGTCTTCACAGACACTTAAAAATAGTCAACAAGTACCAATAACATTATGATTGAAAATTAAATAAAAAAAAAAACAAACACGAGCGCTTGTGGAAAGTGCCTCCGTGGAACAAAAAAAAACACGGACGCAATCGCCACGAGCGGCCCGATTCCGAGTGTAGGGGCTATCATTAGAAGAATCGGACAAGAAACTCATGTGCTAAATACTCTTTTCAAACCATTTGTAATAAATAACAACATTATTATCACTACTGAAAACAAATCAGTAGGTTGGTGAATAAGCAAAAAAATTATCATCATTATCAAAAAATTTAATTCAAGATCTTTGAATCGTATCTTTGTACTAGTAGTAGTAAGAAAGCTATACTCGTCTATAACATTAAGAGCAACTTTCAAAATAAATATCAATCTTAAAATATACCTGATGTACCTAATTGTTGATACTATCATTTTAATTATTTTGGTTAAACTTCACCACGAGTAAAAGATTCCTTCTATCATGTGAAAGTAAAAATTAATTGAAGCACAACTTTTAACTGGTAATTGATTCATAAAGATACTATAATATTACAAATAGAGATTTTTAATTTAAAAAAAAATAGGCATGAAATAATTTCATTTGTAAGGCAAGTAAAAGTTTAGTTTTCTGTCCATTCGTCTACTTTTTCGTATAATCATTCCCTCCGTTGGAGAGCGAATGCTTCACTCTATGCAAAATTATTGAATTTCCGAATTTAAAAGCGTCTGCAGCGAGGCGCAAGCAGAAACGCATTTGCACAATATTTATTTGAGCATCGGCGTTTATTGTGGACCGGAAAGCGTAAACACTGTTTTTCGAATTTTATTTTGGTGTTAAAAATAATCGGAATATTTTGTTGCATTTCATTTATCAGGTGAACGCGAACCATGACCAAATTTCCAATTTGAATTTAATTAATATTGAAATAAAGACTTTTAATTTTTTTTTTTAAGTATTTTATAATATCTTAATTTTACACTTCTTCCCCTTAATACCAGAAGATAAAGGCAAGGTAAATTATGCTGCGACATGCCAAATTAGTAATTTGGTCACATGAAAACTTTACTACCCTGTTGTCAAACATCAGGCATCGTTATTCACCGTACATTATTTCCGAAAAAATCCAAAGCCCTCGGAGTACCCCTTGTACCCAAATTCAAAATTCCAACCTCTCAATAAGAAGTTCTCGCCCTCAAGACGACGAGATCATTGCCTAAATTAAGTACAGTGTCACCAAGTTTCAAGTAAGTAATTATTATGTAGTACTATAGAAACTTATAATTAACATTATAATTAATCCAACCATTTGTCGTATAATTGCTTCTGTCAATAAGATTAATCATAGGTACTCGTATGTGACAACGTTGCCAGTGAATAAAATAATTGATTCGAATATCAAGGAAGCAAAAGCGCTCACAAAATTCGCGTGGAAACAGCCTCTTAAATGTTGGGTGTAATCAAATCGCGACCCTTGCACTTCACTTTTAAAATTTGTACAGTGGCACAATCCTGGCACAGACCAATGACTTTTCGAAATTAATTTCGAAAATTATGTGTGATAAATATCGATGACTAAAAACTTTGTGCTCGGTATGGTAATAGGTTCGTCACCTATTCCACTTGGTACGTAAACATAACAGCGAGTCGATGATTAACAGCCACTGCCTACACCTTCGGGTAAAAAAGACGTAAAGTTATGTTGTTACTGTCTATCTACTTGATCATTCATTCATCTTCTATCCATACTATATTTTCCTACAATGAGGCATCATGAATGGATTACTGGATTTCGAACCCTTGCAATATCACAGGATAAAAAACAACGTCTACAGAAAATTTATCGGATGTTATCAACCCTTACATTTTTCACATTATGTTAAGCTTTGCGACACACTACATCTATATTATTTCGATCCGATTTGAGTCCTTTTTGCGTTTTAGTCATTTATAAACGATTGTTCATTGTGTTTTCTCGTTTTGGCGCCAATACATTGGACAATATTTTGCAATATTAAAATGGAGTGGGGTGATATAGTATTAGTCAAATGTTTGTGTACCGGGATATTAATAGGCACAATGAGACCTCCTCTGTTTGTGACAGAAAAAGACCTGGCCGTCCACGTAGTGTTCATACGAAAAAAGTGGTCAAAGCAGTAAGGGAAAGAATTCGACGAAATCCTGTCCGCAAGCAAAAGATTTTATCTCGGGAGATGAAGATAGCACCTAGAACAATGTCGCGTATTTTAAAATATGACTTAGGACGTGCACCCTATAAGAGGCGCACTGGTCAAGTGTATCAAGATAACATTCTTGAAAAGGTAGTCAAGCCCCTTAACAGCACCATGTTTAATAACGAAGTATGGTCCCGGTGCCGAGTCTTGCTGGAAAGCAAGACTCGGCACCGGGTCATAAAGCTCGGTCCACGCAATCTTGGTTGGAAGCGAACGTTTCGGACTTCATTAGAGCTGAAGACTGGCCGTCGTCTAGTCCCGATCTTAATCCACTGCATTATGATTTGTGGTCAGTTTTAGAGAGTACGGCTTGCTTTAAACGTCATAATAATTTAGAGTCCCTAAAACAATCCATACGATTGGCAGTGAAGAATTTTCCCATGGAAAGAGTGCGTGTTTCTATTGATAACTGGCCTCAACGTTTAAAGGCCTGTATTGCAGCTAATGGAGACCACTTCGAATAAGCTTTTTATATCGTTTTATATTTATGTAAAGTAATAAATGGATTTGCAATTAATTTTTTTTTTCTTTGTACAATATTTATGACATGACTAAGTATATTATGCTTTTTTGTACCATCTTGCTATGATCGGGAAATAGTTGGGGGTTTTTTGACGAACCATCTAGTAGATACAATTTATTATATCTTAGATAATTAACTATCTTAAATATCTGTTCCCAGAAGTAATCGGTATGTAACCAATCCGTAACTTGGGATCGAGCTCGATCACAAGTCCCGGAGTCCTAATGCTCAAACACTAGGCTATCGATATCATTATGTCACCTTTATGAAAATTTTAACTTATTGATATATTTTAACATTTCTCGGAACATCACTATCACTAAGGTACCTAAGTATTTTTTTCCACAGAACTAGTGCTATTCACGTTTCCGTAGCACTAGTGCCCACGGTTTCCCTGTCATCGTCAGTTATGGTTTGAAGTTAAATGAATATTGGTCCTCGTTATTGGATCATGCTTTCATGGAGCTTTCATTTAGTTCCGACTGTATTGCTTGTGGTCCGACTGAGTTTTGTATTTAGGCAGATTGTTATTTTTTACTAGTATCATACTATGGGTAGAACGCGGACTAAGAGGAGATTATGGGTTGTTTATGAAGAATATAAAAATGAGAGGAAGTTCTGTTCTGAGGTCGTAATATTTTATGGTTTAGGCGCTATCATGGGGCGCACAGAAAAATAAATCAGTATTTAGTTCCTCTTTGTAAAAAGTTACGTTTTTACTCTAACATGGCATGAAGTAGCGTAATTGTTAGATATGAATTTTCGTTATCTCTCTGTCGACACCCGACAAACAATATTTGTATTGTTGTTTTGTATTTGTTACGTTTGTTTATTACAAACAGAATTGTTTACTTCACAGCCGAGTCTTGGGAAGAACAAAACGTGCTTTGTTTTAATTAAATTCTCTTTTGTTACTCAATCAGTTCGTCTTTTGTCTGTAACGAATAAAGATTCTGGGAATGCTGTGCGTTGTTTCTCTACACTATATATGTCATACTACCCATTAAAAATGTAACTGTCTATATCTACATACTGTCTATATCTATCTCTCTAAACTATATACAAATAATAATTAAATATTTCATATGTTCTTGTGGCCTTTTGTTATCTCTGCCTGCCCTGCTAGGAACTTGGCGTGAATTTTAAGCAGGTAAAATAAAATAATTACGTTGTAAGTAAAAACGTGTTATCTAAGGTTGCACAGATACTTCGCTAATCTCAAGTATATTTACTGTGCAGTATCTTTATAATGATATTAGTTTTTCTTTTACAATTTTTCTGCAGGACCATAAAACCAGATTTACAGCCTTCAATCTGGCTGCAACATCAAATCACAATGTTACTCTCGTCTACATTTCAATGAAAATATTCGAAAAATTCAAACAAAACGCATAAAATTTGGGTTGTAAAATAAGACCCAGGTCATGAACGAGTGAAATCTTACGAAAGGGGTTCTGTAATTTAATATTTATCTCATAAGTAATATTCAGTGCTGTACAGTGTACATGTACTATAATTATCTGGTAATTGTATTATAACTGAAGATTATTTTCATTATTCCTTATTCCTTATACTGAAAAAGTATCGTAATCGTGGATATTTAGTTTTTTAAGTGAACAATATTAACCCATTAAAAAAATTCGTTTGTATGTTTCTCGTTTTATTTGTAAATGACACCTCGTATTTCTTATCTCGGAGACTGTTCAAAGATGGTTCGTGGTGGAGAGACTGATGCCGTACTCCGAACCTCTGTAATAATATGATGACATTAAGGGAGCTCCTAGCTCGTAAAGCTTGAGCTTGCAAATTGTTATCAACAGTCTCATCTCCTCACCGAGTAAACACACGACGTCTTAAAAGAATTTATGTCTTACAATCACTATATTATATTATTTTATATTGAATTTACTGAACTCGTGATAATATTTTTAAACTTGAAATAAAAAGAAGTGCTATTTTTCATAATCTGCTGGTAAGTAGTGTTATACGTTATTTTTGTAGGATTTAAAATTGCTACTTTTGTTTATTTCGGAATTAATTGTAATAATGAATAAAATAAAAAGGCTTATATTTCAGCACAGAATTAAGTAATAGTTAGTGATTGTTTTTGAATGATGTCATTGTTAGAATGATGCTGATTATTAATTTAATAATAGGTAATAATAATAACATACTTTTGTTTTTAATATTATGATATCATTTTATTTTATAGTCTCGGTGGTCCAAAGGTCGAGCACACGGCTTCTGATCCAGAAGTACAGGTTCGAATCCTGACACTGGCTCACACCAATGACTTTTTGAAATTGTTTTCGGAAGTTAAGTGTGATAAACGTTGACTGAAAACCTTGTGTCGACGAGGGTTAACAACCGCTGTCTACACCTTCGGCAACAAGAGACGTGAAGTTATGTTATGTAATTTTATTTTCGTCTTTTCTTTGTTCTCCGGCATGAAGACCCTAATGGTGAAAGTATCCTCCAAACCTGCCCAGACATTTCTAGATTGAGCTGTCTATCCCCATCGTGGCTACTTTTATGATTACATCTTTCCATTGACTGTGATTATAATAATATAATTGTATTTATCATTACATATCACATACGTATAAAGCTATGTCGCTTTCCGTTGTTCCCATATATCATGCTAACATCTTTGAAAATACGCAACGGATTTTGAAGCCGTTTTTTTATTAGATAGCGTGTATCAACGGCGTGGTTTGTATGAATTATTCATGTATATTATAATGTAGTAAAGAAAAAGTGATAATTTTCGAGATTTAGCACTTTAATTGTAAACGCTGTAAAAATGACTTTTTAATAACTTTTTAGGATTGTATCGCGTTTATTTCTATTTATTTATATTTATTTCCCGACGTTTCGAACTCTTTACAGAGATCATTCTCACGAGCGACGAACAAAAAGATGGTAGTCGTTCAAAAGCTAACTTCATTGATACAGAGAGCACCCACTTTTTGGAAATAAAAATCTAAAAGTTGATGTCAAAAATATGATTTTTACTATTGGTAACCCACATCAGACCATGAGAACAAAAGTTAAATACTTATTTATAAGATGCATTAATATATCCTGCTTCTAAAGATCCTTTGTTGTATGATTTAATAATTAAAAGTTGTTATTATTAAATTATTACAAATTAACTTATTTTCTTAGTTGGTTGAGATTAAAGTAGGTACAACTATTATTAAATATTCATTGATTTTAAATTAAAAAGTGTTTATTAAAAAAAATCTACCACTGGGTCACAAAACGCGGCCAGTCCTGAGAAAGACCCAGCAAGAAAACTCAGCGGCTGTTCTGCAAAACTGATTATTATTTCATTTTGAACGGGCTATTGATAATGCTATTATTTATAAAGTTTTTGAGAAAAAGAAAGGGACTTGGTTTCTAGGTTAACAAAAATTAAAATTAAAATTATTTTGTTTTGATTATATACTGCACTACTCAAAATTCTACATTATTTTGGTTCCTGATGTGGGTCTGACCTGCAAACTATACTAATAGTATCTCGCTGTCTTGAGCTGTTTGATTGTGGGCTAGGTTTGATGAGACTTATGACTGGGTTCCAGCTAGGTGATAGTTTCCAGCCAAAAAACTTATAAATAATAGCAATATTAATAGCCCGTTCAAAATGAAATAATAATCAGTTTTGCAGAACAGCCGCTGAGTTTTCTTGCTGGGTCTTTCTCAGGACTGGCCGCGTTTTGTGACCCAGTGGTAGATTTTTTTAATAAACACTTTTTAATTTAAAATCAATGAATATTTAATAATAGTTGTACTTTAATCTCAACCAACTAAGAAAATAAGTTAATTTGTAATAATTTAATAATAACAACTTTTAATTATTAAATCATACAACAAAGGATCTTTAGAAGCAGGATATATTAATGCATCTTATAAATAAGTATTTAACTTTTGTTCTCATGGTCTGATGTGGGTTACCAATAGTAAAAATCATATTTTTTACATCAACTTTTAGATTTTTATTTCCAAAAAGTGGGTGCTCTCTGTATCAATGAAGATAGCTTTTGAACGACTACCATCTTTTTGTTCGTCGCTCGTGAGAATGATCTCTGTAAAGAGTTCGAAACGTCGGGAAATAAATATAAATAAATAGAAATAAACGCGATACAATCCTAAAAAGTTGTTTTAATGAGTGGGATTCGCGAAAACCTTAGAAACAAAAATGACTTTTGATGCGGAACAAAGTTTGCCGGGTCAGCTAGTTAACAATAATTAGATCAAGTAAAACAGTATCAATATCTTACATTACGCTTACCCGTAAGCGTGAACGTTGTGGAGGAATGTGCTTGAGTATCATATGATACTTAAGTGAAAAAGTAGGGACATTCTCAAAAACAAGGTTACATGCCATTCATATAATTGTTTTAACCTACAAAAATTAAAAACAATCCATAATAATTACTATTTATATCTACTTATGTTACATAACAACTGTATTAATCATATAGGAATTACCTTAACAAAAAATTTAAAAATTTCCAGTATTATTTAATAAGTTTCATTAGTATGCTAAGCTTACTTTGTAACGCGGCCATAATCCTTTACTGTGGAAAATTTCATATTCAGTAACTACTGTTTCAAGCTGAAAATTTGTGAACAAATAGGTGTTTATTTTTAAATAAAAACTTTAATAAACCCGCGTGGTTTTTAGCCGTATTGAGTGTTTTCGGTAACCCTTAGCTATACCTTCCGGACAGCGAGTTTTAGTAATGATAAAGTAAGATGATTCTCAGTATCTGATGCTTTTACTTTAGACTCTTCATTCGATATAATACCCATTTTTATAAAGAACTAGCTTTTCGCCTCAGGGTGTTACTTGCGTAAAAAAATGAGGTTGATGATTAAATATAGCCTATTTCACATGTAACATGTCGTCAAAAGGATGATGAACCTGACTGTGGAAGCTATCGCTTATGGCATGCTAAGGGCTGGGCTCATGATGATGATGAATTGTGATAAAAAAATGTGATTACGCCCGCACTTAAAAACATATAGATGGCCAACAACTTTTCTGAGTAAGTACGCGGCATCACCAAGTTTGGTCATGATTATCTGCAAGCACAAGTGAATGTGGGTCGCACAGTGAAGTTTGTGTTCTGTGTAAAGTTTCTATTAATAAGCTACGTGTATGTGCGCTGTGCGGTCCACAACTTGCACTCGTTCCTGTAATGGCTTTGTGTACAATACCGGTACTTGAGAAGAAGTTTCACACGAGGAACTGGATGTGGCACGAAAACAAATTCCCATTTACTGCTTACTTACTGGAATTAGTGTTTTGTAATAAAATAGCTAATAATTTAAATGTAATTCCATAAACTGGTATTAGTATTTCAGTCGAATGACTTACTTTCTTTCACTTTGACTTTCTTAACATAAGAAATATCGACATTAGCAAACCAAGCACGAGCAAGACGTAAATTTATGTGAACATAATCCATCCATAGTAAGGTGAAATGCGAAGCTCTTTAAGGCTACGCGACTTTATAAATATATTTTATTGACCACAAAACATATAGAATTAATTTTCTTAGAATAGTTAATTACTTACAACAAATAGTAAAAGCATAACGTGATCAAAATATATTAATGAACAAAGGATTTTTATTTCAATCCGAAAAATGAGAGGAGAGCTTTTGTTGTGATAATCCAAGATTTTGTCCCTCTAATATTATTAAACATAACATTGATCCTAAATCTGATTAAAAACAAAGAAGATTGTCGAAAATCAATCCCGTGTACCAATTAAAAAGTTCTATAATCTGGCTTCTTTATCTGACGCCCTGAGGGTACATTATACAAGATTAATTTCTGAGGTCTCAAATAGCTTATTTGGTTTATAAGGTTTCGTATTCAAATCCCTATTACTGAGATTTCGCCGTATCTCAGTAACGGTACTAGCTCAGCAGTAAATAAAAAGTAAACTTTCAGAGATTACATATTTCTATTGCCGCTTCAATAACAAGTACTAAAAATAAAATATAACAAATATTTAAGCCGAAAATATTTATCTCACTTTCTCAAACACTAACATGATTTGTACTGAATCTGTCTTACTCATTACGATTACGATTTTCATTGTAAGTTAGTAGCAAGTAATGCCCAGTATGGGCCGGGACTTGACCGGTGAAATATACCGAACTATCGGCGTGAAGTGGCTCTTGCCGCGTTTCATTCGGTGAGAGCGGTGTCAGGGGACCCGATCCACTTTTTCCTTCCTACTTTCTTAAAGGACAGCAATGAACCACGGTATTCATGGGCGGTGAGTAGTTGTATACGATTAGGTGACCCATTTGCTCGTTTACTCTCCTATCCCATAAGAAAAATTTTTTTGAAAATGTCTATATTGGTTTTCGTATGGTCACCAATGTTCATATACTATAATAACCATTCACTTACACTTGCACTTATTTTTCACAGTCATCAATAAAAAAGAAGCAATGCTTACAGTCTCGATGGTCCAGTGGTAGAGCACACGGCTTCTGATCCAGAGGTCCGGGTTTGAAACCTGAGTCTGGCTCTCGCTTCTCGAAAATAATTTTTGGAAGTTAAGTGTGATAAATATCGATGACTGAAAACTATGTACCCGGTATGGCAATGGGTTCGCCACCTATTCCATTTGGGACGTAAACATAACAGCGAGACGAGGTTTAACAGCCGCTGCCTACACCTTCGGGTAACAAAAGGCGTTACACAGTTATGTTATGTTAGGTTTTCGTCTATAAACTCCAACAAGTATGGAGACAGTTAAGCTTTTAAAATATCACAACAATATCATGATATACGGTATAAATATATAAATATTAACTCACAAATAATATGAATAATATTTGCAGAAATATTATAAATAAACACGTTCTCAAATCTGCATCACAATAGTTTTGTGATTACAGTGAAAGAGTCAGGTGGTCAGAATCGTATTCTACAACGACTTGGCGTGAAATTGTAATATGGTTGCACAGTTTTGAAATAAGCTTCCTCAGCTTAGACATTGTGATGAATAAAAGGGAATACATTTATTTAATGGCAATACATCTTCTGCAAAGATAATTTTTGGGACAACTATTTAAGATAGTACTTAGTACAAAAATCGTGAATTCATCATTATTGACCAAAAGTTCGGTTAATAAATTCATTGTGTTAAAATGTAAATAGCAAGATATTTATAGATTAAATGTTGCCCTCAACTTTGTGTGGATAAGAATCCACAAATGTATTTCATTGGTACTGCCTATTTTCCGCTTCCACGATCTTAATAAAAGCCAGCCATATATAAAAACATGGGGCGTATTTTATGCGCAAGGCTAAATAGCTAAAATATATCAAAACTGCTTGTAATAAATTGAAAATATTAATAGCCTATTTGTACCCAAACAATGTATAATTTGAAAGTGCTAAAATTGCATTATAATGTTCACAAGCCAGCACCCAGCTGTTGCATGATATTGCAAACTCGTGACTAATATCCTCGTTAGATAGCACCTCGTAGCACATTGCTACGTAGTGCTACGCCATGCTATACACTATATTATGAGGCTACCCGAACATTTGAGACTGTTATCAGGCTTCAAAAATTGAATCTCTCAGTTGGACTCAAAGAGTTTGATGTATAATTATTTGTGTCTATTATAAGAAATTTTGGCCAAAAACACCAAACGAAACGCGGTATTAGGATAAGGGTTATATACAGGCACAATTTTATTGCCGGAATGTCTTTTATCTATTATATCCACGAGAAAATCTCTTGCACTCCTGTACTGAGCAGAATTTATATACAGTTCAGTTAAGATTTTCCTGAAGGGATCAGCTTTGTTTTTAATACAATTATATGTAAAGAGATCAAATTATGGTTATTTATAAAACCACATTTGACGGCTATAAAGTTACCAGAAAAAAACATGGTATGCAAATGCGTGTGAAATAATCCCTAATGATATACGGCGTGATTTATATCGCGAGGGTCCAGACCAGATTATTCACAGAAGCACTCAACTTTATATATTAGAAAATACCCTTAAGTGCCTCTATGATAGTGTGTAATAATAATATCTTTAGACACAGTGCCATCTATATCTCACAAGCATTCTTTGTTCTATATGAACGTATACTCATCTAATATAAAATTCTCCTCCGAAACGGCTTGAGCGATTGTCATTAAATTTTGAGTGAATAACAAAAATGTTGTACAACATCGCTATTTTATTCCCCTTAATTTTATTAATTTTTAGATAAATTTATGTAGTTTGTGAAACAACATACAAAACTACATACAAACCTAAATTTTCACTTCTCTTTAATAAATATCTATTTTTTATTTCTTGATCACAAATTTTATTTTTTTGCCAAGGCAACATTCGCTGCGTCAGCTAGTAATATATAAAATGTGGGATCACACGATATAATCACTAATTAATACATTTAATATTTATTGATTAATATTAAGCTAGAGGTGAACATGAATATATGGATATCGGCGGCTTTCAGCCACTATACCAACATACAACATTGTGCTCGAGTTCGGACAGAATCAGCCACCTCTACGCAATAACCTAATGTGATGACTTCATAGTTGGATATAAGCTGAATGTTTACTGCACAAAAATCATTTCATTTATTTAAAAGTTGCACTTACCAAAACATTTTCATCAAAAATCGCTTTGAAAAAGCTTTTAAGTCTAAAACATTTAATGTTTCGAAAAACGTTCACCCACCATTTACCTACAAACTACATTATCTTCACATAGCTGCACAGAAGCCTTATTTACAAAAAAATCTAAAAGCGTTCGTCTCAAACAAATTTCACGTACGAGCCTAAAATGTTTTCAAAGTAAACGCATTACTTACATCTCAATCAGACCATCTCGTACACAACATAATCACGTTCCTTACGTTCAATTGGCGCAGACGCTCGTTCACTCACCGCTCTGCCTGATGGAATCAATTCACTCGTTCATTCGTTCAATAATTCACCCTCTCGTGACTGGATGCATAGCTTTATGCAGAATTATTGAACTTCAGAATCCAAATAGCGTGAGGCGGGACGCAGACAAAATACATTTGAGAAATATTTATTCAAATAACGACAGGCGGGGGGAAGCACTTAACGTGGGAAATAAATTCAATCGTGTTATTTACTGCTATCGGATTGAGCTTGTTTCATTAATTACTACATATTTTGGTAATTTAACAAACCATGCTGGTTTGACTTACGAGGGCAGAAAAAATCACAAATAACATTTTAAATTATATTGTATGTGAGCGAGAAGTGTGCTATGTGCATGTGGTAGAAAACTAATGAAAAATTTATTTAGTGCTTTGTGGTCTTCATTCCGTGCCCGTAGATACCCTGATGGGTAGATACCCTGATGTTATTTTCATTACTCTTTAATAAAGCTCACAATATGTGTATACAGCTATATCTCAAACAACGATATTATTATCTACATACTCAGTCATCGCAGTGTCCATATTATGTAATACATAATAACATATAATAACTATATGATGTATTGAGCTGCAAACTGGACGGTATTATCTCAAGAACAAAGCCAACACGGTGAGTGGACGCGACATTTAATATTGGCTAAATGCACATCAAACAGGACCGGCAGAATAAACATAAATAAATAAATAAATAAATAAATAAATAAATAAGCCTTTATTTGCTGTTAGGTTTCATTCAACAATACAAAATCATATTTTACAGTTAATATATGGAGGTGAAAACTTAAATAAACTAAGTTTGATAAAATAACTTAAACTCGGCATTCAGTTAGTCTCTCCTCATAACAGCTTGTCTTTCGACAAAGGCCTCCTCTAAGGCTTTTCACTTCGTTCTGATAAAAAAGCCATCTCCATGTACTCCTGGTGTGTCTCTTTTGTAATCTAATATGTAGTTACCATGCTCTTATATTCCTTCTCCTTGTACAATATCCCATTTAGTTTTGAGTATAGTTATGTTTCTGATTAATAAGTGTAACTGAGTTTCTTAGTAAATTCTTATAAAGTTATGCTACTTAAATATAATTATTCCGTTTTTTATTATCCATGCTTATCATATCCTTAAAGGGTGTTGGTCATTTTCCCCCACGATGACCAGTCGGCTTGGGACAGCGTGTATTTTCCTTGTTGTTGTAATAATCGTTTCTGTGTTGTATTTTAATTTTCCGGTTGCCAAGAGTTATTGTTGTTTATAGGTTGTGGTATAAATTAGAGAGTTGGATCTGGTTTTTTCTGATCCGATTCTATGGTTTGTAATGGATTTGGTAGTTTGTTGTTTTTCAGGGTGAGCTTTTAATGATTCTGGTGAAGGAATTTCTCGTTTTCGTTTATCGTTCTTTGGGTTGTTTTCTTTTAATATTATTTCATCATAATTTAAAAATGCTATTTTACCTTTTTTCCTTTCTTCCATTAGCTGACCTTGTAAAGCTTTTCTTTTTGCTAGTACTTCTTTTGGATAATCTTCAGTAATGTAAATATTTTACAGACCTTTCATATTTCTAATTATCTCACTCTTTTTCCATCCGTTGACGAATGAGCAGAGAACTGGTCTCGGTTTACTACCGTACTAAATCCAATTCTGTATATGTTGTTTATTCCATTTCCATCAATGTCTTTATTTATATCCTTTTTAAAAATTTGTTTAATATTATTTATTAGTTCTAACGTTGATTTTTCTGTCTCCTCCACGCCAAAAATAATTATGTTGTTATTTCTCTTTTCCCTTTTTAGGTGTTCTATTTCTTTTTGTTGAGTTTCTAGTTTTATTTTTAAACTTTTGTTTTCTGCAATAATCAGTTTTAATTTTTCTTCCATTCTATACATTATATTATTTGTAATAGATTCTGTAAGCGCCAATGACTGGTTTTGCATTTCTATTTTAATTTTGTCGAACAACAATTGAAATTGTGTATCTATAGTGTTAAGTCTGCTTGGAACGACAGGTGATAGTAGAAAATGGTAAAAATATTTTCCAACACTTGCAACACCGACGTATTTAATAGTAGAAACTGGTAAAAATATTTTCTAATACTTGCAACACCGATGTAGTTATCAAATGTCAAAATCTTATAGATTTGTATTACTGGCCAATATGAATATTTTTTCAATCTACCTGTTGTATAAATTAATATATAAAATAATATAATTTCCTCTTTCTTGATACGCTATGTGCGGAATACACTTTTATTTTGATTATTATAATATTTACTGAAGTTTTTATATCTTGTAATGCCGCCGCCAATATTAAGCAATATTTTTTAATCTAACCTCTAATTGTTTTGATATATATTCTTCTTTCTTTATATGCTATAGACGGGATTCACTTTTGTTCTTATATCCAACACTTTTGAATCTTCATAAAGTAACTGTGTTATAATCGTGAGTGTAAGATCGTTTTAACTATTTTTAGCGCAATTAGTTACAAACGTAGTTATTTGCACTTTGACAGCCGGAACCCAAAGACCCAGGAATAAACATATAATATATTAAATTATGCACGCCTGTATCAATAATGCCCGGAGGAATAAATTTGATGCCGCCTTATGCTTACCACTAAGTACGATTGCATCAATTAATCAAAATATACAAAATTTGTAAAGAAAAAAATAAACAGAATAGTAATATATAATAATAGTATATTACTATTCTTTTTTTTGTTTATATCAGTCGGCAAAATAAAAAAAAATGTTATTATACATAACATTTAGTTACAAAGAGGCACACCAAAACATACATACCTAAGCTCACATCTTTCGCCTCATCTACAGTCATACATCTCGTCATGCATTTACGTCGGTTTCGGGTGCTACGCATTTTGCCTTTTTTAAACAGACCATTTATTTGGTCGTGGTAGCTCCGTTTTGGTCTCCCGATCCCGACCCTGCCACTCACATTCGCTTCGTATACTCTTTTAGTCTTTCTCTCTCTCCACAACCATAACTTTCGTCTTGCTTACATTTATTTTCATACCTCTTTCTCTAAGCCCTTCATTCACCAAGATTAGCATGTCTTGTAACTCCGACGCCGACGGAGCAAGTAATACCTGGTCTTTTCCGTACAGTAGGCACTTGACACGCACCTCTTCCATGCTTAAACCACATTCGGTCTCTTTCAGATTTGTCAGACAACTATCCATATAGAGATTGATGAGCCATGGTGATGTTACACATCTCTGTCGAACACCTTTATAGATATCAAACCAGTCTGAGTGCGCCCTATTCACCCTGATATAGGCTCTAGAATTCTCATATAGAGAATTTAAAGCCCGCACCAGGCGCTCGTCAACCCCATGTGAATTCGACAGCGTTGACCATAATTCATCCCGGGTACACGATCATAAGCCTGCTCCAGATCTACAAAAGCACAAAATACTTTTTTGGACTTGGCTAAATGTTTTTCACAGATGGTCCGCAGAGAGAAGATCTGATCGATGCTCCCCCTACCTCTCCTAAATCCCGCTTGTACATCCCACAATTTCTCATCAGTTACATTCGTCACTCTTTCAATAAGAATCTTCGCATACAATTTACCAATTTACAAAATACAATTTACAACAATGAGAAGACTAATGCCTCGGTAGTTTTTGCAGTCCTGCCGTGACCCTTTCTCCTTGTGCAAGGGCACAATGACTACTTTGGTCCAGTCGTCCGGAACACAGCCATCACGCCAACACACATTGAAAAGTAGTCGCAACATCTTACAAAAACACCTTTGCCACTTTTCAGCATCTCGGTAGTTACCCTGTCATACCCTGCATACTTACCCAATTTCGGACTTTTGATTGCATTCACTATTTCATCTTCCGTAATTTCCTGAACTGCATCTTTTAGTGAGTGAGTCGGAGTTGGAACGTTCACCGGCTTATTATTGTGAAGATGTCCCTCAGTACACTCAAAAAGTTTTTCGAAATAACTTTTCCAACGATGCAGAGCATCCCTTTCAATACTCACACACACACTCAGCCCACCAAAAAATACATTGAAACTTAGATATTAGTAGTACATCAATAAAGGCTTTTTATTTTATTTATATTATTACATTACTATTTATTACATCACTTATCTGCCAGTGGTTGTCCCGTCAAAAGCGGTCCAGCTTGACCAAAAACCAGACAAAAATAGTGGAAAAAAATGCATATATGTTGCAATATACACCAGAACTTCCTATAACTTCGGGTATTAAGGCTGTGAAGTTATAAAGAAAGCTTTGCTCTTTGCAATTTATTTTGTATTTACGCACTGGCGCCTGTTAATAAGTTAATAAGACGACCGCTTTCATAGCTCAAAATTTAGCGCGTTGGACAGAGGGAAACAGACTCCACGCTATTTCATTCATTATTTACTAATATCTTTCTTGGCGTTCATTTCTTTTAATGGTAGTTTTCCAATTACAACACTTTATGCGGTATAGTGCTTATCTTTGAATGTTGAAACTACAACATCCACAGAAATATATCAAGATAGAACGGCGAATAGGCGTGGCAAGCGTGCCAAAACCCTGCACTATATTGCATGCTTTTCGAAACTCGCTCTCAGTACGCAACGAGCGTTCCTGCCCTGCGTTCAGGACGTAAAAAAATAGATAAAACGTCACATATATGCCTTATTGTGCTGTGGCAAATTGTAAAAACAAAAGTAGTGAAGCAAATATGAATAAAGGAAATATTTCATATCATCAGTAAGTATTAAAATTCAATAGAAAGTATTTTTTTGAGATTCTAAATAATTGTTTTACTTTTACCATGTTAATTAATTACGATAATAAGTTGTATATTTTTTCATTATGATAAATATCCATTGCTGTCCACATTCAACGCTTGTATACAAAAACATTGCGCGCATATATTGTACGCGCAATGTACACAATACACTGCACCAGTAACAACTTAGAGGTCATATGTCATTGAATCGCTGTGATTGGTCTTTGTGCTTGCAACGAGAGATTTAGAGATGCGACGCTCCGTGTATCGTTGAGTCTTGTCGATGAATTAATTCAATATTAATTCGAGTATCAGCTCATGTCTTGATTTGTTCCTACCTTTATTCCAACAACATTAATAAGCGTGTTGCGTAAAGTTTTTAATAAAACTAAAAAAATATTTACATATATATATAAGTGAATTGTCAATCAGTCAATTTGTTATTGTACCGAAATTAATTAAGAAAATAAGATAAATAACTAATAATTAACAATAACAACTGTTACCTATTAAATCATACAACAAAGGATCTTTACAAACAAAAATTTTCCTTTAGGAAATATATCTTATAAATAAATATTATTTTTTTTTGTTTCATGGTCTTATATGGGTTACCAATAGCAAAAATCATATTGTTAACATCAACTTTTTGATTTTTATTTCCAAAAAGTGGGTACTCTCTGTATCAATGAAAATAGCTTTTGAACGACTACCATCGTTTTGTTCATCACTCGTGAAAATGATCTCCGTAAAGAGTTCGTAACGTCGGGAAATTAATAAAATTGGTAATAAATAAACGCGATAAAATCCTAAAGTTTGTTTTAATGTCATGAACGTGATTTGCGAAAGTCTTAGAGATAAAAATATGTATTGTTTCAAGGACAATAAAATATTTATTAATAAAGTTTATATACTATTGGGAAAACAGGATACTCAGCTTGAATTTTGAATTGTGAATTACATACTTATGTGATATTAAAGATGTCTGACTAAAGTATTTAACAAGTTTTATTTTCTATGATTATCGTTACACAAAATCAATAAAGTTTAACACATGTTTCAGATATCGATATCGATATCGATAATCTCATGAGTGTGTCTTCTCACTAGTCGCCACGCTCACAATGAAAATGACGTCACGCTGCGGGCGTGGTTTTTCAAAAAAGTGACACGCTCGAAATGTATGAAAATATGACATCGCGGCCGTTCTATCTTGATCTATTTCTGTGACAACATCATTTCGCACAATTGAGCACTCTCAAAAGTCGACATTGCTCAAAATGTTTTAATTAGTTTCAATTAAGCTTTAACATAATTCAGCATTGTGCACCACAGAAGTCGCACTATGCTCTTTAATTGGTAAACTAACCACGTCTCCGAATATAAAACTATCTGAAGTGTGCCAGACTGTGTCTATTTTGTTACAGATGCTTGCCGCCAAAATCTATCACAATACACATTGGAAAGTGCTCCTTCTCCTTGAATTTTCCTTGTCAACAACTTGGACAATACCTTGGAAAATAAAATACACAGTGGTGAATAATTCTGTCAGTTACTTTAATAGTGAAGTAAGATATTAAATACCTTGAATGATTTATGGCTATTTATCTCTAAGACTTTCGCGAATCACGATCATGACATTAAAACAATTTTTAGGATTATATCGCGTTTATTTATTACTTATTTTATTTATTTCCCGACGTTTCGAACTCTTTACAGAGATCATTTTCACGAGTGATGAACAAAAACATGGTATTTGTTCAAAAATATCTCGTCGGGAAATAAATAAAATAAGTAATAAATAAACGCGATATAATCCTAAAAGTTCTTTTAATGTCAGGATTTATGGCTGAATATACGCAAACACCGGTAAAAGAGGCTTTTTAGTGTCATTGCGCAGGAATATCTTGCCTAATTTGACTTGTAATCGCTATAATTAAATAAACACAAGTTAAACTAACTTGTGTTCATTTTTTATTGTCTCAATGGATAAAGCTGTGAATAAATTGTCTACCATTATGGAAATATTATTTACCATATCGATCTCTGTCAAATGGAAGACCGATCCTTTTGATAACAGGGCTGCTAGAAAGCCTGCTAGAAAAGACTGGATGCGGAAAGCAGAGAATCGGTTGTTGTGGCGCAAATTGAGAGAGGCCCAGGTCCAGTAGTGGAATATATCTAAAAAAAAAACATAATGAATTCTTTGACATTCTCTATCTTTAATCGTCTACGTTACTACTCCATACAAGAAAATTGCGATATATTTCTTCATATCTCTTAGTTGAACGTAGCACGTACTTTCAATATCCCGTAGCATCTGGCACAAAACAAAACTGGAATGCGAGTCTCATATTTGCTTCAATTGTTTCAATAGTGTAATGTTTATTACAAAATTAAAACAATTATTGTTTATTCAAATAAAAATCTCTCTAGTACATTAGAGAAATATAAAAAAAAAATCACACACGATTGAAGTGAAACTTCAAAATTCAATTATTGATTGAAAAATATTGAAATATTAGTTTATACTTAAAACAGGATTAAAAAATATTTACACTTACCATTTATTACATCAGTCACATTAACATTTAAATTTGAACATCTATTTTGATTGTTCAATAATTGTTTTTTACGTGCACGAAACTCACGACTACGTTCTGTTGAACTTTTTCCTGGACTTTTTTTGGAGTTTACTCCTTAAGAATCGATTTACATATATAGGCCCGGGGTATGAAAATTATGGGGACCAAAATCGTACTAGTCACGTGACTGTCACACGAAATGCGTTATGCAGTCACAGAGCATATAAATAAGAGTCGGCACTCCATACAATGTCCTGAGCTCTTTATAGTCACAGAATCGCGCTAATCTCAGAAACCACCAGTCCGATTTTAAAAATTCTTTCAGTGGTATATAGTCCATTTATCGAGGAAGGCTTTAGGCTATATTATATTTTCAAATCAATTAGGGATCCTTACTATAAGTCCAATAATGTAACCCAAGGTGTAAGAAAATGACTCGAAAATAATTCTTACATCGTGAACGCTGCGAAAACTATTGATTCTAGAATAAAACAATGTACTACACTTTTACAGAACATAAATTTGTCTATAAAAAAGTCCGCGATGGCATATGTCTAACTATTGTAGTTATCTCACAATAAGTGTTTTTTGAGTTTTTTAAAATAATTAAATTGATGTCGTTATAAAAATGCTTTATTTTGTACCTTGAATTTAACTTTCCTGAAAATAAATTACTTCAATAAAAAGACAGATTCAACACCTTTCTAGAACTGTTTGAATAATTCAATTCGGACATTTAATTCCAAAGATATCGCAAAATACAAAATGTAAGAATTCATTTCATAGGGAAATAATTAGTTACACTGATGATGTATCCGACTCGGACAGCTCGGACCGCGACAGCTAGCAGGTAGATTTTTTTACGTTTGTTTGTTGCTAAAAGGTACCGGTGGTCCAGATGTCCACTTCTGTATAAAGTAGTCGCGGGTTCGAGTTCTGGCTCACAGCAATGACTTTTTGAAATTGTTTGCTGAAGTTATGTGTATTTAGATATCGATGACTATAAACTTTGTGCCTGGTATGGCAGTAAGTTCGCCACCTATTCCATTTGGGATGAAAACATAGTGGCGAAACGAGGTTTAACAGCCGCTGCCTACACCTTCGAGTAGAAAAGGCGTGAAGTTATGTTTTGTTGTTGTTTCACTCTTTGTCATCATATCGCTCAATACTTTAATCAGAATTTAAAATTTAAAAAAGTCTCGGTGGCGCAGTCGGCGAGCGCACGGCCTCTGATCCAGAGGTCCGGGGTTCGATTCCAGACACTGGCTCACACCAATGACTTTTCGAAATTGTTTTCGGAAGTTATGTGTGATAAATATCGATGACTGACAAACTTTGTGCCCGGTATGGCAATAGGATCGCCACCTATTCCATTTGGGACGAAACATAACGGCGAGACGAGGCTTAACAGCCGCTGGCTACACCTTCGGGTAACAAAAGGCGTGAAGTTATGTTATGTTTAAAATTTGTAGTATTTAATAGTATTTTGTGGTATTTTTATTTATAAAAGTTACTAGCTTTTACCCGCGGCTTCGCTCGCATTAAATCCATTAAATAGATATCAAAGATCATTACTATAGAAGTTAACCAATATGATAACTCTGTTTTATTGCTTGGCTGGAATTATTAGGTTTTAAAATTACTACTTACAATGACGTTTAAAAAACTAACAACATTTTTTAAGGTAAAATATATTTCTCTGTAACAAAAATAAATAATTTTGGACTGTAACAATTTTATAAGAGTACTAGCTTTTACCCGCGGCTTCGCTCGCATTGAAGCCAATAAATAAGTATCAAAATCATTACCATAGAATTGAATCAATATAATAACTCTATTTTCTTACTTAGCTGGGATTATCAATTTTCAAAATTACAACATTAGGTATGACGTTTAAAAATCTCACAATATGCTTTATTAAAATGCAACAACAAACGGTAAAATATATTTCTCTGTAACAAAAATAAATATTTTTGGACTTTAACAATTTTATATAATATAAATGCAGAGTATTAATGTAGGATATTTTTGTAGACTATATTATAAGTTTCTCCTTAGGGTGCAAATATATGTTAATTAAAGAGAGAAAAAAGAAAGTATCCTTTATTACTTCTAATACCCCCAAGAATATATGTACAAAGATTCATGATGATCTGTTGAGTAGTTATCCCGTGAAAGCGTAACAAACAAACTTACATTCGCATTTATAATATTAGTATGATATGAAGTATGATAAGTAATAAGTATAAGTAAAGTTAAGTATAAGTATAAGTATCAACCCTGAATACTGTAATACCGTCCCTCGCGAGGCATAACAGCCGCTGCCTACACCTTCGGATAGAAAAAGGTGTGAAGTTACGTTATGTTATCTAATTTACGAATACTGTAAAACTTCATTACTGAAGTAGCTAAATTTGACGATTTTTTGACAAACAATTGTTTTATCTTTCGTAATTTTTTTAAATTTTTTTTTAATATAAAGTACCCTATGTTACTTCTAATACCTTCAAGAGTATATGTACAAAGTTTCATGATGATCGGTTCAGTAGTTTTTGCGTGAAAGCGTAACAAACAAACTTACATTCGCATTTATAATATTAGTATAAGTATATTAGTATAAAAGTATAAATATAAAATGTAGGATATTGTTGTAGACTATTTTATAAGTTTTTCCTTCGGGTTCAAAAATATGTAAATTACTTTAAAGAATATGTGTACAAAGTTTCATGATGATCGATTGAGTAGTTATCGCGTGAAAGCACGCAAACAAACTTACATTCACATTTATATATTACTAGCTGACCCGGCAAACGTTGTCTTGCCAAAAAATTAAATTTAAAAAATAGGGGTTGATCGTAGGGGGTTGAAAATTCTCAGACTTACCCGATATGAATACAAAATTTAATGAGTCGGTCAAGCCGTTTCGAAGGAGTGTGGGAAAATTGTGACACGAGAAGTTTATATATTAGAAGTAGGATAGGATAGGAATTAGGTTACATTTTTATTGTATAAGGGGCAAACGAGCAGGCTTATGATAGTTACAAACGCCGCCCATGGCCACCTCACCACATGCAGTGTTACAGTTGCGTTGCCGGCGCTTACAATGGGATATGGGTGGGGTCGGGAGTGGGTTTCGGTAGGGGAGGGGAAAAGGGATTGGGCCTCCGAACACCTCTCTCAGCGAGTGAAACGCGGCTAAGGCCACTTTTCAGCGATAATCTGAGAGGTCGTGGTATTCCACGGGTCGAGCCGGCCCATTCATGCAGCGAACACTGCGTGACTTTACCACTGACAAGGTGTGACTGATGTGACTGATTTATAATACATTCTAGATATATGTAATAAACTTTACATTTTTAAGATCGTGATATCTTTTAAAATGTAGTAAATTTATTTCGATAAGCGTAATCGCTAGACTGACATCATTTGACTTATAAAAAAAAAACACTCACTGTGAGTTAGCTACCCTGGTTTGAACATATGGTGGCCCGTTTTTTTCGTTGAAGTCAACAATAGTGACCATATAAAAAAAAATTGTTTATGTTGTATTAAAAAAAACTAAAGGTTGAGCAAAAACTTGGGACAAGTTCATTGCTATATTCATTGTTCATAAGTGGCATTGCTAATAAAGCTTTCTTTGAAGTTGTAAATAATATCAATGTCTTGGTTGTCAGTACGCTAATACATACTAGCTAAGCGAGTGACACGTGTAATAATCGTGCCTTATGGCACTTTGTTCTCTCTGCCTACCCCGCAAGGGATCTGGCCTGAAGTTATGTATGTATCAAGAACTTGAATTTAAATAAATATTAGTGTTAGATAGTCCATTTATGATGAAAGCTTTGGGGTATTAATATGATTGCGGCAATAATCTTTTGAGTGGAAAATGTATAAAATATGGCGGTACGAAGTTCGCGCGGTCTGCTAGTATATAATAATAAGAGTCGGCACTCCATACAATGTCCAGAGCTCTTTATAGTCACAGAGCATATAAATAAGAGTCGGCACTCCATACAATGTCCTGAGCTCTTTATAGTCACAGAGCATATAAATAAGAGTCGGCACTCCATACAATGTCCTGAGCTCTTTATAGAAACACTCTTTATAGCGATACGCCATTCTCTATTACGAAGAAATGTGTTCATATTTGTAGACAGTAAATATTTATTTTTGTAAATAAATACCGTAAAAACATGTAGAAAAAAACACCCCCAGACGAGGGATCGAACCCGCCCCGACCTTGTGTTATCGGTAGTGCGGTTTACCGATGCACCACGAGGGCCGTATGTATAATCGTCTAATTACCGTCCTCTTTACCAATTTCGACACATTTTCTAGGATCGGGTTTGTTTGTTTGTTTGTTTTTTACATACATACATATACGTAAGTACGTATTGCAGGCGGAGAAAAAAAATAATTATATTATTTATAAATTGTGTTTTTATAAATTGTGTTTTTTGAAAATTATATTTAAGTACGAATTACATACTAATAAAATAATGAAATATCAATAATATTTTTCGATCTTTGGTAATGAAACGAGGGGCGCCACAGTAGCATCGCCAACATCGTACTCCTAATAAAAAGTGTGTGAATCTCGGAATCGGCTCCAACGATTTTCATGAAATTTAGTATATAGGGGGTTTCGGGGGCTATAAATCGATCTAGCTAGGAATCATTTTTAGAAAATTTCATTTTATCGTGTTTTATCGATAATTAACTTAAACATCAACTTACTTTTTTATTGGAATTCCTGACATCTATTGGCGAATGTGAATTATTTTAAATTGTGAGCACTTAACTTGCTTTAACGACAACAACACTAAAGCTATTCCAGCAGATGGCGTTGTTAACTAATTCCAGCAGATGGCGTTGTTTACTAATTACTATTTGTTTCTAATATAATATGTTAGTACATAGTATATATTAGTATATATTTATTATTGGAGTTTACTCCTTAAGAATCGATTTACAATATATAATAATAAGAGTCGGCACTCCATACAATGTCCTGAGCTCTTTATAGTCACAGAGCATATAAATAAGAGTCGGCACTCCATACAATGTCCTGAGCTCTTTATAGAAACACTCTTTATAGCGATACGCCATTCTCTATTACGAAGAAATGTGTTCATATTTGTAGACAGTAAATATTTATTATTTTATTTTATAATCGTTCTTGAGGAGTAAACTCCAGTCGTGCGTCGGAGCGGACACACACTTTTACTTTTTTCATTTTAATTTTATTTTCATTTTTTTTGCGTCGATATTGACGACACATTTCGGCATTCGTTTTCGGCATCTTATAAAATTTATTATTTAGCATAACAAGATATATGAGTACTCACAAACACGCAGTTATATAATAACACACATATACTCAGACATACTCTTTTGATGTGAACTCTAGTTTATTTTAAGAATGTTTTAAAAAGAAAACTATTTTAAATTTGGAATGTCACGTTTCATTTATTTGTTTCATGTGTTATTTTTCTCTGTACCAATTGCATATATATCTCCAATACAAGCATTTTTTGTATTATTCACATAAAACGAACGTAATACTGGCTCATGGCTGACACAAATATTTAAAAACAACTCGTTCAATCGTTATCACTAATTATAATTATTAATTTAGTTCATAGATGTCGCTAAACCTTAAATAAAGTTGAGGAAGTCGTTACAATCTACATCGGTAATCCGAAATTTTCGTAGTTAGTTATTATTTAAACGGGTAATTGACAGTAATTTCAAGTACCATCCGTAGCCTAGTGGATACGGCGCCTCGAGCTATGTACCACTAAATGGAGTTACATCGAGACTGTGTTTAGCCTTAACTGGCCTAAAGGATGTTTTTATGATTATAAAATTTGTTTTTAAACAGTTTGTTAATCAACAACAATGTAGAAACTGAAATTCCAAAAAATAAAATAGTATGTAAATTTCTTTCCTGGCTTCATCCTACACATTTTCGTATTTGTGTCTCTTTACCTGTCGTATTTCCGTTGCATCCGGTTTGAAATCACAACGATTCTAAAGAAGTTTCACTTCAATAAATAAAGTGCTGATTAAGTAAATCAATTAATCAATCAGTCATCACTATTTTATATCTTACGTAATCGCTAAATAACATCAAAATGTTTTTCTCAGTAAGACACAGATGATAGCTAAGATTGAAAATTTGAATCTACTATAAACAATTACAGAGAGTAACTTTATTTTCCAGCATCAAAATTGATTACATATTATTCTAAAGACAAGTTCATGTGTAGTGTTCAAGTAAATATATACATATACTATTAACGCGCGTCACCAATTAGTTTAACAATATCTCTGTAGTATGGATGTAAAATAAACTAGTCCAGTAATAATGTTATTTTATGTATAGATAGTCGCATATTTATCGAGCAGACACACGCACACGCGCACAACTAATCCCATTATATTTACATAAAGAAGCCTTCTTTGATGTGTGATTTATCACACCGTTAGCAATTTATTAACAAAAATTACTCGTTCTACATTTCATTTCCTATATTTTGTGTTCTCGTATGTATTAAGTATGTATTTCGAGTGAAATAAAACAATTTACAATAAATTTACTACAAAAATTAAAACATTGAACTCAAAGGATATATAATCGTAAAAGTAAAATATTATCTAGAACCTTTCTATCTAGAAAAATCTCATTCTTGGTTCAAAGTATGAAAATCGAAAATTATCAAAAATGGAGAACCCTTACTGCAGAACAGTTCCAATACGATGTCACGTTACATAATATTACATATATATTATACTTTGTCAGAAAAGTACGCGGCTTGTTCATCACTTTTACGATATCATAAACTGGCGCCGAGTGCGAACACCGTACACAGGGTGACTGGGCAACAAAAGTTCTTTTTACTTACACCTATTTTGTTTCTGTACTGACTGAAAACGTTACGATAGATAACGCCACTTACACCTTACTTATTGACAATTTACTTTTATGACTAACTACAGTATAAGATATAGGACACTAAAGAGATCGGAAGTTTCTAATGATAAGATGATTCGACGAAAATAAAACAGGACACTACTTCAGAAAGTTTTCTTTATGATTTTATTTTCTTTACAACGATTCATAAATATTACTAAAACTGGACAACAGACATTAGAAATAGGGATTTAGGGAGTTATGTTACGGGCAAAAAGTTTATGAATCAGGAGACTCAACAACGATGTTTCCATAAAAAAGTTGAGTGAATGTCTGTCAGCCAGTATGAGTCCTCGTCACTCACGAGCTCCTTTACCACATTCACACTTTGATCCTGCGAACATTCCATTGGTAGCGACTGGTGGGCGATCGCCTTAAATAAATCTTTCATTCAAATCCTGTCTTATAGACCAGGACTTCAAAAATTATTATTAAGAGTGTAACGGAAGACGTTACTGGTGACTATTCCGTTGGCTGATGGTATATCGTGAGTGGTGCTTCTTCCATGATGGTGGATGAGTGGTCGTTAATGAAAGACGTAATTAAGATCTTGACATTTATTTGTGTCAGCGACAACTGTGTGTCGCTGCACACCGACCACTACAGCATACTGTGCGTACCGTTGTTAAATACTATTGATGGCACGTACATGTACGTGCCAGGAGGTGTAGTATCCCTTACACCATTCCCCCCTTAGTTGAAAAAAAAAATCCTTAAAATTGATCACAAAAGTAAAAAAAAAAAATCCTATAGTTACACAGTACAGTACATAATATCTTTACATGTTCATGTTAATAAACAAGATTAATACAATATTAACATATAATGCTTAATTGGCAATCTATATCGGTAATTAGAAAAACTAGTTCTCAATGTCAATGTTAATATGATGCCTACATTGCAAAATAGTGACGACGTGATTTAACAACGATTAGTCGTCAACATGCTTTGCGGAAATTGCGTGACATTGTCACAGTCACTATAACATACACAATATCTTATGATTACGTGTTTTTAACAATTATACAATGCGGTATAGTAGCCGTGTTTTATTGTCTAAACTCTCTACAATGACGTATTTCCCAATTTTTAGGTACAACGTGTAGATCTATCTATCGTAGACTTCTTGACGGCCTACGTATCCCTAATTCCTGGATAGCAGCGGATTTTGTTTAAACACAAATAAATTGATCGGGCGGTAAACGTTTGGCGCGCGGAGATATCCGGCTCTGCTACATGTATACCGCCACACCTAGTTGTCCTGCAGCCTTTTTCCGGCTCAGGGTGGCACACATCTTTAAGCATGTTTCTTACGTGATACTGACATACCTAATCTTGGCTTTTGGAGTTCTGGAGTGTACGCGTGTGGCTGCGAGAGTTGGAACGTGAGCGGCGGTGGCTAAACCTTCTGTTGCGACCGGCCGCGTTGCGCTCGTTCCGTGTCTTCGTTACGGGAACTCGGCTTCCTTAATATTTTTTCTGTATTTGGCGCCTCTGTGATTCCTCGTCTCGTCTCGCATCTTCAACGTTCCTTACACATCATATTGTATCGGTTCTTTTTCTTGGATTTTGGTCTCTCGTTGCTCTGCTTTTGTAGAGTGAGTACTTATGACTTCGTCTTACTTCTTCTGCCCTTGTAAACCATATGCGAGGCTGGTCCGTCAAACATTTCGGAATTTGCGAATCGAAGGAAATGCTGTCGCGTTATAGGCTTCAGATTTCGAGTCATTCTTCGATGGACCTTGCGTAGGCGACGGCATTGTGCTGGAGCATGGAGTTTGTGGATGATTTTTTCACAAAAAAAATAGTGCACTCACGGTGTAACAATTTCTTGGAAGTCGGATTTTTTTGAAGCGTCGGGGTTCACACGTCAGGGTTTCTTGATTGCGTGTTCGTCGGGGTTCACACGTCGGGGTTTCTTCATTGCGTGTTCGTCGGGGTCACCAATGTAACAGTAGGTTGTTACTGATGACTGTTCTTATGGTTGATGTCATCGTGAGGCGGATGTTCTTCGGTGATGGTGTTCGTCATCAGAAGGTTGCGTGTTCAGATCACGTCGGGGGTCACTAGTGTAACGGATGACGTTACTGGTGACTATTCCGTTGGCTGATGGTATATCGTGAGTGGTGCTTCTTCCATGATGGTGGATGAGTGGTCGTTAATGAAAGACGTAATTAAGATCTTGACATTTATTTGTGTCAGCGACAACTGTGTGTCGCTGCACACCGACCACTGCAGCATACTGTGCGTACCGTTGTTAAATACTATTGATGGCACGTACATGTACGTGCCAGGAGGTGTAGTATCCCTTACAAGAGTTTTTTGCCCGATTCTTCTCATGAAAGCCCCTACACTCGGAATAGGGCCGCTCGTGGCGATTGCGTCCATGTTTTATTGTTCCTCGGAGGCACTTTCCTCAAGCACTCGTGGTTAAGAATTTCATTTTAAATTATAAGTTATTTTTTTATATTGACTATTTATAAGTGTCGGTGAAGACCTACGAAAATAAAGCTTCCTTTGCTTTGACAAACTAAACACTAAATTAACTTTTTTTTTTTTAGTTGATAGGAGGGCAACGAGAAGGCGTGTCACCTGATGGTAAGCAACCAACGCCGCCCATGGACACCAGCAACACATATAGTGTTACTGTTGCGTTGCCGACCTTTAATGGATAGGGGATAGGAAAGGACGGGGAAGGGGGGTGGGCCTCCGGGTACCTCTCTCACTGAACGAAACACGGCATGAGCCACTTTACGTTGGTCTTCTGAGAGGTCGTGGTATTTCACCGGTGGAGCCAGCCCATTCATGCAGCGAATGCTTGGCTCTACCACTTCTCAAGACACTTCTCACTTCTCTAACTATTGAAGAGTGACTTAAGTTGACTCAACGGGTTAAAGAAAGATAAAAGTAGTTGAAAATTAAAAATTAATCACTCTGAAATACATAGGGTTGCAACAACCTCCTCTGAAGAATTAAACAATTAAGTCTATATCTTATTTTAAATCCTCTGTCTTAACGACGAGAAGGACTTCAAAAATTATTCCAGAACACTTATAGTTACTAAGAAGCAGCGCATGCAAGCTAACAAGTGATACTAATGTTGCAGTTTACTTAGTACGATCTGTACTGAAACCATAGCGTGATTCAAATTAACAGTTAATATCTTTTTGAACGCCATCTATTGAGTATAAGTGTACCTACTTACAGTAACTGCACTCGAGAAATATTTCTAACTAGCCATTGCCTGCAACTTCATCTGCGTGGAAAGCAAAAATACTATGCCTGTACCCCAATTAGTGATAGCGTGATAATATTTAGCCTATGTGTTGACTCGACCTATTGGCTATATTTATGCAAAATTGGACATAAAAGCATGCAATACTTTTAGAGTTTATATGTAAAAAACATACAGACAAACAGATAAACAGGCAAAAATTCTAAAAACCATATATTTGGGTTTGGTATCGACTATAGATCTTATCTTTATTGATAGTCATAGTTATTTACGTTTGCCTTGTTATAACATCAAAGTTATAGCCTGTTAAACGGAAGTAACGAGCAATGTGAGATACAATTGTTTTTTTTTTATAATTTCACACTGTTACTTTAAATGCTTATAAGTATAAAAATGTTTATCTGTGTTACTCAAGCCTTAAGAAATCTAGTTAATTTCCTCATCAATTTACCTCTTAAATGCTGGTTGTTCGTTTTACTCGACTGAGAAAAAAGACAGTTTTTTTAAGTGGAATAACATATAACCGACTTAAAGGCTAGAATTTATTCATTTTAAAAAGTATAAGCCTCGCCTTAACGGTAGGAGCAAAATAGACTAGGTACATAATATTTGGAAATACCCACATACACAATGTGTGTGGTACAATTATAAATATAAATAAATTCGCCAGTTGTTGCCTATTGCAGTAAATAATAGTATGGGAACATGTAGCAGTTATTGGCAAACATTCATCTCTCACAATCAGTTCGGAGACAAGGCACGTCTCGAGGATCCAATCAGGTACAATGTACAAACGGGCCATGCCTCGCTCAGCCACGAATACTTGGATAAGTTAGTTTCAGTGACTAGAAGTTTTACACAATTAATCATTTAACAATAGTAACGTAATTGTAACAGTATCCGTTTTGGTTGCTTACCATCACGTAACACACTAGCTCGTTTGACCGACTATTCCTTTAAAAATAAATAAATATTAGTGTTCTTCACACCAGATTCATCACCACGATTATTGTAAAAGTTTAGTTAAAATAACTATATAGTTGAGGAATTTTCCAAAGGAAAGATTACTCGGATGAAAATATGTTAATCCAGGAAAATTTCTATATAATATTTATGCTAACTTTCACCTGATCCTATTGAACGGTTCATTAGCAATTGAATAACAAATAACAAAACATCGAAATATTTTACTAACTGTCGGATTTATAAAATTAATATAACACTAGGCGATGGGGCAATTTTTTTTTTAAATTTTAAATCAGCTGTGGACCAACATTAAATTTTAAATAACTGATGGATAAAACAGTTTTATGACTTTCGAGAAACATATTCCATGTTCATTCAGATATCTATGAAAACGACTATAATCTACAATGTAAGTATCTTTTTAGTTTGTTCTATAGCTTAAGCGCTGGATATTTAGCAATATTCATTTTTCATATTAATTTTTTATTTTTTCTATCAATTTCCCTCATGAACAATGCAAACTAATATAACTTGTTAGTCGGATAATTTGAGTTCTTAAATATTAAATTGCTTATGTCAAATATTTATCATTTCGGGGCCACTTCAGTTGTTATAATTCACATCTCCGGTCCGGGCAAGTCCGGTCCAAGCCGGTCATTATGGAGAAGCTGTTCCCATTTCCGTTCGTCTTGTGTAGGCAACATTCGGAAGTCACACTGATTGTTCCTACTAATTGTCACTAAAATTGCATATGCAAAGTCAGGATACGGGTATAATACTAACTTCAAGAGACGAATACATTGTAAGTGATGTATTTTTTACATTTTTATCTGAATTATATCAAAATAACTTCTTAAATTTAACCATACTATGAATCAAAGAACAACCAGTTGTGAGTCGGGATTCGAACTTGGACACTGAAACGACCGTAAGAACAAATATCTGATTATCACAGAAACGTCTTTTTTAAAGGATAAATTGAAAATTACACCTTTGTAAAACAAAATAAATAACAGAGAAAAGTTTTATAGACAGTAAGAAGTCAATACGACAACGGAATAAATCATATTTGTATACAATTTCCAAGAGATATTAACTCGCGCAGAAAACTTAAGCTTCGTGGAGGCTTTCAATACGAACACGAGTGGTTTTCACTATTTGGTGGATTAGTTCCGAGTGAAGTTGCCATCACAATCGTTGTGTTTCACGAGAAAAATTGCGATATATGTCGAGAAGGTAACATTTATAAGGATTACAAAAAAAAGAACGTGTTCTGTAGGAAAGTGATGTTAGTAGCCTCAAAAATCGACGCGCGTGCATAAAAAGATTTATGAAAATCATAGAAGCGAGTAAGGCGTGTTTTAATCGTGCCTTTTGGCGCTCTGTTCGTTCTGACTACCTCGCAGATTTGGCGTGAAGTTGTGTATATATGTATATGTACAAAAAAAAGCTTTTATTACTCGAAATTTTAGAATACTCGGTTGTATGGAGTTGGTGCAGCGCGCTACTGAATCACGAAATCTCCGTTACGAATCCTGGCTTTTCCAAATATTCTAGCAGATCCAAATATTCAAGTAAATTATTTTAACAACTAAATAAGTATCAAATCTCTAAAATTCAATTTGGAAGGCTCAAATTCGCGGTACTGTAATAGATTGTATTTTATTAAGAAAATTTAAGGAATTAGCGTAGGTGGTTAGAAGGGTAGGGTACTTAGTAGCCTCGGTGGTCCAGGGGGTCAGCTGGCTCAGACCAATGACTTTTTCAAATTATTTTCGGAAATTATTAGTGATAAATATCGATGACTGTATGGCATGTTGTGCTCGGTATGGCAATAGAATTGCCACCTATTCCATTTGGGACGTAAACATAACGGCAAGATGAGGCTTAACAGCCGCTGCTTACACTTTGGGGTAATAAAGGCGTTAAGTTATGTAATGTTATGTTAGTATAGTATTTTTTCTGATCAACTTACAAAAATAATGTTCTTTACTTGGTTACCTGCCAACCTTTTACGAGTTATACAGATAATAGGATAATAGGTAATCATTTTAATTTGGGCTAAAAGGTGACTTTTCGTAAAGTTTGAAATTTTATCAAAATTGTAAGTCTATTCGGGCAAAACTCGGTGACCTTAAGTGTCGTAAATTTGACTAGCCTCATTATTATTTATTTCTATTCATAATACAGTGAAGCAAGTTTCCTTTTAAATTAATAAATACATAACTACTTTGTAGCCCTGGTATGGGAATTTGCAAGTACAACCCATCTCTAGTCAAAACTTTTGAAGTCTTTTAAAACCATGTATGATATATATATATATATATATATATATATAAATACATATTTATGGGATAGGAGGGCAAACGAGCAGGCGAGTCTCCTGATGTTAAGTGACCAGCGCCGCCCATGGACATCTGCAATACATATAGTGTTATAGTTGCGTTGCCAACCTTTAAATGAGTAGGATCTGAAAGGATGGGGAAGGGTAGTGGGCCTCCGGCAACCTCTCTTACCGAACGAAATGCGGTATAACCCACTTTAGCTCACTTTACGTCGATTTTCTGAGAGGTCATGAGTGATGAGTGTCACGACATGGTATTTTACAAGTCGAGCAGGCCCATTCATGCAGAGAACTGGTTAGCTCAACCACTAATGATGATTTAAAAATCCTGTGTCAATGACCAGGACTTCAAAAAATTATTGCAGGTAGACCTTGTCACCTTGACGTACACAACTACTACAACATATAAAGCGCTGCATGCAAGCTAACGAGTGTTATTGATATTGCAGTTTATTTAATACGCTCTGTAATGAAACCATAGCGTGATTAACATAAATAGTGAATATTCTATTCAACGCCATCTATTGAGCATAACTTTCCCTTCTTACAAGACCATAAATGCACTTGGTAAATATTAATAATTAGGTAGATATTAATTACATATCAAATGTGATATTAGACATATTCTCGTGGGATCTATCGTAAACGAAATCATGGCTCACTTCCGAAACTTTTTCACACCCTTTTTGGCCGATGGTGTCAGCAGAGGCTGTTAAAATCTCGACTTGAGAAAGGTGACGAATCTATTATCATACACCACAAAGTTATCAGTTAATGATATTTATCACACAAAACTTCCGAAAATAATTTAATAATTTCGATAACTCAATTGTTAACGTTCGTAACCGAACCCACGATTTCTGAATCAGAAGTGCGGAGCTCGACCACCGAGACGGAAATACGTTTAAGTTTTTAAAGCATATTAAATAACCGGCTTAAAAAGCTCGAATGTTATTCACCTTGAAAGGGTTTTAGCCTCGTCTCTGCAGTAGGAGTGTCAGTATATTGATTTTTAATGTGTAAGGAAGTTTGTCATCCTTAAGATATGTTTAATTTTATTGTGTATGACTTTATTAAAAATGATACGGTTATAAGTCTCGGCGGCGCAGTGGGCGAGCGCACGGCCTCTGATCCAGAGGTCCTGGGTTCGATCTCAGACACTGGCGCACACCAATGACTTTTCGAAATTGTTTTCGGAAGTTATGTGTGATAAATATCGATGACTGACAAACTTTGTGCCCGGTATGGCAATAGGTTCGCCACTTATTCGCCATTTGGGACGTAAACATAACGGCGAGACGAGGCTTAATAGCCGCTGCCTACAAAAGGCGTGAAGTTATGTTATGTTATGTATGATACGGTTATAGAAATAGTGGAAAGTATGAGTTGTACCTAAGTGATGTTAGCTAAGCAGATATACGGCGTAAATATGTATGTCGGTTTGTGGTAGAACCACGCAGTTCGCAGTTAACGTAATTCGAGACAATATTAGTAAACTCAGTCACTAATACTGTTCTGAAGTTCTTGATGGAGGCAAACCACAATAGGTACTTTCATTTCATCTCCGAGGCCGTTTATAGTGAACTTAGTCGTGTGTTCAATATTCATGAACATTTATGCCATCTACTAAATTTAGAACTATACTAAGAACTGGCAAAGCTACATCAATTTTCTAAAAACATGACAGTTAATGGTGTCCTGCTGGCGTATTATGAACTCTTAATTCCAGCCAGCTTACTCGCTGCAAACGAACTGCTTCCAACGAATAATTCCAGCTAGTCATTGACGAGTAGTCACTGTGAAATTCACTGCAATTTTGATTTATTAATTACTAAGTTACCCATGGACTTAAATAGTTGTGACGAAGTATTTAGCTATCTGTTAATGTAGTTATATGCCCAATTTAGTCTCGGTGGTTTAGCAGTTGTGGGATCAATTCTAGGCTCACACCAATTCCTTTTTTGCAATAGATGGCTGACAGTGTTATGCCCGGTGTCTGGCAATAGGTTCACCACCATTTTGTACGTAAACATAACGGCGGAGCGAGGCTTAACAGCCGTTGTCTACATTTTCGGGTAGAAAAAGTTATGTTATGTTATATCATCATTATGACGTACATTTAATATACATTCGTCTTACACACTTATGACTTGTGATCAACATTGAATATTATCGAAGTCATTGTGGCCGTGCCCATGTCAAGCTCTGACTTTGCATTTACGTGTGCTTTCATTTAGCTACCTTGCTGTTCGGCGTTATTGCAAAAAAAACACAAACAAACAGCCAATTGACGCCAGGGCCATTTTAACTGCGGTCCTCAGGCAGTAACCAATCCACTTTCCGTACCGCAGTTTAAAACAACAGCATTCAAGGCATGTTTTAAATATGCTCCTACCAATGGCTGGGACAATATTCCACCACCATATCGCTCAAAGACAAGTAAAAAATCATTCAAGACAGCTCTCAAAAGTTATCTTAATACAAAACAACAAACTTAATAATTTGTTTAATATCAAAGGTTAAACATTAGCATCTCCGCAGTACTACTGTTTATCGAAAGGCATGTCATGCGTGTCCGTGTGTTCTGTAATTTTGATTATTCACTATTTGTATTGGTTCGTGTTTTTTACATTGTTACATGCTACATTGTTAATGCGTCCATTTCATGTTTGCACATCCGATCGTCACCACGGTCTGCATTGAAAAGCAGCGCTACAGTGTGACATAAAGTCAAACTGCAGCAACTACAGCTGAATGTAGACCCTGTTGTCGCCTGAATTAGGATTGATAAATGTTTAATGAGTGCGATATATCTGAATATGTTGTAAAAATATAAAATGTCAATACTATTTCAAAAGAAAATAAAGTCATTTTCTTTCTTTCTTTTCTTTTTTTCGTATGCAAACTCAACTCCAGGGAAATTCATCATTGACCACAAATTGGTCTGCATTGCCACACTAGGAGTACATACCACATAGGAGGAACGCAAGTGTCGATCGATAACACACATTCGACTGTACGCCAAGATGTCTACCTCCGGAGCACTCCCCGGGGAAATATAATAGAAGTAATTCATTTACTTGCGATCTGTCAATATATTACAAGACGACTCAGACGTAAGTAGTGATGAATGATGTTACTTTATCTTTACACTTTTTAATTCATTATGGAATGGTCAGCATTCGTACGTATTCAACGAATTAAATATTGGATCCTGTGTTACAGATTGCTCCTGTGTTGACAGGGCGATTAGTAATTGATAATAATCACCTGTAATGCAAAAGGTGCCCCATATAATTATCATTACGTAGTATAAAAAAGTCGCTATCCACTGTCTGTCCCCTTATATGCTTAGATTTTTGAAACTACGCATCGTATTTCGATGCGTTGTCTTTAATAGATAGATGGTGTCAACGGTAGCCCCGTTGACACCATCTGGTACCATGTTGGTATAATTCATATAAAATTTAGAAAAGAAAGTCAGAATTTCCGAAATTCAGCGTTTTAATTGTAAATGCTGTAAAAAATACTAAGCGTGTCATGTCAAAAGTATAATTTTATTTGCTTACTTACTTGAAGATTAATTAAATACTTTTTTCTATCTACCTTACTAACTACACCATTTTTGTTAATGGGATTATATTTAAATTGTAATATTATATTTTCTTTGTAAGTGTTGTAAATTTTTTGAGAAAATAAACCACAAACCGTATTATTACATGTATATATTACACGTATATACATGCCTGATTATATACCACAAGTATTAGTGGGTTAACTTGAAAACAGATGGAGCTGTGTAAATTACGAAAAATACAGTAATCAATTATTCAAGGAGAGATGAAAGTGTAACACTATTCTAGATCGGTGCTATTAAAAAATATTTAAACAAAAAAACTAGTAATATATAGTCTAAACACACTCCAAAGCTAGACTCCTTAGTAACCTAAGGAGTCTAGCTTTGGAGTGTGTTTAGACTATTAGAATATTTTTTTAACATCACGCGTTTTTGTAACCAAAAACGCGTGATGTTACAAAAATATAAGTATATACAAAATAACACGCTTATCTTCAACCATTGCATATTATTTTACGCATTATTACTTAACCAAGTCTTAAATAAGTTATTTACAAAACCAATAACAGCGTATTTCAAAACCCGCAATGAAAGGAAACAAGATTTCTCTCTCAAATGTAAGCCACAAACGTCTTAAGTGCGTTCGGAAACCAACGTCGTGCACCCGAGGGAAATCAACCGGCGAACGAGGTGCGTTCTGAAATCTGTATAGCGCCCTATCATAATTACACTGACCGTGAACCGTGACACAGACGTAATGATAATATTGAACATAACAACATAACTTCACGCCATTGTTACCCGAAGGTGTAGGCAGCGGCTATTAAGCCTCTTCTCGCCGTTATGTTTACGTCCCAAATGGAATAGGTGGCGAACCTATTGCCTTATCGAGCACAAAGTTTTAAGTCATCGATATTTATCACACATAACTTTCTGAAAACAATTTCGAAAAGTCATTGGTGTGAGCCAGTGTCAGGATTCGAACCACGACCTCTGGATTCAGAAACCGTGTGCTCGACCACTAGACCACCGAGAAAATAAATAAGTCGGTCTAATTTTAAAACGATAAAGTATAAATATATATGTATTAAGTATATACGAAATACATAAATTAACGTCAACACTCATAAGGGGTAAGCAAAAAAGGATTATATTCACTATTATTTTAAAATATATTATTATTTTGCTTATTTACATTCAATCCCAAGTGTTTTTTATTGAAATGACCGAAATTTCTGAGTATATCTCAAATACGATACAGCAATCGACTACGAAATTTCGCCGTCGAAATAAAAACCAACAAGTCAGCTCGTTACCCGGAGACACAGTGGGTAATCCAATCTGCTCGACTCACATTGACCCTCCTTTGGCGCGAACACAACCTAACTGAACGCATTTATTCGTAACTTGATATACCTATTTGAACTGCCTTCATCTTCACTGTCAATAACTATATATATTTTACTGTTTCTATTTATTTAACCTGTACGTGAAGCATTTTTTATTTATTTATTTCTTAGACTTTCGCGAATCACATTCATAACATTAAAACAACTTTTTTATTCTTTAGTTTTTTTGCTTATTAAAGACAAGGCTGGTATATTTAATACTGGCACACATTACTCTGTTCATAAATTTCTTAAAAAAAATGCTAAAACTAGTTTGTTTTAAAAGGTTTTAACTTTGTTGTTCAAATTTAATTCTTTTTGAGTTTATCTTTACTATTATACTATTCAGATAGCCGTTGGCTATATTAATATTAGCCGTAAAAAAATCACCCAATGAATTGGTAACAAATTTACTAATGATAAAGCTACTATAGGTACCTGCATTAGTACAATTCAAATTCAAAATATCTTTATTCCCTATACTTTACAAAGTACTTAGAATCGTCACATAAAACTACTAGCTAAAATTCACGGAGCTTAGATTCTCTTTCATCAGACTGTCTTGAATGTGAAAGCGAATCTAAGTGCCAGTTCCGGCGTCAAGGCTTCTTGAGAAGAACTGGCAAGAAACTCAAGGCCGACTCTTTTCAATTTCCAGTTTAACAAATGGTAATAATTACAATCAATACAACACAAAAGGAGCAGCTCAATTCCAAACTTTTTTATGGTTTATATAATCTGCACACATACAATAGTAAGCCCTTTGATATAATCTACTTTTAATATAATTTTTAAATTTACTCATGGATAATTCAACCGCGTCGTTTGGAAGTTTATTGTAGAAGCGTATACATTGACCTGGGAACGAGTTAGAGATTTTATGGAGCCTAGTAGTGGGCACAGCGAGTTTGTTTTTATTTCTTAAATTTAGTTTATGAACATCACAGTTTTTCTTAAATTTAGTTTTATATTTATGTAAATAAATATATTGCGCATATAATATAGATTTTCATAAATATATTGCGAATAAAATGTCATAATTCTTATCTCTTTAAATTTATTTCTTAGTGGTATCCCTGGGACTCATCATAAACGCAATTCAAAACCATCAATAACCGCATTTTACATGAAATTGAGAAAGAGATGGGGTGGCGGTATTCTAAGCCGCCGCCACAGCACAAATACGTATACGTGTTTAATGTACATAATTTGAGGTCGAGCTATTTAAATATTAATATTATTCTGTTGTTATATTAAGCTTTGCACTGAAAATACTTGAAATACTGAAAAACCTTCGCGCTGTGCGTATTTTGATGTCGACATTAAACATATACTGGATTGCGTTAATGTCAAAAACTACTGGTGCGATTAAATATTTTATTTCATTATAAAATAGTTTGTTTAAATATTTTTGTTTAAATATAATTGGTTTATTAATATTTTCTGTGTTTTAAGTCTAGTCACGCACGCTCGTCAGTTTTGAATGTTCATCTCAACTTTTTACTGTGTTACAGCTGAACATACCACGATAACATAATGTACTTATATTTATACTATATTAACATAAGTGTATTATTTTGACAACATATTGTAAACTTGTTTATCATATAGTTTATTTTATTTCACGGCGATATACTGGTGTAGAATGTATCTATACATGTTGCTGGTGGCGGTTTAAGGATGGGTATGTAAAGGGCAGACTGTTTGCGGGCAAACTTTTTGAGCTATAGGAACACTTTAACTTGAGCTTGAATTTTTCGTTCGTTAATATATACCACTATACATGTTTACTAGATGGAACTAATTTTTAAGACTGGTCGTTATTTGGATCAGTTGGAATATCTGAACCAATCTCAAGCGTACTTCATCTTTCCAATATTTCCTTCGATGATACAAAGTAACACTACCCCTACTTTTCGCTATCGATAATTTGAATTTATTTATTTATTTATTTGTATTTGGGACGCCAGTAAATGATGCACATATAATACATTGAGTTACTATATGTGCATCATTTGCTGGCGTCCCAAATACAAATAAATAAATTATACATAAATAAATAGTAAACAAATAGTGAGAGGTTAACAGTACGCCCAGTAGAAACTAACTTAAAGAAGGTATAAGCAGACGGCAGGGTGTATCAGTGAAACAGCAGACTTATGGACAAAGTCCGCAACTTCTGCGCCTACAAAGATTTTCGGTTTTTGCATTCAAAACTCTTGTAGAATGAGCCAGTTCCCGACAATGAAAGTAGTTCGTGACTTGTACGAGTTCTTAAGCTGAAGAAGAAACAGTGAATGTTTTTGCTCAACTTATTCCACTCATCCGTCTGATATTTAGGGCGGGTGAGTTTGCTGTATTTTGCAATAATTAACTGACGGTGTTGCCCACCTTATATTAAATATAAATTGTAAAAATGCTTAATAATAACTGAATTAAAACATATGTAATGTTAATAAAACATTTTGTTCAGATATCAAAATTAGAACATTTAAAAGTTAAAAGGTTTTCTGTATGTTCGAAAATGTTATCGTTATGTAACAATTTTTGTACACTAGTAGTATCTATGATAATAAGATCTCTAAGAATATCTACATTCAAAACATTGTTAAAACTGTTTGTCTAATTCTGTATATTTCATTTGGCTAGTCTCTCAATAACATTTATCAAATTAGAAGTGATTTTGATTGTTAAATATTCCTAATTTTCACCTGCGGTTTCATTTTCATCACTATCACCAACATCATTAACCTCCCTGTAGAGACCAACCATAGTAGAAATTTTGGCAAAACTTCTTTCATTTTTTTGTCAATATTGAACTGAAATAAGTCAAACTATTAGGTCCTTATAAAGAAATTCTTTGACTATATAATTTCCGGCCTCATTTATAAGTCTGTAAATCATAGTAGTTTAATCCTAAAGGAGTGAGTTTCGGTGGTCCAGTGGTTCAGCTCCCTGCTTCTGATTCAGAAGTCGTGGAATCGATTCCGGGCTCACAACAGTGATTTCTCGTAATTGTTTTTGAAAATAATGTGTGATTAATTTTGATGACTGACAGCTTCTTACCCGGTGTATGGCAATAGGTTCGCCATCTATTCCATTTGGGACGTAACATTATGATTTGGCAAGTCAAGGCTACACAGCACTGCCTCCTCCTTCGGGTAGGAAAAAGGCGTGATGTTAAATATTTTATTATGTGCTTAATTTTTATTCGGATTAAAAGTAAGTACCGTGACGACAATTTGGGTATATTGAGTGGTAGACCTTAACGCCACTATGATCTATGGCTTCATCTAAATATTACTCGAAAATAAGACAATGTTTATTTCCGATCTGTAAATCACAATAAAACTCGCTGTAACTTTTCATTAATTTCAGCTATCCATCTACAGTTGGAGACACTTTTTGTTTATTAACATTAATAATTATTCCGTCTGAGACCAGGCTGTATCTTAATAACGGTGATAGCTAGGCAGTTAAGATGAAACAGTTGACGTATATCTATTACTGCTATAACAACAAAATATTAAAAATACTGCGCGCGGTTCACATACACATACGGCTCACATACGATAAACTGGATATTATTCCGTATTTTCATCAATATTAATAACAGTAACATAATATGTTTACAATTTATTTTCTTTAAACATAACTTCACGTCTTTTGTTACCCGAAGGTGTAGGCAGCGGCTGTTAAGCCTCGTCTCGCCGTTATGTTTACGTCCCAAATGGAATAGGTGGCGAACCTATTGCCATACCGGGCACAAAGTTTTCAGTCATCGATATTTATCACACATAACTTCCGAAAACAATTTTCGAAAAGTCATTGGTGTGTGTCAGTATCTGGAATCGAACCCGGACCTCTGGATCAGAAGCCGTGTGCTCGACCACTGCGCCACCGAGACTGTCTTTAAATATAATTAATTACTTGATTAAAATTAAATTAATCATTACTTGGGCTCCTGACTAAAAGAGGTTTTCACCGTTTATTAGTGGTACGGAATATTGCATACATTACGGACATGTAAAGTAATAAGTGCATGCATAAAAAGTAATATCGATATTACAGTTTATTTAATACGCTTTGTAATGAAACCATAGCCTGATTCAAATCAACTGTTGATATCCTATAAAACGCCATTTATTGAGCATAACCTACATCCAGAATAACATAACTGCACTCGACATCGACTCGACTCGACAACAACCAACGAAGGACGTTGACGTCAAGCTGGTCATATAACATAATACAGTCAAAACCTTTGAAAACATAAGTGATATATTTGTAAATCCTGTGTCTTGGACCAGGACTTCAAAAAATTATCGTAGATATTGGCATATACAAGTACACAACACACAAAGCAAAGCATGCAAGCTAACAAGTGATATTAATGTTGCAGTTTATTTTATACGCTCTTTAATGAAACCTTAGCGTGAGTACAGAGAACAGGCACTTCTTGCCACGCACTGTTCCTTCATGGAACCAGTTGCCGGCGACGGTATTTCCGGACCGCTACGACCTAGGAACCTTCAAGAAACGAGCCTATTCCCATCTGAAAGGGCGGCAACGCTGATGTGATGCCCCTGGTATTGCAGACGCCATGGGCGGCGGTGATTGCTTTCCATCAGGTGACCCGCAAGCTCGTTTGCCCCTTATCCCATAAAAAAAAAAAAAAAAAAAAAAAAAGAGTAACATTAATAGTGAATATTCTATTGAACGCCATCTATTGAGCGCAAGTGTACCTTTTCACTGTAGACCATAAGTGTGACGCGATTATAATTATATAGGTATTAATTAGTTATCGAAAATGTTTAGTGGGATCTATCGCGAAATGCTAATATTGTAAACAAAATCAAGGGTCACTCTTAAAACTTTTTCACGCCTTTTTTACCCTTTTTTACTTTTTGTAGGCAGCGGCTGTTAAAGCCTCGACTTGCCAATTCGTTACGTTATTTTCCAAATAGAAAAGGTGACCTATCTATTGTCATACATCAGGCACAAAGATGTCAGTTATAGATATTTGTCACAAATATCTTCCGAAACTAGTTTCGTGAAATCATTGTGTAGCACTTACTATTAGGGAAGTTCACAAAAACAAAAGACAGTTTTACAGGTCTTGTAATAACAAAAAACTAGACACAAAATTTAAGTTCAAGTGGGTTCGCACACTGAGTAGTCCCAGACCACACACAGAACACACACTACTATCCTGGTCAATGGCCGGCCGGTAGTAGTCCAGTTCCAATCCAGTATATCAGGCAGTCAGTGGTAGCACGATGTCGTTAGATTGGTGCCACTAAGGTGGTACAAGAACCCTGAAATGCCAATTAGACATTTAGCAAATTGTCCGAATTCTTAAACTTGACTGCAACATCCCTCCCGACCAAAATTACTATTAAGCGCAGGTATAGTAGCGGGTAAGCAGTGGTCGGGATGTATCAGTTCAAGCTAAGCAAGTACATAGGCATAAAGCTAATGATAGTAATACTAAACAAGTACATAATTATTATCACGATGCATTGATAACAATAGCGGGTATATCTAGCGATACAAGTTCTAAATTAATAAGACACAAAAGAAACTCCCTACAATACAGCAATACGCAATTTAAACACAGTAACATATAACGATTACAATATTTAAGAGTTTCTTTCTAAATTTCATACACAGCATAGCAGTTATAAAAAGGTGGATAACGAAGGTGCTATAAAACTACAAATATAGAATACAATCTTACAACACTTACCCAGTATAATCGGGGATTAGTACACACAATTTAATAGTTAAATATTTATACTATAATCTTGAAACTACGTTGAAAATTATTTTTTCAACAGTGGGTTGATTTAAAAAAAAACAGTGCGGCTAGAGAGCGCGGCAACTGTTCACCACGGTAGCAAGCGTATGTGTGTGCGCGCCGCGCGGCTCAGGACGCTCGCTTATGTTACATTCAAAGTGAGAATGTACTTATGTTGCAGTCAGTAGTGAAATATCAGGTTTTAAGCAAACTTAAAGTTTTCTAGTTACACATGTAAACAAGGTTAAGGTTTAAACGTGAATAGTATAAAATTATTAATGAAGTAATATTTATTTGTTTATTAATTGTTAGTTTTTAAATTAATTTATCAGTTCAGGAGTGTTACAATTGGTGTAAGCCTCTAAGCGAAGCCGCGACTTCTGAATCAGAACCTGGGAGTCCGACCGGGGGTTTTGTAGTTTGCGTATTGGAATTTGTTCACTTCTTTTGGAGTGGAGACGTTCTGAAAACAGTTCTCATAGTAATCAACATTTCTAATTTTGAGTTTGCGTTGATGTTGTTTTGATAAATGCTATATATATGTTTTGTTATTGTACATACTTGTTGCACAACGTTACCATTCTAAATAGAAGAAGTCACGTCAATTGTGCTCGACTCTATCATAGACTAATATCTTATAATTTATCTCATTAACTTGTAGGACGATGATTTTAAGTTGGTTGGGTCACAACTGTGATGGTCGAGTATGGCTGCTACACCTTTTATGCACGAGCCTACTGCTATGTTTTCAGTAGCGATAATAATACTATTGTATCAATTTTAAATGCTTTTGAAAAGAGTATTTGGCACATGAGTATTTTGCCCGATTCTTCTCATGAAAACTCACTGGAATTAAACACTCGGAATCGGGCCGCTCGTGGCGATTGCGTCCGTGTTTTCTTGTTCCACTGAGGCACTTTCCTCAAGCGCTTAAGTTTAAGAAGCTTGAGCTTCGTGTTTAAGAATTTTAATTTTAAATATTTTTGTACATTGACTATTTTTAAGTGTCTGTGACGACCTATGAAAATAAAATCACTTTGAGTTTGAGTTTAAGTATATAACCGGCATAAAAAGCTCGAATTGAAGTCACCTTCAAAGGTTTGAGTTTCGTCTTAACAGTACGAGTGACGTATCAGAGTATACCAATTTTTAGTCTATAATTCCTCATAATGAGTTTAATTTTATTATGTGTGACTTTATTAAATTGTATGATTATAGAAACAGTGGAAAGAATGAATATCTTTAATATTACACAACGGATTTTGATGCCGTTTTTTTTAACAGCTAAAGAGTGTCAACGGGGTAGTTTTGAACTATAATTCATATATGATGTTGTAAAGAAAAAATAATAATTGATAATTTTTGAGATTTAGCAATTTAATTGCGAACGCTGGCTGAACCCTAAGTGATAGATCAAAATAATGTTCTACATTAATAAACACCTTCAGAAGTTCTACAAAAAAGTCCGTAAGGCCACATGTCTATCTCATAGGGATAACCCACAATGACCATTTTTATTTTTTTACTTTTTACGAGAAATAATGGCTTATTTACGCAGCGATTTTAAACATTACAGCATTAATTTTCATCCAATTAAGGGACTTGAGTAGATTGTGCATGTCATATAGATTATTCTGGCCCTCTACAGAATGCAATTTCAAATAATATTTTCGAAGATATTGCAGTAATAACATAGCGGGACAACAGTTAAAGCCTATCGGCTTTAAAGGCTGCTAGCACAAATCGAACCTCATGATATCCAAATATTACTCATTTATTAATTTTGATGCGGAACAAAGTTCGCCGGGTCCGATAGTATAATATTATTCGAGACAATATTAGTAAACTCAGTCACTAATACTGTTCTAAAGTTCTTGATGGAGGCAAACCACAGTAGGTACTTTCATTTCATCTCCGAGGCCGTTTATAGTGAAGTTAGTCGTGTGTTCAATATTCATGTACCTCAAATTTATAGACATAGTTGACATTTTATTAGCAAAATATATTATGTAGCGTTTAACTAAGCAAGTTTAGAAGTTGGGTATGTGGAGCAATAGTCCGCACTTCTCACAGTTATTTAATTTAGCTCAGTAGTTTGTTAATACTGCATTAGTTTAACAACTTTAAAACTGTGACTACTGGCTTAACTAGAGTTTATTTTTGTAAGGTCATGTAAGATTCAACAATTAGTCTCCAGTGAGATAAAGATAATATTTGCAAAGGAAGCTTGATGGTGAATGAAAATAACCATTCATGAATTTCATTCTCGATACGGATGTTTGGAGATTGTTAAGTCAAAATAACGATCAAAGTGGAGCACAATGGGCGGGCGGTATTGTCTCGCCGGGCGGCGGACATTCTCAATTAATTTCAACGCAACTTAACGGGATCGAGCCTTGTTTGAAATTGTTTGTTGCGGGTTCCTGTTTGTAGATAAGAGTGTGCTAACTTCAATGTGGCCACAGGTTAAGTCACACTTGTATTACATACAAACTATTGTGAATTGTTTTATATACTACTGGTGACGACTTAGTTCATAAACGTACAAAAATCATCGATTTTTTTTCTGCAATGCCCAAGAAGGAGGATCTTTTAGTATTTTTAGTTTGTTGTAGTTTAAATTTCATTCACAACGACTTTCAAATAGATACGCACTAAAAATTATTAAAATTATTAATATAATCTCTTTCATAGTCTTGGTGATCCAGTGGTCGAACACCCCGCTTCTGAATCAAAAAGTCACGGATTCGAATCACACCAATGACTGAAAACTCTATGCCCGATATGGCAATAGGTTCGCGTTCGTACTGCTATAAAAGAGATTTTAAGATAACATAACTTCACGTTTTCTACCCGAAGGTGTAGGCAGCGGCTGTTAAGCCTCGTCTTGGCGTTATGTTTACGTCCCAAATGGAAACGTGACGAACCTATTGTCATACCGGGCACAAAGATTTTAGTAATCGATATTTATCACACATAACATTCATTCAGTAATTTTTCAATTGTCAAGTTCAATGTGAGGATTCGAACCCGGGACTACAGGACCACCGCTACTTTTTGTACTTACCTAAATTTTGTTTTAATTTTTAAACTTGCTTAATAGGGTCCCATTGGTTTACACTTGTTCGAATAAAGAAGAGCCCGTAAATGGTGAAGCTGCGAGCGATGAGCGGTGAGCGGCAGAAAGTACATAGTTGGCACTTTGAGATGGTAGATTTTGCTGTAGTTACAACTCATTCTATAAGTGAACAAACAATAATCATTGCTACTGTTTCGAAATTCTGATTTATGTGTTTAATCTTTATGGATGAAACATACTTGGGTACTTAATGTGTATGCCACAAGGTATTTTCTGCCAGCCTTTAGATTAAACAGAAAGACTGAATTGTATAGAAAAAAGTAAGCAATCCTTTGAACTTTAGATCGGTAGCAAGAGATGAGATGTTTATTTCACTTTGCTACTAATTAAGCTAGTGTCCTGTACAGCTCTATTTAAAAGGCGATCTTAAGGTTTTCAAAGTTTGTGTGGCGCTCGTAGTGTATATAGATTTTATACGTATAGTCCGCCTGCTGCCCAGCACCCAATTGCTAACTACCTGCAAAGAGATTATTTCATCATGAACTTGAAGGTCCATGCGAAGAAATGTGTAAAATTTTATGTTAAATTTGTATTTAAAACTGGTGATGCAACAAAAAATGTAGGTTATGTGTGCCAATTGAAATAAGTGTCAGTTATATGAGTCGGGTGCAGGCATCTGAGACAATAACATTAGCTCAGACACGACAAGTATTCAAAAGTTTCAGCTCATCACATAAGCTCATCCAATATGAGAAGGTAATATCAGTTACGACCTGACGGTGGTATTCAAGAAGTTCAGCTCATCACTTCAGCTCATTTAATATAGAACCAAATATCACCTCCAACCCGACGCGATGGTCGTGTTCAAGAAGCCAGCTCATCGTATAAGTTCTTCAAATATAAGAACATATTATCAACTCAGACGCGACCATCGCTATCAAGACTTTCTGCGCATACCTAACTATTTAAGTGTGTTTAAGACATTAAATCAGTGAACTCGTTTGTATAACTTTTACTGGAAGTGTAAACAGAACAATCAACTCAACACATCATCTAAAGACACGACGATTTGGAGTCCAAACTACCTGCACAAGTCCCATACCTATTATTACTACTCTAAAGGCTGTAATACCGTATCCAAAGAGATATATATATATATATTTTCTTAATAAACAAGACTTTTATAATATTACATTTTGATATATAAAAAAACTAATTTGATATCGAGAAATTTCGTAATTGACGGAGTCAGCTGAGGTCCTACTAATGGACGCTACTGCGGCTTCATGAATATTAACACGAGCCTTTGATAGGATCACTCGAGGCTCTTCAGATATAGACACTGTTACTTACTAGTACTTAGCCACAACACACAACTTATAAAATAATATAACTTCATGCCTCTTTCTACCCGAAGGCGTAAGCAGCAGCTATTAAACCTTGATTCATCTAATCGTTACGTCCCAAATGGAATAGATGGCAGAACAATTGTAATACACCGGGCACGAAGTTGTTAGTCATCGATATTTATCATACGTAATTTTCGAAATGGCATTGATGTGAACCTGGAATCGATCTCATGTATTTGAAACAGAAGCGGAAAGTTTGACTACGGGATTACCGGGACTTTATCACGAAATAAAAAAAAATAGAGGCAAGAATAATAAAGAAAAACACGTAATTATAGCCTCTGCTAATAATACTAAAATAATAACATTATGTAAATATCCAAACAGTAGAGTGCTAGTTACTTATTCATCAGTGAGTTAATGTATGACGTCACATAACACAAAAGTAACGCCGAGGAGAGCAATTAGCTTTGATGAAAATGCTTTATTAGACCATTATGTTCTGTCACAATATGGAATGATTGGGTATTTATTTTTTGAATGGAAAGATCATACATAAGTTTTATAACAAAAAAAAAATTTTTTTTTTTTTTGCAATATTTAAAAAGTTATATCAAAATAAATATTTGAATCCAGTACCGAAGACGCGCCGACAACTCCCGAACAAATCCGAGCACATGGGACGTCATAATGCTAGTTGTCACTCGTAGTAGTATACAGAGATATTTTATTCTGTCATTGTTAAATACTCAAAAATATATAAAAATGTCAAATCATAATAGTTACTGTTCTTGTTTTGTACCATTATGTACAAATACTACAAAGACAACTCCGGAAAAAATGTTTTTAAATGTTCCTCAGGAATATTATGAGAATTTGCTTTTATAAATCCTGTATCACACATAGCTGAACGAAATTCACTTTAACAAATCGTTTTTTAAAAGTAAACTTACAATGTTTTTGTCGAGTTAAGTATAATAGCTGTAAGCGCTGCATTGTTATGGAATTGCTATAACATTATGACGTCACAAGTATGGTGGCCAGTCGTGGTGCGTTCACAGTCACGTGATTTTTGTTTAAATTTTATCAATTTATTATGGAATGTGAAAAAAAAAAATTTTTCGTTTTTCAAATTACATATCAATAAAATTAATAATTAAGTTTTAATATGATTTTATAATAAAAAGTGACTCTCACTGACTTCGTCAAAAACAAGGTTGTAGGAAGGAAGTGGGATTGAAAGAGAGTGTCGGTGTAAAAGTAAGAAAGAGCATGCTCCGATGGTTCAGACATGTAGAAAGAATGGTTGATGCAAGACTGACTAAGTAGATATACAATGCCAAAGCGGATCGATGTAGGAGTCGAGAACGGCCAAGACAAACATTCCATAATCAAATAGAATGTGTTATGTAGGAAGGTGATGTTAGGAGCCACTGGTGTAATATGCATGATGAACTAGAAGACACTACACAAGTGAGGAGATGTGCAAGAATACTACTCTTGCTCATTATATGTATAACGCTCATTTTACCTGCAGTGCAAATGATTCGGCATGCAGTTCTATTGTAAAAACTTACTAGGTACTTAAGTAAATGAATTTCTTAAAGATCTATCAAATACAAATCTAACCAATAGCCATGCTTAAAACATAGAAAAACAGGTTCAACATATCTTACGGTATATTTTTTATGGCAAAGGGGTGAGTAGACGAGCAAACTTATCTAATGGCAAGCGACTAACGTTATAGAGTAACGTTCACGGTAGAGGAGAGGAATAAGTAGACCGAGTGAGGCGCCTAAGCATCGTACCTTATGGCGCTCTGTTAGTTATGCCTACCCCCTAAGGGATTTAGTGTAAAGAATGCATGCAGGGAACTGCGAGGGTTCATCACTGTAAGTTTATAAAGTCTTTTATTTTAAAATCATATGATTCGTTATTATCAAAAATTATAATTACTATCGCAGTAGTTCTGGTGAAATCTCAAATCTAGATAAACGTCCTTCTCGTTGGTAATGTCGCGCTCTCAGTATAATTCACACATAAAGTTCTCGACGCACCCTCATATTGTAGCATTTGCATAAATAGGCTGTTGTACACTCACATTGACAATTGACCTTACTTGCAGCCCTCTATTTTGTTTATACTAAGCTGGGTATCGACTCGCTATAAAGCGGTGCGCTGTCAGCGGTTTATCCAATTAATTTGTAGGTATACGTAAGCAATACCCAATAATAAGCTTGGAGAATTATTCATTACATCAATAAGTAATGTAGCCAGAGTTGGGTTTTGCCTTTAAATAATCTCTTTTTTGTCACTGTCTAGTATTAACACACAATAACAAATCGTTGTGTACTCAAAGAAAGTACAGCCTACAAGATATAATAAAGCCATAAAATAAAGCCTTTCTTAAGATATAATATATTTATAGTCGTGTATACTTACGACTGAGCCAGAAGGACAATTAAATTCTTCAAGTGTATCATGAATGTAATTTTATTGATTATCTCTCTAGTTACATCTGATTTGGCCTGGATTTGAAAGTTATAATTTAACTTGTCTTCGTTATAAGCCGAATTTTCCACATATAATGTTATTATCTATTTTCTATACACTGCTTGTACATTTCCTTTTACAAGTTCAATGTCTTAACAATAATTATATGTATAAACGTATACATATCTAAACAATATTGGATGGACTCCCAAGTGTATTATTTAGCTCCGATCAATAAAAAAAATCGTAAATCCCTATGGAAAGTCGTCAAATTACTTCTGTCTATTGGTATCTGTTATTTGTCTCTAACAAGTTACGTTTATTTCTGTACGATTGGATTTACTTAGGTAAGTTGTTGTAATAAGTATTGTTCTAAATTAGTTTCTAAATATCCGTTGACACGCTCCTACACTTATATTTAATTAATTAATATTTTTTTTATATACGGTGTAGGCGCAGTTTATACATGTTGACTGCATTATTTATTTAGATTTCACATAAATCCTTTGTTACATGACTAAACCGCCATCACAAAAATAACTTATAATATTAGAATATAAGTAAACTACTAATAAATATTAATAAAAATGTTACCTTAGGACATTAAAGAATAACTAAACAGACAAAATCAGTTTATCTCTTTGTATGACCAGAGGTCGGAAATTAAAAGCAGTGAGTGAAATACACCTATTTGTAATTAACTGATGTTATATTCTGTACTTTATTTGTTATGAAAATGATAGGGAAACGCGTTCATAATATCAGTCGATATTAGTCAGAGTCAGAGTTTATTTAACGCGATGAAAATTTTAGCAGATAAAACCTTCTATACTTAAGTAATGACTATATAAAGGCAATACAAACAGATAGGCGTCACACAGCACGAAGCAATTGGAAGGTTCCCTGAGGCGCGTCTCCACCTTCATGTCGTGGAACTGCAGTCTCTACTCCTCCACTCACACTCATTACTACAAAGTGTATGCAGATTGTTGCTAAGTGGCTTTTGTCGTATCTGTTTAATATGCCGGCGGTCGTTTCAAACATTTTAACTTCCAACATTTTTGAAGATTATAAGGCTTCTACAGGCTGCTATTGCTGAGTATAAAATATTCATTTCAGAGAAGAATTTCAGTCGTAGCGTTAACTTTGAATCCTTTTTAACGAATACACTCATAAAGAAAAAGAAAAAAGAAAAATTTTAAATTAGTATAGTCTCGGTGGCGCAGTGGTCGAGCACACGGCTTGTTTTCGGAAGTTATGTGTGATAAATATCGATGACTGAAAAACTCTGTGCCCGGTATGGCAATAGGTTCGTCACCTATTCCATTTGGGACGTAAACATAACGGCGAGACGAGGCTTAACAGACTCTGCCTACACCTTCGGGTAGCAAAAGGCGTGAAGTTATGTTATGTGTTATGTTATTTGTGCGGATTTAAAACATTATATGCAATAATAAGTAAAATTTATGAGTAATATGTAAGGATATAGAGAATTAATAATTATTTTTAGGATTTCGTACCCAAAAAGTAATAACGAAACGTAGGACTTCACGGTCTGCCTGGCCTGGGCGGACGAGCGCCGAGTCCTGGTCGACGGGGTCGGGCGAGACTTATCCCCGCCGGCGTTGGTCGCGGCAATGCTGGCGAGCGAGGAGGAGTGGAGGGCTGTGGTCTCCTTCTGCGAAGCTGTGATGCTCCAGAAGGAGGCCGCCGAGCGGGATCGGGAGAGAGCCGATCCCGCTCGAAGGCGACGGCGGCGAGCTCAGTGATCGCCGCTGCCGACGGGCCGCGAGGGCGCACACCCCGCGGGTGCGCCCGGGTCGCGGCCCGGGAAGGATGACCCCCCGGTGCGGCCGGGGAGGGTCGTCGGGGGCGCCGCCGGCCGCGCGCCTCTTTACAGCGCGCGGTCGGAGCCGCCCCACCCGGAGGAGCCTCGCCGAGGCTCCCCGAGGATGAGCACCCCCTCGTGGCAGAGGGGGGGCGACGGCGGGGTGGACCAGAGGGGTTTATCCGAATCCTGGACCACCCCAACGCCGGAGGAAGGCCGCCGCGAGGTTTTAGTGTTCTTTATGGAGGATTTTCTACTTCCTTTATGAAGGTACTCGGAGGATATTGGTATAAATATTGAGAAATATGTGTTTACATGACATAAATTCACGCCTTTTTCTACTCGAAGGTGTAGTCAGTGGCTGTTAGGCCTCGCCGTTATATTTACGTCCCAAATGGAATACGTAACGAACCTTTTGCCATACCGGGCAAATGTGTTATTGACCGATATATCACACACGACCTCGCGAGAGTGAAACTCTGTGACGTAACAATTTAATATTGACTTTCCTCCTGTAAGTCAGCTGGGGGCTACGAGAAGGGGACAGAGTGAGAGGGGACGGGGGTCACGTTTGTGGACTGAACGTGACCGCTGTCGTGATTGATTTCCAATATAATAAGATTATATTGCGTGGGGTGTTCAATTTATGCGAAAAATAACATTTGTATCGCGAGTAGAGGTTTTATTGATATTAGAACATTGAAACGGTTTTAATGCATCTTCAAGATCAGATATAATTTCTTCTTTAAAAATTTTATCATTAGTAAATATAATAGCAGCTATATTTTCGACCAAAAAAAATTTTAATTCCAAAATGTATCAAAGATATAGGCGTTCGTAATTGCTTCGTGATAGACTTGGCTCATTGGAACTCTTCCAAGTGCTTCATCACTATTATTAAATTGTGAGATGGAGCGTTATAAATACAATCTATCAGATACTAGTACATAATCTACCACCTATGTGTATATACCTTCAAACCTTAATTATTTGAAGACAGGACACGTCACTCAATTAGGTATAAAAACTGTCATGTACGGTCAGTTTGGTAACAGATGTTGCTTGATTTTTATTGCACTCTATATCTACTATGTCAGTATTTCATAGGCAACACGAACTACCGGAGAGGATTGTCAAGTGTCAAGTGTGTGAATGTTCCAACATAAATAAGGTATATAGTTTTATAAGAAAAAAATATCTTGAAGTCAAAGATGTTTTAATAACACGGGCATAGCTATATATTAAAAAGAAGAGCGATTTTTATGGTATAGGGGTTAAACGAGCAGTCGTATCACCTGATGGTGAGCAACAAACGCTGCCCATGGATACCTGAACACATATTGTGTCACAGTTGCATTGCCGGCCCTTACAATGGGATATGGATGAAGACGGGAGTGAGAGGAGGAAAGGGGATAGACGTCCGGCTACCTCTCTCACCAAGCGAAATTAAGATTTAATTGATGTTTGTTATTTTAAGTTAGTAGATAAAATGAGAAATTGTGTAATTCGATAACGTTGTGTTGTTAGTAAAGATGTAGTGGCAATGATAGAAAAAGAATTACTTATGTGGTTTGGACATGGTGGTGTAAAAAGACAAACCGATAAAGGGACAAACCTAATATCATCAAATTTATGATGTGTTGGAGAGAAGCCAGGTCAAGAGTAAGAAATGTGTCAAGATCGTCGCAAATAGCAAGAATTAGTCAGTCATTTCCCCTATGGGAAACGATAACAATGTATATGTGTTGTTATGTTATTGTAGATATTTTAGAACATAAAGTAGTTTGTAGTAGTTATTTTGGAAAAATTTCACACGGACGGCAATTGCCATGACAGGTCCGATTCCGAGTGTAGGGGCAATCGGAATAAGTATCGGGCAAGATACTCATGAGCCAAATACTCTTTTCAAATAAAAAGGTTCACAATTATTTTCACTACATACTAAAGAAAGGTATAAAGCTATTGAAGGGTGAAGCAACGGACCAAAGAAAGTTACAAGTAGTAGAAAAAGATGATAAAAATTAGTTTGAAATGAACTACCCTGCCTACCTAAGGTTGCAGATGACCAGTTTGCTTAAAAATATTTGAAACATTCACATATATATGATTGTCATCTTATTACTGTTGAGTATTTAATTGTGTCAGTAAGAATCTAGATCTCTAATCTACATCTCATTACAAACTGGTTACCTAAGTGCTCTTGCTGTCTCTCTTACGAAGTAGCTACGTGGTTAGTCTCTATTGCATAAGTGCCCCTAATTAGATCACGTACTCACTGTCTGTTTATCAGGTGAAAGTAATTTTTAATCCATAATAATTGTTTATATTATATTAAACAAAAATAAACAAAGCATATTTAGTAACGGCGGTGGTTTGTAGGTCGAGCACCCCGCTTCGGAATAAAGAAGGCAGTTTCGGCAGTTATTTGTGATAAAAATTGATAACCGATAACATTGTGCCCGGTGTGTGAAAATAGATTTCGCCAACTATTCCATCAGGGACATGAAAATTTAGCGAGTTGAGGCTTATCAGCCGTTACCAACACCTTTTGGAAGAAAACAGGTGTGTGGTTAATAAATACATATATGAAGAACAACCAGACACAAAAACAACATACTGTAATATCCCATGGTCTGAATGATATTTAATATAAATAGGTTTTAAAGGAATAGAGTTATCACAATATTACTACATATTGTATTTTCAATCCATTGTAAACATATCAACTAATACAAAACACTGGTGTATTCATGAGTTTATCTATCACGCAGGCGTCATCTATCTAGTGGAGGCGTTATAAATCGATGTGGCATAAGTAGGTATTCAATTATTTATATTTACGTAAATTTATTATTTTAATTTATTTCTCGGTTAACTTTATTTTATCTTAAAAAACAGTTTCGTGGTTTGAAATGAAACCTTCGGCGACACCAAAAACACTGCCTATATACACATACATAACTTCACACCAAATCCCTTGCGGGGTAGGCAGAGAGAACGGAGCGCCATAAGGCACGATTCTTACACACCTCACTCGCTTCGTTGACTTTCAAATCTCTTTTCATGCACGCGCGTCGATTTTTGAGGCTCCAAACATCACCTTCCTCCAGAACACGTTCTATTTGGTCATGGAATGTGTGTCTAGGCCGTCCTCGAATCTTACATCCATCCGCTTTTGCTATCTGCTTAGTCAATCTTGCATCATCCATCCTTTCTACATGACCGAACCATCGGAGCATACCCTTTCTTACTTTTACACCGACACTCTCTTTCAATCCGACTTCTTTCCTTATAATCTTGTTTGCGGTCAGGGAGGGTCACTCCGCAGATTTTGCGCAATGCCCTCATTTCGACCGCGTTTATCCTACTTTCATGCACGCTCTGCCATACCCAGCTCTCGCTTCCATAAGTTAGCGTTGGGATATATTCTATATCTATAGCCTATATCTTCAGAATGCATATGTATTTTATGAAATTTTAAGAGAAAAAATATGTATTTTATAAAAGAAGTCTCGGTGGTCCAGTGGTCGAGCACACGGCTTCTGATCCAGAGGTCCGGCTTCGAATCCTGACACTGGCTCACACCAATGGCTTTTCGGAAGTTCAGTGTGATAAATATCGATGACTGAAAACTTTGTGCCCGGTATGGCAATAGGTTCGCCACCTATTCCATTTGGGACGTAAACATAACGGCGAGACGAGGCTAACAGCCGCTGCCTACGCCTTCGGGTAACAAAGGTGTGACGTTATGTTATGTTGAGGACAAATAATTTTAATTTTAATTTAATCATGTAATTTTGCCCATGCTTAACACTTTAACAGAACAGCAGCACGTTACAAAATATATGAAGAATATTGTGCTTTAAGATATGAGAAATTAAGTTAAATAAAAGGGCAATGGTTTCATAAGTCTTTAGAAAAAATCGCCCCATAATTTTATTTTTAAATAAAAACCATTCTGGTTATTTTAAAAACCGTGCGTTCTTTTTGTATATTCCACATGGAGAAGGGTTATATTATTTGATGGGGGTTTTTGGTTTTATAGCGGAGCTTGGTAACACTTGTTTCTAATTAGAAATAATATTTATTTTTATATTTTTATAGAGGAGGGAGCGCGTGATTAGCTACTAACAGTACGCGTGGACATCTACAAGATAGAGAATATTATATTTGCATTGCTAGCCTTTAAAAGGTAGATTTCCTCCTCCATTGAGGGGAAGGAGGCAACTTTCAGATAGGTCACTCGCCGAACTAAACGCATCGTGGCATGAACCGACTCACATCATTTTTCTAACTGGTAGTATTTCAGCCGGCCCAACCATGCAGCATTCTGCTTGGCTCTGTCACACTTAAAATATCTCTTTAACCCTATCATTTTATAATTTGCTTTATTTGTATTATAATATAATCAAGGGTCAAGTATATTAATGAATTAAATGAATGGCCATTAAGACAGACAGACAGAAAATCCATTATTTACTTTCTCAATCGACTTTCATAAAGTATAAATAGCACCATTAAAAGTTTTAATAATCCTTCTTGAGTTTCGGCAAGAGTTTATTGAGATTTGAGAAGGTACTGACTGCTTCACGCTCTTCCGGTTTCAATGCTTCCACTCATTTATTTGCCGCTCATATTATGAGCACAACACCCAGTCTCTCCTCAATCATAATAATTTGCGATTGAGAATACATTGCCTTTAAAATTACAAGCAGAATATATTTCTCCATTTACATACACACGCACATACATAACTTCACGGCAAATCCCTTGCGGGGTAGGCAGAGAGAACGGAGCGCCATAAGCCACGATTCTTACACACCTCACTCGCTTCGTTGACTTTCATAACTCTTTTCATGCACGGGCGTCGATTTTTGAGGGTCCTAACATCACCTTCCTCCAGAACACGTTTTACTTGGTCATGGAATGTGTGTCTGGGCCGTCCTCGACTCCTACATCCATCCACTTTTGCATTGTATTTCTACTTAGTCAATCTTGTATTATCTATCCTTTCTACATGTCCGAACCATCGGAGTATGTAACCTTCCCTCCCATTCAATACATATTTGTAAGTACTTGGGTGGAAATTAAACATGTCATTCTTAACATAGAAGCCCGTACTGCTAAACATTGTAACCCACTGTTTGAAAGCCGGCGAGAGCCTTTATAGCCAATAAAGTGAAAAGTAATGGAAAGTATTAAAATTCATTTAATTATAATGATAACGATTATAATTACGTTTGTAATAAAGTTGGATGTATGTAGGTGATAAAAGTTAATTATCGGTGAATGTGTGACAAAGGGATTTGTAGAGAGAACGCGTGTTCATGATGCGCACTTACATGAGGAGACTTGAATGGCCCCGACATTAGCGTCGTTATCATGATTTGTTCATACATCATTTGTACATCATCTTAAAATACATATCTAAAAACTACGGAGTATGGATTTCGCTTTTTGACATTGGCTTTATTTTATTATAATATTTCGGCAGCATTTTCATGTTTTAGTTGTCTTATTTAAAATATAGTAATTGCCGATCATTTCAAATTTTAGAATGCTATCAAGTAATTTTTGTGAGTCAAAAGCAACCCTCCTTTTTTCAATACTTATATCCTGTTTTTATAATACAACTTTACGCATAGATTTAAAACGAGACCGGTCGCAATGCTTAAAGACTTTAACCGCTACGAAATGGATGAATCAAAAAATAAATATAGTAAGAAAAATCATAGTAAAAATTAATGCTTGTCCTTTACACTTTGTAAATATTGTTTTTATTGACCTCAGATCTTCACTCAATGTATCATGGTTTAAATCAGATACTCGAATAAAAGAAGAGATAAATAATGTTCACGATATAAAGAATATATTTAAAAGGCTTTAGTTGATAGAAACCGTCATAATTCATTATGTCCGCGGAACACACGCCTCGGCGACAGTTAAATTAAATTATCTCTTGGGCGCCAACTAAATGGAAAATTTCACATTTGTTATTAAACAGTTTGTAGAAAAATTAAAAAGTTTGAAGTGTGAACTTAAAATAGTATTCATGTTTTTTTTAATAAAAACGAAGATTTTCAACCATTCATATTAGTACCTCGAGTATTAAAAATCAGTTGATTAATTGAAAATCAAAAGACGTGCAATTAAAAGTAACTAGGTATCAAAATTAAGTCAAGAAGGATGATTTGATTCAATTTAATAGCAGTAGCTTAGTTGTTGAGCTACGACGACTCTACGATTCATCAATGCGGTCATAAGTTCAGGTAACGTTTGGTAACTATTTATTCCATTCAATGTGAATTCTTTTCTTTTTTTATTATTATTTGTTAGTAGTATTTTAACGAAGAACAAATAAAAAATAAATTCTCGTATAACTCGAAAATCAGATTTGCACATCTAAGTACCTACACGTTTGCGGGAGAAATCAGGTTTAAAGTTTTATAAATATACCTTTACACTCAAAAACTTATTTTGGTCCAACTCTGTAACCATTACGATTCAATACATAAAATTCATTATCTACCAAAATTTAAAAATCAATCGTAACAACTTATTAAATTATTACAAATCTCGTAAATAGATATTTTGTTATGGAGCTTGTAAAACTGCAAATTTATTATGTCAGTATTAATTACTTGCTAAGACTATTTTGTGTGTTTTTTCTAACATTTTACAATGGAAGGTTTCCGTACCGCACATAGCTTTTGTTAGATTGAAAAGTTTCAAAATAATGCAATAAAGTGTATTCAAATTATTTCCAAATAGATCTTTTACTCTCTCTCTCTCCCTCTTTCTGTCTTCCTCTCTCTCTCTCTCTCTATCGCATCTCTTTGTAACGTTGACTGTGTTTTCAATTATCATTTTATTTTCAGCAGTTTAAGCCTAAGTCTGATTTAAGCATATATTTTTATTGAGTACGATGAATATTTTAAAATGAGTATTTGTTTCTATAGTTTTTCGAAGTTATTTTATGGGACACTTATTGTATAAAGTGAACACCTCGTCTTCGTTCAAAAACAGATAAAAAATTTGATTAGCTGTCTACTTTAACCTTACTTGCACGCAACTAAGAACAATATTACCAAGATGGGCAAGAAGAATCGCAAAGCAGGGTTGCTGCTTTGCTTATCGAGTTTAGTTATATTGAGTGTTTGGTACCTGCATACATATATTATTCTATTCTTTGCACAGAGGATTAGCATTGCTATTCAGCGTGGCTTAGCGGCCAGTCTTCTGGGCACGCTGCCAGTAGACCGACTCAGTGCTTTTCATTGTATATGTTGTAAATAATGTAACTGAAGGCAATCTAACATATTTTTACTTTTTAATATATATTGGTATGACTGGAGAAAGCCCATTTTCAACTCATTGTAAGTATAAATCTACGAGATAAAGATATTGCGAGATATCAAATTCTTGCTTGAAGTCCAATTGAAAATAATAATGTGGACTAACTAAACGATGTACGATGTACGAGACTTAATTTTACTCCAGGAAACTATCATGTCCTAAGAGAAAATCTGTATAAATTTAAGGCCCAAATCTAGCAAACTTCAAAACATATTTGCATGCGAGTCGTTTTTGCTAAAAATTCCTTTGACACGAATTTTTCGTTTCCAACAGTTAGTTGGAAAAAAAATGAACATAGTACTGTGTGTGCTATGTCCAAATAATAAAATCTGCCAAGTACGAATGAGACTCGCGCACAAAGTACCATTATCTGTAACCTAATCTTGCAACTTACAAACACTTTTCGGCTGAATAGGTACGTTTCGATGCAAAATATATTTTATGACATTAAAACAACCTTTAGGATTATATCGCGTTTATTTATTACTAATTTTATTTATTTCCTGACGACATTTAATGTCATGAACGTGATTCGCGAAAGTCTTAGAGATAAATACCTAAATATATTTTACTTATGAAACACCTTCCTCCAGAACGTGTTCTGGAGGAAGATGATGTTAAGAGCCTCAAAAACCGACGCGCGTGCATGAAAAGAGTCATGAATGTCAACGAAGCGAGTGAGGCGTGTAAGAATCGTGCCCTATGGCGCTTTGTTCTCTCTGCCTACCCCGCAAGGGATTTGGCGTGAAGTTATGTACGTATGTGTAAACTGTGAAAAATCAATTCGAGGAGTAATCAATCAATCAATCAATTTTACAATGGAATATTGATTTATTTATGAAAATTTTAACAGTCTAGCTATCGCCGTTCTTGAGATACAGTCTGGTGACAAAGGAACGGACGGTGTTAGCCGGTATTTATCACACATAAATATCTAGAAGTAATTGGTCTTAGCCAGAATATAAAGTCGGATCTTATGAACTGGAAATCAGAGTGCTAACGCTCTTGACCAAACTACTAATCACCGAAACCACAAACTTCTTGAATTCTAATAATAATAATAAGGTTATAATGTTCCTTCCATTTTCTATCCCGACAAAAATTCATTTATCATAATTTGCATAAAAATATTGAAAAATAAAAACTCGACTAATATAATAATATAAGCCGCTTTTGTTATTACCAAGAACCAATGTATACCTAAATTATCATTTTCATATTCTCAAACAAATATGTTATTATGATCAAATGATATTAAAAATATATTTATATTAAATTTTATTGTTTTTGAGCATATATTTATCAAACGAGAGAGTGGTACTCTAGCTACTTATGTTTTGAGCAACCTACAAACGAATAAGAACACTATCATAAGATAAGACTAGCTAAGTAAGCAAGATAAGTCTAGAACATTCGTCAGTAAGATAAAGTTAGACATCGCTTACATTGTTATATACCTAGTAACCAAGTAGGTTTAGTAGTATATACCTAGTAACTTAGGTACCTAATAACTGAAAGTAATATTTCACTACATTGTCTAGAGAGGGAGACAGAGAGAGAGTTAGAAAGTGAAGATTTGAGTTCAAAATTATGTAGAAAGGAGAAATTAGACATTGGATACACTGATAGTTTACACACAAAAATACCATAAGTAAATAACGTAACGTAACTATTTAACTCCACAGTCATAAATCTCAGTTTGTAATACGGCGCAATATTAGATCGAATGAGACTGTACGGATGAAACGACTGTATGGATTTTATGTAAATTTATTTATTATAATTTATTTATAATAAAATTATAATTTAGGTGACGCAGTCAAAATATATTGCCATATATTGGGCATAGTTTTTTCAGTTTGGAGGAATCCAGGCTATGAGCATTGAATGTATAAACTGAAGGTCTAAGTGCTGCCCTATTAGACAACCTGTCTACGAGGTCAAATATTCTTATAGTAACTTGAACACCCACAGGAAGAGATAGGATGGCACTCTATAGAATAGACTCTATAGATTGACGCGCTTCTACATTATAGAGGGTAAGTAGTATGAAACACAGTATTACGAGTAAATTTTCAATATGAGCGGGTATTAAGCCACGTAAAATAGAGCCTTGTTATTTCATGTCCAAACTATTGTAACAATGAACGCCGGTTCACTGACTTTATTGGACACAAAGGATACAGGATAGTCCAGTTTTAGTTGTGCCGTAGTTACATAAATATACAATACTAACAAAAACAATTCTAATAGGTCTAATGATATTATAGTGATTTATATCTTTTTTATGGTATAGGGCGACAAACGCGCAGGCGTGCCACCTGATGGTAAGTAACAAACGCCGCCCATGGAAACCTGAACACATACTGTTACAATTGTGTTGCCGGCCCTTACAATGGGATACGGAAAGGGTCGGAAGTGCGATGCAAAGGGGAGGAGAAAAGGGGTTGGTCTTGCCGAGCAAAACGCGGCAAGAGCCACTTTTCGTCCGTATTCTGAGAGGTCGCGGTATTTCACCAGTCGAGCCGCTCCATTCATGGAGCAAGCTGCGTGGCTCTAGGAGTGTAAAAATTGTTTTATTTATGTATAATTATTTGATGAAGACAGGAAAATGGATCGTTAACTATTTCATATGCACCTAAACCGATATGAGACTTTCTTTTGAAACATTTGAAAAGATTATAACTTCGGTAACGTGTCGCAGTGTAGACGCGAACAAAATTAATCTTTTCAAATATTTATGAGTATACTCGAATAAAGCTGATGTTGAATTATAATATTTTATTATGTACTTTTATTATCATTTTATTATGGCCTTATTTATTCTTTTGTGTTTATTCTCGTAAGAGATAGATATACACATCGCGGACTTTTTGTAGACCTTTTGAAGGTGTATAATAATGTAGTACATTGTTTAGTTAGGGTCTTTTTTTATAACATTATACATGAATTACACATACACCGTTGCGTAGATTCAAAGATCTAAGCATATAAGGAGACAGACAGCGGAATGCGTCTTTGTTTTATACATAATTTTACAATGCTTTATAATCATTATCATTATGATAATGATTATAAAGCATTGTAAAATTTTAATTACTTAATTGAAATTTCACATTCTTCTTTGTGCTCATTACTAGATGGCGCAGTATGTGATATCTTTTTCCTAATTCTGTCATTTCGACTTTGAATTAATGGAGGATTTCTCTTAACTGCTAATAAAGGTTGCTTAAATGCAAACGGCGCCTTAGCTAATAACCTTTTGTGGTTCGAACGAAAAGGTCCAATTGTAACATGTAAATGGTGGGTGATGGGGGGGATATTAGGGGGATGTTTAATGAAGACTTGATTGATAAACACAGACTGACAAAGTGAAACTTTGAAAATCTCGTTTTTAAGTCCAGGCCTATTGACATATAATGTAAAGAAGTGGCTTGTAAGGATTTCATTCTATTCACTCACCTCGCAATGTGATAATGTGAGTTAAGTGCGACGTCAAAAAAGTGTAGTACACTTGTAATAACTAGTCAAGGGCAAAATGTACAGGACATGTAGAGTGACAGTAACATATTCCCTTTTGAGATAACATCTTATATATAAAATTCTCGTGTCACAGTTTTCGTTCCCATACTCCTCCGAAACGGCTTGACCGATTCTCATGAAATTTTCTGTGCATATCGGGTAAGTCTGCCCCTCACCCCGCAATATATATTTTTTTTAATTTTTCGATATATGTTTGTTTTTTATTTTTTTTATAAAACGAGATACAAAAATACCTAGAACCCTTAATTTTCAACCCCCTACGGTCAACCCCTATCTTTTAAATTTTATTTTTTGGCAAGACAACGTTTGCCGGGTCAGCTAGTAATCTATAAAACAGTGGACAAATAGTGTTTCTAGTTGTATATGAAACCAGAGGTAGGTATTATTTTGGTCTCACATTGCTTATTGTGACGTGTATTTCCAATAATAAATAAACAAACAACGAAACTACGGACTAAGATGTATTAAAACGCAATTAAAAATTATTAAGTTTTTTCTATCTTTTATTTATTAGGAGGGCGAACGAGCAGGCGTGTCATCTGATGGTAAGCAACTAACGCCGCCTATGGACACCAGTTACACATATAGTGCTACTCTTGCGTTGCTGACTTTTAAGGGAATTGGGGATAGGGAAGGATGAGGAAGGGGGTTGGGCTTCCGGGTACCTCTATTACCGACTGAAACGCGGCATGAGTCACCTTACGTCGATCTTCTGAGAGGTCGTGGTATTTCACCGGTTGAGCTGGCCCATTCATGTAGCGAACTGCTTGGCTCTCCCACTGTTTACTATTTATTAATTACATATTTATTAAACAAAAACATAATTATATACATATTTAATAAACAAAATTACCATACTCGCATACAATTTTTAGTGGATGCCTTCAATTTCTCCTGGTTTCCATCATTAGATCCTGACCTAGTGAAAATGGGACCATTTATGAACTATGGAACAAAAAAAAAATTTTGAAATCCGTCCATAATTTATGAAAATATCGGTGAACATACATAAAAAATATAGATACAGAATAAGAGTGAACCTCCTCCTTTTTTCGAAGCCGGTTAAAAATTAGATTTAAACCATACAGTATACTTTTTTCTGTCCGCAATTTCACTCGCATAAATAGTAACCGTTTATGTAGATAGACTATTTAATATTAGCTGATTTTATTTGGTATTACTTGACCCTTATCATTAAGCTCGAGATCATTTGCACCGTTTTGAATTAGCTTATGTGTGATTCTAAGATGGAAACTATATTTTTGTAAAGTTTCATCCAAAATAATACAGTTGTACGTGAATATATTAATAATATCAAAACATTCATGTAATATTTGACGGGCCTCGTGGCGCATTGGTAAAACTACCGGTTGCAGCAATGAGGTCGGGGGTTCGATTCCCACCCGAGCACAAATATTTGTGACAAACATGAATATTTGTGTGGCGTCTGGGTGTTTTTCTATGTATTATAAGTATGTATTTACAAAAGAAAAGTTTATATGTATTAATATCCGTTATCTAGTATCCATAACACAAGCATTTAGTTGCTTACCTTGGAACTAGAGGGCGCTGTGTTTATTGTGTCCAAGATATTATTATTATTATATCTTCGCATTTTTAATATTTATTATTATTTAGATAAACTTATTCACATCCAAGATAAAAAGATATATAACATAAGGAAACAGTTTTATTTCGTATTTGGCATAAAACCGTATATTAGTTCTAAGTTCAGATCGAGAAGCTCTGCACGAGAACTAGTAATTTATTAGAGACATGTTGGAAGTGCTGAGTAATTACCTGCACCACTTGCCCTAACTCGTCTTATCCCCTGAGGGTACTCCTGTCTGCTGATCTGCACTAATACTGGCTTCTACTAAAGCAATAGTTACAGAAATTAGTTTTCAAATTATTTCAGTGAAGTAATGACAGTTTTAGACAACAACAGTGGTAGAGTCTTGCAGTTCGCTAAATGAATGGGCCGGCCCGATCGGTGAAATACTACGACCGCTCGGAATATCGAAGTAAAGTGGCTTGTGCCATGTTTCTTTCGGTGAGACACTTTGAAAGACGACAAAGCACCACGGTGAACTCATAAACCATAAAATAAAAAATTAATAAATAAATGACAAAATCTATTTAATATAATTTTTTCTCCATAATTTTAGGTAAGAGATATTTAAACTATAATATAACACCACTTACACAGTTGATACTCTTACTGTTATTACCATACACTTTTAGTTTAGTCGTAACTTTTGTTTTTAAATTTAAGTACTACTAAATTGTGATATACATTCATGCTCTTAAAACAATTCGAGAGTATACAGTAGAACGAACCAGTGTGGTACACTTTTGCCCGTTAATACTTTATCAGCTATTGTCTATAAAATGGTACCAAATGTAGTTCACAGTTTACGCAGATTTAAAAGAATTCTTCTATCTCAATTCTTGTATTTATTATAAAATTGAATATACTTTATGTCAGTATTTTAGGTATACAGATTTTCATGAATTGAAAGTCGACATTATTTAACACAATAATTTATTATATATGATAATATATTTACGTCCCGAAATGGAATATGTAGCGAACCTATTTCCATACTTCGGGCAAAAGTTGTCAGTCATCGATATTTATCACACCTACCTTCCGGAAATAATCATAATTAAAAAAGCCATTGGTGTGAGCCAGAATTCGAACACACAGGACTGGCCGCGTTTTTGACCCAGTGGTAGATTTTTAATAAACACTTTACCTTTTAATTTAAAATCAATGAATATTTAATAATAGTTATACTTCAATCTCAACCAACTTAGAAAATAAGATAATTTGTAATAATTTAATAATAACAACTTTTACTTATTAAATCATACAACAAAGGATCTTTAGAAGCAGGATATATGAATGCATCTTATAAATAAGTATTTAACTTTTGTTCTCATGGTCTGATGTGGGTTACCAATAGTAAAAATCATATTTTGACATCAACTTTTTGATTTTTATTTCCAAAAAGTGGGTGCTCTCTGTATCGATGAAAATAGCTTTTGAACGGCTGCCACCTTTTTGTTCATCACTCGTGAAAATGATCTCTGTAAAGAGTTCGAAACGTCGGGAAATAAATATAAATAAATAATAAATAAACGCGATATAATCCTAAAAGTTTAATCAATGAGTGAGATTCGCGAAAATCTTAGAAATAAATATGTACACCACTTCTTGATTCCAAAACAAGATTAAGATAGAGTAATACCCTTGTAAAAAGACGTACAACAACTACACTTGTATCGAAAATTGTTTGTCATGTTAGTAAACCGAGCTTCAAGTTTTATACCTATATAATAATATAAATCTAGTGAAGCTATCGATAAAAATTAAGGAATAAATGCCAAAGATACTAAAACTTTTCGACTTTTGATAACATAAAATTCCAGCATAAAATAGAGGTATTGCTGATTTACAATTATTCGCTTTACAATTACCCCGCTCATAAAGTTCATTACGTTTACGTAAATTTTAAGAGATTTGCAAGAAAATGTATAGCGCAAATATACTTAAATGCGTCCTAGATTGGGTAATTCTCATTGCTTATTTCTTCTTTGAAACTTTTAGCTGATAGTTTATGTGTAATTATTGCCATAACAATATTTATAATAATAATAAGATTTCCTAAGTGGAAAATATGTACGCTAACTTTCCACCCAGCATTATTTGACAATGCCCAAAGTGTAGTCGCAGTCTCTTAACATAGTTGAATTCATATAAAAAATATATCACTGTTTTAAGCTCCTGGTAAGTTGGATTAAATCACTTACTTTCTTCTTCCGGGAATAGCGCAATGAAAATATGATATTATTTTAAGAATCCTAAATCTAAAAGAAACCTTGCCATATTTATAAGCTATATGTCGATACCGTAAAATTCAACCGTTAATTTACGTTTACTAACGACATTTAAAATTTAAATATTAAAGCCGTCTATACAAATCACACCAATTTTGTGACACTGTTCAAAGAAACTCGCGATAACACGCTACACGGCTTTACACAACAGCGCCGTTGTTTCATAAATAAAATAGAGTAAGAAAATGTTATCTTAAATTTGATAAAAAAGACGTTGTTGCGAAGACAGTGACATGTAACAAGTTGCGAGGAGTGAAGTGAAGTGGCCTATTAAGGAGTATTGTTACTTTTTTATCATTTTTATAAAATCGATGATATTTTTTTTATGGGATAGGAGGGCAAACGAGCAAGTGGGTCACCTGATCATAAGCAACTACGCACCGCCCATGGACACCGTGGTGCGTTGCGTTGAACCGATTGAACCGAATGCTTAATCTATCTCATACGTAGTGTTGGAAAGGCAATATAAATACAATGAAATCACTAAGAAGGGAACCTAATAGAGAATTGACTGACTCATTGCCACAGGTAGGCAATGGTTTATTCCGTGGAACCGTATATTTCTAGAGAAGATATTAACAAATTTTCACTAATACCTTCGATATTAATTATAGGCCATTAATATGGATATAAAAACATTCATTCGATTCCAAGAGGTCAGTGAATGAGACCCGAATCTGCTCATTTACCGGCCTCATTCAGTAGAAAAGAGCTTAGCAGTAAGCCCTGCTCGTTTGCCTCGGGACTCCATATTCTACCCAATCTGACTGACACTAATATAAACCACTATAAATTACCTTTTACTGCTCTACAGCATTTTAATTAAGCATTTTAATTAACTCGACTTTGTTTCAATCGTCAATCATTTATTTAATTACAAAATTTTGGGTATTTACAAAATGGTGACATAAAATATTTCGTTTCTCCAAAATTTGTATGGATGTTTAAATACAAAGAACTGCTCTTCATTAGTAGTTTCTTTTATTGCAAATAATGCAAAGTTTTTAAATAACTTAAGCACGAATAAAACTTGAACAATGATATCTCCTCAATCATTAAATGTACGTCTGTAAAGCTAGAAAGGTCAAGTCAGCAGAATCACTTGTTTTATATCTCAAAATTTAGTGCTGATTTAGTGCTAATTTAGTGCTGATAACGGATATTTAGTGCTGTGATAGGGAGACTGAAAATGAGAACACTGCTAACTTTTCATTAAGCTAGCAGTGTACCATTCGTCTCAGTCTGTCTCAGTCGGCAGAATCACTCGTTTTATACCTCAAAATTTAGTGCTCATTTAGTGCTAATTTAGTGCTTATAACAGATATTTGGTGCCGTGATAGGGGGACTGAAAATGAAAACACTGCTAACTTTTCATCAAGCTAGCAGTGTACCATTCGTCTCAGTCTGTCTCAGTCGACAGAATCACTCGTTTTATATCTCAAAATTTAGTGCTCATTTAGTGCTAATTTAGTGCTGATAACATATATTTGGTGCTGTGATAGGGGGACTGAAAATGAGAACACTGCTAACTTTTCATTAAGCTAGCAGTGTACCATTCGTGACCGCGCTATGATACAGTTGGAGCGAGAGGCACATCAGCTAATAATTTAGTGCTCAATTAGTGCTGCCTGTACAAGCAAACAGATTTTTCAAAAAAAACATTTTTTCAATTTTTAAGTATAGATAACTGCTGACATAACGATACGAACAATCATAGAGCTGAAAGATGACTTTAAAATCGGCATAGGTGAAATTGAAAAGAGTTACTAATTAGTGCTAAATTATTGCTACCGGTGAACCCAGAAAAATTTTTAGGAAAATCATTTTTCAACTGCCCGCTAGAAAAATCGAAGATTTTCAATAATCGAAAAGTTATAGGCATTATTCTGTATTGCAAATATCTAGTTTTCATCAGATCTCAACGTTATAAGATCACAGGAAACGACCCTGACTGCCCTAGCGATGTAGCCGTTGTGTGTGTGTGTGTGTGTGTGTGTGTGTGTGTGTGTGTGTGTGTGTGTGTGTGTGTGTGTGTGTGTGTGTGTGTGTGTGTGTGTGTGTGTGTGTGTGTGTGTGTGTGTCTCTGTGTGTGTGTGTGTGTGTGTGTGTGTGTGTGTGTGTGTGTGTGTGTGTGTGTGTGTGAAAAAATTTTTTTTTCAAGTCAACAACTGCTAGTATAACGACGCCAGCAGTCTTAAAAGCTAGAAGAAGACTCTAAAACGGGAACTAATAGAATTAAAAGACGTCACCATTTAGTGCTTAATTAGTGCTGTCAGTACAGCAAAAGATTAAAAAAAAATTAGAAAAACGGTTCACCCTAAAGGTTCATGTTCATCCCTGCAACTTCCCGCTAATTCGATTTCTGGGCGCTTAAAATTCTATTTATGACATTGTAAAGATTTTTGAGCTCAAAATATAATTTATGTGATATTTTGAGCTCACTGAGTTCAAAGAAATAATATTTCTATGCATTTGAGCTCTCCCAGCTCAAACGTCTGATAGAAGTTTCATAGAACACTATTTTTGGAATTTTCAAACCGCAATAACATTTGAATGGATCAATCAATTTTCACGTGGTTGGCGGCATTCGACGCAGTTTTATCATCCTCATAAGTTATTTTCAGGTTTTCATTGATCGAACCAAAAATTTCGGAGTAATCCCGAAAAAACACTTTTTCGGTTTTCTTTCGTTCACGATATCTCTCGAACGAATTAGCCGATTTTGACCGGATTAGCGACGATCGGCGTGGTTTTTCAAGATTAAGGGCGAATTAGTTTTTAAAGTTGATCGATAGAGCCGTTTAAAAGATATTCCAAAAAAACCACTTTAAAAAATGATTTTTTTCTTATTTTTTTGAGATTTTTCAAGATTTCTTAAAGTCTATCGGTCCGAATCGGTTCCAATTCTCAGGAAATTTTAGTTCGAGGGAATTCTTTAGAACGCCGTTTAGTTCGTTCCGATCGGTACAGTCGTTCAAAAGTTATAAGCGAATTACATACACACACACACACACTTCGCCACACAGGGTCGGGAGAGAGCCAATCCCGCTCCAAGGCGGCGGCGGCGAGCTTAGTGATCGCCGCCGCTGGCGGGTCGCGAGGGCGCACACCCCGCGGGTGCGCCCGGGTCGCGGCCCGGGAAGGATGACCCCCCGGTGCGGCCGGGGAGGGTCGTCGGGGGCGCCGCCGGCCGCGCGCCTCTTTACAGCGCGCGGTCGGAGCCGCCCCGCCCGGGGGAGCCTCGCCGAGGCTCCCCGAGGATGAGCACCCCCTCGTGACGGAGGGGGGGCGACGGCGGGGTGGACCAGAGGGGTTTATCCGAATCCTGGACCACCCCAACGCCGGAGGAAGGCCGCCGCGAGGTTTTAGTGCGTAACCCTAGGATCGGATTTCAGTTTACTGTTTTGGGAGTCCCACACTACCCCCTGCCGTCCCCAGGCGGGGGGTGTGCATAAAGCATTTCCTCGCGTAAAAAAAAAAAAAAAAAAAGGATTCAAACCCGCGACCTCTGGATTCTGAAACCGTGTGCTCGACCTCTTGCCCACCGAGACTAAAATTAATAATAATAATACTTGATAAATAATAATAATTAATTATAAGATTGTTAGTCTCTAAAAGTATTCGATTTATTGGTATTAATGGAAATCCGCTGTTTTTTACTTCATAATAGTGTACCTATCTTAAAAGTTTCAGTGGCTTTTGTTCGGCAATCCATATTTTTCTGGATTTTATTGTAATTTTGTGTGATAAATACCAATGACTGACAAAATCGTAGCAGATATTATGAGGCAGATATTTACTACGCAGGATAAAAATTGTCGTGCAGAGTCATAATTACTACTGCCCGCGCTTTCGGATACTAGTATTGGTTTATATTATAATGGATAAGTCTTTATTTACAATAATAAGAACAAATAAATTAATTACATTATTTACAATATATACAATTAAAAAACTACCTGAAATCAAATTTTTCCGCATCTCGGTCTACTGGCAGCGTGCCCAGAAGACTGGCTGCATTGCCACGCTGAATGGCAATGCTAATCCTCTGTGCGAAGAATAGACCAGCCCTCTGGTCGCGAGTGGCTTCGATCAGCCTCTTTGCAAGATCTTTGTAAAGTGCACGAGCACTCGGACCCCATGTCCCCAAAGTCTCAACCCCAAACGGCTCAAACACATAGTCACCTACAAGGTTTCTGTATTTGTGCCGCTTGAGATTTCCTGCCGAAGCAGCAGCAGCACCGGCCACCTCCACCGTGCTTGCTTGTGAATGCGATGGCGCAAGGGTGTCGACGCAAGTAGCGTCCCACACCAAAGGCCTATTCTTTTTTTTTTTTTTTACGCAAGGAAATGCTTTATGCATACCCCCCGCCCGGGTACGGCAGGGGGTAGTGTGGGACTCCCAAAACAGTATACTGCAATCCGATCCTAGGGTTACCCACTAAAACCTCGCGGTGGCCTTCCTCCGGCGTTGGGGTGATCCAGGATTCGGATAAACCCCTCTGGTCCACCCCGCCGTCGCCCCCCCTCTGTCACGAGGGGGTGCTCATCCTCGGGAGCCTCGGCGAGGCTCCCCCGGGCGGGGCGGCTCCGACCACGCGCTGTAATGAGGCGCGCGGACGGCGGCGCCCCAGACGACCCTCCCCGGCCGCACCGGGGGGTCATCCTTCCCGGGCCGCGACCCGGGCGCATCTGCGGGGTGTGCGCCCTCGCGGTCCGTCGGCGGCGGCGATCACTGAGCTCGCCGCCGCCGCCTTCGAGCGGGATCGTCTCTCTCCCAATCCCGCTTAGCGGCCTCCTTCTGGAGCATCACAGCTTCGCAGAAGGAGACCACAGCCCTCCACTCCTCCTCGCCCGCCAGCATTTCCGCGACCAACGCCGGCGGGGACAAGTCTCACGCGATCCCGTCGACCAGGACTCGGCGCTCGTCCGCCCAGGTCGGGCAGACCTCCAGCGTGTGCTGGGCCGAGTCCAGGTCGGATGTGCAATGGTGGCATCTCGCCGTCTCTTCGCGTTTTATTCGACTCAGATATTCACCGAAGCACCCGTGCTCGGTGAGTATCTGAGTCAACCTGTAGGTGACAGTGCCCCATTTACGGAGCACCCAGGCCTCGAGGTGGGGCATCCCACCCATCCCACCCAAGGCCTACCCATCCTCCAAGGCAAAAGAGACATCCCGTCCGGTCTCTTGCCATCATCGCGCACCAAACCGTTCGGTTCCAGAACGGCTGGTACACCGGCGGTGGCAAGAGCACGACGGATAATGTCGTTGATGTTGGCGTGAAGGGAAATGCGGCCGGCGCTCCTGGCGCATGAGAGGCCATGATGTCCCTTGCTGTCGACAACCTCTCCGCAGTGACATAAATGCGAAGAAACACAGGGAGCACCTAAACGAATTCAAGTTGCGATACGGAAAGTCGTATTATCTAATAATGTTCCTATATTGGGCGATGGCAGTGCCTTAAGCCAGACACCGGACTCCCACTCTCCCACAGCCCGTAAACGAGCGCGCTCAGCATCTCCTACAGAGCCACTAATAAGTGATTCTTTTAAGATGGCGCAGAGCGGGTCGTCCCACTGTCTCTGGGAAAATGGGTTGATCGGTAAATTTGAGTTAGGACAGGCCTGTTTCCAGGCATTTACTGCGTCAGTCTTGCATAACACTGTTATTATAATTAATAACATTTGGGATCTAATTGGAGAGAAAAATAATATATTGTTGTACAAAAATGAAAATATTTTTAGCCATTAGTAATCGATATATATGATATTGAATATCATTCGGAACATCGATAATTATGATAACAAAAATTGTAATCGATATGTGAACAACATGTTTATTTGGTGGGATACTAAATAAATATAATTATGTTATTACAAGCCAATTATTAACCACTAATTATGAAAATATTATTGTAGCAATTATAATTATTAATACAATAATTATATCCTGAGGGTAGTGGTGGTATTCGATATCATAAAAAGTAATCGATACGTGTAAACATAAGTGGGGGGGTATCGAGACTAAACAACATGTTTATTTTGTGGGATACTAAATTAATATAATTATGTTATTACAAACCAATTATTAACCATTAATTATGAAGATATTATTGTACCAATTATAATTATTAATACAATAATAATATCCTGAGGGTAGGGGTGGTATTCGATATCATAAAAAGAAAGCGATCAGAGCTATAATTGGAGAAGATATAACTTTACGCCAACTTCCTTGCGGGGTAGGTAGAGAGATCAAAGCGTCATAAGGCACTATTATCAAATTTATTCCTTTTCTCGTTTTCTTTTATTAGAGTGGATTATTTAAATACTTAATACTACGTGAAATATCGTGGTTTCGTGTGTTTTTTTGTATTAAAATGTAATTAATGTTCACTTTTTTGTTTAAATAATTAATTATAGATTACTTACCCATGATTTTCTGGTGTTAAAAGGCACGAAGGAGTTTAATAACTGAGAGAAAGATACCAAAAAACACACTTCGACGCGGGAACAATCATGAAACAGTTTAAATTAAGAATTTTGTAAACAAATTGTACCACAGACTACTTCAAAGAGTATGTAATGGAGAGGTGTGTTCACATAGAATAGGCTAAAGGTTAGTGTCCATACAGCTAAAATTGCAAAATCGAATAATCGGATATCTGCGACACTCCCTAAAAATTATGTAGAATTGGCAAAAAGCTGCTATTGCATATGCTATATATTGTTTTCGAGTTTTCTTGCTCTTGAGACAGCTGGCGTCGTTATATTAGCAGTAGTTGATATGAAAAAAAATAATAACAAATTTATTTTTCAAAAATCTTTCGCTGTACTGGCAGCGCTAATTGAGCACTAAATGGTGACGTCTTTTAATTCCATTACTTTCCGTTTAAGAGTACTTTTCTCGCTCTTGAGACTGCTGGAGTCGTTTTTTTTTTCAAAGCAGCTACTGCTTTGAAAAAAAAAAAATGTATTGTCCAAAACTTCTTTACTACAATGACAACACTATTTCAGCACTAAATAGTGACGTCTTCCAATTCCATTAGTTTCCGTTTTTGAGTCTTCTAGCTCTTAAAACTGCTGGCGTCGTTATACTAGCAGTTGTTAAATTGAAAAAAAAATAAAAAAAAAATCTTTTTAACTTCCCGCTAAAAATCTCAGATTTTCAAAAATCTGGAAGTTATTGTTTTCACCCCGTGTGCGTGTGCGTGTGCGTGTGCATGTGCGTGTGCGCGCGCGCGTAATATAATCGACTTAATTTGTTAGTAAGTATCTAAATCACAATTGGTGCGGGTAGCAGGTAAATTTTAATGAAGTGTGTGTGTGTATGTAATTCGCTTATAACTTTTGAACGACTGTACCGATCGGAACGAACTAAACGGCGTTCTAAAGAGTTCCCTCGAACTAAAATTTCCTGAGAATTGGAACCGATTCGGACCGATAGACTTTAAGAAATCTTGAAAAATCTCAAAAAAATAAGAAAAAAATCATTTTTTAAAGTGGTTTTTTTGGAATATCTTTTAAACGGCTCTATCGATCAACTTTAAAAACTAATCCGCCCTTAAGCTTGAAAAACCACGCCGATCGTCGCTAATCCGGTCAAAATCGGCTAATTCGTTCGAGAGATATCGTGAACGAAAGAAAACCGAAAAAGTGTTTTTTCGGGATTACTCCGAAATTTTTGGTTCGATCAATGAAAACCTGAAAATAACTTATGAGGATGATAAAACTGCGTCGAATGCCGCTAACCGCGTGAAAATTGATTGATCCATTCAAATGTTATTGCGGTTTGAAAATTCCAAAAATAGTGTTCTATGAAACTTCTATCAGACGTTTGAGCTGGGAGAGCTCAAATGCATAGAAATATTATTTCTTTGAACTCAGTGAGCTCAAAATATCACATAAATTATATTTTGAGCTCAAAAATCTTTAAAATGTCATAAATAGAATTTTAAGCGCCCAGAAATCGAATTAGCGGGAAGTTGCAGGGATGAACATGAACCTTTAGGGTGAACCGTTTTTCTAATTTTTTTTTAATCTTTTGCTGTACTGACAGCACTAATTAAGCACTAAATGGTGACGTCTTTTAATTCTATTAGTTCCCGTTTTAGAGTCTTCTTCTAGCTTTTAAGACTGCTGGCGTCGTTATACTAGCAGTTGTTGACTTGAAAAAAAAATTTTTTTATAACTCACACACACACACACACACACACACACACACACACACACACACACACACACACACACACACACACACAGAGACACACACACACACACACACACACACACACACACACACACACACACACACACACACACACACACACACACACACACACACACACACACACACACACACACACACACACACACACAACGGCTACATCGCTAGGGCAGTCAGGGTCGTTTCCTGTGATCTTATAACGTTGAGATCTGATGAAAACTAGATATTTGCAATACAGAATAATGCCTATAACTTTTCGATTATTGAAAATCTTCGATTTTTCTAGCGGGCAGTTGAAAAATGATTTTCCTAAAAATTTTTCTGGGTTCACCGGTAGCAATAATTTAGCACTAATTAGTAACTCTTTTCAATTTCACCTATGCCGATTTTAAAGTCATCTTTCAGCTCTATGATTGTTCGTATCGTTATGTCAGCAGTTATCTATACTTAAAAATTGAAAAAATGTTTTTTTTGAAAAATCTGTTTGCTTGTACAGGCAGCACTAATTGAGCACTAAATTATTAGCTGATGTGCCTCTCGCTCCAACTGTATCATAGCGCGGTCACGAATGGTACACTGCTAGCTTAATGAAAAGTTAGCAGTGTTCTCATTTTCAGTCCCCCTATCACAGCACCAAATATATGTTATCAGCACTAAATTAGCACTAAATGAGCACTAAATTTTGAGATATAAAACGAGTGATTCTGTCGACTGAGACAGACTGAGACGAATGGTACACTGCTAGCTTGATGAAAAGTTAGCAGTGTTTTCATTTTCAGTCCCCCTATCACGGCACCAAATATCTGTTATAAGCACTAAATTAGCACTAAATGAGCACTAAATTTTGAGGTATAAAACGAGTGATTCTGCCGACTGAGACAGACTGAGACGAATGGTACACTGCTAGCTTAATGAAAAGTTAGCAGTGTTCTCATTTTCAGTCCCCCTATCACAGCACTAAATATCCGTTATCAGCACTAAATTAGCACTAAATCAGCACTAAATTTTGAGATATAAAACAAGTGATTCTGCTGACTTGACCTTTCTAGCTTTACAGACGTATTAAATGTAATGATTGAGGACTACTTTCGTTGCTTTCCGCTGTCTGTCCACATATATGCTTATATTTTTAAAAATGTGCAACGGATTTTGATGCAATTTTTTTTAATAGATAGAGGGTGTCAGCAGGGTGGTTTTTATCTGTAATTCATGTATGATGTAGTAAAGACAAAGGTCATAGATGCAAAATTTAAATCTTTATTACGTTTGATGCGGAAGAAAGTTCGCCGGGTCTATTATAATTTAAATCGGTGCCCGAACAGTGATTGCTATGCAAAAAGAACTAAAATACACATAAGGTTGTACACAATGGCGTCCAGACATTATCACAGCAGACAGTCATTTGGCGACCGTTTGTATTGTGCGTGGTGTCTCGCTGCACTATTTTTATTGATTTACATTTCAATTGATAATCCTGGGAACTACATATGAAATCACTCTGTTTATGGTTATATTGTATGTTTGCTTTTAACATAACATAACTACACGCCTTTAACTACCCGAAGGTGTAGGCAGCTGTTAGCCTCGACTCGCCGTTATGTTTACGTCCCAAATGGAATAGGTGGCAAACATATTGCCATACCGGGCACAAAGTATTCAGTCGTCGATATGTATAATACATAACTTTCGAAATTAATTTCGAAAAGTCATTGGTGTGAGCCAGGATTCGAACCCGCGACCTCATAAGAAAATATATGAATTTATCACACAGTAAGTTTAAAAATAACACGTTTGAATCCTGAGACACCAATGACCTTCCGGAAGATGTTGTGATATATTATGACTAACGAAATTGTGACAAAAAACAGGATGTGCTTAAGATCAACTGTAAAATTAAGTTTAAGTTCAGCAGCTAAGCAAACAACGGCATAATTTCTGCTACACATAACTTAAGATATTAATGGCTTGAGGTTCTAGTCCTTTACATAAACTTTTAATGTAAAATCCGTATATACTATAATCGCAGTATTTGAAGTTAGTTTAAAAATCACTTCGATATGGCCCGCAGTCAGGTAACGAATGACTTTTACAAAGTTATATGGCTGCACAGAGATTAGAATCTCGACTTTAGATTCCAACGGTTAGAAGTAGAATTACTCAGTTCCCAAACTCAATATGAATACTCCAAGTTTTTTCCGAGTTTTTATCTTAATTGAAATAAAACATATTTTTGGTTAAAGTAATAAAAAATATTATATTCTATTTACCCGACTACGTTAGACCGAGAGTTTAATCTTTATATGTTATGGATTACAGTTTTTTTTAATTTTGTGAACTGCTATAACACGGCATTATAATTCCTAGGGATTCCCATAGAAACAGAAATTTTAAGTTTAGTCATCGGTTGGCGCAAATAATTTCCGCCCAACTATTGTTGTGTATTGTTAGTGCAGAACCTTCCTATCAGAAATAACCATGCTAAGGCCCTAAGGTATCCCTCAAAGTCTCTTTGAATTGTCATACTATTTTTTCTATTCTGCAAATTAATAAAGAAAAACCTTAGAAATCGTTATACTTTTATTCCATACATTCAAAAAGTATCAAAACTTTATATTTATAAGGGCGTCGCTGAGATGTTAAATTTTCGACTATGGGCGAAGTTATAACATAAAATTTGAGAGGTCATATTGTTACCGTTTTTAAAATTTGTTTGTATCAGTTACGAACTTTTAAGAATTGGGCAAAGGCGGGCCTCGTGGTGCTTTGGTAAAAATAACCTGTAGAATCGAGGTTGGCGGGTTTGAGCCCCACCCGAGTACAAATATATAAGTATGGCGTCTGGGTGTTTTTCTATGTATTGTAAGTATGTATTTACGTAAAACGTATATATGTATTAATATCCGTTATCCAGTTTCCATAACACAAGCATTTAGTTGCTAGTTTAGAACTAGTGGGCGCTGTGTATTATGTCTAAGATATTATTAATATTAAATTTATTAATTTATATTATTATTTAATCGCGACTGTACACATCATACACAGTTCCTACCTACTGAAGTAACTTGAGCGAATGCATCAAGCTTAAGGGCACCCTCACACGGGCCACTGGCCTCCCTCCGCTTTCCCTCTCCCTTTCCACCAATCTATTGGTCTAAAAATGAGAGTGAGTGCTGGGTGTGGCAGGCGAAACATGAAAGTAAGCAGAATGCAATGGTTATTCGTTCTCTGAGAGTATGCGTGGACTCACCCTTGCGGATCGAAAGAAAAATATAATGGATAAAGGAGAACTGCAAGATGAAGGATGATGTGGTTTGGATGCAAGAATGAATGAAACCCGACTGACTAAAAGAGTATACGAAGCAAACGGAGCTATCAAGACCAAATAAATGGTCTGTTTAAAAAAGTACTTTTAAAAAAAAATTAAACCGACTTCTAGGAACGTAAACCACAAAATCTTTAAGTAAATGAAAACAGTACCTTAATAACTAAAAAGCGATAAAAACTATTAAAATATACTTATTTTTAGAGTTGGTGCCAGCCTCGGTAACGTAGTCTGTTGTGTGGTATGATATGCGCGGCCGTCAAAGTCACACGGCAAAATAGAATACGGAGTAAATTTTAACCAGCACCTACTTCAATAATAGATGACAATTGTAAATATTTTTATAGTTATCTCATTATTGAAGATGGTGCAATACAATAGGGTCTTTGGTCCGACTTCTAGAAACGTAAACCACACAATCTATAAGTATATATGAAAACGGTACCTCTATAACTAAAAAGCGATAAATAACGAAACTTACTAATTTGTATACTTAATACAATATACAAAACGTAATACTTTTATAAAGTAATCTTTAACTTTTAAAATATATACAATTGTCACTTATTTTTGGAGTCGGTGCCAGTCTAGGTAACGTACTCTATCGTGTTGCACCGACTTCAATAATGAGTAGCATTTGTAAATATTATAATAGTTAAAGATGACTTTATTAAAGTATTACGATTTGTATATTGTATTAAGTATATCGAGAAAGAGATAAACCGACGGATTCAACTCGGTTGGGCAGCGTTCGGGAAACTAAGGGAAATCTCCTCATTCAAAATCCCACAGTGCCTTAAGTCTAAGGTCTATGACCAATGTGTGTTACCAGTGATGACATATGGAGCTGAGACGTGGTCTCTAAATGTTGGCCTCATAACGAAGCTCAAGGTGGCTCAGCATGCTATGGAACGGGCTATGCTCGGAATCTCTCTGCGAGATAAGATCCGCAATACGGAGATTCGCAAGAGATCTGGCGTGACCGACATAGCCCGTAAGTTTAGCACGCTGAAGTGGAGATGGACTGGCCACATCTCTCGACGAACCAATCACCGCTGGGGTAGAAAGGTTCTCGAGTGGCGACCACGAACTGGTCGACGCGGAGTAGGCTGTCCCCCTACCAGGTGGACAGACGACCTTGTGAAATCCGCGGGAGGCCGATGGATGCAGGTTGCACAGGACCGGCAGTTGTGGCGCTCTATACGGGAGGCCTACGTCCAGTAGTGGACTTCTAAAGGCTGATGATGATGATGATTAAGTATAAGTCGGTTTAACTTTTATTTTAAAAGTAATTTTTTTTGAGTTTGTTTTATAACAAACACAAATTAAAACAAAATTTCTTTAAAAACATGTTAAACCGACTACTTGAAACACGAACGACAAAATATTAAAAAAGACGAAAACAGTACCTCCACAACTAAAAAGCGATAAATAATGTAACTAACTAATTTGTATCCATACAACATTTAAAACGTAATACTTTAATAAGCTCATATTTATCTATTAAAATATTTACAATTGTCAAGTGTACAAGTCATTGGATTTTTACACTGCTACTAGCTGAATATATAAGTATACAATATATATACGAATACAATAATTCAGAAACAAGCAATAAATAAATATACAAAAACCTTGGTAAATATAATCACGAGCGACAGTTTCCCAACGATAGGCTGAAAGTGGACAGCCCCTTTAAGGCTCTACTGTTGTTGTTGTGGATTAAAACGGACCAACGAGCACCTCCGCGGGGATCACGCAATCCGGTTGATACCTGAAACAAGGGGAAGATGTTATAAATAAACAATACCCAATTGGTTTCTTTATTTATCTTAACAACCTATAAATATTTATATACCATTTATATCACTGATTTTATGCACATAAATTGAAGAATATATAGTATATATAATTTATTGAGGGTAAAATAAATGTTAAATTAAAACTGTTTTATTACATTTAGCAGATTACTGATCGGATACATGGAATGCAAAGTGTTGCAGGATTAATTATTCATATTTTATATGTTTGAGTTTATAAGATAAATAATGATACCGAATACTTGTTAGATGTACCCGGTGTTGCATCCACTTATCATCAGAATAATGAGTGCTTTTTTTGCGATTGATGCAGTTGTAAATAATCTCTAAATTTTAAAGAACAGCAAAAGAAACTTGTTGAATACATAATATGACATAACTTCACGCCTTTTGTTACCCGAAGGTGTAGGCAGCGGCTGTTAAGCCTCGTCTCGCCGTTATGTTTACGTCCCAAATGGAATAGGTGGCGAAACTATTGCCATACCGGGCACAAAGTTTTCAGTCATCGATATTAATCACACATTACTTCCGAAAACAATTTCGAAAAGTCATTGGTGTGAGCCAGTGTCAGGAATCGAACCCGGACTTCTGGATCAGAAGCCGCTGGGCCACTGGGCCACCGAAACCTTTGTTGTTGAATACGAAGGTTACTGCGCCGAACATGTCGTGTGATCCAGATGAACTTTATCACTCACTCTTAAAAACCATAGACTCACAACATAAAACTATTTTTAAAGTTAAAACTTTCAGAAAAAATATAAATTTAACGTTTTGCGATTGGGCTACCAACGGCATCTATACAAGTAGAAATAAATTGTACGATTTGTATAGTTTAAAGAAATGGAATTTTGATCCAGATTTTTTAATATATATATGTTAAGAACTATTCTAAAATATTTAAGAAGGTTTGCTTTGCTGCTAAATCAAATTATTTAAGTAGGCAGATCCAACAATCTCGGAACAAAATCAAAGCAACTTGGAATATCATTAACACTGAAACAGGTCGTACAAAGAGACATGACGATAGCATTAAGCTTATTATTAATAGTAAAATTATTAAAGAGAAATGTGCCGTTGCCGATGCATTTAATGACTTTTTTTGCCCAAATTCCGAGTACTACAACGTCTGGGTTAAATTCATGTCCTCTTCAGGCTGAAACTCTGCTTAGGGATAGTGTGCGCGAGTGCAACGTTTCTTTTAAATTTGTTCATGTCGACTGTTATGAAATTATAAAAGTGTTAAACTATTAAATTCTAAAAAAACCGCTGATCTATAGGCCTTTCCGTTAAATTGATAGATTCTATTATTGCCGTCATAGCTCCAAGCCAGGCTGTGCTTTTAAATAAATGTGTAGATGCGGGTGTGTTTCCTAACGTAATGAAACACAGCAAATTGATACCCTTATTTAAAAATGGATGTAAAAATGATCTAACCAACTTTCGTCCTATTTCAATTCTACCTTCACTTAGAAAAATTTTTGAAAAAATATTTCGCGACTATTACTAGACCATATCAATTTAAATAATCTTTTCCACAAAGAGCAATACGGTTTCACTAAAGGTCGTTCTACAACTGATGCTGGGGCTGCTCTTGTAAAACATATTTTCGATGATCAATTGATCAAAACAACTTTTAGGATTATGTCGCGTTCATTTATTACTTATTTATATTTATTTCCCGACGTTTCGAACTCTTTACAGAGATAATTTTCACAAAGTCTTAGAAATAAATAAGAAATAAACATATTTTCGATGCTTGGGAGAACTCGGAGGACGCAATTGGCGTATTCTGTGATCTCTCCAAAGCTTTTGATTGCGTGTAGCATAACACACTTTTACGTAAGCTTTAGTCATTATGGCATTAGTAACACGGCACTTACACCTACTTAAGTGACAGGTTGCAGTTTGTTGATATAAGTGGAATGAGATCATCTGGATCATCGGTGACTATGGGCGTTCCCCAGGGTTCGATACTCGGCCCCTTATTATTTAATATCCATATTAATGACTTGCCCTTTTGCGTACAGAAATTTTGTAACGTTGTACTATTTGCCGATGACACATCACTTCTCTTCAAGGTAGACCGTAAAAAGAGTATATTTGATGATGTGAATCGTTCTCTCGCATAAGTTCATGAATGTTCACGGCTAATAATTTAGTTCTAAATGCGAATAAAACTAAAATAATAAAGTTCACTATGCCTAGTGTTAAAGGTCCGTATATAAGTATAGCTCTAAATAATAAAGTTCTTGACCCAGTGAAGTCTACTGTATTCTTGGGTATTACCTTAGATAATACGCTACAGTGAGGCCCACAAATAAAGTCTTTAGCGGGAAAACTTAGCTCTGCTGCTTACGCGGTTCGAAAAGTTCGACAGCTTACCGATATTGTAACCGCCAGAATAGTTTATTTTAGTTATTTTCATAGCGTTATGTCCTATGGTATATTGCTATGGGGCAGAGCAGCTGAGATTCAGTCCATTTTCGTTATTCAGAAACGAGCAATACGGGTAATTTATAATTTGGGTGCTAGGGTGTCCCTCAAAGAACGTTTTAAGGAAATTGGCATTTATATATGATAACATCATGTTTGTGAGGAGAAACTTAGATAAATATACAAAACATAGCCATGTACATAATTTTAATACTAGAGGCAAGCATAAGCTTGAATTACCGTATCACCGCCTGCACAAGGTACACAAGTCTTTTTTGGAAATGGGTGTACAGTTTTTTTATAATAGGATATCTTTTTTTTATATTTATTTCTAAGATTTTCGCGAATCTCACTCATTGACCAAAACAACTACCATCCTTTTGTTCATCACTCGTGAAAATGATCTCTGTAAAGAGTTCGAAACGTCGGGAAATAAATATAAATAAATAAACGCGATATAATCCTAAAGGTTGTTTTGGTCAATAGGATATCTGCGCATATTCTGGATTTGTCTTATGATCGCTTTAGGTGGGCTGTGAAGGGTCGTCTCATTGGTGGTGCATACTACACCATCAACGACTTCATGACTGACAAGTCGGAGTGGAACCGTCAAATTGCTTGCTCAACGCGGATTTTGTAGTTTGTGTACACCCTACCTACACTCGGAATCGGGCCGCTCGTGGCGATTGCGTCCGCGTCTTTTTTTGTTCCACGGAGGCACTTTCCACAAGCGCTCGTGTTTGTATTTAATTTTAAATAATATGTTATCTGTACTTGTTGACTATTTTTAAGTGTCTGTGAAGACCTATAAAAACATAGTTATTTTGACTTTGACTTTGACTATAATTTAGTAGAATAATTAACTTGGTTCCAATCCAAAAAAAAATGTAACTACATAAAAATACACACAAATCACATTAAAACAACAATTTGCAAAATTTATTTCTGAGCATTAATTGAAGTTTCTAAAATGAGAACATCATAATATATCTTTGGTCCATTGAATGAAGAACGGAACAGGAAACTAACTTAGCATAATTAGTTGAGCTAAACAAAACAACGCTGGGGAGAGAACCTGCCACACCAAATGAAAAGATACTCAAACATAATAAACATTCAAAAACATTAGCTAACTCTGGGAGAAAAGAAAAATAAAGAAACAGTTTAAGTTTATGTTCTTATATCAAAAAAGTAAACTAGGTATTAAATTATTATCACTCGAAATATTTTTCATAATTTTGGCTACGTTGACATCAAGTGTCAACTGCACAGAAATAGATCAAGATAGAACGGCGAATAGGCGTGGCAAGCGTGCCAAAACCATGCACTATATTGCATGCTTTTCGAAACTCGCTCTCATTACGCAACGAGCGTTCCTGCCCTGCGTTCAGGACGTAAAAAAATAGATAAAACGTCACATATATGCCTTATTGTGCTGTGGCAAACTGTAAAAACAAAAGTAGTGAAGCAAATATGAAAAAAGGAAATATTTCGTATGATCAGTAAGTATAGAAAATCAGTAGAAAGTATTTTTTGAGATTATAAATTATTGTTTTACTTTTACTATGTTCAATAATTACGATCACAAGTTGTATATTTTTTCGTTATGATAAATATCCATTGCTGTCCGCATTCAACGCTCGTATACAAAAACATTGCGCGCATAAATTATACGCGTAATGTACGTCGAATCGAACGAAATACACAATACACCTGCTAGTTGATCGCTGTGTCTGTTAATCGCTGTGATTGGTCTTCGAATGTTAGAGATGGGCACTCCATGTATCGTTGAGTCTTAGGACTTATCGATAAATTAATTCAATAATAATTCGAGTATCAGCTCATGTCTTGCTTTGTCCCTACTTTATTCTAACACCACAAATTTCAACCAAAGTGCTTCGTAATTACATTGGCAGCAGTTTATTTGACAGTATAAGTTTTCACCAATTTGACCAATCGCCGATGGAAAATCATCTCGTTCTTCTCAAACGGGCAGTAACCGAGGTATATGTCGACGTTCGGCTTCGTTATTTAACCAGGCCTGTGAGGTCAACCCTTAAAAAAGGCAAATATTTAATAAATATGTATAGTTTCAAGGACAGTAAAATATTTATAATTAAATTTTATATACTGTTGGAAAAATATGTTTTAGGTATTAATATGTCGGATTAAAGTATTTAACATGTTTTACTTTCTATGATTATCGTTACACAAAATCAATAAAGTTGGTACAATATAAAAATAATAAAATTAACACACGTTGCCGATAGTAACATCGATAATCTAATGAGTGTGTCTCCTAACTAGTCGCCCCGCTCACAATGAAAATGACGTCACGCTGTGGGCGTGGTTTTTCAAAAAAGTGACACGCTCGAAATGTATGGAAATATGACATCGCAGCCGTTCTATCTTGATCTATTTCCGTGGTCAACTGGCTCAGAAAAAAGTATGATAACCGAGCATGTCGTTGAAACATTACAATCATTAATATCATGATGACACCCTTTCAGCTCTATTCGTAGCTATGTGTCATCTATTACCATTATCAGGAGTAACAAGTTGTCTAGAAGAGGTATAAACTATCTGAGTAATGGGTTTCTCGCTAAGACTTTTGTGAGACATTAAGGTAAAATTCAGGAAGGTGAAGGTTGATAAACACATTATCAAGATTCCAAGTGTTACTGTACAATATAAAGTCAATCTTGTTCAATCATCAGCCATAGATGTTGTTCAGGTCAAAACGAAACGACATTTAAACCGAATATTTCCGATAGTATTTATATGTGAGAGAAATACTTTTAAATCCATTTTTTAATAAAGGAGGATATACTAAAGGAAATAAAATGTAACAAAGACTTGTCTCCTTAATTTTTATATTTACACATAACATAACATAACTTCACGCCTTTGTTACCCGAAGGTGTAGGCAGCGGCTGTTAAGCCTCGTCTCGCCGTTATGTTTACGTCCCAAATGGAATAGGTGGCGAACCTATTGCCATACTGGGCACAATGTTTTCAGTCATCGATATTTATCACACATAACTTCCGATAACAATTTCGTAAAGTCATTGGTGTGGGCCAGTGTCAGGATTCGAACCCGGATCTCTGGATCAGAAGCCGTGTGCTCGAGCACTGGACCAGCGAGTCAACTAGTTATTTTTACTTATGCCAAACTCAGTTAATTCCTAAAAGTAATGAAAAAACTTATGCAAAACTTCATCCGTCCATTCAAAATATACCAACCGAAAAATAGACGGACAATAATTGCCTATTTAATCTACTACTCTGTTTAAAGTGACCACATTTACTTTATGATCAATAGTATGTAGGCTTGCAATTTTATACCGTTTTTATACCATTTTCAACAGTGGTAGAGCCAAGCAGTTTACTGCATAAATGGGCCGGCTCGACCGGTGAAATACCACGACCTCTCAGAAGACCGACGTAAAGTGGCCCATGCCACGTTTCGTTCGGTGAGAGAGGTACCCGGAGGCCCACCCCCTTCCCCATCCTTTCCTATCCTATCCCCTTCCCTTAAAGGTCGGCCATGCAACAGTAACACTATATGTACTGCTGGTGTCCATGGGCGGCGTTAGTTGCTTACCATCAGGTGACACGCCTGCTCGTTTGCCCTCCTATCCCATAAAAAAATAAAAATAAAAAAAATATATATTTTTATGCGTGTATAGATTATTTGATCTTTTTTGTCCATTTCTAAACTTTACGATTCCTTCACAATAATTTCTATCGTTTTGCTTTCGTTTTACGTTTTCTTAAAGCTAATTTCATCATCCCATAATTGGGTCACATATCTTGTCACGCCACATTTGTACATGACCCAGCCGGGGCCGGGCAGAGCTCTCATGCTCTATCTATGTTTGAGGCGACTCTCAGTAAACAGCAGTTTATTCACGAGCGTACTCAAGTGTTTTGTGTAAATAATTCTGTTTAAAGGTCTGTAAACACAAGATATAACAACTGGAGGTTCGTTTATAATTCAACGTTTAAATGTACAAACACAATCCGAGACTTGTTCTGCACCTGTATCTGTGCAAAGCTGTTTGTGAAACTACTGTACGGTAAGTAAATGTAGGTAAGTAAAAATTACATTATAACGATATTTTCGCGAGTTAAAAAGTAGCCTAGATTTCTACATTTTTTTTTCTATGATGAAGTTAATACAGGTCTCAGTCTACAAGATAAACAACAACAATAACGTAACTTGACGCCAATCCCCTGCGACATGCAGAGAGCACGGAGCGCCATGAGGCACGATTCTTACACACCTCACTTGCTTCGTTGACTTTCTTAACTCTTTTCATGTCTACAACATCTTCTGATATATACTGCCAAATTGGTAATGCTAAATGATTTAAGTTCTCCCAGCAGTCATAATTTACAAACATTATCACATACTAAAGAATATATTAATTAATAAAACAATTTAGAGAAAGCTGGGTTCTTCAGACAAAAGATAACTGAAAGTTGAAGTTGCTCCGGACGTAAACCCGTTCTAATTAAAAATGGATTGCCCTTTAAAAATTAACCCAGGACCGGCACTCATTATACTTGCACTAACTATTATTTCGAGTTATAGTGATGAGATATTTAAACGATGGTTTATTTTAGATGACTCCAAGAAATAAAGAGAATTTCATTCTTGTTTCTTTTCGTCTCCTCTAAATTTTATGTAAAAGCGGTATTTTTGAGTTTATATGTATTGATTTGAGATGTGTTATTTTTGCTTAGCGGCATGATGGAAAGGAGACATCATAAGATTTATTAATAATAGCCCAGGAGTCGCTAAGGGTACGTTAATGCCAGTAACTCAGAAGAGTAAGAAAAGGAAGCGTTTCTACCAAACTAGGTTATTTATCTGATCGTATATTATTATTACAAGTTAGCTAATAAAACTTTGAATAGATCATAACTTTTAATATTATTTATTATTGTTATAAATGAGATAAATATTAGTTTTGGACTATTTGTCCATCTATCAGTCTGCATCAAAAGCCTATGGATGTAGGAGTCAAGGACGGCCAAGGCAAACATTCCATGGCCAAATAGAACGTGTGGAGGGTGATGTTAGGGGCCTCAAAAATCGACGCTAGTGTACGGAAAGAGTTATGACAGTCAACAAAGCGAGTGGGGCGTGTAAGAATCGTGCCTTTTGGCGCTCTCTTCTCTCTGTCCACCCCGCAAGGGATTTTGCGTGAAGTTATGTATGTATGTATCAGGCTGTATATTAGTACGCGCTTCACTTAAAAATCAAAGCTAAAGATCTAACTTAAAATATTATATACTTTCACTATAGTTTTGACAAAGCTTTTGAGGAATAATGCTTGAAGTATTATTATGACTATGACTAGGTACGAACTAAACACTACGTTTAGATATCGTGAACAAAATTTCATGCGGGCGGAACTGCATATATTGTTTTTTTTTTAAGTCCTAATAAGCTTAAACATAAATTTTAATATCAATGTAAGACTTTTATTTTTTACATGTTTAGTAGGCCAGGCTGCCTCTGACAATTCGGCACTATTAAATGGAGATCATCAACAAATGATCAATTTTAATAACATTTAATTTTATGAATTAAACGCTATCTATATTCAGGGCTCATTAACTAAATTTCTCAATTGACAATCAAATATTTATAAATGACCTAATAAAATAAAGTCCTTATCCAGACTGGTGCAGCCAGCACTCCAGTTGACTCCAGTTCCTCCACTCGCCATCCACAAGAACTCGATTCTGGCCTTATCAAAGGATGCTAATGTATAGTTGGGGACACAAAAGGGCCCGGTCCGGGGCCAACTTGTTCGTTCTCACACAAAAGGCGATTGTCGGGCCTCTCGCCTTGTGGCCCATTGTTACGGTAGGGTTGAACGTACCTAATAGAAACAGCTTTTTTGAAGTATATGTAGGTATCATCGAATTCGTTTTTGTTTCTTTACTTTTTTACCCGAAAGTTTTGGTAGCAACTTTTAGGCTTCTACTCGGTGAACTTTACGTTTCTAATGGAATAAGTGATGATTCCTATTGCCATATTCCAGGATTCGCACCAGAAACTTCTTAATTTAGAATCTGGATGCTTGACCTATCGAAAATTGGTTCATATACAGTGCAAAGAATAACAAAGTGCAGGCAGTAACAAAGCCAATATGTATGTAATCATTAAATAGTATTAAACAAGGTCGCTTTCCGCTGTCTGTCCCATATATGCTTATATTATCTTTAATAGATAGAGGGATACTTTTATTGCAAACGCTGTAAAATTACTTTTGTTGCGGAACAAAGTTTGCAGGGTCAGCTAGTAATGTAATAAAATATGAATAACATGGAAAATTAAAAGAGAAACTAAGACCATCTTCTAGAAGATTAATAAATTCTATCCACTCACAAAACACCAGCATTTTCTAAGTTAAAAATATAAATTATGTAATAAAATATAATATCTAGCTACTTGTATGTTGTATCTGTCATGTGGCAGCCCTACTGACAACAGAACAAAAGCACCACAGCAGCCCTGCGGCACTTTACGTCTGTATCCCGTGGTGAAGTTATCGACAGTTGACCCTCATCCCGGGAGTGGCCGGGAGACACATACGTCATATTTATCCCACGTCACAACATAAAGCCGAGCTAAATGAAAATAAACTCACGTCAAAAAGATAAAAATATAAATTCGTTTTTACCCAACCGCAGGAGAAGGATGTTTCTATTTTCTGGTGTATGTACATATATTTCTTTGGTATGCTTTCGAACCATAACGCCTTTATAGATTTAAGGTGCGTGACGTTCGTGCGAACTGTTCGGTAGGTAAAGTATTTTCCTTAAAAAAGTTTCAGAAATATTATAAAAATGTCAGAACATCGCGGAAATATGAGAAATTATTGCTTGAAAATAAGCTGTACGTTATCTTCTGAATACGCAATATTCAGGAGATAACGTACAACGAAGTTTTCTAAAGGAATTTCCTAAAAGGGCTCAATAAATAATATCAAGAAATATCTTTACGAAAATAATGTAGATCTCAGGTCATATTTAAGGAGATGAAAGACAATAATAGAAAGGAAGTTTGGGAGTTAACCACTTGAAATGTAGGGTTATATGAATGTAGATCAAATGCCTTAGTTTTGTGAATTCAAATAGATAGTTAAAAATGTCACAAACTTTTCCGTTGGTACCCGATACTTAATGGGGTCAACTTTTGAAATTTATAAACTAGGGCTACACTTATAAAGCTTTTATTAAAAGCGGTAACGATATATCTCGAAAATAGTAATTAGTGTTAAGTTTTTGTTTTAGTGATCGTTGTATCAATCATAATGATTGATACAACGATCACTAACAAATAAACAAATAAACTTTTCCGTTGGTACCCGATACTTAATGGGGTCAACTTTTGAAATTTATAAACTAGGGCTACACTTATAAAGCTTTTATTAAAAGCGGTAACGATATATCTCGAAAATAGTAATTAGTGTTAAGTTTTTGTTTTAGTGATCGTTGTATCAATCATAATGATTGATACAACGATCACTAAGAATTGTAAGTATTTGTTTATTTGTTTCTTTGAACGCGGAACCTTGAGGACTTGGAAAAAAACTAGTAGAATCATTCTGAAAGTAAGCGAAGCACTCTTTTTAAATTTCTTTGAATTACCCCCCTATTTTTAAAGAGCCTAACTTCAGAACATTAGATTCAGGGAATCAGCTAAATTTCATAAGTAACATCATAACTTTACGCCTTTTGTTACCCGAAGGTGTAGTCAGCGGCTGCTAAGCCTCCTCTTGCCATTATGTTTACGTCCCAAATGGAATAGGTGGCGAACCTAATGTCATACCGGGCATATAGTTTTCAGTCATCGATATTTATCACACTTAACTTCCGAAAACAATTTCAAAAAGTCATTGGTGTGAGCCAGTGTCAGGAATCAAACCCGGGCCTCTGGATCAGAAGCCGTGTGCTCGACCATTTCATAAGTCAAAGTCAAAAAAGCTTTATTTTTGTAGGTCTACACTTAAAAATACACAAAAGTCCGAATTAAACATATTATTTAAAATAAAATACTACACTATAATACTAAATAGCGCTTGAGGAAAATGCCTTCGTGGAACCATAAAACGCAATCGCGACGAGCGGCGCGATTCCGAGTCATCCATCCAAAAAACAAAGCAGTAGGCTTATGCGTAAAGGTGTAGCAGCCGGAATATTCGACACAGTTATGGTTAACCAAATTTAAATCTTTACTTTACTAGTCGCGCACAACTGACGTGATATCTTTTAATTACAGTAAAGAGAATTATTATTTGACGTGTCTACAAATTAAGAATATCTCTCAAAGAAGATTTAAGGTCACACAATACCGGTCGCATTGTTCTAAAGTCGGAGAAACTGCGAAATTCTTTGCATAAACGCCATTATAAAGGAATCCAAGCGAGAATTGAAACCGGTAATTAATAACAAGTCTAAGATTTCCGTCTCATGGTGAGACCCTCGGCTGATTTATTCATTGTAGTTCACAAACTGCCGACCACTCGTCAAATAACTCATCAATCACTCAACACGCAAATATTTTAATGACACTTTCTAAGCAACTTCAAAAAATGTGAGCAGCATCATATCGGGTAGTAATTATTGTTTGGTTTAAAGCCATGTATCGGACACGCTTCAGTAGCAGGCTTCTGACATAACCTTGGCAGGGGAGGGGCTTTTCATAACAAATGATCTTAATATGATCAATTTTATGAACATACTATGTTATCAAAAGCCAAGCCGTTATTTTCATCAAGCCAAGAGTTATGAAAATCAAGAAATTTGGTGTTCTTGTAATTTTTTTAGTACTTCAATACTTTTTTTACCCAAAAGTGAAGGCAGTGTTACACCTCGACAGGCCATATTTCATACGCCATTCACCGACAGTCAAAGATATTTATGACACATAACTTCTGTCAAGTCATTGGCGTAAGCTAAAATTCAAACTAGAGATTTAATTCGTTTTGATTCAGAACCATCTTGCTCAAATATATATAACTGTTATTAATTCTTGTTGTAACCAACAATTAACTGAACAAACAGATAATTGTCCAAGCAAAATTGAAAAAAACTTCATTATCTTCATCGAGGAGAAATAGGTTGAGCAAAAAACATTTACATTCCGAACTCAAGATCGTGAAAATAACGAGTTAGGGCATAATATAACACAAACTTCAAATGGACTTTTATCTGATTACACAGACACGATTTATTTTCAGTTCTGTGTTAAAAAACCTTACATCTGATTCACAGGTCTCCAGATTGAATCCAGCTATACGCCAATGACTTTTTACAAATATTATCAAAAGACAAATTATTCGTTTTCGATCTTATTACAATTAGGCCAAGTAAGTCACTCCTCAAGTCCCCGGACTAATTGCTATACCAGGCACGAAGTTTTCAATGATCAATATTTATTACACATAACTTTAACCCGCGCACAAAACGCGCGACTTTTCAACTGAAACATTTTAATAGTCATGTTTTGCTACATTTTGCATTTTGTTAAATATATTGTGTTCACACTAAACTCAAGTAAGTAAGTCTTTCGATAAGACAAGCCTCAAAGTATGCAAACTTATCGAGGCAACATTATTAATATTTAATTTTTTCGTTATTTAATTTCGTTATTCGTATGAAAATAAATCAAGAACTTGTGACGAATTATCTAATTAAAAAGATATTGCGAGTAATTAATGATGTGGCCTAAGGTTCACGTTCAACATATCGGTAGGTCCCCTCGAGTTATTTCATTAAGTCACTTCCGACTTTATGGGAGTTTCATTGACTATTTACATACACATACATAACTTCACGCCAAATCCCTTGCGGGGTAGGCAGAGAGAACGGAGCGCCACAAGGCACGATTCTTACATACCTCACTCGCTTCGTTGACTTTCATAACTCTTTTCATGCACGCGCGTCGACTTTTGAGGCTCCTAACATCACCTTCCTACAGAACACGTTCTATTTGACTATTTAAAATATTCAATGAATATACATGAAAACCAAAATTTTGAAAGAAAGATCCGTACTCTAACGGTATCGTTGTAGACTTAAAAACAAAACAAAATATCAACTGCATTACATAAAATACACTTACGTTTCAAAAAGAGGTTGCGGATAGAAATGAACTGCCAATTGTGTTTAATAATAAAATTTTGTTTACAAATTGATACATAAACGTATCAGATGCTTTATTTACGTGAATATTGGCATTCCAATAAAGTGAATGCGTAATATCAATTTGACCCCTACCATGGCCCCACTATGGCTCCCACCACGCCCTCTACGAACACAATTACTGTATAGGAATGATAAACTCATTTCTTCACAATGGACTTCAGTATTTCGTAATTTTGAATTCGTCGAAACTGTGGCGGAAATACGTGTACGTATTAATCTGAATTTGTCAAAAAAGCTAAATTGATCAATAAAGCAAAATACCATTTAATATTGACCGACGAGATCTGCTTTAATAAGATTTCTGTTAAAGTACAAAATATTTAACTCATTCCGTTTGCTGGTATTACCAATATATTATTTTTGTAATGATGTTGACGAACATGTAATAATATATATATATATATACATACAGAGGAATTGAGAACCTCCTCCTTTTTTCGAAGTCGGTTAAAAAACTGGGAGTTGCTCGATGAAGAATAATGGAATCTTTGTCAATTTCTCGCGATCATGGGGTCTGTGTTCTCCAAAAAAAAATATTTCACTGGTTACAAATTTTTATGGTTGTATTTGATGCTGTAAGAATTAATTTTCAGGTTAGCTAGGTACTTCCTCATCGCTGTTATACCAGAAAATATTTAAATGTAAGCAATTCTCGCTCTCGGTAACCCCGATAGTAAATTACCATATATTTAGTACATATAAAATTTAACCAAGAATAGGCTACACATGTACTGTATAGTTGTTTTTGGCATAGGAAGGCAAGCGAGCAAGCGGTAGACCTATTGACGCTTATGGATACCTGCAACACAAAAAGTGTTACAGTTGCGTTGCAAAACTTCAAAGGATTGAAAAGAAAGGGAAGGGGGGTAGGCATCCGGATATCGAAAAAACGGTGCATGAACCACTATACCTCGATATTATGAGAGGCCCTGGGTCGAGCTGAGCCATTCATACAGATGACTGCGTGGCTCCACCACTGCTTTCATATAGAATGGTATTGTATTTGATGTTTGATAGACATACATATTCGGAAAGTAGGTGTCTGTTTGTTAAATATGTGATATCTGTCAATAGTCTTGACGTCTATTAAGTAGTTATATTTGTAATAAATTATTTTGTAGATGAATAGTTTGAGATATAGTTTTAGAAGTTTTATAGAATAATCTTTCGCTATGATGCATTAAATATGTGAAATTAAGGAATACTTTCATAGTTCATATAATACATATAAGCCAATTTATTACATATACCTTCGAATGGCCATAAATCCATCTCTCTGGAACAGAAATAACCTACATCTGGAATTCGGTCAACCTTTGGACATGACGTCATTAGGCCCACGTGTACAACTCGTATATTCCAGTGTCTATTTGATTAGATCCCGACTGCTCCAATACCCTTCCTGGGTTGTTCGAATGAGGAGTAACAGGTACAGTTATTACCTACGCAGATTAAAAGTTAGTAATTGATTCTCTGAAATGAATAATCTCTCAAATGAAATTAGTAATGCAAATATTTAATCGCATAATATTTTCCGAAATATTACTAATTTAAATCTCTTAAGACGTTCGCGCCGATTACTGAATTTTCACCTGTTAATTAAGTGTTCAATAAGCTCTTTGGTCACACCCTAAAGTAGTTCCCGTTTTTTAATAACTACAAAAATAGTCGTCATTTTGACGAATGTTTAATGTTTGTGTAAAATCATTCAAAGTTTGCTTTTTTATAAATTTATTTGCTCTATTTTAGCTTTTAGCTTCGAAGTATCCCAAAGAAAGGTCGTACTTAAAGTAGAGCAGCAGTAATAAATACTATGCGTATTACCAGAGGACCTATTTGCGGTATAAGACGTAAGGCCTTTAAGCCATATAAAAAGTGGCACGTGACAAAAAGTTATTACTTAAAATGCAATATAGAAATTGCTATTATAATTTGTGTCTGCAAAATAAGAAAAGACTTTGTATTTTTTAATTTTATTTATCTATACACACCACCACGGCCGTGGCCGTGGGCGTGGCCCAGTGGTCGAGCACTCGTGGCTTCTGGTCCAGAGGTCCGGGTTCGATTCCTAACACTGGCTCACACCAATGACTTTACGAAATTTTGTTTTTCGGAAGTTATGTGTAATAAATATCGATGACTGAAAACTTTGTGCCCGGTATGGCAATAAGTTCGCCACCTATTCCATTTGGGATGTAAACATAAGGGCGAGACGACGCTTAACAGCCGCTGCACTACTACACTTTCGGGTAACAAAAGGCGTGAAGTTATGTTATGTTATGTTGTATAAATTATCGTAAAAATTTTTTTTTTTTTCATACGAAACTAGTGATATTTGGTATTGTTTTTTTTTCTGTTTAAGTCATATATATATATATCATTTAATGACAACGTTTATAATAGATGCATGTAAAATTATACGCCTTTCAAAATAATTCGTCAATTTCTTAGATTCTCGCGAATCAGATTCATAACATTAAAACAACTTTTTATGGATTATATCGCGTTTATTTAGAACTTATTTTCTATTTATTTCCCGACGTTTCGAACTCTTTACAGTGATCATTTTCACGTTAAAATGATCTCTGCGCGATAAACGCGTTAAACGTTACAATTCGTCGAATTAATAGATTGTTAGGTTTAATAATCGATTTTTTCTTGTTTTATATACTTTTTGGAATTCAAAATATTTATATAACCAATATACAGGTCGTATTAAATAAGTAATATATTGCTATTTTAAGTGGCGGTAGGTAAATGATAATTTTCAACAAAAAAATATATAGGAAGTAAAAGCTGTACCGACTAAGCTTTATGTTATATAATACAATTAGACAACGAATATTAATACATTATTTGTAAATACATACTTATAATTCATACGAAAACTTTCTGATTCATATTCCTCAGAGATTTGGGTACCCGGGTGGGAATCGAATTCACCGATCTCTACTTGAGAGCATTTTATATCAATGCAAAATGAGACCCGGCAAATTTTTGGAAATACCTTTTCACTCGTAAGTATCCAAATACAAGTAATCAAAAACGCAAAAAAAATACTTTAAAAAAAGTTAAACCGACTTCTAGAAACGTAAACCACAAAATCTTTAAGTAAATGAAAACAGTACCTTCATAACTAAAAAGCGATAAATAACGAAACTTACTAATTTGTATACTTAATACAATATACAAAACGTAATACTTTTATAGTCATCTTTAACTGTTATAATATTTACTATTGTCACTCATTATTGAAGTCGGTGCACACAATAGAGTACGTTACCTGGGCTTGCACCGACTCCAAAATTATACATACAGACGAATTGAGAACCTCCTCCTTTTTTCGAAGTCGGTTAAAAAAGAACCGGACGGGAACGATCAGAATTCTGGAGCCACGTCTATGTTGATTAAGTTTTCTTTGTAGCAACACGAATGGAAATTCACGAAGAGAAGGAGGCTCACATCAAAAGTCGATCACACAATAGGAGAGTGAGAAAACGATCATTGAATGTTAATCACTCTGCCCTGATCGCTAGGACCGCTTTCGCTCCCCAGGCAACTTTTACAATTCATTTGTGTTTAGATACATTCGACGATCTCCGGTGGGTACGCGTATAGCCAAAAGGCAAAATCCTTTATGCCGAATTCTGTCCAGATTCAATGCGCCTCAAAGAGGCTGTAGGAGGAAGTCAAAACAAATTACAAGTGTTCCATAATGTGGGCCGCACTATAAATTTACAACTCGCCATATAGTAGGTATGGACATACAAAACTGGTGTGAGCTCTCTGTTATCATTGGGTTGATATCGTGAGCAACAAGATATATGGTAACTTGCCGGCCTCATCTGAATACAAATGTGTCCTCCCGATCTCAGAACACCACCTTGGTTTACCCCTTTTTTGATAGAATTTTCAAGTGAAAATGGCCCTTCGACTTTAAAATATTCTTATTTAGTATGAAACGTTTCCCAAATTGTTTTTTTTGGGGCTCTTAATTTTAATACTGATATACAAAGGTTTACTTTAGATTAGAAGTCTACAATTGAAAATTCCTACTCCGTACTTCCTACCCAGTATAAAATAATTATATGATGAGCAAGAACATCAGGTCTCTATCTGGCAGCTCTTCCTTATATAAATCTTGAACTGCTACTTTTTTATTTATATTACATTTAGTAGTTATACTTGGGAAAGACTGTCCACTCCCAAGAAATTATAAATTAACTGTTTCTTGTTAAATTTCAGTTTTACTTCTTGGTAAAGAATATATTTGGAATATTCTGGAATTGAGAATAATTATCCCCGAATAAAAAGCAATTACGAAGGAAACGATAACAATCCAAGTTTTTGCAATAAAAAAAAATTAAACGATCTCAGAAACTAGCCGAAAGGCATTAAACGTGAAATTGGATGAAAAGCAATAAGATATCGTTCGTGATTAAGCGGTCAGCGGAGGACGCTGACAGTTTGATGGTGGGACGAAGACGATCAGACGAGACACACAATATATTGATAACAAATGAAATAGTAAAGTAACACAAGAGTTTTTATTTTTAGATTATGACAATATCACATTATTTTGTTATAATATTTAGCTGGAGTTAAATAGTATGTAATAACCAAATTATTATGACAATCGGATGCAGATAAGCAATAATGTGTCAACCCACAAAAAGTCAAATTCAAAGATTTTGATATATTTTTATAAATCATCACGCATTTTACATTCTAAAAAAGGGTTTGAAGTCATTTAAAACCTATAAGTATGTGAAAAATGGATTATAATTATAAAACAAATCGTAAATTACGTAAATCGCGTGTACAGTATTTATCAATAATCTTCTAAGTTCCCTATCATAGTCGGGGTTCAATATATTGACAATTTTCCTTAAGAAATGTTTTGTTTTCCTTGATGTGTTCGCACTGCACCAAACAACGACCTCTTTTTAAAAATGCAATTCTTTATTTATATCTCTAATTTAAGTACTGAGTTACTTCGATAAACCCATGTTTTAGTAAACATTTATTGTTGTATTAACATGAGTAAATCGTTTGTATTTTGTATTGCCAGTTTAAATGAAACAAGGAATCATTAAATAAACTATTGTGTAGTTAAATCTCAACTTCAAAATTATTTTTTACTAAAAAGAATATAATTTGGTCCGATCAGCTAGTTGATTGCCATAATAAATACGATAAATCGCTTACTTCGTTTTTGCTAAACACTAGAAGGCATTTAACGAAGATATCAGTACAGTTTAAAGTACTTGACATATTATTACTGAATAAGGCTAGGTTTTTATGACGGATAGTTTACGTGTTAAGTATCTTGACATAGTATTGAAAAACGCTTTTTTATTCGTTGATCTGATAATCCCAATCAAAAAGAGTAGGTATTTACATTTTATTGTAGAGAAAGTATTTGGTCATTCTTGGGAATTCTAGTACAAAAGCTCAAATAAATCTCAAGATACCTGCACCTGATAGAAGTACTGATAAAATATATTATATTTACACAATTTGGTCAGATTTCATTAGACTACGTGTAAAAGTCCGTTTGATTATGACGAATTACTAGACAATTTCTCACTAGCGATAATTTCACCAGTAATTATTGAATTACTTGATCATACAAACAGATATAACGGAGATATTTCCCTTAACCTCATCACATGCATACCTTCTGTTAGCCTATGAAAAAGGGAAGGAAATAACGATGATGATTACTTTAGTGCGAAAGAGATTATCAGCTTTGTAGATATCCTCTGAAGTGCCGAGGGAAAATATGTACAAATCAACTTAAAAAGGGATTAATAGCTTCTCGAGATCTGCTTCTTATAAAGGTAGATGAATGATATCTTATGAAGCTAGGTTATATTACAGAGTAGCGTTATTCAAGTTGAAAAAACAAATGTTTTTTAAAAAAGCGTTTTTAATTATCTACTCTTGGTATTAGTCAATCAAGAATTTATGTAGCCCTTAACGAATTTAGAAATCAGGAGTCTATTGATAATCAAAGGGGTGTTAAATCTGGAGGCAAAAATGCTATCCATGCTGTAGAGATGGCAAATCTGCTTCATTTTTGGATTCAAATTTTAACTCGTCCATATTTAGAAAAATATAAGAAGTTCTTAAGTACGAAGCGTGGACAGTGGACACTTACAGTGAGGCTAGTCCACAATTTAAACTACTAATTATTAGTCTCGAATAGTCCCGATTGGTCTGATGGTGGAGTACTCCGCTTCTGAATCATAACGTCGTGCATGCAATCGAACCCGGAATCACACCATTGATATCTCGGACTGGGTGAGAAATCTCGATGACTGACAACACATCTCATCATTATATTCCATTTGGGACGTACAAACTTGACGAGTCGAGGCTGCCGGTCTCTGCCAACACTTTCAGTGAGGAAAAATGAGTGAATTTATTTTAAAAATTGAGAAGCATCTTACTAAATTACATTTATATAATTTTAGTGAACTCGAACTAAACATTATACCAAATATAATCTTTAGATAAATAATTAACAGTAAAATACCTTGTTTTAGAATATAAAAAATCCAATTTGCACAAAAATCTACCTTTACAAAATCTCAAAAAGTACCAAATTATAAATATACAACGACACACTGAAGTGGTGATAGAAAGACTGCTAACGACATTAGATGTCGTTAGATTCAATTCAAAGATTGGAGAAAAATATAATTGGAAACTTTGATCAAAAACTTACATACATACTTACATACAACTTACACACTTCATGCCTAAACTTATCAAGTTTAGGCATGAATAAAACTACTACTACTACACTACTACTACATGCCTAAACTTATCAAGTTTAGGCATGAAGTATACCGACATCTTGAACTTCAGGCTATATCAGCCGTAGAGCCACGCTGTTCGCTGCAGGAATAGGCCGACTGAACCGATGAAATACTCTGAATAGTGTACTCTCGCACTAAAATATCGCTCGAGGATATTCAAAAATTTATTTATTACAATACAGAAATATTGCACGAGTTTTTTCCTGACTGCGACAAATGGAGGATCACTTTTTTGATTCATTTATGCACATTTTTTGCACATTACATATGTAGCTTAAGTATATTAAAAAATACGCGCGATCAGCGTAAAGTTTGCGACTGAGCTGAAAGGCGGATTATATATTTCTTTTTTTCTAACTCATCCGTCAATGTTTTGAAGTATATTGAAAACAAAAAAGATTACGAGCGCGTACACATACATACGACAGTGTCAATAAACTTAATCGAAGTTGAACTATGTCGCACACTTAACATTGAGTTCAGAAAGCGGGAAGCATCTATCCGAAATATTTTAGACCGAAAGAGAAAAAAGCTATACAGACTGGTGGCGTAACGAGTTACGCAACGAAATGGTATACCTACCATAAAATGATATCACTTCACAATGTACAAGAATCAAACTTGTCTTGTCGCTGAGTACAACATTTTTTTACTTATTGTTACATAGAGATACAATTTATAGAACTCCGTTATAGAACAAGCTGGTGACAGAATTATTCAATTAGTGTGACTGTGAGCTCCCCTTTATCCCGTGTAATGACTAATGACCCGAGCAGTCAGTGACGACAGGACGACCGGATGAGGGATGTGACGCATTATCTGTTACGGTCATCATCTAGCGATCGAAGTTTACCATCGACTTTCCTACAAATATACAGACATGTTATAATTAATATACTATCTGTTCAACATTTACTTTTATCTTTCAATTTTATTTCAATTAAAGTTAAATAAATTATTACAATATTTACCATTAAATGGCTATGTGAAATCAAATTTCTCCACATCTCGCTCTACTGGCGTGCTCAAAAGACTAGCCGCATTGCCACGCTGAATGGCATTGCTAATTCTTTGTGTAAAATAAACAAGCCCTCTGGTCGCTAGAGGCCTCGGTCGGTCCCATAAGATTTGCCGCTGAAGTAGCATCCTATATTTTAATAACATAATTATATACCTCTTTCAATTCAGTTTCTAAAATTTATGCGGAATAATTTAGAATATAATGTTACAGAAATACAAAAGAATGTTTTTTGGAAACTAATGTTCAATTACACATTGAGAAACTCAATTAAAAAGCGGTCGTGGGTGGTGTCTATAGTTAATTTTGGTAAATTCTAGGTTTGAAACGGAATATCTTTTGATATAATTGAACGCTTTTATTGGATTTTGCCGCTCAAATGATTTTCAGTGAATTAATGAAATGTGTAATTAAAGTCGACGTCTATGATGGTAAGTAATATAGACGTAATCAGCCACAAAAAGTACATATAACCATACATACACCGTACATAAACCATAATGAATATAGTTTTTATCGGATTTAAAGTTGATTACAAATATAGTAGATACACTGAAATTATACAAATTCCAGAACCCTAATGAATTAAAATTCTTGTAACACACATTGCAACAGACTCTTCGTTAAACTAAAGCTCTTTCTTGAAACTGGACGTTTAATAAATAAACAAACATGTCAACGGTCCTTTCAACAAATAAATATAATGGAAACTCAACTGTACATTTGTACAGTATTTGTACGGTTTAAAGAGTCGTACACTCTTCATCAAATGTGGTGGAATTTAAAGGAACTTTTTGTTGAAATAAGACCACTTGAGTTTGAGACGAGTTAGGGTTATGTAATTTTCTATATAAATAAAACGTTTTCCAATTATTAACGGAGATTTGAAAAATCGCAGTAATAACAAAAAAATAAGGCAGTATTTCGTCGAATCACAAAATAAGAATAGTAGCGTAAGGAATCAATATGAATGGAGCGTTGCACGTTGGGCAGATTCTTGGGCGAATCGAATGTTATCAGAGTTTCTAGTGTCTAGTGAGTTAATCATAATGCGGTACCAATCCCAACGCTAATATATGGAAGAGAGAGTTGAGTATGGCAGAGTGAGCATAAAAGAAGTAAAATAAATGCGGTCAAGTTAAGGGCACTATGCAAAACGCAAAGTGACTATCACCGACCGCATCGAAAACAAGGTTGTAACGAAGGAAGTTTGATTTAAAGAGATCGTCGGTGTAAAAGTAAGGCAGGGCACGCTACAATGGGTCGGGCCTGTTGAAGGAATGGGTGATTCAAGATTGACTAAGGAGATATACAATACAAAAGCGGATGAATTATATATATATATATACAGACATATATAACTTAACATAAATATAATAAATTGGTATTATAAAATTACTTTAAAAAAAAACGTAAACCAAAAATCTTTAAGTAAAAAGCGATAAATAACGAAACTTACTAATTTGTATACTTAATATGCAAAACGTAATACTTTTATAAAGTAATCTTTAACCCTAGAGTGGGCGCGCCTTTTTTACAAACGTCAGTGGGCGCGTGGGGAGCATTTTGCCGCCCCATATTCTTTGACTATTTAAACTAGTAATACAGCATTTTAATCACATTTTCTTTGATAATTTAAATAATATACTTAAGTGTATAAAGGAATATATTTATTCAATTTTGTTTTAAATATTTTGACTTCACTTAATACTTTATATTTTACTGAAAACAATAATAAGTATATCAAACTATATATTTTCAAAATCTACAGGATACGCTTTATAAAAACAGTCTTCACAAAGATTTGTTAAATTTTCGTCGCACAGTAACTTTAGGCTCGTTGAAAACCCTTTTTTCGTGCACCTGTTTTTTTTTTGAAGGACATATGCTGCATTACTTCTCCTTTTTTGGAGAAGATGTTTGTTTTATTGAGACAATGCGAGCAATTTGGTTTCTCAAAATTATATTAAAAGTAACTTTAGAAGACCTTGTGGTGTATATAGCTTGAAAAGAACCATGGCAATATTTATGAGGCAAACTAGCTGTGGAAGTGGTTCATCATCATTGCTGGATGAACGTATTGGAGAATGATCACCACCTGGCTGTATTTTATGTTAACGACGACGATATCAAGGCTGCGAGCTAACCAAAGTCGCTAATGAACGGCTACTTATATCAGAACTGGATCTCCACCGACGTCTAATAGGTGCTATTTTGGAAGGCACAACATTTGGCATGGGTCTTTATTGTTCGAAGCGTAGCTGTCTGCTGATATTCTGTTTACACGTTGTGCTTACTATTATGAGAAGATCTATCAATATCTAACACATCCAATCTGTATGATAGCATCTTCAACACCGGATGTTTCTTCTAGCCAAGACAAATTTTGAGCTTCTATTTGAGCCATTTGTATTTATTATTATCAACGAACACTTTATAGTCCTAAGACAAACATGTTGTTTTTTAGTTTAAATTATAATTTCACCATAAAATATTGTCTACATTTCAAGTTTGCCAATAATACTTACGTGAGTGGGCGCGCGCTGAGCAAAATGCCGCCCGGCTACACCTGATGGTAAGAATCTTCTTCCAAGCAGTTCCTGGTGCACCGACGACGTCTAGCCTTTTAGCACGGGTTGCTAATGATAGTAGGGGCAGCTACTATGAGATGAAAGTCTAACAAGCAACTGTTTTAAAAATTATTAACAGTTTTTTAGCGCGGGCGGCAAAATGCTCATAGCGCGCCCACTCTAGGGTTAACTATTATAATACTTACAAATGTTACTCATTATTGAAGTCGGTGCAATACAAAAGAGTACGTTACCTGGGCTTGCACCAACTCCAAAAATAGGTGACATTTGTAAATATTATAATAGTTAAAGATTACTTTATAAAAAGTATTACGTTTTGTATATTGTATTAAGTATACAAATTAGTAAGTTTCGTTATTTATCGTTTAGTTATGAAGGTACTGTTTTCATTTCATCATCATCATTAGCCTTTTTGAGGTCTACTGCTGGACATAGGCCTCCCCCATAGAGCGCCACAACTGCCGGTCCGCTCAATCATGGGGGGTTTTGGCCATAATCGCCACGCTTGGCAGGCGGGTTGGCGATCGCAGTGGCTGTATTTTCTTGAGAGAGAATGCTGCTGCCCATTCTTCTAGATATTCCCTTAGTCGCCTTTTACGACACCCACGGGAAGAGATGGGGTGGCGGTATTCTAAGCCGGCGCCACACGGTTTTCATTTATTTAAAGATTTTGTGGTTTACGTTTCTAGAAGTCGGTTTAACTTTTTTTTAAAGTAATTTTTTTTACGAGTTTTAGTGATATTAATGAGTTGTGAACTTCAATAAAAGTTAGTTCATTTACAGGGCTTTCAGTTTATTAAATATATTATCATTGATTACACGTCCGTTTGTTAAATCGTTGATACTTTTAGGGAGCTATAATTGTTATTAATAAGTACTTAGCTAAATAAGTTTGATAAAACTTGTTAAGTATTTATATTAATATATCATGGGGGGTAAGGGGAGAACGATTACAACATCTAATCTGGCCCAATTGTCAACCTCACCTGCGCGCGTTGGCAGTTCGCACGAATAACCAACGACGACGGCCCGAAGCTGTCGTGGTGCTCCCTGCTAGAAAACAGACGAGGCTCTGGCGACCGAGAAATGGCGGTATAACCATACACCTGGCTAGGCGACTGGTCGGATGAGGCTACAGCGGCCTTGAGTTCAAATAACCTCTAAAATGTCTGGTGCAGAAAGCAACGGGAAACTACTGCACTATTCTTCCCAAGAAAACCACATGATTAAAAATTACCAAGGGACTGCTTTGTCCTGCGATCCGACTGACGCTCGGCGCCATTGTGATTCCGGGTTGCATGGTGGGAAATATGCTACCGGCCACTTAACTGCGGACCACCAGGCAGGAAGTGGAAAATATGATACTGGTCAAGGTACAGGCACAGTAAAAGCCCCATTACGAAAACACCTTCGCATGGGGACTTGGAACGTCAGAGGATTGCTGAAGCCTGACAAACTTGCGATAGTGGAGAAGGAGATGGACAGGTATGGCATTGACATATTGGGGCTTAGCGAGGTGCATCGACCGGGAAGCGGTCATTTCACCACGAACAATGGCAACACATTCTACTATACTGGTGCCAAAGAGCGTAGCATCAATGGAGTAGCATTTATAATACCACAGAGACTGCAGAACACCGTCATAGGATACTCTACTCCAAATGATAGAATGATAGCCATAAAGTTAGATGCAAGACCTGCGCCCATCAACATCATTCAAATATATGCGCCTACTTCTCAGTCGGATGAAGATATTTCGGACCAATTTTACGCCGATCTTGACACCTTGATACGTAATATACCGTCCAGTGAAGTAACTGTTGTGCAGGGTGACTGGAATGCAAAGGTTGGCTGCACTATGGGGGATCCACTCAAGGGCTCTGTTATCGGTGGCTATGGGCTAGGGGTGAGAAATGATAGAGGTGAAAAATTTCTTCAATACTGTGTAGAAAACCAGCTGACTATTATGAACACCTGGTTCCAGAATCACCCTAGGAGACTTTATACATGGACTTCACCACTGAGCTATAGAAATCAGATTGACTTTATCACAATCAAGACTAGATGGAGATCATCTGTTACTAATGCCAAAACACTTCCTGGAGCAGATTGCGGCAGTGATCACCAACTTCTCATAGCTGACTTCAGACTTCGCCTGAAACGTACTCGGCTGATCCCCAAGCAATCCATTCTGCTTAATAAACCTGCTCTAGACCATTTTCACAATAAAGTTGATATAAAAATCAAATCACTAGAATGGGACTCCTTTGACTCCAGTGAAGCAGTATGGAATGGTCTCAAAGACGTGGTGTTAGACACTGCAAAGGAGAGTAAGGACCTATTCAAATCCGTCACTAAAAAGGAAGAGTGGATAAGCAAGGAATCTTGGGAGCTGATTGAGGAAAGAAAGATGCTCAAGGCAGAAGGTCTCAATACAAAAATGAAATTAGATCGCTACCACCAGTTGCATGCAGAGGTACAGAGATCCACGCGAAAGGACAAAGACAGGCACATTAACAACATTTGTAGTGAGATAGAGGGACATGCTGTGAAAGCACAAACAAAAGACCTGTTTCTGAAAGTGAAACAACTGACTGGTACCTTCAAACCCAAGAGTTGGGTAATTGATGACAGTAGAGGTAACACCTTAACAGATCTGGAAACCGTTCTAGATAGGTGGAGAGACTACTGCTTTAAACTCTACCGGGATGAAGAGGAACATAATATAGAAAGGAGATGGGATGATCACGTGAGAGAACCAGATATATTGTTTTCCGAAGTGCGGGACGCTATCAAGAAACTTAAGCACAAAGCTGTGGGCCCTGACGGTATATCTGCCGCAATGCTTCAACACCTGGGCGATGCAGGAACTAAGATCATCCATCAGATATGCAACAAGGTCTGGAGAACGGGACACTGGCCAGATGATTGGACACAATCTGCTGTTGTTCCTATACACAAGAAGGGCTCCACAAGAAAGTGTGAAAATTACCGTACCCTGTCTCTCATGTCTCATGCAGGTAAAATCCTACTGCGCATTATTAACGCGAGGCTCTCATCATTTGTCGATCACCAGATTCCGAGTGAGCAGTCGGGATTTGTGGCCGGAAAGGGTACTCGTGAGCAGATCTTGAATGTCCGTGTGCTCATCGAAAAGTGTCGAGAATTCAACAAACCACTGGTTTTATGCTTCATTGATTACGCTAAGGCGTTTGACTGTGTACAGTGGAGGGCAATGCTTGATGTGCTTGTAGAGATGGGCGTACCGGAACACCTTACTTTCCTAATACAGAATCTGTACCTCAATGGCTCTAGCTTCGTGAAATTGGAAAACCAGATGTCTAAAGTCTTCCACACAGAACGAGGTGTGCGTCAGGGTTGTATTCTGTCCCCCAAGCTATTCAATTTGTATGGCGAGTCTATCATGAGGAGGGCATTGGATGGCTGGAAGGGTGGTGTTGTGGTTGGTGGCCGCAGGGTCAGCAACCTGAGATATACAGACGATACAACAATACTCGCGTCGAATGAAGTAGAAATGGCAGCTCTCCTGAAGAAAATTGAAGCTGAGAGTGCCAAGCTCGGTCTTAAAATCAACCATTCGAAAACTAAAATAATGGTGGTCGATAGGGCAAAAATACTTCCTGCAACTCACGCACTCGACGGGTATGAAAAAGTCAACCAGTTTGTATATCTGGGGTCTCTGATTGCTGGCGACGGCTGCTGCACGGAGGAAATTCGCCGTAGGGCCGGTATGGCTAAGAATGCTATGGCTAACCTGGACAAAATCTGGAGGAACCGTGGTATAAGGAAGGTGACTAAGGTGCGCTTAGTTCGAGCTCTGGTGTTTTCAATATTTACGTACGGTGCCGAAACTTGGACTTTGAGAAGCCGCGACAGCAATAAAATCGACGCTTTTGAGATGTGGTGCTGGCGAAGACTGCTTCGTATACCTTGGACTGCGATGCGAACTAATGAGTCCATACTTCAAGAGCTCTCCATCACTAAGCGGCTCTCAGCAATATGCCGGACACGAGCCCTGCGTTTCTCTGGACATATTATGCGGTCCTCAAAGCATAGTATAGAGAAACAAATTATTATAGGGCAGATGGATGGCAGACGTGCACAAGGAAGGACACCTACTAGACGGTCTGATGCACTGAAGAAGGCAGCGGGTGGCAACATGCAACGAGCAGTCCACGCAGCATATGATCGCACTAGGTGGAAACAACTATGTGGTCACGATCCTCATCAGTGAGGGAACGACAAAGAAGAAGATCATGGGTAGACAATAACACTGCAGCCCGAATGAAGACCAACAGTAGCGTTGAAAGTAGTGCAGAAAAAAAATATGTTTACAGTATTGTTGTCCTAACTCTTAACCGTTTAAGAGTTCCGCAGCTTCATCATCAGCACAGCAGTATTAAATATGGATTTAAGCTTATCCCCCAAGCAACACGTTAGTCCTATACACCACTAAACAGTTTCCATCGACTAACTGCGGTACTGTCTCCCAACTCCTAACCATTAAGCCGTTCTGTGGCTTCTTCATCAGCACAGCAGCATCAGACGTATATTCAAGTATACCTCAAAAGCAACACGTTAGCCCTACATACTACCAAGTAATTTCTATCAAAAAATTGCAGTGCTGTCTTCAAACTCCTAACCGTTGAGGAGTTCGGATGCTTCTTCATCAGCACAGAAACATCACTATTACGTAACAAAAACACCATACTCGCATACAATTTTCGGAGGTTGCCTGCGATTTCTCCTGGTTTCCATCATCAGATCCTGACCTGATGAAAATGGAACCATCTCGAAAGTAAACACTATCGATCAACAAAAAATTCGAAATCGGTCCATAATTGTAATTGTGTGTAATTGTAGCAAACGTCAAATGCCTACCCACTGTTGATCGCAGCTCACTTACATCATAATACCAGCTATGCCTGTTATTCCCAATTCAATATGTGTATAAAACTTGACGTTAACAATTATATTAATAATCATTACTTACACCGGGGATGTTAGTTCAATTCAGAAAAAAAGATTGACAAAGACGGCAACCCAGCAAATTTTTATAGTAGGTTGTCCCCCAGTCGTCCGAGCATGCCATTGAATATCTAATGCGAGTTACTTAAATATATATTTCCGTAGAAGTTTTTCTATCCTTACCAATCTTGGTATCATTTGGTTAAGCCCTTGTTAGTGGTCTAAATAGCTGCTAGTGCGTCGCTACTCTGAAGGAAGAAGTCATTCTATATAATATATTAATATATAAGATTTTATTCTTATATCTCATGTAATGGGTTAATGTTGTTTTAGCTTGCTCTTTGATTAATCTAATCACCTCTAATCACCCTTAATCTTTAGAAAATGAAAGAAAACATAATAATGTGACAGGGATTCACCTAAAGATTATTATAAAAAATAATGTCAGTATCGATTCCGTAACTTAAATCGATGTTTTTGAGCCGATCATGTCACTCAACATAGATATATGTATATGTCACGGTAAGAGTGAATAATTGAAGATTATTAATAATTATCTATTATTATTAATAATTACCAAGAGTCGAGGTTAAAGTGATAAATTGATCATATTTGTCGGTTTTTATTAATAATTTAACCCTAGTAGTGATAAATGTAATAAGTGGCCAAGGGTTGCGGGGCGTGGCGTTGTGTGCGACGTGCGAGGGGTGCGGGGGGAATGCCACGTGGTTAGGTTAGGGTTTTTTTTTTGTTTCTAGGCAGGAGTCGGATTCCTCATGGACCCCCAAACCACGTCACGTATGAGGTAGTTTGGGTAGTGCCAGACTCTTACCGGCTAAACCTGTCTCCTGCCCTCTATGCTTTCTCCATAGACTGAAGGTCCATGGACCTTCAGTCTATGGACCTTCAGTCCATTTCCTTGGCATTCCCAGGGCATGCCCTTTTTGGATTAATTTTGATATTGTAAGATTTTGAGTTATTTTAAAAATTGCTCCCCAGTTCAGGTTAAGGTTAGGTTAAGTTAGTATTAACCATGTTTGTGTGATCTCTAATTAATATAACTGTAAGACTGTGTTTAATATTATAAAGAAATACCTGCTGGTCAAAAAACATTGGGTTTTTATTTATTTTATAACTTTTACCAATACGTGTCGTGAATTATTAATAATTACTACTAAAAGTAATAAATTTCGATCGTTTATTCACATTTACCAAAACATGTGGTTATTATTAATAATTTTGTAAAAATATTAATAATTTTCAATTAATCAAATTTACCGTAACATATATATATTATATTATTTATGTTATAACGTATTGTGTTCAAAATATTAAATTAAAATAGCATAGACGTCATGAAATTGATTGAAATAAATATTTTTATTTATAATGTTATTTATCTCATGTATATATAATTACTTTATTATAAATGTAGCGTACTTAAAATAAATATCATTAAATAATCATAATAAATCCTGAAAAAAACTATATAAATTTTCTTAATTGATTTATATTGACCGATTTATTTTCTTTTGTTATATAATATTGCCGCGAGGGGATGTTGAAAGCGTCAAACGATTGCACGTCGCATAGGAAGTTCCACTTCAATGTATAATCGGTAAGCTCGTAAATTATAATGAGCTATGATAAGCTTTCGATATACTATCGGTAATTTCGAATATCTCATTATTTGTCGTGAGATTTATAGTTGGTTTAGTGTACAGATACTACTTTAATGAAGATTGATGATAATATTATCAATAGATATTACTTAGCTGTAATCTGATTATTATTATCTTAGCGATAATTATTCCAGAACACTGATCCTGATGTTCCTTCCAGTAATTACTGGTATGTAATAAAATTTCCAATTTAAGTACGTGGGTACTTAAAGTTTAAACAACATTAATTTTAATAATTTGGACAAATAGTATCAAGTACTCATTCGAGCCGGATACGATACGTCACTCAACTTAATTACAACAAACTTGGCCTAGTGAAGTAGCGCGCTCGTTGACTCAGCCTCCTTCAGTATTAATCACAGAGAATCTGGCAACATCATATTATTATTTTATTAAATATATTTTTGTGTCTTCACAGACACTTGAAAAAAATCTATGTACAAATTTTAACTTATTATTTATAATAAAATCCTTAAACAGGAGCGTTTGAGGAACGTACCTCCGTAGAACAAGAAAACACGGACGCAATCGTCATGAGCAGCTAGCGGCTATCATGAGAAAAATCGGGCAATAAACTCATGTGTTACCTACTAGACCCCCTAATGTTAAGAGTAGCCCACCCCTCATAATATATAATCACAATATTAATAACATTGACATAATAAAACATTCTCACCTCTCTGCAATCAGGCCCTATTTTGTTATATTAAATAAATATATACATATGGAGCTCAGACGTGGTCTGTAAATGTTGGCCTCATGACGAAGCTCAAGGGGGCTCAGCGTGCTGTGGAACGGGCTATACTCGGAATCTCTCTGCGAGATAAGATCCGCAATACGGAGATTCGCAAGAGATCTGGCGTGACCGACATAGCCCGTAAGGTTAGCACGCTTAAGTGGAGATGGGCTGGCCACATCGCTTGACGAACCGATCACCGCTGGGGTAGAAAGGTTCTCAAGTGGCGACCACGAACCGGTCGACGCGAAGTAGGCTGTCCCCCCACCAGATGGACCGACGACCTTGTGAAATCCACAGGAGGCCGATGGATGCAGGTTGCACAGGACCGGCAGTTGTGGCGCTCTATGAGGGAGGCCTACGTCCAGCAGTGTACCTCAAAAGGCTGATGATGATATATATACTTATATATATATATATATATATATATATTTCAATATAATATAATAGGGGGTCATGTTAAGAGCGTGCAAGTCGCAACCCCTGCCGTCCCAGTGGGACGCAATCTTGACCAAAGCAAACTCAGCCGGACGGGCTGCTAGGGCGTGCCCCGTAAGCGACGGGCACCGATTAGCCTCCGTCGGTGCGGCTGCATGCGCATGCGGCGAAGGGGGCCGTCACCCTTCACGTAGCGCCAATCCTGGCGGGACGAGGAGAGGGGTGTGCCGTATAGGCACGTGGAATGTTAGAGGTATGACAAGAAAGATGAATGAGATGATGGATGTAATAAATGAGAGATGCCTGGATGCCTTATGTTTGACGGAGACAAAGCGGAAGGGGAGTGAGACCGAGGACCTCCCCGGTGGCATGGTAGCCCTATGGTCCGGATTGGACCCGTACGTCCGTGCCAGTGGGGGTGTTGGAGTAGTTCTCTCCTTCCGCTTTGCTTCCGGAGTGTAAGATTATGAGTTGGTAGGCCCGAGACATCTTTGGGTTCGAATAAAACTGGGGATCACGCGAGTTTTCCTGGTCGCAGCTTATGCTCCCGTCAGCTCCGCGGATCCCCGTGAACTCGAGGAGTTTTGGGAAACTGTTAGGGATATTCTGGATCTGGTTGAGGGAAATGAAAGGATAATTCTGTGTGGTGATCTTAATGGATGGGTCCGAACCAAGAGAGATGGCCTGGAGGCTGTCCTTGGTCCGAATGGTGACAAGAGAGTGAATGATGCTGGTAAACCGATATTGGACGTATGCCTGGAACGGAGCCTCCTTGTGTCTAACACATTATTCCGTCATAAAGATATTCACACGTATACGTGGAGACGGAATGAACAAAAGAGTATGATTGATTTGATTTTGGTAGATAGTCGTCTCCGAAATACTCTAAGGGATACAAGAGCCTACAGAGGCCCCACTCTTGATACGGACCACTACCTGGTGGTAAGCCGTTTCGTGGGCCTTTTCAAGAAGTGGAGACACTGGCGAGTACGTACCCATTTCGGAGAGCTTGAAAGGATAAAATGCGAGAAATTAGAAGATGGAAGTGTACGGAGTATGTATGTAGACCTAGTCAGTAAAAGACTCAGTGAGACGAGTCTTTCTGACCTAGGTGTTGAAGAATGCTGGGAAATAGTGAAAGAAAGAATAGTGGATAGTGCAAAAGAAGTATGTGGTAGTGCAGAGAGGCATAAGATTCTGAGAGGTGATGCCTGGTGTGACGCGGATGTGAAATCCAGCGTCGAAAGAAAGAAAAAAGCATGGTTGGATTATGTCTCAAAGTTGAATCAGAATGATAATATGTCAAAGAAAAAGTATGAGAGCTACCGCCGCTGCAGAAATGTTACAACAAACTCTTCTGGAGGGAAGTTAGAAAGTCTCGGGGTTCTTCGTCAACATCCAAAATGGACAAAATTATGTCTAAGAATGGTGACATTCTTGCAAACCCAAGCGATATATTGGGCAGGTGGAGTGAGTATTTTGGGGAAATGTACGAGTATGTTCCGGATGTTGGCGCCGCGAGTGAGCCTACGGCTGACACCGCTGCGCCAGCATCTGACGAGGACATTACTAGAAATGAGGGCACTACCCAAAATCTGCGGAGTGACTCTCGCTGACCGCGTAGAAAACAAGGTTGTAAGGAAGGAAGTCGGTTTGAAAGAGAGTGTCGGTGTAAATGTAAGAAAGGGCATGCTCCGATGGTTCGGACATGTAGAAAGAACGGTTGATGCAAGACTGACTAAGCAGATATACAATGCAAAAGCGGATGGATGTAGGAGTCGAGGACGGCCAAGACACACATTCCATGACCAAATAGAACGTGTTCTGGAGGAAGGTGATGTTAAGAGCCTCAAAAACCGACGCTCGTGTATGAAAAGAGTTATGAAAGTCAACGAAGCGAGTGAGGCGTGTAAGAATCGTGCCCTATGGCGCTCTGTTCTCTCTGCCTACCCCGCAAGGGATTTGGCGTGAAGTTATGTATGTATGTATAATATTGACTCCGAGATTGAAATATATGTTATATATAAAAGACAACGTTTGCTGGGTCAGCTAGTTATTAATAATTTTCTTACCATTTTCTTTAAAAGTGTTGGTGATCTAGTCTAGCAGTCGAGCTCCCCGCTTCTGATTTAAAAATCGTGGGATCGATTCCGGGATCACAAGAATAATTTCCCGGAATTCTTTTTGAAAGCTATGCCTGACAAATATCTACATATCAAATAACCAACAACTTTGTGTCCGGTGAATGGCAATAGGTTCCTCCAGCACATGGGGGGCGCCGTCAGACCACCTCCACGAGTGCCCGGATGCTCCTTCCGGGCCGGTGCTCCCTGGGCGGGACCTGGCGGAGTAAATTCCGTCGGGTCCCGGCTGAGAGTCTGACACTAGTGGTTAAATCGTAATCCAGTCCGTGGGGCTGGGACGATGGCCGCCGCAAGGGGGCCGCGAGGAAGAAAACCTCTATAAAAAATCACCTTGTGGAGCTCCGCCTACCCTCTGCGTATCAGAGGGTAGAGTGCGACGCTACCGTGCAGGGTGGCAGTTTGCCACGGCTCAGGGCGACGGACCAGGGGTCGTGGACCTCCCCGTTTGGCCTGCAGCGTGTTTCGGGGTGGGGGCGACGGACCAGGGATTGTGAATCCCCCCGTTCGGCCCTACCGAAACGAAGGAGCGTGGGACAGGGCGTCGGTCAGGGGTTGTGAACCCCCCCGCTCGGCCTGTCCCGGTATTCGAGGAGGGAAGGGGCGACGGACCAGGGGTTGTGAACCCCCCCGCTCGGCCCTACCCGGGACGGTCTTCTGGAGAGGGGCGGTGGACCAGGGGTTGCTAACCCCCCCACTCGGTCCTCTCCGAGGAAGGCGCTCCGGGGCGACGGACCGTGGGTCGTAGACCCCGCCGCTCGGCCCGGCCCGCAACCCTCATTGAGAGGCGCGGGGGTCGTCGGACCGCGTGGAGTAAACCACTATAAAAAATCCGTGAATCCCAAGTTCTGATGCCCGGCGAGGGGATGCATGTTCGACGCGGAGGTCGGACCCGAGGGCATCACTTTAGGGGAGCTCACCCCTGGGCAGGAGGGAAAAAAGCCGAGGGAACTCCCCCTCGTTAATCAAAGTACGAAAAATAATGGCAAGTAGTAACAACATATGTCCTCACGTGGGTCCCAGCTGCGACGCGGCTGGGGAATCCCACCCTGGCGGAGTCCCGCCAGGCAGCCCCTTCGTATGTGAGGGGGGCACTAACTGCCAAGTTGTCGCAAGGGGCAACGAAATCGAGGAAGGCGAGATGGGAGTCACGGCTGCAGCCGGCAACCCAACTAACACAGGAACTGATAATCCACCCACCTCCGGACGTTTCTGGAGGGGTGATGGAGGAGAGGACGGGGAGCCCAGCTCTGGGCGGTCCCGTTCCTCCTCAATTACGGATTTGACAAAGAGACCGGGCTTAAGCCTCAAATTTAAGAGGCCCAACTGAAAGGATAGTGAGGGCGGACGGCGGCGGGGATAGCGATAGCGCTATGTCCGCCGTCTCCGCCGTATCAGAGGGAGTACGGGCGCGTAAGCGCAAGCCGCGGAGCCCTGTCAACATTGGGGGCGAAAAAAAACGGCCTACACGCGCCGTAAGATATGAGGAGGAGCCTTCGGAGCCAAACTCCACAGAGATTGGCTCCGAAATATTCGAGGCGCTCGAAAATATGGAGCGAACCGTCGGCCTAGCGAAATGCACAAAAGCCGAAATCGCGAAGACGGTTCGTTCCAATGCCGCCTCGATACGCGACAAGATTGCCGTTTTGTGTGCCAGGGCCGACACCCAAGACCGGGACAATGAAAGTTTCCGGTCTCAAATGTCTGGGTTGTCGGCCCGCATGATAGAGTTGGCCCAAGAAAACGCCGATCTTCGGGCCAAGATGGCCGAAATGTCGGCCAGGTTGGAGGCGCCTATATCGCAGGCGGCGGGGACATCCCGTGGGGACTCTGTTCCCCCGGTGGCGCCGCCGCCTGCGAAAAAGAAAAAGGCTGGTGCAGACAGGGCTGCCCCGGGCCCCGCGAAACCCGCGGAAGTCCCGTCGCGGCCCTCCGCCGTCTCCGATGGAACCCGGGAAATGGCGCTTATGGCCAAAGAATTCGCCCGGTTCCAGTCGGAGATGGCGGCGAAGTATTACCCGGAGATAGTAAAAAGGCCTCCCCTGAGGCTCGAGCGACCCGCCGCGGCGAATCAGTCGCCGCCGGGGCCGCAGATGCCCCAGGGGAACAAGAAGAACAAAAAAAAGAAGAAGAACGCGCAGGAGAAGCAGGCGGCCGCCGCGGAACGCTCGCGGGCGCCGCCGCCTCCGCCTGCGCCTGCAGACGGGCCTGCGCCGGGAGCGGGATCTGGTGGCGAGACCTGGGCGACGGTGGTGGGCCGCAAGGCCGCTGCCGCCGCCAGGAAGGCTCGCGCCGCCGCCGCTGCTCCTGCACCGGCGCAGGGGAAGGCCAAGGCGAAGGCCAAATCTGCGGGGCTGCCGAAGCCCCCCAATACCGCCGCTGTGGTGGTGACGGTGCCTCCGGGCGTCGACACCACGCTCGCGGCGGTGATGGAGGTAGCCAAGAGCCGCATTAAACTTGCGGATCTTGGCATCTCGGGGGGGCTGAAGGTCCGAAGGGCGATGACCGGGGCTCTGATGCTCGAGATCCCCGGTCCGGACAGCTCCGCCAAGGCCGACGCCTTGGCCGAAAAAATGAGGGTGGCCGTCGCCGACACGGGCGCGATTATATCGCGCCCGTGTAAAATGGGCGACTTGAGGGTGATGGACCTGGACGAGTCCATCACCCCCGCGACCGTCGCCTCTGTGGTCGCCGAGGCGGGTGGATGCGCCCTGACCGACGTAAAGGTCGGGGAGATCCGCTCTAGCCCGTCTCGGCTGGGCTCGGCCTGGGTCAGGTGCCCGCTCGGAGTCGCCAGGAAACTGGCGGCTCAGCGGCGGGTCCTGATCGGGTGGACCGCGGCGCGCGTCGAGGCACTGGCGGCACGGCCGTTGCAATGCTTCCGGTGCCTCGAAAAGGGGCACGTGCGCGCGAGGTGCCCCTGCGCCGTGGACAGGAGCGGGCGGTGCTACCGGTGTGGCGTGGCGGGCCACATCGCGAGCGCCTGCACCGCGCCCGCTCCTCGCTGCCCGGTTTGTTCTGACCTGGGCTGCAGAGCGGACCACAGAATGGGGGGGAAGAAGTGTTCCCCTCCCAAGAGGAAGGCGGCGGCCGCAAGGCCACCCTCCCCTGCTAGGGGACAGGCGGGCGGAACAATGGAGGTCCAATAACGGACCTCCACGCCCGCTTCCTCCAGGGCAACCTGAACAACCGCCGCGCTGCGCAAGACCTGCTTGCGCAGACGGTGGTTGAACATTCGGTTGCCCTGGCGGTGGTCGCCGAGCCCAATCACGTCCCCGTCCACCCGCGATGGTTCGGGGACGACGCGGGCTCGGTGGCCGTTTACTGGGTTGAGGGGAGCTACTGCTCCCTCCTGTGGAAAGGTCCAGGCTACGTCGCCGTGGAGTGGGGATCCATGGTCGTAGTGGGCTGCTACGTCTCTCCGAACAGCGGCCTCGCCGCGTACGAGGCATACCTGGACGGGCTGGCGAACCGCCTTCGCGGTTGCGCCCCCCGTCCGGTATTCGTCCTGGGCGACTTCAACGCTCACTCGAGCGAGTGGGGTGACGCCCGGGACGACGTCAGAGGGGAGACGCTTCTGGAGTGGGCGGCAGGACTCGACCTCCGGTTGCTCAACCGGGGGTCGGTCAGCACCTTTGTGCGGTGGCAGGGGGAGTCGATCATCGATCTATCGTGGGCGACTCCCTCGGCCGCCGCCATGGTGACCGGATGGCGGGTGGCGGAGGAGGTGGTCAATTTATCTGACCACCGACACATCTTTTTGGATGTGTCGCTCCGCCGCCCCAGCTGCCCGCGCCAGACTAGCGGCCCTCCGCGGCGCTGGTCTCTCAAGCGGCTCGACCGAGACATGGTCGTGGCCGCCGCCAGCGTCGCGGACTGGACGGAGGGAGCGGGATCGCCCGATCCCGATGCGCAAGCGGCCTGGCTGCGCGACACGATGACGTCGATCTGCGACGCGTCGATGCCGCGAGTCGGGCCGCCCCGGCGGGGCTCCGTGTACTGGTGGAGCGAGGAGATCGAGCGGCTGCAAAAGGCCGCCTTCGTCGCTCGCCGCCGGTACTTGAGAGCCCGGAAGAGAAGGCGAACCACGGTCGAGGAGGCTCTCAGAGCCAGACGGGAATACGGGGCCGCCGCGCACGCCGTATGCGTAGCCATCGCTGCGGCTCGCGAGCGGTCCTGGAACGAGCTCGTCGAGGGACTGGACAGGGACCCATGGGGACGCCCGTACAGAATGGTACTGGGCAAGCTGACCCCATGGGTCCCTCCGTTGACGGAATCCCTGGACCCGGAAGTCGTGGGAAGAGTCGTAGACGCACTCTTCTCTAGGGTCCAGGGCGGTCCCTCGGTTCCTCCGTCCCAGTCGGACCACGCTCCGTGGTCCGACGAGCTGGAGGTGACGGAGGACGAGCTCGGGCGGGCCGTCGCGCGGCTCGCCTCCCGCAGCGCCGCTCCCGGCTCGGACGGAGTTCCGGGCCGGGTTCTGGCGCTCGCTCTGGGAGTGTTAGGGAACAAGGCGAGGCGGCTGTTCACCAGCTGCCTCCGCCGCGGGGTGTTCCCCCTCGACTGGAAGTCGGCAAGGCTGGTGCTAATCAGGAAGGTAGGGAGGACCGGAGACGCTCCGTCGTCGTTCCGGCCGATATGCCTGCTGAACGAGGCGGGGAAACTCTTTGAAAGAGTTATCTCCGCCCGTATCAGCAGCCACCTGTCGCAGGTGGGCCCGGACATATCGGACTGCCAGTTCGGGTTCCGGCAGGGGCGCTCGACCATCGACACGGTGCGTCGGGTGCGGGCCCTGTCGGAACCGGCAGTCCGATCGGGGGGGGGGTCGCGCTGGCGGTGTCGCTAGACATCGTCAACGCCTTCGGGACCCTCCCCTGGCCGGCCATCAGGGAGGCCCTCGTATACCACGAGGTGCCTCCCTACCTCAGGTCGGTCATCGGGGCCTACCTGCAGGAGAGACGGGTGGACTATGTCGACCGGAACGGGACGGAGCAAAGGAAGGAGGTTACGTGCGGGGTTCCGCAGGGGTCCGTGCTCGGGCCCCTGCTGTGGAACCTCGCCTACGATCCGGTCCTCCGCACCAGTCTGCTCCGTGGCGTGAGTGTCGTTTGCTACGCAGACGACACTCTGGTGGTCGCCACGGGGCCCGACTTCGAGCGGACGCTCAGGTTCGCCGAGCTGGGGGTGGCAATCGTCGTCAGACGGATCCGCGGGCTGGGCCTGGAGGTGGCGCCTCACAAAAGTGAGGCGCTATGGTTCCACCGCCTCACCAGAGGCAGGGAACCCCCGGCCTCGCGGATCCAGGTGGGTGACACGGCTGTCCCGGTGGGGCGGTACATCAAGTACCTCGGCCTCACCCTGGACAGCCGCTGGAGCTTCGAGGAGCACTTCGTACGGATGGTCCCCCGAGCGCGACGGGTGGCGGGCGCCTTACACCGCCTGCTGCCCAACCTCGGGGGACCGGGGAAGGGAGTTCGCCGCCTCTACGGTGGCGTCGTGCGGTCCGTGGCCCTGTACGGGGCCCCCGTTTGGTCGCGAGACCTCGCGGGGGCCTCCCGCTCCAAGGCTCTGCTGAGGAGCCTGGAGCGGATCATGGCCATACGGATCGTACGGGGCTACCGTACCATCTCGTACGAGGCGGCGACGGTCCTCGCGAGTTATCCCCCCTTCATCATCCTGGCCGAGATGTACGCAGCCGCGTACGATCTCGGCCGGGGAGGGGGGGACGCGCGGGGATACGAAGTGCGGAGGCGGGAGGCCTTCCGGCGGGTCCTGGGGGACTGGCGCGACGCGCTGGTCCTCCAGGGCGGTACGCGTTCGCGCGCCGTCGGGGCCGTCCTGCCCCACCTCGAGGCCTGGGTGCTCCGCAAATGGGGCACTGTCACCTACAGGTTGACTCAGATACTCACCGGGCACGGGTGCTTCGGTGAGTATCTGAGTCGAATAAAACGTGAAGAGACGGCGAGATGCCACCATTGCGCATCCGACCTGGACTCGGCCCAGCACACGCTGGAGGTCTGTCCGGCCTGGGCGGCCGAGCGCCGAGTCCTGGTCGACGGGATCGGGCGAGACTTGTCCCCGCCGGCGTTGGTCGCGGCAATGCTGGCGGGCGAGGAGGAGTGGAGGGCTGTGGTCTCCTTCTGCGAAGCAGTCATGCTCCAGAAGGAGGCCGCCGAGCGGGGTCGGGAGAGAGCCGATCCCGCTCGAAGGCGGCGGCGGCGAGCTCAGTGATCGCCGCCGCCGACGGGCCGCGAGGGCGCACACCCCGCGGGTGCGCCCGGGTCGCGGCCCGGGAAGGATGACCCCACGGTGCGGCTGGGGAGGGTCGTCCGGGGCGCCGCCGGCCGCGCGCCTCTTTACAGCGCGCGGTCGGAGCCGCCCCGCTCGGGGGAGCCTCGCCAGGCTCCCCGAGGATGAGCACCCCCTCGTGACTGAGGGGGGGCGACGGCGGGGTGGACCAGAGGGGTTTATCCGAATCCTGGACCACCCCAACGCCGGAGGAAGGCCGCCGCGAGGTTTTAGTGGGTAACCCTAGGATCGGATTTCAGTTTACTGTTTTGGGAGTCCCACACTACCCCCTGCCGTCCCCAGGCGGGGGGTGTGCATAAAGCATATCCTCGCGTAAAAAAAAAAAAAAAAAAAAAAAAAAAAAGGTTCCTCCAGCACATACCATTAGGAAAGTGTAAAAATGCCGCGATTCCAGGCTTAGCAGCCCCTGTCTACATTTTCATGTAGACAAAGGCATGAAATTATGGTAAGTATGGTTTTTCATGGACATTGTAAGCAGATTTGATCGATTTAAAAATATTCCTCCACACCGCCTTCCGAATATCAGCAACATTGACTGACTAATATGGATAACTTATCTTTTCTAGAAATTTATGGCTTGCCGTTTGTGACTAAACAAACAAATATACAAACAGAGCCATAGTGTGACGTCACATATATGTAGCAAGCAGAGGGTACATTGTATGTTGGCGCTACAGAGTACGTAACGAGACCTTCACAAACAAAGTTTTTGCGTGTTACAATTAATTAAACGTTTATGAAACAAAGAACCCTAAAAACAGGTTTAACTTTTGTGTGTGTGTGTGTGTGGGTATGTGTAGGCGTTTTGTGTTTTCTCTTAACCACAATCAATTGAGGTTAAAAAACTCCATTTATCAACGAGCACATTAATAAGCGAAAGATAAAGTGAATTATAATTTATATTGAAGTAGCGGTTAGATTTTCGTTTATAATATATTATAAACGAAAATCTAACCGCTACTTCAATCGGGCTAAAACTTATAAATAATGCAAGTGTGTTTTGGGATATTACTACAAGATGTCCTTATCAGAATCTTCATACTCGGCATTTTTTTTTAAATCTTCCATTAGATTTAAACTTACTGACGAACAGATTTTCACTCAGTTATCACAGTTCGATCACACTTTTTGGTGAAGCGATACACAAATTTTATTTCATTATTATAATTGGATATTGGGATTTACCCCTTTCTAGTCGTACCTTAATAATTGATCAAATAAATCACCAAACGGTACTGTATCTGTATTAGTTATTTGCTGTGTACCATAACGCGTCTCACACATTAAAATCACATTGACAATTAACACGAAACACTATTTAATGAGCGCATGTAGCTCTGAATATGAAGAAATTAATAGCTAACTCTATAGTAATAATGTCAATCAAAATTATGTAAGCAAACATAGAGGGCAGAGCAGAACAGAGATAGGTGTATAATTACGTGTGTTATTAGGAAATAATTCGAGGTAAAATAAACATGGCGGCATGGCGCTTGTGTTAACTAACGACAACATTGATTCAAATGATCTGTCAGTCTGTCAAATTATTACAGTAAAATCATAAGTCGTGAAATTCAGCGTATCGTTGCGACACTAATGAAATATAATCATTGTGTGATATCAACTTAATAAGCAGAGCAAATGGAATTATTTTTTTTAATTCGAACTAGAATCGTTTTGATAAAATATATTGGTAATTGTTTGATGAGAGACAATTAATTGTGATGAAAAGAAAAGTAATGGTGTTTAAAAGGGAGGAATTCAGGACAGATGCACGGATAATGATTGACGATGTAGTGCTGGAACAGGTGAATGAAAGTGTATATCGTGGATGCACTTTTAGCAGGGATGGAAGGTACACCGTGGATGTAAAAAGAAGAGTGGCGTTAGGAAATAGCGTAAATAGAGCGTTGGGGAGATTCCTGGGAGCAAAAAATATTAGCAGAAAAGCCCAGCTAGCAATCCACAATGCAATATTGATCCCAACGCTAATTTCTGGAAGCGAGAGCTGGGTATGGCAGAGTGTGCATGAAAGTAGGTTGAACGCGGTAGAAATGAGGGCATTGCGCAAAGTTTGCGGAGTGACCCTCGCTGACCGCGTCAAAAAGAAGGTAATAAGGAAGGAAGTCGGATTGAAAGAGAGTGTCGGTGTAAAAGTAAGAAAGGGCGTGGTTGAGCCAAGCAGTTCGCTGCATGAATAGGCGGGCTCGACCGGTGAAATACCACGACCTCTCAGAAGATCGACGTAAAGTGGCTCATGCCGCGTTTCGTTCCGTGAGAGAGGCACCCGGTATCCATGGGTGCAGGTTGCTTACCATCAGGTGACACGCTTGCTTCGTATCCTATCACATAAAAAACACTTATTATTATATGGCACGGATTCAAAGGAGAATCCCAGGGTGGTGCCTTAATTACTGTTGCCTTGCAACAATTTCAATTCTAGGTTATTATATTCAATGATAAATTATATATCTGATCGAGATCTAAACAATATAACTGTAATTTTTCAAAACGAATATATAAGTATATACATAACTGCACGATTTTCAGATGCTTAAGTAAGTAGGTATTCAATGGTGCGCACTCGTAGTTAACGAGGCTTACCCTGACAGATGTTCACTCGGTGCGGACTCCAAGCCCATCCCTATCAAGTGTACGACCTGACGTCCTTATATTATATAGAGCCTGTTAACGTTAAGGTCGTTTAACGCCAATCATTATGATACTTCAATTTCATTAATAATTGGACACGCCAACAAGTTTTAAAATATTACCTGAGACTAGTAACTTCTCATAATAATATTTTTATGTAAAGGCCTTGTATTTGAGAATACGAAATAATTTGGTTAATTAAAGTTAATGTTTTAAAGGAATCTTATTAGAATTATATATATGAAGGTGAAACATTTTATAGATATATAATATTTTGTGTGAGGCAGGATTAGATCTTATCATATTACCAGGTGGTTTAGAGGTAATAATTTCTAAACCACTATTTATATTATGCGACATATTCTCGGTATAGGCAGCTATGCCTCGAAATGCCGAATGTATCATTTGGTCGAAATAGAAACAGAAGTTCCCCGTACCATCCATCATAAACGGTTACGGAAATTGACTTTCAATTAAGCCGTGATGGAATCCCATTTCATACACAATATATTTATAACCAGTTATTCTGCAGCTCCGCCTGCATGGTCTTCTGAATGAAAATATTTTTATACAAATATAAAATGTAAATAAAATATGACCATACTCTAAGCTAAGAACCAGAGAGGACAAAAGTTAGATGGAAAACGAGCAAGCCTTGGTTGATTTTCAAATATTATTCATCATCATCACATAGTATAAAACAAAGTCACTTTCCGCTGTCTGTCCCCTTATATGCATAAATCTTTAAAACTACGCAACGGATTTTGATGCGGTTTTTTTAGTAGTTAGGTCTCAACGGGGTGGTTTTAATCTATAATTCATTTATGATTTTCTAAAAAAAAAAGATAATTTTCGAGATTTATCATTTTAATTGCAAACGCTGGTTGAACCCTAAGGGCATCAAGGCAATCAACAGCAATGTTCTACATTATTAAACACAAATTCAAAAGGTCTACAAAAAAGTCCGCGTATCTTTTAAGGATAACCCACAATGACCATTTTTATTTATTTACTTCTTACGTAAAATAATGGCTTATTGATGAACCGATTTTAGACATTTCAGCATTAATTTTCATTCAAATAATGGTCATAAATAGATTGTGCATGTAATATAGATGATCACGGGCCTGTGCAGCATTTTTTTTTATGGGATAGGAGGGCAAACGAGCAGGCGTGTCAGCTGATGGTAAGCAACCAACGCCGCCCATGGACACCAGCAACATATATAGTGTTACTGTTGCGTTGCCGACCTTTAAGGGATAGGGGATAGGAAAGGATGGGGAAGGGGGGTGGGCCTCCGGGTACCTCTCTCACCGAACGAAACGCGGTATGAGCTACTTTACGTCTGTCTTCTGAGAGGTCGTGGTATTTCACCGGTCGAGCAACTGCTTGGCTCTAAACGAATGTTAAAACGAATTTAAACGAATATTTTCGAAGATATTGCAGTATTAACCGCATTAAGCAGTGGTACCGGCCAAGACGCGTGCCGATAAATAGCACAAATTGAACCTCACGATATCCAAAATTTACTCATTTATTACTTTTGATGCGGAACAAAGTTCTCCGGGTCAGCTAGTTTTATATATCATATAAAATAAATAATATTTGAAACTCTGCGTGGAATTCGATGTTAATAAAAAGCAATCAATTTGTTTATTTCGGATATTATTAAATTCAATTGGCGCACGTTGGCCGGGTAATAATATATAACATTAAACAACTGTAATTATGGGCTATCCCTGAGAGATATCGAGATAGACATACACAATCGCGGACTTTTTTGTACACATTAAGGTTCATAATAATCGCCAGCCAGCATTTGCAATAAAAGAGCTAAACTTCGCAGATAATAATACTGTTTCTCTGCTATATTATTTATTTATTTATTTGTTTATTGTTTGTCAACATAATATACATTGGTTCTTTTATATAGTAATCAGAAATTATGACAAAATTATAAATGTTATTATAATTAAAGACAAAACCTACATGCACAAGAAAACGAGTACGGCGATAAACATATAAAATAAAAACGTTACACATTTACATTAATTAAAATCAATAATTATACATTTAAATGATTAAAGATTGCAACAGTTAAAACTACAAATTATAAGACATGAATGAAATTTGTATAGATACATTGAGTAAGAGATGTAAGTATTAATGGTATTGGTGAGGTTTTATGCAAATAGTTGATTACAATGACATCAGAGTAAGCTGATTGCCTTTTTAAATTTGGCAACATCCCTCGCGAACAGATCAACAGTATCGTGCTTTGAAACAGCTTGGAACTGGCGCATCATCCTGTTAAGGGGCGCGTTGTGTCCCAGGTTAGAGTTGCTACTCGAGGTTCTTAATATGTTGAACCTTGAAACTCTCGGTAAAGTGAAAGGTATTGCGAAATTCAAAGATGATAACAAATCAGGAGTATCAAGCAGACCATTGGCAAGTTTATATAAAAAAGATAAATCTAGCATGCGTCTACGATCAGCCAATGAATTCATCCTGAAGTACCTCAAGCGGTCGGTGTAACTTATAAGCTTCTTACCAAGTTTACATGAGAATGCGAGATGCCACAAGAATCGCTTTTGCACGCTTTCTATACGTTTAATGTAAACCTCGTAAAATAGGCTCCACACGACAGTGCAGTACTCCAGGCCGCTACGAACCAGCAAATTGTAAAGTAATATCTTTGTTTTTGGACACTTGAAATGTTTACATTTGCGCAAAAACGCACCCGAACCTCAAACATTTAAATGCCTTCGTGCACATGCACTCGATGTGTAAATTCATTCTCAGTTTGTGATCGATTATTATGCCCAAGTCTTTAATGTGATCTACTTCAACCAGGATGTCGTTGTTAATTTGGTATTGATGGTGAGAGCGTGCAGTTTTCCGTGAGAAATTGATGGCAAAGCATTTAGAAGCATTAAGGTCCATATCATTGTTATGACACCACTCTATGAGACTGTTTAGATCCTTTTGTAAGAGCAACGAATCCTCAGTTGAGTTAACAAGTTTGAAAAGCTTCAGATCATCTGCAAATAAATAGTATTGGGAATGTTGAAAGCATTCACCAATATCGTTGATAAAGATGTTAAAAAACAGTGGTCCCAAGTGTGATCCCTGTGGCACGCCCGAATAGACTGGATAGGGATTAGAGGAGAAACCATTGGCCACAACTAGCGACTCTCTATGCGATAAGTAGGACTCACACAAACTGAGGAGAGGATCAGTCAAGCCGCATATGGAAAGTTTATGCAGTAAAATCTGATGATTGACGCGATCGAATGCCTTACTGAAGTCAGTGTAAGCTGCGTTGACAGAAGAGCGACCGTCGAGTAATTGTGAAAGATCGTGTACGAAAGAAAGCAAGTTTGTGGCAGTTGATCTTCGATGCATAAATCCATGTTGATTGTTATCAATTCATTGTTTAACGTGCCAGGACAGAATTGGGTAGAGGAGCTTCTCGAAGATCTTGGCAAACACCGGCAAAATTGAAATTGGCCTGTAATTTTTTATAATATATATATATTTATATTTTTTTTTTATAACATACACACATAACATAGTTTAACTTTACGCCTTTTTCTACCCGGTGGCAGTGGCTGTTAAGCCTTGACTTGCCGTTATGTTTACGTTTACCAACGGTTTACCAAAACCTATTGCCTTACTGGGCACAAAGTGTTCAGTCATCGATATCTATCACACATAACTTTCGAAAAGAATTTCGAAGCCGAAGCCGCGAGGAGGTACGGTCTTCAAGTGCGCCCGAGACGCAAATCGGGAAAGATGACTCCCCTGTGTGGTCAGGAAGGGGTGCTGGAGGCACCGCCTCCACTCCACACGCGAGCCTTCTTGGAGATGAGCTGCTATCGTAACAGGGGGGGGTGATAGCAGGGTGGTCCAGAGGGCACATAAAAAAAAGTAACAAAGTAACACAAAAAAATAATTGACGCGATAAGCTATTCGGCTATAGAGAACAGGGTAATTGTTCCTTTCAATGTTGGTTCATTTTTTAATACTCTTTTTAACGAGTAAGAAGCGTAGTGGCAAGTCATGGGGGCGAGTTCGCATTGGGGAGATCGTGGTCATCCATCATCAGCGGAAGCTACATTATTTTTATCCACATTTACAAATTCGTCCACGGAAAGCTAATTTATTTTAACTTGCAATAACTATTTTGCTTTTATGATGTTTTAAATGGAGAACTTTAGAAGTTCTTCAGTCCTTCAAATGTGTATAAAGTATTTACAAAAGATCTAAAAACAAGAATATACCCGTAATAAGCCCGAGGCGGGGGCAAACGGGAAGCCTATCGAGATGAAAGTATTAGAGACGCATCAGCAGAACTATTCGACCGTAAAACCGTCCCTCTAGTAAAACGTATTTAACTCTCCATTTCGACATTAAAGAGCGGAAGGGACTGACGATGATTTAGGAAAATGACGAAGTCTCATTTGACGACACTCATAAATAGTATAACTATTTTATGAACCTACAGAATAATGAAATATACGAATAAATTGTTTATAGCTTTACGCTATAAAATAAAACCTGCACAGTATGGGTATTATTATTACTATCATATTAGGTCGGGGAAAAAGTCTTTTCGCATAACTTAGGTATAAACTTATTATAAAATTTCTTTGACTGTACTATTTGTGTCTGGCTGGTTTTGGTAACATTAAAAAGGTTACATTATAAAGAAAAGAAAAATATAAAAAAAAGTTGTTTCCCGCTATTTTTCATTTGTTTTTCTCTCCGTAAAAATGAGTGAATCTAATGAAGAAATTCGATACATTTTAAAATTTTATTATAAAAAAGGCAAAAATGCAACTCAAGCAGTGAAAAAAATTTGTGATGTTTATGGACCTGATGCAGTGTCAGTAAGAGTAGCACAAATTTGGTTCAAACGTTTTCAGTCCGGAAATTTTGATGTTAAAGATGCACCTCGCTCTGGTCGCCCTGTTACGAATAAAATGGACGCCATTTTTGAAGGAGTGGAGCAAGATCGGCATATTAGTAGTTACGATGTAGCTGAAGAACTGGGAATTGACCACAAAACAGTTTTGACCCATTTGAAGAAAGCTGGTTATACAAAAAAGCTCGATATTTGGGTGCCACACGAGCTCACTCAAAGAAACTTAATGAACCGTGTACTCATTTGCGATTCATTATTGAGACGTAATGAAACCGAGCCGTTTTTGAAGAGATTGATAACTGGCGATGAAAAGTGGATCACGTACGACAAGAACGTGCGAAAAAGGTCGTGGTCGAAAGTTGGCCAGGCTTCACAGACTGTGGCCAAACCTGGCCTAACACGAAATAAGGTGATGCTGTGTGTATGGTGGGATTGGAAGGGCTTTGTTCATTACGAGCTTTTACCGTCCGGCAAAACCATCGATTCTGATCTTTACTGCCAGCAACTGATGAGATTAAAGGAAGCAGTCGAGAGAAAACGGCCGGAATTGATCAACAGGAAGGGTGTGGTCTTTCATCACGATAACGCTAGACCACACACATCTTTAGCCACTCAGCAAAAATTAAGAGAGTTCGACTGGGAGGTCCTAGTGCATCCACCATATAGCCCTGACCTTGCGCCTTCAGATTTTCACCTGTTTCGGTCTCTTCAGAATTCTTTAGGTTCTGTAAGGTTGACCTCAAGAGAGGACTGCCAAAACTATTTGTCCCGTTTTTTTGATCAGAAGTCCCAAAGTTTCTACAGTAACGGGATAATGTCTCTGCCCACAAAATAGCAGAAAGTTATTCAACAAAACGGTACATATATATTGTAAATAAATGTAAATAAACTTTGAAAAAAATGTCTTGACTTTTCATACAAAAATACGAAAATACTTTTTCCCCAACCTATTATAATAGTCACAACTGGATGTGAAACATCTACAATGATCACACAAATTTTCTGTTCGACTTGGGAACCAAACCACGGACCCCTGCTCAGCAGCCGCAGGTGTTAATCACATATTTCTTATGGAATTATCGAAATTTCGTTATACGAACTGTTCATTAGATATTACGTTTTTTTTGTTTATCGTACTTATGAACAGCCTTTGCAATAAAAGGGTGTTTTTCCTTTACCGAATAAATAATTTTGATAAATGACTTTGCTAAATGCTTTTCACGTCGCAAATCGCTGATATCTGTGATATCATTACATAGTATAAAAAAAATACTTAAAAAAAAAAGTTAAACCTACTTCTAGAAACGCAAACCACACAATCTATAAGTATATGAAAACAGTACCTCTATAACTCAAAAGCGATAAATAGTAGTAGTAGTAGTAGTAAAAAAACTGTTAATTTTCAAGATTTAGAACTTTAATCGCCAACCCTGTTAAGAGTGGTAGAACCAAGCAGTTCACTGCATGAATGGGCCGGCTCGACCGGTGAAATACCACCACCTCTCAGAAGATCAACGTAAAGTGGCTCTTGCCGCGTTTCGTTCGCTGAGAGAGGTACCCGAAGGCCCATACCCCTTCCCCATCCCATCCTATCCTACACCTTTAAAGGTTGGCAACGCAACTGTAACACTATATGTGTTGCAGGTGTCCATCAGCGGCGTTGGTCACTTAGCATCAGGTGACACGCCTGCTCGTTTGCCCTCCTATCCCATAAAAAAAAAAACCCTAAATGATTAATCAAAACAATGTACTACATTATTATACACCTTCAAAAGATCTACAAAAAAGTCCATTGTGGACTTTTTATATGTCTATCTCTTAGGCATAAACCACAATGACCATTTTATTTCTTACCATTTTACGTAAAATAATGGCTAATTTACAGCGATTTTAAAAGTAACAGCATTAATTTTCGTCCAGTAAAGTGTCTTAAATAGATTGTGCTTTTAATATAGATCAATATGGCCCTTTACAGCATGTAGTTTAAACGAATATTTACGAAGATATTGCAGTATTAACAAAGCGGGACAGCAGTTAAAGCCGATAAATAGCACAAATTGAACCTCATGATATCGAAAATTTACTCATTTAATACTTTTGATGCGTAACAAAATTCGCTGGGTCAGCTAGTTTTTATATAAAGAACGGATGCAATAATCAGTTTAAATTACAAAAAAACAAATGTAATCTGGATAGAGCCGTTCAATCTTTATACAGTACAAATTCATCTACGATTCTATGAGATCTTATAGAAAACGCAGTATAGGATTATGAGAATGTCTATTGGCTGAAACCGCTGTTTGTTTTCATTAAGATGAATCTAATGGTGTTTTCGATTTCCTTTATACAATTCATTTTTTTTGAAATATCATTACATGTAGTATGTATTGAACGATATAATATTAATAATAAACCGCTTACGTTTGTTGAAACAACGTACAATGATAGCATCTCATTTATCTGGATTGCCGCAACCTCACGACCTGGCGACCTACGACCACCCCGACAGAGACTGGCGAAGATTATATTGTTTTTTTTTTTATTAGCGAGATAGTTAATTGAACATTAATAATTTGTATTTAATGTGCATTTAGCTATATATATATATATGAAGGCGGCGATAATGCTCGCCACATATCACGCCAAGGTATTCCACGGGGCGAAAAGCGGGCCGCGGAGTGCCGCATAGCTACGCTGAATGTGCAGGGAGGAATGAGTGATAAGATGAATGAATTATGTCAGGTAGTGAAAGAAAGACGTATAGATCTGATGGTAGTAAGTGAGACTAAAAGGAAAGGCATGGGCATTTCTCAACACGGTGATCTAACGGCGCTATGGTCGGGAGTTCCAGAAGGAGAACGCGCGTGCCAAGGTGTTGGGGTTGTCCTGTCGGAGCGTCTGAAGAATTGTATGAAAGATTTTGAGTGTGTTAGTCCTAGACTTTTGTGGATCCGACTAAAGCTGGGTCTGCTTCGTGTATTTCTGGTAGCTGTTTACGCACCGGATACCGGGCGCCCAGTGTCGGAGAAGGAGGAGTTCTGGGATAGTGTGAGATTGTTGTTAAGTAAATGCGAGAATAATGAGAGGATTATGGTAATAGGAGATTGTAATAGCTGGGTTGGAGTGGAAAGAGAGGGTTTTGAAAGAGTTTTAGGAAAGTATGGTGATGAAAGAATAAACGAGAGTGGCTCCAGTTTGCTACAAGTGTGTGTGGAAAAGGACCTTGTGGTTACGAATACTCTGTTCAACCACAAGGATATCCATAAGTATACATGGGAGAGGAATGAAAGTAGGAGTATGATCGATTTTGTGATTGTAGACCATAGGCTCAAAAGTAAAGTCGTAGATACCAGGAGCTATCGTGGCGTCAGTGTGGGAACAGATCACTATTTGGTGGTAAGTCGAATTAGGGATGTGTTTAAAGCCTGGCGTCACTGGAACAAAAAGCCGACAACGAGTCTTGGTCGAATAAAAGTTGAAAAACTGAGTGACATAGACGTGCAAGCGGAATATTTGAGGGAAATGGTAGAAAGGACAAAGCACGTATGGGATGTATCATATGCGGGTGGAATGAATGATATATGGGAGGTTGTCAAAAGTAGTATGGTTGGAGCAGCTGCCAAAGTATGTGGAGAGACTAAAAGAAAGAAAGGAAGGTCTTTGGATGAATGCTGGTGGGATGCAGAGGTTAAGAAAGTAGTGGAATGTAAGAAAAAGGCGTGGTTGGATGGACTAGCCATCAAAGCGAAAGGTAATGAAAGTCATACAGAGAACGTATACCAGGTAAGAAATGCAAAAAGTGTGTATGTGGAAGCAAAGAAGAAAGCTAAAATTGTGGTACAGGAAAAGAAGAAGTGTATGAAAGAGAAGTTTGACAGAAAGATGTCTGAGAATTTCAGGGCCAATTTAAAACTGTTTTGGAAGCAGGTTAGATTGAGTCGCGGCGGTTCAAGGTCATCTGAGTTGGACGTTATAAGAGCGAAAGATGGACGATTGTTGAGTATTGAAAGGGATGTTCTGCATCGTTGGAAAAGTTACTTCGAAGAACTCTTTGAGTGTAGTGAGGGACATCTTCACAATAATGAGCCGGTGAACATTCCAACTCCCACTCACTCACAAAACGATGCAGTTCAAGAAATTACGGAAGATGAAATAGTGAATGCAATAAAAAGTACGAAATTGGGTAAGTCTGCAGGGTATGACAGGATAACTACCGAGATGCTGAAAAGTGGCAAAGGGGTTGTTGTAAGATTGCTGCGACTACTTTTCAATGTGTGTTGGCGTGATGGCTGTGTTCCGGACGACTGGACCAAAGCAGTCATTGTGCCCTTGCACAAGGGGAAGGGGTCGCGGCAGGACTGCAAAAACTACCGAGGCATTAGTCTTCTCAGTGTTGTAGGTAAATTGTATGCGAAGATTCTTATTGAAAGAGTGACGAATGTAACAGATGAGAAATTGTGGGATGTACAAGCGGGATTTAGGAGAGGAAGGGGGTGCATCGATCAGATCTTCTCTCTGCGGACCATCTGTGAAAAACATTTAGCCAAGTCCAAAAAAGTATTTTGTGCTTTTGTAGATCTGGAGAAGGCCTATGATCGTGTACCCAGGAATGAATTATGGTCAACGCTGTCGAATACATGTGGGGTTGACGAGCGCCTGGTGCGGGCTTTAAATTCTCTATATGAGAATTCTAGAGCCTGCATCAGGGTGAATGGGGCGCACTCAGACTGGTTTAACATCTATAAAGGTGTTCGACAGGGATGTGTTGCGTCACCGTGGCTCTTCAATCTCTATATGGATAGTTGTCTGACAAATCTGAAAGAGACTGAATGTGGTTTAAGCATGGAAGAGGTGCGTGTCAAGTGCCTACTGTACGCCGATGACCAGGTATTACTTGCTTCGTCGGCGTCGGAGTTACAAGACATGCTAATCTTGGTGAATGAAGGGTTTAGAGAAAGAGGTATGAAAATAAATGTAAGCAAGACGAAAGCTATGGTTGTGGAGAGAGAGAAAGAGGTCACACTGTGTGATATTATATTGGATGGCGAGAAATTGGAGCAAGTGAATGAGTTTGTATATTTGGGAAGTATGTTTACAAGAGACGGAAAATGTGAGGAAGATATTGAAAGGAGAGTGACTGCGGGTAACAGAGTTAATGGTGCACTGCATGCCTTGATGCGTAGTCAGGCTGTGTCTGAAAAGGCACGCTTGACGATTCACAATGGTGTGTTGGTACCAACTCTGACGTACGGGAGTGAGTGTTGGGTGTGGCAGACGAAGCATGAAAGTAAGGTGAATGCAGTGGAAATGCGTTCTCTGAGAAGTATGTGTGGAGTCACCATTGCGGATCGAATAAAAAATAGCGTGATAAGGGAGAAATGCAAGTTGAAGGATGATGTGGTGACCAAAGTGGAGAGAAGTATGTTAAGATGGTTTGGTCATATTGCAAGAATGGATGAAAGCCGAATGACTAAAAGAGTATACGAAGCGAATGTGAGTGGCAGGGTCGGGATCGGGAGACCAAGACGGAGCTACCACGACCAAATAAGTGGTCTGTTTAAAAAAGGCAAAATGCGTAGCACCCGAAACCGACGTAAATGCATGACGAGATGTATGACTGTGGATGAGGCGAAAGATGTGTGTCAGGATCGTAGCTTGTGGAAAGCCAAAGTCTCTGCCTACCCCCATGGGATACAGGCGTGAGCTTATGTATGTATGTATGTATATATATGAATATTTAAACAATTCATGAAATTAGAAAGTAAGAAAAGCACATTTTGTCAGTATAATCTGCAACTTCATTGTCTTTATATCCGACGATGACGATCGCGGTTCTAGTATCAAATGTAACAGATAAAAATATCTATCAGAAAAATTCTGAAAAAAATATTACAGAGTAGGTATAAAATTGATACTATATGTGTAATAATATGATGTTGACCTTTTTGGATGGAAATCCTTGGATCAGTGAACGTGTGTGTTTGAAGAAATTCACTCGTAACGAAAAGGTTGTCAGTGCGCCCCGCCTAATTCTTTTTATGGACAAACAAATGTTAGCAAAAGTCAGTCTGTGGCATGTTATTGCACATAAAGACAATTTGTAGTGAAAATACTTTGATAGTGATTTTGTGGTTTTGTGTATTTATACCCGACTGCATGTGTATGTTAAAAAATGTTTTTATTTATAACACTTTGGAGTTAGCTATTAATTAAGTGAAAGCCTTAAAAAAAAGCGAAAAGTGTTTACTTATTATGACAGTCCGAATTGACTCTGGGAGTACAAATCCAATTCCGTTGCAGAGAGGTGTCAGACAAGCATGTATATAATATGTATGTATGTAAGTAGTATGAAGCGAATGAGATGTGTAGGAATTGTGTAATATTGAAACAACTTTTTATGGATTATATCGCGTTTATTTAGAACTTATTTTCTATTTATTTCCCGACGTTTCGAACTCTTTATAGAGATCATTTTCACGAGTCTCGATGGCGCAGTGGCGAGCACCCCGCTTCTGATTCAAGAAGTAGTTTGTTCAAATCCTGGCACTGGCACACATCAATGATTTTTCGAAATTCTTTTTGGAAGTTATGTGTGATAAATATCGATGACTGACAACTTAGTGCCCTAAAGTTATGAATGTGATTCGCGAAAATCTAAGAAATAAATAGGAACTGTGTGTAATGGCGGTATCTTCTTTCTGCTTACACAGAAAGGGACTTAGCGTAAAGTTATGTATCGTAGTAAATGTGGAGCCTACAATATTTGCTCGCAAAAAATATACGTTAGCCATTAATATTTGATATCTTGGCGTCACAAAAAGTATTTCAATGGTCGGTTGTGAAGAGGTTGTGTGTACATCGGGTTGTTGTGATGTGCGTTGTGTGGATACCAAAGTGAGACAACCTTACATGTAGCTAGTCAATATTGTAAGTAAGAACAAATAAAAAAAAACATTAAAAAATAATATGTGCTCTTTTAAATGCCGCAAATAATAGTTTAGATTAATTTAACCTCGTACAAAATAAAGAGATGCCCGATAGATTGTTGTGGCACTAGTGTGATACTGCCCTAATCATATCAGTCACAAGGGCTGCCCCAAAGATAAATTGCTTTTTCACTTGTGCCTCGGAGATCACATCCCTGGGGAATATATAAATCCCTTCGTGTAATATTTCGTGCCAATGTCATTACATGTGTGTGTGTGTGTGTGTGTGTGTGTGTGTGTGTGTGTGTGTGTGTGTGTGTGTGTATGTGTGCATGTGTGTGTAAGTGTATGTGTATGTGTGTGTGTATGTGTGTGTGTATGTGTGTGTGTCATCATTCAGTATCGTGTGAATGCTGATCTGTTTAATGAAATATAACGTAGATGACATATTGACATTATTACTGCTAAACCTTGGTAAATACTTATATTTTCGATTTCGAGTAATTAAAACGTGTAGACTTTTGAACTATTTTATCGTTTCTAAACTATTATATGGGTCTATGCATTAGTTTTTGTAGCTAAAAATAATTCTTTGTTTTCGGAACTTAAGTGTGATAAATATCGATGACTGAATATCGTGCCCGGTATGGCTATAGTTTCGCCACCTATTCCAATTGGGACGTAAACATAACGGCGAGACGAGGCTTAATAGCCGCTGCCTACACCTTTGGGTAACAAAGGCGTGACGTTATGTTATGTTATGTTTGTTATTTGGCATCTCTGGAGGGACTGCAGAACTACCCAAGTTTCGACGGAATCAAAGGCTTTCTCATAGTCCACAAAGGCCAGGCACAGGGTCTGATTATACTATTTGGTCTTTTGTAAAGCTATGAAAGAAACCGGATTGTTCGGGAGGCTGGAAGTGATCAAGCCTACGCGAGAATCGATTTATATACCCTCGAAAACAGTTTATAGACAGGGCTCAGAAGCGAGATGGGTCTATAGTTTTGAAAACGAGTTTGGTCACCCTTCATAAAAAACAACACCACCACGCTTCTGGTCCACGCCTCTGGAACGTCGCCTCCGAGTACGACAGAATTAAAAAGCTCCTGAATGGGCTTTAGTATCGGCTTACGACCCGCTTTCAGATTATCAGTAGTAATGATAAAATGAAGTCTGTCTCATTCCTTATCTACTCTATTTAAAATAGACTTGTAAATATAAACAGTGATATTGATCAAATAACTGCTAAGTACAAATATTTGTTTGAAGAATACGGGTAATACTATTCGGTCTATTTGTGGTCTAATATAAATATAACTACATCACCTTATTTGTAAAAATAATAAATAAATAGTTTACGATCAAAATGGAACAAAAATAATTCGTACTACTTTATAGAACAAGTGCTACAATTAATATCAAAACAATTACGTAGATTTCCTTAGAAAATATTCTAACACCATCCAAAATATTCAATAATTAATTACCTAAGTTATCTTAATATCGCCGGCTCCTCGGGGAACATTAAAGTCTGTACAAACATTTGGCCGCCGCACAATTGCCTAATTAAAATATAAATTAATTTTAGAGCTAAAATTCTATCGAGAGACACCTGTAATGTTCGTTACAACACCTTATACAAAAGAAAAACAATTTGTTATATGTTTAAAACGAGAATATTTATACTATTTCTAATAAAAAATAGTAATAACTGTTAATAACTTCAACTGTTTCTGTTCTTCTTGATCTTCTATGTTGGTTTTATTTGCCTGTTTGGTAGTGCATGAGTAGATGATGTGTGCTGATGCATCTGGCTATTGCACAGTTTAGAGGTCCGAATGAATATCCATTATATCAATTAAACACTTCCGGTATTTGCATATAAATATTTTCATTTAGATCACCATTCAAGAAGGCATAATAATATGTCTAAATACATACATATATCTAAATGTACAATATCAAGTCCGAGTTTCACAGAAATGGCAAACAACAATCTGAGAGTACAGTGTCTAACCACAGGTAAAAAAGACTCAGTATAGTCCACACCCGTTTGTTGAGAAAATCCTTTAGCCTCTAACCTTGCACGAAAACGAACTTTTACATTAGATTCAATCTTTTTCATGCGCACCCACTTACACTGCACAATTAGAGAATTATTAAGAACACTTACTATCTCCCAACCAGAATTTTCCTCAAAGCACTTTAATTTCTCCTGCACTGCCTGCATCTATTGATCTCTTTCAGACCCATTCAGCGCTTGTGTGAGATCCATTCCACTATCCATATTGTTTTCTGTGTAGCATATACCAACATACGAATTTGGTGCATGACGTTCTCGCACAGGTCTATCTAATCTAACGCGATTAAATTAATTATCTGAACAGTCTTCATTATCACTTAGTAAGTACTCTGAAGACGAACCCTCTATTGATTCGTCCATGAATGTTCTATGTGATTCTCCCACTGAATCTTGCCAAACTTCTTTCACTTCTTCTTCAATCTTTCACTACTTTATTTATCTCAGATTCTTTTCCATTCTCTTGAAAAGTAATATCCATCATGAGTGATTATTTTTCAGTTATGATACTTCTGTGGCTAAATATTCAAATATATGAACAGAAAATATCGGGAAACGAATACCTGCTTACCGGAAGTATTGAAATAACAATTAAACGCAGCGTATGTAACTATTGACAGGACCGAAGTAAACATCAAACTTCGTGTGATACGCACAAGTTTGTATTTCAAATCCAAAACATTAGTTATACAAGAGATAAATTATCTATCAAGACCTCCACCGATATTTGTAATAGGTTATTTGTATTGCAATTAAATATACACATACATACATAATTTCACACCAAATCCCTTGCGGGGTAGGCAGAGAGAACAGAGCGCCATAAGCCACGATTCTTACACGCCTCACTCGCTTCGTTGACTTTCATAACTCTTTTCATGCACGCGCGTCGGTTTTTGAGGCTCTTAACATCACCTTCCTCCAGAACACGTTCTATTTGGTTATGGAATGTGTGTCTTGGCCGTCCTCGACTCCTACATCCATCCGCTTTTGCATTTTATATCTGCTTAGTCAGTCTTGCATCAACCACTCTTTCTACATGTCCGAACCATCGGAGCATGCCCTTTCTTACTTTTACACCGACACTCTCTTTCAAACCAACTTCCTTCCTTACAACCTTATTTTCTACGCGGTCAGCGAGAGTCACTCCGCAGATTTTGCGTAGTACCCTCATTTCTTAAGCAATTAATTAAGCAATTAAATATAACTATCAGAAATTTTAATTTACTATTTCATTAGTTTCTAGTAACTTAATGTCTTATGTACATAATTGTACTGTTAACCAGAGGCTTAAATATACCTGTTAAGCTACAAAACTATTACGATAAAGAGGCTAAATATTCCACTAAGAATATTTATTGACTACTTACAAAAAATACTGTCTCTGTTAGCCTTCCCAGTAAGTACTGTCATCGTTTTGGCAACAACACGTTCATAAATCACTTCTACATCACGTAATACGGAACACGTTGCACACATCTGGTCTTCGATTATACCTAGTCCAGTCATACGTCCTGTTAAAAACATGCACTTATTTTTAATTAATTAAAATAATATTAATAAAATTTATACTTAGATATTAATAAATATGTAATATTTAAAATGGCCAGCTTTAGCCTTTATCTTTAATTAGTTTGACCGCGAATCTATGGATTGACGCACAGTGACCAACTGAAATTTCGCCACTGCATGCTCCAAAGATTTTCTATGCGACTAATGTTGCCGTGACGTTTAGAGCAGGACATTTCCTCGAAAACTGATCATGATTTTAAATCTAGAGGGTTGAGGTCTGGGCTAGATGAGGACCAGTCTTTAAGTTTAAATTCCGGAACGTCGGTTTCCAACCAGACCTGGGTAGTTCGTGCGTTGTGACCAGTTGCAGAATCTTGCTGGAAAGTCCACGGTATAAATTAATTAATTGGCTTATAGAAAAATATTATAATTAAAAGATTTTAATCTTCTGTGTCTGTGTTTGTGCAAAATTCTCGACTCCTACGTTTTAAAAACCATAGTAACTTGATACAGAATTCCGCCTATTAAACCGCTAGGCTATCAAGGCAGTGTGCGAAAGTGTTTCCACGATCCTGCCTTTTGTAGCGAGGAAGAATAACCCAGTGATTTTAGCCCGTATACTGTTTTTGATGAACTGATTTGGTATATTGATTTATATGTTTTTCATACCAGACGGTGGGTTAAGGTATAGCACTATAATATTGTACACTGAGATATTGTATATTAAGGTATTGTTTACCATATTCGTAAAATAAATGATTTAATTAAGTGACGGATTTCGAAATTCTTAAGAAGACCGGGAGTCTAGCATAACAACCAGGTTCCCTTAGCTGGTGTTAGCAATAAAAGCATTTCACTCGGTTATAAAAAAGGCTATCGAGACTACATTACACGAAATGGAGCACTAAATTTGAACTGAACCCTGAGTATATTCTGAGAAAAATGTTCAGACGCAGTAATACAAAGTCTATTCGTTTTGCGTAAACAACCTCAGTGCGGTCGATAACTGTATTGGAGCGGTGACCTGAAGGTTATAGGTACAAACCTTACACGGAGCAATGGTTTTCTCAAAATAATTCTAAAATGTTGTAGTGTCACGCCCCTAATCCTAAATGCTAAAGTCATTGGAAGATTGATAGCTTAGATACTTATTGCCACACTTTTGGCAGTCATCGATAAACTTAACTTTGTCAGCGTGCACACTGGATTCGAATTCGCGTATTCTGATTCAAAAGATGATTGTGGAATTACTAGGCCATCAACATGAAATGAATCTATTATTATCAAAGTGGGAAGGAATTAAATAGGAACTTGAGACGAGTGACAGCTTTACTTTGGTATGTATACAAATCCCGGAGCCGAGCTGAACAAACATATCACGTAATACAAGCAGTTGTATGCGTAATCAGATTGTAATGACAACCAAATATTGGTTAACTATGTCCTTTAATTAGCAGTTACAATCATTTGGTCATGTTGCAAGAATGAATGAAAGCCGACTGACTAAAAAGTATTTGAAGCGAATGTGAGTGGCAGGGTCCAAGACGGGGCTACCACGACCAAATAAATGGTCTGTTTAAGAAAGGCAAAATGCGTAGTACCCGAAACCAGCGCGAATGCATGATAAGATGTATGACTGTGGATGAAGCGAATTGGTGTGTCATTATCGTAGCTTGTGGAAAGCCAAAGTCTCTGCCTACCCCTATGGGATACAGGCGTGAGTTTATGTATGTACAATCATTTCTGAATAAGAAAGCGTATGTTCCGATGGTTCAGACATGTAGAAAGAAAATAGTAACTATATGACGTCATTGAAAGAAATGTATGGTTGAAAATTATCATAATGGTATATTATTTACCGTTCCCGATACGATCTGTGTAAGATTAGTAAAGCTATTATTGGCGACCCAATCAGCTCCATTGTGAGTTCAGCAAATATCGGGCTCGAGAACACGGTCGCAGTGAATGTTATCTGCATTGAAATCAGCCTGACAACCCTTCATCCCACTCGCCCTCGCCCGCTGTGGTGCCTGCCTGATGTGAATAGATGTAATTATTAAAAATAATAGGACAAGAAAATAGTTAAAGAACTCTCAAGTTTAATTAAGACAAGAGGCCAAGTTTGTCGAAGCATAGCTTAATTTAGATCGTGTATTTATTTATTTTCATTAAAAGTTGAAGCGTTTTTAATTAAAATGAAAAAAAAATGTAGCAAACTTGATTGACCAATAGGGAAAGCGACTTGGTAATTATTTTTTTTACCGTTACATGAAAACTGTGTTTTCTTTTAAATGGATAATTAAAATATCAGCAAGAAATGGAATTTTGTAATAAAAATGACAGAAAGCTGAAAATGGTGGCGTGATGCGGTAATAAATAAATAATGATAATTTAGGTACACCTGAGGTTTTATTAGCTATGAATATTAATAGATTCATTGAAATTGAAATTCAACTTAACCGGAAACATCACGTTACTTATGGATATATGCACATACGACGTTTTCTGGCCCGAGATAGACGTGGTTACTCATCTGACCGTTGACTAAAGGATTTGACCTGATCTGAACTGTCTGTAACTTCCAAAGTTAACATTATAATAGAACTATAGTCGGTATTAATATTGTTATGTATAAAAATGCAATATATCATAATATGATAAAAATATGAATATCATTATCATTATTAGTAATTTATAAAAAGTAAATCACACCATAAGACAAAATCTCGTGAAGCTGTCGACAACAATGAGAGAATACTACGTAAATACTTTATCCTTTATTTTACAATTTAGGACTATTGTGTAATTCTAATTATGCTCTGTCAAACTAATAGCTGATAGTGTATGTGTCATTATTGTTACATACTTTTCTCCCAGAAAAACTTCATAATGCGTAAATTGTAGTTGCAGCTTTATGACACGAAATATTTCATACTTGATGGCGGGTAATTTTGAATTTTTGTTAAAAAAATGGCACATAGCAATAACGCAATAATTAAGGCTACTCCGTTGCAAATATTCTATGCTCAGGGGCTGTTACTGGCTGTTTTCCAGATTGGCTGCCCTCAACTCTACCTTCGCCCTCGACTTTCATCTTTACCTTCATCTCAACTTCATCTCTACTTTCACCTCTACTATCATCTCAACCTTTTCCTGTCGACCAACTGACAGTGTAAAGGCAGCCTGCCAACATCTGGGAGGAGACTTCGGTGGAGCACCGGGACACCCCTGCAGTGAGCCTTCGCGGGTCACTCGGCATCAGATCGTACCACAAATTGAGGAGCAACTTGATATTAAAATAAATAAAATTATTAATTAATTGTCGAGCGAATTTTATTTTTGAACCCCCGACCGCGTTACATATGTGCAAATAATCTAAGAAGCATTTTTGTGATCTCAGGAAAAAAAACAAAAAAAAGACCGGCGAGCGTGTATGATATGATAAGTCGAAGAAGCGAGTGAGGTGTGTAAGATCACACTCTATTCTCTCTGACTACTCTGAAATTAATTTGAGGTGTAGTTATGTACGTGTATAAAATAATTTTTATCTAAGGTTGTAGTATATAGATCAATGTCAGTCACTTATCCTGTAGAGGTGAACGAAACAAGGAGTATACAGGTATTGATCCACACTAATCACATGAACTAGATCTTGCCGCGTATCACCAGGTAATCACTTAGCGGGTATCACTTATGTTTGTGGGTGTTATATGTTACAAGTTCGTATTACTACAGTAATATGTTTACGCAATCTTATTAACAACAACAATAATATAACTTTACGCCCTGTTAGCAAATATAATAGAGTGCATTCCTTCACCATATTTTGTACCTACTAGTGATATATTGTCATCTGTTAGTAAGGCTTTTAAAACATAAAAATCTTTTAGGTGCTCATGTCGTTAATAGTAATATTCAACGTGCATTGGTGGAATTTAATTCGCTGTATATCGCTCCTATTGGCGGAATAGGTAATGGTCTAAGATCCCGCTGCAGGATTAGTGTGCTCATCGACTATTTGGTTAAAACCAAATTTTTATGTTCATTTATAATTAAGAGAATATATTTACTAGGCACCCGCCTATCAAAATTTGGCCGCCATTATATTTAATTAAATTATTTTTATATTTTTTATAAAAACTTTCGTTTATTTATTTTTTAAATAAAATAACGTCTACATGATGGTAATTGATATAAAGATTCTAAAAAATCACGGTTGCTGTTGCGCAACCGTGGCAATGGCTTAAAAGCGTCGTACAGCTGGCAATCGCTGTCCTCGTCTGACAAATGATGTTACGCGTTAACTCTTTTTCACTCTACCTTAAATATTTATTATCTTTAACAGCCAGTAGCCCTTATTTGCGGCTAGATTTAATTAAGCAACTATATATGATAATTAATAAAAAAAATTAGCTTAAATTTGACATATAATTAATAAATATAGGTTATAAACGTATAAATTTATCGAAATGATACCTGTTTACACCTGGCTGCAAAGAGGTGCGGCCAGGTGCGCAACGGCAACTGTGATTTTTTAGAATCTTTATATTAATTACCGTGATGCAGACGTTATTTCATTTAAAAAATAAATAAACGAATTTTTTTGCCAAAAATCAATTAAAAATAATTTAATTTAAAAAAATGGCGGCCAAATTTTGATAGGCACCCTAGTAAATATATATTCTCTTATTAATAAACAAACATAAAAATTTGGTTTTAAACAAATAGTCGATGAGCACACCAATCCTGCAGCGGGATCTCGTACTATAAGTGCCTATGACAAGGAAAAACCTTACGATTTGTGATCCGATCATCTCCGTTATCATTCTGTTCATTAAATTGACAAACGTGTCTATAAAATGATGTGTAAGTGAGTAATGGTATTTATTGGAAGAGAAGAAATTAAAACAATAATTTTACGAAAACAAAACGCAAAAACTACTGTAATGTTTTTAATATGGTTTTCACAGACTGAGTTTTTATATTAATAAGATTTAATTTTAAATCAGAGTTAAAGAAAATCGGGGATTATCAAAACTACACCGCAGATTTCTATGTGGTTTCAATTTTGATTCGAGTTTTTTCGAAAACAATATAATATTAAAAGAACAAGTCGTGGTTGGAATTGTTAAATTCAGTTCTATAATAACTGAATTTAACAATTTACCTAACCATTCAATAATAAAATAAATGAAATATGTATGTTTTATTAATTTATTTACTGAGTTATAGATTTTATGAAATGATAAAAATAAAAGAATTATTAAAAGGCATCGAAAATTTCTTCCGCATTGTTGTCAACGGGTAATGTGTCCAGAAGACTGGCAGCATTGTCACGCCACGTTAAAATACCTTATATCTATATTATACAGATGTCAGTAATATATTCCAGTACAAGATATTTTTACGAGTCCGTACATTTTTGCATATAATCTGTTAAATTAATAATTCCATTAGTGGGGGGTGGGGGGAGTGCTCGCAATCACGCGCTAACGAATACAACACACGTACGTATCTCTGCGAACATTTTGCATGTTTCGCTGTTTTTATTCGATTCCCTTTTTGACCGCAAATAAAACAATTAACGTTCCCCAATATATATTATTCTGTTTGATTGGACAACCGTTTTTCAAATTAAGTTTGGTGATTATTTTATTTTAGAGGAAAATCCCTGAAGTTGAATTTATGACATAAAAATCATACAATATGATGATTGATTGGTGATGAATAGAAAAAATATACAAAATAAATATAAAAAATATATATTTTATATAGCTTTGATTTAAATTTCAGATAATGGCAGGGAGAATATGTACTGGAGCACAGTACATATTCTCTATTTTGAAACACAAAAAATGCAGTCAATTTTGAAACTCGAGTTCTGACCTAATTTGTAGAAAATATAGTCTAGTACTTCAAGTACTACCAAAGTTTCAGTGTTCCCACCGTTGAGGGTTGTCTATATGTTTAATTTTGGTGCACTCTTACTTACAGTTATGCCCTTTTTTATGGGAGAGGAGGGCAAACGAGCAAGTGGGTCACCTGATGGTAAGCAACTACTCATCGCCCATGAACACCGTGGTGCAGTGCCGTCCTTTAAGGGCGATGTGTGGAAAGGGAGGGGTAAAGGTATCGGGCATGCGGATACCTCTCACACCGAACGAAATGGTCGTGATATTTCACCGGTCGAGCCGGCCCATTCATGCAGCGAACTGTAAAGCAAAAAATATTAAATACGTTTACTCCCCCAGTGGGACAGGGAATTTGAATTTCTACAAGTCAGCATCCGGACAAAAAAGTACAAAAAAGGCGAGCCGATAAAGTCATCTCAATATTAACGTACAATTGTCACAATTTAGTTCGCATGGCCCCTAAGAAATAATATGTTTCTCTGGAGAAAAATTCAAATGGTTACTTAATTGATATTCTTATCAGTCAACTTGTTTTATTGAGTCAAACCAAGTCGATAGCTATATTAAAATTCTAAACAGTCCCTTCCCGACATTGTAAAATTTTCATCCATAAAGACGGCTCGTAAATCCTCGGCGCTGGTGGATTACTTGTGAGTTGTTCCAGGATCTAACAAATTTAAATTATATGCTTGGTTTTTAAAATATGCTGAAGATGTTTTTAATATTAACAATTTACTAGATATTTCGTTGCAGTTAAATAGAGCAACGGAAATCGAGATAACGGATATAAAAATTATCCACTAGCAATTTTCCTCGACTACATCTGCGAGATAAATAAGTGTTACGTCGATTTTGTCTTCTACAGCCATTTTTCTGGCACTGTCTACTTTTACAGGAGGTCAACAATCGGCAATACAAACGATTATTGATGATTTCCATTACAATTATTTTATTAAAAAAATTCGATTGGATGACTCCAATAGTTCAACGTAATTAATTTGACTGCGCACGCACACAAACTATAGCATTTGTGATAATTCCATAATGCCTATTCGGGTCGGTTCGTCGAATGCAATCAAAAGTAGGGAATTGGGTAAGTTTGCAGGAAATGACAGGGTCTCGAAGTGCAGAAAAGTTGCAAGCGAGTGGTTGTTAGACTACTTTTCAATGTGTGTTGGCGTGATAGCTGTTTCGAACGACTGCACTGGTTTAAAGACATGTTTCTATTTTTGAATAAAATTATAAATAAAATAGATCACATTATGTTTTGATGCCAAAAGAAAGCGTAAACATATGCGAAGTATTTACAGCAGATTACTTATAGAGGCGGGCTGTGTGCTCCACGCTGGAGCCGGATCAAGGGCTAGTGCATATGTGCATTGGCTGTTATTCTGTGTATTTTGTAATCCGAAGCGCCGAGTGCACTCGCACATACGATACGAATTGGATTCATTTAAAAATAAAATAATCTTTAATAATCACCAAAAGTAAGTGTTATAAAAAACGTATTATTTTTGCTGTTGCCATCTCAATAGGGCGTAGCAGTTTGCGTGTTTTAAAGTGATAGGGACTACCATAGCTATCGAAAAATATAATAATTTTAGAGTAATTGGAATATTTTGAAATTAAAGAAGTTAATATTTTTCAACGTCATGCCGCTTATGTTTCGTTCGGTGCAAGAGGTATCCTGGAAAACCGGTTTCTTTTCCTTTAAAGGCTGGGAAATGTAACACTAAATGTGCTGCACATGTTTATGTGCGGCTTTAGTCACCAGCTGAAAGGTTGCTTATTTGCCCTCATTTGCCTAGCTGACCCGGCGAATTTTCAACAAATTCTTTGGAAGAAATAAATAGAACTTTTTCTAAAAAAAGTAGTCTCAGTTACTCCTTATCACGCCAGTTACCTGCCAATAAAAGTGCGGTCAAAATCGGTCCAGTCATTTTAGAGATTACTCAGAAACAAACTGACAGACTGACAGAAAAACAGACTAAAATTGACAAAAAAAAATATTTTGTTGTATACATCGCCATAACAAAGGGGTCGAGCAGCCCTAATTGTGCGGGTTTATTTCGATAATGATGCTGTCCTTGGGGCTTAATGTATCTAACTGATATCAAATTTAATGTTCAACATATCGGATACGAATATAATTTTAATGTAAACATGATTTTAAATATATTTATTATTATAATATAGCTTTTAAAGTTTTAATTTTATTAATAAATTTTAGTTTTTATTAAGTTCAATTGGCGGTCGGTAATGCTGCGCGACACAACCACTTTATGTCCTTACATTTTAAATGTAAGGACATAAAGTGGTTGTGTCACATTTTAAATGTGCAAAGAGGCATAAGATTCTGAGAGGTGACGCCTGGTGGGACGCGGATGTGAAATCCAGCGTCGAAAGAAAGAAAAAAGCATGGTTGGATTATGTCTCAAGTTTGAACCAGAATGATAGTATGACAGAGAAAAGTATGAGAGCTACCGCCGCTGCAGGAATGTTACCAAAGCCTTAGTGAAAGAGAAGCGTGGAAGACTTGTTGCGAATGGGGAAGTGAGGTTGACGGAGAACTTCGAGGCGAATAACAAACTCTTCTGGAGGGAAGTTAGAAAGTCTCGGGGTTCTTCGTCAACATCCAGAATGGACAAAATTATGTCTAAGTTTGGTGACATTCTTGCAAACCCAAGCGATGTATTGGGCAGGTGGAGTGAGTATTTTGGGGAAATGTACGAGTATGTTCCGGATGTGGGCGCCGCGAGTGAGCCTACGGCTGACACCGCTGCGCCAACATCTGATGAGGACATTACTATGGAAGAGATTGAATGGTCGATACGAAGTATGAAAAATGGTAAGGCAGCTGGAATTGATATGATGTCTGCTGAAATGATCAAACACAGTGGAACCTGTGTCCGGGACGCTTTCCTGACCTTGAGCAATCTGTGCTGGAGGTCGGGTAAGGTCCCCATGGACTGGAAGCGCGCTGTCATCGTGCCCTTGTATAAAGGTAAGGGATCACGTATGCAGTGCGCCAGTTACAGGGCCATCAGTTTGATCAGTTTAGCAGCAAAAGTGTATGGGAAAATTATTGAAAGGAGAATGAGGGTGATATCTGATGGAGTGTTGTGGGAGGCTCAGGGTGGTTTTAGAAGCGGACGAGGGTGCATGGATCAGATTTTTTCTCTCCGCAACATCGTGGAGAAACAACTGGCTGTTAACCGGATGGTTTTCTGCGGTTTTGTGGATCTGGAAAAAGCGTTTGACAGAGTGTTACGAAAGGATCTGTGGGATATACTCCCGGGCTGCGGGGTGAGCGGAGCACTGCTGCGCGCTGTGCAGTCCACTTATGAGGGCTGCACAGCGTGTGTGCGTGTTGACGGCGGCTTGTCCCCCTGGTTTGACGTCAATATCGGCGTCAGACAGGGTTGCGTGCTGTCCGCTCGATTGTTCATCCTGTACCTGGACAGTTGTCTCCAGAGAATGAGATCGATGGATGTAGGGATGCGAATGGGTGACCTAGTTGTGAGCTGCCTGCTTTACGCAGATGACGCCGTGCTTCTAGCCGAATCGCCGTCGGACCTGCAAACACTAGTCACTACTATGAAAGATGATTGCATGATTAAAGGCTTGCAGTTGAATGCGACGAAAACGAAAGTCATGGTGTTTGAAAGGGAGGAATCCAGAACAGATGCAAGGATAATGGTTGATGATGTAGTGCTGGAACAGGTGAATGAAATTGTATACCTTGGATGCGCTTTTAGCAGAGATGGAAGGTACACCGCGGATGTAGAAAGACGAGTGGCGATAGGTAATAGCGTAAACGGAGTGTTGGGCAGATTCCTGGGCGCAAAAAATATTAGCAGAAAGGCCCAGTTAGCAATCCACAATGCAGTCCTGATCCCAACACTAAATTATGGAAGCGAGAGCTGGGTATGGCAGAGTGTGCATGAAAGTAGAATAAACGCGGTAGAAATGAGGGCTCTACGCAAAATCTGCGGAGTGACTCTCGCTGACCGCGTAGAAAACAAGGTTGTAAGGAAGGAAGTTGGTTTGAAAGAGAGTGTCGGTGTAAAAGTAAGAAAGGGCATGCTCCGATGGTTCGGACATGTAGAAAGAATGGTTGACGCAAGACTGACTAAGCAGATATACAATGCAAAAGCGGACGGATGTAGGAGTCGAGGACGGCCAAGACACACATTCCAAGACCAAATAGAACGTGTTCTGGAGGAAGGTGATGTTAAGAGCCTCAAAAACCGACGCGCGTGCATGAAAAGAGTTATGAAAGTCAACGAAGCGAGTGAGGTGTGTAAGAATCGTGCCCTATGGCGCTCTGTTCTCTCTGCCTACCCCGCAAGGGATTTGGCGTGAAGTTATGTATGTGTACATTTTAAATCTGTAATATCTTCGAAAATATCCCATTAATTTTTAGTATTTGTTTATATTTATCGCAAAAAATATGACTTCCGTGAAATAATATAATATTACACAATTTGTGCACAGTGTAAGGTCATCGACTATATTATATCTATTGAGACATTGATAATTCGAGCAATGTTCGGCATTCAATCTAAATACTAAAGCAAAAACTAAAAGACTGTCACATTCAAGGCACTCATGATAAGAGCGAGAATGGTATTACTCAAAGAATAGTTATTTGAAGTATATACAACCCAACCTATAAGTAGTGATTGTTAGTCACTACTTAAACTTCACTTCTTTAAGTATTTTTTAACCTAATTCGAGGTAGTATAGCCTCATTAAGAAGCCCGTAATAAAATTAACAGCATGTTTTGCTTTAAAATACATTTTAAAATATAAATTTTAAAATGTATTTTCTCACATAATATATTATGAATGCTGTACAAGATAAACATAGATGTACTAATGCTGTTTTCATTTGAAAAGAATAAATAAGTATACGCTGGGTTTTTAAAATAAAGTCCTTTGAAAGAGCGCAGACTGAATTAAAACTAATTAGGAGAATCTTGCGGCGCGCTTATTAAAGTATAGATTTAAATAAATGATTTCTCATACACACGTGGTGATCAAGACCATTGAAGTAGTACACCTCGGTCTACATGAGTAGATGTCATAACATAGCATATGAGTTCATTTTATAATTCTGAAATAGTGAAAAATATTTCTGTTTCAGTTACAAAATTTACAATCATGGAAATAAATAATCATCATCATCATCATCAGCCCGTAGAAGTCCACTGCTGGACGTAGGCCTCCCCCATAGAGCGCCACCACTGCCGGTCCTGTGCAACCTGCATCCATCGGCCTCCCGCGGATTTCACAAGGTCGTCTGTCCACCTGGTAGGGGGACGGCCTACTCCGCGTCGACCAGTTCGTGGTCGCCACTCGAGAACCTTTCTACCCCAGCGGTGATCGGTTCGTCGAGCGATGTGGCCAGCCCATCTCCACTTCAGCGTGCTAACCTTACAGGCTATGTCGGTCACGCCAGATCTCTTGCGAATCTCCGTATTGCGGATCTTATCTCGCAGAGAGATTCCGAGCATAGCCCGTTCCATAGCACGCTGAGCCACCTTGAGCTTCGTTATGAGGCCAACATTTAGAGACCACGTCTCAGCTCCGTATGTCATCACTGGTAACACACATTGGTCATAGACCTTAGACTTAAGGCACTGTGGGATTTTGGACGAGAAGATTTCCCTTAGTTTCCCGAACGCTGCCCAACCGAGTTGAATCCGTCGGTTTATCTCTTTCTCGAAGTTGGCTCTACCTAGCTGGACTGTTTGTCCTAGGTAAACATAGTGGTCGACAACTTCGAGGATCGCATCGCCAACAGTAACCGGTACTTGAATGACATGGGCATTGAACATTACTTTGGTTTTGTCCATGTTCATTCTGAGACCTACTTGTTGGGAAAATCTGCTGAGATCCTTGAGCATTGTACCAAGGTCCTCCAGTGACTCTGCCATGACCACGATATCGTCGGCAAATCGAAGGTGAGTGATGTATTCGCCATTGATGTTGATGCCTAGTCCAGACCAATCCAAGAGCTTGAACATGTCCTCCAATGCAGCGGTGAACAGCTTCGGGGAAATTACGTCCCCTTGTCTGACACCTTTCTGCAATGGAATGGGATTCGTACTCCCAGACCCAATCCGGACTGACATAGTGGCGTTTCTATACAAACACTGCAGCACTTCGATATACCGATAGTCAATTTGGCATCTCTGGAGGGACTGCAGCACTGCCCAAGTTTCGACGGAATCAAAGGCTTTCTCATAGTCCACAAACGCCAGGCACAAAGGCTGATTATACTCTTCGGTCTTTTGTATAATTTGGCGTAGTGTGTGTATGTGGTCTATGGTACTATAGCCTTTCCGGAAACCGGCTTGTTCGGGAGGCTGGAAGTCGTCGAGCCTGCGCGAGAGTCGATTTGTAATGACCCTCGAGAACAGCTTATAGACATGGCTCAGAAGCGAGATGGGTCTATAATTTGTCAAGCGGGTTGTATCACCCTTTTTGAAAAATAACACCACCACGCTCCTGGTCCACGCCTCTGGAACGTCGCCCCCGAGCACGACAGAATTAAAAAGTTTCTGAAGGGCCTTAAGGATCGGTGTACCACCCGCCTTCAGAAGTTCGGTAGTAATTCCATCGTCACCCGGTGCCTTTCCGTTCTTTAGCTGCTCGAGAGCCATTCTGATCTCGTACAGACTGACGTCCGGGATGTCTTCGCTGTAGTGCCGAATTAGCTTGGATCTGGGATCTCGAGACAAGCCGACAGCAGGAGTTTGTGTAGACTCATACAACTGTCTATAAAACTTCTGAACCTCTCCCAGAATCTCATCTTTGGAAGAAACAACGACGCCGTTATCCTTCTTCAATTTAGTCAATTGACTCTGCCCATTAGACAGATCTTTTGCGAATACTTTAGAGCCTTGGTTCCGCTCTATAGCTTCTTGTATCCGCTGGGTGTTATATTTGCGAATATCGCGTCGTACACCTTTCGAGATCTGCCTATTTAGCTGTCTGAGTTTGGACCAATCGGCCGAAGACTGCGTCGAAATTTTTCGTCTCTCCTGCATGAGCCTGAGAGTAGGTTCCGACAGTTTCTGAGTTCTGTTTGCACGTCGCTTACTAAAAAATTTAGCACCGACGGCATGCGCAACTTCCACTATCCTGCTGTTCATATCGTCCACCGTTTCACACTCATCTAGGCATTGGAAGCGATTTTGGAGTTCGAGCTGAAAGTTTTCGGGGTTTTGGTATTGAACAGGTGAAGGACGCAAAGTAGACCTCATCCGACGTGACCGCTCGACTTTGACACAGAGATTCAACATGCCTCTAACTAGTCTGTGATCGCTCCCAGTATCAGTATATAAATAATGGTCTGTCCAAACTCTTAACAAACAAAAGTTGTTCCCGTTGTATGCCAATACAATTAGTCCCAAATGTAATCAGTAGCAGATCTTGTACCGATAACATTTGGGATTGAAAAAAATTACCATCGATTTTACACATTGATTATGCTTATACCTTTAGGGATCCAGAGCATAGCGTAGTAGCTGACTGTAAACCATTTTATTTCACATAATAGTGATATGACTACTAAACATAACTTCACGCCTTTGTTACCCGAAGGTGTAGGCAGCGGCTGTTAAGCCTCGTCTTGCCGTTATGTTTAGGTCCCAAATGGAACAGGTGGCGAACCTATTGCCACACCGGGCACAAAGTTTTCAGTCATTAATATTTATCACACATAACTTCCGAAAACAATTTCGAAAAGTCATTGCTGTGAGCCAGTGTCAGGATTCGAACCCGGAGCTCTGAATCAGACTCCGTGCGTTTGACCACTGGACCACCGAGATCATTATGACTACTAAACCTTTGACTATTATGACTTTCTTATATAGACGCTACTACTGAGACACGTGTCGTCACTTAACGCTCTTATGAATTTATTGAAGGCACTCACTAGAACACATTTTATAACGTATCTAATAAAACTATATCGTATATCAAAAGTTGTTCCGGTACATTTTATTTTTTTAATAGGATAGGATGGCAAACGAGCAGGCGTGTCACCTGATGGTAAGGAACCAACGCCGCCCATGGACACCAGCAACACATATAGTGTTACTGTTGCGTTGCCGACCTTTAATTGATAGGGGATAGGAAAGGATGGGGAAGGGGGGTGGGCCTCCGGGTACCTCTCTCACCGAACGAAACGCGGCATGAGCCACTTTACGTCGGTCTTCTGAGAGGTCGTGGTATTTCCGGTCGAGCCGGCCCATTCATGCAGCGAACTACTTGGCTCTACCACTGTTAAGAACATTCTAGTCTATGTTTATTTACAGTAGATGTCATACGATCTATTTTAATATCTACGCTATTTTTTTAATATTGAACAGTTCTTGGTAAAACAATACAGTTGATTAGTAATCTGTACGAATTTTAAACTTAGTAATTTGTAGATGTCATTAATTTCACAAACAAACACATGGATTATGAAATCCTCATGCTAGCGACTAATAAGTTAACATAATTATTTCAATAATTAATGTCTAAATTGAGTATGATCACTAATTATTCGCTGGAGGCTGTATACAAAACATAATCTATACTTATGTAAAGGAATTAATTACAAACGACACGTGAGGCTTTCAACACACAAACTTAAGTCTTTTGTTTGCTTTAATTGTGTACATGCGTACTACTTTTACAGTAATGTTAACTTGTAAGTTGTAGGCATATAGTTGTAATTAGTAGGTAGAGAGGAATGATTATTGTAAGATGCTGAATAAGATAGAAGAGCTGAAGATTAAGAGAAGCTGGGATTGGATAGTCACTTCTTTATTTTTTTTTTTCGTAATAAAATAGAACGAGACCTTGAGCAAGTGATTTCGGGAACCTTAAACGACGAGCGTGTATGGCAAGAGCTAAGAGAGTCAAAGAAGCTGGTCAGGTATGGAAGAGTCGTGCCTTATGGCGCTCTATTCTCTCTTCCTACCTCGCAAGGGACTTGACGTGAAGTATGTATGTTAGCAGCAATGAAATCAGCAAAAGAAGCATATTTGCGTTTGAAAATCATATCAATCATATTTTGTGTCTACTCTTTAAGAGACACAGTCTGAAGATACTATCTGATGCGTGTGATCTGTCTATCATTAAGCTATGTAGAGCTTCATGTCGTCACATTCTGTGATTGGTACATTAGCCCAAGATAATTTTATTAGGCCACTGCTGCTCAGTCGCCATTTCTAACCGTCTCTATAATTGTGTTACAACTCTAAGCCAGAGAGCTTGAATGTATATCTAAATATAGAGGCACGATGATAATAGATTTATTTCTTAGTTAGTGTTTAAATTTTGGAGAGTCACTCGTAAAAATCTAGAAATTTTGGGGCTTTCCATCATTGAATTTCTATTTTATTAAAGGTGAACTTACTTGCAAGTATTTACTTTAGAATCTAAAGAAGAAAAATTGGAGAACTAAGATTGAAAAAAAAAGCAACTCATAAACTGATCTTATTTAGAATTTGGTTAGAATTGGAGAAGATGTATGAAACATTTATTGTCATATTTTATATATAGGTTTGAAAAGTTAAGGCCTTGAACTTGAACTAAATTCGTGGTTGAGATAATTGAACACCAGCAAAACGTCTGGTCAAGAACTTTGACCAGCACCAGAGGACTGCCTCGAATTATCATCACTCATCTCACAATGAGCTGTAAGCTTGTTAATAAAAGAGAGAGATATTGTTGAAACATTGTTCTGTAGTACTTTGTTGTGAGTTTATGGAATTAATTTGTTTGTGAACAAGTTCTTTGCTTACAAACTCATTGTGTAATATAAGTTACGAGTTTGATTGTTTTTTAATAGATATAATTGAATTTTATTATACATATAGTCTGAGATAAAGCTTTTTAAGATAAATTGTCGTAATTGGGAGATATTGTGAGCAAAAAAGACTCGAATCAATGAACTATCTACTTAGATAAAAGTAGAACCACACAGCTCGCTGCATAAGTAGGTCTGCTGTACCATTTAAATACCACAGCCACTCAGAATATCGCAGAGTCTCCAGGTTAAGTTTTGTTTGGTATTTTATATTTTATTTATTCAGTGTGAGAGGCATCTTTAGCTCTACCTCCTATTTCCCTCCATTCACATGCTACTTTCTTAAAGGCTCACAGCTGGCATCTATAGTACTATCTACGTAATAGGTGTCTATGGGTGGTGCTAGTTACTTTCCACCTGGTGACTCGCTTGCCAGTTAGCTCTCCTATTTTATATAAAAAATTTTAGCCCTACAATTATATGAATTCATATTTATTTCTAAGACTTTCGCGAATCTCACTCATTGATTAAAACAACTTTTAGGATTATATCGCGTTTATTTATTATTTATTTATATTTATTTCCCGACGTTTCGAACTCTTTACAGCGACAGTTACTCGTGAAAATGATCTCTGTAAAGAGTTCGAAACGTCGGGAAATAAATATAAATAAATAATAAATAAACGCGATATAATCCTAAAAGTTGTTTTAATCAATATATGAATTCAAATAAAAAATACTTATATGGTCACACATAAGTCTTTTTACAAAATAAACAAACATAATATTTGCATCCCAAATGACCTGTCAAAACATGTTCGATCACCTCCCCAACCCCGTGAGATCGTTTAGTCCCACATAAATTGATCACTCTTACCCTCCAAAATGTACGGAAACAGGTGTAATATATTTTACGAGCGATATCGTGTTACGATGGCTTAAACCAAGCAGATAAGTAATTCGGAAGGACTTTAAGGTGCCATTTTTTATTCAGGCAATATAGGTAAATTTCAGCAGAAAAATATAATTTCAACCTGAAATTTCGAAGCCATTTTTGCGATGTCTATGCACATGATGTACTTTTTGCATTTCGTGTGCAAGGGTTTAAAAAAAACATTTTCAGTAATATAAATATCTGATTCACATTTAATATAGAGTTTGTAGAAATTGTTAAAAATATAAAGAAAAATGCTAAATATGTTAAAAAACTATTATGAAAATAGCTGGAGCATTTACGGGTTATTGGTTAACTTTTTATTATTTATTTAATAAATGAATTTGTAAGCAAACACTTGTATCTTTTAAGATCAATGTATCTATAAAAATGCGTTTCCTGTCCAAAAATTGGGGAATCAGTACCGGGGCGATGGTTCACGTCACGATTTAAATCCCAGGGGAACCATTGCATACTGAGGATAATATGAACAAGCACTCAAATGTTAGCTCTGTAAAAGAAAAAACAGATTCTTTATTAATATTCCAATTCTTCTCATTCAATTGAAGTACACGGTTGTTCACCGCGCGCGCTGATTGGCGGAATCATTTCACTCACCCATTCGTTCAGGGATTCACCATCTCGACAGTGCATGCATAGCCACATTCAGAATTTTTAAATTTCTCATGCCAGATAGCGTTATACAGGAACATATACGAATTCCATTCGTAAATATTTATTTATGTAATGAGGTGGAAGTTATGTAATGTGAAAATAAGTTCAATCATGTTATTTACAATACAGTACAGTATAATCTAACTAATTTATTTAGTTTGTGAATTAAGCAATATGTAAAATTAGAGGATGTTGATAGAAAATAAGAAAAAAAAAACTTTAAGCTGATATCCAACAGGACCGAAGTGAGGCCACGTATTGAGCAGATTAAACTTCCATTTTTAATTAAATCCATCAACTAAACACAACCACAAAAAAGTAGCAAATATATTGTCAGATTGACTCTTTATTTGATAATAAAAGCTCTCAAATTGCGCAAATTTAAATAAATAAACATCTACAACAACGAAAACAAAACAACCGAATTCATAACAAAAATACACCAAAAATGTTCTTTTAAGTGGAAGAGTGGTAGATAATGGTGTGTGTGGTTGTCGTGGCCAGCTAGACCGGTTAGTTAACACATATTCTTAGAAACTCGACGTAAAATGGCGTTTTTATCAAAGTCAAAGTCTAAGTCAAAGTCAAAATAAGTTTTATTTTCATAGGTCTTCACAGACACTTAAAAATAGTCAACAAGTACAATTTTACTTTATTATTTTAATTTAACTACTTAACACGAGCGCTTGAGGAAAGTGCGTCCGTGGAACAAGAAAACACGGACGCAATCGCCACGAGCGGCCCATTCCGAGTGTAGGGGCTATCATGAGAAGAATCGGGCAAGAAACTCATGTGCCAAATACTCTTTTCAAACTATTAAACATAAATAACAATAATATTAATATCGCTACTGAAAACAAAGCAGTAGACTCGTGCATAAAAGGTGTAGCAGCCAGAATACTCGACCATCACAGCAAATTAACATCAACGTCCTAAAAAGAAAAACTATGCAAATATATTAGTCGAGCGCAACTGACGCGACATCTTCTATTTAGAGTGGTAACGTTGTGAAATCGATCAGAAAGACTCATCCCAAATCTTTGCACATTATATTAAAGAACAAAATATCTACTAATAAATATTTCAAATTATCTCTCAAGTTTTAGCGTCAGTTGTTAAGTGATCTGGAAGTTCATTGTTCTCAAGAACAAAGCCATCATCGTTGACGAAACATTTGATATTGACTAAATGCACAGCAAACTAGAGCGGAACATTAAACACATACTCCATCAAAATATGCACGTCTTTGCCAACAGGGTATTGATTGATGGTGTGATTTGTTTGCCATAATCTACATATCATCATTATATTTTAAATAAGTAAGATTATGGGTAGGATGATAACGATAATAATCACACATTCCAAGCACGTTAGGGGTTGCCAGTGCTGCTATTGCTTCAGCAGAATGTTACTTTTTTGACAGATTTAAGTACATCCAGGAAGTTAGAAATAAACAACAAAAAACTAGTAGCCGTTATTAGACAATTTAATAGCGTAAATGGTAAAAATTATGTTGGAATACTCATAAATTTTCTGTTATCTTGAACAATCTCTTATCACGCAATCCGTGATAACAATTTTACTAACTTTTACAAAAAAGAAACCTGACGCAATTATGCCTTGATATGACGAATGAACAATTTACTCCCATTGAACAGGTGGTGAGCCTATCTACAAACATCGGCATCAATTTTGTTAGAATTCATTTCATTTGTTTCACAACGATTTCCCTTTCATAAGTTTTGATAAATTTGATTATATTACAGAACTAAAGCAAAGTCGCCTTATCGGTGAGTATATAAACGGTTGTATATTCAATGACAGTGGTCGGAAATACTGAAATATTATTCAGGTAATGAACTTTGCTTAAATGTTAATGATCAATTCAAATTCAATTATGATCGCGGCTCGATGCACTCGTGCACTGGCACCGGCGTGGAGTTCATTTGTGATATGTACATACACACATATAACTGGCAGTTACTATTTGCATAAATAAATGCATAACTTTACGCTAAATCCCTTGCCGAGTAGGCAGAGAAAACAGTGCTCTGTTATAAGGTGCCCTGCCTGGTTCTTACGCGTCTCACTTGTTTTTTTGACTTTCTTATCTATTTTAATGTACGCGCGTCGATTTTTAAGGCTCCTAATATTACCTTCTTCCAAAACTCTTCTCAACTCCTACATTCATCTGCTTTTGCATTGTGTATCTGCTTAGTCAATCTTGCATCATCCAGTCTTTGTACATGTCCGAACCATCGGAGCATGCCCTTTCCTACTTGTACACTGACACTCAACTTCCTTCCTACAACATTACCTTTCGGATAATGAACCTGGCTCAATAATTACTTAAAAATAATAATTAACAATAATTACTAACAATACTTACTTTTTGTTTTATTTTCTCGTATATATGTGGTAATAAATGCTTTAAATATTTTAATGCAAGAGTAGAGCATGTGTGAATAATCAAAATATTAAAAAAACCAACTCATTGAAGCTCTAGGACCCGTATAGGTATATAAGAAATCATAACCTTCCTTAAACCAATATCGTAGTCAAGAAATTGGCTATATATAGGCACTTATTGATAAATAACCATTTACATTGCAGATGTGGATTCCATAACAAAACTCAATTGGTGCGAGAAATATAGTCAATAAGATAAACATGACGCGGCGTTGTACTCAACGAGCTGTGCTATGATAAGGCTTACATACGAATTGTATTCCCTTTAAGCCCACCCACATAATAATATATTTATTTACAATTGTAAATTTTTTTACAAAATTTGTAATATATACAATTAAAAAACTAGTTGAAAGCAAATTTCTCCGCATCTCGGTCTAATGGCAGCGTGCCCAGAAGTCTGGCAGCATTGCCACGCTGAATTTCAATGCTAATCCTCTGTGCGAAGAAAAGACCAGCCCTCTGGTCGCGAAAGACCTAGATCAGTCTTTTTGTAAGATCTTTATAGAGTGCACGAGCACTAGGACTGTATCGTATTATTATGCGATCAAAACGTTTGATTGCACTCTTCTTTCCACTCAGTTAAGTGGCTGGCAAATAATTAAAGTGGACTATATAATTCAAAGAGGTAGGCAGTGTAATAGAAAACAAAACTGTCCACTTACCTCGGTATTTCTGTGCCAGTTTATAAAGGGAGCCTGTCGCGCTCCTGTGGTACTTACTGCTACCGCCGTGACGGTAGACTCGTGGAGCCTTGTCTGCTGTTAGTACGGCTCAAATGACCGGTCACATAAAATCTCTAATGGGGGTAGGCAGTAAAAACATAAGGCAGCTTCCCATCATGCCAATTACCCACCCTTACCAAGCCTTATGACTCAACAATTACAAAATATTAAGTTTCAAGTTGTTAGATTAAACAGTGATGATAAATATGCATGAAATTTATTGTATTATGATTATGAAATGTATGTCACTAATAAAGGCTTTTTTTATTTATTGATTTACATACGCCAAATCCCTTGCGGGGTAGGCAGAGAGAACAGAGCGCCATAAGGCACGATTCTTAAACGCTTCATTCGCTTCTTTCACTTTCATAACTCTTTTCATACACTTGCGTCGCTTTTTGAGGCTCTTAACATCACATTCCTCAAGGATACGTTCTATTTGGTCATGAAATGTGTGTGTTAGCCGTCCTCGACTCTTACATCCATCCATTTTACATTGTATATCTGCTTAGTTAGTTTGGTATCATCCATTCTTTCTACATATCCGAACCATCGGGGCATGCCCTTTCTTACTTTTACACCGACACTCTCTTTCAATCTAACTTCCTTCCTTTCCTTTTATCCTACTTTCATGCACATTCTGCTATACCCAGCGAAGTATACAACTTCATTTACCTGCTCCAGCACTAAATCGACTATTATCTTTGCATCGATTCTGGATTCCTCCCTTTCAAATAGCATAACTTTAGTTTTTGTTACATTACATGGATATAGAAAATTTATATATGGATTATTAAGCTGCGTAATTTTAATTTTGACCCACTGAATATCTGGTCCCATTGGTACTTGGTTAGGAATAGAACTGACTTCTATATATTAAATCAATCATCTTTGTATTTTTATATATTCATAAATCTCCAGCAGTTTATTTTAGACTACTAGTTGACTCGGCGAACTTTGTTCTGCATCAAAAGTAATAAGAAATAAAAAAAATCACCTTTTCTTTACTATATTATATATGAATAATAGATAAGAACCTCACCGTTGGTACCCTTGATCTATTACAAAAATGCATCAAAATCCGTTGCATAGATTTAAAGATCTAAGCATATAAGGAGACAGACAGCGGAAAGGGACTTTGTTAGCTATACAATGATAAAAAAAGCATAGCCAACAAACTAAATAAAAAAGAAGAAATCTTTCATAGACAACCAGAAGTCAACACAACAAGTGAATAAATCAGATTTGTATTAAGTTCGTAAAAAAATATGATATTTTCACTTGAAAACTTAAGCTTCTTGGAGGCTTACAACATGAACACGAGTGGTTCTTACTCTGGGATTTGTTACCGAACGAACTTATTATGTACATGAATAATTGTTGTATTTCAAGAGGAATATTGAAGCGTTCAGATAGAAACACTAACAGATTTGAGAATATATTGACGAAAAATATTTATTTAAAAATATTTTCAAATTTGTTTACTACAAATAAATACTACACAGATTTTCTTGATTCTTTAAGGATCAGCAAACCCAGTAAACTAATCTGTTGACGGTTTAATAGTTATTTTGAGAATTATGTGTTGAATACAGACAGACAACAAATTTTGCTCTATGGACAGTAACTTTAAATTTGGTATTTGAATAGTACTATGGATAAGGACGTCGACTACGGACGTCGCGCTGGCGTTGTCTTTAGACATCGTCATCGCCTTCGGGATCCTCCCCTGGCGGTCCACAGGCAGGCTCTTGTCTACCACAAGGTGCCTCCCTACCTAAGGTCGGTCATCGGGGCCTACTTGCAGGAGAGATGGGTGGAATATGTCGACCGGACCGGGACGGATCAAAAGTCCGTGCTGTAGCCCCTGCTGTGGAACCTCGCCTACGATCTTGTCCACCGTACCAGTCTAACCAGTGGCGTTAGTGTCGTGTGTTACGCTTACGACACTCTGGTGGTCGCCACGGGGCCCGACTTCGAGCGTACGCTCAGGTTCGCCGAGCTGGGGGTGGCAATTGTGGCAGGTGCGTTACACCGCCTGCTGCCCAATCTCGGGGAACCGGGAGATGGAGTTCGCCGCCTCTACGGTGGTTCGTGCGGTCCGCGGCCTTGTACGGGGCCCCCGTTTGGTCGCAAGACCTCGCGGGGGCCTCCCGCTCCAGGGCTCTGCTGAGGGGTCTGGAGCGGGCCATGACCATCCGGGTACTGGGCTACGTTACAATCTCGTGCGAGGTGGCGACGGTCCGGTTCTCCCCCCTTCATCATCTTGGCCGAGATGTACGCCGCCGCGTACGACTCGGCCGGCCCGGGAGGGAACCGGATGTGCGGGAGCAAATTGCGGAGCCGGGAGGTATTCCGGCGGGTTCTGGGGGACTAGCGCGACGCGCTGGTCCTCCAGGGCTGTGCACGTCAGCGCGCCATCGGTGTCGAGCTGAGTCGAATAAAAACAGAAGATACGGCGATATACCCATTGCGCATCCGACCTGGACTCAGCCCAGCACACGCTGGAGGTCTTCCCGGCATGGGCGGCCGAGCGTCGAGTCCTGGTCGACGGATCGAGCGAGGCCTGTCCCTGCTGGCATTGATCGCGGCAATGCTGGCGGGCGAGAAGTGAAGGGTTGTAGTCTCCTTCTGCGAAGATGTAATACTTCAGAAGGAGGCTGCCAAGCGGGTTCGGGAGAGAGCCGATCCAGAAGACGGCGGCGGCGAGCTCAGTGATCACCGCCACCGACGGGCAGCGACGGCGCACCGCCCGCAAGTGTGCCCGGGTCGCGGCCCGGGATGATTGACCCCCCGGCGCGGAGGGGAGGGCCGTCGGGGACGCCACCGATCATGCGCCTTTTTACAGCGCGCGGTCGGAGCCACAGCGTGAGGCTCCCCAAGGCGGGGCGCCTTGGGGAGCCTCACGCTGTGGCTCCCCGAGGATGAGCCCGTAATAGAAGGGGGGTGACGGTGGGGTGGATCAGAGGGGTTATCCGAATCCTGGACCACCCCAACGCCGGAGGAAGGCCGCGCGAAGTTTTGCTGGGTAGCATCTGATTGCAGTTTACTGCTTTGGGAGTCCCACACAAAAAAGGACGTCGACTACTGTCTAAGGGATTTAGGACAAAATGATCATATTCGGCTATACACCAATGACTTGCAATAGGGTGCAAGAATGGATGTGCCCTAGCGATGAAACACCATGTCCTCTCAGAAAAATGACGTAAAGATAATCTTGCCATGATTTGTCCAGTGAAGTATCCGGCGAAAAGTTATACGCCCTCTCTATACTGCCTGTACCATAACTGGTTGCTCGTGTGCTCTGTATACTATATAAAAAAATAACATTAGTTTTGCAACAGGAAAAAAATTGTGTGGTTTTATGAAACCACCGTAAAAGTGAAACTTAATAAATTAATTAAAATTAATTCATCGTCATTCATTTTTCCTCGTTGATCAGTTTTTTGGACTCACTAGCTGTGTCGTTGTTTACCAAAAGCGAATAAATAACAACATTTACATTAAACACTGACAAAAACAAACAAAATAGCGTGGAGCACTGGCACAAATGAGTAATAGTCTATACACTACACGGTCAGCTGATGCCAGCGTTGCCAACATTAAATTTCTACTCCCGCTGTAGAGAATGCTACAATCCCGTCAAAACCCGTCAAGTAAGAATTTTCGAGTTGTTACTTTTCCCTAAATTTTAAAAATGAATTATTTTAAAATTGAGTCTTGGGTTATTGATTTTTAAATCTACTTTTTAAATATACATAAACAAAATATTTTTTCAATAATTATTTTTCAATAATTTAGTTAGTAAGTTTTTTAAATTGATGATTCTGATAAAATGATTAACATTTATATTTTTTTAGAGTGCAACAGTGTAAAACAGTTACTTCACAGCAATTTTTTTAAAAGTTTGCTTTGGCTTCGTTTTCGAACCGGACGTCACCGGCTTTCAGGGGATTGTGCGATAAGGGCTATTTTAATTTACTTGCCATCTAGTATTTGTTAATAGGGTTTCATAAATGTTTTTTATTTTACGTGGTCACGACAATAATTCCTAGATGGCGCTACTAGGTTGCTACTATTGATGATTCTGCCGTAATATCGTATTATATCGATAGATGTCGCCCGAATCGACAAGTATTCCAGCTACGGCACTAGGGATAACGCGACACCTATTAAACGTTAACAACATTACAACAAAGGATCTTTACAAAACAAAACGATATTTTTTCCTCCAGTAAATATGATATTTCGATTTATTATGAAAATGTGACAAATACATATATAAAGAGCACTATCTTATCTTATATCTTTAAACGAGCAATTCTTGTATATATATATAAAATTGGAATCTCGGAATCGGCTCCAACGATTTTCATGAAATTTCTATTCCAGCAGATGGCGTTGTTAACTAACACGAAGTCAATGTGTGTTTGCTTTGCTTTTATTACAGTTTATCACTGCAAAAAATTAAGTATATGTTTCTAATTTATCCCCTTCGCAGTCACCATGTCCATTATGGACACACGCATGGTAGGTACTTATATGTCCCTATGTCCATTATGGACACGTAAGCACTTGAAAACACTTGAGATAAATAAACACTTGGCTCGGGTTGTTATCGATTTTATGTTCGGTGGAGTTCGGTTACATCGATTAAGAATATAATAAGCTCCCGTCCAGCATATACTATAAACAACTTTATGGTACAAATTAAAATGTAATCGGCGTTTGAAAAGAGGTCCGTTTCGGCGCGTATTTAAGGGTCAATTTCAAAACAGTACAGTGTATTCTAGTTTATTGTAACATATGATAGTTATTTTTTATGAGAAAGTAGATATAATCATGTACAAATCAATTTAATTCATTAGTAAGCAGTTTTTGTAGTTTATTTGTAAGAAAATTTTAAAGTTGAAGCAGTACGAAATCTGGTAAGTCGTAATATTTTCTCATTTATCTACTAAACTACTATTTTTATATCATAAAAATCTGAATAAATAAGTACGGCAATATGTGTTTAACATAAATCTAACTGAAATTTTTCGCACATAGAATTAAAATTGTGTAAAAAATGCAAATTTTGCAAAAAAAAATATGCGTTTTTTGGAATCGATGCCGTCTGTCACGGCGTCCACTTTGGACGTGACAGTTAACTAGTTTACGCGAAACGTCAAAAATTTGACGAGTGACACACAAGTGGATAATATGTTAGTACATAGTATATATTAGTATATATTTATTATTCTGTCGGTAAGATCGAAAAATATTATTGATATTTCATTATTTTATTAGTATGTAATTCGTACTTAAATATAATTTTCAAAAAACACAATTTATAAAAACACAATTTATAAATAATATATTTTTTTTTCTCCGCCTGCAATACGTACGTACGTATATGTATGTATGTAAAAAACAAACAAACAAACAAACCCGATCCTAGAAAATGTGTCGAAATTGGTAAAGAGGACGGTAATTAGACGATTATACATACGGCCCTCGTGGTGCATCGGTAAACCGCACTACCGATAACACAAGGTCGGGGCGGGTTCGATCCCTCGTCTCGGGGTGTTTTTCTACATGTTTTTTCTACATGTTTTTACGGTATTTATTTACAAAAATAAAGTGTATATTTGGGTAATTAATTAATATAAATAAACGATAATAGACGTGAAAGGCGCTCTGACGAGCGCCTTCACGTCACCGTCACGCGACATGCAACACGCAGACGAAAAAGTTTGAGACGATGTAATAAAAGTTTCACTTTAAAATTTTCCAAGAATCACGCTGACTACTTTAATGTATTCTTTGTAAAATAGTACATATACGTATATCAAAATCGCAAGACTCATAAAAATTTATTTTACGGTCTTGTTTTTGCACAACACCTTAAAAGTTTGCTCGGAAATATTTCAGAACTCGCCAATATCAACTTTAGAGTTATGTTCAAACTCTGAATGCAGTTAAATCTCAGTTTGTACAAAGTTATGATCACGTATAAAAATTGAACTTCACATTATTTTATAGTCATTTTATTTTGCTCTTGAAAGTTTCAAAGTAAGTTCGAATAATGGGTTCAAGTTAAAGGAAAACGGGAACAAATACTTTTCATATATTTATAATCAATCTGTTAGCTAGCTTTTTATCAAAATACATTCCTATTTTTTTAGACGGTTTTAGAAAGGTCTGTCATCACAAGCTAATCATAGTAGACAAGTTCAAAGTTCAAAAATATCGCTTAGAAACCATATATTTCTAAGTAATTATATGTTCTTGTATTCATTACTCGAAACTAGAACTAAGACCCTTGTGGTGTTTTTCATATTCATCATGGGTATTTCGCTTGAAAAGATATCGCAAATTGGCTGTCGAGTCGTCTAAAAAAGTGTAGTCGCATAGAATCTTTTTTATAGAATCTGCTACAACTACAGTTCCATATAGTTCACACAGGGATATCGTAACTCTTGACATACTTCGTGAAATCCATTATTTATCTTCTCACGCCTATTCTGAATTCTGGGTGGAGGTGACGGTCATTTAATATGAGAATCTGGTGCAAGAAAATTTAATTATATCATGGGGTAGTGTACTCTGCTTCTGAATGATCGCTCAGAATTAAAAATCAATGATCGATTATATTGTGCCCTGGTATGACAGTACCTTCCGTCTTCTATTTGATTCTGGCTATAAATCGAAGTGTCAAAGCGTAACAATCGTGTACACTTTCTGGTTGAAAAAATATGGTCAATGTTTATCAAATAAAAATGTCTTATAAGTGTAATGTATCTGGTAATAATGAGGCACTAAATCAGATAAATAAAGAAATGACATAGACACCTCTATAAACTTACTCTTTTTGAGATTATATCATTTTTATATTTTATTTGACTGTGTTGTATATGTTAATTGCTGTATTATTGTTATTGTACAGAGTTCTATTATATTGCATGCCAGGTATTGGTATAATTAATATGATGAAGATCTAATATCGTATACTGAGACCTGTTAGAAAAATATTTCATTTGTAGCAAAGCTTTGAAAACCTCTGGTATTGTGAAGCTAAGTTCACCCTGGGGAACGATTAGCGCCGGAACCTCACACAAGTTATTGGTATTGACGAGTGCCGGTGAAAAAGATCCCTACCTGAGGTGAGGTGTTCCGACGACAGCGGAGCTTACAGATAAATGATTATATCATTACCTATATCTCGATATATGGACGCATGGTGATTGTGAGTTGATCTTTACAAATACCAACCTTCACAAATTATTTTATAATGTAGAAAAAACCAGGTGACACTTTTGAAAACAATATTTGGTGAAAATATATTAGAAAAGAATATCAATGTTGAGACGACTGTAGTTTGTCTGCTATTGACATTGTGACATATAATAGAATGGTAAGGTTCTGAGAGTTGGTTTAAAATACAGAACGGATAGCAATTTTCGCTTAAATTAAAATCAAATTCGAAATTTTTTTAATAAAAAGAATAGGGTGCTCAATATCTACATTAATAAGTGCACTTAACTGTATCTAATTAAACTTTTCAGTTCGGATTGGTTTATAGTAATATCTATCTGGCTGAATTTCTAGGCCACCATGACTATATACCTAGCTAAATACATATATTGGTAAATTTTGACAGCCACGCAGTTCGCTGTATGAATTTGCCAGCTCAATCGATAATCTCTCAGAATATCGACGTAAAATGGCTCATGCCGCGTTTCGCTTTCTGACAGATCTATACAAAGGCCTAATCCCTCGCTTATCCACCTCCCAGCCCTGTTTTAGCCCCATGCCTATCCCATTTCAAAGTCCCATTTTATTAACTGTAACAAACACGCTCGGTATTGCAGGTATCCATTTCAGGGCGGAGTTAGTTGCTTACCATCAGGTACCTGCTCGTTTCCCCCTCTATCCCATAAAAAAGCTTATAAAGAAATGATATAACCACTCAGCAATGTAAGTCAAAAACATGACTGCGTAACGGCAGTGTAGCCGCAAAGCGGCGATTTGCACAGCGAGGCTAATTTTTTTTTTTACAAATAATAGCCAGGCATTATAACATTATATTTTTTTATTTACAAAACAATAATCGTATTTAATTGTGTAACATTGTATCTGGGTATCAATTATAAGTAACTCTTACGATTTTGTGATTTATTGATACACGAGAGGTCGATTTGACTAATAAAACCTCCGTATTGTGGCTGGATATTTTCTTTCACATTAATTGTGTTCTTTCCTTGTATGTAATCTATACATATAATGAAATTGTAACATGGCGATATTTGAACAGTGGAGATATTGGAGAAAAACATATTGAGTTGAGATATTGTGAGTAATACTGACAGACCTTATTGTGCGGCAACACGGAGAGCTCCAGACTTAACAATATTGAATGTTTTGATACAAATCTATTTGTTATTTTATTGCTATAGAATACTCGCCTAATAAACAAAAAGTAGCGACCGCTATCCATGACGACAGAGATACCAATAATTTATACACGTACTAGGTTTTGCCCGGGACTTCGTCCGGGTGGAGGCCATAAAGCAGCAAAAATACAATGCATGCGCCAATATTAATTTATTGCTAAATACTTTATTATACCTCTCTACTACACTGTTAATTTTAATGACTCTGTTTGAATTGTCAATAAAAAAGTTTTTTGCCCTAATTTGAATTTATTATGTGAAAAATGTTTCTTTCAGTAAAAACCGATGTCCGTAAGCTAACAAATCGTTTTCATCAATTCTCACTCTAGGGACAGCGCCATTTATAAAGCTCTACAAAAGACATGGCTGAGATGTTTATAGCTTTTTGCTTATATTTTAAAGTCTTTCTGCTTATATCTTAAGACGTTTGCTACAAAAATTAGCAGTAGTTACTGTTCGATATTTATCGGTCTCTTTCGGTAGTTCGTTCGTGTCGCGACCGTGTGCCGCCAGATGGCGTTTTTCGTAGTATAAAAATGGTATGGCCGCGTTGTCTGAACGGTCTGAACGCTATAGTTTTCGTGTGTAACATATAAATTCGCACGTTGTTTGTTATCGCGTAAAAACTTACTCTGCCTATGACTTTTAGTTAGGCGTCGGTTGTAGTTCTTGGAATCAGTAATCGGGTCATATTTTGGCCACCGTGCCCGGTCTTGGTTTGAATTGGTATTAAGTGTAGTGTGCAAGGATTCGGCTATTCCTCCCGGTCTCGAATCCTCAGGGAAGTATCTACACACATATTTCAGACAATAGACACATCATAACATCACCTACCTATCTATCAGTCCACTACATTCCTCAACTTCCCATGACCAGCATCTGCAAGGGTCTGGTGAGTACCTACTCTAAGTTCTTAGTTACTCTCATAGGGCACTATTATCGAACAATCCTGGTAGCAGAGCGTGGTTTAATATATTAAAATATTGGTTTCGTAATAGTTATTGAGTCCTTTGTGAAAATTATTAAAATTATTTGCATCAAAATTAAAATAAGTGGGTAACTTTTTTATCGTATTCAATTGTACTTAATACGTAGTGTTCATATTTTTTTTCTGAATGTAGGTAGTTACTGACTCATTGGAGGAACATTCTCAAGAGTATTCTAGGTACTATTATTCTTGTCGATTGTAATAGGTATTTACATTTATAACTTTATAACTCACGTAACTTGCATAGCGCCTGTTATTTGCGTGTCGTAGGCAGACTACTTTCTTATATCGTTATTGAAATATTTTCGATATTTATTTTATTTATTTTTTGTTATTTGATTATATCGTTTGAAGAACATATACACATAATATATCGTTCAGACCGTCTGTTCGTTCTGAATTATATTATAAAATAATATTTTTGTTACATCGATCTTATTTACTACAACTTGTATCCGAGTGTTTAGCAGTTCGTTTGTAACCGTTTCGTTTATTATTTTTAAATAATGGCACCGACATTAACAATTGCAGAGGCTAAAGCAAGTTTATCGAATATAGCTCGCTGGCTTACGTCAGCTGTTTCTTTAGTCGGTCGTGCGGATAGGGTTGCTGCGCTCAAGGACCGTATTGAAAAGGTGCCTATCAAGGTGGATGTCCTGGATTCGGTCTACCGGGTATTGCTGCAGTCGGATGACCCCAAACTAATAGAATACGGTAATTCGGAGTACGACCATTGCATGACGATGGTTGATCAGCTGATGGAAGCAGCGGCCACGGGGCAGGTTAACCAATCACCTGCCCCCTCCATCGTGCTGTCGGATAGTATTTACCATGAGCGTTTGCCGACCTTAAATGTGCCGACCTTTGCGGGTTTTCTTGAACAATGGCCTAGTTTTGTAGCACTTTTTGAAAGCGTAGTACACCGCCGTCGGGACTTGGCGGATTCGCAAAAGTTTGGATATTTACTTACGTGTTTAAAAGATGAGCCTCACTCTTTAGTTAAGCATTTGGAAATTAATGATATTAATTACGGTATAGCTCGGGATTTATTAACCCGTCGTTATCAAAATACGCGACGGATCGCTGATTTACATGTGGCGGCTATTTTAAAAATCCCTCAACTGTCATCGGTTCACCAGTTGCGGTTCGATCTTTTGAACCCCCTCTTAGTCGCTATAAATGCTCTCAAGGGTTTGAACTTCCCCGTAACCGAGTGGTCTTTTATATTATTACATATTATTTTGAATAAGTTACCAGGGGAAATTAGATCTCGTTTTGAACAGTTGCACGGTGGAGACTCGGCCTCGGACATACCGACATTTGACTTGTTAGTGGGTTTTTTGGAGGATCAGAGTCGCAAAATAGAAAACTTGCCCACTGTGCCATTGCCGGGGCGTTCGCATCTTATTGATTCGTCCAGGCCCCGTCCACCTCGTCCGCAACTTATGCGAGACGTGGGCCCGGGACGTCCGCCTCGCGTTATGGCCGTCGAGCGACCAGGTAGGTGTGGGGTGTGTTATGGGGGAAATCACACACCCTTAGAGTGTACTCAGTTTCTGAGAGCTAGTGTGTCACGAAGACGTTTTCTCGCCCGTAGGTTAGGGCGTTGTTATACTTGTTTGGGGTCACATATGGCCAATGTATGTGATGACAAGCAACCGTGTCGGCATTGTGGTGGGCCTCACCACACACTCCTCTGTCAGCCGAACCGGACTGGCAATCAAGGTGGGTTGTTACCGGCTCACACGGGCGGGGGTTCGAATCGACACCACTCACCTTCGTCTCCCGTGCGTCGTCAGGCCTCATCGTCTTTTTCACAGCAGATTATAGGGACGGTGGTCGCGCCTCATAGGTATTCACATGGTGGTGCACCGTCCGCTCAAGTTAATATCGCGGAGCGGGCACACATAAACGAGTACAGGCCATTCTCGCCACCTACGTCTGAGCGCCCTCGCGTTACTCGTGAGTTGCGAGCGGGCAGCAGTGTCCATGGTTCGGCGATGAGGTCGCGCGCTAATCGGCTGCCGCCGGTGCCCGAGTGGGACTCGTATGACCATATGACCTTCAGTCCACCTCAAGAACAGCGGCAACGGGAATCCTGGAGTCAGCAGTCGCCAGGGCGTGCCGATTTATGTTGACTCGCAGCAGCAGTCTCGCCAACCACATCCCCTCCAGCGACTATTGTCTTACCCACCGCGCAGGTTATGGTGCACTCACCTCGCGGAACTGGATTAGTGGCACGGGCTATTTTGGACTCCGGTGCTCAGGGGTCTCTCATGTCATTTTGGTTGGCGAGGCGTCTCCGTTTAAGGATGTCCTCACGGAGTCAGGAAATTATTGGAGTAGGTGGAGTTCCGGTGGACAACGTAGTAGGTAAGGTGTCGTTCTCCTTCTCTTCCTTATTCCACCCTAGTATAAAATATAATTTAAGTGCTGTTGTTTTGATGAACGTCTTAGGTAATCATCCTCAGGTTTCTTTATCACCGGAGGTACGGCGTCTTACATCCGGTTTAACATTAGCCGACTCTCATTTCCACCTACCTAGACCTGTGGAGCTCTTACTGGGAGCAGATGTCATCGGTCTACTGAAACTGGACAGAACTATCTTACTTCAGTCGGGAGGTTTAGTCGCGATTCCAACAAACTTGGGATCTGTCATTATGGGTCCAGTATATTCCCACGCCTTTCAGGTTTCGGATACCACGTTGCAGGTAGGACTCTCTCTCGCTGATTCTCTTCAGCGTTTTTGGGAAGTTGAGGAGCCCCCTGCTGCGTCCCGGAATCGACCAGTCGATGACGAATGTGAGTCATATTTCTTGGCAAATACTGGTCGTTTTGCTACAGGTAGATTTTTTACTCGATTGCCCTTTCTGGATCCCCGTCCACGTCTAGGTAACTCCTGGACTGTAGCCGAAAGGAGGTTACTGTCTATGGAGCGCCGGATGTGTCATGATAACGAATTCCGCATAAAGTACACAGAATTCATGAGAGAATACAAGGAGCTGGGCCACATGACGCTGTCACAGTTCAAGTGGAAAGACCATGAGCATTATTTCATTCCTCATCACGCCGTGTTCAAGAATGGTAAGATTCGGGTGGTGTTTGATGGTTCGTCACCTTCATCGTCAGGTGTCTCTTTAAATGATTGCTTGATGTCAGGTCCCAAGCTTCAAGTGGATATTGCGGATATTTTAACTGGTTTTCGTCGCCATCGGGTTGTTTTTGTAGCCGACATTAAAATGATGTTCCGTCAGGTAGTAATCCACCCTGATGATAGGCGTTTCCAGCTGATACTCTGGAGAGAGAATTCTAATTGTCAACTGCAAGTATACGAATTGAATACAAACACTTACGGATTGAGGTCCAGCCCGTTCATTGCAATCCGTTCCTTGTTGCATTTAGCCGATCGCGAACGTCTGCGATTTCCGCGCGCAGCCGCCGTCTTCCCCTCAGACGTATATGTCGACGATATTTGCACAGGTGCCTCGTCGGTGGAAGAGGCGTTGGTGTTGAAGGATGAGTTGATAGGGCTGCTTAAGGCTGGTGGCTACGAGCTAAGGAAATGGATATCTAACTCTCCAGATGTCTTGGAGGGTTTGCCGCCAGAACACCAGCAGGAACCTCATCTTTTTCGGAATCCTGACAATCCGGACTCCATCGCAGTACTAGGAGTTCAGTATCGGCCAGCTCAGGATATATTCACTTATTCGGTTGAGCCATCAGAGCCAATGAAACGGTGGACTAAACGCTTGGTTTTATCCACGGTCGCACGTATATTTGATCCAAATGGTTGGGTAACTCCTGTGGTTTTTTGGGCTAAATGTTTCTTGCAGGAGTTGTGGATCTCTGGTCTCGATTGGGATAGTCCTTTGACAGGAGATTTGCTGTCCTATTGGCTACGGTTTTATGCGACACTCGCAGACCTTCAGCATATCTATTTACCTCGTTCTACTCTACCCATCAGTTGCTGTCGAGCCAGTCTTCATGGGTTCTCGGATGCATCGGAGTATGGTTATGCGGCTGTTGTTTATCTTCGCACCGTTGATAGTAGCGGTCAAGTCCATGTTCGGTTAGTCGTAGGAAAAAGTAAGGTTGCGCCCTTGCGCACCAAATTAACAATTCCTAAGTTAGAGTTGTCAGGAGCAGCTTTGCTCACTCGTCTTCTGAGTCATGTTGTTACCAACACCTTAGGGAAATGGATTAAATTTGATTCGGTAACAGCTTGGACTGATAGTCAAATTGTCTTATCATGGCTTAAGGCTTCTCTTCATGCCTTGGAAACCTTCGTGGCCAATCGCGTATCTCAAATACGATCGTCAACGGTTTCAATGGATTGGCGTCATGTACCAGGTCCGATCAACCCAGCCGATTGTGCATCACGTGGGCTGATTGCTTCACAAATCATCAATCATCCCTTATGGTGGGGACCAGATTGGCTGGCCTCTTCTGAAGATATGTGGCCTGCCCCAATGACAGAGTGTGTCGATCCTCTTCCAGGTTTAAGGGTACTCGCTGCTGAGATAGCTGAAGAGGGATCGCCGGATCCGATGCTTAACCGATTTAGTACTCTCGGCAAGCTCATTGCTGTGACCGGTTGGATAAGAAGATTTCTTCACAACTGTCGAAATCGGTCACAGCCAGTAGTTTCCTCAGTCTTATCTCCTCAAGAACGCCATGATGCCCTCCTCAGTTGCGTTAGGATTGTGCAAGTTCAGTCGTTTGGTAAGGAAATCAAACTTCTCCGTCAGGAGAAGCAACAGCTGCGAGGTAGTCTTGCTCGTCTTAATTTGTTTCTTGACGAGTCTGAATTGTTGCGAGTAGGGGGCCGACTGCGTAATTCAGAATTATCTTACGGGGCTCGACATCCCCTTTTATTGCCGAAGCACGGTCATTTTGTTGAGCTGCTTATCAAGGACCGCCATGTTCGAAATTGTCATGCTGAATTGAATGCATTACTGGCTTGTCTGCAGCGTGACTTTTGGATTTTGTCTGCCAGGCGAGCGGCTCGGAGTGTCATATTTAAATGTATTCCGTGTTATAGATTGAAAGGCACATTGACTCAACCCCTAATGGGTGACTTACCATCGGATCGGGTCAGACCCGCTCGGCCCTTTGTCAATGTTGGCATAGATTTTGCGGGTCCATTTTCGGTTAAAACATCAAGTGTTCGTAATGCCAGACATGTTAAGGCTTATTTGTGCGTATTTGTGTGTTTGTTTTCAAAGGCTGTGCACTTGGAACTCGTTTCAGCACTGTCCACCGAGGCCTTTATTGCATGTCTGTCACGGTTTGTTAGTCGGCGCGGATTGCCTCATTTGATCCGTTCAGATTGTGGAACAAATTTTAAGGGTGCAGACCGATACTTGAAGGAAGTCGTTCAATTCTTATCTGATAATCACACCTACATCGGCTCGGAGTTGTCCAAACGTGGTGTGACCTGGATTTTTGATCCTCCCGGCTATCCTTCGTGGGGCGGAATATTCGAAGCTGCCGTCAAGGTCGCCAAGGTCCATCTCCGCCGTGTGATTGGGGAAACGATCCTCACCTTTGAGGAGTTGCAGACAGTATTTTGTAAGGTCGAAGCGGTCCTGAACTCGCGCCCTCTTTGTCCTATTTCGTCTGACCCCAGTGACCTGGAACCCTTAACTCCAGGTCACTTCTTAATTGGCAGTCCCATGACTTCCTTGCCAGAGTATCCGTTTGTTGATGTCGCTGCCAATCGATTGTCGCGTTTTGAGCTGCTCCAGCAAATTACGCAATCATTCCACCGTCGGTGGTCCTTGGAGTATTTACATTTGCTGCAGCAACGGGTTAAATGGACAGATAAAACTAACCCACCGCGTGTAGGCGATCTTGTCATCTTAAAGGAATCGAACTTACCTCCTTTGCAATGGAGGCTCGGTCGGATACTTCAATTATTTCCCGGGTCGGATGGTATTCCTCGAGTCTCTGAAGTTAAGGTTGGAGATTCAGTTTTGAAGCGGGCTGTCGCGACTCTCTCCCGCTTACCGATTGATTAACCTCCGTTAGAATGCCTTCATCCAGACACGGTCTGGCTGGGGCGGGGGACTGTTCGATATTTATCGGTCTCTTTCGGTAGTTCGTTCGTGTCGCGACCGTGTGCCGCCAGATGGCGTTTTTCGTAGTATAAAAATGGTATGGCCGCGTTGTCTGAACGGTCTGAACGCTATAGTTTTCGTGTGTAACATATAAATTCGCACGTTGTTTGTTATCGCGTAAAAACTTACTCTGCCTATGACTTTTAGTTAGGCGTCGGTTGTAGTTCTTAGAATCAGTAATCGGGTCATATTTTGGCCACCGTGCCCGGTCTTGGTATGAATTGGTATTAAGTGTGGTGTGCAAGGATTCGGCTATTCCTCCCGGTCTCGAATCCTCAGGGAAGTATCTACACACATATTTCAGACAATAGACACATCATAACAACACCTACCTATCTATCAGTACACTACATTCCTCAACTTCCCATGACCAGCATCTGCAAGGGTCTGGTGAGTACCTACTCTAAGTTCTTAGTTACTCTCATAGGGCACTATTATCGAACAGTTACCAAAGATGAATTCAATAAACTCAATGATGCATGAGCCTCTTTTCGATGTTTTTTTGTCAGGACGAGTCCGGTCTAGCCAACCCATTCATACAGTGTACTAGGTGGCATTACCACTATTTAATCTAATTAGAACTTTTACTCTTAGTGTATTTTATATACTCATAGTTCACTATATTGTAAGTATTTATCCTTGATAATGTTTATTTGTAATCTACTTTTAGTGTACAAAAAAAACACGGAGAGACAATATTACAATATTATTTATGATACATAAATCAGTTGATAATTTAGATAAATAGATACTAACATCTTCTTGTAAATTACAGGAAACACGTATAAATAAAAGAAATTGGTATATTAATATTAACTTCCTATAAATTGTCGGCTCCATTGGCTAATAATATTTTAGGACGGGGATTAGAAAGTTCTGTGGTCGACTTGCAACAAACTCGTTAAAATTGTTTTTTTTGTTTTACTGTACGTTCTTCATTGACAATTATTTTATGTAAAGTTCATAGTTAGAAAAAAATAATTTAAATTAGTATAATATTAATTTATAATTTAGGGGGAAAAGACCAAAAAACAGTTGTTCCTCAATTTATGCCAATATAATGTTTGTAAGGAAAACATGTACATAATTTTAATACCAGAGGCAAGCGTAAACTTGTGTTACCGTGTCATCGCCTGCACAAAGTATACAAGTCGTTGTTGGGAATGGGTGTATGCTTCTATAATAGGGTCTCTTCGCATATTCTGTCTCTCTCTTCCAATCGGTCTAGGCTGGCTGTGAAGAATCGCCTCGTTGCTAGTGCATGCTACACTATCAATGGTTTCATGACGGACTAGTCGTCTTGGGACCGTGAAGTTGCTGGCTCAGCGCGGATTGTGTAGTTTGCGTGTTAGAATTTGTTCACTTATTTTGGCGTGAAGGCATTTTGTAATCATTTCTGATAGTAATCTAAACTTCTAATTTTGAGTTTGCCTTGACGTTGTTTTTGTTGTTTGCTATTTATAAATTTTCGCACCCCAAGCCGGCCGGTCACCGTGGGGGAAGACGACCAACACCCTCCAACAAATTTGCCATCTAATACAAGACAACGGACACGAAATAGAAACAGTCTATATCTGTGTACACTAAATACAAGAACCTTGAGAACACCAGAGAGTCTGGAAGAGTTAGAGTTAGCTATTAAAAACATCAAATGGGATATTATGGGCATAAGCGAGATGCGAAGAATAGGAGAAGGAATAGACGAGAGAAGCAATTTCATTATGTATCACAAAGGCGAAGTCGCTGGACATAGAGGAGTAGGATTTTTGGTAAAACTATACCTTAAAAGTAAAATAACTGGGTTCGAAGGGATATCTGATAGAATAGCTGCGATCCATATACACCTACCGAAACATTCTAAAAATTGGACAGTCATCCAAGTCTACTCGCCGACAGAACAAGCAACAAAAACGGACATAGATAACTTTTACAAAAACCTAACAGAAATTACCGAAAAATATTCGAAAAACAATTTAGTACTAATGGGTGACTTTAATGCTCAAGTCGGCGCCCGAGCACCTGGGGAAGAACAAATAATAGGGAAATACGGGAGTGGCAAAAGAAGCGAGAACGGAAAAAAACTAGTAACATTTCTGCTTGAGAATAATTTAACTATACTGAACTCCGTGTTCCGAAAAAAACCGAAAAGCAAATGGACTTGGCTGTCTCCCGACGGAAAAACTAGAAACGAGATCGACTACATAATAACTAACAAAGTAAAGGCATTTAGTGACACAGGAATAATACAAAATCTAAACTTCAATACCAACCACCGTATGGTACGCAGCAGTATATATGAAAGTGGTACAAAAAAATCTAGACCGAAAGCAATTCAAATGAACAAAATACAAATAAGCAACGAAATTTGGAACCCGATCAATGCCATAGAGGATTTAATGACAGTTGCTACCTCAGATATAGATTTAAAAGAAAAATATAACAAGATAGAAAACAAGCTCAAAGATCAGACAAGAACAGATATTACAAAGAGTCAACAAACCTATTTAAGTGAAGAAACTATAAAACTTATTGAAGACAGAAAAAATCTTATAGCAAAAAAGGACAAGAAGGAAAACCAAAAAGAAATCTCTAACCTTAGCAAACAGATACGCGAAAAAATTAGAAAAGACAGGATTATTAAAAGAAACAAAACACTAGAGAATTACATCAGCAAAACAGGAGGCACGAAGAAGGCGCTTAAGGAACTTCGAGATCAGGGTAAAGAATGGATAACAAAATTAAAAGATAAAAATCGACCAACTATATCACGCAACAAAATACAAAATATAGCAACAGACTATTACCGCTCAATATACGAAGAACAGAACCCAAATCAGCTAAAAACACAATTACCCGCTAAAGAACAAAACATTTACAACAAGGTCGAAGACATACCAGAAATATTAGAATCAGAAGTAGAAAAGTCTATAAAAAGTCAAAAGATGGAAAAAGCCCCTGGTCCAGACAAAATAACAAACGAACTCATAAGAGGTTCAATTAAAGAAATAACCCCATTGCTAACAATGGTATTTAATGAGATTCTATTTACGGGCAGATTTCCAAGTCAATGGGCAGAATCGCACATAATACTTCTGCACAAAAAAGGTCCCAAAGACGACATAGGAAATTATAGACCCATTTCTCTCATATCCAATGTGTACAAAGTTTTTGCTAAGGTAATATTGGGAAGAATATCACGTACACTCGATGAAAACCAACCTGTGGAGCAGGCTGGGTTCAGAAAGGATTTCAGCACCATTGATCACATACATACACTAAAACAGCTTATACAAAAATACAACGAATACAACAAAAACATTTACCTGACCTTCATAGACTACTCCAAGGCTTTCGATAGTATCTCACACGAATCAGTATGGCAAAGTCTACAAGAGCAAGGCATCCAAAACGTTTATACCAATATCATCAAAAATATTTACAGTCAAAGTAAAGCCAGAATCAAACTAGAATCTATAGGAAATGCTTTTCCAATGAATAGGGGTGTCAAACAAGGTGACCCACTCTCGCCAAAGCTTTTCACAGCAGTGCTTGAACACATGTTCCGAAAGTTAGAATGGGAACACTCAGGAATAAACATAAATGGATCACGGCTGAACCATCTAAGGTTCGCTGACGACCTGGTTATATTGGAAGAGGACCCACTAATACTGGAATCCATGGTACAAAACCTTGTAGACCGGAGCAGAGAAATAGGGCTGGAAACCAACATGAGCAAAACCAAAATGATGACCAACTCTGTACCTGTAGACATAATCATTAACGGACAGAAACTTGAATATGTAAAGGATTATGTATACTTGGGCCAGATTATATCAACAGACGACCAAATGTCCAAAGAAATAGACAAAAGAATTGCAACTGGTTGGAACAAGTATTGGAGCCTAAAAGAAGTAATGAAGAGCAAAGAACTGGGTATGCAGATCAAGAAGAAGACGTTTGATACCTGCATTCTGCCCTGCCTTACCTATGGCTGTGAAACCTGGGCTCTGACAAATCAACACAGGGACAAACTAGCAGCTTGTCAGAGAAGCATGGAAAGGAGCATGCTAGGTCTAAAACTAATGGATAAAGTCAGGAGTACAGACATCAGGAACAGAACAAAATTAACAGATATACTGACACGTATTGATCAACTCAAATGGAGATGGACGGGACATATGCTCCGTTGCAAAAAGGGAAAGTGGAGCAAACTGATTACAGCTTGGTACCCAAGGGACGGCTCTAGAACCCGAGGTCGCAAAGCCAGAAGATGGGAGGATGACCTGAAATTGACCTTAGGCCCCCTTTGGCTAAGAATAGCAGAAGACAGAAAGCAGTGGAAAGAGTTGGAGGAGGCCTTTGCCGTAAGGCACACCGAAATAAGGGACATTTTGTAACATGTTGTAAATTCAGTGTAGCATATAATTATAAATATTTAACTTTAAGATCACATGTTGTTTATTCGGAAATAAAAGGCTTAATTATTATTATTATTTATAAATTTTATCATTGCACACACTTGTTGCACAACTTTACTACTCTAAATAGAAGATGTCGCGTCAATTGTGTATATATTGTAATTGTGTATATATCTGAATCCAGTTATAGTCAATTCATAGAATTGACTATAACAGTAACTATGATTTTGAATTAGTTGGGTCTAACTGTGATGGTCGAGTATTCTGGCTCCTAGACCTTTTATGCACGAGCCTACTGCTACGTTTTCAGTAGCGACATTAATATTATTGTTATTAATTTCAAATGATTTTGAAAAGATTATTAGGCGAATGGGTTTCTTGCCCGATTCTTCTTATACTGATACTCCTTCTACGATGCTCCTAGATTCGGAATCGGGCCGCTTGTGGCGATTGCGTCCGTGTGTTCTTGTTTCAAGGAGGCACTTTCCTCAAGTTCCTTCAGTTTAAATAATAAGTTTTGTACATTGTCTACTTTTTAAAGGTCTATGAAAACCTAAGAAAATAAAAGTCTTTTGAATTTCAGTAATTAAAGGTTTATTTTAATTTAATTTAACTGCGATATTGTTTCTATAAGCAATAAAAGCAACAAAATATTGTCAATTCAGCCCCAAATGAGGAGGTTCAAAGAACAGTGAAGCCGCCATTACTTATGTGACAATATATTTTAAATAATTACTTGAATTTCTCGCTTTTAGTATTCACTAGGCATAATGCAAAATATTATCTAAACTATTTTAAATAATGTTATTATGGGAATGCGGACAAAGTAGCAAAGGGACACCTGGTGGTTAGCGAGAGACTTCCATAAACATCTGCCACACCGGTAGGGTTCTACCCAAATAAAATGCGGCATTAGCAGAGGCAACGAACTGCACAGAACTACCACTAAACATATATTCAAATTTGGCCTGTGAATGTGACCAAACCCCCGATATCCCAGTAAAGTTTAGTAAATAATATTCATGTATACGGCAGAATATTTTAATAAGAATAACGTATCTTATCTGGAACGTTCATTCAGTGGATGATAAAAATTAAATTCACTTAATCCTCATCTCGTGGGCACCTTAAGTTCAACGGAATTCCTTTTTAGAGAAATTACTTTTTGCACGAATTCTAAGACGCCACATTTACATATTTGTCGTCGCGAAGCGAAAAATTAAAATTTTACGCGGTGACCTATAAGTTTGCACTTTATTTTTTGGTTTTATTTTTAATAGTAATATTATCAAATATTATAATCCATTAATATAACGACGCCCCAATTGCCCAATTTGCAGGGTAGGCAGAGAATATACAGCAACATAAGCCACGATTTTTGCTTTTTCAACTTTCAGAAGTCTTATCATAATAATAATATCTTGGACACAGTACACACAGCGCCCTCTAGTTCCAAGCTAAGCTACTAAATGCTTGTATCATGGATACTAGATAACGGATATTAATACATATACTTATATACTTACATAGTTATAATACATAGAAAATCACCCAGACGCCACACAAATATTCATGTTTGTCACAAATATTTGTGCTCGGGTGGGAATCGAACCCACGACCTCATTGCTGCAGCCGCTAGTTTCACCAATGCGCCACGAGGCCCGTCATTCTTATCATGCATGCTCTTTTGGTTTTTAAGGCTCGTGATATAACTATTCACGAGAACAGGTTTGTTTATAGAAAGTGTCGTGGCAGTCCTCAATCCTTGCATCCTCTATTGTTGATCCATTGCACAAGCACAGATCATGTTGAAAGTTGGTGAATAATTGTGAATTTCTGGGGAAAACGTCGACGAGCACCGGAACAAACTTGTGTCTGAAATCGAAACTTTACTTAGTCAAGTTTCGGACTGGGGCCCACTAAACTTCTTGGTCCAATTCAACCCTAAGAAGACACAGGTCTGCGCGTTTACCGCTAAAAAGACACCCTTTGGCGTAGCTCCCTGTTTTGAGAGCACTCCCTTACCCGCCTCAGCCGCTATCGGAATTCTTGGTGTCGACTTGTCGAGTGACGTCCAGTTCCGCGGTCATCTAGAGGGCAAGGCCAAATTGGCCTCAAAAAAGCTTGGTGTGCTCAATAGAGCGGGACAGTATTTCGCGTCAGGTCATCGCCTGCAAATTTACAAGGCGCAGGTCCGTCCTCATGTGGAATACTGTTCACATCTCTGGGCGGGGGCACCCCAGTACCAGCTTACTCCATTTGACCGCATCCAACGATGCGCGGTTCGACTTGTCGACAACCAAGCTCTTACCGATGGGCTTGATCCTCTGGCGTTGCGGAGAGAGGTGGCATCACTATGCATCTTCTATCGCATATACCACGGGGAGTGCTCTGAGGAATTGTTCGGATTAATAGCGCCAGCTGATTTTCGCCATCGCTCGAAGCTCGTTTGCCCCCTTCTATCATAAAAAAAAACATGTTCCATATTTATTAGAGCAGATTTAGATTTAGATTAGAATATCCGCCGTCTATTACATGGAAGTAGATAAACATTCATTATGTGTATTTGTATTTCCAACGACGCCAGGTAGTTTAGGGAATGAAAAAAATAATAGAATTTCAATTGGGACGTAATTCAATAGAAGCGTTGCGTCGACACAAACAAACAGAAAACATCGTCTCGATCATTCAAATATAATAATCTGTTTCAATTGGGGAACATCGTATGAAATAACTTCGTCAGTACAAAATATTTGGAAATATTGAAATGCTATTGATAACGATTTTAAGCATCATTTCGACGACTTCAAAATATAAATAGAATATCCTCTGAAGAAATAGTTGTCTTTTTTATATATGTAGTTTTATTAAATACTATTATTGACAGATTTTTGTTGATTCGTGAGAATGTAATAATTTCACAAATTATTAATGTAATGTTAATATAAACGTAACATAACTTCACGCCATTGTTACCCCAAGGTGTAGGCAGCGGCTGTTAAGCCTCGTCTCGCCGTTATGTTTACGTCCCAAATGGAATAGGTGGCGAACCTCTATTGCCATACCGGGCACAAAGTTTTCAGTCATCAATATTTATCACACTTAACTTCCGAAAACAATTTCCAAGGGTCATTGGTGTGAGACAGTGTCAGGATTCGAACCCGGACCTCTGGATCAGATTGTTGCGGGGTGTGATCCAAGTACTATTATGCAAAGTACTATTATGTTTAGTGATAGTATTGGAAGAAATATGGGTTCAATGTCAAATTCACTCTTAGGGGAACATTCAGTTGTGAACCATTGCTATCCTTCTGCATCATAATAATATGAGGAAATTATGAAAAGAATTAGAAATTTTAAATTAACCAAACATAATAACCTCATTATTTTAGTGGAAAATAGAGGAAATGTGAACAAAAAAGATATAATTAGTTATTATGATTATTTATTGTCTCTCAACCTAAATGTAAACAGTATGATGATGATGTAACAAAAAACAGTAAGGAGCTGCCAGAAGCGGAAAATAATCTTAGGCATAAGTTGAATAATGTACTCCATACATTAAGTACATATAATGATAAACTTCATCTGATTGATACTAACAGTTTTGTTAGCAACAAATTATACAATCTGACAAGAGGTAGATATTACCTCACTAATAGTTTTAAGCGACAGATAGCACTTTCGCTATCCTATTTTTTTGATATTCTAGCCAATAACCTGGCTACTAAATATTGTTTTGGGAAGACTATTGATATAGAATCTTCCATTGAGAGGTCTAATGACATAGAATCTTCTATTAATTATTCTAGTAATAATGACATTAATTATAATTTAGCTTCTTTTGAGCATAAGCCTGTCATATCTTGTAATCATTTAAATTTACTGCATAAATGGGCCGGCTCGACTGGTGAAATACGACCTCTCAGAAGACCGACGTAAAGTGGCTCATACCGCGTTTCGTTCGGTGAGCGAGGTACCCAGAGGCCCACCCCCTTCCCCATCCTTTCCTATCCCCTTCCCTTAAAGGTCGGCAACGCAACAGTAACACTATATGTACTGCTGGTGTCCATGGGCGGCGTTAGTTGCTTACCATCAGGTGACACGCCTGCTCGTTTGCCCTCCTATCCCGTAAAAAAAAATTAATGAGACAATAGAGGTTGGCTCAAACTTATTACATTCCCTGATAATAAATAAATAAATTTGGCCATACAGTTGGAAATCATGTAAAATTATATCCAAGGATTTTCAAACGCGTTTGTCAAGTCGCGAAATCTATTTTTATTAAATCTAAATTTAAAAATAGTAGTAGTGAGATTCAAGCCACATGGACAGTCATCAATGAAGAGACTGGTAAGAGTCGAAACAAGGACTCAGAATTTACGTTAAATATCAATGGTCATGTTACCAAGTCAGATTATGAGGTTGCCAATGCCTTTAATGATTTTTTTCTGTTTTCCCTGTTAATCTTACTAGTGCTCTACGCTCTTCCACTTCCATTGCAGAGTCTTTGCTTAAAGATAACGTGGGGTAAGATTATTAGAATGCATATTTGAAGCCTGGGAGGAGACACGGGATACCTATGGAATATTTTGTGACTTGTCTAAGGCTTTTAATTCTGTGCAGCATGAAACTCTGGTTAGATAATTACACCACTACGGTATAAGAGGCATCGCTTTGGATCTTCTCATTTCTTACTCGTATCTGAGTGATAGGATTCAAAGAGTATATGTTAACGGAAAGCTATCACATGGATCAGCTGTAGCAATTGGAGTGCCACAAGGCTTTATTTTGGGACCTTTCCTGTTTCTTTTGTAGATTAACTACACGCACTACGGCTCGCCCGAGCTGTTCCTCCGTCACCTCCAGCTCGTTGGACCACGGAGTGTTGTCCGACTGAGACGGAGGATCCGAGGGACCGCCCTGGACCCTAGGGAAGAATGCGTCTACGACTCCTCCCACGACCTCCGGGTCCAGGGACTCCGTCAACGGAAGGACCCACGGGGTCAGCTTGTCCAGTACCATTTTGTACGGGCGTCCCAATGGGTCCCTGTCCAGTCCCTCGACAACAGGTCGGATACCTACAAGGTGTAAATGGTAAGTACGTCAGTAATTCGCCAATATGAGGATGGAGTTATCAGGTTGTGTGTCTCTTATGCAGACTCACCAGATTGTAGCCTATAAAACACCGAGAAACTGGCTACCTTCCGCCTCGCTCAAAGCTTTCCAAATCATTGTGGACCAACACAGGATCGCCAATCAATCATTTAGCCCGCCTCTCCATCGAATCCAGCATCGATAGGCAGCACCCGCCCAAATGTGACTACAATATTCCACGCAAGATTGGACTTGAGCTTTGTATAAGGTTAAAAGTATCCTGGTGTGAAATGCTGGTTCACCTTCACAAAAATGCCAAGCTTCCTTTGCTCCCTACTTTGGATTCGATGAACCGTCCAAAGTTAAGGTTTTGAGATATTTCAACACCTATTAACTGTAGGCGGTCAGAGTATTCTAATGCCACACAGTGGAAAGTAGGAGCCAAGGTGAAAAGGCTCCTTTGGCAGGGATAAGACACATTTAAGTTTTGGCGGCATTGAATCTCACAAGATCGGCATCGCCGGCAGTTATCGATAACTGCCTTGAATGTGAGATTCATTCGCTCTACTATGGCACTTGCTCCTGATTGGCCCGAGCTCGTAATTCGTACATATCAACGATGGTGGTATTATCCGCATATCCATAAACACCGGACTTATACAGGTCGTTGATATGTATCAAAAAGAGCGTTGCAGATAGTACTATCCTATTAAGAACACCAGCGTTGGTCGACAAAGGCTCTGATGCGCGGCCGTCGACTATAACACGGAGTGTTGTTCAGTGTTCACTCAGGTAGTCCCTTATTCGTGCGACCAGGCCAGAGGGTATCCCGAATGCTGGAAGTGTTTTATTAAAGTGATGTTTTGTTGACAGATTAAATTATATGTCCACTTAGAGACAAGACGCAGGTAATCATGATAGGCAGTAGTTGGCTCACCTCAAAAATTGACAAATCAGTTACCGAAAATTATTTTTGAGGACACTGTAATCACTGTGAAAAGGTAAAGAATCTTGGCCTTATTATTGACCCTGATCTAACTTGGGGTCGCAGCTACAAGAGGTAAGCCGAAATCTGTTTGCTTCTGGAGGGTCTCTCAGAAGACTTAGAAATTTCTTACCCATAGCCACCAAAATTGCGCTTGCAAATTCTGTTCTTCTGCCCATCCTTGATTATGCAGATGTCAGCTATCCTGATCTCGCCGAATACCAATTAGATAAACTTGAGCGTCTCCAAAATCTTTGCATAAGATTTATATTTGGCTTACGCAAAATGATCATGTTTCACAATTTCGAAAACAACTCAAGTGGTTACCAATACGATTTCGCCAGAATGCTCGTATCCTTTCAGTTTTATCTAAAATACTGTTCAACCCTTCAACTCCTTCCTATTTCAAAGTACTTACATGACACTCATTGGCAGAATTTGATGTCATCGCACAATTTGAGACTTAAAGTGCCACCACATTCCACAAGTTTCTACGCCAAATCCTTTACCATTAAAGCAGTAAACTTGTGGAATGAACTACCGGAGGAAATTCGACGTGCTAAGACCCTAAGGGCGTTCAAGAAAATGGTGAAAGAACACTATCTGGAATCATCACAATAAAACTATTACTACATCCACGTCAAGTTATTAGTCATTCTTAGTGTATTAAGTATGTATGTGTTTTTAAGTATGTGTATGTTAATATATGTACGTGTATGTAAATGTGTGTATATTGATTAATTATATTTAAATATGTAAAGATATTAAATATCTTGTATGTAATGGTATGTATATACAGCGTGTCCCACATTGGGTATATCAAGCCGCGAGGGCTGTATACAGGATGGAATTGCCTATCGGATGGCTATATTTAAAATGCGATAAGTCGAAATTTTAGATCTGAAAAAAAATTAATAATTCCTACTGAGTCCGCAAATAATAATATTTGACATGGTCACCCTACTATAAAGACTTTCATTGATATCACATACACACATACACAAGAAATCGTAACATATGGTACGATTTCTTGTGTACCTACAACACGGATATAAAAATTTAGACCTTATTCTTTAGTAGTAGAGCCGATATTGCTAAGTTATGGTGAGATATAAAATAAAAATTTTGTATTTCATTCTGAATAAATAAAATTCATTCATAGTTTAATACATATCTAACCAGATTTTTCGTTTAAGATTTATGGTGAACACTTACCATTTCTCAGTGTGACTACAAAAAAGGTTCAATGTGCTGTCCTCCTCTCGTAACACATAGGTTTACACGCCGCGATACAGATTGTGTGGCACGGCTCAGATACTCCGGTGTTAGAGTACCACAAGCTTCCACAATTTTTTGGCGCATATCATTCACAGTTTCACACTGCGTAGCATACACCACACTTTTCAAATATCCCCACAAAAAAAAGTCCATTGGCGTTAAATGGGCGACCGTGGTGGCCATGGAACAGTTCCAGAACGTCCAATCCACGCATGAAAGCGATCGTCCAGATATTCGCGTACAGAACGAGTGTAATGCGCTTGCGCGCCGTCTTGCTGGAAAATCATGTCGCGGTAAACTAACAAAGGAAGGCCTTCAAGTTCTTCCTCCAAGGTGGTCCTCAACATTTCCAAGTAGATTTCACCGTTCAACCGGTCCGGCAAAAATACAGGGCCTATCAATTTGTCACCGATAATACCGGCCCACACATTAATTTTCCACCTGTGCTGAAAATGGCTTTGACGAAAAGCATGTGGATTTTCATGGGATCAGTAGTGCTCGTTGTGGCTATTGGATAGTCCAAAACGAGTAAAGGTAGCCTCATCAGACCATAGAACCCGAGACGCAAACATATGGTCAGCAGTAACCTGACTACGATACCACACACAGAATCGCAGTCTTAATAAAAAATCTGCTTCTGTCAGCTGTTGTGTGCGCTGGTAATGGTAAGGATGCTGACTATCTTTTTTTAAAGTTCTCCATACTTTCATTCTAGACACACCTAATACGACAGAGGCTTTTCTAGTACTTCTAGTTGGATCTTCAGCAAAGTGATCCAAAATATTCTGTTCTACACGAGCATCCGCACGGTCACACGATCGTCCTTCAGAGTTTGGACTGTGGAAAGAACCGTTTGAGTGCAAACGGTTGATCAGCCTCCTGAAGCATGCATAAGAAGGAAGTCTTCGCTGATTCTCCAGCTCTCTTCCATCAATGTTACGTTGTCGATAAAGTTCGCGCGCTGCAGTAAGGATTCCCTCCGATGCACCCACATACATAATCATATCATAGTACTCTGCATTTGAATACTCCGCCATTATAAAATTACGAAATAACGAAAGCACTTTCACTAACTTGACACCGATGGATGACACTGACCGATAGAACAAGCGAACAATAATGAAGAGCGTGTAAAAAAATAATCACTAACGAACATTAGTAAGGATGTGAAAAAATAATTGATTATTGAAATATTCGATTAAAAATCAACTTCTAAAAGTAAAAAAATCTATTAAATTTAGTAATTATTTTTATATGACTATACGATTAATAACCGATTATTTTATTAATCATTCAATTACATATTACCGACTTTTTTTCATCTGCAACGCCCCGATATTAAGTTTGGTCTTCTGGCCCGGAACGAGAACTGCTAAAGAATACTTTTTCCATAATGTTATTTATTTGTTAACGCCATCAATGACCGCATTCCTTCTATACCTTTGAAACAGTTTAGTTATTTATTTATTCAAATATTCACTAGATGGAGTCGATGAATAATACAATTTTATAAGCCGACATTTGGTTGATATGTTCTCTTTTATTGTATATTTCCAAATTACTAAATATTACATGGATACTCACTCGCTTCGTTAACTTTCATAACTCTTTTCAAGCACGCGCGTCGGTTTTTGAGGCTCCTAACATCACCTTCCTCCAGAACACGTTCTATTTGGTCATGTAATGTGTGTCTTGGCCGTCCTCGACTCCTACATCCATCCGCTTTTGCATTGTATATCTGGTCAATCGTGTTAAATGATCGGTCAGTCTTGCATCATCCATCCTTTCTACATGTCCGAACCATCGAACCAACCATGCCCTTTCTTACTTTTACACCGACACTCTCTTTCAAACCAACTTCCTTCCTTACAACCTTGTTTCCTACACGGTCAGCGAGAGTCACTCCGCAGATTTTGCGCAGTGTCCTCATTTCTACCGCGTTTATTCTACTTTCATGCACACTCTGCCATACCCAGCTCTCGTTTCCATAAGTTAGCGTTGGGATCAGGACTGCATTGTGGATTGCTAGCTGGGCTTTTCTGCTGACGTTTTTTGCGCCCAGGAATCTGGCCAACGCTCCATTTACGCTATTTCCTATCGCCACTCGTTTTTCTACATCCGTGGTGTACCTTCCATTCCTGCTAAAAGCGCATCCAAGATATACAATTTCATTCACCTGTTCCAGCACTACATCATCAATCATTATCCTTGCATCTGTTCTGGATTCTTCCCTTTCAAACACCATAACTTTCGTTTTCGTCGCATTCAACTGCAAGCCTTTAATCATGCAATCATCTTTCATAGTAGTGACTAGTGTTTGCAGGTCCGACGGCAATTCGGCCAGAAGCACGGCGTCATCTGCGTAAAGCAGGCAGCTCACAACTAGGTCACCCATTGGTATCACTACATCCATCGATCTCACTCTCTGGAGACAACTGTCCAGGTATAGGATGAACAGTCGAGCGGACAGCACGCAACCCTGTCTGACGCCGATATTGACGTCAAACCAGGGGGACAAGCCGCCGTCAACACGCACACACGCTGTGCAGTCCTCATAAGTGGACTGCACAGCGCGCAGCAGTGCTCCGCTCACCCCGTAGCCCGGGAGTATATCCCACAGATCCTTTCGTAACACTCTGACAAACGCTTTTTCCAGATACACAAAACCGCAGAAAACCTTCCGGTTAACAGCCAGTTGTTTCTCCACGATGTCGCGGAGAGAAAAAATCTCGTGTGATCCCCAGTTTTATTCGAACCCAAAGATGTCTTGGGCCTACCAACTCATAATCTTTCACTCCGGAAGCAAAGTGGGAGGAGAGAATGACTCCAACACCCCCACTAGCACGGACGTCCTGGTCCACTGCGGACCATAGGGCTACCATGCCACCGGGGAGGTCCTCGGTCTCACTCCCCCTTCGCTTTGTCTCCGTCAAACATAAGGCATCCAGGCATCTCTCATTTATTACATCCATCATCTCATTCATCTTTCTGATCATACTACCTCTAACATTCCACGTGCCTATACGGCACTCCCCTCTCCTCGTCCCAACAGGATTGGCGGTGCGTGAAGAATGGCGCTAATCGGCACTAACGGGGGCTAATCGGTGCCCGTCGCTTCCGGGGCACGCCGGAGCAGCCCGTCCTGAGCCGGACGGGCTGCTCCGGCGTGCCCCGGAAGGATTGGCGCTGCGTGAAGGGTGGCGTCCCCCTTCGCCGCATGCGCATGCAGCCGCACCGACGGGGGCTAATCGGTGCCCGTCGCTTCCGGGGCACGCCGGAGCAGCCCGTCCGGCTCAGTTTGCTTCGGTCAAGTTTGCGTCCCACTGGGACGGCAGGGGTCGCGACGTGCACGCTCTTGATAAGACCCCCTAAAACTAATTGTACATATTGCCCAAAAATTTAAAAATCCATTAATTTAAATAAATCGATTATTTTCTTAAATAAATACGGTTATTAATTAATCGATTTTTTCATTGTAATAAATTAATCGTTTAATCAAAAATCGTTTTCTTATGTTTAATGTCACATTCCTAAATACTAGTGTCTCTGCCATTTTTAATTTCTTAGGGTACCGTTATACCAAAATACGGACCCTTTATACGATAACTTATTTTTTTATAATAACTTTAAAAATACTAGTCTCTGTACTACAGAGTCTACTAGATATTTTAATTTCACTCAAATCTCATCCAAAGCAAATTGGAATAGTATTTTAGAAAATCTCTAAATTTTAAGTAATAATACACACAATACCGAATACCGGATTTAACATAACATAACTTCACGCCTTACCCGAAGGTGTAGGCAGCGGCCGTTAAGCCCCGTCTCGCCCTTATGTTTACGTCCCAAATGGAATAGGTGGCGAACCTATTGCCATACCGGGCACAAAGTTTTCAGACATCGATATTTATCACACTTAACTTCCGCAAACGATTTTAAAAAGTCATTGGTGTGAGCCAGTGTCAGGATTCGAACCCGGACCTCTGGATCAGAAGCCTTGTGCTCTCCCATTGGACCACCGAGACTCCTAGGATTTACCTACGTAATACTTTTTAAGCTTTCACGTGTTATGCAACATAATGATAATAATAATATACTTTATTAATTTGCGTTGGTACATTAAAATTATACGGACCCATAATAAATAATACATATTAATATTTCAAAATATTTCACTGTAAATTTAGAAATGCCGACAAATTCTTTTTATAAATGCCGCCTGATGAGTTCAAGGTTATCTTGTGCGAGCCGAAAGGCAGGCGGCAATTTTCAAAGGAAGTTTCGGGCGCGTGTAACAGGTCACAGCACGTGTAAGAGGTGCACACATATACACAGCACATATACACATGACCTACAAATGAATCATTAAGTAGGGTTCACAGTTTATTGTGTAACTTCACGCCTCAAATACATGAGAGTGTAGGCAGCGAATACTATTTACTGATTATGTTTCATGGTAATTTTATATGATTTCTTATTGCGAACCGAATACAGATAGCTTTTTTTGTGTAACTTCACGCCTCAAATACATGAGAGTGTAAGCAGTGAAAACTATTTACTGATTATGTTTCATGGTAATTCTATGTGGTTTCTTAAACAGATCAGAATGTAGTCAGCTTAATATTTTTTTGTAACTTCACGCCCCAAATACATGCGGGTGTAGGCAGCGAAAATTACTTATTGATTATGTTTCATGGTAATTTTATATGATTTCTTATTGCAAACCGAATACAGATAGCTTTTTTTGTGTAACTTCACGCCTCAAATACATGAGAGTGTAGACAGGGAAAACTATTTACTGATTATGTTTCATGGTAATTCCATATGATTTCTTAAACAGATCAGAATGTAGTCAGCTTAATATTTTTTTGTAACTTCACGCCCCAAATACATGCGGGTGTAGGCAGCGAAAATTACTTATTGATTATGTTTCATGGTAATTTTATATGATTTCTTATTGCGAACCGAATACAGATAGCTTTTTTGTGTAACTTCACGCCTCAAATACATGAGAGTGTAAGCAGTGAATACTATTTACTGATTATGTTTCATGGTAATTCCATGTGGTTTCTTAAACAGATCAGAATGTAGTCAGCTTAATATTTTTTTGTAACTTCACGCCCCAAATACATGCGGGTGTAGGCAGCGAAAATTACTTATTGATTATGTTTCATGGTAATTTTATATGATTTCTTATTGCGAACCGAATACAGATAGCTTTTTTGTGTAACTTCACGCCTCAAATACATGAGAGTGTAAGCAGTGAAGACTATTTACTGATTATGTTTTATGGTAATTCCATGTGGTTTCTTAAACAGATCAGAATGTAGTCAGCTTAATATTTTTTTGTAACTTCACGCCCCAAATACATGCGGGTGTAGGCAGCGAAAATTACTTATTGATTATGTTTCATGGTAATTTTATATGATTTCTTATTGCGAACCGAATACAGATAGCTTTTTTTGTGTAACTTCACGCCTCAAATACATGAGAGTGTAAGCAGTGAAAACTATTTACTGATTATGTTTCATGGTAATTCCATGTGGTTTCTTAAACAGATTAGAATGTAGTCAGCTTAATATTTTTTTGTAACTTCACGCCCCAAATACATGCGGGTGTAGGCAGCGAAAATTACTTATTGATTATTTTTCATGGTAATTTTATATGATTTCTTATTGCGAACCGAATACAGATAGCCTTTTTTTGTGTAACTTCACGCCTCAAATACATGAGAGTGTAGGCAGGGAAAACTATTTACTGATTATGTTTCATGGTAATTCCATATGATTTCTTAAACAGATCAGAATGTAGTCAGCTTAAATTTTTTTGTAACATCACGCCCCAAATACATGCGGGTGTAGGCAGCGAAAATTACTTATTGATTATGTTTCATAGTAATTTTATAAGATTTCTTAATGCGAACCGAATACAGATAGCTTTTTTGTGTAACTTCACGCCTCAAATACATGAGAGTGTAGACAGGGAAAACTATTTACTGATTATGTTTCATGGTAATTCCATGTGGTTTCTTAAAGAATGATTAGAAAGAAGATCAGAATGTAGTCAGCTTAAAATTTTTTTGTAACTTCACATAATTATTAAAAATTAGAGATGACAACCCTATTGATGATCGAAATGGAAAAATGAATGAAATACTTTAGGCGAGTAGTCACAATGAACTCAGTTGTCGTAGGTCATAAGTAGGGTGATCATGGTTCATATTTCTGCGGGATAATTTTTGTAAAAAAAGTAAAAAAAAAATTTTTTTGCCTTTTTTTACTTTCTATAGGATATCTAGATTTCAAAGCATGTCTAGATTCTAGATATAAGTGGTTAGAATAGGGTCTGTGAAGCACCCTGTATATATATATGAGAGTATGTTTATTACTGAATTAACCTTCAGTATATTTTATTTTGTATTATTCTATTAACTATATTGTACGCAACATTTACTGCCCACTCTAAATTTAATTTTTGTCCATCCTAAGGTTGCCTGGCAGAAACTGCTCACAGCAATAAGGCCGCCCTTTGTACTATAATAATTGTAAGGTTTTTTTTTCATGTATATTTTTCTTTTGTGTACAATAAAGTATATATAAATAGAAATAAATAAATAGAGTTATGAAATGAACATACTTGTTTGTGACAACATGAGTAATGATAATTTGTTGGATAGATTTTATTATGAAACAATTGAGGAACAAAATGATGTTCACTGTCTCCAGTTATGTTATGTTATGTTACCTAATTAAAAAAAGTGATATGGCAGCGATCTTTATGCGCAGATTATGAAGAATTTTATATAAATCATAATAGATTCACAGGTGAGTTCAAGAATTTCACGGACTCTTGTCCGTTGCTATCTTCACCTTCACTTATTACAGCCATAAAGGTCATTTATACTCTGTTCACTCTCCTTACAAACTTGTTCCAAACTAATACAGCCTTGACTATGAGTATTAGTGTTCTGTACACTAATACTCATAGTCAAGACACAGAACAAACTTTGCCGGATGTTAGTGCGTTTGTAGTAGTAATCCTCCTTAATAAATAGTCCGGGCAAATTCCATCGCTAACATGGGATAGTTTATAAATAATAATTTAATTTAATTCTTCATAAAGGTAGGTAGAACAGAAATTAAAGGATTTTAGGCACTGTCTTAACACAAGAAGCAGAGAATTATTAAATAAATATGAAGTGTCAAAGTGAATGGACGCGGGAATAGAAGGAAGCTGTGACACTGTCTGTTATCGTTAAAAGCTGTGTTTTACTAGATTGTGAGAAGCCATAAGATGCTTAAGAGCTGTGTCACCAGAGCTATGAAAGTATGACAGTCAATTCTTGTTGTTTGTCCAGAACTGACACCGCCGTAATTTTAAAATGTTATTTTTTGTTAAAATTTAACTTCGTAAATTTGCTAGGTAAGTACAGTACAGTAACTTTCCCAATTAATTATAATTCCTTGAGCTCACTTATTACAACCAAAATATCCATTAACTGAAAAATCCAAAGTGCCATTAAATATAAGATTAATTATGTTACCAATAAATTGCTTTAACGATTTACAAAATTTAAAATATTAACATTATTCTGTGCGTTTACTAATTTGATTTATATTTTAGCGATTATGCTAACTATGATTTCCAGCTTGTTTATCGATAACATCAGTGGATCAGCCCGCAACTTTGGTTTAAAAGGTTGTAAACTATCGCATGCTACGACAAACAGATATTAGTCGCGGTTTTTAAGGAGGATTACGTTTGCGGACTCAACTGTTACAAACGTCAAAATAAACTACATTAAAGTTTGTTTTGTATTCGGTAAATTAATACTCATAGTAAATCCTGTATTTCCCTGCAACAAGTTTTGAAGCACCACGAACAAAGCAAGTGTATAACTCTACTAAGTGAAGATGTAGACAGCAGCGATGTCTCGTACAACTTAATAAAATATTTGTAACCATGTTTTAGACAAAATTTTTGCCAAATGTTAAATTTTACCCAAACTTCCTCATTAGCTACAAATATGTGTCAGTGAGAATTTTTAGTCTAATTAATTAACATTATCAATGTATTTAAAACTGTCAATATATCAAATTCATTTAATAAAGAAAGAAAAATATGCTGTAGGAAATATAATATTTAATTTTTTTTGAAGGTCCTCTTGTTTATATTGCCTCCGGTTTAAATACACACGTTACCAAGGACTTTCGGGAATATTTTCGATATTTCTGTGTTGTAAACGTTATCGATGCCTAAAAACCCTCTCAAAAAGCATGACAGATAAATGCAAAAGTTTTTTTTCGAATTGGAAATAATATGGATCCAGCAAATTTAAAAAGCCTTCTTTATAATATTAAAATAGATTTTAGAACGATAAAAATAACATTGATTGACCTTTCGAATGTTCAGTACTGTGTGTAATAATTAGTAATTATTTAAACATGAATTCAAAAATGCAAAATTCAAGAGACACGACATCAAAGTTTTTCCCTCAGCTCAATGTTCCACAATCTTGTTACAAGTTTCAGAACAAAAGTTTTGTACACAAGTTGGGTATAATTCGCCGAGTAAATTTTTTCATTACTAAGTTCAGGTTTAAATGAGTGAAGTGGTACTATTCTGCCTCGATGTGTCACCTTAGAGGAGTGCAATATAATGTATATTCCTCAGCACAATTTGTCTCAGCCCATCACCAACACGGCCCAGTTTATGTCTGCGACGTGACTGTGTGAGGTTTATGTAGTGCGAGCCGCCGACCATTTTGTGGCCTTCAGTAGTGGCCACTTTGCTTTCAAATATCTGATAGAATCCTAAAACCTTATATAAGCGATATCTGGTAGATGAATAGGGAATATTTATAATTATACTCGAATAACTTTGAGCTCATGACGTTTAAATATATCTATAGGAGAGTTTTAGGAAACTATATTGGAAAAAAACTGCTTTGATCGTCTTTATATATTTTTTCTTGGGTAATTTTTTGTCGAGACATAAGCTTTGTTAAATTAATGGTTAAAAAAGTAGCTTAAATTACTTCTTACTGTACCAATTACATGCCGTCGTACGCTGTACATAAAATTGTCGTCAAAATCGGTCTAGCCATTTCAGAGATTACCTAGAACAAACAGTTTTTTTTCAATATTCCAAGTAGACACTTCAATTTTATATATATATCTATATATATATATATAAGAGATTTCCACCTATATATTGACTCATCACGATATCTCTGGAACCATAAGGCGTAGCGACTTGAAATTTGGTAGGATTATTCCTTTCGCCGAGTAGAGGTCAGCTAAGAACGGATTTTACGAAATTCCACCCACAAGGGGGATTGCGGGGGTGTTAACAATGGAAAATTCCCATTTTTAACCTATAGCTGCTATCGACTTCAAATTTGTCGAAGATATTGCAGTATTAACATAGCGGGGCAGCAGTTATTACTTTTGATGCGAAACAGAGTTCGCCGGGTCACCTAGTATATATATATATATATATATATATATATATATATATATATATATATATATATATATATGTATAATTAAGGCAAGCAATTTAATTAAAAAATGTAATTAAACGACTCCTTCCTACAACTAAAAAAGCAAGTAATGGCACTTACTGGAACTTCGTGATTTTAAGTGCGAGGGTTGAGAAATACTCGGAAGCGTTTAATGCTTCTGTTGTTTACGATTACATTGAAGAGTTCAAGGTAATATTTAATAAAATGGTTTACCAACAAATAGAAGCAAGACCACACTTCAAATTGTTTACAGAAGCAATGAAACAACTTTACCCAAGTTCCCTGTAAGGTTGGCTCACCTGACCCCAATTGCTTCCTTTATTTTTATAACGTATTGCACCAAATTACTATAAAATCGTTAGATCACACCGATTTATATAAAATCGACACTGGAACTCACTGCAGCTGGGCCAAGATTCGAACTCGAAACCTCTGATATGAAAGTGGGAGCGCTGAACCACTACGCCATAAGAAATATGGCTCGTATCAGGTCAATTCCCTTAGCTGCTCAGTCCTTTGCTATTCCCACGGGAAGAGATGGGGGCGTACGACATAGGGGCGGCATCTTGCAGCTACATTACATATACCTTTTTTTTACGCGAGGAAATGCTTTATGCACACCCCCCGCCTGGAGACGGCAGGGGATAGTGTGGGACTCCCAAAACAGTAAACTGCAATCCGATCCTAGGGTTACCCTCTAAAACCTCGCGGCGGCCATCCTCCGGCGTTGGGGTGGGGTGGTCCAGGATACCGTTAACCCCTCTGGTCCACCGCGCCGTCGTACCCCTCTGTCACGAGGGGGCGCGAATCCTCGAGAGGCGCTGTAAAGAGGCGCGCGGCCGGCGGCACTCCTGACGCCCCTCCCCGGCCGCTCCCGCGGGGTGTGCGCCCTCGCGGCCCATCGGCGGCGCCTTCGAGCAGGATTGGGTCTCTCCCGATCCCGCTCGGCGGCCTCCTTCTGGAGCATGAATGCTTCGCAGGAGGAGACCACGACCCTCCACTCCTCCTCTCCCGTCAGCATTGCTGCAAACAACGCCGGCGAAGACAAGTCTTGCCCTATCCCGTCGACCAGGACTCGGCGCTCCGCCGCCCAGGCTGGGCAGACATCCAGCGTGTGCTGGGCCGAGTCCAGGTCGGATGCGCAATGGTGGCATCTCCCCGTCTCTTCACGTTTTATTCGACTGAGATACTCACCGAAGCACCCGTGGCCGGTGAGTATCTGAGTCAACCACATTACATATACCTAACAAAACTTTTAAGTACAGTACAAAGTGGTTATTCGTTCACTCAAAGTACCAACACAACGGCTAAATGAGTCTTTTATAACCTCACGTCTTTAATATAAGTGTAGTTCAGAACAGTACATAGTGTAGATACACGAAACATTTGGTAGTAGGAAGGTAATAAGCGACATGCACGTCACGTCACCGCCATCTTTAGGTGCCACAGTTAAATTATTTACCGTTCATTTAATGGTGTGCGTCTCCAGAGATCTTGAGTTTGAGGAAAGTCTGAAAATATATTGGGTTCGTATTCTGGTGCAATAGTTCCACGATTATTGGACTGTATTTGTGATGGCAGGAGTCGTAGGTTTTTGTATGAGTGTCAAACATCTGTTTAAGACAATTTTATAATATAATATAAAATCACTGTTAATATAAGTGAGTAATACGTACTCACAAGTTCAGTGAAACTTTCTCTCTCTGATTCATTGTTGCGTACACAGTATAAAATAAAGTCGTTTTCCGCTGGCTGTCCCCTTATATGCTAAAATCTTTGAAATGCGTTGTTACGGATTTTGATGTATTTTTTTTAATCGACATAATAGATATTTTTTAGAGATTTTTTAATATACAATAGAGGGGTAGTTGAACTGGGTAGTTTTTCTGTAAAATTAGTGATTTACCACATAAATTGCGAACGCTGGCTGAATCCTAAATGATACCTATAAAAAGTGTACAAAAAGCCCACGATGGCATATATCTATCTCTTAGGAATAACACAGTGACCATTCTTATTTTTTCTTATTATTTCTCAGGTGAAATAAAGTTTGCTGGGTCATCTAGTAGCTTTATAAAATAAACACAAAACGGAAACTTAATTCACCCCAGAGATATACTGTCCCATACATTTTGAGGATAATATCGTAACGAACAAGCATATTCTCAGAAATACTGAAATATTTTCTTTATAAACATTTCAAACGTTCTAAAATATTTCGCATCAAATAAATTAACTCTGTTGTATCTATATTGATATCCTTTCGGTAGCGGGATATCGCTTCGGGATGTAGCTTCAACATTGAAAACGCTCTATTCAATGTTGGAGCGCTATGCTATGAAAGAGTGTTATACACTCTGCACTACCGCACTGAGTCACTCGCACACAACATTTTACATGGCTGTATTTCTTATATAAATTATATTATTTATATATCTCTATAAAAAATCTATCTGTTGGTCCTCTAGTTAACTACTATTTGCGTAACGTATTATGTACTTCTTTAATACTTGAAGGTGTTGGTAGTAACAACTAAGCCTCGATTTTTTATGGTATAGGAGGGCAAACGAGCAAATGGGTCACCTGATGGTAAGTAACGACTTACCGCCCACGAACACTGTAGTGCGTTGCCATCCTTTAAGGGAGTAGGAGCGGAAAGGAAGGGGAAAGCGAATCGGGCCTCCTGATACCTCTCTCACCGAATGAAACGCAACACAAGCCACTTCACACCCATATACCGAGAGGTCCTGGTATTTCACCGGTCAAGCTGGCCTAGACTCTACCACTGTCTAAGTCGAAATGGCAGTTTATTTTTATAGTCCCAAATGTCATGTTGTATGTCATCAATACACCGGGAAAAAATGTCTGACTTTCGAATCAGTAGCCTTCGAATTGCTCTCTCATTTAAATTCCAGCAATGCAGCTGTAACGCTATTTGAGGAGCAGGTTTCAACGGCTGGTAGTAGTCGCTTACCATCAGGTCATCCTTTTGTCCCTTTGCCCCCAATCCTATAATAAAGAACCACTAGACCATCGAGACATGTATAAGATATACTTGTCTGTTTTTATCGAATAAAATATAAATAAATCACAAATTATTGCGTATTCGGGACACACAGCCAACCGCAGAAAAAGTATCCCCTGTCTGTTGATAGAAGGCCTAATAAATCAACACGTCCGGTAATTATGACGTATTGTCGGTCAAGGTACACACACACACACACATAACAAAATAATAACTGGGTCTATATTATAATAAAATTACAAAAATATTAAATATTTACACAACACAACAACTTCACTAACAAAAAAAAATGTAAGTAATTAAGTGAGTTAATTTGCTTGCTCCTTAAACTAAACTTTCTCTAATATCCACTTTGGAAAAAAGTCGTACGTCTTAAATGAAATATGAACTGTATCTCATTTAATAGATGTATGTCTTTATAATTTTCTCATACCAAATACTCATAATCAATTAAACTATGTAACATTTTTAATCAGTGATCAGTTATTGTTCGCTGTTGTTTATGTTATTTCAAGCCAGCCGCCAGCGTTTAAATTATGTATAGAACTTTCAGAATTTTAATATACATAACTGCACACCTTTCAAAAAGAATTTAAAAATGTCATTAATGTGAGCGCGGATTTGAACCCACGACTTCTAAATTCAGAGGCGGGGTACTCGATCACTGGACCACCGAAACTTCACTTGCTATAATTGTAGGATTGGATTGGGTGGATTGATATTTCCAGTTCGACGTTTCCAGAAAACTGTTCGGTGCCTCTGTCATTGCGAAGGCAACAAATTATAATTATTATTCAAAACACATTAGAGAAGGTTCTATTCACTCGCTATTTCATTACGCTTACATTCAAAAATACCTTAAGTTTCACGACGAATGTGTGATTAAACTTTTCCTTAATAAAAGAGGGGACCGACGCTCTTCCTCCTCGGCGTGGGAGGGCAGGAGGGTGAGCATTCTTCTTGAAGGCACGGAATAATTACGTGACAACTTTAGGCAGCTAACTGAATTATGTTACGAGAAGCTTTACTTGAAAAGTTTTTAAAGTATAAAATATAAGTTATCCACGTTGACAATTTCCAAGTATGTTGGACGTGTAAAGACCGCTTTGTATTTTACTCAGACCTTCATAGAGTTGGCAGAAAGACTGAATATACTGACTACTATTATTATACTGACAGTACTATTAAACATTAACTATGTATTACTATATCATTTTATATGTTGAAGTCCGGTATATATTTTTAAAATAAAGTATGTTTAAAATAAAGCTAATATTTCGATTTGATTTGAACCATTTAAGCTTCGAACTCTTTTCAGAGATCATTTTCACGCGTCGGGGAATAAATATAAATAGGTAATGGATAAGCGCGATATAATCCTGAAGGTTGTTTTGGTCAAAGAAGTTGAAATTATTTATAATTATTTCCTCGCCAAATCTTTCTTTCTATTCATATGTCGTTTCCCTTAAGACATTTTGAAGTCAATTCAGGTAATCAGTCGCCCATTACACTAAAATGGTTCAAATCAAATCAAAATATTAGCTTTATTTTAAACATACTTTATTTTAATAACTAAGTTACTGAACCAGTAAGTAGTGTCTGCTATTCTTTTGTCAGTTATTGTGTGTACTTAAATGGTTATTACTTTTCATTATTAAGTCCTTGGTTGTAGTCTCGGTGGAATTGTTTTTGGTCGAATTAAGTTAATTATTATTTTTTGAACTAGATTTTTTATCATTTTACACTGCTTCTAAAACTTGTTCCGTGCCCGGTATATCAGTTAGAAGTCTTATTGAGACATAATTTGACGAGATGAATAGCCGTCATGAGAAGAATCGGGCAGAGTAATCAAATAATGTGAAATATTATTATTGTCATTACAAAAGTTTAGTAACCTACAAGTCCTACCACTGTACCACACAGTGATGATATTGAGTTTTTGAACGCTATAACCTGTTTTAAAATGTTCAGTTACCTGATGCAATATTAAAGTTATTATTTTGAAAAAATCAATTTAAATATATACCCTTGTTTATTTAAGAAAACAAACGTGTATTTATCAGATACAACTACTCGGTTTCAAGTATGCAAATTGTTATTAAATACAAACGACGCCCAACACTTATGGTTAGTTAAGGCTTTAAGCTTTAGAATTTACATAACCTTATCTACGAAATGTTAATGTTTCAGTGGCTCTACCACTGAAACATTAACATTTCGCAGTTTTCTGTATGAATGGGCTGGCACAACCGGTGAAATACCACGGCCTTTTAGAATACCGACGTTAAGTGGCTCATGCCGCGTTGCGTTCGGAGTAAGAGATATCCGTAGACGCACCCCACACCTCCTCCTTTCGATTCTCCCGTTAAGGCTGACAATGTAGCTGAAATACTATCTGTATTGCAGATGGGAAGCAGTAGTTACTTACCAAGTAACGTTTGCCCTTGTGTTCTTTAAAAACGATGATCATACAAAGATATCCTTTTAATGTATTATTTGCTTTATCAAATACGTTATCGAAACAACATATTAGATTTGAAATTACAGCTGTTTTTGTTTAGTCGGATAGATTGAAATTTAACTACTAATTCATAATAGAAAATTATAAAATACAATCACCAAAAGAAAGATTTTTGGAAATTCCGTAATAGTATTAATTTGTAGTCTCGGTGGTCGAGAACACGGTTTCTGAATCCAGAGGTCGTGATTTGAATCCAGACACTGGCTCACACGAATAATTTTCGAAATTGTTTGCGGAAAGTTATGTATGATAGATATCGATGACTGAAAACTTTGTGCCCGGTATGGCAATAGGTTCGCCACCTATTCCATTGCGGACGTAAACATAACGGCGAGGCGAGGCTTAACAGCCGCTGCCTATACCTACGGATAACAATGCCGTGAAGTTATGTTATTAAATGCCACGTATCACTACTAGAAGGATACTAGACCACCGAGCTCTAACGAGGGTTTAATGAACGCAAGTGTGCTTAAAATCTGTGGTTCCGCACGGAAAATATTGTCATCGTATTTAAAAGTTATCATCCCAAAAGATTTAGAAAACCATGTCACGTACATGGTGGACTGTTTAACCGTAGTTTAACTTGAAAAACTTATGGGTCAAGTTCCACCTGCTGCTGTCCAAGGAATTCTTATACACTTGGATAGTTTTTCAGGGATCTTTATCTTTCAAGTGGAACCTTTTCCCGAAAATCGATATGAGATAAAAATATCCGTTATTTTATTGTTAAAGCACTGAAATTTTAACGTTATATTTCGTGAGCATACATACGTACGTAACTTCACGCCAAGTCTTTAGTATCGCCTTCTTCAAGGACTCGTTCTATTTGGTCATGGAAAATATGCCGTCTGCGCCTCCGACTACACCCATCCGTTTTCATCCTGCACAGTCAATCTTGCACCATCCATTCTTTCTACATGTACAAACCATCGGAACATGTCATTTCATAATTTTATACGATCACTCTCTTTCAATCTAAGTTCCTTCCATATTTAACCTTGTTTTCCACCCGGTCAGCGAGAGACAGCACAATTTGCGCAGTACCCTCATTTTTACCGCCTTTATCCTACTTTCGTGCACATTCTGCCATACACAACTCTCGCTTCCATAATTTAGCGTTGGAATCAGTATCGCAAAGAGCAACTAAGTAACATTTATATATAAGCTAGGATTGATTGAAAATATACAGTGGTAGAGCCAAGCAGTTCGCTGCATGAATGGGCCGGCTCGACCGGTGAAATACCACGACCTCTCAGAAGATCGACGTAAAGTGGCTCATGCCGCGTTTCGTTCGGTGAGAAAGGTACCCGGAGGCCCACCCCCTTCCCCATCCTTCCCTATCCCCTATCCCTTAAAGGTCGGCAACGCAACAGTAACACTATATGTGTTACTGATGTCCATGGGCGGCGTTAGTTCCTTACCATCAGGTGACACGCCTGCTAGTTTGCCCTCCTATCACATAAAAAAAAAATTCTAATCTATGATGAAATAATACATGGTGAAATCTAAAGGAACAGAAGAAAATCCCGTAGACTGTAACAAACATAGTAATCTCTTCAATTTAATAATTGACACTTTTAGTTAGAGATTGAGGAGGGACTATTCAAGTCAAGAGTGGGTGGGGGGTGTGGGGCAGACACAATAGCCAGGCGGTATTAAGTCACTGTGTTGCGGACATTCTCAATTAATTTCAACACTGCAAAGCGGGTTTGAGTTTTGTTTGAAAGAACTTGACGTGAGGAAAATTGAATACTTCACATGGTCGCACACAAATAATATTAATTCGTGTACATATAATTACTTATTTGTTAAGTAACTAGATAGCATTGAATTTATCAAATAATATTTAAAAACTCAACTTCACTACTGTTTCTATCCGAGGCTGTAGGCAATGGCTCGCCAAATCCGCCGATATTTCGTGATTGGCGGAGTCCACTAATGGACGCTACTGCGGTCTCATGAATATTAGCAGAGGAGCCTTTGACATGATCAACCGAGGCTCTTCAGATATAGACACTGTCACTTACTAGCACTTAACGTTCAGACTTTAGTTGTATCTGATGCATGACCCTAAACTGTGTTCACCTTGTCGGTCTTTTTGCCAATTAATGAGTACATACATACATAACTTCACGCCAAATCCCTTGCAGGGTAGGCAGAAAGAACGGAGCGCCATAAGGCACGATTCTTGCACACCTCATTCGCTTCGTTGACTTTCATAACTCTTTTCATGCACGCGCGTCAATTTTTGAGGCTCCTAAGACCACCTTCCTCCAGAAAACGTTCTATTTGGTCACGGAATGTGTATCTAGGCCGTCCTCGACTCCTACATCCATCCGCTTTTGCATTGTATATCTGCTTAGTCAATCTTGCATCATCCATCCTTTTTACATGTCCGAACCATCGGAGCATGCACTTTCTTACTTTTACACCGACACTCTCTTTCAATCCGACTTCCTTCCTTATAACCTTGTTTTTCACGCGGTCAGCGAGGGTCACTCCGCAGATTTTGCGCAATGCCCTCATTTCGACCGCGTTTATCCTACTTTCGTGCACACTCTGCCATACCCAGCTCTCGCTTCCATAGGTTAGCGTTGGGATCAGTATTGCATTGTGGATTGCTAGCTGGGCTTTTCGGATAATATCTTTACATTCGTCGATCTCACTATCTGGAGACAACTGTCCAGGTACAGGATGAACAGCCGAGCGGACAGCACGCAGCCCTGTCTGATGCCGATATTGACGTCAAACCAGGGCGACAAGCCGCCGTCAACACACACACACGCTGTGCAGCCCTCATAAGTGGACTGCACAGCGCGCAGCAGTGCGCCGCTCACCCCGTAGCCCGGGAGTATGTCCCACAATTCCTTCCGTAACACCCTGTCAAACGCTTTTTCCAGATCCACAAAACCGCAGAAAACCTTCCAGTTGTTTCTCCACGATGTTGCGGAGAGAAAAAATCTGATCCATGCACTCCACCGACTCAATACATCGTTTGGGTTTGCAAGAATGTCACCAGCCTTCGACATAATTTTGTCCACTCTGGATGTTGACGAAGAACCCCGAGACTTTCTAACTTTCCTCCAAAAGAGTTTGCTATTGGCCTCGAAGTTCTCCGTCAACCTCACTTCCTCATTAGCAACTAATATTTCACGCTTCTTTTTCACTAAGGCTTCGGTAACATTCTTGCAACGGCGGTAGCTCTCATACTTTTTTTCTGTCATACTATCATTCTGATTCATACTTGAATCATAATCCAACCGTGCTGTTTTCTTTCTTTCGACGCTGGATTTTACATCCGCATCCCACCAGGCATCACCTCTCATAATCTTATGTCTCTTTGCACAACCACATACTCCTTTTGCACTATCCACTATACTTTCTTTCATTCTTTCCCAGCATTCTTCAACACCTAAGTCAGAAAGACTCCTGTCACTGAGTTTTTTGCTGACTAGGTTTACATACATACTCCGTACACTTTCATCTTCTAATTTCTCATACTTTATCCTTTCAAGCTCTCCGAAATGGGTACGCACTCGCCAGTGGCTCCACTTCTTGAAAAGGCCCACGAAACGGCTTACCACCAGGTAGTGGTCCGTATCAAGAGTGGGGCCTCTGTAGACTCTTGTATCCCTTAGAGTATTTCAGAGACGACTATCTACCAGAATCAGATCAATCATACTCTATTGATCATTCCGTCTCCACGTATACGTGTGAATGTCTTTATGACGGAATGATGTGTTAGACACAAGGTGGTTCCGTTCCAAGCATACGTCCAAGATCGGTTTACCAGCATCATTCACTCTCTTGTCACCATTCGGACTAAGGACAGCTTCAAGGCCATCTCTCTTGGTTCCGACCCATCCATTAAGATCACCACACAGAATTATCCTCTCATTTCCTTCAACCAAATCCAGAATATCCCTAACAGTTTCCCATAACTCCTCGAGTTCATGGGGATCGGCGGAGCTGACGGGAGCATAAGCTGCTACCAGGAAGACCCGCGTGATCCACAGTTTTTTACGAACCCAAAGGTGTCTTGGGCCTACCAGCTCAGAGTCTTTCACTCCAGAAGCAAAGCGAGAGGAGTGAACGACCCCCATCCCCCCACTGGCACGGACGTCCAGGTCCACTCCAGACCATAGGGCAACCATGCCACCTGGGAGGTCCTCGGCCTCATTCCCCTTCCGCTTCGTCTCCGTCAAACACAAGGCATCCAGGCATCTCTCATTTACTACATCCATCATCTCATTCTTCTTTCTTGTCATACTACCTCTAACATTCCCCGTGCCTCTACGGCACTCCCTTCTCCTCGTCCCGCCCGGTTTGGCGCTGCGTGAAGGGTGGCGGCCCCCTTCGCTGCATGTGCATGCACGTGCAGCCGCACCGACGGGGTCTAATCGGTGCCCGTCGCTGTCGGGGCACGGCCTAGCAACCAGCGCGGCTGTGTTCGATTCGGTCAAGATTGCGTCCCTCTGGGACGGCAGGGATCGCGACGCGCATGCTCTTGACATGATCCCCTAAACTAATGAGTAATGCTTGGTAAGTTATCTATGACAGTCATAGTGGCCTGACAGTTTAGTACATCAACTTCTGGTTCAAAATTTTCAAGTTCAAATACAAGGCAATGCCTGAATTGCCTGAATGACTTGAATTGAGTGATAGATATTATTATCTATCACTCAATTAATAATATTATTATTATTAATATTTACACTACAATTTACACATTATCTACATTTTATATAACAAATCACTAAATATATAAGTAAGTGTAAGCTCTGTTTGGAATAAGAAATTTTATTCGCGCTAAGAAAAATATTACCATTGTGTTATTGACTAACATAAATTTGCGCAATCAGAAATAGTTCTTTTTTTATACTTTAACTTATAACTCAAAAATGTCTGTAATGATGCTAAAGAATGTAGTTTCGACTTCTTATACATTGATATTTGAAAAAATCAAGTCGTTATGCTAAGTAAAATTTGCAGCAAGTTATCTCTGGAGTATAATCAGTGAACCAAATGATCCATTTGACACAAAATGACAGCGATTGTTTACAAACGTTTGTGTTCCAATATTAGTCCTCGATTGTTTGCTTCGAATTCAGCAATCACGTTCAGTTGAAATGAATGTAGCAGTATCGTGACTGTCATTATTATTAATATTATTAATTATATATTTATAATTTGTGTATATTGTGATGATTAATATCAGACTATATACAGGTTTAGACACACATCCGCACGCTAGATCTTTATTCTAGTCCCAAATATAAAAGATGGCGAAACCTCTGCCATAATTGGAGCACAATTTTTACTTTCAAAATCATTGGTAAGAGCTAAAATTTGAACTCATTGCTTTTGTAAGGAATAGGGAAATAGGGATAAAAATAGATAATAAAAAAGATAATAGAAATATAGTGTTGAACCTTTAAGTCTGTCAGGTCTTTGATACAAAAGATAGAAACTGTCACATTAAATCTATTACTCAGATATTATCTTACCCTCGGGTAGAACTAAGCCGAAAATGCAGACGGAAATCCTTGTTAATTTCAGTTAACAGTTTTCAGTATCAATAAACTGTTATAAAATTAAGTGATCACTCAAATTCGATCGCTCATTTGTTGCGGAGTGAAAGTGATTATTGACAAATATTTGTGTACACATGATATTGATTATCGCACATATCCAATGCTGGTAATTAATATTGTATGGGTACTTCTTCAGAGACAAAATTTTGGACGTCTATGGATTTATTTTTGAAACTAAGTGGCACAAAATAGTGTCACTTTTTTATACAGTTTAGCTTTAACTCTAACTGGGACAGGTAATGTTGTTTAATTAATTGTTGTCGAGGTATAAATTATAAATATTTGTAGTAATAATAATAATAAAATTCATATGACGCATCCACATGCTATTTTCCGGAAGAAAATAATCGATATCGCATTTTCCCTTTGTTTAACCATTATAAATTATAATGATATCAAAAAAGGATTAATTGCCCCCCTTTTAAAAAATATACTAGTTATAATTCTACCTTAGTAAGCTTATAAATAGGCAAACAAGTTGTGTACGGCATACAATTCTGATTAATATGGCGTTAGCTGCACTTGACCGTTCCTGGGCGGGTATTAATAATGAGAGTTTGAAGTGCTGGAGGGAAGCCAGGGGTGCAACCGACGAACCAGAAGGTGGACGTGCAGCTGGTTTGCTTGGATTCTGGAGTTACAAATTTTTTAGATCACTGTTTTCATAAATACATGTTATTATAAATACATATGTTCAATAAAATATTTTATACGTGTAAAACATGGTTCTTTCATTAATACAGACCCAAATTATACAAAGGCTTTTATTTTAAGTTCTTGTTATGATTCATCTGTTAAAAATTATGATTCATCTGGGCACAAAATATTTAATTGTAGATATCTTGAAAACTACTTTATAAAAACAAGCCCGAAATTGAAATATATGTTATTTAGTTACCTTTTTAACATTTAAGCATGCGTGACAGACCTGAAAATGTAATAAAATTTTGGCCAGATGAATCAGCCGAACAATAAAATTTCGAAGAATACATAATAGGTTGGGGAAAAAGTATTTTCGTATTTTTGTATGAAAAGTCAAGACATTTTTTTCAAAGTTTATTTACATTTATTTACAATATATATGTACCGTTTTGTTGAATAACTTTCTGCCATTTTGTGGGCAGAGACATTATCCCGTTACTGTAGAAACTTTGGGACTTCTGATCAAAAAAACGGGACAAATAGTTTTGGCAGTCCTCTCTGGAGGTCAACCTTACAGAACCTAAAGAATTCTGAAGAGACCGAAACAGGTGAAAATCTGAAGGCGCAAGGTCAGGGCTATATGGTGGATGCACTAGGACCTCCCAGTCGAACTCTCTTAATTTTTGCTGAGTGGCTAAAGATGTGTGTGGTCTAGCGTTATCGTGATGAAAGACCACACCCTTCCTGTTGATCAATTCCGGCCGTTTTCTCTCGACTGCTTCCTTTAATCTCATCAGTTGCTGGCAGTAAAGATCAGAATCGATGGTTTTGCCGGACGGTAAAAGCTCATAATGAACAATGCCCTTCCAATCCCACCATACACACAGCATCACCTTATTTCGTGTTAGGCCAGGTTTGGCCACAGTCTGTGAAGCCTGGCCAGCTTTCGACCACGACCTTTTTCGCACGTTCTTGTCGTACGTGATCCACTTTTCATAGCCAGTTATCAATCTCTTCAAAAACGGCTCGGTTTCATTACGTCTCAATAATGAATTGACCACACACATCTTTAGCCACTCAGCAAAAATTAAGAGAGTTCGACTGGGAGGTCCTAGTGCATCCACCATATAGCCCTGACCTTGCGCCTTCAGATTTTCACCTGTTTCGGTCTCTTCAGAATTCTTTAGGTTCTGTAAGGTTGACCTCAAGAGAGGACTGCCAAAACTATTTGTCCCGTTTTTTTGATCAGAAGTCCCAAACTTTCTACAGTAACGGGATAATGTCTCTGCCCACAAAATGGCAGAAAGTTATTCAACAAAACGGTACATATATATTGTAAATAAATGTAAATAAACTTTGAAAAAAATGTCTTGACTTTTCATACAAAAATATGAAAATACTTTTTCCCCAACCTATTATTTATAGAAAAATTACAGTACGATGTCTTGGAGATAATGTAGAATAACTAGTGAAGAATACAAATTTTAAAGGAACTACAATATTAACTAACATTAACTGTTATAGTTTTTGTTGGTATTTTTATACTTACAAAATCCATTATCCGTGCTATTATTAGATGGGTCACAAGAACGGAAATGCAGGAAACAATTAGTACATAAGTACAACCATAATAAGAGCAACTATTTTCTACGAAAAACATCAAAGGTTCCGTAAACATATCTCTAACTACGTATACAATTCAAAATACGTTTACTTTCGTAGAAAAATATCGCTAACAAAAACAGTATTATTAGGTGAAAGCCGTTGCTATTCCCCCACAATTATATCTCATACAGACATTATAAAAACTTTACGCGCAAAAATGTAAGCTGAGCCATAGAAATATAGTTTGTAATAATCGGCAAAGTTTAATAAGAACGTACACATTAGTTCCGTGTTAGTGTTTACTAGACGTGACATGAATAGTGTGACCGAGTACGTACTAATGTGTGAGATTAGTTCCGTGTTACTGGAAGGCTCACCATTACGTATTGTTATGCGAGTCGGGGCGAGGCGGAGCGCCCATTACTTATATTGCTGATTATGGCAGTTCAAAATTGTATAGCTGTAAGACCTCAAGCATTTTCTAATTGATAAAATAATAATATGTAAACTAGACTAGTAAAGTTAATTAAAGAATTAGATTACTTACAATTCCACAGGTGCTACTTTAATCAAACTAAGTGGATTTATTATTACTATTTGTTTTGCAAAATATTTGAAACATCATCGAAGACCTCTAAAAATAAATGATAAAGTAAATGACTACTTTGAATTTTGATATCAAAAGTGTCTGGTACTCAATAGGCACCGCAGCCACAAATATTTGTATGCCACATGTTTGTATTAATATTCTAAATATAATATTTTAACAGTGGTAGATCCAAGCAGTTCGCTGCATGAATGGCCGGTTCGACCGGTGAAATACCACTCTCCAGAAGATCGACGTAAAGTGGCTCATGGTGCGTTTCATTCGGTGAGAGAGGTACTCGGATTCCTTACTCCCCTTCCCCATCTTTTCCTATCCTGTTCTCTTGAAGGTTGGCACCGTAACTATAACACTGTATGTGTTGCAGGTGTGCGTGGGCGCCGCTGGTCGCTTACCATTAGGTGACCAGCCTGCTCGTTTGCCCTCCTAACCCATTAAAAAATATTAACTCGAATTTTGGGAAAACTTCATACTATGAAGTTAATTCAAGTATTCTGAGAAGAGTCATAATATGAGTCTTAATATGTCATAATATAGTAAAGTAACGAAATATGTAGTAACAAGAAGAAAATTGTTCAAGTAACTTAATCATGCCTCTTTCTAGCTAAAGTTATAGACAGCGGCTGTTAGGCCTCAACTCACCGTTAATTTAACGTCCCAAATGGAATAGGTGGCGAACCTATTGCCATATACTGGGCACAATATTGTCAATCATCAATATTCATCACATAACTTGAAAATAATTTCAAAAAGTCATTGGTATAAGTCCAGATTAAAACCCACGAATTTTTAATTAAGAAGCGAGTTCTCGACCACTGGACCACCGCGACGTGTATTAATAATTTGAGACAAAATAATTGGCGATTGCAAACAAGTTATGTTCATTACATTTATTTGTCTAGATACAAACTAAATCCTCTAGAATGAATCATTATCCACAAATAATTATCCGGCGCGGAATGTGCCTCGAGCCGTTGTCCCGTTGTCTATCAACTACCTACATATACTTCAATATAGCTCTAAATCACACAGTAATGCTTAATACAGAAAGTAAATATGGTTAAAAATCGGATTAGAGTTAGAAACAAGTTTTTTATGGGATATGGGGCAAACGAGCAAGCTCGTTACCTGATGGTAAGAACCTAGCGCCACCCATGGACTCCTCCAAAACCAATTGTGTTACAGTTGCGTGGGCAGCCTAAAAGAAAAAGGATGAGATAGGGATAGGGAGGAAGGAGAATAGACCTACTGACACCTCTCTCGCCCAACAAATTGCAGAATAAACTACGTTGATAGCTGCCCCGCCCCATTCATACACTAAACCGTGTGACTGTTGAAGGTGGTTAAATATTTAACCGACTTCTAAAAAAGGAGGAGGTTCTCAATTCGTCTGTATGTATAATTTTTTCTTTTTTATGTCTGTTCACCGATATTTTCGTCAATTATGGACCGTTTATTATTTTTTTTTCGATAGTGTTTACTTTCGAGATGATCCTATTTTCACCAGGTCAGGATCTGATGATGGAAAACAGGAGAAATCGAAGGCAACCTTTGAAAATTGAATGCGAGTATGGTGTTTTTGTTACGTAATAGTGATGTCTTAGAGATATTCTGTATGGTGTCAACATCTGATGCTGCTGTGCTGATGAAAAAGCCACCGAACTCCTCAACGTTAGGAGTTTGAAGACATCACTGCAATTTTTCGATAGAAACTACTTGGAAGTATGTAGGGCTAACGTGTTGCTTGTGAGGAATATACGTCTGATGCTGCTGTGCTGATGAAGTAGCTACAGAACTCCTTAATGTTTAGGAGTTGGGAGACAAGACCGCAGTTAGTCGATAGAAACTGTTTAGTGGTGTACAGGTCTAACGTGTCACTTGGGAGATAAGCTTAAATCCATATCTAATACTGCTGTGCTGATGATGAAGCTACGGAAGTCTTAAACGGTTAGGAGTTGACACAATACTGTAAAAAAAAAAATCTGCAATACTTTCAAAGCTACAATTGGTCTTCATTCGGGCTGCAGTGTTATTGTCTACCCATGATAATAGCAAAAATATAAATACTAAACAACTATTATCAAACTCTTTTAGCTAAGTACTTATTAATAACAATTATAGCTCCCTAAAAATATCAACCATTTAACAAACGGACTTGTAACAAGTGATAATATATTTAATAAACGGAAAGCCATGTAAATGAACTAACTATTGAAGTTCACAACTCATTAAATATCACTAAAACTCGTGAAAAAAAATACTTTAAAAAAAAGTTAAACCGACTTCTAGAAACGTAAACGACAAAATCTTTAAGTAAATGAAAACAGTATCTTCATAACTAAAAAGCGATAAATAACGAAACTTACTAATTTGTATACTTAATTCGAGATTCGCGAAAGTCTTAGAAACAAATACTTAATACAATATACAAAACGTAATACTTTTATAAAGTAATCTTTAACTGTTATAATATTTACTATTGCCACTCATTATTGAAGTCGGTGCAACACAATAGAGTACGTTACCTGGGCTTGCACCGTCTCCAAAAATAAGTGACATTTGTAAATATTATTATAGTCAAAGATAAAAGATAAAAGTATTACGTTTTGTATATTGTATTAAGTATACAAATTAGTAAGTTTCGTTATTTATCGCTTTTTAGTTATGAAGATACTGTTTTCATTTACTTAAAGATTTTATGGTTTACGTTTCTAGAAGTCGGTTTAACTTTTTTTTTAGTATTTTTTTAAGTTTTATAATCCTTTATAAAATTTGTTAAATTTGTTGTTACTCTTAATTTCATTTAGCTCATATTTAATAGTAATAAAATCACTGAGCGCTTTCTTTTGTCATATTTGCATTAAACATAACAAAATTCACATTAATATTTTTTCCATAATACAACTGGAAGAAATCAAACAGTTTTCTAATTTTAAATATTTGTTTTCTGTTAGACTTTCTATGTGCGGGTGTCATACAAAGTTAACCTTCGGACTGTTCATATTTTGTGCCTCATTCTACGTCGCGTCATTCCCGAAAAGGAAAAACATGATTAAAACGCTTCTCCGCGTAATTGTGCCCCAAAGTTTTGTTAATGAGTGGTATCATTAATTAAAAATTGTGGTCCATATTGAATTGTATTATAACAATTCAATCTTGATTTGATTACTATCTATCAGCTAATGTCAATATAGCACAAATGTAGCACAGACGTAGTACTGCGGAAAATTCTTTCCGTAAAGCCAAGTAGCATGAAACCGTTACATTCCTGCTCAGAATGTACTAAATCACGACAACAGCTTAAAACAGAGTCGCTTTCTGCTATCTATCTCTACTGCTCAGGGTGATTTGTATGTCTAAAACATGCAAAATTTAGTAGAGAAACAGTGTTGATTTTTGGGGATTGGCCATTTGACGCTGCCTAAACCTTACGTACATAACTTCACGCCAAATCCCTTGCGGGGTAGGCAGAGAGAACGGAGTGGCATAAAGCACAATTCTTACACACCTCACTCGCTTAGTTGACTTTCATAACTCTTTTCATGCACGCGCGTCGATTTTTGAGGCTCCTAACTAACATCACTTTCCTCCAGAACACGATGGAATGTGTGTCTAGGCCGTCCTCGACTCTAACATCCATACGCTTTTGCATTGTATATCTGCTTAGTCAATCTTGCATCATCCATTGTTCTACATGTCCGAACCATCGAAGCATGCCCTTTCTTACTTTTACACCGACACTCTCTTTCAATCCGACTTCCTTCCTTATAACCTTGTTTTCCACGCGGTCAGCGAGGGTCACTCCGCAGATTTTCCGCAATGCCCTCATTTCGACCGCGTTATCCTACTTTCATGCACATTCTGTCATACCCAGCTCTCGCTTCCATAAGTTAGCGTTGGGATCAGTATTGCATTGTTGTAACGCGGTCGGGGGTATATAAATAAAAATTCACTCGACAATTAAAAGTTTTTATTTTAACGACGAGTTGCTCCTCAATTTGTGGCTACCAAATCTTAAGAAGGGAGTAGGTACGACCTGATGCCGAGTGACCCGCGAAGGCTCACTGCAGGGGTGTCCTGGTGCTCCACTGAAGTCTCCTCCCAGATGTTGGCGGGCTGCCTTTCACTGTCAGTTGTTGACAGGAAAAGTGGAAGAAAGTAGAGATGAAGATAAAGATGAAAGTCGAGATGTGAAGGTAGAGTTGAGGGCGAAGGTAGAGATGAAGGTAGAGGGCAGCCAGTCTGGAACAGCCAGTAACAGCCCCTGAGCATCCCCATTCACTGGCATCGACAATCAGTGCCACCACCGACCCCCATTTCTCAGAATGGGTAGACAGTGGTGTCACATGCCAGTAATTTGGAAAATGCCCAGGGTGGATCAAGCATATAACCCTACATTAAAAACATTAATATAAATTTGGAAAAGAGTTTGTTAACTATCCAACAACATAATTAATAATGTAGGTAGGTTACCACTACCTACTTCATTTGTAAAACTATCTTAATTGTACAGAATAATTTATATAGGAAATTACTCTAATAAATATAAAAATAATATGCTGCTACTAGCAGAGTCTGAACATGTTTTAATAAACTTTAAGATGAGATATGTGATTATACTCTTTTCCATGAAAAAGTGAACTACATGAAATAATTTTAATAAATAAGGCACATCAAGCTCGCGGCACTGCAGGCAAATCTTAGCTATTAGGGTGAAATAAATTGGTTAAACCAGTCACCAATAAGATCAAAAGTTTAGTTGAAGGTTTAGGTTATTCTGGCTCCTTACTCAGTAAAAGCTTCAAATGAAATGGCCGAATATCCTTTCTAATTTTAAATTGTCTGGTCATATTAAATAATTAACTACCTACTTTAAAGATTATAATAAAATTATTAAAATTACTAACTACCTACAGTTGTATTTTTATTTATAACCCGGAAACCGTGTCTTTGAAGCCTAAATTTATTTTGATGTAAATTGACATTGTCACTCAACGTGACATTGTGAATTGCTGGCTGGACTTTTCTGCTAATATCTTTTGCGCCCAGAAATATGCCCAACGCCCCATTTACTTTATTTCCTAACGCTACTTTTCTTTCTACATCAGCGGTGTACCTTCCATCCCTGCTAAAAGCGCATCCAAGATATACAATTTCATTCACCTGTTCCAGCACTACATCGTCAACCATTATCCTTGCATCCGTTCTGGATTCCTCCCTTGCAAACACTATAACTTTCGTTTTCATCACATTCAATTGTAAGCCTTTCATCAAAAAGTCATCTTTCATAATAGTGACTAGTGTTTGCAGATCAGACGGCGATTCAGCTAAGAGCGCGGCATCATCTGCGTAAAGCAGGCAGCTCACAACTAGGTCACCCATTCGCATCCCTACATTCGTCGATCTCACTCTCTGGAGACAACTGTCCAGGTACAGAATGAACAGCTGAGTGGACAGCACGCAGCTCTGTCTGACGCCGGTTTTGACGTTAAACCAGGGCGACAAGCCGCCATCAACACGCACACACGCTGTGCAGCCCTCATAAGTGGACTGCACAGGGCGCAACAGTGCGCCGCTCACCCCGTAGCCCGGGAGTATGTCCCACAGATCCTTCCGTAACACCCGGTCAAACGCTTTGTCCAGATCCACAAAACCGCAAATGTTGCGGATAGAAAAAATCTGATCCATGTACCCTCTTCCGCTTCTGAAACGACCCTAAGCCTCCCACAACACTCCGTCAGATATCATCCTCATTTTCCTTTCAATAATCTTCCCATACACTTTCGCTGCTAAGCTGATCAAACTGATGGCTCTGTAACTGGCGCACTGCATACGTGATCCCTTACCTTTATACAAAGGCACGACGATAGCACGCCTCCAGTCCATGGGAACCTTACCCGACCTCCAGCATAGATTTCTCAAGGTCAGGAAAGCATCCCGGACATAGGTTCCACCGTGTTTGATCATTTCAGAAGACATCATATCAATTCCAGCTGCGTTACCATTTTTCATACTTCATATCGACCATTCAATCACTTCCATTGTAATGTCCTCGTCAGATATTGGCGCAGCAGCGTCAGTCGTAGACTCACTCTCGGCGCCCACGTCCGGAACATACTCGTACATTTCCCCAAAATATTCACTCCACCGACCTAATACATCGTTTGGGTTTGGACGAATGTCACCAGCCTTAGTAATAATTTTGTCCATTCTGGATGTTGACGATGAACCTCGAGACTTTCTAACTTCCCTCCAAAAGAGTTTGTTATTGGCCTCGAAGTTCTCCGTCAACCTCACTTCCTCATTCGCAACTAATCTTTCACGCTTCTCTTTCACTAAGGCTTTGGTAACATTCTTGCAGCGGTGGTAGCTCTCATACTTTTTCTCTATCATGCTATCATTCTGATTCAAACTTGAGACATAATCAAACCATGCTTTTTTCTTTCTTTCGACGCTGGATTTTACATCCACGTCCCACCAAGCATCACCTAGGGCATTACTAAGTCTACATACATACTCCGTATACTTTCATCTTCTAATTTCTCACACTTTATCCTTTCAAGCTCTCCAAAATGGGTACGCACTCGCCAGTTCCTCCACTTGTTGAATAGGCCTACGAACCGGCTCACCACCAGGTAGTGGTCCGTATCAAGAGTGGGGCCTCTGCAGGCTCTTGTATCCCTTAGAGTGCTTCGGAGATTATTGTCTAACAGAATCAGATCAATCATACTCTTTTGTTCATTCCGTCTCCACGTATACGTATGAATATCTTTATGATGGAATAATGTGTTAGACACAAGGAGGTTCCGTTCCAAGCACACGTCCAAGATCGGCTTGCCAGCATCACCCACTCTGTGCGCGGCTGTGTTCGATTCGGTCAAGATTGCATCCCTCTGGGACGGCAGGGATCGCGACGTGCACGCTCTTGACATGACCCCCACGATAAACCTTACGTGATAGATAAAAAATATAGTGCGTTGAATCCCTACGCGCTAAGGAAGTGAAACTTTGTTACAAACATACATTTACAACACACTAAATGTATGAAGAACGCGTTAACGTTGTGGGCTGGTGCTGACAGTGCGCCGGTCTAATTCCTTGTCATCAGATATGTTGAAGCGCTACGAAATCATTTAATGGTAAATAATATGTCAAATATGTCATTGCGACGTGCTTCGCGAGGCATTGGTAAAATTACCGATTGTGAGATTGAGTATAAATCTTTGTTTGGGTTGGGTAGAATCTGGTAGCATAATAACTCCACTATTTTGGATAATCTGACATATTGTATTTAGAAGGACGTCACATTATTCTTTGAGTCACTCCCAACAAGCCCTTTCATCTGATACCCATATTATAGACTGGATGAGAGGTTGTAGTACTTTACCGGTCGAGCCAGCCCATTCAGGTAGCGAACTGTGTGGCTTTACCGCTATTAATGTTATTACCCAAACTTAACGTGTATACACATTTTTAGCTCAATCGGTTGAAGATATCGAATTCACCCGAAAATACATACACACAAACTTTTGCAAAATAAAAAATTATTGAGTTTATTATCTTTGTAAAATAAATTATGAGTGGTTTATTCGCTAGTAGATATTTCTTTTATTCTTTGTACGGAATTATCTTAGTGGGTTTATATATTGACGAGTTTATATCTTACCAACGAACTACTATTACATTGTACCTTTGATGGCCACATGGGGGTGTTAAAGGCGTTAAATAATTGCAAGAGACATTAGCAGTTCCAGTTCAATAATACACTACATTTTTATACACCTTAAGATCGGCCACAAAGTCCGCGATGGTGTGTGTCCATCTCTTAGGTTTAACCACCAATCACCATTTTTATTATTTCTTTACTTTGAACGAGAAATAATGGGTTATTTACGAAGAAATTTTAAACATTAGAGCACCAACCATTATCCAATTATGTACCTTAAATACTTTACGCATTTAATATAGATGACGAATTCGAAGATATTACAGATTTAAAATGCATGGACTATATAACAGCGCGCAGCATTACCAGCCGGTGGGTACATGTCGATAAATAGCGCCAATTGAACTTCATAAAATTTAAAACGTATATAGCTTCTGAGGTATAAAATAAAGATAAATAAAATAAAGTTATAAGAATATATGGGGACAGACAGCGGAAAGCAACTTTATTTTATACTATGTAATGATAATGTAGATAAATAAGTTAGGTTATTTATTGCTTTGTAGTTATATAGGTACTGTTTTTGGCGATTGTGTTTCTTGAAATCGGTTTTACTTTTTTATCGGTTTATCTTGAATTCTTATGAACCAACTCATTATTCTCTCACTCATCAAGTACTCCTAAAATTAGACGGAGCTTTCACAAAGATCAAAGTTCTCGGTGACATCACACCTCACGCACCTCCACATACACCCTGGGTGTAAGTTGGGCTGCAATCAAGACGCATATCCCATTGTTCAGGAACACACGCACTCTCACACAACAACTATTTCCACTATCTTTGTTGTAAAAAAAAATAGACTCAAAGCCTGAAACCTTCATTAAAAGACGCTTTCTTTTTTATATTTCTGTATCAAAATACACAGTCTCGGTAGTCCAGTAATGGAAATCGCGCTTCTAAATCAAGCAATCCTGGGATCGATTCCTGGCGCATACCAATGTATTTTCTGACTTATTTTCGAAAGTTATGTGTAAATTTATTACACATTTCCTCCGAAAATAATTCCGAAAACGATGACTGACAAACTTGAGCCTGGTATTTAGAAATAGGTTCTGCTACCTTTTCCATATAGGACTTAAAAATCTGGCGAGTCAAGGCTAAACAGCCGCTGCCTACCCCTTCGGGTAGAAAAAGACCTGGAGCTGTGAATAAATAATAAATAAATATATTTAAATTTTACCATATTAGTCTCGGTCGTCCAGTGGTGGGGCACACGGCTTCTGATCCAGAGGTCCGGGTTCGAATCCTAACACTGGCTGACATCAATGACTTTTCGAAATGGTTTTCGGAAGTTAAATGTGACAAATATCGATGACTGAAAGCTTTGTGCCTATCTGGGACGCCCATTTGGGACGTAAACATAACAGCGAGACGAGGCTTAACCGCCGCTGCAAGCACCTTCGGGTAACAAAGGCGTGAAGTAATGTTATGTTTCAAATTATACATATACCCAGATAGATATTTTACTTCTGTTCTTTTTAGATTTAATGTATTTTTAATTTCAGAATTTAATTATTTGATATTTCTTTAATATATTAAACTGAACGGCACCTTAGTATTCAGACAATGGGCACGTAGTTCTGCTACAGTCTGTACTAGACTTCTCTACTCTCTCTCCTCTGCAAAAAATAAATAAATAAAATAAGTTTTATAATTTCAAAGCTTTGTTTATTTACTTTGCAAAGTTATCCGAGCTAAGACCGATACTATATACGTTTTATACACCTTTCGCTGTAACCAGTCGAGATTCACTTGAGTTTTGTCAGTTATAATTATTTACATACATACATACATAACTTCACGCCAAATTTTTTGATTCCTGATTTTCTGATTCCTCACGCGCTTCGTTGAATTTTTCATGCACGCGCGTCGATTTTGAGGCTCCTAACATCATCTTCCTCCACAACACGTTCTATTTCGTCATGAAATGTGTGTCTTGGCTGTCCTTGACTCCTACATTGATCGACTTTTGCATTGTATATCTGCTTTCTACATCCGCGGTGTCCCGCAATTCCTGATTAAATTCATTTACCTCAACATTATCAACCATTATCCCTGCATCCGCTCTGGATTCCTTCCTTTAAAAACCAACATAAATTTTATTTTCATCACATTCAATTGTAAGCCAATCAAGCAATCATCTTTCATCAATGGTGGTGTATAATTAATAAAGTCGCGGTGGTTGAGCTCCCCGCTTTTGATTCAGATTTCGTAGGATCGATTTAGGACACTCATGGGGACGCCCGTACAAAATGGTGCTGGGCGGAGTCCCTGGACCCGGATGTCGTGGGAAGAGTGGTGGATACGCTCTTCCCTAGGGTCCAGGGCGGTCCCTCGGATCCTCCGTCTCAGTCGGACCACACTCGTCCTCCGTCGAACTCTCGTTGAGCTCGTTGTACCACGGGGTGTGGTCCGACGAGCTGGAGGTGATGGAGGACGAGTTGTTGCGCGGCTCGCCTCCTGCAGCGCCGCTCCCGGCCCGGACGGAATTCCAAGCCGGATCCTGGTGCTCGCTCTGAGAGTCCTGGGGAACAAGGCGAGGCAGTTGTTCACCAACTGCCTCTGTCGCGGGGTGTTCCCCCTCGACTGGAAGTCGGCGAGGCTGGTGCTCATCAGGAAGCAAGGGAGGACCGGAGACGCTCCGTCGTTGTTTCGGCCGATATGCCTGCTGAACGAGGCGGGGAAGCTCTTTGAAAGTGTTATCTCCGCCTGTATCAGCAGCCACCTGTCGCAGGTGGGCCCGGACATATCGGACTGCCAGTTCGGGTTCCGGCAGGGGCGCTCGACCATCGAGGCGGTGCGTCGAGTGCGGGCCCTGTCAGAACCGGCAGTCCAATCGGAGGGGTCGCTCTGGCGGTGTCGCTAGACATCGTCAACGCCTTCGGGACCCTCACCTGGCCGGCCATCAGGGAGGCCCTCGTATACCATGAGGTGCCTCCCTACCTAAGGTCGGTCATCGGGGCCTATCTGCTGGAGAGACGAGTGGAATATGTCGACCGGAACGGGACGGAGCAGAGGAAGGAGGTATCGTGTGGGGTTCCGCAAGGGTCCGTGCTCGGGCCCCTGCTGTGGAACCTCGCCTACGACCCGGTCCTCCGCACCAGTCTGCCCCGTGGCGTGAGAGTCGTGTGCTACGCAGACGACACTCTGGTGGTCGCCACGGGGCTCGACATCGAGCGTAAGCTCAGGTTCGCCGAGCCGGGTGTGGCAATCGTCGTCAGACGGATCCGCGGGCTGGGCCTGTAGGTGGGGCCTCACAAGAGTGAGGCGCTGTGGTTCCACCGGCTCACTCGGGGCCGGGAACCACCGGCCTCGCGGATCCAGGTGACACGTATGAAGTACCTGGGCCTCACCCTGGACAGCCGCTGGAGCTTCGAGGAGCACTTCGTGAGGATGGTCCCCCGAGCGCGACGGGGGGCGGGCGCGTTGCACCGCCTGTTGCCCAACCTCGGGGGACCGGGAGAGGGAGTTCGCCGCCTCTACGGTGGCGTCATGCGGTCCGTGGCCCTGTACGGGACCTCCGTTTGGTCGCGAGACTTCGCGGGGGCCTTCCACTCCAGGGCTCTGTTGCGGATCCTGGAGCGGATTATGGCCGTACGGATCATACGGGGCTACCGTACGATATCGTACAAGGCGGCGACGGTCCTCGCGTCCCCCCCCCCCCCCCTTCATCATCCTGGCCGAGATGTACGCAGCCGCGTACGATCTCGGCCGGGGAGGTGGGGGCGGGGTCACGAAGTGCGGAGGCGGGACGCCTTCCGGCGGGTCTGGCGCGACGCGCTGGTCCTCCAGGGCTGCGCGCGTGAGCGCGCCGTCGGGGCCGTCCTGCCCCACCTCGAGGCCTGGGTGCTCCGTAAACGGGGCACTGTCACCTACAGAAAATTTATTAAAATATTTGTAAGCCTCGTATAGGGTAATTCCTATTGTTCTTTGTACAAGGAATTAATATTGCCATTCAACGTGGAAACGCTGCCAGTTTTCTGACCAGTTTTCCGTTGACAACGATGCGGGTGAATTTTTCGATGCCATTTTAATAATTTTTATTTTTATTTTATTTTTTTTATAATCTTTTATTCCGTAAATAAATTGTAAATATTTTTGTTCAATATTATGAGTTAGGTCCATAATTGGACCTAGCTCAAATCGCGGTTATTCATGTTATGGACTGGGATTACAAACAAACAAATTGATTGACAGACAAAATACGAATGAAAGAAAATTTATATCGGCGTGAGATGATTTTTGTTTCAATAGTAGTACTACAAAGGATCGATTAAAGTATTGTTAATATTTGACGTTAAGACATAATTATGTAAGATTTTTGTGGTCGGTTACACCAAGGTGTTGGTGATGTGGTGAGCTAGTATCCATCCCACCACTCCGCTCTTCTGTCTGCGGCTCGCCACATTCCGGGCAGATTGCATTCGCGCCGCGCTGCACTGGAATCTTGTCTAATTATTGCACCTCACCCTCCTCTCAGAGCACGGTCTGTTTCTCTACCTAAATCCGACATTTTACAAAGGGAAGTGTTCTTATGGCAGTGTCCCAACTATGTTCTTCTGATTAGGTCACTTTATGTTTAATTTTATTAAGCCTTCACGATCAAAAATGACATCAAAAACAATGATTACGTGAAAATGAGTACAAAAATGAATTAAATGGAAGAACACATCTTTGTGAGATTACCGAATTCTAAGTTGTAGATGGTGTGATGGTGTCATAAACGATCTCATAAACTCCATAAACGAACGTCAACAGTGGTAGAGCCAAGCAGTTCGCTGCATAAATGGGCCGGCTCGACCGGTGAAAAACCACGACCTCTCAGAAGACCGACGTAAAGTGGCTCATGCCGCGTTTCGTTCGGTGAGAGAGGTACCCGGAGGCCCAACCCCCTCCCCCGTCTTTTCCTATCCCCTATCCCTTAAAGGTCGGCAATGCTACAGTAACACTATATGTGTTGCTGGTGTCCATGGGCGGCGTTGATTGCTTACCATCAGGTGACACGCCTGGTCGTTTGCCCTCCTATCACATAAAAAAAAAAAATAAAAAAAAGATCTATCGTAGTGTCATTAATATAAGGTGCATTATAGACCACATTAAATAATAATAATATATCCGCGTGAGTTTGTGTATCTCTAAAGCTGTTAAATAGAAAACATTCGTAAAAACATTGCGATCAAAAAAATATTTTTTTTTGGGATTCCTATCCAACAAACATAGGATAAACGAGCAAGTGGGTCACCTGATGGTAAGTAACTTCTCACTGCCCATGAACACCGTGATGCGTTGCCTTCCTATAAGGGTCTCGATTGGACCTCCAGATACCTCTCTCGCCAAACGAAACGCGGCACGAGCCACATTACTCTGATATTCCGAGAGGTTGTGGTATTTCTCCGGTCGAGCTAGTCCATTAATACAGCGAACGGCACGACTCTACCACTACTAAATAAAGACAAAAATATCTGATGGAAAACGTGGAATCATGCCCTTTTTGAACCAACTTCCAAAAAAGGAGGAGGTTCTCAATTCGTCTGTTTGTTTTTTGAAGTTATACTTCTTTAGGCGCGTTATGAAAAAATGATGAGAGTGAAATTTTAAGATGCGCGCGCATCTGTGATACAAAATTAACAGTATAATATAATAATAATATATAATATTTATCAACATGTTTCTAGTTTATACATTCACAACACGTGTTTTAGTTTCATACAAGTGCGAATTACATATGTGCTAATAAATTATATTCAGTAGTGATTTAAATTGAATATTTTGATTGATATTACTTACTATTTGTGAATATTAGTGAAAAAAATTGTGCTTATATACTTTTTCAAGTGCTCCAATATAATTGAGGTTAACTATCCGTATGTATTATTTATTGATATAAATTAAAATACTTTTATTTAATATAATGAACACTAAATATTAATAAATTATTAATGTTAAATACTTATTATTGGTTATTTAATATTTACAAAATAATGTCTTATATATTTATTACTAGCTGTGCCCGCGACTTCGTACGCGTGGAATTTGTGATCAGATAGCTATATTTTTACATAGACAGTTGAGAAGTAATTACCTCTAAAATGAAATTGTAACTGGTAGGATAAGTACAGATTGCGGTAGCAATGGTTGTTGCCCGCATTGTTTATTTTCATTTTAACAGGAATTTTTGTAGTATAGCTGTAGCCCGCGACGTCATCTGCCTGAACGCTATACAGCACCAAAAATACCTACGATTATACCTTTTAAAATAACATTTATTTACCCGTTACTTCTTTACATTTCATAAATACAGAAAGTACAGTAACAGAGGGAGACTGTCTTTTGTAAAATTGTTGAACTTCAAAAGTGCTGATTTTCAGTCTGCTTTGAATAAATGACTTTATGGTGATTCTGCTGAATTAAGTAATAAGTTGCGACTGAAGCAAATGTAGAAAATAATGAATAAGAAAATATAAATATAGAAAAGGATAAAAATATATACTTATAAAACTTCTCTATAAACAACATTGCTGGTTTGGCTCTCCGCAGCCAAAATGTAAAGAGAGTCAGGACTGGTGACGCGGGAGCAAGCGACGTACAGCTGCCCGTGTGAGAAGCAGCTCGTCCTGAGGTCGACACCCGCTGCTCTCAGTGTCTGCCCCTGCGACTTATTGATGGTCATCGCGAAGCAAACACTCACGGGGAACTGTACGCGCTTGAACTGGAACGGGAAGTTATGAGGTATGAGGGGAATGCGTGGTACAAATACTGCCTCGCCTACGCCACAACCCGTAAGAATTTCCGCCTCAATGCTGTGTCTGTGGAGCGAGATGACTTTAAGGCGGGTCCCGTTACACAACTTCGGAGGAGATAGGTTCCGAAGAAGCATAATCGGGACACCGACTTTCAGCTTGATAGTATGCGCTGGAAGTCCACTTGCTGACAGAGAGTTCAGAAATTCCACGGGATAATGTGTGGCATCATCTTGCTCGATGACAGTGTTTATAGAGGTGTAAACCACTTCATTCCCCTCAATTTTCGAGAGAATGCATTCGTTGATTGCTTCAGCCTGACCATTTTTGGGCGTCAAAATTGCCCGCTCACATACCCAAGAATTCTGCTGGTGCGGTATATGACTGATGTCCCCGTACACACAGCGAATGAGTTCTTCTAAGCTGGATACGACTCTACCGAGAGACTCTGGAAGCACCACCTGCCCACCTCTCTCCTCTGGTAGAGTGCCTTCGCCAAGACTTAGAAGAACATCGGAGAATTCTTGAGCACGTGCATTGCCGCCGAGCCGAGCTCTCATATTAATGGTCAAGCGCAGCGTACGAACTCGTGACCACAGCGAAGATCGTTTCAACGAAGCATTCACCTCGTCAGCCCTCGATCCCCGCGTCACCACGGGAAGCGTTTGTCGGAAATCGCCACTGAATAGAACTGTGACACCACCCATCAAGTGTTCGTTCCTGCGGATGTCCTGCAGGGTTCTGTCCACGGCCTCAACTGCTTTTCTATTGGCCATCGTACACTCATCCCATACGATCAGAGAGCAATCCTTCAGCACGTGTCCCTTATCACTATTGCGTGACACACCACAAACAGGCGTTTCGGTGCTCTCTAAATCGATGGGAATTTTAAACATGGCATGTGCTGTCTTGCCACCCGGAAGCAGTGTGGCAGCGATTCCCGACGACGCTACAGCAATGGCAATTTTGCCTTGCCTCCTGACCTCTGCAAGTATGCCAGTGGTAACAAATGTTTTTCCTGTTCCACCAGGAGCATCCAAGAAAAACATTTTACCCTGGTTTTGCCCAACGCTTTTAAGAACAGTGTCATAAATTTGTTTTTGCTCTGAAGAGAACAAAGCGACATGGTGATTTCGTATGGTGGTCATTTCGCTCGGATCGTAAATTGTCTCAGCGTTATACTCTCGATTTCCACGGTCTTGATGCGGTGATGATTGGGGAGCTGGTAACCCATATTCGACCAATGGATTGCCGCCGATGGAAATGACCACGTCTTGAAGTGAACTAAGACAGGTGTTCAGCACGCGTTCATCAGTTACTTCGACTTCGTCTCCAGTAGCACGCCTCAAAGCTCGTAGAAAATCTTCAGATAGATGATGTCGATATTTTTCCCACAAAGCTACCGGGTTCGTGACTCCACAAAACACCAAGATGACGGCAAACAGATGACGCATACGGCTGGGGCTGTTACTGACGCTCGCCTCCGCGAGGGTGTCATCCCAGTTTTGGTCACCGTCGAGAAGGTGACGTGCTACACAGGCTGCGCGGTAAGTGGGATACTCCACGCCATCAAATGTTCTCAGAAAGGCAAAAGACGTTGGGCCTCGGATCGTGTGAAGTAATAACCGCAGAAAATAGCATTCGCCATTATTCGGGTGCACGGTATAAACTCTACCCAATACGGTGTCCTTGAAAATTCCCGGAAAACCTTCGACAGCACCTCCTCTTCGACGTCGGTTAAATATTCCCCTTTGCTTGTCGTACGTGTAATATGAAGGCACCTCGTCATACGTAAGGAACCTCGCAAACTGGTCGATTTCGCAGAGCCTGAAAAATGCCAAGAGAGTTGTTTGGCGCGGATTTTCTAAGCGCTCAGCAACGTTGTTGGGATCAAAATATATGCGCTGACCGTTTTCTAGGTGGACGTCTAAATGCATGACGGCAGGATGCCTGTCATGTATAGAGAACGCCAGTATCCGCCAAACTGCTTCAGACGTGCTGATGTAGCGACCGGACTGATACTTGGTCACCTCGTCTCTGTCAGTGTTCTGTAAAGCAAACGTCGCCTGATCGCTACCTTTGTTCACGTATTTGCAGATATATTTGATCGACCCGACGCTGGTGCACGACTCGACGATTCGACGCCAACGCCATCTAGTTAGCGAATAGGAAACATTTTTTTTTAATGCTGTAAAATTATAAAATTACGAAGCAATCATTACACCAATAAATACCGAACAAAAATATTAACAGTTTTTAGCATATACAAATACATTTTTTTAATTGTCTTGCTCATCTCTGAAAAGAATTAACGATACAATTTTAAAGAAGAAAATGCACAACTCCATCTATGACTCTTAAAAACATCTATTGACCGCAAGCGCATGATGAAATTTCAATTATTTATATTCAAAAAGTGTTTAAACATGTAATTCGACTTGATGTTTTTAAAATCTCAAAGATTTATTTATATCTAAAACCAAAAAGTGCTTACACGTGTAATTCAACTTAATGTTTCAAATCAAATCTCATAGATGGCACTGTTTTAAAATTGTCTGTTATGTTTAACGGCATAAGTTAATTAAAATGTGAAGCTAACTTATATTATATTATTATTATTATTATATGTATAGATTAAAGCATGGTTATTAACATAATAACACCATAACAACATACAAATATGCGTCGTTAGATTACACGTTGCTACAGAATACATTGAAGAAATAAAGGTTCACTGCTCGTTCCTCGTAGGTGATAGCGTGATAATATGTAGCCTATATGTTGACCCGACTTCTTAATAATTTTCGTGCCAAATTTGAAGTAAATCCATGCAGTACTTTTTGAGTTTATCCCGGACATACATACAGACAAACAGACAAACAGACAAACAGACAAACAGACAAACAGACAAACAGACAAAAATTCTAAAAAGTATATTTTTGGCTTCGGTATCGATTGCAGATCACACACCAAGTATTCTTTTTAAAAAATATTCAATGTACAGTTTTGACTTTTCTACAATTTTATTATATGTATAGATTCTCTAAATTTTGTTTTTAATAATTATATATATATATATATATATATTATATATATTAATGATGCCAAAGAAGTATAACTTCTGACGCGCGTACATAAGTACACGCATCCATTTTTTTTTTTATGTTTGTTACCTCATAACTTTTGACTGGAGGAAGCAAATTTAAAAATTCTTTTTTTATTTGAAAGCTGGTGCTTTCCATTTGGTCCCATTTTCACCAGGTCAAGGTCTGATGATGGAAACTAGGAGAAATCGAAGGCAACCACCGAAAATTAAATGCGAGTATGATATTTTTGTTACGTAATAGTAATGTCTTACAAATATGCTTTACTGTGTTAAAATATGATGCTGCTGCGCTGATGATGAAGCTCACAGAACTCCTTTGCGGTTAGGAGTTGGGAGACAGGACTGCTTTTGGTCGTTAGAAACCACTTAGTATTATGTAAGGCTAACGTGTTGCTTGGGAGGTATACTTGCATCTACACCTGATTCTGCTGTGCTGATGATGTAGCTACATAACTCCTTAACGGTTTGGAGTTGGGAGACAGAACTGGTTTTGGTCGGTAGAAACTACTTAGTAGTATGTAAGGCTAACTTGTTGCTTGGGAGGTATGCTTGCATCAACACCTGATGCTACTGTGCTGATGATAGGCTACTGAACTCGCTTTAATTTCATTCAGATTCATTTTTATTTCATTTCATTCAGATTTCATTTTGAAACTAACATCTATTTAAGTTCACAACTCATTGCTACAACTAAAAATCTAGAAATGAAATTCCTTTAAAAAAAAGTTAAACCGACTTCAAGAAGACAAACGACAAAAGGTACTTACCTACGTAATTAAAAAGCGATAAATAACCCAACTAATTTATCTACTTTGTAGAATATACAAAACATAATACTTCAACAAGGCCATCTTTAATTATAAAAATATTTATTATTGTTAGTTACTATCGAAGTCGGTGCCGGCAAAAAGTTTCACCGTATTGTATTTGGCCGTGTGGCTTTGACGACTGTTTATATCATAGAACACAACAACACTACATAAAATACTTAGGATGGCACCGATTACAATAGTAACTGATACGATTAATGTTAGATTTTGCGAATGCGAATATTTCTTGAAACCATTCGGAAATGCAAATCTTTCTTTGTGGCCTTCTCAAACGTGTTAGAACCATTCTCAGACCTACAATGCACACAACATTTTATCAAAATTGGTCAAGTCATTTCGGTGCAATTTTTTAGTGATTAATATCATGTCAAATAGAATATTTTGACAAAGTTTTGTACTTAAAAATGTGTCTTTTTCCTGACGTAACCTGTCGAGATGGGAGTTTTATACAAAAACATGATTTAGGCGAATAGTTACGCGAGAGTTGCCTTTATAAAATTCATTTCAATATCTGAACGTGTACTGCCTTAAATCCATTTAAATTTATAAATTTTATCACAATAATCTATTATCGCGGACCGCGAGAGAGAGAGCTCGACCGAGACACTCTCAGACACTGAGACAGAAAATGAAAAATAGTAACACAGCAGGTGTGCACCTTTTTATGCAACGCGAGGAAATGCTTTATGCATAGCCCACGTCTAGGGGGGGGAGGCAATAGGTTCGCCACCCATTTGGGACGTAAACATAATGGCGCGACGAGGCTTAACAGCCACTGCCCATACCTATGGTGAGGAAAAGGCGTGAAATTATGTTATGTTATTCATTTTATCATAATTGATATTTTCAGTTCATGGTATTGAAACGGGTTGCGTTACTTGTGACTATTCTTGCGGCTGGTGTTATATCGTGACATGGTAGTTCTTTGGTGATGGTAGATGAGTAGTCGATCAATGAAAGACGTAATTACGATCTTATCATCTTAATTTGTGTCGGCGAAAACTGTCTGTCGCTGCACACCGACCACTACCGCATACAGTGTGTACAGTGTTTACATACCTACTACTGCAGGCACATACATGTACCTGCCATGACGTGTAATATCCCTTACATTATGTTATGAAATATAAAATATTCAAAAGTAAATTCAATCGTACTTTCCATGTAAACAACCACCTTTATTACAACTGCTCTATAGTTATTTCCTAATCATTTTTATTTAAACTGTGAATAGAACTTCAATTGATTGCCTCCATTTATTAATGCTCTGTAACAAATAGTTATATTTTCTTTTCCTGTATATCTAACTACCATTATTGTTTACTGAAGCTTTGAATAAAACTTTAATTTAATTATACTATTAGAAGTGATTTTATAAAATACACGTGACTATCATAATGCACCCACTTAATTTACATACATACATAACTTCACGCCAAATCCCTTGCGGGGTAGGCAGAGAGAACAGAGCGCCATAGGGCACGATTCTTACACACCTCAATCGCTTAGTTGACTTTCATAACTCTTTTCATGCACGCGCGTCGGTTTTTGAGGCTCTTAACATCCCCTTCCTCCAGAACACGTTCTATTTGGTCTTGGAATGTGTGTCTTGGCCGTCCTCGACTCCTACATCCGTCCGCTTTTGCATTGTATATTTGCTTAGTCAGTCTTGCGTCAACCATTCTTTCTACATGTCTGAACCATCGGAGCATGCCCTTTCTTACTTTTACACCGACACTCTCTTTCAAACCAACTTCCTTCCTTACAACCTTGTTTTCTACGCGGTCAGCTAGAGTCACTCCGCAGATTTTGCGTAGTGCCCTCATTTCTACCGCGTTTATTCTACTTTCATGCACACTCTGCCATACCCAGCTCTCGCTTCCATAAGTTAGCGTTGGGATTAGGACTGCATTGTGGATTGCTAACTGGGCTTTTCTGCTAATATTTGATTAAAGCTACTTAATTTAACGCAAAATAATAACAAAATAAACGCAAAATTAAACACTCTTTTGTTTATCAGACTAATCTTTGGTAATTACTACAAACTCAGTTCTTCAGTCACCATCTGTTGGGTAGCGAGAATATTTGGTAGTGAGTAGAACTATCATAAAACAGCTTGTTTGCATTTCCTCGAAGGGCTGCGTGAACCATTGGTAAAATAACCGACTGCGGAATCGAGGTTGGCGCGTTCGATCCTCACACGGATATAAATATCCGTCATGCAGTTTCGATTAAACAAAATATTTAGTTGCTAAGTTTGGCTAATATTTAAAAGTAATATTATTACTGCAATCTTAAAATAACTACAGGTTTAGGTTTAATGACTCTATTCTCAAACAAGACCTTCATTTGTCACTTATATGAGAACAATATTTGTCTTAAATTTAAATAACAGTGATCGTTACAATAATTTTAAGAATGCTTTAAGCTCATTTGTCATATTAAGTCAGAAACAAAAATGTGAATTATGTTTCAAGTTAATAGTGAACGTTTATCTAAAATATGTTGAATGAAATAAGACAAATGAGCCTTCAAAATTAATATTTCTTTTCTTTAATATTTTTTTGGGAAAATCAAGTAAGCTTGCCCGGCGAGAACTACGTTTTGTTATGTCTATTTGCTTTATAAATTTTAGGCTAGAATAAACTGTTTTATTTAGAATCTTTCTAATTAGAAGGCAGGTACTGAGAACATAAAGTTGTTTTATATTCTTAATAAGGTTTTTTTCGTATAAAGTATACGTCGGTGTCAAAAACGGTAATCCGCAAATTATTTTAAAGATTTTGTTTTGTTTCCTTTGTAATTTTTGTAAATTTGGTTTACAAACTGGTGCCCCCCCATATTTCAATTAAATATAATAAATGTGGCTTGACTAACGCATTATAAATATTTAAACATAGTTTACGTGGAATACATTTTGTTCACAGATCGTAATGAACTTATGAGCGGCGATTAGTTGAACAATAAGTTTGAACTATTGCAGTTCAAACTGACCACTTCATATACGACATGGTTTTTTTTTTCTAAGCGACTTTGAGAAAAGCTTTTCTTCGAATTCATCGAATTAAACATTTGCTCTGAAACTATGTAATATTATGTTTGCAGTAATTTTGATGACTGGTGATAAAAATAACACAACATAACTTCACGCCTTTTTCTACCCGAAGGTGTAGGCAGCAACTATTAAACCTCGTCTCGACCTTATTTTTACGTCCCAAATGTAATAGATGGCGAGCTTATTGTCATACCGGGAACAAAGTTTTTAGTCATCGATATTTATCACACTTAACTTACGAAATTATTTTGAAAAGTAATTGGTGAGCCAATGTGAGAATTTGAACCCGCGACCCCTGGATACAGAAGCGGGGTGCTCGACCACTGGACCACCGAGACTTAATGAACGTGATAAAAATATTAGGTTTTTTTACGGGATAAGAGAGCCAACGAGCAAGCGTGTCACCTGATGGTAAGCAACCTGCGCCGCCCATGGTCACCAGCAACACATATTGTGTTACAGTTGCGTTGCCGACCTTTATGGGACTAGGATAGGAAAGGCTGGGGAAGAGGTATCCGGAGGCCCACCCGCCTCCGGATACCTCTTTCACCGAACGAAACGTGGCATGAGCCACTTTACGTCGATATTCTGAGTGGTCGTGGTATTTCACCGGTCGAGCTGGCCCATTCATGCAGCAAACTGCTTGGCTCTACCACGTATAAATTAAATTTTAACATTTTCAATTACAGACTATTGATTTGCTCTCATGGAAGATAGACGTTTTATCTTATGTTGTAATCACAAGCGTACCGTTTATAATAATGGAGTTGGCAGTGAATGATTTGGAAGACATTAAAATTCTGTTAGTGAATCAGTTTTTTATATGTAAAGGTAATATTTTACAATAAAGATTGAACTTTTGCACCAAGACTATGAAAAACGCCGAGATCACAAATATATTATATTGTTTTCAGACAAGAAGTATCGGCTGTTGTTGCACGACGTTCTTAAGTACATCGACTTGTGCACGAGCAGATACACGTTGTAGAACATGTTCCCGCTCAACATCACCACCTTGCTGAAGATTATTAACTTAAGCATTACTTTTGTTATAGTGGTGCTACAGTTCACTTATTGATAATAATGTAATAGGCTAAAATAATTTTAAAGCAACGATTAATTAGTAATGTATCAGAAAGGCAGGTGGCATTGCAGATTGACGGACAATGTTTATTATCTGACAAAGATTAAGTCCAATTTTGCCACATAATAAAAAAAAATACTTTCGGACCATAATAATATGGACAAAGTCTTTTGACTCCAAACCTCCCTAGAGAAAATCGAGTGCCACAAATTCAATAATCTCTTAGGTGATTGTGTTCAAACCAAAACACAATATTAAAAAAAACATAACATAACTGTACGCCTTTTTCTATGCAATGGTGTAGGCAGTGGCAGTCAAGACTCGACTCGCCGTTATGTTTACGTCCCAAATGGAATAGGTGGCGAACCTATTGCCATACCCGGCACAAAGTTTTCAATCATCGAAATTTATCTTACATAACTTTCGAAATTAATGTTGAAAAGTCATTGGTGTGAGCCATAGAGATTTAACCATAAATACCCCAAAATAATATTATATGATTCTTTCTAACCCCATTATATATTTCATGTTATGTTAAATGTGTTGTTTTTATATTTAATGTTGTTGTAATGTTTTATGTTATGTTAAAAGAACCGGAGAACTAGTCAAAATCGAAATCAAAAATAATTTTATTTTTCTATTTTTTTCTTCACACTTTTAAAAATAGTCAATTAATACAGATGCCCACCAGAAAACAGTTCATGGAGGCCCTCAATTGATGGTGAATTACCTGCGATCCAAATATTGGATCCTCGTTGCAAAAAATCGTGTAAAGGTGTTCACACGCAGATGTATTGCATGTGTTCGATATGCAGCACAATTTAGAAATCAACTCATGGGACAGTTACCACCAGCTCTAGTAACTCCCATCCGTCCATTTTATCAAAGTGGTGTGGATTATGCAAGACCCGTCCAAATTAGAATTTCAAAGGGTAGAGGTAATCGCGCCTATAAGCGCTATGTATGTTTATTTGTATGTATGGCTTCTTCCGGTTCCGGTGCAGTAAACAACAGACGTAGTGTGAACCACTCACGACAAAAATAAATTAAAACTGTGTTCAAACCTATGAAACTAATACCACATTACAATATCAACCAAGTTAGGGTCGTGGAAAGTCAAGAAATACACAACTAAACACGATAACCTGCTGTGAAGTGCAAAAATTTGATGAGAAAATATTAACGGACATAACCTAAAAATACAGTGACAGGAGTGAAGTTGTAGCGAATACCAAGCCAATGATACTTGTGGGCCATACCAACCTCACCAAACCAACAAGTCAGTTTTGACAGTCAAAGTGTTGCCATACGAAGATTTAATAATTATACCACATCAGCTATATTTGCGCGCGGATATTGAAAAACACAAAAAAAGAAAAATATGGAACCTCAAATGCAAATCCTATTGGAAAAAATTCAGGAACAAATGGAGAAACAAACAACCATAATTACAGAGTCTGTCACACGAAACATTATGCAGCAAATGGGTGAAAATTTTAAGAGATTAGACGAGCAAAACCAACAACTACGGGACGAAATCTCCGAGCTGAAAGAGAAAATTAAAGGGTTAGAGTCACAAAAGAAAAGGAACAATTTATTGTTCTTTGGAATAAGTGAAGGCAGTGAATATGAATTAAATATAATCCAATTAATGAAAGAAAACATCAACACGCACCTTTCGCTAAATATTCAGGAGCACGAAATCGATAAAGCTCAAAGAATTGGTAGCAAGAAAAGCAACGCATGCAGACCTATACTTATCACCTTTACATCTAACTGGAGACGGAATTTAATTTTAAAAAATAAGAAGAAACTACCAGAAGGAATTTACATTAAAGAAGATTTTACGAAAGAAATGCTAGAGATGAGAAAATCCTTGCAACCAAAGCTAGAAGAAGAGAGGAATAAGGGTAACATCGCTTACATTCGAGGTGGAAAATTAATAATAAAGGAACAACCAGAGTTAAGCAGAGAAAAGAGAAAGAGAGAACCATCTTCATCCCCTAAAGCGGACACTAACATACAGGACCATGCTACATCTGCAACGAGCACCAAGAAAATAGCTGCCAAAAACGCTTTTGAATATATGTCTCGACCCAGAAGCGGATCACTGACACAGAAACTCGACAAATCCTCAAAAAACTGAGAATCACCAATAGCCCAAAGTATATTATTAAAAATTCAACAACCTCGAACCAACCAGATTTAATAACAACCGGAAAATCAGAAACAAGAAGAATACAACTTACAATACAACAAACCAAGCGTCTCCCAATACGGCTGGTCCCCGTGGGAGTACTAGACCACAACCCTCCAACGAAAATGCAAACACAAACAACAATTAAAGTTGCAACCCTGAACACTAGAACTTTAAGAACAGAAGAAAGTTTAATGGAACTAGAAAAGTCAATGGAAAATATAAACTACGATATCCTAGGTTTATGCGAAACTCGAAGGCCTGACGAGAAAATAGAGGAACGTAAGGATTACGTACTATTTCATAAAGGTATCATCGCAGGACAGAGAGGAGTCGGATTTCTTGTTAAGAAATCCTTAAAAGGCAATATTTTAGAGCTGATTGGCGTTTCGGACAGGATAGCGATACTTAATATCAAACTAGCTGGATACAAGAAAATATGGACGATAATCCAAGTCTATGCCCCTACCGAAAATGCAGCGAAACAAGACATTGAGGATTTCTATGACAATCTATCAGATGCAAATATGAAAACAACTACTTAATAGTCATGGGCGATTTCAACGCACAAGTAGGCACAAGAGAAGCGGGAGAAGAACTCGTTCTGGGAAGCTACAGCTATGGAGAGCGGAGCGCAAATGGACATAGATTAATAGAGTTTTTAATGCAAAATAACTTAGCCCTACACAATTCCATCTACAAAAAAAAGGAAAGAAACAAATGGACGTGGGTATCCCCGGATGGAAGAATAAAAAATGAAATCGATTTCATTATCACTAACAAAGTAAAATACTTCAATGACACACACGTCATCCAAAATTTAAATTTTAACACCGACCATCGTATGGTACGCAGTTGCATAAAAATGCATTCAGCAAAAAACTCAAGAAAAAGTATAACAATCAACACGACTCTGTCGCCAGAAGAGTACGCAAAAATAATCAGGTTATCCGACATGAAATCGCTTCTTGATACCGTAAATTCCGAAAAAGGGGTCCAAGAAAAATACGACCATCTAGTTGAAAAACTATCATAATTAAAAGAAACAAACACAAAAAAAGACAACAATAAACTAAGTGACCGAACATTGACATTACTAGAAGAAAGAAAATCACTAATGACAAATAAAAATAAAGACCGAAACAACATCGCCATGCTTAGTAAAATGATACGAGAAAGCATGAGAAGAGATAGGAAAGTAAGGAGAACTAAAAAATTAGAAGACACAATAAAAAAAACAGGTGGTACTAAAAAGACTTTTAAGGAGTTAAAAGACCAAGGAAAAGAATGGATTCCTAAACTTAGAAAAGATAAATCTGGGTCCGCCACAAAACGCAAGGAAATCCAGACATTAGCCACAGAGTATTATAGCAATCTCTACTCAAAAATAGACAAACCAAGAACCAGAAAGTAACACGAAGCTAGAAAACAAAGACGACGAAATACCACCATTACTCGAGATAGAGGTACGGAAAGCCATTGAATCCCAGAAGATGGAAAAAGCGCCAGGTCCTGACAACTTACCAAATGAATTAATAAGAGGAACGGCTGACGAAATAAGTCCTATTCTAACGAAGCTATTCAACGACATCTTATATTCAGGCATCATTCCAGACCAGTGGGGAAAGTCTCACATTATACTTTTACACAAGAAAGGACCAAAGGAAGACATTGGCAATTACAGACCCATCAGCCTGATATCAAACATATACAAAGTCTTTGTTTCTAAGATTTTCGCGACTCTCACTCATTGATTAAAACAACTTTCAGGATTGTATCGCGTTTATTTATTATCTATTTATATTTATTTCCCGACGTTTCGAACTCTTTACAGAGATCATTTTCACTCGTGAAAATGATCTCTGTAAAGAGTAGAGAGATAAATAAACGCGATACAATCCTGAAAGTTGTTTTAATCAATATACAAAGTCTTTGCTAAAGTTACACTAGAAAGAATAAAACAACAGTTAGAAGAGATTCAGCCCATTGAACAGGCTGGATTTAGAAAGAACTACAGCACAATTGACCACATCCACACCATCAAGCAAATTCTAGAAAAAAGCAATGAATACCAAAAGCCTGTTTATATAATCTTTGTAGACTACGCTAAAGCTTTTGACAGCTTAAATCACAGCTACATTTGGTCAACACTAAAACAGCACGGATTGAACCGCAGGTACATTAAAATCATCAGGAACATATACGACATAAGTGTAGGCAGCATAAAACTCGAAACGACAGGAAAGCCATTCCCCATAGACAGAGGCGTCAGACAGGGAGACCCACTGTCTCCTAACTTGTTTACAGCAGTACTGGAGAACATATTCAAAAGCCTAGACTGGGGCGGATACGGTCTCAACATAAATGGTTGCCGTCTCAATCATCTAAGATTCGCGGACGATCTTATTTTGCTCGAAGAGGACCCCAATAAAATTGAAATGATGGTACAGTCTTTATCCAACAAGAGTAAGGAAGTGGGTCTTCATATGAACTCAGCAAAAACGAAATTAATGACTAACTCAACTGATGTCAACATTGTACTAGACGGAAATGTGCTTGAGTATGTAAAGGAATATGTGTACTTGGGCCAGATAATCGCCCCTACAGACCAAATATCAAAAGAAGTGAACAAGAGGATCGCTAGCGGCTGGAGAAAATACTGGTCATTGAAGGAAATAATGAAAAGCAAAGATCTAAGCAATTCTAATTTTATCAAAAGAAAAACCTTCAATATCTGTATTCTTCCCTGTATCACATATGGAAGTGAGACCTGGTCTCTCACCCAGAGCCACCGAGAAAAACTTGCCAAGTGCCAGCGCGCAATGGAGAGAAGTATGTTGGCAATTAAACTCTGGGATAGAATGCCATCGACTGAAATAAGGAAAAAAACCAAAGTTGCCGACATACTAACACGAATTGACCAATTAAAATGGCGATGGACAGGTCACATGCTAAGATGCCAAACTGAAAAATGGAGCAAGCAGGTCACACTGTGGTACTCCAGAGATGGAAGCAGAAAACAGGGGCGGCCAGCCAGAAGATGGCAAGATGACTTCCACCTAGCCTTGGGGCCCTACTGGACCAGAGTTGCAACCGATAGGATGCAATGGAAGCAGTTGGAGGAGGCCTATGTCAGAAGATACACCGAATTGAGAGACATATTATAGTAACACTAAATCTGTAACATATTTTAACACATGTTATCAGTTTGGAATAAAAGGCTATTACTATATTATATGGCTACAAGAGCTGTACATCTAGAAGCGGTAACAAATCTTACGTCTCAAGGATTTATTGCGGCCTTTAAACGGTTCGTGGCTAGACGTGGTCACTGTGGTGATCTTTACAGTGACAACGGAACTAAGTTTGTAGGTGCTTCGCGTGAAGTAAGGACTTTGGTGGCTCGGGAAAATTCTGTCATGGCGAAAGAAATTGCAGAGAGTTTGGGCAATATAGGGACCACATGGCATTTTATCCCACCCAGAACTCCTCACTTTGGTGGAATTTGGGAAAGTGGTATAAAATCTACAAAACACCACCTCAGACGTGTAATGGGCACTGCCACTCTAACGTATGAAGAAATATCTACTCTATTATATCAAATAGAAGCATGCCTTAATTCTAGGACCTTATCTACCGTTAGTACAAATTTACAAGATATCACACCCTTGACGCCGGGATATTTCCTTATCGGTGAACCTTTAGTGCTGGTGCCTGAAGAAAATTATGAAAACTCGTCCATATCATCTTTGAAGCGCTGGCAACTGATGCAAAAGATGTTACAAACCTTTTGGCGCAGGTGGTCAAATGAATACCTGACCCAATTTCTACAACGTTACAAATGGGCAAATAAGACACCAGAGCCTGAAATTGGAGACGTGGTTTTAGTTAAAGAGGATGAACTTCCTCCGGCTATATGGTTGATGGGTGTTGTGACAGAAAAACAAGGGTACTGATAATATTACGAGGGTGGTTAGTCTTAGATGTAAAGGTGTTATAATTAAAAGACCTACTATAAAATTGTGTTTTACCTGTGGCAGATTAGTAAACATATTTTTTGTATTTTTTAATTTCTTATATAGTAACCAACTGACCAATGTGTCTTAATTTGTTCAAGTGTTATTGTTGGATTTCAGCATATTGTAAATCATTTTATATTTTATACCTATTTGTTGACTTTTTTGTTATTTTTATTTTTTTGTAACTTTTATGTTTTGTTACCTAGTCACAATGATTAGACTATTTTTTTTTTTTTGTTTTCTGTTTTACCTTATCTATTTACAGTCCACTTTGATTGATTGTTGAATTATGGTGAACGTAAATTATGTCCATTCTGGCCATGGTGGGCGGAATGTCTAATTGTCTACACAAGGATGTAATAATATATTGTGTAATGTACTGTGTAGAATATATATTGTTGATTCTATTGGCCAATAGATGTCACTTTATTGCTTTTATAACCAACTATGGTTTCGTTGCGTTCACAGCAGTAACATAGATGCAATGATCTGTATTAAATTGTCTTTTTCGTCTAAAGATAACAGCATTTTAATTAAAATGTATTATCACTAATTACAAGTCCGCTTACTAAATAGTAGATATTTTTACGGAGCTATAATTGTCATAAATAGAAACTTAGATAAAAGAGTATGATAATACTTGCTAAGTTTTTAAATTCTGGTAAATATCATGGGTAGACCAAATAATACTGTAGCCCGAATGAAGGCCAATCGTAGCCTGGAAACTATTGAAATAAAATAAAAAATATTTTTTTTTACGGAATTGTGTCTTTACTCCTAACCATTTAAGAGTCCTGTAGATTCATCATCAGCACAGCAGTATCAGACGTTGATTAAAGCATACCTCCCAAGAAACATTATAACGTTAGTCCTATATACTACTAATAGTCTCCATCGTCTAACTGCAGTACTGTCTCCCAACTCCTAACCGTTAAGGAGTTCTGTGGCTTCTTTTGTTGTAGAAGCGTATACATTGCCCCATAAATGATTGAGTAATTTTACGAAGACGAGTGGTATGTACAACTAGATCTTCCTTGTTCCGAGTGTCAAAGTTATGAATATCACTGTATTTCTTAAAGCTGCTAATATTTTTTTTTATATATAATAAATGTTCGTATATAAACTGTGATGTGAACGGTCAGAATATCTATTTTTTGAATGGGATAGGAGGGCAAACGAGCAGGCGTGTCACCTGATGTTAAGTGACCAGCGCCGCCCATGGACACCTGCAACACATATAGTGTTCCAGTTGCGTTGCCGACCTTTAAGGGAGTAGGATAGGAAGGGATGGGAAGGGGAGGTGGGCCTCCGGTTACCTCTCCCACCGAACGAAACGCGGCATTAGCCACTTTAAGTCGATCTTCTGAGAGGTGGTAGTATTTCACCGGTCAAGCAGGCCCATAATTTAATAAATTTCTGTCTGAGGTAGACTCTGGGGCCTAGACGATAAATTGTATGAACAGCCCTTTTTTGAAGTATAAAGATTGTGTTTAACTGTGCAGATGAACCCCATAAACGTATGCCATAGGACATAACACAGTTGAAATAACTGAAAGAGACAATTCTAACCGTTTCTACATTCTAAACTTGGTAACTGCATAAGCCGCCATGCTAAGTCTGCCCGCCAGTTTTTCGATATTAAGGCTCCAAGCTTGTCATCTATAGTGATACCAAGGAACACGGTCGACTTCAAAAGGTCCAATCCTACACCATTTATTTGCACATTGGTTTCAACCTGGTCCATGTTAGGTGTAGTAAATTTAATAGTAGTAGTATGTTTTACCAGTAACATGTTTTACTTACATACATAATAAATAATTTTTGCATTATCACAAGCCAACAGTTGAGAAAGTCGAAGAACCGAATAAGAATAGTGATTCTTACACACCTTATGATGGCGCCCTCTCCTCTTTACATACTTCCCAAAGAACTTGGCATTATGACATGTGCGTTATTATTAAACACGAAAATAACCAGACATTGATATGGTTTTATAGTCAATCTATTTCGTGAATAGAGCATCCAGGAGAATCAATTTACTATCGCGATTGAAAGTAAATATATTTGTACTTATAATATAATAACAGAGAGAGGAGAATGATTCCGTGTCACAATGGAGTCTCCGCGCGACGCTCGCGGCTCCAGCCTCCTGTTCACGATAAGATTTCATTTCAATTTATATATTGGACTAGATATTAAACGACGAAAAGACTCTCATAGTAGATGGAAAAATTACATTATTTACAGATACCTTTATTTATCTTGGCCGCTAGAGTAACACTCTATTGCGCATTTTGTTTTATGATAAAGGACTTTTGATCAAATATAGCATGAGTTTCCTATAAAGTATGAAGTGATCGCGTGTTCCAGTTGTCGAGCTCTCCGCTTCTGAATTAGAAGTCGCGGGATCGACTCTGGGTTAACGCCAATGATTTGTAAATCTTTTCGGAAACTAAGTGTGATAAATATCGATGAATGACAGCTTTGTGTCCAGTGTATAATAATAGGTTCCTATTCCATTTGGGACGTAACGATTGAGCGACATCGACGGATTCTACTTGGTTGGGCAGCATTAGGAAACTAATGGAAATATTCTCGCCAAAAATCTCTCACTGCATTAAACCTAAGGTCTATGACCAATGTGTGTTACCTGTGATGACATACAAAACTAAGACGTGGTCCCTAAATGTAAGAGATACGCAGCAGATCGGGAGTGACTGACAAGACCGTGACTTGTAGCGTTCCACGGGGAGGCCTACGTCCAAACAGTGGACATTAAAAAAGGGCTTATGATTTACGAGTCGAGGCACAGCAGTTGCCTACACCTTTGGATTGAAAAAAGGCGTGAAGTTATGTTATGAAATAATATTCTTATCTAGAAAAAGGTACTTGGGCAGCACCCCTGTGGAGAGGCTATTAGTAAATATATGGTTTCTTGGTTCACACTGTTCAATAAAATAAGGTTGTGGTCTAATTGTCGCGCCGTGGGTGTTGTGTAGTTTGTAGCCAATATTAATGTACGGCTGGCGATAAATAACATCGCCGACATACCGGTGTGCTGCGCCATCTTTCGAACGTCACCCAATATAAATGATATTTATTTATTAGATACATGAGATAAAAAGTTACAAGTGTTTCTAATAAAAAAGAGCTTTGGTATCCTAACTTGACTGCGGAGTGCTGAGAGGGGCTCAAAACTCAACCGCTTTTATTCACAGGTTAAGGGTTTAAATATTCGGGAACACATTATTTATTCGGGAATCAAAGTCGTAAACTAAATTAATCTAAAGTAATAACCAAAAATGAAAAAAAAAACACTTTGTATTTTAATGGATCATTTATATTTGACAAATCTTTGAAGAGATATTGACATAGCATTAATTGACTTGGACGCTGCAAACAAACTTTTATTATTATTTTTATAGAGCATCGTTTGTCGACTTCTGAAAGCTTAATGGATCTATAATGAAAAACAAATTATAGTCTTTTCAATAACGAAGGAGTTTAACTAAATTCTTTTTGTGTAAAACTCTCTGGTTCGCGTATGAGAGAATCGTCGTGAAGTATTAAAACTAATTGTTTAGATTTAGGACGATGAAGGAAACAATATTTTCGTAGTACTATTGATATAAATGAATGGAAATTGTGATATTTGTAATCAGTAACGAATCTATGAAGAGATATTTTTTTGACTTTCAGAATTGTTCAATTTAATGTCCACTATTGAATATCGCAATATGTAATGAAGTATGAATTTCTGTGTCAATGAACTTACAATATCTCAGCTCACACTGATCTGCTGAATTGTCTTGGCTCGTATGTAAATCTTGTTCAAAGGATATATTATATTTATCTGGACGATGAGATCGCCTCTTGTTCTCTCTCTCTCTCTCTTGTTGTTCCCTCATGACAGAGGATCGTGGTCATCGTTGAAAGGATTGCATCTGGAGTGGATGATTTCCATTCATTGAGTCTCGTCCAATACTTCCCACAAAACCGAGCAAAACCTGGAATATTACGCGTCCCTTGTTTGATCGGTCCATCTGGTTGGTGATCGACCACGACCGAGTTCGTATCCCGTCCGCGTTCCCAACTACGTTCAATTTTTCGGGACTCTCATCTCGCCTTCGCACTATGTGGCCAAAATATGCAAGAATTTGCTGGTGGCATATTGTTGATGGTTGTTGCCTCAGTAGCATTTATTGATAAATTTTAATGCACTAAATCTTAATCAAATAATTTGGAAACCAGGTCAGGCTAAAGTTAAAAAAGTCATTAAAATCAAATCTTAGATACAATACACACAGTGTCCTCTAGTTCCAAGCATAGTAACTCAATGCTTGTGTTGTGGAAACTAGATAATTAATAATCATAGATATACACTTTTCTTTTGTAAATACATACTTACAATCTATATTTACATTATTTTCGTTATTTAATTGAACAGAATTTATTCAGAGTATTTATCCCAAATTTTGTGCTGGAACTCCCAAATCGCTTACAATGTTGCTATGCTAGCTTTTAGTTTGCAATTATGAAGCAAACAGGAAACAAACTTGACGCAATAATTTAAATTTGTTACAAACATAGCAACCTGTAAGTTGACTCATGTAGGTAGTCAGTAAACCTTTGTGTACCGGCATGTTAACTTCCCTTAATAGTCAAGGGATGAGTCGGTAAATCTTACGTGAGTACACACTGAGAGATCACTAATTATCGTAAACACACACGGAACATCCCGGTCGTGGGTGTGCCGGTCAGCACTGGCCCCAGACACTGGGTACAATATTGATTTAGGTTTAGCCCTAAATACATGTATTGTATCCGCTACTTCATCAGCACCCGAAAGTCCACATTTTATATGCTTATAAGATAAGAACCTTTTTGTCAAATGAACCGAGAATATTGTGAACAACGTAACTTTTCGTACACCTAACTCCAATCTATATTGTTTTAAGAAATATGAATAATAATATAAGAAAAATTAAGTCGATCTCACGAAATAAAAAAAAAACATTCTTAGCCTTAGCCTTTTTTTTTTTTTTTTTTTTTTTTTTTTTTTTTTTTTTTTACGCGAGGAAATGCTTTATGCACACCCCCCGCCTGGGGACGGCAGGGGGTAGTGTGGGACTCCCAAAACAGTAAACTGAAATCCGATCCTAGGGTTACCCACTAAAACCTCGCGGCGGCCTTCCTCCGGCGTTGGGGTGGTCCAGGATTCGGTTAAACCCCTCTGGTCCACCCCGCCGTCGCCCCCCCTCTGTCACGAGGGGGTGCTCATCCTCGGGGAGCCTGGCGAGGCTCCCCCGGGCGGGGCGGCTCCGACCGCGCGCTGTAAAGAGGCGCGCGGCCGGCGGCGCCCCGGACGACCCTCCCCGGCCGCACCGGGGGGTCATCCTTCCCGGGCCGCAACCCGGGCGCACCCGCGGGGTGTGCGCCCTCGCGGCCCGTCGGCGGCGGCGATCACTGAGCTCGCCGCCGCCGCCTTCGAGCGGGATCGGCTCTCTCCCGACCCCGCTCGGCGGCCTCCTTCTGGAGCATGACTGCTTCGCAGAAGGAGACCACAGCCCTCCACTCCTCCTCGCCCGCCAGCATTGCCGCGACCAACGCCGGCGGGGACAAGTCTCGCCCGATCCCGTCGACCAGAACTCGGCGCTCGGCCGCCCAGGCCGGGCAGACCTCCAGCGTGTGCTGGGCCGAGTCCAGGTCGGATGCGCAATGGTGGCATCTCGCCGTCTCTTCACGTTTTATTCGACTCAGATACTCACCGAAGCACCCGTGCCCGGTGAGTATCTGAGTCAACCTGTAGGTGACAGTGCCCCATTTACGGAGCACCCAGGCCTCGAGGTGGGGCAGGATGGCCCCGACGGCGCGCGAACGCGTACCGCCCTGGAGGACCAGCGCGTCGCGCCACTCCCCCAGGACCCGCCGGAAGGCCTCCCGCCTCCGCACTTCGCGTCCCCGCGCGTCCGGGTTCCCCCCTCCCCGGCCGAGATCGTACGCGGCTGCGTACATCTCGGCCAGGATGATGAAGGGGGGGGAACGCGCGAGGACCGTCGCCGCCTCGTACGAGATGGTACGGTAGCCCCGTACGATCCGTATGGCCATGATCCGCTCCAGGCTCCTCAGCAGAGCCCTGGAGCGGGAGGCCCCCGCAAGGTCTCGCGACCAGACGGGGGCCCCGTACAGGGCCACGGACCGCACGACGCCACCGTAGAGGCGGCGAACTCCCTCCCCCGGTCCCCCGAGGTTGGGCAGCAGGCGATGAAGCGCGCCTGCCACCCGTCGCGCTCGGGGGACCATCCGTACGAAGTGCTCCTCGAAGCTCCAGCGGCTGTCCAGGGTGAGGCCGATGTACTTCATGTACCGCCCCACCGGGACAACCGTGTCACCCACCCGGATCCGCGAGGCCGGTGGTTCCCGACCCCGGGTGAGCCGGTGGAACCACAGCGCCTCACTTTTGTGAGGCGCCACCTCCAGGCCCAGCCCGCGGATCCGTCTGACGACGATTGCCACCCCCAGCTCGGCGAACCTGAGCGTCCGCTCGAAGTCGGGCCCCGTGGCGACCACCAGAGTGTCGTCTGCGTAGCAAACGACACTCACGCCACGGGGCAGACTGCTGCGGAGGACCGGATCGTATGCGAGGTTCCACAGCAGGGGCCCAAGCACGGACCCCTGCGGAACCCCGCACGTCACCTCCTTCCTCTGCTCCGTCCCGTTCCGGTCGACATAGTCCACCCGTCTCTCCTGCAGGTAGGCCCCGATGACCGACCTTAGGTAGGGAGGCACCTCGTGGTATACGAGGGCCTCCCTGATGGCCGGCCAGGGGAGGGTCCCGAAGGCGTTGACGATGTCGAGCGACACCGCCAGCGCGACCCCCCCCGATCGGACTGCCGGTTCCGACAGGGCCCGCACACGACGCACCGCGTCGATTGTGGAGTGCCCCTGCCGGAACCCGAACTGGCAGTCCGATATGTCCGGGCCCACCTGCGACAGGTGGCTGCTGATACGGGCGGAGATAACTCTTTCGAAGAGTTTCCCCGCCTCGTTCAGCAGACATATCGGCCGGAACGACGACGGAGCGTCTCCGGTCCTCCCTTCCTTCCTGATTAGCACCAGTCTCGCCGACTTCCAGTCGAGGGGGAACACCCCGCGGCGGAGGCAGCTGGTGAACAGCTGCCTCGCCTTGTTCCCTAACACTCCCAGAGCGAGCGCCAGGACCCGGCCCGGAACTCCGTCCGGGCCGGGAGCGGCGCTGCGGGAGGCGAGCCGCGCGACGGCTCGCCCGAGCTCGTCCTCCGTCACCTCCAGTTCGTCGGACCACGGAGTGTGGTCTGAGTGAGACGGAGGAACCGAGGGACCGCCCTGGACCCTTGGGAAGAGTGCGTCTACCACTCCGCCCACGACTTCCGGGTCCAGGGATTCCGTCAACGGAGGGACCCACGGGGTCAGCTTGCCCAGTACCATTCTGTACGGGCGTCCCCATGGGTCCCCGTCCAGTCCCTCGACGAGCTCGTTCCAGGACCGCTCGCGAGCCGCAGCGATGGCGACGCATACGGCGTGCGCGGCGGCCCCGTATTCCCGTCTGGCTCTGAGAGCCTCCTCGACTGTGGTTCGCCTTCTCTTCCGGGCTCTCAGGTACCGGCGGCGAGCGACGAAGGCGGCCTTTTGCAGCCGCTCGATCTCCTCGCTCCACCAGTAAACGGAGCCCCGCCGGGGCGGCCCGACTCGCGGCATCGACGCGTCGCAGATCGACGTCATCGTGTCGCGCAGCCAGGCCGCTTGCGCCTCGGGATCAGGCGATACCGCTCCCTCCGGGCCTGCCTAATGTACTGACAATTACACTGACAAATGTAATTATTTTTACAAGTCTAACGACCTTTAATTTCATTCAACCGGTTAGGTCATCATTTACGTACTAAGACGTGGCTCAAGAATATGTAGACAAATATATATTTTTATTATGCAACGCAAGCCAAGTAATAGCCTTAAAAATACAGTATTGATCCCAACGCTTAATTATGGAACGGTGGTCAAAATAGCGGCACTGCGCAAATTTGCGGAGTGACGCTCGCCGGCCGCTTCGAAAACGAGGTTGTGAAGCAGGAAGTTGATGTGAAATATATTGTGAATATGTTAAAGTATGCTGGAATGGTTCCGACAGGCAAAAAATAATGGATGATGCAAGATAGATATTGCGTTTTGCTCTCTCTCTGCCAACCCTGATAGGGACTTGGCGTGACTCTCTGTATCTATTAAAATATACACTCGAACATTTTAACCTACACTTGGTGTAATCGGCTGAAAAGACATTGTCATTCAATTCTTTAATGCGGTATCTGAACGAGTCAAATCATCTGTAAATAGAAAAAAAATCATATAATAAATCCCTGCCTCTGAAATGATGAGCATACATGATAAGACACAAAAGGCTCAAGTTCACAATTGAAGCGCTTGTGTGTGAACATAATTAGGGCTGCCACGTCCCTACAGAGACCGAACTTGCTCCGTGTTGTTTTATAATTTATCACAGTCGGCCTTGGCAGCCCTATCCTAACGGATGCGCACTATAAAAGCATTCCTTTGTAAAATAGGAAATTTGCATAATAGAACACGAGACAGAGGACAGAGTTATGAGAACTGCATGGATTATTTCTGTATTTTGCTGAAAATGATTTTAGAAAAAAAAAAACTTAAACCTTGATATTCACCTAAGTTTCTAATAAATCATACAGAATTATTATAAAAATATGTGGAAACTTGTAAACTAAACATATAATTTTAACCTACTTGTTTTAATATCTTTAATTGCTGCTATACTTTTAATAGTAGTAAGATATAAATTATTACTTTCATCGCTCGCTAGCTATTAATTAGATATTTAAATTAGTCGTTTCCGGATATTGAAGCTATCATAATGCACAGGCTACTTAGTAGAATAATAAAATTCAATTAGTTGTCTTGGTTGTCCAGTTTTCGAGCACCCAGCTTCTAAATCAAGAATCTACGGGCTCAATTTCGGGCTAACTAGTTTTGAAATTATTTTCGTAAATTATGTGTAATAAATATCGCTAACTGACAAAATTGTAACTACTGCATAGCAATAGGTTATGCCACCATTTGGGATGTAAATTTCAGCGATCCGAGACTTAATAGCCGCCGCTTAAACCTTCGGGTAAAAAAGGCTTAAGTTATAAATAAAAATATATATGAATAGTTATTTCAATGAATCGATGTGTCGAGCTATACTATCTTCTTCTTTTGGTTTTAAAGACGGGAAGTCCTAAACATCAGGTCTCCTTATACTCATCTTTTACGACTCAATTTAAGAAGTCGTTCTTTTTTTATGAAGAGTCATTTAGAAACGAGCTCAATGGCATCGTCTTTAAGGAGCAATTCAAAGAACATAATTGCGTTTCCCGATGGACTTTATAAAACACAAATTTAATTAATTTCACGGAAGATTTCTTTAGAAAATGTTTAGCTTCAAACAAAATATTAGAATATGAAATGCACATGTAACTGTAACATAAAGGTTAATTTATTTTTCTTTGATCGAGTCTTTTATGATGTGGCAATGAGCTGAAATCATATCTTTTTCTATCTGTTTCTTCTGTTTCTTCTCACTTCTACATTTACTATAGTCGTATCAGTAAAGGAAATTGTGCTGTCCTAACAAAATGGAAAAATATATTATTTCATGCCCGCCGTTACAAATCAACGTTGTTGAACTGTCAAATGTTGCCTATTAAATTGACCGGACTATAATTACTATTATTGGCGGTAGAGCCACGCAGTTCGTCGATGAATGGACTGGCTCGACTGGTGAAATACTACGACCTCTCGGAATACCGACGTAAAGTGACCCTTGCCGCGTTTCGCTCGCTGAGAGAAGTATCCGGAGGCTTAACCACTTTCCGTATCCTCTCCCCATTTTACTTCTGATCCCTTCGATATGCCATTTTGTGGGCCGACAACGCAACTGTAACACAGTTGCACACACAAATATTTGTGTTCAGGTGTTCATGGGCGGAGTTTGTTGCTCACCATCAGGTGACATGCCTGCTCGTTTGCCTCCAAACACCATGAAAATGAAAATACCGGGCACAAATTAGTCAGTCATCGATAGATATATATCTCATCACATAACTTCCGAAAATGTGATGATGATGATGAATGATAAAGAGGTATATGGGACATTTTATCTTTTATCACCTGTTTGTATTTCAACCTGCATTTTGAGCAAATAAATATTATTTTATTTTATATTAAAAGAATTTCGAAAAGTGGGGCGCTCGACCACTGGACCACCGAGACTAAAAAATTTAGAAAATAATTCAAAATATAATAATTAAAAATATGTATGCTTCTGAGTCAGCACAAAAAGTAACGGATTCGATTTAGCATCCGAATCTTTGAACTTGATGTGATGAATTGGTAAAAATACGTAATACATAACATAACTTCACGCCCATGATACCCGAAGGTGTAGGCAGCGGCTGTTAAGCCTCGTCTCGCCGTTATGTTTACGTCCCAAATGGAATAGGTGGCGAACCTATTGCCATACCGGGCACAAAGTTTTCAGTGATCGATATTTCTCACATATAACTTACGAAAACAATTAGGAAAAATCATTGGTGTGAGCCAGTGTCAGGATTCGAACCCAGACCTCTGGATCAGAAGCCGTGTGCTCGACCACTGGGCCACCGAGACTATATAATATATTTAGTAATATATTATAATATTTAGGCGGCTTTGAGGGTTTGCTTATAAAAATATAATAAACGCAAAACGTAAAAATATAACTTCAGGCCTTTCTCTACCTGAAGATGTAGGCAGCGGCTATTAAAGCCTCGACGGGCCAAAGCGCTACGTTACCTCCCAAAAAAAAATAACCCTTAAAAATAAACCTAATTAAATAAATGGTAGTAAAAATAGATATGTCCATATTCAATAATAATAATAATAATATTTATTTCATTCCAAAAGTAACAATTTAACAAATAACTCAACAAACAAATAATACAAAATGAACTCTAACCTTAACTATAACAATTATTGTTTCAAACAGCTATATTATAAGACAGGCATTTCAGTAATAATAATATTAGTCGGTTAAAATAAAAAACAAATAACAGTCCAACAAAAAGAAAAAAAAAAGGTAATAAATATTTGACATTGATATTCATCCATATAATCATTTATTCAATTTGTTATGTCAGTCATTACAGCAATTTAAAATTTATTTTTTTCAAATTAATAATAATAAGTAATTATACAAATATCAATATACTATACATAAATATAGTATACAACATTTCACATTAAAAACATATTTATAAATTTCTCAATAGCAATTATAATATATTAAAAATATTCAGTCGGTTAAAATAAAAACAAATAATAACAGTTCAACAAAAAGGAAAAAGAAAATGGTAAAAAATATTTAACATTGACATTCATCCATAGTTATAATTATTTATTCAATTAGTTATGTCAGTCATTACAACAGTCTAAATTTATTCCTTTCAATTTAATAATAATAAATAATTATACAAACATTAATATACTATATAAACATAATATACAATATTTCACATTAAAAGCAATCATAATATATTAAAAATATTCATTTATACCGTTGTTGCAACTGTAGCGTGGAGTTTGTAAACAGGTTGAGTTCAGCCAAATTGTTTTGAAGATATTCGAAACAGTCACTCCAATTTTAGTTATATTATGTAGTAATCGTTTACATTATTTTTATGTATAAACACTTTGGCCCAATCAAATTAATTTCGTAAGTTATGTGTGATAAATGTCGATGACTAAAAACTTTGTGGCCGGTATGGCAATAGGTTCGCCATCTATTTCATTTAGGACGTAAACATAACGGCGTGACGAGGCTTAACAGCCGCTGCCTATACCTTAGGGTAGAAAAAGGCGTGAAGCTATGTATGTTTATAAACACTTTAATGCTGGTGATTCCGAATTATAATAAAATTAATATAACATAAAATAAACACTTGAAGGAATTTTGTTGAGAATTTATTACTAGAATGTTTATAAGTAAGTTACTTTAAGTAAGCTTTAACGTCTGAAGCCTTTTCTTGAGTGTATATTTTTAATACCGAGTTTAAAACGAAATTAGAACTATTCTAATGTGTTTAGGTATCATTAATAAATTTGAGTTTCTAATTATGACTAGCTGCGTCTTGCGATTTCACGTAACTTAAATCACACTAATAAATATGAAAGTCACGAATGAAGTGTATGATAATCGTGCCATATGGCGTACTGTTCTCGCTGTTTGTCAAAATTCAAAATATCTTTACTCCTTAGACTTTACAAAGTGCTTAGAATCGTCATACAAAACTACTAGCTAAAGTACGCGGAGCTTAGATTCCCTTTCATTACACTATGTTGAATGTGAAAGTGAATCTAAGTGCCAGTTCCGGCGTCAAGGCTTCTTGAGAAGAACTGGCAAGAAACTCAAGGCCGACTCTTTTCAATTTCCAGTTTAACAAATTATAATAATTAAAATCAACACAACACAAAAGGAGCAGTTCAATTCCGAACTTTTTTATCGTTTATATAATCTGCGATACAATAGTAAGCCCTTTGATATAATCTACTTTTAATATAATTCTTAAATTTACCCATGGATAATTCAACCGCGTCGTTTGGAAGTTTATTGTAGAAGCGTATACATTGACCTGGGAACGAGTTAGAGATTTTACGGAGCCTAGTAATGGGCACAGCGAGTTTGTTTTTATTTCTTAAATTTAGTTTATGAATATCGCAGTTTTTCTTAAATTTGGTTTTATATTTATGAACATAAATAAGATTTTCATAAATATATTGCGAATAAAATGTCATAATTCTTATCCCTTTAAATTTATTTCTTAGTGTATCCCTAGGACTCATCATATAGATAGCACGAACGGCTCGTTTCTGGAGCACAAAAACCGAATCTGCATCTGCGGCACTACCCCAAAGCAATAAGCAGTACGACATAATGCTGTGGAAATAGCTAAAATAAACTAAACGCGCAGTATCAAGCGTCTTCATCAGCATGAAGTTATGGTTGTTTGTGTTTACAAACTACGAATACATACGTATTGGAGTAATACGTATGTATTCGTAGTTTGTAAACAATAATTATAAATTAAGTTTTCTTCTAAAAATGTACAAAAAATTACTCAACCTACTTAAAAATCTATATATGTCAATATGAGACGTATGAAGTGTATGAGAATCGTGCCTTATGGCGTTCTGTTCTCTCTGTTCTTCTTCATTAGCATGAAGTTATGGTTGTATGTGTATACAAATGAATACATACGTATTATTCCTAATTATAAATTAGATTTTCTTCTAAAAATATACAAAAAATAACTCAACGTACTTAAAAGTCAATATGTTATGTCGATATAATCATCTTCTTAATATGTTCGCCGAATTCGAATAGATTCGCTTATTTTTAAGTGACGTTAACACAACAAATACTATCTTTGTATCCCATAATATCCCATAAAAAAGGTAAATACGTTATCAAAGTGTGGGATACAGAACTACAGGGCTACAGGTTTACAGCGTAGCTGCTACGCCATAGCAAGTACCAGTAGCTACGGGGTACACGCGCGGGGTGTACCGCGATAGCAATCCGGCAGTCGCGCGGCCTCCGCCGCATCGCCAGTACTGCCTGCAGCTGTTCATGTGTTTTTTTAAATCGATACAAACCGCTGCTTTTAAATCTGACGTGAAATTACCCCGAACATAAGTCACGTGAGTGAGTGAAGTGTTAAAGTTCAGTGTAGAAAGTGTTAAAATTTTTTAGTGTTTTGTGCTGTATTAAACGAGGAAAGTTATAATTTTTGATTGATACCGCTCGAGGTTAGTTATTGTTCTGATATTTGTTACTATTTGAAGATATGTTTGCGTATTTGATTAAGACAGGCGTGTATTGATCAATCAAAATAATAGGTTTATAAGATCCGACTTAATCAGAAATGAATTTGGAAAGGAAAGATTTCATTACTTCAAGAATCCATATATTTCAAAAACAAGTAAATTTTAAGTTTTTATGCTTGATATGTATGTTTTAGTGTATAGATTATTTAATCCAAAATATCTGACATTTGAATTCCTTAAAATAACTTTATTATCCCGATAGACATTGGCTTATATTTCATTAAATTTTTGCTGGTTTATTTTTAATTAATCCTTATTAAATTTCACTGCTTCAAATTTTTATATTCTGTTACAATTCTTGATATTTCATTATAATGTACTCTAGCTCTAGCTCTACCTCTAGCTGACCCGGCGGAGCTTTCCATTGCCTAAGAATCAATAATTTTTGTTCACGAACAAGTAATTAATCTCGAGTAGTAATGCGAAAATAAAATATCATTTGATATCATTTGAATTGAATTATAAATGTACAAATAAATACCTTTGTTATATTTAAATGTGGAAGAATTTGGCATACTAGGGAAACTATATAATTATTTTAAAGTATTAAAAAATAAATAAACGTTTGATTTTGAGAGTACTTGGAAACGCAGAAAAACCTCTATATAGAACCTCTTCTTTCCCTCTTTATAGAACTACAGGACATTTGGATCACAAATATGAAATATGATGATTATGTATTAAATATTTTAAAAGAATAATTTTGTGCCTGAGCTTCCGGTGAAGTTAGAGTCTTGAAGTCGTATGACGATCTAAAATTCTTTTAATATTCTGTTTGTGATATAGCCAATATGCTTACAAAGTTTTTTTTAAATCAATACAGAGATATTGATAGTGAGGTTTGATTTTCATTAGCTTATTGGATTTATGGTCTCGCAAACTTTTTTGTCGATATTAATGTGGTAACATTGGCATTTTTGATTTTAATAGGATATATATCATTATATAAAAGCTTAAATAAAAAAAACAAACATTTCGTTGTAAGCTTCTTTAAATATAACTTATTTGATAGCCTCAGCATGAAGTGACTTTAATGACTGAATTCAGAATTATGAGTGTCGTCAAGAAATTACGTATTCCCAAGAGAAACGTACATCAATGGATTATTAAAAGCTAATTGAGAAGTTAATTTAATTAATTCCGATTTGAAATAACACTGAAAATGATATCAATTCTGAGTAAATACTCAGAATTGATATCATCAAATGATCAGGAGGAACGGCTTGCCAAAAATATTATTTACTTACTATATTAATTTTTAGACTTCTTTTGTTTCTTAAATATTTCTTATAAGAACATAACATAACGTTACGTCTTTTTCTACCCGAAGATGTAGGCAGTGGCTTTTAAGCATAGACTGGCTGTTATGTTTACGTCCCAAACGGAATAGGTGGCGAATCTATTGCCATATCGGGCACAAAGATTTCAGTCATCGATATTTATCACACATAACTTTCGAAATTGATTCCGAAAAGTCCTAAAAGATAAAAAAATATTATACGTATGATAAATTATTTCCGATAGTCATGGGATTTGGGAATTAAATAATCAATAAATTCTAAACACATTGCGGAAACCCTGCCTTTGTTAAAGGAGGGTATAAATATTTTATCGAATTTAGTATCATAGGCGGTTATAAAATTGTACGTTAAAACCAAAATACACAGACAATTTTTCTTTTATTAGCATAATTGATTGAGTAAGGCGTCACTTTTCAGTTCGCTGATATTCATGGCAGAATTACGAAATAGAAGAGACGCCCGGCCCTGTGCAAACTTGGATGAATCTAATTCGTTCTGTCTTGTGGGCCTTTTACAGATGTAATGTAAATAAAATTAACACTGAAATTCTATTACTACTGATTTATAGATATTTTCGATGTCTGAAAATAAAAGCCAGCAGTTGATTTTTTGAACGCCTTAACTCATGAAACTACAAATACATACATAACTTCACCCCAAGTCCCTGGCAGGGTAGGCAGAGGCACGGTTATTGCAGCCCTTACTCGCTTTTTGGAATTTTATAACTCTTGTCATGCACGTCGACGGTTTTTAAGGCTTCTGACATCACTTCCCTCGGAGATGTCACGTTAATTCAGCTTAACGCTTTAAAAAACTGCATTGGAGTGACATCTGTCGAATCAATGGGATATTGCGACGGAATTATCAGTAGAAGCCATCTAGTGGCGACATCTATTGACATTCTCTGTAACTACGATGAAGCCGTGCGTACGTCCTCGTCAATTAATAATAGTCAAATTAGAACTAATTAAATTCCTTCATTAAATAAAGCATAAATTAAATTTATAAATAATATATAAACTTGTAAATTAGGAATCCCACTATAAGGGATAATTGTAAAAGCTAGTGACTCACTCCCACTCCAGAATCGGAATGACGGAAATGACAGAACAAATCGTTAGATTGAACATATAATATAACTTTCTTCTCTCTGACGCCGTCGCCTTGCGAACAACACCTTCCAATCACGCTACCGACGGTATAGAAATAGACCAGACAGCCTGATCTCTGACATCAACTGCTACTTCAACCCCCTACGGGACCACCGACGGGGTGAGCGCTCCGACAGACACAACTGCCAGCAGCCTTCTACGCGAGAGGACCATACCGGAGCTGACCGGACTCCAGCGAACCAACTGCCAGCAGCCTTCTACGCGGGAGGACCATTCCGGAGCTGACCGGACTCCAGCGAACTAGGGCAATACGTCCCTGCAGACTACTTCCAGCTTTAAGGCCAGTGACCCTCGCTACTACCGACTTAGTGGGAGGAAGCAGACTGGCCCCTTTTTTTTACTTACCGACCTACCACCCTGAGACTATTTACTATCTTTCGCCGGCCCTCTACTCTTCCTGTATACTTCTTTTCTCATGTAACTATCCGCTGACTTCTTAATATTTTCTTGCTACCTTATACTATTTTTCATCTATGTTATCTTAATACTATTATCTAATATACTATCTGTTATTGAAGGACTAGACTATTATTGCTATCTACCTCTAACGTTACAAAACTACAAGCTAAAATCCATCCATATAGTTACAGCAGTTCTACGCATCGATTCATAAAGCTATACATAAACGTAACTACCTTCCAACGTAACAGAGACTTGTTCAATTAGGTCATAATAACAAAAAATAAATAAATAACAATGAACTAGGTACAACAAATACAACAAACAACAAAAAGGTCTCGGTAGTCCACTGGTCAAGCACCCCGCTTCTGAATCTAGAGGTCACAGGTTCGAATCCTCACACTCGCTCACACCAATGACTTTTCGAAGTTCTTTGCGGAAGTTATGTGTTAAAAATGTCGATGACTGAAAACTTTGTGCCCAGTATGACAGTTTGTTCGCCACCTATTCCAATTGGGACGTAAACGTAACGGCGAGACGAGGCTTAACAACATCCGCTGCCTACACCTTCGGGTAGAAAAAGGCGTGATATTATGTTATGTTACAAATATAATTTGAAAATATTAATATATTATCAACTAATACAATGCATTAGTTGGCACATTTACTGTAAAAGTTTATATGTTAATATGTTAACTAATTTCAAACGTTAAATTTCAAAGGCTTTATTTATTTCAGGTTATTAATACCTGTTGATGTAGGTGGAGGCGATAACGCCTCGGCACACACCTTATCAATGTTCTAATATCGAAATTCAATAAACCTAAACCTATTACCATACACCGGGCACAATTTAGTTTGTTAGCAATATTATGGAATATATGACTTCCGGAAAGCCATTTGTGACAAGCAGAATCCTAAAATACGAATTAGATTTTAATTAAAAGAAACGGCAATTTTTGGCTACTGACATTATCGTCTCATTTTCTAGTCGGTTGTATAAAATGGGAGAAGTGATCTATGTCGGCAGAATACATCAACCTGTATTGTATTTTTAAAATAAATTTACAATACGTGTTTAGTCTATGTAAAGCTTATTTCAGTAAAAAAAATATATATCTATTATTGACAACAATTAATCATCGCATTACTTAATTGTAATAAAGCAAAGTTTATTTCATTTATCAAAGAAAACTTCAAGAAAATCTTCTAAGTAATTTTAAAGCTTCCTAAAATTTTAGTAAATGATATTCTCGTAGTAGTATGGTGCATATTATTATATTTCTAGCTAAAACTCAAGTTAAAACATCGGTAAAAGCTATACCAGGACAGTTAGTAGTTCATTGCTAGTAGGTACAAACACAGATAACACTTTCAAAAATATATAAATTATTGCTAGTAGTCTCTGTGGTGCAGTGGTCGAGCACACGGCCTAGGTCCGGTTTCGAATCCTGACACTGGCTCACACCAATGACTTTCCGAAATTATTTTCTTAAGTTAAGTGTGATAAATATCGATGACTGAAAAACTTTGTGCCGGTATGGCAATAGGTTTACCACCTATTCCATTTGGGACGTAAACATAACGGCGAGACGAGGCTTAACATCCGCTGCCTACACCTTCGGGTAACAAAAGGCGCGAAGTTATGTTATATGTTATGATAAAAAATATTATAATAATATTATTTTAACTTCTGTTTCTCTAATAAACAAATCTCATATTAAACTGCCTCCAATATCTCCGATGTACGGATCTGGTTCTGATTGTAAGATATAACATTATATCATTCATTCAGATTATCCGCTGAATGGTTACTAATACAATTATGTTTCTCAACGCGAGTAGTTCCAGAGCAATGCAAAGGTCGATGGCATCTCGGATAACAGCTCAATAGACTAGCTTTATGACGTCATTAAGAGTGCTCCAAAGTCTTCGGTACCTTTTCATGATGTTCACTTGTGGGAGCCATTAGATGCCAGATTTAAGATAACTTATAAATATTACTATACATTTACTCGAATCTACAGCTTAGCAATAGGTTCGCCACCTATTCCATTTGGGACGTTAGCTTAATGGCGAGTCGAGCGTGAAGTTATGTAAGTACTCTATAGCTAAAGAAAATAGAATACGCTTCATTGTACCCCTACAGGCAACTACAATGGTGGGCTTGTCAGACAACCTTTTATATGTATATATTTTTACATAACCAAAATCCTTAAATCCATTTTATCTATATTAAAAATCGATGACATAGACATATGTGACCATAGTTGAAGTTTGTCTCAAAAAAATCGATGTGTCGTGACTAAAATATCGCTGCTGATGGCTCCGGGTATTTTTAAAGATGTGTAGTTCAAAAGAGATATGAAGATTGTAGATTAATTATGGAAATATTTACATTATTGTATACATATATAAGAATTATAGCAGCGTTATATGTAAGCAACATAATTCAAGTAAACGCTGAAATCAATACTACAAATTAAATTTATAAAAGAAAACAAAATACTACAAATTTCTTTACAAAAAAATCGCTTTCGTCAATGGGATATGCATTTCATTGGTCGAAAACAATCCTATATTTTTCACGAGAGTAATGAGAGAGTCAGTTCAAAATATATTTGTATGATAGTTTATTGTTCGTGAAGCTGTATTGCCCCAGCTATTAACTATAGCGAGCTATATCGAGCTGTGGTGAGCTGTAGCGAGCTGCAGTGTTGTTCGGGCTGCGGTGCGATTTACAACCAATTTTTTCCATCATTGAATCCATCGATGTTCAACGCAAATTGTTGCAATTTTACTTTACATTCCATGCTTACACGAGTGTATGAAAAAATATAGAAAAAATAAAAATACACATTCTATAACTTCACGTTTTTAATTCACGATGGTGTAGGCAGTTCAATACTCATAGCCCAAAATGAAATGTTTGTGCCATGAAGTAGAAAGCAAATACAGTGTTAAATATCGGATTACAGTTAGTTAGGCAATTACGTCGCACATAATTTCCGAGAAACCAGCAATGTGGGCCAGGTATTCTGAGAAAAGGAATTGGGACGATTGGTGTTATTGGGACGTCTAACATATGAAAAGTAATCTTCATATAACTCGTAAAATAGAAAGAAAGCTTGGTATTTTCTGAACGACAGATGCCGACGATTTCATCATCTTGAAAGTGCTACATATATTACCGAATATATATATGTATGACATGTCTTCCCTTACTGTAGATCTTCTAGTTTTCTGTCAATATTTTTAGGTTTTTATTTCTACCACTCTTTGCTCAGTAACAAATTTTCGGAGTTTCCTTTTTAACAAATTTTAAGATCTGCCTTTTCCAACAAAAACTTATTTTTTGATATTTATCTTATCTTACGTTGACTTTGGAGGTCTCTATTTCAAGATATCATAACTGCACGCCTTTTTCTACCTAAAGGCAGGGAGTGACTGTTAAGCCTCTTAACTAGCGAAGCTATTGCCATATACCGGGCACTAAGTTTTATGTCATCGATATTTATCACACATAACTTTCAAAAATAATTTTAAAAAGTCATTGGTGGAAACCTGGATTTAAATCCACGACTTCTTGATTATGAAGCGGGATACTTGATCACCGAGACTAATTTCTATTTTAAAATGTTTTTACTTATATTTGGGAATCAATATTGATTATATTATCTGTGAAATACTAATAAGATACAATAAGTTAAAAAAAAACTAACATACAAGCATTAAAAACCCAAATCAGATGGACAGCACCTATAAAATCATTCATTGATTGAAAGTAACATCACTTTACAATTATAAAACCAGTTCATTCATAGTCGATGTCAAGCTGTTTTAGAGCAAAGATGAGAAAAAAAACAGTCCCGCACCACACGTCTTTTTTTTTCATCATTTTAGATATAAAGACTACTTTACATATTTACGAAAACCTATCTACATGATAAATTGCCCAAATTACTGATATCATAGATCAAAGATTAATGCTTTTACGACATACATTTCCAGAAATTTTACCGTCATATATAAGGCATATGCTATGATAAATTCTTTTTGCGTAATATATAAATGTGAAATGTAACCTCAATAGACAAGACACAAAAAACGTGTTAAATTTAAATATAATTGAAGCATCCGTCAGTTCCACGTATATCGCGGGACGGCTGCAACGAACAGGCACTTTCAGCTATAATGTATACGCATCTCATGGAAATATAATACGGTATTCGTAGGGAATGGAAATCGACCTTCCTCTGGTAGGAATGAGGGTCTACCAAAGAGAATTTCTGCTTGATAACGCTTACATAAAACTGTTTTATGTCTACAATAAAAACCAAACGGTGTATACTTGTTTTCTGCCGCGAAAAATGATGTTTCAGTACGAGTGCCAATATACATCCCTGAGGGACACGTCAATACATCACTCAACTTGTTTTATGGTTTATCTCTGTGTTTAGTATTTCTTTTTGAATGTCGATATATAAGGCCTCCATCGGGATAGAATTTCTCGCTTTTCAACAACGAATATAAAATAAATGGTATATTTATGTAATTCTCTACGGAGAAAACTTTCAATTTATTTGGTTTTTGCCAAAGTAAAAGTGACGTAAAATTGTGTTGATAGCAAATTCTCCCAGTTTCTTATAAAACTATATATGTAGTGTTCGCGACGAACCAATAAAAACCTATCTCGTGTTCGTCATAATAGATTAGTGATAATAGTGACAATTCGTGACACAGTAAAAGGTATATAGTTTGAAGTGTCTGTCTGTGTTTAAAGTGAAATAGTATAATATGTAGAGTGTAAAGACAACAAATACTGCAATAGTGTTATAGTGAAATAGTTGTTAATAGATGTCACCTTTTATTATTGTATAGTTTTAGTGATAGATGATAAGATTATATATAGATGTCGCTCGGTCCAACAGAATATTGTACTGCTGTACCGACGCGTTAATATTCTTAAGTTGGTAGTATGTTAGTATAGTGGTGGGCTAATGTAAACGCCCACCTTTTAGAATTACAATAAACGATAGAAAGAGAGGTTCTCGCGCGGCATCCGGAAGGGTAAATAAGGGTCTATAAAAGGTCGGACATCTCAGTAAAAGCCCTCTCTTCTCTACGAACTCTCCGAGCGGCCTGTCTCTTGCGTGCGACTCTCTGTCCTTCGACGTTCCCATCCGCGGTCCTACACGGGTCTTTGACGGGTCGCCGAACAATAGAAGTCGCACCATATGGCAGGCACAATAGACTACGGGCACGGTATCCGCCGGCTCGTAAAACAATAAATAGCAGTAATAACTGCGAGCCGCGCCGGAACCTCGGTAACACAGGAAGACTTCTATTATTTCAGTACACCTCGTAACTTTCATCTTACAGTTAACCAGCGACCTAACAGGACGTCAGCTTTTGCACTATTAGTGCATTAATACAAGCCCGTCCTGCACATCGTTTTGGCCCTTCGAGGTGGATCATATCGTTTTGATCCTTTGAGCCGCGATCACATCGTTTTGGTCACATCGAGTCGGGAGCACATCGTTTTGGACCTACGCAGCCGAAACAGTGATACAGGTGATATAGTTTGATAGATATTCATAGTTGAACGGTTATCCGTTCTGGTCCTTCAACAGCAACTAGATTTCGCCCTGCTGAAAAATAGAAGATCGCAAGATGCCCGTTACGCGTTCTAGAGGACGAGCACCGGAGTGGTCGGCGGATATAGAAGAAGTAATAATAAATCCCGCCACCACTCACCAACAGCAACCGTCACAGTTATCGCCCGGAGCCCCTATAGTAAGCACTGAGCCGCCGCCGCCATCGACGTCTTCAACAATAGAAAATCGTAATAGCAGAAGACTGCGTCAAAGGGAAAGCGACTCAGCGCACACCGCATCTCCGGACGAACACGTGAGTAGAGAACTACGTGCCGCAGGAACGATTTCGTACAATCGGAATCGTTCCAATAGGAAAGCATTGAAGGCACGCCAAGATCTACTTAAAATACAGTTACAGTTAGCGGAAATAGCACTACAGCAAGCTGAAGAAAGTCAAGAATCTGACAGCTACGCTGAGGAAGGGAATTCTCAAGCAGGTTATGTCCGTTCCTGGCTGAAGGAAGTCCCAAATCCGCCCGTAAATCGCGAACAAACAGAAGCCGCAGCCGACAAATCGAACCACGTGGCCCCAAATCCACATGTGGATTCCGAACACCATGTGGCTCCAAATCCACGTGTGGACTCCGAACTAATAGAACAGGACCACGTGCACACAGCAACTCAATTATTCGGAATAGAAAAACAAACGCATAGGATAGCCGAAGAAACTAATAAGGTATGTTCATCCGATAGTGATTCAATGAGATCGTTATTAACCGGTCTTACTTCAGCCATAGCAGCGCTCGCCGAAAAGAAGACACCAGATACCACACATCCAGTGGCTTCCAAGGTCATTATGACATTACCGACGTTCGACGGCGCACATACCGAGTGGTTGTCATTCCAAGCCATATATGACACCACGAAGAATTATTTTAATGATGTAGAAAACACGGCAAGACTCAGAAGAAGTCTCATAGGACGTGCATTAGAAGCAGTGAACTCGGAACTTATAGCACATGCACGTCCTTCAGAGATAATGAAAGAGTTGGCACTTCAATTCGGGAGACCAGACTCTATAGCGCAAGCCGAATCAGACCGAATGAAAAATCTACCCCGCTGTGGAGAAACGCCTCGGGAGATTTGCACATTTGCAGGCAAAATAAGAAGCGGCGTAGTCACTTTAGAAGCGCTCAAAAAAGAGCACTATTTAATAAACGCTGAATTACTTAGAATTCTCACAGAGAAACTACCGAACTCCCTGCGCGTACAGTGGTATCGAGTCTATACAGAAAAATACAACTCCGTGCCAAACTTACGTAATTTCAGCGAATTTGTAACTGAAAACGCGAAATATTGTAGTGCGTTTGCCTCGGCCGACAATAGTGAGACGCACAATCGTCGTAATTTTCAGCGCGCACACACCGCAATCGAACGACATCGTGCGCACACCGTGAACGAACGATCATTTAATAGCTCTCGAAATACTAGTAGCATATATAATTGCAAAATTTGTGAAAAAGCGGCACATCATCCAGCAAATTGTGAAGAATTCAATAGAAATGATTCCAACAAGAAATGGGATCTAGCGAAACAATACGGATTGTGCTTCCGTTGTTTGCACATTCGAAACAAGACACATTCGTGCAAACCTCGAAAGTGCGGAATAGATGGATGCGCTGCCACACACCACCGACTGCTGCACTATCTAAAGAAACAGTCAGATGACGGCAGCACCGATAAACAAGAAGTAGTTGCAAACTCCAAAGTCAACAACAGTCGAGCCTTTTTAAAAATAGTTCCCGTACGTCTTATTGGACCGGCGGGAGAAGTGTCTACATTCGCGTTACTCGACGATGGATCGACAGTTTCGCTTATAGACAAAGAAATAGCTGATTCAGTTGGTGCCGACGGCAGATTGGAACCGTTTACTGTTCACACAATAGGAGAGGCACCACTGAACATGCGAAATTCGCGACGCGTGAATGTGACAGTAGAAACAATGAGCGGTAAAGTTACACCTCTGAGTTTACAAACAGTACCACGCTTATCGTTGATGCCACAAAAAGTCAAGAAAGAAGACATAGAAGGTTGTGCTCATCTCTCAGACATAGCGAGCCAACTCGTGTACGAAAAAGGTGAACCCAAAATTCTAATAGGACAAGATAACTGGCATCTCCTAGTGGCTAATAAGACTCGCCGAGGAAACCGAAACCAACCAATTGCCTCGCTTACAGCACTAGGATGGGTGCTACATGGGTTGCGACCAAGGGGGCAAGTTGACAGCGCCGTTCATTTCGTTGGGCAAATTACAAATATAGAAAGAATTGAAAAAAACTCGTATCAGCTAAATAAGAATACGAAAAATAATTCTGAAGGCATAGTTAAAAGTAATAACCGTCAGAAAATAAAAAATGGTCACAGAAAAACAATACAGCCCTGTAAAAAGGACAACTTTATTAGTTCCCATAAGCCCATAGAGAGGAAACTTCACCGAAACACTCAGATAAAGCCTACTTATAGAAATGAAATAGACAGTAATAATAAAAAGGAATACGCCAGAAGGGCACCTCTTAATAGTACGCCAAGCAAGTCATGGTACTTTCCACACGTAGACTTCCGTTTTCATCGCAAAGGGCCCGACTTATCAAACAAGAAGACGAAATTTTACACCAACATATCCGAACAATATCGAAAAGTACGAGTCAGGCCAGAAAATAGTAACACGCAACAACGCCGTATGTTTAGTTCGAATAGAAATCATCCGGAAGAAGTATCAAAGGAAAAGATAATGCTTGCGGTAGGAACTCCAAACTATCAGAGCCATATTAATATGTATAGAAAATATGTGATTGACACTGCGATAAATAGACATTATAATGGTCAATAGTATAGCATAGTGATGTAACGATGTCATAGTAGTGTAGTATAGATATACATCAGACAGTTTTCGAGATAAGGAAGTGAGTGATACATAGTGCATAAGTGATTAGAATTTTAAAAATAGATCATATATTAAGGGAATGTCAAAAAATAGAAAGCTTTATGATTATTGCCAACATAGAATCTCTAAGGAATAAATAAGAAAGTCGGCATTATATGACATAATAATTAAACATGTGTTTGAAGAACACAAGATTTCGTAAACAATAGAACGCCCATGAATGAAGCGGCGTTATAATAGTAATGGTACAAAGTGACCAATTGCGTTTATGGTACCAATAGTGAATAAAGACGCTCAGGAATAGAGTTGCGTTAAAAATAGGAAAGGTGCCGTGTGAACGGTTCGATTTATGGCACCACCGTCAATACAACGCCCATCAATGGAGTGGCGTTCAACAATAGTAACGGTGTCATAATAACGCTAAGTTTACGGCACCTATAGTGAATAGAACGCCCATTAATAGAGTGGCGTTATAGGTATAACAGATGATAGTAATGGTGCAAAGTAACCAATTCGGTTTACGACACCTATAGTCAATAGTCGAGATCATCACATAGTTATTTGGGCAACAATGGGTGCGCGAGTATCTACCTGAACTCCAACACCGGCGGGAGCCGCATAGAGCCACCATTTAAGTTGGAGACCCACTTATTATCGCCGATGGTCACTGGGTCGGATAACCCGGGTCCAGACGGTCAAGTTAGAATCGTGGAGGTGCAAACATCAGCGGGCATACTTCGGAGACCCGTGAAAAAGCTCATTCCACTACCGAAGTAACTAGTTCGCGCTCACCGTAGTTTCTGCAGCATCGCTCCGACAGTTTAACGCTCTGCTGCACGGCGGGAGAAATGTTCGCGACGAACCAATAAAAACCTATCTCGTGTTCGTCATAATAGATTAGTGATAATAGTGACAATTCGTGACACAGTAAAAGGTATATAGTTTGAAGTGTCTGTCTGTGTTTAAAGTGAAATAGTATAATATGTAGAGTGTAAAGACAACAAATACTGCAATAGTGTTATAGTGAAATAGTTGTTAATAGATGTCACCTTTTATTATTGTATAGTTTTAGTGATAGATGATAAGATTATATATAGATGTCGCTCGGTCCAACAGAATATTGTACTGCTGTACCGACGCGTTAATATTCTTAAGTTGGTAGTATGTTAGTATAGTGGTGGGCTAATGTAAACGCCCACCTTTTAGAATTACAATAAACGATAGAAAGAGAGGTTCTCGCGCGGCATCCGGAAGGGTAAATAAGGGTCTATAAAAGGTCGGACATCTCAGTAAAAGCCCTCTCTTCTCTACGAACTCTCCGAGCGGCCTGTCTCTTGCGTGCGACTCTCTGTCCTTCGACGTTCCCATCCGCGGTCCTACACGGGTCTTTGACGGGTCGCCGAACAATAGAAGTCGCACCATATGGCAGGCACAATAGACTACGGGCACGGTATCCGCCGGCTCGTAAAACAATAAATAGCAGTAATAACTGCGAGCCGCGCCGGAACCTCGGTAACACAGGAAGACTTCTATTATTTCAGTACACCTCGTAACTTTCATCTTACAGTTAACCAGCGACCTAACAGGACGTCAGCTTTTGCACTATTAGTGCATTAATACAAGCCCGTCCTGCACATGTAGTCTTATATGTGTTGAAGAAATAAACGGGATGGTTCAATATTAATCACAAATTGATTTATGAAGGATAAATATATTATAATAATGTAACTATGTCAGATATCGAAAAATAGCATGGATTTGCCATCTCATTACAGCCAAGCATTACATTATATAATTCATTGAAGTATAATATAACATTAAAACTGTGTTATCGAATGTCCAACTGTAAAAAAAACACACTAATATAAGCTTTTTCGGATACGAAATATATGCTTATTTGTGCATATACTTAAATCATACATTTATACACCACTGTCCTGTAGTAGTAGGTGGACTCTTAGGCTTTCAATAAGCTACAATCCTGTTATCCTATACACAAACAGTTTCCTATTAATATTAATTTCCTATCTGAATGCCAATTTTCATCCAATTCAGATCTATAGTTGACGCGTGTTCGAGTAACGTAAGTCCGAATATCATCACAAGCTCTGGAATTTATTAAACTAATAACATACTACGTATATTTGTTATATATACAGACTTATAAAGATATATGCCTGCAAACAAAGATTTATCTCAAAGCTTCTACGCAGTGCTGTGCAATGTACATATCAGACGGTAGTCAGTCTATATCAGCTCTCACTCTACAGTCTGTAGTTATCTGTATGTTAAATGGTAAACAATATTATTGAATAGACACTCTATTTTAACGTAACATACATAACATTACGCCTTTTTCTACCTGAAGGCAGTGACTGTTAAGTCTGGACTCTAATAAAAAAATCATTGGTGTCAAACCAGAATGGAACACATGATTTCTGAATCAGAAGAAACAGGGATCTCATCCACTGGACCACCGAGACTGTTAAATTTCATTTCAAACTGTTAAATTTTCATTTTATATTACATCGTCTCAAACTTTTTCGTCTGCGTGTTGCATGTCGCGTGACGGTCGGCCGCGGAGTAAGGATAAAGTGAAAGGCGCTCGTCAGAGCGCCTTTCACGTCTATTATCGTTTATTTATTGTTAATTAATTACCCAAATATACACTTTATTTTTGTAAATAAATACCGTAAAAACATGTAGAAAAACACCCCCAGACGAGGGATCGAACCCGCCCCGACCTTGTGTTATCGGTAGTGCGGTTTACCGATGCACCACGAGGGCCGTATGTATAATCGTCTAATTACCGTCCTCTTTACCAATTTCGACACATTTTCTAGGATCGGGTTTGTTTGTTTGTTTGTTTTTTACATACATACATATACGTACGTACGTATTGCAGGCGGAGAAAAAGAAAATTATATTATTAATATAACAAATGACACGATAAAAGGGAATATAATAAATTCGTATGTATTGTAAACGACGGAGGCGTAGGCGGCGGCTTTTAAGTTTCCAATTCCAAAAAGTGAACTACATACAGGGTGGAATCCACTCATATGTAATAATTGATACCAGATGTAGATCATAATTTCAGTAAACGTTGTACAAAATATTAAGACGATCGGTACAGTAATTAGGTCAATAACGACAGTTTTCATTTTCATGTAATTGAACACTCCCTATAAATGTATGAACTGGAATAAACTCTTCTCAGCTGTTCGTCCTGTCAAGGCCGCTCCGACGTGTGCGCATAAGGCGGGCGCGGGTTGAAGTGCGTGGCCCCCCCGCTTGAAGTACGGGGGGGGTTTTGAAATTAGGGGCACGAAACAATTATCGTCCGTCTCACCTTAGAAATTAATAAAAAATACTGAAGTAGTTTTATGTGTTGGGATTTTCATTCAATTTATAATTAATGGAATTTATAGCTTTAGTTACGACATTTTATTTTCAGAAATATTATAACTGTAATCATTTTAAAGAATCTAACTAAAGTACAAAACTTTAAAAGCTTACATTTATTTGTTGTTATGATATTTCTGAACAAAGGAGAACAGTTTAAAAAATTGTATTTATGACAATGTTATTTAAGGAAATATCCACTGGACAAATCAAATCTAAATAGACAGTAGGTAGGTACCTTAGTTTATTACATAGTAGAATAAGATAAATCGTGAAAAAACCCTTTATTATCATTTCTTTTATGATACAACTTTTAAAATCGTAATAACACAAATATTCTTATTCTAATGTAATTATAATTTTTCTAAAGCGCATTGACATAAATGGGGTCGTTTACCCTATTTACCTATGATTTTCGACAGATTTTTTATTACCAATAATGGCAATAATTTCGCTTTTAGTTCACCGCCTGTTCCGCTTTGTTTGTGACGTATCGCCTGCAAATTACTCTTTTCGAATTTGTATTATTTATTAGTCTCAAGTTATTTTATTGTTTTTTTTTATTAACACTTAGTTATTTGAGTTTTGTGTGTGTTATAGTGTTATTTATAGTAAAACACTTTTGTGCAACTTTTATAAAATGCCACGACATTTTTATACCGCTAGTGAATATACGGACATGGTACTTATGTATGGTGAGCGTGGGATTGATTTCTTTTTGTGGGGGTTCATTAAAAATGAAGTTTACTCCAAGTTTTCAATAGTGCAGTCGAATTGCGGAACCGCATTTGACAAATTAATAGCCATGGCCTCCGATCCCGCACGGAATCTATTTAATAAAATTCGCAGAAACATAATGCGACGATGTATTGCTGCTCGTGGTGGACATTTTGAAAACTTGAAGATTTAATTTTGTGCCTACATATTCCGCTTTAACGGAATTTAGTTAGTTCAGTGTAGTTAACATTAATTCATGTTAACAATAGACGTAGGTACCTATTCGTAAAATGACAAATTACTATCAACTAGTGACAGTGATATGCGTGTGTGTGTGCGTGTGGCAACGTGTGCCACACGCACACGTTGCCACACCGTCAGAGGTACGTTCTCTATACGGGTGATTTAGTTTTGATGCATTTTAATGCGATTTAGTTTGTTTGAAATTTGTATTTTTTTTAAATTCGCCCAGGAGTTAAAATGTTATTTTTAAGAGACTCCTATGGACTAGTACTACATCTGATTTCATTTATATCATAAGAGTAAAATCCATATTGTATATGTGACACAGTTATGTTCGTCAATTTAGTAGTGAATATCTGGATGACCGAGCTTTGCTCGGTATTTTCTTTTTTTTTATAAATTGTGTTTTTTGAAAATTATATTTAAGTACGAATTACATACTAATAAAATAATGAAATATCAATAATATTTTTCGATCTTACCGACAGAATAATAAATATATACTAATATATACTATGTACTAACATATTATATTAGAAACATATACTTAATTTTTTGCAGTGATAAACTGTAATAAAAGCAAAGCAAACACACATTGACTTCATGTTAGTTAACAACGCCATCTGCTGGAATAGAAATTTCATGAAAATCGTTGGAGCCGATTCCGAGATTCCAATTTTATTATATATATATATACAAGAATTGCTCGTTTAAAGATATAAGATAAGATAGTGCTCTTTATATATGTATTTGTCACATTTTCATAATAAATCGAAATATCATATTTACTGGAGGAAAAAATATCGTTTTGTTTTGTAAAGATCCTTTGTTGTAATGTTGTTAACGTTTAATAGGTGTCGCGTTATCCCTAGTGCCGAAGCTGGAATACTTGTCGATTCGGGTGACATCTATCGATATAATACGATATTACGGCAGAATCATCAATAGTAGCAACCTAGTAGCGCCATCTAGGAATTATTGTCGTGACCACGTAAAATAAAAAACATTTATTAAACCCTATTAACAAATACAAGATGGCAAGTAAATTAAAATAGCCCTTATCGCACAATCCCCTGAAAGCCGGTGACGTCCGGTTCGATTTCAAATTAAACTAGTTTTCTCTCTCTTTGCAAAACTGCCTCTGACTTGTAACTAACGAATTAGTGGAGGAAGCAGACTGACGCCTTTCTTACTTTACTTAAGTTTCCAATTCCAAAAAGTGTGCCAGGATTCGAACACGCGACCTATGCGATTCGGAAGCCGTGTGCTCGACCACTGGACCACCGGAACTACATATATGTGACACAGTTATGTTCGTCAATTTATTAGCGATAAGATAGTGCTCTTTATATATGTATTTGTCACATTTTCATAATAAATCAAAATATCATATTTACTGGAGGAAAAAATATCGTTTTGTTTTGTAAAGATCCTTTGTTGTAATGTTGTTAACGTTTAATAGGTGTCGCGTTATCCCTAGTGCCGAAGCTGGAATACTTGTCGATTCGGGCGACATCTATCGATATAATACGATATTACGGCAGAATCATCAATAGTAGCAACCTAGTAGCGCCATCTAGGAATTCTTAATCTTCAGTCGTTAACTTCCAAAGAACTTGAAAATGATGAGATTATCGAATTAATTGATTTAAATCTTTAACTTAAAGTTAAACGAAGCCAAAGCAAACTTTTAAAAAAATTGCTGTGAAGTAACTGTTTTACACTGTTGCACTCTAAAAAAATATAAATGTTAATCATTTTATCAGAATCATCAATTTAAAAAACTTACTAACTAAATTATTGAAAAATAATTATTGAAAAAATATTTTGTTTATGTATATTTAAAAAGTAGATTTAAAAATCAATAACCCAAGACTCAATTTTAAAAGTTTCACTTTTACGGTGGTTTCATAAAACCACACAATTTTTTTTATTATAATTTGGCTTTTTATATTTCATCTTGATAGCCCAAGGTACCTAGTATTTAAAAAGTGGGTCGTCGTAATTACGACTGAAAAATTATTCCTATTGTACTGATGCTACCTAGATCTTCATTGAATAGAGGCATAAAGGTACATTGGACTTATTTATCGAGTGTAGTAATTTGATTGCTATTAGAATTGAATTAAGGTGAAATTTGAAGGTGGCGCTGTGGTCGAGCAACACGGCTTCTGATCCAGAGGTCCGGGTTCGATTCCTGACACTGGCTCACACCAATGATTTTTCGAAATTATTTTCTGAAGTTATGTGTGATAAATATCGATGACTGAAAACTTTGTGCCCGGTATGGCAATAGGTTCGCCACCTATTCCATTTGGGACGTAAACATAACGGCGAGACAAGGCTTAACAGCCGCTGCCTACACCTTCGGGTAACAAAAGACGTGAAGTTATGTTATGTTAGAATTGAATATATAGAGAATGTAACAGATATATTTATACAATATATCCACTCTAGTGATTAAGTTTCCGAGATGATGTTTAGCTGATTAGCAAGGATCAACACTAGTAAGTCTCTTATGACACGTGTACCCATATACATACCAGGATAACATTTTGAGTGTGTGTGTACTTTTTTGTGTATTTGAGTGTGTACTAGTCAGATTAAGAGAAGGGCAAAGTGAACTCCCACTGGCAAGGGTTCAGTCTTTGTATACGAATGATAGACTTGACCAAACCAGATCAGTTTCTTTTCTACTGTGGCTGTGGAATTCTAAAAGTATATTGAGAACAACGCAATATTAACTTGAGAATAACAAGTCCAACAATACATCTTGATACAAACAAAATTGTTCCTGTTATTTGATTTTTTATATGAAAATAATATTAAGAAGAAACTATATTTATGTTTGAATGAAACAATACCTTTGAGCATTCTATAAAGGCTCGTCAGTCAATTCAAAGTCATTATAATTTGTACCCGATATCACCGAATACCTAAATAATTATATGGTATACAAATTTAAGCAAATAAATTATTCATCATGTAAGTTGAGGAATAATTAAAGCTACCTGCAGGTATTGAGAAACGGTAAAAAAATGGTTGAGATTAGTGGGTGGAAGTCGGGTCAGGAAACCTTTCAGAGAGCTTCGTTCCTCAGAGTACGATTTAATGTGGAGCACAATAAGGAAGCAGTTTTAATTTCAAGCCCAAGTTGCGTGTCGGCTGTTCCCATTGTTGGCTGGAGGGCGCCGCATTTTTTCAATTTAAATTGAAAATGCTTCAACTTTTAATGAAGGGAAATAAATAAAAAGTTGTAAAATTAAGCGTTGCTCCGACAAACTTAGCCTCTTGTCTTAATTAAGAACAAAAGATTTTAACTACTTTCTTGTTGTTCATGTTTTCTTTATTCTTCTCTCTTTTTTTTTCAGGTTTTTTATTACGTTAGGTGAGGAAGGTGCATAGGGTCAGGAAGGTAAAGAGTTGGAGCAGGCTGATATTGAGTACTGATAACATTCACTCCTTCCTGATTTACAAAAGACTTGGCGGAGTTATCAATATTCTCTTTGTTAGTTTTGAAAAGATTGTTATAACGGTTGGTTATGTTCGCTTCTTATAAACTTCTTTTTTTTTCCTAATTTTTCAATACGACATTTGCTACTGCTCTAGGGAATAGAGCTGTCCCATCTCTACATACACCGGAAAGAGGCGACGATTTCACCCCGTGTAAATAGGTTTCAATTGCCTAGCATTCAACATTGGGACTTTAGGTCAGAAGTAAGTTTGAAACTTGTCTTATGCAAGAAAGTTTCGTGATAAATATCTTTGAGACTGATTTGCCACCTAATATTATTAAATATCTGTGAAATTAGTCCAGCGTGTCGAGGCCTTATTACCGCTGTCTACATTGTTGAGAGTCAAGTCCTTGAAGTTACAATTGCACCTGGATAATCAATCACAAAGTTTATGAGATATTTTGAAATGAAATGGAAAAACATTTTTTATATTCTAATAAAGCAAAAGAGAAAAGTAATGATGGTTTCAGGCGGATATCTGTATATATATATTACTCCGACAAGTGACAAGTTGCTCTGGTACTGTTTGCATTGTAGATGTAAAAGAAGCGCTGAGAGGAGACGCTTAATAAATGCAAAGTAGTTCTGCGCCGGCTCTTCTCCAGCGCTCATCGGCTCCAGTCGCCAGGTATTGAATTTTACTCGTTTAAATAAAAGCCTTGACTTCTTATTTGTGGAGCAATCTAAAATAAACAGGTTACACCACAACAATAACCGCTAAAGTTTTACTCATATTAGTAGTATTTGTTTAAAAATACATTGGTGTCATAAGCACGCGATTCGTGTTAAAATACACGCTTACATACAAAAAGTAAATTAATTAAATATATCTTTTTTAAATACTTTGATATGTTCAGGCTTTAAGTATGAATATAATTATTATTATTATCCATATTTTTACATCCATGTAAATAACATGTAATATTATTTTGAATATTAAACCAACACACCTCTACTTACTTTCCTTAATTAAATGCAAACGGGGAAGTTTTCGCATCCAACAGGTTTCCCCATCACTTACCCCAAACCAAAAAATATTATGTATTTAGATATCGTTGTGTAAATATATGAATATCGTGATTGCATGATGAGATGTATGACTGTGGATGCGGCCAAAGAGGTGTGTCAGGATTGTTACTTGTGGAGAGATAAAGTCTCTCCTTATGGGGTACAGGCGGGAGTTTATATATGTTTGAATATTGTTTATTATTGCGTCATCATAACAACTTTAATACTGGCTAATAACAAACTTGATATTATTCTCACTAGACAGCAAAAATCATATTTAAAAAAAAATACATGACTCCAAAAAATAACGCATCTAAAGTGACAAAATATTTAAAAATACCATAAATATTTCAGCAAAAAACTTCATTTATCTGTCAATCCAAAATGGCACGCGACCAGCCGCTGTATTGCAAGCCCTTTACAAGACGTCTTGCGGGGTACTCAAGAGCGCTGTTGTCATTCCTTAGCGCTCTCTACTTTTTGAGATTTTTAGAATGCGTATAATTAGCCATTGAGCACCCTTGTCCAACATGACTGTACATGTTTTTTATACACGCAATCTTCTGAAGTAAATATCTCAAGTATAAAAGTTAGTGTTTAATTTAGAAGATGCGCGGACACAAACAAACGAAGTAAAATACCAGACTTAAATGAACTGAGTGAATTATCATGTACAATGGAATATGCTAGCATAACGTTGTATATTTTTAATTTAGCGAGCGCGCCTCTACATTACCGCTGGTGGCGCCTCCACACTCCCTGCCAACAATGCCATCAAAATACGAATGGTGTATATTTTACAACACGCCTGTCTGGGCGCGGCTGAATGATTTATTCGAGTACGTGGCATGCTGTACTGGGATGCTGGGTGCACAGCCCACTGCTTAAATTTATATTCTGCAACAGATCCAATGCATATCTGAAGTGAAGACATGCGTAAATATTTTTGTATCTTCTTCGTACCGAAGCCGGCGGTAAGGAGGTGCGTGATTTATTTCTTAAAAAAAAAATACAATTCGTCCAGATTGCTTAATAGTGTTGTAGTCAGGCGCTTGTCTGGGACTAGGACAAACTCATAGATAAATATATAGGTAGTTAGTCCTATCAAGAGTCTCCATTCTTTAAAGAGCTTTAAAGAGGGAAGTATGAAGGTTTTCAAAGGTCATGATTTCGATTTCCACATCATTGTTCAGCGTATGTTCGTATTCTTACCAATTTCATTTTTTTTGCTTATAAAAACACTTCTAGTATAAAGTAAATGTCAAAAACTTTTTCAATTTAAACAGCATTATTCCCATTAACAATTTACAATTTATTATTTATTTTTCTACCCGAAGCCTCGACTCGCCTATTTTCTTCTCAAATGGAATAGGCGGCGGAACCTATGGCCATACCGGGCACAGAATTGTCTGTCATCGATATTTATCACACATAACTTGAGAAATTAATTTCGAAAAGTTATTGGTCTGAGCTTGGATTTAAATCAACGTGTTTTTGATTGACAGAACCACTGAACCACCGGAACGACGAAACAACGTACATTAAAAGTGTAAATTGTAACTGTTTTTCTACTAAAGTCATTCTTCTATCTTCCACTGCTATCTCATATTATAACCACTTCCATTATTCAACATTATGTTTGATATTATAAAGGCTTTTATGTCACGTAAATGTACGATAATAGTTGAACCAAATCTCGATTACGTAAGTACTTACATGTATTATTATAACATGTTGGTTGACATTGCCACTAGTGCTATGTATCTATATAGTATATTTGATGCCCGGGACCCTTTCCTCACCATCTATCATGAAAATAAAATTTATCAATTAATTCACTACATAAGTCAACATGGTTTCTAATCGAGAACTATATAATATGGTAATAGTACCAAATGGTATTGTTACAGTACAATTGGAACCTTTAGACGTTTCAGTATTCGAAGATACCGGCGGTTATTGCGTAGGTAAATATGATCTTAAAAGGGATATTTACAACACTTGAAGAACAGAAACATCTAAAAAGTCATTGGTGTGCCAGGATTCGAATCTATCCACTCTCCGCCAAAAGCCTCTAGACTGGGTGACGGACTCGTTGTTGTCAATCTTTATTCCAATCTCGTCGCCGCAGATATCAGCATTCCAATAGGAATACGCTTCGAATGCAGATCGTGGTGACTGGCAGCAGTAATGTTATTTCAGTCCCCAGACCCGTTTATGTACAGATATAAAGACTTCAACGTATTGAACTCATCACGAACCAGTCATAAATTATTTTAATATTTTATTATTGAAAAGTATTCACATAAATATTGACAGAGTTATTGTGCTTGTCCTTTGAAATATCCGATATACACTCGTCCAAGTATTTGTCCAGTTTGCTGTTAATTTCCGGACGAAAACCAACGCAACACTTCCACAGACCTCCAGTCACTTGACGTGCAAGATCTTCAATTCAATCTTTTGTAAACTCTCTGCTGTATACAACACACTACATATTAAATATCTTTTCATCACTTTTAAATAAATATAATACGATCTATATTTTATTATCGATTTTTTTTTATCTTTCACTAAATGTTGTCCCGTATACTACATTGATATTTGTTGAATCATACTTTGTACCTAGTAACAGGAGATGACTACATGACATGACAGTTGATATCCGGGCACAACAATCTTTTTGTAAGTAAATCAGTAACTTAATCGAATAGATTGGTTTATATACCAATTCGCTGTCAAGTCCCGGTGGTACAGTGGTGGCGCACCCCGTTTCTGAATCAAGAAGTTGCGGGTTCTAAATCTGACTCACACCAATGAATTAAATCGTATCTAAATTAATCGTAAATAATTTCGAATGTTATATTTGATAAAGAAGTATCACTGAAAACTTTGTGCCCGGTATGGCAATATGTATGCCACCTATTCCATTTGGGACGTTAACATAACGAGAGGGTCCAGGCTTAACAGCCACTGCCTACATCTTCGGGTAGAAAAAGGCGTAAAAGGAAGTTATATTATATTTGGCTGTCATCTGGAAGTCTAGTGTAGTCAATCAGCTCAGGTATATCCCATGGGAATAAAGAACGTGTAAAACCGCTGGCCTGGGCCAACTCATCAATAATTAAAGTGTCTGCGCAATGACATAGTGATGAATCTCTCAAAAGAAGGTTGCTAGCCCTAAAATTACTATCCATATTTAAATATTAGCATTAGAACAACGTTTGTGTAAAAACTTGTGTCATGTTAGAATATTAAATTACTCAAAAAACTTGTTTTGATAAAATTGTGTGAGTATTATGTTTCAGCTATATTGTTTACCGGAGATCTGAATTAACGTTTACTTGAATTTCTATGAATTCCTGATGAAAACAGAGATTCATTATTATACCAGTAATTAAGTTAGCATAAATTTAATAAAATCATTATTATTATACTCGTACATTTTTCCCTTTAGTTACAAACAAAGTTAGTTCATAACAATGAAAATACTTAAACAAAGTAAGAAACATATATTATTCTTTTTGTAAATAGCTTGCTGTATGAGTAAATCATTTTTATTGTTACGCAAGGAAATGTTTTATGCACACCCCCCGCCTGGGGACGCCAGGGAGTAGTGCGAGACTCACTTAGAGCACTATTTGGGGATCCAATCCGTGGGCTAGTGGTTTATACGTGATTTTAGTGGAATTTTAGTGGTCTAGTGGTACGAGCACACGGCTTCTGATCCAGAAGTCCGGGTTCGAGTCCTGACACTGGCTCACACCAATGACTTTCTAAATTGTTTTCGGAAATTAAGTGTGATAAATATCGATGGCCGAAAACTTTGTGCCCGGTATGCCAATAAGTTCGCCACATATTCCATTTGGGACATAAACATAACGGCGAGATGAGACTTAACAGCCGCTGCCTACATCTTCAGGTAACAAAAGGCGTGAAGTTATGTTGTTTTAGTGGAATCACGTGGCGGCCTTCATATGGCGTGCTGGTGGCGCAAGCCTGGAGCACTTTGCCGGGGGATTATCCCCGGGAGCCTCCGTGGGTGGGGCCCCAGGAGAGGGCGGCTCCGATCGCGCGATGTGAAAAGGCGCGCAGCCGGCACCTCTGACGACCCTCCCTGGCCGCACCGGGAACTGAACTTTCCCGTGCCGCCTCTCGAGTCGCAGCCCATCGGCCGCGGTTATCACTGCTACGGCCTCCTGGAGCATGACCGCTTCGCAGAAGGAGGCCAAAATTCTCAAATTTTCGCCGCCCGCTAACAATGCCGCGACCAGGGGTCGACGTTCGGCTGCCCAAGCTGGGCAGGTCTCCAGCGTATCCTGGGCGAAGTCACGGTACGAGTAGATCCTGGTGGACTTTGCAAATTGAGGACCTCCGCAACTACTTATCAGAGTTTCACACGGTTTTTTGAGTTTGACTTACCTATATATGAAACACTAAATGAATTTTGACTAATAAAAATCTGACTATCGCGATAAAAAATATTGGCATCTGTACAAAGACACAACAAAAGGGCGCTGGGCTGTGAGGAAAACCTTGTACAAATATAACTTCACGCCAAGTCCTTAGGTAGGCACAGAGAACATATTTTTACACGCCATAACTCTAACTCTTTTCCATAACTCTATTTTTCGTCGACTTTAAGGCTCCCGAGGTCACCTTTCAATAAGGTGTATTTTAATGTGGTACGTTATTTTGATCACATTTTTTACAGTAGAAGAGCCGCATAATATGCTGCATGAATGCGCCGGCTCGACGTAAAGTGGCTTATAACGTGTTTCGTTCGGTGAGAGCGGTGTTCGGAAACCAGCCTTCCCCACTTTTCTCATCTTTCTCCTTTAAAGGCCGTCAACGCAACTACAACACAATCTGTTTCATGGGTATCCCGATTGCTCGTTGGGCAGATTTTGTTTTATGGAATAGAGATTCCATAAAACAAAATCTATTTCTTAAGGTTTCACCAGCGTTTACAATCCAACTCCAAATCCCCCAAAATTGATACTGTTTCTCCACTATATTATGGATTATACATACAAACCACTTTGTTGACAACCTGTATTTATTAAAATAAAATACATCTAATAAATTCGTTGCGTTGTTTCAAAGATCGGAGGATTTAAGGGGACAGACAAACAGCGGAAACCCACTTTGTTTAACACAATTTAGTAATCATAATTATGATATAAACTAATGGCACTTAAAGTGTAGTTTGTTTAATTGAAAGTCAAATATTCAGTTTCCAGGTTAAATCAACAGATAATACAAAATCGGGGAAATAGACCGCATTCCAAATGTGAGTTAATAGTTCTATCATCACTGATACTGGATTCATCTAAACATCTTCATAGTTAATTTCTATTATTATGTCGACTTGTTACAAAGACTTTTTAACAACATACATAACATACATGCGAGTCGCCTGACACATATAGTGTTACAGTTGCATTGCCGACCTTTGAAGTAGTAGGAGAGAAAAGGATAGGGAAAAGAGCCATCCATCTTCCCGGTAACCGCAGACCCATGCCTCTCGTCTGGTACCTTTCTCGTGAAATGCGGCATGAGCCACTTTACGTTGATCTTCTGAGAGGTTGTGGTATTTTAACGGCCAAGCTAGTGCTTGCAGTAAACTTCTTAGCTCTACCACTATTTGGAACCTTTTTTTAACGTGAGGAAATGCTTTACGCACTCACACCGCCTGGGTAAAGCAGTGTGTGACTCCAAAGGAGTAAATTGCAATGGACGCGGTTTATCACTCAAAGCCAAACTGCCGTAAAGTGGCTTACCCACCCTCCCCTGCTACGAGGGGGTCATCTTCAGGGAGCCTCGGCGTGAGGCCCCCACGGACGGGTCGGCTCCGACTATGTGCTGAAAACAGGCGCGCGGCCCCGATGACCCTCCCAGTCCGCACCGGGGATGCCATGTCATGCTTTTCAGGGCGCGACCCAAACTCACTTGCGAGCAGTGCGCCCTCCCGGCCCGTCTGCGGCGATCACTGAGCTCGCCGCTGCCGTCTTCGAGCGAAATCGGCGGGACAGAATATATCATTGTTTCTCCACAGTTGGATTGTATATCTGCATATATATGGTCTTGATTTTTTCCTTCTTTTCTTTGTTTTATCACTTTGTTTCACATTCATCTTTGTTTCATATTTAGCTAATACACAAACTGGAAAAAAAATCAGAATAGTTACAAAATGCTGCTATTAACTAATTTTGTAATTCGAAAATTATTATATGAAAATAGATTTAATAATATATTTAACTTACGCAGACATTCCATTAAAATCATTAGTGAAATGTGAATCTTTGTAAAGGAAACCTCTTGGGCTATTTATTTATTCATCATTAAAGAAGTCCCTATTTGCCTTGGGGAAAATCTTGACAATTTTTCGTTGTACCTTTAATAAACATTGGAAGAACATATTACCTAAAGAAAAACAAGTTTCTTTTGATATTGAGGACACGCAGTAATTATAATGATACTGGTTGGTTCCTATAATATTTCTTATGTGAAGCGGACCAGCCTAGTACTTCTTTTAACATAGTATAAAGCTTTAAGAAAAAAATCCTAGCTATGGGTAGTACTTTGTTTTAGTGAGCAGACTTTCAAGACTTAGCTATTGATACAGTGACTGTTCACTTTAGCTTACACGAAGAAACAATGCGTTTTGCATGAATAAGCAACGTATTTATGACATCTCTGGTAGTTGTCACGTCAACAGTCACTCTCGACGATCATTGCCAGAGTGCTGCATGAAATTTACCAAGTTTAGTCAAATTTACAATGTAATATCAAATAGGAAAATAACAAAATATTTCAAAATAAAATAACTTTCAACAAGTAAGGGGTTAGAGGGGGTGCGCAAACTATTAAACGTGTAACTTGATGGTAAGCAACTAACGATACCAATGGACACCTGAAACACCGATCGTGTTACAGTTACGTTGACAGGCCTCGTGGCGCATTGGTAAAAACTACCGGCTGCAGCTATGAGATCGGGGGTTTAATTCCCACCCGAGCACAAATATTTGTGACAAACATGAATATTTGTGTGGTGTCTGGGTGTTCTTCTATGTATTATAAGTATGTATTTACAAAAGAAAAGTATATATGTATTAATATCCGTTATCTAGTATCCATAACACAAGCATTTAGTTGCTTAGCTTGGAACTAGAGAGCGCTGTGTGTATTGTGTCCAAGTTATTATTATCATCTAATATATAAAATTCTCGTGTCACGGGGTGCGTAATTGAACTCCTCCGAAACGGCTCGACCGATTCTCATGAAATTTTGTGTGCATATCGGGTAGGTCTGAGAATAGGACAACATCTATTTTTCATCCACCTAAATCACAAGGGTAGCCCACCCCTCAAGTTTTTTTTTTAATTTTTCGACATATTTCTGTTTCTTATTTTTTTTATAAAACGGGATACAAAAATACTTGCAACCCTAAATTTTCAACCCCCTACGATCAACCACTATTTTTTAAATTTTATTTTTTGGCAAGACAACGTTTGCTGGGTCAGCTAGTTAAAAATAAAAAAGTAATTTTTCACTACATATAAAGTTCGTATAAATTCGTATAAATAGGGATAGGGAAGCGGTCGGAATTGAGATGAAGTGCATAGAGGGAAGTGGTTGGGCCTCCAGATACCTCTCTCACCGAGCGTAACGCGGTCTGTGTGATTTTGTCTGTAACGGTGGGGCCATCTCGACTCTGTTCTACTTCATAATTTATTATCAAAGCACTGGTGTGCGCGACATGTTTCGTATTCCGTGACATAGCCATGAGTTATGAACATGTATGACAAAACATTTTAATATTCACAGGGAAATCTAACAGACATGCACATATGATAATGAATATCAACCAAAATTTGTTAAAAAATTCTTGATTTCTTGAATGGATGGTGAAGATAGAAGTTTTTTACATAGTACAAATAACCACTTCTGTGTGGAATGCGGTCTTGTGCTATTTATAGCACGCAACAAAGTGTACATAATTATATAAGTGGAATTACTTAAACCAGTCTATTTATAATGAACACTTGGTACTAGTTTGGAATACAAACAACCCCTTTCCAAATATTGCCCTCTGGCGTGGCTGTTAAGGGATAATGTGTCCCTTGTTTAGCTAATGGCTTGGACTCAAACTGGAAACTTGTGCGTATCACACGGAGTTCCATGTTTATTTAGGTCCTGTCAATAGTTACAGGCGTCACTTGTTATTTCAGACCGCGGTACGGATTCATTGCACAAACTCTACGAACGCTTGAGTTGCCAACAAATAAACCTTACTACGTACTGTGTATTACGTTATTGGCTAAGTTTATTGAATTATTCCATTCGACGTGTAATATTGTTTGATAGTATAAAGTGTAGTTCTCAGAATCATATTGCCGATTCAAATATTTGTCCCCATTGAATACGTAATTTGACTATTATCGCACATCGAACATAATTCAAATGAACTTTGTCTTAATAAAACCCTTAAAAACTAACGAGCATGGGTAATATGAATTAAGAAAATCAAGTAATGTATTAGTTTTGAATGTATGGCTCTTAATTCTAATGTAGCAGCTCCGTGTCTTAGAGCAGTAAGCTATATCTACCTAACAAAATGGTACCTAACATTAGTATAAAAAATTGTTTATTTATACAACAATATTGCGTTAATGATTATCTTTCTATACCCAAAGGTTTTGTATGTCTCAGATAAGAGATAAGTTATGACAATTCTTTATTTGCACACCTTAAACTAACAAGAAACAGGTTGGAGACACGTAAAACATATGGAAGTACAAATGGCGGCCTTATTGCTAAAAGTAATTTCTTCCAGACAACCTTAGGAAGGACAATAGTACATAAAAGAGACGAGTAGTTGTAGGCGTTAAAATAAACAAAAACCCAAACATATTTATTTAAATACAATTGTAAATATATAACTTTATAAATAAATAATACTATAATATAATACAGTAAAAAAATACTTAAATAAATAATAGGAATATATACATTTACATAACACAGACATACATAAATACATACATGACTGGAATACGTGTAGATACACAACAAACAGATATATTACAAAAACAGAAAAAGGATTACAGTAACCCAGCATTGTGTTGCATCAGAAGAGTTTTAAATAGGGTTAGGGACTTCGCTTTTCTAATCTCCACGGGCATGGCTCTCAACGGCTTCCATAGCAGCACTGCCTGGACGGAAAACGATAGCCCATAAAAATGCGTTGAATGCTTAGGGACTGCCAATCTCAAATTTTTGGATGACCTCAGATATTTCGAATGTGTGTCATGTAGGAACTCGATACTGCTATGATTCTCTATATAAATAAATAAACTGAGTTTTATGTTTCAGTTGTCCAGTGGTCGATCTCCCCGCTTCTAATTCAAAAGTCGTGGAATCGAATCCCGTCGCACAAATTTTCGAAAGAGTGCACTTTGTGCCCGGTGTGTGGCAATAGGTTTCGCCATTCTAACCTTCGGATAGAAAGACGCGTGATATTATGTTTATACTTAAACTGTGTATTTTAAAAGCAAAACCAAAGTTGCTTTTAGTAATTGTTTTTAAATCCATCAAAGTTATCGAGTCAGTTATTTTTATGTATAAGAACCAAATATAGAATATATTTTCTAGGATTTTATTGATGCTTTTGTTCCATTGATTTTACTTGTATGTGATAGATTACAACATTAGGACAGTATAAATGTTTGGTCTCCACAGACGACGTAAAATAAAAACAGGAACACACGGAGCGCCGCGATCAATCATTGACTCCTGCTCTGTGTATATACCCATCCCGTGGGCTACATAATTTATGTGTACACATAAATGTGAATAAATGTGCTTGTATAAGTATTTATACCAATTCTGTATTTTTTGTGTTTTTGTCTTTTTATTATACCGACCCAGATGATTTCCTGAATTGTCTTTTTGTAATCTATTGTCATATTCCCTCAATATACATTGCTGCTATGTTCTTGCTGGCATTCTATCCAACTATCCCATCAACTCCTACATGAATACACATATGTGAACTAAATATATTACATCTTTAAAAATATTGAATTAGTCACGGGGTTTTAAAGATTTTTGTCTATGGCCCTTGCAACTAAATACAAAATATCGAGCATTAATATAACTTTGCTTTTGTTTCTTGCAGCACTAAGTTGACTATTGGATTGTGTTAAATATTTTGTTATCTTCACTATACATTATATATTTATTTTAATCATCAAACAGCGTGTATTGTGTCGTCATTGAGCCAGAGTATCACGTGAACATTATCCAGCATCATATTAAAATGTGCTTGAACAAATCATTCCCCATTCACAGTTCAAAGCAAATGAAGGCTTCACGCCACACACAATATATTTGATCTACACTTCAATACAAACAGCAATAGGGACAATAAGGAGCGTTTTTTTATTAGAATTTTGATTTTATAACAATTATTTTATTAGGTATTGATTCATGGACACGTGGAATTTATGAAATTCACAGATTTTCACTTCAGAAGCTGGCCCGGCGAACTTTGTTTTACCTCGGAAGCAATAAATAGAAGTTTTTTTCTAAAAGAAAGTTACTCCCTGTGTAACCCGTTATTACATCATCTATTTCCCAATTAAAGTTCCGTAAAAATCGGTCCACCACTTCAGAGATTACCGGGAACAAATAGACAGGTAGACAAAAATTTAAAAAAATTGTATTGGTTGATTGGTTCTGTAGAACTACTTGTAGAACTACAGAAATACTTTCTCCTGATAAATAATCAGGTGAAAGTATTTCCATAATTAAGAGAACGACTGCATAATATTGTATGATAAAAAATATTATCTTCATCATTTGCCTTTTGAGGTCCACTGCTGGACAGGCCTCCCCCACAGAGCGCCACAACTGCTGGTCCCTTCAATCATGGGGGGTATTTGCCATAATCGCCACGCTTGGCAGGCGGTATTTTGTTGAGAGAGAATGCTGCTGCCCATTCTTCTAGCTTTTCCCTACGTCGCCTTATAGGGCACCCACGGGAAGAGATGGGGTGGCGGTATTCTAAGCCGGCGCCACACAGCAAAAAAATATACGTCAGTACTATATGTTATCTCAAAAAGTATTTCATCGACTGATTGTAGAGATGTTGTGTGGCACATCAAGCTGTTGTAATGTGCGGATATGGTTAGGTTAACGGCATACGACACGACTTCAGCACAGATACTCGTGTATTAATAATGTTATACCCAAAGTGATATTGCATAAATAGGCGGGCTCAATCAGTGAAATTCTTAAGAAATAGTAGGACTTACAGAAAATCATCTTCTGTGTATAGTGTCGCGTCTGCTGAGAGAGGTTTCCGAGATATCCGTATAGGATCACCCCTGTTCCCCTTCCCTACCCATCTCATAAGCCGGCTGCTTGCCCATTTGCCCCCTTCTTTACAAAAAACAACTGACAAGCTTACATAACAGATGGTGAACTATTTCAAATTTATTTAAACTCTATGTGATAAAATTTGACAACAGCATTCTCCTCCATCTTAACTGATGTATTCGATAATAATTATATATTCGATAAAATGTGTCAAAAAAATAAAGTTTGTCAGAATGTGTTCGGCGCGATGTTTTATATAAACATACATAAACATATTAATACATATACAACATACAATACATTATAATGTTATACATCGATATTAATCACACATAACTTCCGAAATTAATTTTGGAAAGTCATTGGTATGAGCCAGTATGAGGATTCGAACCTGCGACCTCTGAATTCAGAAGCGGGGTTCTCGACCATTGGGCCACTGAGACTATTAAATGTTTTAGTGATGTTTTAGTTGTTAGAAATTCTTTTTATTTATTATTTGCATCGTAAGTGTATCACTGTCCTACTCGTATTTCCTTCAGTCGCAAGGAATGACCAGAAAAGAAATTGCTTTCTCACTTGTCACTCAGTGATCATATCCCTGGGGAATATATAAATCTCTCGAATCTCACCTTTTCAAATGTGCAGGTATTGTGGTGTGGGAACAGTTACTGTCTCTCTCTCTCTCTCTCTTTCTCTCGCTGTTTCTGTGTAAACATGTTACCACCGATGTGTCGTTGTGTGAATCAAAATGTGTGTCATGTTCTATGTAAACATGTTTACTGATAAAATATGGAAAAGATTTGGGAGTTTGCATGTTCGGTTAGATATCATTGTTAGAACTATGACTATATTATTATTATTTATAATATATTGTTTCACGCGGAGCCGTTAAAAATAAGAATTATTAATGAATACTTTTCTTTCAATTAATTTTATTGCGATCTCATCATTCATTCTGCCATTTTCTTCATTCGATCATTTTCTGCTTTTTTTCTACATCATATAAGAATAATTCTGGAAAAAGAAACTGTTTGAAGGAGAAATTTGTGTTCGTAGCCAGTTTCTCCTCGGAACTAGTGTCTGATAAATATCAACTAACAACTAAACTATGGACCACAAATCGAATATAACTTGTTTTCCTATTGTATAAGAAGAACAAATATTTATTTCAAACTAGGCGGCCCGGCGAACTTTGTTCCGCATCAAAGTAATAAATGTGTAAATTTTGGATATCATGAGGTTCAATTTGTGCTATTTATCGGCTTTAACTGCTTGTCCCGCTATGTTTATACTGCAATATCTTCGAAAATATTCGTTTCAATTGCATTCTATAAAGGGCCAGGATCATCTATATTACATGCACAATCTATTTAAGACACATAATTGGATGAAAATTAATGCTGTAATGTTTTAAAACGGTTCGTAAATAAGCCCTTATTACTCGAAGAAAATAAAAATGGTCACTGTGGCTTAACCTTAAGAGATAGACATGGCCATATGTCTGTCGCGGAATTTTCTTCTAAAGGTATTTAAGACTTTAGACCTTCTAAAGGTATTTAATAATGTAGCACATTGTTTTGATTTCGAAAATTATATTTTTTTCATTACATCATCATATATGAATTATAGATCAAAACCACCCCGTTGATACCCTCTAACTATTAAAAAAAACGCATCAAAATTCGTTGGGTAGTTTTAAAGATATAAGCATATAAGGCGACAGACAGCGGAATGTGACTTTATTTTATACTATATAATGATGATATTGGCATGTAAATGAAAAAAAAAATAAACAGTTAAATTAAAAAAGTCTCATCAATATCTATTAAGAAAGAAAAATAAAGATAAAAATATCATCACATTAAACAATGGAGAAAAATGATTGACGGAGACAAACGAGACAATGATTTCAAACGAATAATTTCATAAAAGAATTCCTTACAGAAAGAGAGAAAGAGAGTGAGAGAGACAGATGATGCTTCGTGATGCTTCGTGTCGTGAATCAAATAAATTCGTGCAGCCGTGAAATTTAATAATTCTTCTCTGAACAAAAATATCTAATATGGATGGTATCTGGCTGAAGAAACAGGAAAATATATGGTATCTAGATTCATCGAAAATCAAATGTTTGGGGTAAAGTTACAGTAAGTGGGGTTAGTAACATCTGATAAGGTAAATGAGTAATTCCAAATAAAAAAATAACTTGACAAGTAGACATCAAAGACTATTTAGTGAAAGGATCAAAAATAACGACAATGCCGCTACGTTTTGATCGTACCTGATCCCTTTAAACTGATTTTTTTATCAGGTCTCATTGAAGGGGACGGTATCGGGTGAATGGGGTGCTTTACATTATATTTGTTATTTAAAAATGACGAAAGCTTATCGTAAACACCCGGTTTTAACGTAAAATTGTATTAACGTAAGTATCAACAGCAGCGACGGGCGAAAAGAAAAGCATTTTTCTTATCGTTGTTAAGTTATGGAGGAAACATGCAACCTCCAAGTTCGCGATTTGTATAATTTTTCAAAAATAAGAATTTCTACCATAATATTAAGATTATAATATTGATATTATTACATAAATGAAAGCTTAGATCATAAGATATTTATATAGCATTTAACTTTTAAACATATTAATGTAGTGGGCCTCTTAGTGCGTTGGTATATCAAACGACTGCGGAATGATGTCGGTGGGTTCGATCTCTACTCGAGTACAAATATTTATGACTAGCTGTTGCCTGCGACTTTGTCTATGTGGATGCCATAAAGCAGCAAAAATAAATAAGCTATGCCTGTGCCATTAAAAGGGTTTATTGCTAACACCACATAAAGATAGCGTGATAATATTTAGCCGCTGTGTTGACCCCACCTTTTGGCTATATGTAGGCAAAATTGGACATAAAAGCTTGCATTACTTTTAGAGTTTATCCGTAACAAATAAACAGATAAATAGACAACAAGACAGAAATTCTAAAAACCATAATTTTGGACTGTAGATATTTAAAAAAAAAAATATTCAATGAACAGTTTCAACTTTCCTACGAGTTTACTGTATGTGTAGGTAAGCATGAATGTTTGTGTGGCATCCGAGTCTTTTTCTATCATTACATAGTATAAAACAAAGTCACTTTCCGCTGTCTGTCCCTTTGTATGCTTATATCTTTAAAACTACGCAACGGATTTTGATGCGGTTTTTTTTAATAGTTAGAGGGTGTCAACGGGGTATATTTCACATAAGATGTTGCAAAGAAAAATGATAATTTTCGAGATTTAGCACTTTAATTGCAAACGCTGTGTGTACCTTAAGTTTTAGATCAAAACAATGTTCTACATTATTAAACAGCTTCTGAAGCTTTACAAAAAAGTCCGCGAGGGCATTAAGAATAAACCACAATGACCATTTTTATTTTTTTACTTTTTACAAGAAATAATGGCTTATTTACGAAGCAATAATTACTTCGGTAATATTCATCCAGTTAAGTGTCTTAAAAAAAATGTGCTTTTAATATAGATCAATATGGCTTTTTACAGTATGTAATTTAAATAAATATTTACGAAAACACAGTATTAGCATAGCGAGACATAGCAGGTGCGTTGCGAGCCTAAACGCGTGCCAATAAATACCACAAATTGAACTTTTTAATATCTAAATTTTACTCCATTATTACTGTGATGCGGAACAAAGTTCGCCGGGTCAGCTAGTGTATTATAAGTATGTTTTTACAAAAGAAAAGTATATATTATGTATTATCCGTTGCCTAGTTTCTATAACACATCCATGTAGTTACTTAGCTGAGTAAACTACAATAAATCAAATAAATACACACAGTGCCCTACTGTGTGTATTTATTTGATTTATTTGTATGAAAATATAAAAAATAATCAAATATTTTATACCCAAAGGTGTAGGTAGTGACTGTTAAGCCTCGTCTTGCCGTTATATTTACGTCCTAAATAAAATAGGTGGCGAACCTATTGCCATACCAGTAATAAGTTTTTCAGTCGCCGATGTTTATCACACATAACTTACTAAATTAATTTCGAAAAGCCATTGGTGTGAGCCAGGATTCGAAGCCGCGACCTCTTGATTCAGAAGCGGGGTGCTTGACCACTGGACCACCGTAAACTTCATTGTGCCATAACCGCTATGCCATCCTATTTATTAGAGTCGTGAAGTAATAAGCAAAAAACTAATGCATTGTTCTGTCGTTAAATAAAAGTTGGTCATTTTCCTAAATCATCGTAAGACTTTTGCAGCTCTTAATGTGGATGCGAAGAATTCAATTCGTTCTACTAGAGGGACAGTTTTACGGTCCACCAGTTCCGCTGACGTGTCTCCAATATATTCATGATGATAGGCATTCACATAGGCCTCCGCCTTAGAATTATCATGAAAATTATCTCGTTTATAGAACTTATTCAATGCATACGTATATTTCAATTTTTTTTTTTTCATTGGGAGCCCTATTCGAGATGAAATAATTTTACTGCTGAATTAAAGCTGATTATTTATCTTTTCCTTATGAATACTCTTGTCATCTTACGAATCAATGATTACTTACAATTGAATATAAATCAACTTTCCCTCGACGTATTCGCGATTCTCAATAAAATCTTCTGACAACCGCAGATGATGGATTATCACAAAGTTTAAGCTCTCAAGTCTCGCCGTCTAGCCGCGGATCTTACCCACAATCAAAACGATTTTAAATGAAGTTTCTTATAACAAACTAGACTAAAATTTTTGAGTAACGATTTACAAACAAAAACTAATTATAGTTCCATTAAGTGGGTATACTATAATTTTTTTTTTTTTTATGGGATAGGAGGGCAAACGAGCAGGCGTGTCAGCTGATGGTAAGCAACCAACGCCGTCCATGGACAGCAGCAACACATATAGTGTTACTGTTGCGTTGCCGACCTTTAAGGGATAGGGGATAGGAAAGGACGGGGAAGGGGGGTGGGCCTCCGGGTACCTCTCTCACCGAACGAAACGCGGCATGAGCCACTTTACGTGGGTCTTCTGAGAGGTCGTGGTATTTCATCGGTCGAGCCGGCCCATCCATGCACACAACGAGAACAACATTACAGAAATATACAAATAAATAATTAATTTATGTACAAGTCCGAGAGTCCGAGTTTAACTCCATGTTGAGTTTTCAACCAGCAAACTCTTTGAGCGACAAATGGACAATTGAGTTTGCAGGGTAATAAACATACACAACAAAATTAATACATATATAAATCAAAAATACAAATACATACATATTACACGCATAATTCGAATATACATAATAATAAAAGCAGAAAGAATAACGGAAACATGGCGGAACGGATATCGGAAAATATAATAATATTAAATGTTATCATCAAACGACATTGTTTTTATAGAGAGGATGTAACGTACGATATTTTTTGTCAGGGAGTCGACAGATTCATAAAACTCGGTGAGATAATACAATATTGATATTGGTTCAAATCTGAGTCAATAAATGCGTGTTTCAAATTTATTACAAAAAATATTAAAAAGAAAAGACCATATTTTTTTAGTCTTCTCGCAGAAGAATTTGGAAATCAACTCTAGAACTCAAGTTTAGAAATCCACCCTAGAACTCAAGTTTAGAAATCCACCCTAGAACTCAAATTTAGAAATCCACCCTAGCACTCAAATTTCGAAATCCACCCTAGAACTCAAATTTAGAAATTCATACTAGAACTCAAATTTAGAAATCCATCCTAAAACTCAAATTTAGAAATCCACCCTAGAACTCAAATTTAGAAATCCACCCTAGAACTCAAATTTGGAAATCCACCCTAGAACTCAAATTTTTGTTCAAGAGTTTTTTAATTCGAGTTTCAGTAGACTTATTCAACTTTTTTTAGATCAACGAAGCAAACGAGCAGAAACACCGAGCTAAACGCGGCATGAGCCACATGACATGGTATTTCATTGGTCGAGCCAGCACATTCGTCTATAATAAACTACGTGATTCAACCTATGTGATAAAAATAGATTTTGTTAATTTTGCGATTCGTTTTGAAAATTTAGAACGAGTATTTTTATTCATTGTTTTAAGTTTGAAAGCAATAAAGTAAAATAATATATACCAGTTTGAGACGTTGGTGCTTAGTCGCCAGCTCGAGCCATGCTCACTCCGACCGTTCATTCTTCACGCAAATGCCCCGGAATGACCTTAATGGCCTCGGCTCCATCTCATGCATTCTATAGCTATTTCAACGACCTGAATCAAAGCGTTCGATGGAAATAGTGCGTTTTTATATTTTCATTCCATTTTCATCTCTCAAATATTATCCATCTTTCTGTAAAAAAAAAATTAGGAGGATTTTTTCATCGTTACAACAGTATAAATATAAGTAATGTAAATTCATAATATATTACCAATTTGTAATAAACAAGATGTAAGTTCAAAGAGCTCGTTCGGATTGATAACAGTCAATAATGATTCCTTTTTATTGACGACATTTTTCCTCTTACATCAAAGTGTGCGCTTGTCTTTTGAAACATAGCAGCTGTTACGTTGGGGGGTAGTTACGTTTATGTATAGTTTTATGAATCGATGCGTAGATCTGCTGTAACTATATGAATGGATTTTAGCTTGTAGTGTTGTAACGTTAGAGGTAGATAGCAATAATAGTCTAGTCCTTCAATAACAGATAGTATATTAGATAATAGTATTAAGATAACATAGATGAAAAATAGTATAAGATGAAGAGGTAGCAAGAAAATATTAAGAAGTCAGCGAATAGTTATCCAAGAAAAGAAGTATATAAGAAGAGTAGAGGGCCGGCGAAAGATAGTAGATAGTCTCAGGGTGGTAGGTCGGTAAGTAAAAAAAAGGGGTCAGTCTGCTTCCTCCCACTAAGTCGGTAGTAGCGAGGGACACTGGCCTTAAAGCTGGAAGTAGTCTTGCAGGGACGTATTGCCCGAGTTCGCTGGAGTCCGGTCAGCTCCGGTATGGTCCTCCCGCGTAGAAGGCTGCTGGCAGTTCGCTGGAGTCCGGTCAGCTCCGGTATGGTCCTCCCGCGTAGAAGGCTGCGATCGTCGGAGCGCTCACCCCGTCGGTGGTCCTGAGGGGCTATTCCCGTAAAGTGTCCATAGTGAACCGTTACGCTGTTTGTGCAGTATCCGTAGGGGGTTGAAGTAGCAGTTGATGTCAGAGATCAGGCTGTCTGGTCTATTTCTATACCGTCGGTAGCGTGATTGGAAGGTGTTGTTCGCAAGGCGACGGCGTCAGAGAGAAAGAAAGTTATAGTATATGTTCAATCTAAAGATTTGTTCTGTCATTTCCGTCATTCCGATTCTGGAGTGGGAGTGAGTCACTAGCTTTTACAATTATCCCTTATAGTGGGATTCCTAATTTACTAGTTTATATATTATTTATAGATTTAATTTATGCTTTATTTAATGAATGAATTTAATTAGTTCTAATTTGACTATTATTCATTGACGAGGACGTACGCACGGCTTCATCGTAGTTACAGAGAAAATCAATAGATGTCGCCACTAGATGGCTTCTACTGATAATTCTGTCGTAATATCCCATTGAATCGACAGATGTCACTCCAATGCAGTTTTTTAAAGCGTTAAGCTGCATTAACGTGACACAGCATATAGCTCAAAACCGCTTTACGTACGTTAAATTGTGCGAACCGATTTCTGTAGGTATACACGGGGTTGATTTATAAAAGGTCTGTTTCATTTACATTTCCATAACTTGCTTACTTTTCTCAGAATCATTATTTTGGCATTTCAATGACATACACACATAACTTCACGCTTTTGCTACCCAAAGGTGCAGGCGGCGACCGTTAAGGCTTGTCTCGCCGTTATGTTTACGTCCCAAATGGAATAGCTGGGGAACCTATTGCCATACTGGGCACAAAGTTTTCAGTCGTTGATATTTATCACACTTAACTATCGATGACTGAAAACTTTGTGCCCGGTATGGCAATAGACCTATTCCATCCATTCAGGCATTTCAATGACTGATAAGTAAAATAGTGGAACCTTATATTATGTGATAATATCAAGGACCTAACAAGTAACACAGTCGAATTATTAATAAAAACATCTAGATTTTTTGGCAATTTATAATAATACCAGTAAAACAAACCGCTACAGGTATCGTTGATAGCGACTAATTTTAGGAATCATATTACAAGGGTCGCTTTCGACCACTTTGACAAAACCAATGCAATAATTTGTCAACTAACAAATTAAGTAAAACCCCGGGAGAAAATCTCAAAAGGAGCGTCCAAATACTGCCAACTCATTACTATTCTTTTGTTAATTGCAATTCTATTGGCTACGATTCTGAATGAGCTGAACGTACAGTATATAGGCTCCTTTTAAAAACTGGCGAAGTGCGAGTGGGACTTCGGCACTAACTATTCTGTACGTTACTCATCGGTTTAATCAAATAGAATACGCACATACCTTAACGCCTCTCCTTACCGAAGGTATATGTAGCTGCTGTTAAAGCCTCGACTCGCCTAAAAGTTACATGACGTCCCAAATGGAATACGTGGCGAACCTCCGAGAAATTATTGATCTGAGCCCGATTCGAACTCACGGCTTCTGAGTATGAAGCACGGAGCTCAATCACTAGTCCACAAAAGATAAAAAAATCACTATTTTAATTTGAACTGAATAGCTATCACCGTTCTTGAGATAAAACCAGGACAGACGGCTGGACTGGCGGAATTGGGATTAATTTTAGCTACTGAACCCTAATAAAACAATCGTTAGGTGTACAGCGTCGAGGCAAATAGGGGCGAGTGAAAATCCGTCAGAGTAAGGCTCGTTAACTTTTTTAAATGTGTTTACTTCAGTTTCAGGAAATCACACAGTTTAAATGATAAATGTATTCGCGCTGCGGCTACACTTTTTGTTGTTTGATATTTAGGGATCATGGCAGCTTTGTGTACTCATTTATATTTTATTTATATATAAGGTCGGGATATAATAGGCTTCATTATTATAGGAGTCTATACTTTTGGACAATAAACTTATAAATACTTCAGTATCTATTATAAACATCTATAATTATTCAGAAAATTTGTAATAATATTTAATAATAATGTGCAATTTTGTATGGCAATTAGCTCGCACCCTATTTAGTGATCCTAATTTTAATTTTAAAACGGTTTAAAGTGAAATATAAATTAACATCGAAGCTTTTTCATATTATAATTTGATATTAACTAATATTCGTCGTAACTTTCTAACGATTTTTCCAACATTCCTTTCACTCCGAAATTTCAAGTCGTGAACTCCGTACATATGCTGTGTGTTCAGTGTTGACGAAGGTTGTACATGTGTGACGTTACAGTAGAACAATTCTACTTGACTAGACAGAGGGTATTTAATGGTACCACATACTACCATCAGAACTAGTGACGTTTAATTGAAATGAAATGAATTGAAATGTGATTGCTCTAGAGTAAGTACTTCACATTATTTTTGATGCAAGATTGAATAAGCAGGTACGTAATGCAAAAGCAGATGGATGTAGGAGTCGAGGGCGGACACGACACACCTTCCACGACCAAATAGAACGTGTTCTGAAAGAAGATGATGTTAGGAGCTTTAAAAGTCGACACTCTTGTATGAAAAGAGTTAAGAAATTCAAAGCAGCGTCGAAGAAGGCGTGTAAGAATAATGATTTATGGCGATCCGTTCTCTCTGCCTACCCCGCAAGAGATTTAGCGTAAAGTTTTGATCTAGATGCTTCGACCGCTATGAATATCTTATATCTGGAGATGATTGGAGATGGAGATTGTTATAAGTAACTGAATAAAAATTCAGTTACTTATAACAATCTCCAATCTGTCTAAGTACATTTGCGAGAGAACAAGGTACCATTAAAACTCTTATTATTAATCCATTAAGTGAATTTATGGTAAAAATAAAACTTCCAGAATACAATGAATAGGAAGTTGGATAAAATCCCTCCAAAGTTGTCGGGTGTTAAACTTTTGAGATTAATATGGAAGAGCACGAGAGGAGGGACGTGGTGCGCGGCTCCTTGAGTACACCGTTCGTATTTTGCATTTGCATTTTTTTTTCTCTAAATAAATCAATTAATAATAATTCACATAATTTCACAATATCTGGATGACCGAGCTTTGCTCGGTATTTTCTTTTTTTTTATAAACAACGCCATCTGCTGGAATAGCTTTAGTGTTGTTGTCGTTAAAGCAAGTTAGTTGCTCACAATTTAAAATAATTATAGCATTCGCCAATAGATGTCAGGAATTCCAAAAAGTAAGTTGATGTTTAAGTTGATTATCGATAAAACACGATAAAATGAAATTTTCTAAAAATGATTCCTAGCTAGATCGATTTATCGCCCCCGAAACCCCCTATATACTAAATTTCATGAAAATCGTTGGAGCCGATTCCGAGATTCCAATTATACATATATGTACATATATACATATATATATACATATATATATACGAGAATTGCTCGTTTAAAGATATAAGATGAAGCCCTTTATTTCACATGAAGCCCTTTATGTTATGTTATAAAGTTCTAAATGCCACAAAAGTTCTAAATGCCACAAATGACGTTTCTTAAATACGTCTTGTCACTAACGCCGGTTGGTTTTTCTGGCTTCCAACATGTGAAATTGTGGTCAGTTTGGTCAGTTTCCTCGGTATTTATGTCCTTTAACTTTTGTACTCAGTCTTAAGAATGACTCAATGATATTAAGACGGTTGATTTTATCAGAAAGTTGATAAGTCCATCATCATATTCTACTTAAGGGTATTTTCGACGTCTTTTGGAGGTAAAATAGACGGATTGCGATCCCTTCGTTAGACTGCCAATAAAGCCTCTCTTATTTCACATCAAAGGTATCCAGAAATACATTTATTACAAAAGCGGTTCAACTACTTTGTGAGAAACATTGGCGTCCACGCGAACAAATCTTATAAACTTCGTTATCAACTTGAAACATTCTTAGTAAATTGAATGTTGACTGGTTTTGAACTCACGATTTATACTTCATGGTGAATGCTTATTAATTCATACAATTGTTTTCCTCAATTGAATACCAGAAGGAGTGGGCTCATTACTTCTTATCGGCGGAAAATATTTGGTCACATGCAATAGATAAACTGTGGGTTCTGTGCGTACGTCATTTTTGTAATATCTAGGTTTTTCTTTCTAATTCATTAATGGACGCGTTACCAATCTGGCATTCTTAGATTAAGTCTAAAATCCCTCACGTTGACATATATGTAGCAGCAAAGCTCGAAAACAGATAGGTTTTATGTCGTCATTAATTTATCAGAGTTTTAAAAATGTAACCAGCTTTTTCAGAACATCCCTATTGCGTGTTATCAAAAAACAATACACCCATTTTTAATAGTAAAAACACTTTCGTCATCTGTTCGCTCTGATCTTGCAAAATACGCAACAGATGCTAAATGATAGTTCTTAGCAATGGTTGGATTGATTTAAGGAAAATAAATTTACATAGAAAAAATGCATATTATAGTTACAAAAACAGGACATTTTAAGTTTTATTTTGAAGATAATATACTATGGCACAGAGTTCACCAGGTCAGCTAGACTTAACTATAAGGCTGGCGTGTTCACACATTGTTAATGATATCAAGTCACCAGTAAGTACAAAGGTTTTATTTGCCCACGTAAATATAATGTGTTTGTTACATAACTCACGAAACTTATAATGAGAATACTTGTTTATAAATATATTCACGCCATTAAATACAACGCAATACTTTTATATATTGCATTACTTTTATAATATAGATATAGTAAGTAATATAGTTTTCAATAGTGGTAGAGTCACGCAGCGCGCTACACGAATGGACCGCCTCGGCCGATATCCACGTAGTGTGGCCCATGCCGCGTGTCGTTCGGTGCGAAAGGTATCCGAATTCTCACTTTTTTCCCTCCCCACTTTAGAGTGGGACACCACTCCCCTAAAGGCCGGCAAAACAACTGTAAGAATATCTGCGCGGCGCTAGTTGCTTACCATCAGGCCCTATCCCACAAAAAATTGCCTGCAGCTTCAACCGCACATTAACTAAAAGATCATCAAGATAAGTCACTTGTGATTAACTTAAAATTTACGAGTAATATACTGCTTTTTTTTTTTTTTTTTTTTTTTTTTTTTGTCCGGGCGCTGTGGCCCGGCCCGCGAATCACTCCTAACATGATTAGGAACTTTGGGTGGGTTTCTAGACATTATTACAGGGTTTGGGTTTTTATTTAGGTAGGGTCTTTGCCCTCGACGGTTGCTCATTTATTTATTTATTTACAATTTCCGATCGACTTATTTCTAAATGTTCATACATTGGTACTTTGTCTTCTGTTTTACATTCATTGTCATTTCTATTATTTATTATTACATTATCTATTTATTTACATATCTTATTTAAAATTGTCTTATTACTATATTATATTGCTATACATTGATGCACAGACTTTGTCATTATTTTATATTATTAATAATTTTTATTTACATTTTTAGTCTTACATTTATGGTCCTATACTTATACTTATCAATTTTTATTCCACATTCTTCAAGCGCTTTTAAAGTTATGTTTTATGTCACATGTATTATCACAGTTACATTTCTTATACTATTATTTAATATAGCTATATTATAATTATATAGATTACACTTTGTCCTTCTACTTATTCCTATTAATTGCTGTCTGTGCTATGTTCTTACAATATTCAATAAATTCTGCGTTAATATTTTTGTTTTTTATTATTTTACTTAAGTTCTCCAGTTTTATTTCAGTGTCTATGCTTATTTCTGTGTCGAACCGCTTCCTATCAAACATAGGGCAATCTAGTAGTAAATGCATAATTGACTCGCTACTGACCGAGTCGCAGGCGCACGACGGGTCCTCCTTGCACTTGAACCTGGCCAAATACTCGGAGAAACCGCCGTGCCCGGTAAGCACCTGGGTCAGCACCGAGTCAATCTGCAGCGTTTTTACCGTTTTATGAGCTAAAATGGCATCCGGGAAGAAGGTCTTTGTGACACTTGCGGTAAGACCCTCCCGGTATCTCCCGTTCCACTCGCCAAGCGCCTCCTGACGGATAAGCCGCTTGACGTATGAGACGGGAAACCTGTCATAGACTGGTCTGGTCTTAACCGCAAGTGCCGCCGCCTTTGCTAATTCATCGGCGCGCTCATTACCGATAATGCCGGCGTGCGCCTTGACCCACACCAGCTGTATTGCGTCTGTAGGTTTGGATGACAGAAGACCCCGAGCTCTTACTGCCAGTGGATGGGGGGCGTCATTGTTAACTACAGTTTCCAACGCGGACCGCGAATCGCTAATGATAGCGTATCTTTCGCCCATCCCCCCCGCAGCCACCTCAGCCGCCTTACATATAGCCAGCAGTTCAGCCTGATAAACAGTGCAGTAATCCGACAGCTTGAGCTTGAGGGTTTTAGTCTCGGCCCCACCAGTCCATACGGATAGCGAGGCTCCGACCTTGCCCTCAATCTTGCTGCTGTCGGTGTAAATTTGTACTGCACTGCCCACCATTTCGGCCACTTGAGCATCATCCTCAAGCCTCAGGAACTGCCGGTCTATATGATCGGCAGGGTGAGGCCTGTCGGCGTACCTGCAGGGTCTCTCGATTTCCCTGTCCGGCAGTTCCGGCCTCGATACCCCCCGCTTTGCCAGATACAGGGAAGCATTTTCCCTGATCCTCACATCGAGGGGAAGTATTCCGGCCAGAACCAGCGCAGCGTCAAGAGAAACCGTGCGATACGCCTTGCAGAGTTTCTGGGCGAAAGACCGCTGCACCGCGTTGAGCAGTTTTCTGACGCCCAATTTATTGGTGGCAGGGGCCCATGCGCCGGCCGCGTAGCCAACAATGGGCTCCACGGTGGCTGTGTAGATGGTCCGGATAATCTCCGGATGGAGTCCCCAGCTTACTCTGGCAGCCTTGGACAGTTGCTTATAAACGTTCAATGCCTTTTTGCATACATATGCAGTATGGGCATTGAATGTCAGCTTCCTGTCGATTATGACCCCCAGAAGTTTGATCTCCTCAGCCATTGCAATGTCGACCCCGCCCATGCTGAGGTGCGGCGTGTCATACTTCAGCTTGTTGGTTTGCACCATCGCGCTTGTTTTGTGAGGTGCAAACTTCAGCTTATTTCTGACACCCCACTCCCGAACATGTTCGAGGGCGGCATTGCCACGGCTCTGGATCTCCGCTGCTGTGTCCCCGGAGAAGACGAGCACTATGTCATCGGCAAAAGCCTGACAGTACTCACCCATCTCCGTGAGACTTTTCAGCAGCGGGTCCAGTAGGAGATTCCACAAGATGGGGCCCCCAATTGAACCTTGTACACAGCCCCTGGACGTTCCCTTTGCGTGCTCCCGGCCGGCGTACAGGACCCTGACTCGCCTGTCGCGGAGGTAGTCGGCCAATACGCCACCGAGCATCCCCGGGCACTGTTCCTCCGCCAGCCTAAGCTTCACAGCAGGCCACCAAGCGCTGTCGAAGGCACCCTCTATGTCCAAGGACACCATTGTGACTAGCCTCTTCCTCAGGAGGAGACCCCTCACATGGGCCAACAGGTCACAGAGGGCATCCTCCGTACTCCGCTGGGGCATGAAGCCGTACTGGCGGGGGCTCAGTCGGGGCACCAGGTGATGCATCAACCTCCTGACCACCATCTTTTCCAATATCTTTCCAAGCACTGGCAGCAGGCCTATTGGTCTAAAGGACTTGGCGGTGTCGTAGTCCGGTTTGCCGGGCTTCCGCAACACGACCACAGTGGCCACCTTCCAGTCCTCAGGAAAGCACCCAAGTCTGAGGCATCGGTTGTACACCCGAAGATAGAGATCCGGATCCTCCATGACGACACGGGCGCAGATATCGGCTGTGAAGCCATCCGCCCCCGGAGCCTTTTTGGGGTTAAAGCTCGCCACCGCCGATTTCAGCTCCGCGGGAGTGAACTCCGGTTCCCGGTCACCTACCGGGTACCTCACGCCCTCCGCTTGGAGCCTTGACCGACGATGGTGCTCATTGTCATCCTCGCCCGTGTCGTCCGGGAAGAAGGCCTCCGCCAGGTGCACAACCGAGTCCTCAGAGCTCAATTCGACGCCGTTGTTTTGCAGTGGCATTTGCTCTTCTCTTTTCTTTGTGTTTTTAATAACACGAAAGATTCCCTCCCAAACTCCTTCTTTTGTTTGTGTTTCACAGAACTTCTTCCAACTCTCTATTTGTGCTTTCTTAGCGCAAACTTCATATTCGTCCTTAGCCCTCAAGTACTCGTCAACGACACCCTGCCTTCGGTTAGGGCGCGCGCAGCGGATCCTGTTTTTCCTAGTTACGACGGCCCTCTTCATTTTTTCCAACTCCTGCGACCACCATGGAACCCTGAGTTTTTGTAAATTTTTAACCTTTGGTATACTATATTCACAGGCTAGAGTTATTATATTGTTTATTTTAGTTACTAGTTTGTTCAATTCATTCCTGTCATTTATGTTTTGGATAGCTATTGGGTTAATATTGCTTTCCATTTTTAGCTGGGTCAGTTTCTCATTAAACTTTCCCCAATCTGCTTTTTTGGTGTTATATTTCCTGGTTGTTCTTTCTATTGTTATGTTGTGTGGTTTTTTAATATTAATTTGGAAAACAATCCCATTGTGGTCGGAGGAAGTTAGGCCGGTATCCACTTTCCAGTTGTCAATCAAGTCGAACAGGCTCCCGCCGCATGCGGTCACGTCGACGAAGCTGGTAATACGACGGCCGCCTCTTATAGTGTCGAAAGTGGGAATGCTGCCGCTGTTAAGCACCTGAAGGCCCCATTCGTCTAGGGCACCCATGAATTGTTCACCCCTTTCATCGAGGATGCTGCTACCCCACCATGAACTTTTGGCGTTGGCGTCCCCGCCAATTATCATTTTCGTTGTGCCAAAGTGTCTCGCCACCCTGGAGACATGCTCAAGGTAAGGTGCGATGGGTTGGTCGGGCTCAAAGTAATACGAGACGGCAACGATCTCCCAAGCGCTAGTCCGCATCTTCACCACCACCACATTGTTGGTGGAAAGTTGGACGCACTGTGTGGCAGCGATTTCGGGATCGTAAACCGCGATCGCCGCCTTCACAGTGCCCCCTTCGCGGCGCGCACTCTGGAAGATCCTCGCCGACCCGTACGTCCTCATCGCCTTTATACCTCCCACGTATGGCTCTTGTAATAAGGCAAAAGTTGCCTTGCGCTTATCAGCCTCGAGCATTAGCTCCAGGGTCGCGAGCTCCTTGCGTTGGAGGTTTGCCTGGAGAACGAGGAAGCCCCGTGAATCGCCCGGGGCGCCCTTAGCAGTATGCCGTGGTAGCTCTTGCCAGGGCATCCCATTTCCGTCTCACGGGGCAGTCGCTGCTATATACGGTGTGGGCTGTATCCGTGTGTTGAATATCCGTATGAATTTTATACTAAGTTCTTAAAGATCTAATTGCCTTGTGTGTCAAAGTGTGGTTACGAATCGTTTGTATGGGAAAATTAAATTGTGTTTTTAGTATTTCAACGTTTTCATATCCCATGTCCGATTCCTGGCCCTAAGCTACCTCCCCACCAATTTTCAGGCAAATCTGTAATCTGTTATTGAGTTATAAGTGGTGTAACTAACACAAATTAATACATTGAAAGCCATGTGAATGAACTATTGTCTATTTAAGTTCCCAACTTATTAACATCACTAAAAAAACGAAAAATATATAACGTAACTAAATATTTACAATAGTCACTTATTATTGAAGTCGGTGCAACAAAATTGACTACTTTACCTAGACTGGCACCAACTCCAAATACATAAAGATTATGTAGTACGTGTTTTTAGAAGTCGGTTTAACTTTTTTAAAGTAGTTTTAGCATCTTTAGAGTTTATCAAGCATAAATAAACAAATATTTCCTCTTAACAATATTACCTAGCGAAGAAAACATTGCTATAGTTAGTAAACTATTAGAGTAGTTGTGTGGCGGTTTCTCAATTTAGTAGAGAGCCGTTTCTCTATAACTATATATATGTAGGTAGTAAATATTGGAATCCGCTTTAGCTCGATCGTCGTAAAGTCGATACAATTTCTCTTGTAGGTCCATAACATGAGTACTACCTACCCGCTCACCGTTATATACCACTATGTATTACACAAACCTGACAGCTCCCCGACTATATTTACGTCGAGCCACTTATCGTTTGCTTTCTGATGTATTTTTTTTCTAGAAAAGTTGTGGAATATTTTATAGGAATTTTATGTATTATTTGCGGATGCTTGCGAGGGAGGCTGTAATGAGAGCAGACATAACATGAAGTCCATACTGATAAGGTAATTTATGATTTAAGTAACGGTTTTTGTACCGTCACGCCATTAATATCAGAAATCATAGGTAGCAGAGTTTTCTCGTCTAAAATGTGTCTGTTTGTTGGTTATATTAAGATGAGAACTAGGGACATAATTGACGAGAGCATAAAAATACTAAAATAATTCCTCCTTCTTCTTTTGGTTTAAAAACTCCTTAAATTGTAAGTATTTGTTCAATTGGTGGCCCAAATAGCCTGCTTCTGAATAAAGAAGTGTCGGCTTCAAATCCTAACATCCACATACACCTTGCCAAATTTATGAACTTTACCAGCAGTGACAGGGGTCAACTCGGGTCGGGTCCGAGTGTGGGTTGTATTCTCTATTAATTTCTGGTTATTATTGTGTATTGTTTTCGTAAGTAAGTGGAACATAAACAAGTGGCTCGTTTTATGTTCACAATAAATTTCATCACAAAATTAACTTGTTTTTACAATCTCACCGACGTAATAGCGCTTTGTACGAATATCACTGATATAAAATTATCATACAAATTATAACTTGTAACGTGAACCAATGAAGCCTTAATTTCTATAGATTAGATATATAATCTTAATAGATACAAAGTAGACTATTTTAATAAGGGAGACTTGGAGGGGGTTTCTTAGCGCCTAGTAACAAAAGGTCACATGACACAACAGGGGCCTCACTATTGGCGTCGTGGTCCATTGTTAAAACAACCGACTGCGGTATGGAGGTCGGTGGGCTCTTTAAACACCCGACAAATATTTATGATAAGCTTGAGTGGTGGTGTGTATAACGTCCGGCCATTTTGATATGTATTATAAGTATTAACTGAAAAGCTAAAAAAAGTATATAACATAACATAATATAACATAACTTCACGCCTTTTGTTACCCGAAGGTGTAGGCAGCGGCTGTTAAGCCTCGTCTCGCCGTTATGTTTACGTCCCAAATGGAATAGGTGGCGAACCTATTGCCATACCGGGCACAAAGTTTGTCAGTCATCGGTATTTATCACACATAACTTCCGAAAACAATTTTGAAAAGTCATTGGTGTGAGCCAGTGTCTGGAATCGAACCCCGGACCTCTGGATCAGAGGCCGTGCGCTCGCCCACTGCGCCACCGAGACTACAAAAAAGTATATTTAAGCCATTAATTATTAATATTCGCATAGTTAACAAAACGTTAAAGGTTTTCTTGGTTCTTATTTCAGGTATATCCCAGTTAATTGCGGCCTGATGACGATGTTCGTCTCTGCCGTCTAACTTCTCCTATGGACATAATGCGGATACAGGTAAATACCTCCACCCTAGAACTTATGTATATTTTATCGAAGTCTCGATGAGAGGCGTATGAAATAAGATTGTCTATTTTATCCACGAAACTTCTAATAACTACAAAGATGATGAACATTTTCTTATAAATTCTGGCAAAAATATGAAGTCGTTGTAATAAAAAAAATATTGTGTGAAGAATATTTTACTATAATTATTAAAAACAATGATTCAATTTTAATGTTTCTATTTATTTTTCATATTTGTTATTGATTTTTTTATTATTATGTTCAGTACAATCAACTGACAAGTGAGATCTGCTATCAAATTGGCTGTCATTGATTGTTTAAATTTATTCAACTAAACTAGTAAATCGGTAAAATAAACTTCATCATGATCAGAAAGCGCCTCCCCGCCATGTTTATTTTGCCTCGAATTATTTCCTGTGCACACTATTATCACTCGTAATTAGGTGCCCCGCCCTGCCCTGCTCTGTCCTGTTCTACCTCTGTGTGTGCTTAAACAATGCTGATTGACATTATCACTATACAATAGCTATTAATTATCTTATATTCGTAGCTCAGTGAGATCAATATATAGTACTTCATGTTGGTAATTTTGATCGGCCAGGTAAACTATATCGCGTTGTGTAACTCCAATTGAAACCCCAAGTTAGTTATGGCTATTTGGTCACGGAAACGATCGGAATTTTACTTTCATAACAATTAACTATAGACTTCTTTGCTACTTATATATATTTTGAGATTTTTGAGAATAAGTGAGCTTTGGGACATTTGGAGTAAGAGAGATTGAAATATTTCACCGGAAAACTGATACACCGCATTTGAAATGAAAATGACAATTCTAGAAATGCTGTGAAATAGGACACGTTTTATTAGTTTTGTTAAAACATCGTATAAAAACATTGATTGACCAAAAAGATAAATAACTGACAATATCAACGAAATTTATTAAGCTGGAAAGTACTTGAAATGTCAAGATAAATAAAAAAATGCGATAAAAATTTAAGTGATTCAGTGAATAAAGTGTGGTGGGCATCTTCTTCTGTGCACTATGAGTGGGAATGTATCCCACTTTCTTGATGATGAATAAAATCACAATGAATTTGTCCTATAAATATTCATGTCGTCTCAATACGAACTACAGCTATGGCAAGTACACATATACATATAACAAAATCAACGTCCCGTTGCGGCGTTTTTTTGTTATATTGTTACGTCACCGCACCACCCACCCTCCCTCGTTTTATGGGACGGGGTCAGACGAGCAAGCAGGTCACCCAATGGTAAGCAACCAACGCTGCTCATAAACATCTGCAACACAAACTGTATAACAGTTGCGTTACCGGTATTTAAGGGACAGGAACGGGAAGGCAGGTGAGCCTCCAAATAAATGTCTCATCTGATGAAACGTACCAAGGGTAAAGCAACAGTGGTAACAGTGTAACAGTGGTAGAGCCAAGCAGTTCGCTGCATGAATGGGCCGGCTCGACCGGTGAAATACCACGACCTCTCAGAAGACCGACGTAAAGTGGCTCATGCCGCATTTCGTTCGGTGAGAGAGGTACACGGAGGCCCACCCCCCTTCACCATCCTTTCCTATCCCCTATCCCTTAAAGGTCGGCAACGCAACAGTAACACTATATGTATTGCTGGTGTCCATTGGCGGCGTTGGTGGCTTACCATCAGGTGACACGCCTGGTCATTTGCCCTCCTATCCCATAAAAAGGGCCACTTTACGCCGACATTCTGAGAGGGTATGGTGGGACGAGCTAGCCCATTCATGTGGCGAACTCGTGGCGAACAGTATTTATATATGCGTGAGGTCACAGTTCACTTACGTGTGCCTTGTTAAGATAAATAGCTAACTCTATCCTAACAATTTGAGAGAGAACGCCCACCGACACAAAAGGTATGAAACGAAGGGGAGAGTTATACTTGGAAATGGAATTTAATAATGAGGTAATTTTCATGATTTAATAGTGAGATAAACTAGAATGAAAATACACATTAGGTATTTAAACCGATTAAACCGATACAACAGTTTTCAAATTGATAATTAACACTCATGAATACTTTGTCTCGGTGGTTCAGTGGTCGAGCACCCCGCTTCTGAATCAAGAGGTCGCGGCTTCGAATCCTGGCTCACACCAATGGCTTTTCGAAATTAATTGTGTAAGTTATGTGTGATAAACATCGGCGACTGAAAAAGTGGTATAAAAATGGCAATAGGTTCGCCACCTATTTTATTTAGGACGTAAATATAACGGCAAGACGAGGCTTAACAGTCACTACCTACACCTTTGGGTATAAATCAAGAAGATTCGAAAGGGGTTCGAAGAATGCTAACTCATAGAAATTACTTTTCAGAATTCCAGAAAATCAACATAAAACATCTCGTCCGATTGGAGAAGTATGTAGGGCCCCTTCCCCGTCCCCTGTAACCCAGAAATTCTGCTTACAAAAATGCTAATATTATTCTGAACACGTACACTTTTCTCGGCAGTTTTACGCCGATTTTATAATTGACTTAATCGTTTAAAAATTTAACGTCTGTACCTCTCTACTTATTTACTGACCAGAACATAAAAGAGTCACATCCAAAACACACACAACACACACGCATGCGTGAAATTTCTGTTATAAAGAACGTATGTTTGCAAAGCTGTTCGTGGACCGGTAATACCCTCTAATATTAGTTTGTCAAACCTGTAGGTACATCTCACTGAATGGAATAGGGGGGAAGAAGGAGGGATGTAATGACCAAGTACTATAATACCCACAAGGTACCCACATAGGTGAGGTTTAGTTATGAGGCGCCAGTGGCAGGTAGCCATTGTTGAGGACGACCCATCTCAATACTTTACAATATCGTATATATGAGATGGAGTCGAATTTCCCTCTCCTATTTCTGACCCGAAAGAAACCTTTTTTCCGAAAGATTAGACTTTGATTAAGAAAATTCGTGTTATATTTTGTGGGTTATTCAGTCACATCTTTATAATGTTCGTATGTTTGTGATTCGATGTAATGTAATATATTTTAGATGATTCTCATGTTGGAGAGTATTATTGAAATTCAATATTTTCGCAAAAAATTTGAGGCTTCGGTAGTGTGTTATGTGTTTGTGTGTTGTGAGCAATCTTTTTGCAATTTGTGGAGTTATATTCGAACATTTTTCAGGATAATTAAAATATGAATGGAAATATACATCGAATATCGATTACAGGTCTACGCAAAAAATGTTCAATTATTTCGGAAAAAAAACTGTGCCTTCGATGGCTTTCCAATGTTTTTTCATGGCATTATTTTGATTATTAGCATAGGCTAAGGTATCTGTAACAACTGGCTTAGTATTAAGACAAACTACAAGACAAAAATTAGGAACAAAACTTCTTAATTCATTTTGATGTTTGTAAATTGTAAAATCGTATTTCCTGTTTCAAATTATTTCACTATGTCTTTGAAGCAATTAGCGAGTCGTGCCCTCCCCTCGGTGGCTTCCCCACGGACTTCCGGGGTGTTGATCGGTGGAAAATGTTCGCTTTTCCGCACCTACAATTACACAAAGTGTGGTAAAATTTGTAAGCAAATTTCAACTGTCACCTTTAATTACAATTAAATTGACAAACCACCGACTCTTCTTGTTGAAACGTTCTTATTATATTATATTTACACGCTACTTTATGATTTAATTGTGTAGAGATTCAACTTAAAATCTCATGTTACTTTAGCTGTTAATATATTTTTTTTTTTTTTTTTTATGGAACAGGAGGGCAAACGAGCTGGCGTGTCACCTGATAGTAAGCAACCACGCCGCCCATGGACATCAGCAACACATTTAGTGTTACTGTTGCGTTGCCGACCTTTAAGGGATAGGGGATAGGAAAGGATGGGGAAGGGGGGTGGGCCTCCGGGTACCTCTCTCACCGAACGAAACGCGGCATGAGCCACTTTACGTCGGTCTTCTGAGAGGTCGTGGTATTTCACCGGTCGAGCCGGCCCATTCATGCAGCGAATTGCTTGGCTCTAATCCTATGAAAGTGGCTAGCTATAATCAAATATTTTTTATAGTAGGTGGAAGCTCGCAGCTCGCTGCACGGATGGGCCGGTTTTATCAGTAAAAAACCACGACCTCTCAGAACATTAGCGTTAAGTGGGTTATGCCGCCTTTGGCTCGGTGAGAGAGCTTCCATCACTGAGTTCAATATACAAGAGGAGCAAACCTCATACAAATGCGTCAAAAAATGTGTGTCCACTTTTTAGATGCAATGACGTAGCTTTGAAACCACTAGACATTTAAAATTAAACATATATCTATCTCAGTCACACAAATCGCAAATACATTGCCGTCACTTTGATTAGACAAAGATGGCAATATAAATTTGCAATGGCGGTGTGGGGTGGCCAGCCCATGCGAAATTTTACTCAACTTTTTCAAGCCATGTACTCGTAAAAATATTTAATAAATATAAATTCAATATTTTACTATTACTTATTAATTTATTATCAGATGTATTACAAGATAACTGAAATAATGAATGGATCAACGATCTCTGTGTACTCCGTACTAGATCGGCTGTTCCGAAAAAAATTGGATCACACTCATCTGTACCTAATTGTGTACACCTGCCTTAGAGCAGCGATTTAAAGCGCTGTAGGTAAGGTGTTACAATTAGGTACAGATACACAAAATAGTGAAAGCGCTTGAGTAGTAAAATAATGTACTTACATTCATTATATTGAAAGGGAATTATTGTATTTAACGTGGACAGGGCCTAACAGCCGCACGGGTCGATCGATCATAAGGGAACATACCCATACTACGTGACCTATTTTTTAAGATTTTTCGACCCCTCCCTCCCATCGGTGACCACTCGTAGTATATGCCAAGACCCCCCCCCCCCCTCCCCCTTTAGTTTTCACGTAGTAATTCATAATTATGATTTTTAATCATTTCACAGGCAAAAATCGAAAAAAAAAATAATTTGGCTCATACTCGTCTTTATTGGATAAGACTGCATGCATACTTAAATTACTAGTGAATTATGTATTATGAAAAAGAACAACTTTAATTGTGAAAACATATTGCTGTACAGTATGTAACTTACAGTAACTTAATTTACGAACACAACAATTATTTTCTGTTTAATCACATTAATATTCATGTAGGTCGAAAAAATACGAGATTTCTCTCATTAAAATCGACTACGTGACAAAAACCTGAGCCATCCCCCCGCTCCTGTGACTAACCGTAGTATTTTAAAGACTCCGCTCCCCCCCCCCCCTAAACGGGTCACGTAGTATGGGTACGGTCCCTAAAGTTAAGCAACGCTTGGCGCTGTCGGTCCGTGGATGGGTGACCATCTTATCGTGACGAGTTCCTCCGTGTTTCGGAAGGCACGTTAAATTGGTGGGTCCCGGCTGTCATTTGAACATCTTTGGCAGTCGTTACGGGTAGTCAGAAGCCAGAAAGTCTAACAACCAGACTTACCAAGGGGGATTGTGTTGCCCACGCAACTGGGTTGTGGAGGTCAGATAGGCAGTCGCTCCATGTAAAACACTAGTACTCGGCTGCACCCGGTTAGACTGGAAGCCGACCCCAACATAATTGGGAAAAAGGTAGGCACATACACCGCTGTGTAACATAAGTTTTGTATAAAATTGCCTTTTAGTCTCTTTGTTATAAGTCTGAGTGAATAATTTGCTTTCGTGATACAATCTTATTTTTAAGTATTTATTAATTATGGCATTTATTAATAAAAGCGAATGATCAACTTAAATTGACGATAAATGATCTCCCGGGTGCAGGTAGCCAGTCAGTTTCTTTTCTCAGCAATCGGATAATTTTCACCCACTTGTCACGGCGTGCTGCATCTTTAGGCACCCTGCAGCGTTATTATTATAACAAAAAATTTTTAAAATCTCCTTTTCCATCAATTAATAACTCTCCCACAAATGTGGGAAACTAAAACTAAGTTTTTAGTGGTATCACTGAAGCTAATTATGAAAATTCAACATTTTATCTATTTTACTGTATTTTAATATTAATGTAAACATTAATCTTACGTGTGGAAAGTAATTCCGGTTAATTTCTTATGGGTTTCCGATCTTGAATCGCACTCTTTTACTACGCATTTACCCATTTTGTACCTATTGTTATTCGGTTCGCGTCTGACAGATAACTTAATTGACATAAGCTTCGCATAAGCCTGTAGGGCTATGGCCAGTGGTCACACTTTGAGAAGGTTACTACAAGTCTATATCATATAGGTCAATGGCTTCCATTCAATTACAAAGCCGGTAACGTAACTGTTACAGCATCTGTGTTACAGGCGTCAATAGGTGGCGTTAGTGGCCTACTATCAGATGAGATACCTGCTCGCTATCCCAAAAAGCATTTTCTAAGGTGATGAGTAGGTTTCCAATCGAGCCATCGGGTGTGTCAAAAGCTTAAGTACCATCGTAACGTGAATGTCACGCAAATATCAGTTGTAGAATTACTTAGCCGTCACATAAATTTGTACAATATTTTCCAAATAATGGACGGAAGCGCTTCCAAGACATTAATTTTGTTAAAAGCCTCTCTGTAAATATTAACTTAGGGCGGCGTAACGTTCACTAAAACATCAACAAAAACGCTATATTGTTAGCCTCTACTACAATATGAAGCAAGTACAGAATATCTCGCGCCGCAAGGAATTGAGCGATTAATCACTCTTATTACTCTTTTGAAATTCAAACAAAAACTTTAAGATTAATTTAGTTTCATTACTGGGAGGCTTAGAATGTAATATAATGTTGTGTTTGTGAAGTAAATTTATTGTATGGAGTCTGCGCAATGACTTCGTTGCTGTGTGAGAATCACTTAGTGTAGCGTCTACATTAATTAATTATTAGTTTAACTACCACCAAAGAAGCCAAATTTTAAAAGTTCTGAGTTTCCGAATTCTACACACACACTTTTACATTTCTTGTGTATCTACGACTGCTCATTGAGTCTGTTACTTATTTAAGATGACCAAATGTATGGGCTTAATTTGCCAATTTTTTTGTCATATATACTTATACCAATTTTTTTTAGTCACATGATATTTATCACATAACTTCCGGAATGATTTGTAATCAGTAATATGTATGTGTACATGAGGACTTAGTTTTCTGATCGAAAATTTATTTGACAGATACCGAGTATACCCCCATATATAATTGACTTACAACAAAATACTTACTAAATCACAGTTATCTTATGGAGAAACAGCATATTTTTCTAAATAATCATTTATCAAATTGGCTGTCAGTGTTAGTTAGTTATGCCCAAATTCGCCTTGTAGCAATTAAGCAATGTCCCAGATGTCGCTCCAATTAATGACGATACCGAAGACTTGATTACTTGTACGTGCTCTGGACCAATAGTTGTTGTAGATACCCGGATCTCCCTAAATACCACAAACTCACTCAATATTTTGCAGTGACTGAAAAAAAATCTCAAAAAATTTTAGGTAAGAAAAAGTAAATGCATAAATTAAAATAAACGCTCTATATAGCGGTGCATTTTAGAAGTTGTAAATTTAATATATAAACATAAAACGGGCCCGTCTGACACTAATGACATTTACGCGTGGACTTTGCATATCAATGTCAACTGAGACAGGAGTTTTAGCGGAAATGCAAAGTCGACATGTTCTTTGCATTATTTTCTGAAATTAGGATTTGAGTAGATATTCTTGAATAAATATCGAGGCTCTGATCTGATAAGTGTTTAAATATATATTATGCCAGTTTGAAATGGTATAAATATCGTGTGTATAGTGTTCTTTTAAATTGTCGTCTAAAGTTCTTTGGAACATCATTCATAAATTACACGGCTTTATGGGTGATTATATTAGATTAGGTCGGGCTTAGAATACGATTGAAATAGTTAAAAAAATGTTTTATATAGTTACTGACGTGTGACCTAAAAAGGCGTGACTTAAAGTTATTAGTTACCGGGTCATTAAAACCCAGAAAAATTAACTAAGACGCTGAAAAGCTTGGTTTGTTAACTGTAATATCGTAACATAAAAACATCAGTATTAATGGTAATCATGTTTTAATGGTTTACTAGTGTTTTTTTTTTATTACAAAAGAATATGTTGAAATAAAAGAATTTTGGACGTTGTTGCAAAATTTTAATCCGACGTTGATAGCCTCGCTGTAATTAATTCGGAAGTAGACAGAGTAAACGAGCGCGATGCTCTACTGCGCCAAGATTGTTGTAATCATGATGATGTATTGAATCCGGCTCGAGGGATCATTTGATTTTATTACTTCTAATTATTAAAATTGATTTCAAGATTTACAGCGCTAATAATTTCTATGCTGAAGAAAATTAACGTTTTTATAAGGCAAAAATGTCTCATTAGTTTAAAATACACAATACTGCTTTATGATAAAAGAAAACATCTTTACTATTAATTTTGCTCGTCTATAGTTGAACATTTTTGTAATTGCTAAAAACGGCCTTTTATTTGCGAGGTTCCGAAAGCAAATTCACAGGATCTCGTAACTTTTCGGTTATTTTTAGCTATCTGTCTAAACTAATATAATATGGAAACAAGATTTTTTTGTTTGGTATGTATCTAGGGAACTCAAAATGTTGTAAACAGGTTTTACTGATTCTATCCAGAAGGAATATAATAATTTCTCTTTTTCTATAAAAGACTATCACTGCATATAGGACCAAGTCAAATGTAGTTAATCTCAAATATGTAAGTACGTTTTGTTGGTGAAATCAGTGGGGAGGGACGTATTTACCGCAAGGACATGGCGGGCTACATCCCGAACGCCTCGACAATACTCTGTTGGTTAGCGCCGATACTGCGGAAGATTGCGTCCGTAAATTGCCGCAAAATATCCTCCGATCGACTTACACGAGCAATTTAAATTGTTGACTTTTAGTTTTCTGACAATGATTTCTGGTAATAGTAGTCTCAGTGGTCCAGCGGTCGAGCACACGGCTTCTGATCCAGAGATCCGGGTTCGAATCCTGACACTGGCTCACACCAACCACTTTTCGAAATTGTTTTCGGAATTATTGATTATAACAACTTTTAGGATTATATCGCGTTTATATATTACTTATTTATATTTATTTCCCGACGTTTCGAACTCTTTACAGAGTTCATTTTCACGAGTGATGAACAAAAAGATGGCAGTTGTTCAAAAGCTATTCTCATTGATACAGAGAGCACCCACTTTTTGGAAATAAAAATCAAAAAGTTGATGTTAAAAATATGATTTTTACTATTGTTAACCCACATCAGACCATGAAAACAAAAGTTAAATACTTATTTAAAAGATGTATTCACCAGAGAAAAAGTTTTTGTTTGAAAGGATCCTTTGTTGTATGATTTAATAAGTAAAAGTTGTTATTATTTAATTATTAGAAAATTATCTATTATATCTATAAAATTATCTATCTTTTCTAAGTTGGTTGAAATCAAAGTATAACTATTATTAAATATTAATGGATTAAATAAGTAATAAATAAACGCGATATAATCCTAAAAGTTGTTTTAATCTATGAGTGAGATTCGCGAAAGTCTTAGAAATATATATTGTTTTCGGAAATTATGTGTGATAAATATCGATGACTGAAAGACATTGTACCCAGTATGACAATAAGTTCGCCACCTATTCCATTTGGGACGTAAACATAACGGCGAGACGAAGCTTAACAGCCGCTGCCTACACCTTCGGGTAACAAAAGGCGTGAAGTTATGTTATGTTATATATATATTCTGAAATGGAACTCATTAAATTAAACCCTCGTTCAAAAAATAAAAGTACAATTTATTGCGCTGTGAATGGTTGTGGTAGTAAATCCCATGAAAATTTAGAAATCAATTTCCATGCTGTACTTAAACCTGGTAGTAGATTTTTTTATGTTGAGAATTATTTTGGAGTAAAAGAAAAAATTGATAATTATATTATATTATATTTTATACGAGACTAAAAGTGAATTAAAGCGTATGTGTAAACCAAATAACAGTACATTAGCACATAACTTTCGAAACCGAAGCTTGCGAAACTCACAAGAACTTAAAAAACACATTTCATATCAACCTGTTTAAAAACTTTTAATGTAAATTGCTTCAGAATTACAAAGTCAACTTGAACTAAACTCTCTAAAATTGTGTTGTTCCAGTATTAAGTTATGTGCGTCTTGGAGAGATTACATAAGTCATTTGAACTTCGACACGCGAGTAAATTGACATTAAAGTTACATCCTGTATGTGTTCCCACACCCCTTCCTTCCCTTCAGCTGAAACACGCCGCAGGTTGGCAAACATTTACAGATTCATAATGCATGAAGTGCCAGAGCTCGTCGCTCAACTATCTCACTTCATATTTGAGTTGTGTCAATATGATATATATATTCATAACTGGGGTATTGTCGCTCAAATTCAGTGGAAAGTGATGATTTATATGGAAAAGAGGTTCATCTTACATCTATTTATATACAGCGGATACCTTTTGAAAAGAATTCGAACTGACAATACAGAACCGATTGTGACCGTTGCATGGCAGTTGACACAACCCTCTTTAATGGAACTAAATGTTTCATTGTATACCCTTTTTATTTATTTTTGAAAACATTGTTTTGCACAATATAAATAAATAACCGGTTGACCACCCTTCATATTTAAGGTATGAAAAATAGATGTTGCCCAATATGCACACAAAATTTCAAGAAAAATCTGGTTGCCTGTAAAGTCGGTTTTACGGGCGAAGATTTTACGTGACAACGTCTTTTTCTCGGTAGAATATTTATTGATATGAATATAATTAAGTTGAAGGCATTTGCTCGTCCGTTTCCATTGTTTTGAGAGTGGTGATTCCTGTTGAACATTTGAAATTGAATGGATGAATTTTTAATTTTAAAGAATCAATTTGAAAATCAAAACACTTATTCAGATCGAAGGTTCAAATTTTTGCTAAATAAATTTGAAATTAATTAAAATTTGTAATTGTAAATGATGAAGTTGAAAATTAAAACATTTACTTAAATTAGATGTTAAAATTCTTGCTCAACACAGTTTAAATCAAGTTTTCTTATATCTGCCACTTTTTCTTAATATTTGTAATTTTAAAGAATCAATTCGAAAATCAAAACATTTATTCAGATCGAAGGTTCAAATTTTTGCTAAATAAATTTGAAATTAATGAAAATTTGTAAAATAATAATTAATTAATTAATTAATTTTAAACTAATAATTTACTTAACACTATCAACATTTATCAATAGTATGACATAACCTATAAACTCAGTTTCTCAACTTTTGTGTCAATCTAACAATTAATCAATCAATCATAGTTTACGATAATGAAATATCAGTGTACAATTATTTACCTTTATTGTTGTAGTTGTTGTAAATGACGAATCTAAGCACTCCACATTTTCACTACAGACACAGCTGACGATACTTTAACCACACGTGTGAACTTGTATTATGACGCTTTCTTGTTTTTCCAACGCCAAGAACGTTCGAGAAAGACAAAGACAGAGACACAAGCATGCGCCGATTCAATGCGCCTAATTCTCTAGTGCTGCGCGCGCGGCAGACCGATCATAGTTGAGTGGGAGAGAGACGCAAGGCATTCGGCGGGCCTCTCTCTCGTTCGGTGACTCATCGTAACGTTACCGAGCGTTACACTTTTTCATAAGTGACTCCCAGCCGCAACCTAATTTAAGACGTTGTCACGTCAAAATCTGAAAATTGAATAATGTTGATTAATATATACCTACAAGTGTATTCATTAAAACAAATATTCTTTAATTAGTACATATTAATATCGTTATATAAGTAATACGTAATGGACATCTATCACATACGAGCTACTCGCCAGATTATCAATCTTGCAAACACAGCGTACATTTATAATTGTATAAGTAACTCTGTCGTACCTCAAACACACGCCGTCGTGTTATTATGCGTGCGTTTTGGAACAAAGAACAGAATTACAAATATTTAGGAATAGAGTTTTTTCAAAAGTCAGGTATTATAAACATCAATTACTTACAAAACTGTGCCAGATTTATGGTAATAGGCTCTGTTATCCATTACATGTAGACCAGGGTAGATGCCTTAAAAAATAATAAAAAGTGAAAAAAATATACAACAGTAGGAAGAAACCCATTAGAAAAGGAGGAGAATATTATAAAAATGCAAGGAAAAATAATTTGAGGTTGGGAAGGGGATGGGGGTGAGTTTTTAAGGGTAAAAACGGTTTTTCTCGACTTCCGGCAAAACTAAAAGTCCTATGGAAAAAAGTCAAATGGCAAAGTTGTAGTTAGTAAAAAGATCTAGATCTTTTGTATTTACAATTTTTCACTTATCCTCAAAATTTAAACATTGGTTTTTTATTTGTAAAATTTGATAATAAAATTGTATTTAAGAAATTAAAAAAATCGGATTATATGAATATTTATACCTAAGAAATAAATATCTTTTGTCGGTAGTGTTACCCCGTCTCAAGTAACATATTTGCTCCCATAAAATATGTGAGGGCCCAATCAAGGGTCAAACTTATAAAAGCAATGACGTCTACCAGGGTTAGTAATTTGTAACCTAGAAGTGAACCGTCACCTCAGTAACCTTCAGATCGTATGTCGTGAAAGTTTCACAATGAAATTTAAATATAATTAATTTTCTTTTTATTTGGCATTTTTGGCGGCATTCCATAACCATTTCACAACACCGGCTCATGACTTCCTTAACAATGCTTTACATGTAATCTGATTTACTACTTATAATTTACTTTTGAAGTAAGGGAAGTAAGGAAGTAATTTCTTTTTATATCTATTTAAAAATTTACACAATAACATGTAGTTATAAGCAACTAAAGTTAGGGTTATAGATCTATTCAACCGATTTTTTTAAATATTTAACACGACTTGCTGAATTCTCAGATCCAACATTAAATAAGTGGTTTCAGATCGCTCACCACTACATACTACATTTGAACTTTGACTGTGACTTTTTATCGTCTAAATTAACTAAATCTGACAAAACTCTAAGAAATGATACGGAAGCAGGGCCACGAATAGCTACTGGTTACCCTAACAATTGATATCGCCACTGTAGGTGTCACACATACCCTCATATATATCTGATCCCTAAGTCCTTGATTGCTCAACTCATTAGTCATTACACCGGATCAAAGAGCCCCTCGCAGTCACATTAATTGAATTTCTGTCACACCGACACGCCGGCACGCCGACACTCCGACACGCTTCGTTGGCTTTATGACAGATTTATGACTGTCAATTAGTTATGTATATTAGGTATCTCAACAAAGAGAGTTTTAACATGAATCATGCGGACAATCATCACAACTCAAAAAGTGACCATTTAACTAAAACCTCCTTTACAAAATAATCTAAATTTGAGGGAGGTTTTTTTAAGGAAGTCCCCCAGAACCCGCCGGAAGGCCTCCCGCCCCCGCACTTCGTGTCCCCCCTCCCCGGCTGAGATCGTACGCGGCTGCGTACATCTCGGCCAGGATGAGGAACGCGCGAGGACCATCGCCGCCTCGTACGATATTGTACAGTGGCCATGATCCGCTCCAGGCTCCAGCAGAGCCCTGGAGCGGGAGGCCCCCGCGAGGTCTCGCGACCATACGGGGGCCCCGTACAATGCCACGGACCGCACGACGCCACCGTAGAGGCGGCGAACTCCCTCCCCCGGTACCCCAAGGTTGGGCAGCAGGTGATGAAGCGCGCCCGCCACCCGTCGCGCTCGGGGGACCATCCGTACGAAGTGCTCCTCGAAGCTCCAGCGGCTGTCCAGGGTGAGGCCGAGGTACTTCATGTACCGCCCCACCGGCACAGCCGTGTCACCCATCTGGATCCGCGAGGCTGGGGGCTACCGGCCTCTGGTGAGGCGGTGGAACCACAGCGCCTCACTTTTGTGAGGCGCCATCTCCAGGCCCAGCCCGCGGATCCGTCTGACGACGATAGCCACCCCCAGCTCGGCGAACCTGAGCGTACACTCGAAGTCGGGCCCCGTGGCGACCACCAGAGTATCGTCTGCGTAACACACGACACTCACGCCACGGGGCAGACTGGTGCGGAGGACCGGATCGTATGCGCGGTTCCACAATGTTTCAAAGCTGAATGTGTTACCTGGCCCGAGAAGTGGTGGATGACCGCCATGCTGTAGTATAGCTTTCAAATTAAGTGACAAATCTGCTACTATCAACAGAATTATATACGCAAAACTTGGCAGTGTGCAGTATTACGACACCAATAGTTACTGTCGTGTCCTAACGACATTACTCTTGTACAAATGCATGTTCAAAGAGAGGATCTGCTTGGGTCAGTGTCCATCCACCTCGCCGCATTCACCAGAAGTGCGTCTCCACACTACTGCGTATCCCTCTATCCTACAATCATCGGCTAGCTGCGTCATACTGGTTTGGAAACATTCGGCACGCCTTAATACTAAACTCTGCGTACTACCGATACTACCCGTATTATAATGAGTTACGAAACCGAAAGTATTTCACGCATAGTTTAAAGATGGCGCTACTGTATTCAAGCTTCTACCTTATTCATGTATAACGTTATAAAATCTTATAAACGAAATCGATAGAATTTTATGAATATTTATTAAATAAAAATATACTCAACGCTTTATAGTGGAGCGCCTGGGGCGTTAAAAACCTTAAAACCTCGAACTTGATCAAGAGTGTAAATTTAAAAATTAAAAATAAAATAAAAAAATAAAAATTTATTCACTGCAGCAAAAGTTCGTGGTCAAAACTCCCAGGCGCTCCATTATTAGTATAGATAGATGGTAGGTATACTGCGGGTTTCGAAATAAGAATGACATGAGTGTAAATGGAGCATTGGGCAGATTCCTGGGCGCAAAGAATGTTAGCGCTAAACCGCAGCTAGCAATTAATGGGCAATACCGCATTCAATGCGGTACCGATCCCAACGCTAACTTATGAAAGCGAGAGTTGGGTGTGGCAGAGAGTGTATGCAAGTAGAATAAGTGGGGTCGAAATGAGGGCATTGCGCAAATTTAGCCGAATGACTCTTACTGACTGTGACGAAAAAAGGTTGTAAGGTAGGAATTTCGATGTGTGTGTGTGTGTGTGTGTGTGTGTGTGCGTGCGTGCGTGCGTGCGTGCGTGCGTGCGTGCGTGCGTGCGTGCGTGCGTGCGTGCGTGCCTGCGTGCGTGCGTGCGTGCGTGCGTGCGTGCGTGCGTGCGTGCGTGCGTGCGTGCGTGTGTGTGTGTGAAATGTTTTGAAAAATTGATGATGAAATATTGACTAAGCTGATACACAATGCAAAAGAAGATAGAAGTAGGAGTCGAGGACGGTTCCTTTTCAGGACCAAATAAATGAGTCCTTGAGGAAGGTGATGAAGGTGAAGGTACCAACAGTTATGAAAGTCAAGAAACGGGAGAGGCGAGTAAAAATTATGTAAGTTACTTTGGCGTTATATTCTCTCTGCCTAGCCCCGCAAGGGACCTGGCACTTTTAAGCCTCGACCCAGCGAAGTTTCACGTCCAAAATGAAATTGGTAGCGGAACTACAAGATTCATAAACACTGAGGTAACAATTTTTTAAATTGTACTTTAACTATATTTACATGTTTTGTAGCGGGTCTGAATGGTGACAGAAAATGAGAAACATTGAAACTTCACGAGCTTCAATGTTTTCATTTGACGAAATGTAAAAACTCCTGCAATATAATATTTCTCTCTCTTGTTATAAATAAACTTGTGAATGTCTTCGAGCCACCCAAAGATAAACTGAAATTAATTTCAGCGGAGGACATTGAGCGAGGCAACCAGTCGGAGGGACGGAGGTAGAGGCTGATCCTTATCTCTTGTTTGTACATGTGGCTCGAGTAAATAGTTAGATCCATAATACCATTATGTACCGGTAACAGTACCTGGCTGTAGCTGTACTGGTAACAGCGAGCGACGATCCAGAGGTCTGGGTTAGAATCCTGACACTGGCTCACACCAATGACTTTGCGAAATTGTTTTCGGAAGTTAAGTGTGATAAATATCGATGACTAAAAACTTTGTGCCCGGAATGGCAATAAGTTCGCCACCTATTCCATTTAGGACGTAAACATAACGGCGAGACGAGGCTTAATAGCCGCTGCCTATACCTTCGGGTAACAAAGGCGTAAAGTTATGTTATGTTATGTTATGTTATGTAGAAATATTTTATTCTGCTGTTCGAAAACGAACGAATTCATACAAAATTATTATGTTAACTAATTTGTTATTAAAACCCACTGGAGTGTGAGTGATCAGTGAACAAAGCTTTGATCACATTATTTATAATAACACACTTGTTATTTATATGATTGATGATTTTCTCCAAGTAACATATAGGTACTTTGTTCAAATAAATTTCTATATATAATGTTCAATATCCGAAAATTTCGTGAGGAACAAAGATCGTTCCGGAACAATCATTTATTACAATCTGTAAGTACAAAGCGAATGTAATGTTATTGAATTAATGATGTTCGAGTGAGCTCGAGGGTTCTCGTGCGACACAAATACGGCGACGGATCTCTTATTGGTAAAGTATTGTGTCGGACTGAAGAACGATCGTTTAGAGATATGAATATTGAATGCGCATGATACCTGCTGCTGCTGTTGTTCTTACTCGAGGAATATTGATCTCGTTACGGAAATCAAATTTAAAATTATTGGGAGCTCGTTATGGCAAACTCCAACATCTTCTGTCCTCAAACCTGATGTTATTACTTCTTATTAAGTATCTCCTTATTTGTTAAATATAGCAATATTTTTAACATACCCAAATAAATTGATCAAAAATTTTTGCTTATCGTGTTTTCTGATCTATATTTTGTTTAAAAATATTTAGATCACATGTATTTAAAACCTTTATGGAAAGGTACACTATAAAACCATTAGACTGTTTAGATAAAATACCATTTAAAAATGGATACAAATCTGTAAGGAGCAACATGGATTATATTTTCATAAATACGAACTGTAAAGAAAATCCTACAGACAATAAATAATAGGTACGGCGCATATTACGGATGCCCCAGACTCAGTTCGATGGAAAATAATCTTAAGTAACCCTTTCAAACGGCGCTGATCCCACTCAGCTGAGCGCACAACGGACAGGCTATTAACTGAACGGCCTATGATAATACACTGTACGGTCCAGAGGCGACCATACACAATCACAAGCTGTCCAACGCATTTGTAGGTGATTTAAACATTTGCATAATAGGTACATTTATTAAGATAATATTAACATTATATAACTTCACGCCTTTTCTACCCAAAAAAAGGAAAATGGTCGTGAAACCTATTACCACCAAGCATAAAGTCGTCAGTCATTAATTTTATTACCGACAAATTCCAAAAAGAATGTCGAGAAATAATTGATGTGAGCCCGGAATAGATCCCACGACTACTGAAATAGGAGACTGTTAATATTAACAATAACATATCATAACTTCACGCCTTTTGTTATCCGAAGATGTAGGCAGCGGCTGTTAAGCCTCGTCTCGCCGTTATGTTTACGTCCCAAATGGAATAGGTGGCGAACCTATTGCCATACCGGGCACAAAGTTTTCAGTCATCGATATTCGTCACACATAACTTCCGAAAACAATTTTGTATAATCATAATAAAAGTCATTGGTGTGAGCCAGTGTCAAGAATCAAACCCGGACCTCTGAATCTGAAGCCATGTGCTCGACCACTGGGCCACTGAGACTTGTGATATCAATAATCAGTTTCATAAAATGGTTGTAAACATAAAGTGATTATAATTGAAAATTCGATATTCGTCGGTATAATGGAAGAACTAAATAACACACAATTTCAAAGTTTAGGATAATCGCGATTTATTGTTTTATAATGTATGTGTGATATATTAAACAAAAGTGATACAACCAAAATTTACTTATTTATTAATTTTGATGCGGAACAAAGTTCGCCGAGTCAACTACTTGATTATAAAGTATCATCATTACATAGTATAAAACAAAGCCACTTTCCGCTGTCTGTCCCCTTATATGCACATATCTTTAGAACTACGCAACGCATTTTGATGCGGTGTTTTTTAATAGTTAGAGGGTGTCAACGGGGTGGTTTTGATCTATAATTAATGTATAGTGTAGTTAAAAAAGTAATATTTTTCAAGATTTATAACTTTAACCGCAAACGCTGCCTGAACCCTAAGTGATAAATCAAAACAACGTACTACATTAATAAACACCTTTAAAAGGTCAACAAAAAAGTCCGCGAGGGCATATGTATCTCTTAGGGATAACCGAGAATGACCATTCTTATTTTTTTACTTTTTACGAGAAATAATGGCTTATTTATGAAGCGATTTTAAACATTACAGCATTAATTTTCATCCGATTAAGTGTCCTAAATAGATTGTGCATATAATATAGATGATCCTGGCCCTTTACAGCATGCAATTTAAACAAATATTTTCGAAGATAATGCAGTATTAACATAGCGGGACAGCATTTATTACTATTGATGCGGAACAAAGTTCGCCTGGTCAGCTAGTAATATAATATATCTTAATAATAAAATCTCAAAACTGTATGCACTATCAAATATATCTACTGCTATCTATTTTTCTCACTATACTCAGGGATTAAACTCAGTGTATGTTTTTTATCTTTATTTTTCTGTATTCAAATTATTTGACTTCATCTACATTTAACTAATATTCCTCTACTGATTTACCTTCATTGTGAACCAAAGCGAAATCAACCTTGTTTTGAGGAGACACTTCAAGGTTGAATCTGAAGATTTTTTTTCTCAAAATCGCCAATTATATAATTCCCATCTACGAATCAAATCTCGGATCTCGTTAGCACTCGAAATGTGCGCGTTGAATATTGCGTGTAATCAGGGTTCAAAGTTGACGTTTGGACCAATTCAATTACAATTATTTTGCCAATTAGATATTTCTTTATGAATTACCATCATAGTGAAATAAATTTAGAAAAGATTTATTTCATAAGAGTTGACAAGTAATAAACTGAATTTGTCTTTTTTTATACAATCCCTTTTACTCGAACTGCTGGCACTTATTACAATTAGTCTTCTCCTTCCCTGGGTGATAGATAGAAGTTTCGTAAACAAATTGACTTTTGGAAATCTTTTACCAAAGTTTTTCAACAAGCTTTTGTTTCATTGATTTGAATTATTCAAGATAATGCTACATTATATCTCTTAGTATATGGAAAAGTTATAGTGTTTGAAAGGGAGAAATCCAGAACGGATGCAAGGATAATTGTTGACGATGTGGTGCTGGAACAAGTGAATGAAATTGTATATCTTGGATGCGCTTTCAGCAAGAATGGTAGGTACACCGCGGATGTCGAAAGGAGAGTGGCGTTAGAAAACAGCGTAAATGGAGCGTTGGGCAGATTTCTGAAAAATAATGTCAGCAGAAAAGCCCAGCTAGTAATTCAAACTGCGGTGTTTTCATTCTGAAATATAATATCTGTGTTTGCTCACTTACCTATATAATTTGAAAGCAATTTGTTCGACTTGACCAATATATCATCGATCAGTCCACCATCAAAACATCGGCGGCCGTTCAATTACGATCGACGCCGACGTATTATTGGTTTCCATGCAATTTTGTGGTTCACTTTCTCGCCCAACTCCTTCAGTGAACTGAGTACGGAAAGAATAAGAATTATGATTGTTTCAGATGGCAATGGTAATTTTTAGAGAAGATCGTTTAACCATTTTAGATTCGGATAGAATATATTGTAACATAAACTCACTTTTTGTAACGACTGCTTTATATTATATATTCATCTGTAAAACGGATAATTAGAAACGATGTAAACCAAACAACCACACCACTAACAAATCCTTACGAAACAAATAACTATAACATAAACAAATAAATCATAAATCCTAATCATTTTTGAAGTTAAATATTAATTCATTACAATACAAATAATGTTAAATAAACTATTCAATGGTAACAAATGTGAACATTTACAAAGGGAACAATGAATACTTCTAAATTGGAAAGGCTATCTTTTTCTTACGAAATTCTATTTAGGAAAAGAATATTCGAAAATACAAGATTGTGAAAGTGAGTGGGAACATTCGCATGCAGATGAGGTCGGAACACGTCGCTCTCCGGGCTCCCCAACGATACATCCTCGCTGTTCTCCGGGACCCGCAACCTACCTGCTTCCGTGGAATATGCAAATGTGTGTAAGCCCAGACGAGTGAGGTTCAAATGTAATTTAAAAAGTCGTAGGACATACGACATTTTACTTTAAGATTTTTCATTCATGTGTGAAATATGTTCAACATACCTCTTAAATATCTTTGAAAAAAATTACTTTTTGGAAAGTTTGAGTGAGAAATATCGATAGCTTTTAAACCTTTTGCCGACGTCTAGTAATAAGTCCGCTACTTATTCCATGTAGGATGTCAAAATTAATAAAATCTAGACATAGCTACCCACGCCCACAGTTTATCTTCAAGGAAATGTATCACTGTTGTGTACATTCTATCGATCTATATCTTGTTAAGTTTGCGAGGACGGCCGCGTCAAGCGCCATTGAACCTCGCCTGGAGCCGACGTAAGGGGATTATTTGTCTTCCGTCCGAACGAAACAAAAACTGAAGCACTTTATTCCGTGAACTTAACTTTTATCAAGAGTTTGAGGAAACCAATTTCGTAAGAGCATAAACATTTGAAGGAGCCGTTTGTGGTGTACCGCCGCGCAGATACCGAAGCACGATGGAGTTATCTGAACTGAGGAGTTCGTCAATGATATTGACACAAATGAATTGTGAAACTTGTGTGGTGAGCGAGAGTGGTGGTGGAGGAGACGGGCAGAGAGGTGCGTGCCTCGCAGTGTTGTTGTTTACGTTAAATTATTGTTTTCTCACTCTCCCATTGTGTGATCGGTTTTTGATGTGCACCTCCTTCCCCCACTGAATTTCCATTCGTGTTTTTTCAAAGAAAACTTAATCAACAAAGGATTCGAAACTCTGATTTCTTTTCATTTTCCTGTTCTATGTTTTTTTTTAGATTGGTTTTTAAGCTTATCAACTGATTCAGTTTTCGGTTGTAATAATAAAAGAAAATTAAAAATAATGTGTTTGATTGTTTGTAATTAATAAACTATGAATGCAAAGAACCAATTCTATGAGACCGTGACATTTTCTGTCGCAGATGATTTTAGAACTGATTTTGGAAAAGATTATATTTCTACTAGCTATCTGAACTATATTAGATGGCCAAGTTGATCTTGCCCACTAAATACATGTATGCCTGTCCCCAGCCACTGTGGGCGTGATGGCGCATGGAGCGCGCGCGGGCGGCGTGGTGCTGGTGCTGGTGCGCGGTGCTCGTGCTGGTGCTCGCGGCGCCCTCCTCCGTCTGCGCCGGACCACGCTTCAGCTCGCGTATAGTCCATACGCACGCAGGTGACGCACACTTACAGAATACGGCAGGAGAAAAGAAGTTTTGCAGTGGTAGATCCTCGCAGTTCGCTACATGAATGGGCTTTCTCGTTCCGTGAAATACCACGACCTATCAGAATGTCGAAGTAAAATGGCTCTTGCCACGTTTCGGATATAGATTTTTGTGTGGAGCTTGATGGTGCTCAACAGAATCTGTTGTCTGATAATGTTAAGGTCATTAACTACTCCGAAAAAACATTTGTTCGAAAATAAATATGAAACTGTAACCATCATACATAAAGTCATACATTATAAATCATACATAAATCATACAAAAACTGAAAAAAATAAGCATTTTTTATGCTCACAGAAGTAGTCTCATTAAAAATCACTCACGTTTAGATCTGAACATATAAATAGAACAACCCGCAAGGATTATACATCGTGTAACCCTAGAGGGGTATCGGAGTGATTTGGGGACGATCTAATCAAACCGACCCCGGCCTGCCTAACGGTACATGTGACTTAAATGACATCATGCCAGAAGGCTTGAACGTTGTACGAATTGGAGATTAAATTAATTACTGTGCCTGATATCTGGATAACCCTGAGGGTTACCGCTACGAACATTTTGACAATCTATTTATTTTGTAATCTAGTTTTGATTATTCAGGTAAACGGTATGGGAATTTGTAGTAGTATTCGTGAGCTAGAAATCAGACTCACTAGGCCGATTCTAATTTCTTATTATGAGTTCTCAGGTTCGAATCCTGGCTTAATTTTGAAGTGGTGTTTACCCTACCAATTACGTCAGACCAAAAATAATTTACCCTCAGTAAAGGTATTTTTCAATTCACGTTAGTGTAGATTTTAAGAAACTTTATTGAGTGAAATGTTAGAAATTACAGGAGTACATGCTATGTATATTATTAACTAAAATATTTTTTGATTTTACTTAAACTCTTTGATTACTTTACGAAGAAATTTAAGTTTTAAATGTAAATTACCGATCAGGTCCCAAACGATAGATTGTAATATAAATGAAGAATCTACTAAACCAGAGATATTTCTTGCCTAAAGAATTTCTGCCATCTACGAGTATACCTTCAGCGAATTTTAATCGCTGAAGGTATACTTGTAGATGGCAGATATTCTTTGAATGAAATATTCGTATTTTGGGCACATTGCCAATTATTTATTATTATATTATGATATTGGGGAAAATATCTGTAGATTTTATACCGCAAGGTTTTTTTTTTATCGTCAAATGCATCGTTTTCGATTTATCACTATCCGATAGCCTGATTACTAAAATTTGCTGTATGGGGCTATTAATATTTTTTAATTTTCCTTTGTGTGCAGGTGCTATCCGCGGTATAATAGTAGAGCCAGCGTCCCGTCGACTGGAGCCTGTGGAGGTGTTCCTCGGGGTCCCGTACGCCGGGACCCCGGAGAGACTCGCTCCACCCCCACCAGCACCGAGCTGGTCCGGCACCAGGCTGGCGGATGCGTTCGCTCCTGTTTGTCCGCAGAAGTATCCCGACATTACCAACAAGTAAGTCAAACCTCAGTCATATAGGTATCTGCGAGCATTTCTGAAGAAATCAAAATATTGCGAACGAGACTGAGATTAAGTGATAATTCGTATTCGTTCCTTGTTCTAACCGCGTATGTACATTAATATTATCTATTTCCAAATGAACAATTTGTACAATCCTACTTATATACCGTAACATGTTGTAATAAAGCTTACCTACAATATGTAACAAGTAATTAGATTTACTAATTATTATCTTCGTTATAATAATGATATTTATATATTAATTAATTTTATATCAAATTTTGGTATGTAAATCCTGTTTTCATAATTTATCCTATACCCTTCAACAGTCTCGGTGGCACAGTGGCTAGCATCCCGCTTCTGATTCAAGAAATAGTGGGTTCAAATCCTGGCACACCAATGACTTTTCGAAATTTTCTGAAGTTACGTGTGATAAATACTTTAATATTTTACCTATTCCATTTGGGACGTAAACATAACGGCGAGTTGAGGCTTAACAGCCGCTACCTACACCTTCTGATAGAAAAAGGCGTGAAGTTATGTTATGTTATGTTGTTATGTTTTTTTATATTCAATTGTAATATTCATCAGCGAATCAAATTGAAATAAACAATAAGCTGTTGACCTATAACTTGTGTATACTAGGAGTGCAGCACTCTCGAGGATCCCTCTGGGAATGTACAACGATCTGAAGGCGACGATACCACTTCTCGCCAACCAGAGCGAGGACTGCCTGCATCTGAATATTTATGTGCCCGGTAGCGGTGAGTGCTTAGTACTTGAGAAATGTACAGACTCCAATAAAATTGATAGAATCGTTATATAAATATTTTATTCTTATAACAAAACGGTAAAAAGTTTAACAGTGGTAGAGCCACGCAGTTGGCTGCATGAATTGGCCGGTTCGTCCGGTGAAATACCAGGACCTCTCAGAATTTCGACGTAAATCGACTCATGCCGCATTTCATTTGGGCCCAACCCTATCCCCTCTCCCCTTCCGATTTTCCTTCCGGCGCCTTTCCTAGCCTATTTTAAATGATGGCAACGCTACTGTGCGTTTGCCCTGCCCGTTTGCCCCAATCTCATAAATAACATAAATAAATAAAATCATTACACATATCTTCTGAAAACTAACATTTCATAACTTCCATTATCCCAGAGTAATTGTTTATATATATTTTTAAATTAATTGCTTGGCCAGTAATTCAAAGAGAAACAAGTGAAGCGTAACAATCGTCGACAGTAATTTTGATGAATAATGTCAGGTGCGCGTGGCGTGGAAGCGCCATATGCTGTGGTGGTGTGGGCCGGTGGTGCCTCCCACGAGTGGGGCACCGGGAACGCTATAGACGCGGCCGTGCTCGCCGCCAGAGCGCATCTACTGCTCGTTACCATCAACTATAGGCTAGGTATTTTAGGTAACGTATGATCGTTTCTTACTAATATATAAGTATATATATATTTTCAACTTTATTAACATCAGCTCAGTATAAGAAGCTGTAATTATTTTATGTCATATTCACCCAAATAAATGATTAATTACATTTTTATCTACCAACAGGATATTTAACTACGGGTATAAAGTCGGATCCGATCCAGCTGTCTGGTGGTGCAGCCATATTGGACGTGATGGCTGCACTGGAGTGGATCAGGCGCAATGTGGCTGCCTTCGGAGGAGATCCTCGAAGGGTGACACTTGCCGGTCATGGGGCTGGTGCGGCGCTAGTCAATGCTCTGCTAATGCTGCCAGAGAGTAAAGGTTCGTCATATTTATACGACACTCCCCGACCGCACCGGGGGGTCATCCTTCCCGGGCCGCGTCCCGGGCGCACCCGCGGGGTGTGAGCCCTCGCGGCCCGTCGGCGGCGGCTATCACTGAGCTCGCCGCCGCCGCCGCCTGAGTGATCGTGAAGCCTACTAGCCTAGTTTAATATTTGTAGGTTTGGTATCGAGAGTATTGTTGCTGAGTGGATCAGCACTGAGCCCCACAGCCCTGGCGCCAGACGCGGCCTTGTCCAGGGAGCACACGGCGCAGGCGCTCAGATGTACACCGGAAGCATCTAATGAGGACCATTGGTAACAATAAATATATTACAGTATTTCCTTCTTAATATTTTATGTTAACTTGTATTTTAATATTGATTTTATTAATCGATTAGCGTGAATTTTTGTTTGCATTTTCAGACAATGGCATAAAATATAATAATATTTAAAATATATTAGGCTAAGATACTGATCTTAGTCTAATATATTACCTTAGCTTTACAAGTTATTTTTATTCCACTCTATACATACAATTTTGGAAAATTAAAGTCGATAACTTGATGATGCTTAAAATTAATACAAATAAAATAAATATCACAAGTATCATGACTATGAATTCTCGGACAGTAAGTAAATATTATGAAATGTTAAGTACAAGTGAAAATATTTTGTGCTAGGTTTGTGGAGTGCATTCGTAATCGTCCTCTCGCGGCCCTCTTAGCCGTGGATGCGCCCAAAGCTCGGTTCCTCGCGGGCTGGGCTCCCTCAGTGCCAGTGTCCAAGGACGCCTCGACACCCGCGAGGGCTCTGCACGCCAGTGAGACGTTCCTGGACTGCGCGCTGGTGGTCGTGGTTGCTACTACAGAGAGTTACCAGTTTTTCAGTGAAGAAGATATACGACACGGATTTGAAGAAGAACACAGGTTAGTATATTGTAGTTACCTTTTTGAATGGTTTTGATATATTTAGTGACAACTTCAATTGCACCTGATGCTGTCTGCTCTTTAAATAAACAATGATAATGATACTTTTTATTGATATTATTATCATTTCTCCTCAGGCGGTTAACATTTGAAATGTTTCACTCTTCAGAATTTTGATAAAATTACATAATAATGTATCTGAATAACAAAAAGCTAGATCGATGGTAACACCTGGGCACTAACTTATATCAGAGAGAAATTTATAATAAAAATGTATATATAATAAAAATCGTAACCAAAATCTTTAAACTACATTAAAAAAAAATTCTCAGGTAATTAAAGTTTTTTATGAAAGCGGTGAAAATTATCGTGATTGAAAGTTAATTGAATAGATGAATGAATTAACTGAATTAGTATTCAGCCGCCACAATGAACTTGCTGTCATTATAATGTCAACTGAATCAATAGACATTTGATTACCAAGCTCATTAACACTTGCAGTTTACGAACTTTAATATCAAGTTCAATGTTGAAGCAAAATTACAATTTTTACAGGATTTGTTACTTTTATGTCCAGACTTAAGCAACTATCCTATCCCTCCTACTAATGTTATGCGAAAGTTTGAAGTTTGTGTGAATTTAAAAATGTTCGTTACTCTTTTACGCTTCAAATTGATCCAGTCTAATATTGCTAATAGATTAGCGTAATAAATTAACATCAAGGAGCCAATTTTCGAACAGATATATTCAATTTCTCAGACTTTCGCGAATCTCACTCATAGATTAAAACAACTATTAGGATTATATCGCGTTTATTTATTACCCATTTTTGTTTATTTCCCGACGTTTCGAACTCTTTACAGAGATCATTTTCACGAGTAATGAACAAAAAGATGGTAGTCGTTCAAAAGCAAGAAATAAAAATCAAAAGGACAAGGGTTGGATAATATAGTATACTATAGATAGGGCTACCAGTACTCAAAAAACACTCCCGACTATCTCTCTTCAGACTTCAGATATCTTTGCTCCAGTCACAATTCTAATCTTCGTTCTTCAAACAATCTTCTTCTAAAATTTCCACAACACTCTTCCAGTCTCGTTCACTCTTCTTTCCATATACATGTCATTCATCTTTGGAATGCTCTCCCTCTCGAGATCAGGAAGTGTAAGTCGCGTAATAAATTCAAGTCTGAAGTGCATCGTTTATTTTTCGACCAATCTGTGGCTTCGTAATGTCTGAAAATATTGCCTCTCACCTATTACCAAATTTATCCCTATCAAGTGTATATATATATATATATATATATATGTATATTGTGTTTATTTATATATGTACGTAGTGTGTATGTATTTGTTTTTGCATGTGTATGTATTTAATCGTGTGTACATGTGTATATATTTGTATGTATATGTATGTGTATTTATATGTTTATATATTATTGTATATGCATAATTTTTCGATATCTATATTACTCTGAATCCTGTGTTTTCTCTTTTGTCTTGTTGCTCTTGTACTTAGGCGCACCTACAATTTTTCATCTCCTACACCACCCAAAGGTTGACTGGTAGAGAATGCCTTGAGGCATTAGGTCCGCCTTTGTACATTTTTGTGCATAAAGTTTTTAAATAAATAAAATAAATAAATAAGTGCTCGAGAAGCGAGTAAAGAGCTGTTGCTAGTTGGTACTACTACTTAGTAGGAGAGTTGGTGGCGTGAAGTAGGTACGTGATTTCAGTTTTCCGCTGAAATTTTAAAGTTTAAATTGTTAGGCATGTTTATTATTTTTGCACTCTAACTAAACAATCCTTTTCTTTGTCAATTTCTTATATTTCTTATCCATCCAGAAATCGCGTCCTACGAACTTACGTGCGCAACGTGTACCGCTACCACCGCAACGAGATATTCGCGGCCATCCGCAACGAGTACACGGACTGGGAGAAGCCCATCCAGCATCCGATCAACATCCGGGACGCCACGCTCGAGTCGCTGAGCGACGCCGCCGTGGGCGCGCCCGCCCTCAGGCTCGCCCAGCTGCACGCCCGGCGAGGCGCGAGGACTTACTTCGCACATTTCGCACATCAGAGTAAAGATGCCGACTATCCACAGGTATTCATTGGAGACCAGCAGCCATTATATTTGGCTGTTAACTGTCTCACGGTCTTCCGCAGCCTTAGCTGAACAATAGTTAAAAGTCATATATAAAATTATCATCGATATATAAAATAAAAACGTTGTTAAGTTCTATACATGTTCACTAGTTTTAATTTAAATTAATAGAGGCTTAGTACTCCTAAACAAATGACTGAATTATTTATGACTTTCACTTATTTCATTCGGTGATACGAAAAAGGTGCTCTACTTACTACTTCAGATATCTAGGTATGGGACTTACGCGGAGGGAATGAGGAGTTTGTGGAAATTAAAATATGTTTTTCTACAGAACAAGAGTTGGTCGTCTACATTTCTAAAAGCTTAAAAAGTCTTAAAAGCTAATTCATATTTTTATTATTAATCTCTGTTTCAATAAATAACATTTATTCCTCAATATAAAAGTTCCGTAATGTACTGAAGTGTAACTTTGCCTCTTTGTCACTCAAACTACCTATAACACAGTTGAAAACATTATGTAACTCCAGTACCAGTGCCGCACCAGTACCAAATAAAACAGCCGTGAGAAGGTCCCTCTCTCTTACTTAATTATGTGACAAATGTGAAGGGCCCCTGTAATTGGGAGAGTGATATACTCACACCGGAGATAATAAACTGAATGAAATAATTAATATCTGGTTAAAAACAGATCTTATCATTATTTTGATTAGTTGTTGTTCTTTTGTAGAAGTTTTTATTATTTGTCTATGAATACAAAAACGTTTATTTTTTGTTTCCGAAGAAAAAATCTAGCCTAAAAACTATTTAATCCTGACCCAGGTCATGATAGTCTCAGAAATAAATAACTAAAATTTACAAGTATTTTTGGACACTTAGCATTATTATAAATCAATTCTATTTTACCGTGGACAATTTTATATGTTTTAAGCATATTTTCTGTCTATTCTTATTCTGTGCTTAATTAATCTAATTTAATGCGTGAATAAAAAAAATATAAAAACCAAGTTATCCAATTCTGCAAGATAATGCAAACATACCTTAGTTAACTAATTCTTTGTGACAGTTATACAGTTTTCTTTATAACTTCTCGCCGCCCCTTACGGGGTATGCAGAGAGATCAGAGCGCCAAAAAGCACGTTTCTTACACGCCCCACTCGTTTCTTTGACTTTCATAACAACATAATTTCACGCTTTTTACCCGAAGGTAGGCAGGGACTGTTAGGCCTCGACTCGCCGTTATTTTTACGCCCCAAATGGAATAGGTGGCGAATCTATTGCCATAACGGGCACAAAGTTTTCAGTCTTTTATATTTATCACACAAAAGTTTCGAAGAGTTATAGGTGTGAGCCAGGATTCGAACCCGCGACCGTGACCTTCATAACAATGGTCACATACGATCGTCGGTTTTAAAGGCTCCTGACATTGTAATTTAGTAAATTATCCTGAACATACGTCCATATGAATAACCAAAGTGTTTTTCAACAGCGTCTTGGGAGCGTTTCAAGAGAGACACTTCCCTACTTTTTGGGCCTACCCTTAGTAGGGGGAATGCAGTTTGCCCCTCGCAATTACTCACGAGCTGATGTATCCGTTGCTGAGACGACAGTTTCTTTACTCGCCGCATTTGCGAAAACTGGTGATCCCACGCCTAAAGCTGATGAAAGACATCACGAAGGAGTTACTTGGCCCAGATATGAAATGAATACTCAGCAATATTTAAGTATAGGTAATTAGTTCATTTTTTAACAATAATTTACCGAACGTTGCCTGAATGTCACTAAACTATTATTAGATTAAAAACGTTTTAAAATACCTTTAGTTGTCTTGACACATTCATTTTTAACACAAACTAAAACAAATTGTGTATTGAACATAGTAACTAGCGTTTTAGTAACCACAGAGGGAAAAAAAACATCCAGGCGCCATAAAAGCATCATGGTTTATTAAAAATCAGTGGTAGAGCCAAGCAGTTCGCTGCATGAATGGGCCGGCTCGACCGGTGAAATATCACGATCTCTCAGAAGATCGACGTAAAGTGCCTCATGGCGCATTTCGTTAGGTGAGAGAGGTACCCGGAGGCCCATCCCCCTTTCCCCATCCTTTCCTTTCCCCTATCCCTTAAAGTTCGGCAACGCAACAGTAGCACTATATGTGTTGCTGGTGTCCATGGGCGGCGTTGTTGCTTACCATCAGGTGACACGCCTGCTCGTTTGCCCTCCAATCCCATAAAAAAAAACGTACTTGACAGACAACGAACCTTTTATACTGTGCTCAAAATTCGATAGTTTTACCGACATGTTACTAAGGGTAAAAGTTGTGATATAAAATGACGCAAGACGATAGTTAAAACTTTTATATGTCTTTTGATTATATTTCTTAAATGAAGTAAAATATTTTTATGATGCGATCTGAAGTTACATTGTAAAAGTCACAAATTGGAAAGCCACAACAATTCTACTCATTGTTGCTGACTGTTCGATAAAACAATATGTATCTACTTCCTAATATTATGAAATTATTTCTTCTTAAATATTTGATGTTTTTTTAAGTATTCTCACGATTTTTTGGTCTTCATTCGTTATCGTTGACTAAAAAATTACAACAAAAAAAATATATTAAATTAATATTTAATATTTTTGTGTAGCAATGCAACATTTTCAAATCTTTTGGCGAAGTCTCTTGTACGGTGGGCAGAGACTTGAGCCAATCGAAATGTTCTTAAAACTGCTTTTTAAAACTTAGGCCTAATTTTATATGACTTTGTTTTTTTGTTGAGTTTATTAAATGTTTAAATATTATCATAATGTATTTTTATTATATAGGTACAAAGCTACGAGTGAAGTCTCACTATCGTGGCCACAAGATGGCTCTATGGCTGCACCTGATCCCCCAACTTCACAGACCTGGCGCCGCGCCCAGACATCACCAGTTCAGATCTGTACACCCCGATATGTTCGCAGGTATTCAGTTTCAAATTAAAATTTCAACAGTGGTAGAAGCCAAGCAGTTCGTTGTATGAATGGGCCGGCTCGACCGGTGAAAAACCACGACCTCTCAGAAGATCGACGTCAAGTGGCTCATGCCGCGTTCCGTTCGGTGAGAGGGGTACCTGGAGGCCCACCCACCTTCCCCATCCTTCCATATCCCTTATTTAAAGGTTGGCCACGCAACAGTATATGTGTTGCAGTATATGTATATGTGTTGCTGGTATCCATGGGCATCGTTAGTTGCTTACCATCAGGTGACAAGCCTGCTCATTTGCCCTCCTATCCCATGAAAAAAATTGTTATAAAAAATAATAATATGTAGTTTGAAATATAGATATTTATTACGAACTATCAGTTCCTTAAGTTTATTATTATATTGAATTTTCATAATGTGTGCTCATATTCAAAATCTAGACTTCACTCATTGCTCTAGACTCTTGAAAACTTATAGGCCTCTAGGACATTGTCGTATTCTGTAAATTGTTTTAACAAAAAAAAAATACTTAATAAGGAAACAAAATTTTTTTACCAGTTATTTTTTTGCAGTAAACAATAAAGAATAAATTTCATATAGAAAGTACGATATTGCTTCCAAGAATATATTATTTTTTATGTCCACATATTCAATTCAATAGTACAGTAACAATATAATAAATAACATATTTTGGCATCAAATCTTGTTATACATTAATAATATAATGCATTTTGCACATAAATTCGGAACACCATCTTGGCAAGGATTATAATGTTCGTCAGTAAACTTGTCGCACCAAATTGAATTTGGCAATCCGTACAAGTTTTAACTTACAAATCATAACTGATTAGCAATTACTCCAGGGAGGCCTGACTGGAATCGCTCAGCGGAGGATACAAAAAAAATGTATAAAATTAATAAATAAAATAAGTTTTGTTTCGAGAAAGCACTAAAAGTGGCACATGTTTATAGTTCGCTTTGAAATATAGTGATGGGACTATATATAGTTCAAAATAATACTAAAGTTATGACTTTATAATATATTTTTTTATAATTTCACAACGTTTCTCTTCTAATGGAGTAAGCAGAGAGTACTGTCTTATCATACCGTGCACGATTCTTTGACCATTATACTAATGGAATAATGTCTCATGGTACTCAAATTTTTCTGCCTACCTCGCAAGTTCATTATATCATATATATTAAGTTAAACTTTAGAATATTGTACATGACATTACTTATGAATGCCGTAGTAGAAAGTTGCGCTGTGGCGCTCAGATCTATTTGCCTACCCCGCAAAAGTCTTGGTGTGAACCTATATTATTATTAGGTTACAATATTAAACATCCGTTATTGGTTATTGAAGTATCTCAGAAGGTGCGATTAAAATACTTAGTCTGGCCATAAATACTGTTACAACTAAATATAAAAAAATACTACATTTGAATTTGGAATCTGTCATTTTTATACGATTGTTCATTGTGTTTTCTCGTTTTGGCGCCAATACATTGTACAATATGTTGCGATATTAAAATGGACTGGGGTGATAAAGAGAACCGAATCGCTGTGATTGCATTACACAAAGTAGGTATGGAGCCAAATGCAATTTTTAAAACTCTCCATACACTTGGCATTAGTCAAATATTTGTGTACCGGGCTATTAATAGGTACAATGAGACCTCCTCTGTTTGTGACAGTAATAGACCTGGCCGTCCACGTAGTGTTCGTACGAAAAAGGTGGTCAAAGCAGTAAGAGAAAGAATTCGAAGAAATCCTGTCCGCAAGCAAAAGATTTAGAACAATGTCGCGTATTTTAAAAGATGACTTAGGACTTGCAGCCTATAAGAGGTGCACTGGTCATTTATTAACTGATAATTTAAAAAAAGAATAGGGTGTTAAAATCTAAACAACTACTGAAGCGGTACGCAAAGGGAGGTCACAGAAAAATATTGTTTACGGATGAAAAAGTTTTTACAATTGAGCAACATGTTAACAAACAAAATGACCGTATTTATGCTCAATGCTCCAAGGAAGCTTCCCAATCAGTTGACAGAGTGCAACGTGGGCATTATCCGACTTCAGTGATGGTGATGGTTTGGTGGGGTGTTAGCTACGAAGGAGTGACTGAGCCATATTTTTGTGAAAAATGTATCAAAACATCGGCACAAGTGTATCAAGATACCATTCTTGAAAAGGTAGTCAAGCCCCTTAACAACACCATGTTCAATAACGAAGTATGGTCCTTCCAGCAAGACTCGGCACCGGGTCATAAAGCTCGGTCCACGCAATCTTGGTTGGAAGCGAACGGTTCGGACTTCATTAGACCTGAAGACTGGCCGTCGTCTAGTCCCGATCGTAATCCACTGGATTATGATTTGTGGTCAGTTTTAGAGCGTACGGCTTGCTCTAAACGTAATAATAATTTAGAGTCCCTAAAACAATCCATACGATTGGCAGTGAAGAATTTTCCCATGGAAAGAATGCGTGTTTCTATTGATAACTGGCCTCAACCTTTAAAGGCCTGTATTGCAGCCAATGGAGACCACTTCGAATAAGCTTTTTATATCGTTTTATTTTTATGTATTAAAGTAACACACTGTAAAAGTAATAAGAGTTATTTGCAATTAAAAAAATTTTTTTCTTTGTTACAGTATTTATGGCATGACTAAGTATTAGCGCGTTGAGTGATTGATGAGGTCGGCAGTATTGTGAACGACAATGAATCGATCAGCCGAGTGTCTCAACACATGACGGAAACCTTGGACTTGTTATTAATTACCAGACTCGTCAGAATTCTTGAATAATCCAGAGAATTCCAAGTATTTCGTGGTCACCCACTTAAGAACAAAAAACAACCTTTGTTGCATATCCAAGTGTCTGTTATTACAGACTTCAAAGCATGTTATAGCCAATTATTCTGAATCAAAAAGTCCTGCGTTCGAATCAGGGCCCACAACAATGACTTTTTGAAATGCTTTTCGGAAGTTATGTTCAATTAATATCGATGACTGACAACTTTGTGCCCGGCAATGGGAATAACGGCGAGTCCAGGCATAACAGCCGCCGCCTACACCTTCAGGTAGACAAATTCGTTAAGTTATATATGTATGTCACAATCCCAATCTGGTAATAACAGCTTTTCAAATTCAAGGACTTTATCAATAACAAGAAACAAATAAATATACATATCTTAATGTAATAATTTCAAACTAGAAAAACATGGTACAAGTATCATATTAAAACGGTGTTTCCTCGAGTTGACGGTTCCGGAAGAAACATTTGATACCATGGTTTAGGTGACCCCACACTTAGGATTTAATTTATCAAATCAAAAAAGAAAAGTTTCTCAATTTTGTTTTGAAATAAATGGTAGTTATGTTTACTAGTAATGCTCGTTTCCATGTTAGTAACATCCAATAGAACTGTTGAAAATTCATTTAAATTTAATTAATTACTACTTAATCGCTTTTGCAGGCAAGTGTATAGGTACTCCTTATTGAATACTTGCTGACCTGGCGAACTTTGTTTCGCATCAGAAGTAAATTTTACAGCGTTTACGATTAAAGTGCTAAATCTCCAATATTATTACTTTTTCTTTATTACATTATACCTGGATTATACATTAACACCTTCTATCAATAAAAAAAAATTCACGTAGAGTCCCTCCGCGCGATAGAAGTGAAACTTTGTAACAAACATACGTTTATAACACGCTTAATTTAAAAAGAGCACATCTTACTTACATTATGACGGGCCTCGAGGTGCATTGGTAAAACTACCGACTGTGGAACGGAGATTGACGGGTTCGATATCCACTCGAGTATAAAATAATCTGGTTCGAATTTGGTAATTACTCCTCTATTTAAGAGAACCTGCCATATTCAACGTCGCATTATTCTTTGATTTAGGTACTCACCATACCCATATTGTAAAATGCATTAAAATACTTATTCCGCAATATTGGATTTAGAATGACGTCACATTTTTCAAGATACTATCGAAAAGCCCTTTTATTTGAGACCCAAAAAAAGCATTAAAATTATCTGTGAATGAGAGCTAGTGGTGTTTCCCGGGCGAGCCAGCCCATTCATGCAGCGGACTGCTTGGCTCCACGACTGTTATTTATATCATCCCTAGCGTTTAAACACGTCAAAATTGAGTCCTAAGATCAAGAACTACGTAATACATATTTATTACATTCATAATATATACCTTTAAACTACACTGCAAAAGAAAAAAAACATCGATCTATGCGGTTCGCTGCATGAATGGACCGGCTCGACCAATGAAATTTATTTATTTAACACCACGATTCAATTCACACTAAAGAAATACCACGACCTCAGAATATCGACGTAAAATTGCTTGTGCCGCTTTTCGTTCGGTGAGAGAGGTATCCAGACTCTCTTAAAGGAGGGCAACGCACGCGTGTTCACGGGCGGTGTCAAGTTGCTTACCATCAGGTGACCCACTTACTCGTTTGCCCTCCTATCTCATAAAAAAGAAACAATCGAAATATTACTATCATTTTCGAGTGGAGAATTATCCAAATCTCAATTTTTTACCATGGGGTACCTACCTAATATCAAGTAATTCAGAGAAATCACTGGAGCTCAACTACTGGACCACCGAGACTATTAATATAGACCCTTTTAGAGTACTATTGTATATTAAAATGTATTGCCCCGCGAGGGCCGCAAGGGGGGCGTTAAAAGCGTTAAACGCTCTTGCACGAGACATTAGAAGTTTCACTTAAAAAAAATGCGTTGAGGTCTTTTAAAGTTCTAAGCATCTAGGGGAACAGGCGGCGGAAAGCGACTTTGTTTCATACTACGTAATGATGGATAATCAAGAAGACATCGTGAAAAGTTATTCTTTTTTTTATCTTGGATACAAATCACACAGCGCCCTCCAGTTCCAAACTAAGCAACTAAATGCTTGTGCTATGGATACTAGATAACGGATACTAATACATATATACTTTTTTTTATAAATAAATACTTATAATACATAGAAAAACACCCAGACACCACACAAATATTCATGTTTGTCACAAATATTTGTGCTCGGGTGAGAATCGAACCTCCGACCTCAGTGCTGCAGCCGGTAGTTTTTACCAATGCGCCACGAGACCTTGGACACCCCAGTCTTCTCGTAATATGGGTTTATTTCATAATTTCCTTCATCTTATCGTATATTACCGAAACAACAATTTGTTCTGTACGGCTTGCGTGATACTTAAATTATTTTTGGACAGATATTTACGAGCCCTTTTAAGAAATTCCTACAGAAAATGTACTGGTGCGTTACATTCTCAACATCATACACATTATTTTCAAGGACCTCGACATTTTCTGTATAAAATTCTCGAGGTAATACAGTAATTGCTTTTTAACCTGATTACCTACATATTCTCATGTTAATATTATATGTTTATAAGAATTTCCAGTCTCACTCGTGTAGTAGTTCAGTAGGCCAGTTCTGAATCGGAAGTCTTAAGTTTCAGTTCGTGTTTTACATTTATAACTATTTTGCTTCGATAGGAAAATTCTTTAATATTTTATATGCAAAGGATTCTGTTCATTTTAAAAAAGTGATTTTTTAAATAGTTTACAGAATGCCTGGCCCAGAGGCTATAGTTGTTGAAGGTTTTAAGTAAATTTTTAAACACCCATTCGGTTGGGTTTATATCCGGACGCGGGCTCATTGCTGACCGAGAGGGTCCATTATGGGATTATGTATGAAGTGTTTAGTTTAATTTACATTAATAATAAAATATCCTTTGAACATTAAACACGCGATGTACTTGTTTGAGAGCGCGTACTTCTTGACTGGTATTAAACATTCACTTTAATTATCAAGTAAAATTATCTTGTACATAAATATTGTGTACACATCGAGACGGTCAGCATAATTAAGTTGATCTCGATAAAGCTTTTTTTTTGCATCATATAATTTGGTGCAAATTATTACATATTATAAAACAAAGTCGCTTTCCGCTGTCTGTTCCCTTATATGCTTAGATTTTTCATCTTTAAACTGCGCAACAGATTATGTTAAGTTTTTTTAATAGATAGAAATAGTCAAGGGGTTAGTTTGTATGAATAGTTCATGTATATTTCAGTAAAAAAGCGATAGTTAGTGATTCAGCACATTAATTGCAAACGCTGGCTGAACTCTTAAGTGATAAATCAAAACAATGTACTGCATTATTATACACCTTCAAAAGGTCTACAAAAAATTCTGCAGCGAAAAAGTCAATTAGGCTTAACCCGCAATGGCCATTTTATTTCTTCTGTGGCTAAACAAAGTTCGCTGGGTCAACTATTTCTTAAATAAAAGTAACTATTCACAGCTTATAGACACATAAAATTACCCCTAACTTTAGCTCCGTTTCCAAGATAAACAGAAAAATTAATCTTTTCATTTATTTATATTTTTTTTAGGAGACATATTCCCGGAGCTATATACAACGGCAACGACCTTTGATGATGAGGATCCAGATGTCTCCGAGGTAGAGGAGGACTCCTCGGAAGTGGAGGAATGTGAACCATCTCCATCTCCAAGGCCAGCACTTTCGGCCTTGCCAGCACCACAGCCCACACCAAAAGAAGATTCACTAACAACTATGGACTCACAGTATTATAGGTAACTTTTCTATATAATAAATTTTATTATATTCTATATTTTTTTTTTCTATGTAATAAGTTTGGACCACTTAATGTACCAGTCTCATGTACAGGACATAAGCTGGAAACTCTCTGTTTTTTTTGTACTTTAATTTTTATTTTCGCGTGTTTTCTGCAAGAAGAATTTGGTTCTTTTCATGATTTTGTACATTTTCTTGTCTGTATTTTCAGTATTTTTATACAAAATGACGTTCGACTGTCCAACACTTGTTCAGTGCTATACATTTTTTTTTACGGGAGTACAGAAACAAAGCTCATAGTGTTTGTGTCTAAGTTCGTTTGTACATTGAATTATGTATCAGCCTGAGCTTGTTACACTTTGAAACAATAATGTTATGCCATTACAGAGTTATTAAAACAGAATACTTGAACAAACTGCTGTTTACCGAGAATTGCCTCTAACATAGATAAGAGATGATATCCAGAGCTGAGCTTGTAATTGTGTGATGTGACGTCACGTGACATGTGACCCAATTAGGAGACGTCGAGAATACTTAGGACGATTTCGGAGAAAACCAAAATGTAAATGATCCTGTACTAACATTGCCAACTGTAATAAGAGGAAATAATTTATTTTAAGATAAATTTATTTTACTTAGACTCATGAGCCATTATTTACGACTTCAATAGTTGAATGTGTAAATAACAACCATTATGCTTTGATAAACCGCTTAAACATTGTAATATTAGATATTATTTTGAAATTGTTTTGAAAAAAAAACACAACGTAAAAAATAAAACCCTTAACTTAAAAATTCTATAGTTACATTGGACATTCATTGCTGTAGAAATGTGAACCTCGGAAAGGATTCACCGTTTTCATTCAAAGGATAAGAGATATTTCTTTTGAAGTCCATTCAGCTCACGGCTTCTCAAGTTTCGAACTTCGTAAGAGCTTCAAAATATATATGTAACATATAGGTATATATTTATATGTCTCGACAAAGGTTTTTCCTGTACATTTATTATTATTACCAAAGTAAGTTTGAATTGTTGGACGATTCACCACATGTCAAAGAAAAAACCAACTTTAACTTCGGTACTTCTTAATTGAATTAGTTACGTATTTTTGTCAAATGCCATGCAAGCCTTATGATCCTGTCTTCTTGCTCTGAATCGATTCTCGAAACCCTACCTTAAAGTATTTATGGCAGGAAATTACGCTACATTGCACAAAGAAAATTTATTTCATCCGTGATACATAACTTTTTTTTTACTATTAAGAAATTATTTTAATATGTAGTCGGCTTTGAAAGTTGACGTAATAATGAGATCAAATATCTTCATAAAATTTGTCGTTAATGTTCATAATATCGGTCTTGCCTGAACCAACTTCGCTCCTGATCACTGAACAAGATTGATGTCACATTTTGTGCAGACCTGGGTAATATCGATAGCGTGTTTACACATATGTTTACCTTCAGGACATTTGGTCTTTTTATCACAAAAAACATTCTAATGTTGGCTTCAACAGAGAAATAACTTAAATAATTTCAGTGTGTTCTAGTCAACTGTTTTTTTTTATATTTAATATGAGATAAATTAATATAGCGCCGATATAGTTATATTATAAATAAAATAAATAAATATTATTAATATAAATATTATTATTTTTATCTTACTACAACTTAATCAAATGAAATTTTTGAAAGTCATATGACATGACTTTTTTTTACACATTGAGGATAAAATAATATAATTATTTAATTTTTACCAACCAATCTCTCTGAGGCTGATGTGCAGTTACTCATATTTGAGTCCATTTTCATTTGGAGAGAGTAGTCTAGTTCTCTTCCCAATAGTCCCCGGTGTGTTCAGTTGAGATGATGTAATTAATACGAACAGTTTCCTGTTTCATACTCAACGTAACTTTACGACGAGTCCCTTATGGCGTACGCTACAAGATTAAATATACTTCTAAAACGATTTCAATTTAAAGTTGCCGGTCCTGTTTCAACTTGTTTTACATTTAATTTTTATTTTACTTTATTAACCTGACAATGCTTTTTCTTTTTATGTTAATTGTTAGAGTTTCCTTATTGTAAAATTTATTATGTGAATAGTGTACATGAAGATATAGGCAGCAGAAGCTGTTCTGATTCAAAGTACAATTGCTTCAATAGTTACCAAAACACCTAATATTTTTGTAAATGCATTCCATTTTAATTTAGGTACCTTTTCTTGTCACATCACTAATATGATATGAAAAAAATACAGTTCACTAATGATGAGTATCTGAACAGTTACACGGTCGCGCTGGGAGTCACTGTGGGCGCCGGTTGCTTCCTCCTTGCACTGAACGTGCTGGTCTTCGCCGGCATCTATTTGCAGCGAGGGAGACGGAGAGCGCACCGAAGACCTAGGAGGGAAGGTTTGTAATAGACAAAGCTACAGAAGTATACTTTTAGGTGCTTAGTAAAATGGTCGTCATTCTACACACATGAAACAAAACTATTTAATAATTATCAGAACCCGCAGACTCCGTTTCGCGTCAGAAATAATTGTTGGTTGGCCGGGGTGGATTGGAAAATATTTTAAAATGTTACTTCTGATACCTCTAAGAATATAACTTCAAAGTTAAATGGTGATCGACAGAGTGGTTTTACCCAAACTACCTTCATATGAAAACGATTTCACTGCTTCTCGTTATGCAATCATTATGAAATCAAGCTTCAAACTAAAGAACAAAGTAAACTAATCAATGTTGTAAGAAATAATGAAAGTTTTGACGAGAACTTGTTCTGAGCTACTCGAGCGCTCTTTGACGTATTCGCTACAAAACTTGGTCTTCTAATCGATTTCTCTTCGATTGTAACTTTACACTTCTAATAACCTAAGATATTGGCACCAGCATGCAGAGCTCGCCATGACCAATTAATTTTGCTAGTCCCTAATATAATAAATACATTTTCTTTAGCGAACACATTATTTATTAGCTTTTTTTTAAAGTGGACACTTTCCATATGCTTAGGTCTCCATATTCCGTGCCGTGAGTTAAATATGCACGATGCAATAAAAACCATATATTCATGAGAAAAATACACAACATTTAATGTGACATTGGACAAAATATAAAATGTACTTTAATTATTAACAGAACAATTTAGTACTTTTATTCCTGACATGTTCCCCTTGTTTCAAGTAAAAGGGATCAACCGGTTTGTGTGATCCCCTCGGAGGTACCTACTCCTAGTTGGTCCGTTTTAATCCTCGACCACAACACACGAGCCCTAACAGAACCTTTCAGCTCATGATTATATTTACGAGAGTTATTGTTGAATTTCTTATTTCAATTACTATTTATTTCAATCCTAAATCTCGGTGGCGCAGTGGGCGAGCGCACGGCCTCTAATCCAGAGGTCCGGGGTTCGATTCCAAACACTGGCTCACACCAATGACTTTTCGAAATTGTTTTCGGAAGTTATGTGTGATAAATACCGATAACTGACAAACTTTGTGCCCGGTATGGCAATAGGTTCGCCACCTATTCCATTTGGGACGTAAACATAACGGCGAGACGAGGCTTAACAGCCGCTGCCTACACCTTCGGGTAACAAAAGGCGTGAAGTTATGTTCAAGTTAAGTTATGTTCAATCCTAAATAAGGTGTAATTGTGTTGTTCTTTTCTAGGTAGTTGCACCAGTCGTGGTGGTGGTTCACTGAACAGCGAGCCAGCCTCCCTCACATCACCCAGAAAGAGCACGCTGAAGGTAAACATATTGTTTGATTTACTATTTATTAAATGATCTAATACCTGATAATGTAGGCCGCATATGTTTCTATTATGAAAACGTTAGATTTATAGATGAAGGCCATGAGTCTATAACAATTTGTTTAGTTATCAAAGATAGTGACATTTATCTTACGTAAACATATCGTCTACATCTACTAGGTTTCAAACTAGGTACATTCCACTTGAAAGTTTGCGAGCTAAACGCTTAAACTATCGGAATACAAACAGCTGTAAGCCTCATTTTAAGAATCTGAAAATATTGACGGTCCCTTCATTGTACATATATGAAGTCAGTTTGTTTGTAAAAAATAACTCAAAGCTTTATAAAACAGTGGAAAGTGAACGTCGCTCCAATCAATTACATTTATTACCGACCAAAACGACTTTTGCTCACAAAAGTATATATGCAATGGTGCCAAGAATATACAATAAACTTCCCAGTGATATTATAGCAAGCAAGAACATTAACGCATTCAAAAACAAAGTTTTTAATTTATTAAATGACAAAGTATATTACCGTATCAATACTTATTTTGAGGACCAATTTAAATTCCAGATTCTAGAGTGGTAGAGCCAAGCAGTTCGCTGCATGATTGGGCCGGCTCGACCGGTGAAATACCACCACCTCTCAGAAGATCGACGTAAAGTGGCTCATGCCGCGTTTCGTTCGGTGAGAGAGGTACCCGGAGGCCCATCCCCCTTCCCCATCCCTTCCTATCCTACTCCTTTAAAGGTTGGCAACGCAACTGTAACACTATATGTGTTTCAGGTATCCATGGGCGGCGTTGGTCACTTAACATCAGGTGACACGCCTGCTCGTTTGCCCTGTACTATCGTTCTTGTACAGATTTATATATTTTGCATGCCAGATGGTGGAATATGGTTAAGATCTTATATTGTATAATGACACCTGTTTGTACCCATATTCGCAAAATAAATGATTTCATTGATTGGTTGATTGAATGAGTTTAGGCTTTAAAGTTTGTTCTAGTAAATTAATTACACAAAGCCACCATGGCTGGCTGATCTTGTGTCCCCAGACGCATCAGGTACTAAACAAACCTACGTAAGGACTTTTTAACATGTCGTTCGGTTTCCACAGCGCAGCTGCGAGTCAGATCTAAAAGAGAGGCCGGTGATTGGCGCGCAGCCTCCAAAGAAGCGCGTCCAGATACAGGAGATATCTGTTTAGATGAGTTTTGAACCTTAACTTCATATAATCTTTTGTATAGCTGGAGGTGCTGGCAGCAGTAATTGTGACTTGACTAGTGGATCTTTTGTGACTTGAACTGATTTCTTAATCCAGAAATACTAGTTTATAGTGAATTCTTGTGTAGAAAGTAACAATTAAAGTGTGTATAAATGAAAAAGCTTGGAGGAAGGACGAAACCTGGTTATAAAACTTGTTCACTAAAAGAAATGTATATTATCCGACTGCTAATGAAATTGAATAACAACCTTGTTGATATTTAAAATAGAACATATTATATTTAAATGACGGCAGTGTATAATCCAAATTTACACAAAAAAAATTATTTAATGAATACTATTTAGTTATTTTGAACTTTTATTAATGGAAAATGAATAATGTACTATCAAATATAAAAATAGTAAATTTTTCTATCATTAATTCTTTATTTTAGATAATAATAATTTATTATATTACTTATACGATACTTTGCAAATAAAATATTTTATTATGAAAAAATGCCTCTTCAAAGTGTTAGCTTACTACAAATACATTTTAACCAAAATTATTCCAGCAGTTGGAAATTGGGCAATTTTTTAATTGTAATTTTGAGTAAAAAGTATATATAAATAAGGCGTCTATACATTCAAATACTGTCCTTCTTGAATGTCTAATCTCAGGAATCTAAACAGGTTCGACTACAATTTTCAGCGAAGTGAGTAAAAGTATTTTTTCAGTTCGTTACTTCCGTTTGAGCAAATAAAACCACCGCACTCTACCTCTCTTGAAACTTGAGTTCTTTAATCATCCATTTTAGGATCCCGAGAACCCCTTGTGTACCCTCTGTTGGTAGCGGATTATATAATATCCACACGATTTCTGTAATTTAATATATACCTACTCTGTTTTTCTGCATAAATATGCTTAGAAAAAAGATACTGCGATTTATTAACAATCCTTAAATTTGGCAAAGAAGTTGAAATTGTGCTCTACTAATACTAGTTTGAATCGCAAATGTCTGGCCGTCCTGAAATATTGGAGTTGTTGTAAACAGCATATTGCACTTTATCTCCGGCAGAGAAAACTGAATTTCACAGCTTGAAATTAACTAAATATACGACATGTTTGTGAGAAATATTCGCCAATCAGATAGCCATCAGAACGCAGCCTCGCAATTCTACATGTATGCTGTACTATATTCCAGCAAACAAGTAAATATCGCTCCAATAGCGAATACATTACCGATTCAAATACTCTATAAATGATTCATACACATAGTTCACATGTAATGGATACAGAGATTTATGTAAATGTTCGCTGATACATTAGTTTGCTGTTATGATTCAGTGTTGGGGCGCATTGTTAGCGATCAGAATATGAGGTACAGATTTACTTCTTTTGGATGACGGCTTACGTTTTGTGACTCTTAAAAATAAGAAACTCAATAAGTTCATATTATTTTACATAATTGTGACTAACTTTATCATATTTCAGGTCTAATTAGTAATTTTTCGAAATGGCTATTAGTAATTTCAAAATTATAGTTTCTTACTAGAAGCATATTAATACCTATTAATTATGAAAGCAATTAACAGTTATTACATTCGTCTTTCGTCGAGGACTCGTTCATTTACTGAAAATTGATGTTATAAGAATAAATAATACTTCAGACAAAAAAAGTTCAAATAAGAACGAATGATGAGAAATAAACAGTATACATTCGTTCATTCATTTAGGACTATGTTTTATCACAACTTCGCTAGACTCGACAACTTTTGTTATGTTACAGACGAGATATAATCCTAAAAGTTGTTTTAATGTTATAAAAACATATAATAATTTAATGTATAAAATTATTTGTCCCTCAAATGTTTGTATACTAAATCATAGATCACATTTATACAAAATATATTTGTGTTAAAAATTCTGTAATAAATTTAAATGTAAATACTTCTTAGTTACAAATGTGTGTAAATAAATAGCAACGATATCTATTATTAATATTATGTATAGATAATACTGAACTGTGAACAAAAATATGTCTGATACACTTTGTATATATACATTTAATCTCTAACTATTTTCGCGCTGGATAGATTTTTAAGACCACGCAGTGAGCCACTAAAATACTGGTACTTGTAAAGTTTCAACATTTGTTACAATTATTGTATAGTTTCTAATTTTATTCGATAGATGGCTCTGTAACTTCTAAATCATTCCAATAGAAAATCAATGTAATTGTTTAGGTCACTCGTTAAAATCTGATCTTCATTATTAATTAAATTTTACGGAGTCCATATTTTTCATATATTTTTAATTCACTTCATATTACTTAACGCCCTATCCCATGCTATTTGTCCTGTGCAAGGAGCAAGAGTTAACTGCGGTTTTAATGATCCACATGTATATCTATAATAATACGAATATGTAAGAAACTATCCAACTGTACATATGTATAACGATTATAGATCGACACAAATATTTGTGAGTTGCAATGACCATCTCGGACACGAGGTTTAATAAACAACATTTTTCCCCAAATCCTTTTGTTTTTTTTTTTCTACTCCTTTGTAACTTTAATGACAACTACTTGTACAGATATTTTGTTTCCTTTCATCGACTAGAAAACAGAAGAATTTTCTCAATTTTAAGCTTTCCCTTCTTCGTGTGTAGTTTTGCGTTAATTGGCGTTATCAGTAAGTGACACACAGAGATACTCATCCAATAAGGCCAATTAAAAGGTGCAAAATAAAATGGAAGACTTTATACTTCCGAAAAATGCGTTATGTTTCTTGCGTTTAACGAATCTGCGGACATCTAACAAGCGCTTCAAACCACCTCAAATGCAGCCAATCTTTATCCTTACAGAGCGTGCTAAACAAATAAACAAAAAGCGCCCGTACAACTTCACCCTCATTCTGGTGTAGTTGAGAAAAATGTTATCTCAAACAGGATTTACTTACTTCTCTTTGAGTGAAAAGCTCGTCCTAAAAACTTTGAATGAAGACATATTTTATCTACATTTGCTGAGTTGTAAATATATGTTGCGAGTGTAACTACAACATTTCTCTTCGTTTGAATAATTTCCGAGCTGGTGCCTCCCCCTCCCATCCCTCCCTTCACTCTCTCTGGGATGTTATTATTATAATATCTTTATCCGAACCGTATTTATATACCGTTCAGGGATGAGGAAACATTTTTTTGGGAGCAGCCCGTATTATTTGTCGGCGATATTTTTCATACAATTTCTGTTAACGAGGGTTGAAAAGATTTAAGGGATATTGGAAATACATTCGTCTATCCCGCAGGGGACTCGGCGTGAATGTGTGTGTACCTATATACATGCGTACCTACTACGGATATGTCAAATTCAATATTTGAAATAAATATACAGAGTCACTTCATTTTCAAAGCGCAAGTCTCTCTCTGGTGGTGTTTTGTTCAGGAACCAGTACCAGGTACCTCCCTATCTACTGTGGAATATTAATTTCTCCACCATTTTATTGAACAATGCAGTTAATTTATGATCGGTTCTGAACAGCGAATTGAAGACGAGGGTAAGAAGCAAACGAAGGCTCATTAATCATAGCCGTCGTGATGAGATTCTTAAGTTAGCACAGTTGAGTAAACTGTGAACAGGCCTTTCTGTCAGTGTTATCAATTTGATGTTTGTACGCTATATTACAATTTAAAAAATATAGAAATGAATTACAAAACATGTTTATAACTTAAATGCACGACTGGGCTGCAAAATTTGTTACATGCTTTATTTAATTTAATATTTTGTAAAAACTGTAAGAAAAACTTTATGTAATGATTAATGTTTTAACTATTTATGATAACATCATTATAAATGCTTTACCTGGTACTTAAAAAGAATTAAGCAAACTATACGTATGCACCACAACTATAAAGACGTACGTATAAATAAGCACGATCACTGGACCGCCGGGACTTTACATAAAAAAACATATAAAACATTTGTAAATCTTATTTCATAATATCCTCACAACTCCAAGGCTCAAATATTCCAAGAAATGGCAACACTATATCTCAGTCACCTCACAAAAGTATATTGAGGTCACAAAGTAAGGCTTTAACTTCTCTACGTCGCCGTGAATAATATTAGATTTGAGACTTATTGGATTTATAAAATATTGTTGTAAAGTTGTTCAGCTCCGAGCTTCTGAGTGAACGTATCACACAGTAATCTCAAATGTGTCATTTTGTTATTCATATAATAACATTTGAGACACATTTGAGATAACTGTGTGATATAAAATAGCTTTATTAAAATTTTCACCGAATACAATTTGTGCTCATCTAGTTTTTAATTGCCAACGGGAAAATAATATGATTTCATTTTTTATTTAATAGACAACACACAACAAGATGACAATTTCATTATTACGAACACTGAAATCATGAAAAATCATTAAATTTGCCTGTACAAAAAGTGCTAAAATACTGTTCATTGGTCTTAGACCTAATAGTATCACAACATAAGTTATGTTATGGTAGTTCACGAAACAGTTGTTTTATAGGTATATTTTTAAATATGACAGCTTTTTAATAAGATTTGTCAATAAGACATATATATCGTTGTATTTCACGATTTAAGGTCTATAGATACATATAGTTTTCACACTTAAGTGTAGATTATTAAAAAAAACAATTCAAATTGAAGTGCATAGTGAATAATCTAAACATTAGTGAGTGAGTAGAGAACAGAGCGGGCCCCCCGCTCGGTGAGCCCCCCTCACCCCCTGTTCTGTTCACATATTTATGACGCCTCGAACTGCGGATGAAAAACGAGCCCACTTTACTCTAGTGTACTCTACTCTGATCCCGTATCAATAATGTACCCACACTGTCCGGTTACATTTAGTTTTACCTTTTTCATCTATATAGAGATAGGTCTAGCTATATCTATCATCTTTTAATTGTACCCTAAAGAAAGTTATATTTATAGAGCATATGTATTGGTACTGGTGTTGCTTACAAAATAATATAAAACAAAAAAAAAATTTACTACGGCGTAGTTATAAATTACTGTGTTCAATAGGCTCGTGGGACTCAATATGCATGGAATACCAAAAATACTACTTTCGAGTTTCAATCATACCAATAGTTCATGCAAGTGTTGGTCCAAGTTTTAACATTGATTATTAGGAGAAGTGTAGCCAAAAACCTCAGCAAATTTATTAAATTATATTAGTGTCTGAAGTTCAACAGTGAGTTATAGCACATTATGTTCAGTTTTGTTTAAGAACTAATCCTCATGTGGATTACTTTTGATCACTCCGCCAGTACCTACTCGTACATTTCCCACTTCACAACATTTGAGCATCGATTTTTCTGTACAACGTGTCCGGTTAATAAGTTTAGATGTCTGTACGAGGCCTGAATATCAGCTAGAACCACTTCATTCACCAGCAGTTTAACCTAAAACAGGACTTATTTTTTGGTATATAAAGTTCTTGTCAATTGTAAACGTTTCCTGGTGATGTAGTATCACGTCGTGGTGAGACGTGACCAGTCCACTACCAAGTGTCTATATACTGTTCTGGATATAAACCGGATTATCGATGGAAAAATCTATTTAACGGCTAATAAAAACCAAGTTTAAAGTGAATATAGGGTGTGGGCAGAGTAAGTCAAGTTAAATACTACACGTAGGTATACACCGCCAAATGTATTAATTTAAAAATATATCCAAGATCATGAATTGACGTCTCTTGGTCAAGATCGCGCACTCAGCTTAATATAAGTAGGTAATTCGATCAAATCTTTGTATTAACTTAACATTTACTATACTGAAATTTTCTTTATCTTGTTCTTTCAATTTTAGCAATTGATCTTATTGTATTACATTTGAACTAAAATAGCCGTCATACCTCCGAGTTCAAGTCCTGGCAAATATTCAAGACTCAAAAATTTTCCCACTATTATCGAAATTTATTCAGGACAATAAGCATAACATAGCCTATATGTTCTACCAACAAAGGCTTGATTTTACATCACATGGCGGGCCTCGTGGCGTATTATGGACCTCGTGGCGCATTGGTAAAACTACCGGCTGCAGCAATGAGGTTGCGGGTTCGATACCCACCCGAGAACAAATATTTGTGACAAACATGAATATTTGTGTGTTTTGTATGTTTTTCTATGTATTATAAGTACGTATTTACAAAAGAAAAGTATATATGTATATATCCGTTAGCTTGGAAATAGAGGGCGCTATGTGTATTGTGTCCAAGTTATTATTATTATCATTGTAACAGTAAATATTTTGCATAGAAAATATCTTTTTGGGTGATTGTTCCCTCACCGTGAAGCTATAAAACAGGGTTTTCAAGGAAACTGTGATTTTAAGGTCCATTATAAAATTAAAATAGTAGAATTGAATAAGTGACAACGGTTACATATCGTAACGAACTTTAAACCTTAAATATTCGTTTGTAAGAGCGATATTAGTTGGTGTATCTCTTGGCTGTTTGCCAAAGTTTAATGGTCAAAGAGGAACGACTAACGTGAAACGAACAGGGCAGAGTGGTCTGGCGATTGATATTATTCAAATAATCTGCCATTATAATATTTAGAATATCTTTTGTGTGTATAAACCTCTGAGCAGGTAGGTAGGTCACCTACCTGCTCAGAGGTTTATACACACATATTTTCAGAGATACTCTCCGTGGATCTTTTATGAACTTATACAGTCACAGAGTGCAAATTTAAGCGAAATAAATGTTCTTAAAATTGTGATTTTTTTTTATGGGATAGGAGGGCAAACGAGCAGGCGTTTCACCTGATGGTAAGCAATCAATGCCGCCCATGGACATCAGCAACACATATAGTGTTACTGTTGCGTTGCCAACCTTTGAGGGATTGGGGATAAGAAAGGATGGGGAAGGGGGTGGGCCTCCGGGTACCTTTCTCACCAAACGAAACGCAGCGTGAGCCTCTTTACGTCGGTCTTCTGAGAGGTCGTGGTATTTCACCGGTCGAGCCGACCCATTCATGAAGCGAACTGCTTGGCTCTACCACTGTTACTTTTTTGAATAATCAAATGTTTGAATTAGTTTAGTATGCGTTATATATAAATATATTTATAATGTAATGCGGGCTTTGGGTATAAGCAAGATATGCAGATAATCACTTATTCATTATATATGATACGCACGAGGCGGAAATATCCTTTTATCCGGTAGGTATAAGATTAAAGGCAAAAAGGAGCGGCCGCAGCTGACGCCCGAGCGACCCTTCACCCTGCTCTGCCCTGTGCAGAACCACTCTTCAAACTGTCATTTTCATGGCGCTACTAACACTCGGCACTAAAATATCATCATACAATATAATAAGTGCTTTTTTTAAATATCTTATTTAAATGTTTTAACAGACAATCGAAAAATACTTTTAAAGTTGAGGATCTCACATTTTTCAAAGATACAGCCTCTCCGTCTCAGCTATGCAAATAGAAAGAAAGGCTCACTATTAAAGGCTTTTCGGGACCATTGAGCGGAGCACAGTAATTAAAAAATCGAAATTGAGACTCTCTCGTTTTTTCGTTACATAAAAAGTTAATAATGAAGTGCGGGTTAAAAAGAGAACCAAGTTAATTGGAAATGTTAAAATCTTTTAGTTTGTATCCGAGTGAGGTCGATTTGATGCTTAATTAAAAATCTGCTTTCTTGCAACAAAACCATTCTCTTGATTTTGTGAACAATGTCTATTTTGCATGCGATTATTTTTAATATTATGGAGGAAAAAAGGTGGTTTTTATATGATAAAAGAAAATCTATATATCCATGCATATATATAGTAAATTATAATTAAAAAAGAAAATAAAACATAAAATCAAAAAATGACGGCCATAACATACTTTCCACGAAGTGCTTGAAGAAGGTGATGTCAGGAGCTTTAGGAACCGACGAGCATATCTGAAACCAGTTATGAAGGTCAGAGAAGCGAGTGATTTATGTAAGAATACCATATGGCGCTTTGCTATCTGCCTACCCCGTAAAGATATTGGGGTATAGTTATGTATGCATATTTTACTATTTATATATATAAAAGGATGCCTTAAAAATCATACATCACCCACGTCATAAAATATATTCAATATATTTTATAACGTGGGTGATTCCAAATAATTCAAGGTAGAGCCAAGAAGCTGCATGAATGGGCCGGCTCGACCGGTGAAATACCACGACCTCTCAGAAGACCGACGTAAAGTGGCTCATGCCGCGTTTCGTTCGGTGAGAGAGGTACCCGGAAACCCACCCCCTTCCCCATCCTTTCCTATCCTCCAATCCCTTAAATGTTGGCAACACAACAGTAACATTATATGTGTTGCTGATGTCTATGGGCGGCGTTGATTGCTTACCATCAGGTGATACGCCTGCTCATTTGCCCTCCTATCCCATAAAAAAAAATCGTAAACAAATTTAGCAAAGGACATAAAATTATTTCATTTAATAAAATGCTTAATAATTACAAAACAAAATAATCACGCAAATATAGTTCATTTAAAACAATTCTGACTGCAATGATTAAAAATATATTACAAATAAATCACCAATATTTGTACGTCAATGATCCTTCCTCACTAAATAAATGCCGTAAGAAAATACTATATTACAGAGTATCGTTTATGAATTCAGTGGGACACTGTGTCGTAAACATAATGGTGTTTTACGCTACCTACCACTACCTACCACCGGGAATTGAGACAGAAACGAGGCATTTGCTTAGATCCGCGTGAAAATTGTGTAGCATTTAATATCGATCGCACAACGGCTGCTGGAAAATTCAGTATTACCTACTAGACCATAAGAACCCGCTTCACCCCACACAAGTTGATACTCTACGAAGTCGTTTACTATGAAATTTAAGCTGATATTTTCTAGTTGCTCCTCTGTTTTATTCATGAAAAGAGGCTTGATGTCGCCAAATAACATATCTGTGGATAATGTTACTTTGCTGAAAGCAGTTTCACGATGCAAGCATCGTTTGCGGACAGCTTTATAAAAAGCTTTGCCAAAGTGAACGTAAATAAACAACGATTGAACGTTGCAACTTTTTAGGCTATTGACACACGCTTCGGAAAAGAAAAAGTTGGTTAATGGTGTTTAGCTTTTAATGACCTTGTTATGACTTGCTATAAAAGTTTACTGAGTCTTTGTAAAAGGAAAAGTTTGGTTAATCTGCAGTTCTGAGGCGAACGTTCATAGATTACTTTTGTTTTTTTAATGGCTGAACGATATATAGGTGATATAATATGCGTGATATTTTTTTAAAATTGATAGTGATAGCCCTGAGCTGATAATATACAGGGTGCTTCACAGACCCTATTCTAACCACTTATATCTAGAATCTAGACATGCTTTGAAATCTAGATATCCTATAGAAAGTAAAAAAAGGCAAAAAAAATTTTTTTTTACTTTTTTTTACAAAAATTATCCCGCAGAAATATGAACCATGATCACCCTACTTATGACCTACGACAACCGAGTTCATTGTGACTACTCGCCTAAAGTATTTCATTCATTTTTCCATTTCGATCATCAATAGGGTTGTCATCTCTAATTTTTAATAATTATGTGAAGTTACAAAAAAAATTTAAGCTGACTACATTCTGATCTTCTTTCTAATCATTCTTTAAGAAACCACATGGAATTACCATAAAACATAATCAGTAAATAGTTTTCCCGGTCTACACTCTCATGTATTTGAGGCGTGAAGTTACACAAAAAAGCTATCTGTATTCGGTTCGCATTAAGAAATCTTATAAAATTACTATGAAACATAATCAATAAGTAATTTTCGCTGCCTACACCCGCATGTATTTGGGGCGTGAAGCTACAAAAAAATATTAAGCTGACTACATTCTGATCTGTTTAAGAAACCACATGGAATTACCATGAAACATAATCAGTAAATAGTTTTCACTGCTTACACTCTCATGTATTTGAGGCGTGAAGTTCCACAAAAAAGCTATCTGTATTCGGTTCGCAATAAGAAATCATATAAAATTACCATGAAACATAATCAATAAGTAATTTTTGCTGCCTACACCCGCATGTATTTGGGGCGTGAAGTTACAAAAAAATATTAAGCTGACTACATTCTGATCTGTTTAAGAAACCACATGGAATTACCATGAAACATAATCAGTAAATAGTATTCACTGCTTACACTCTCATGTATTTGAGGCGTGAAGTTACACAAAAAAAGCTATCTGTATTCGGTTCGCAATAAGAAATCATATAAAATTACCATGAAACATAATCAATAAGTAATTTTCGCTGCCTACACCCGCATGTATTTGGGGCGTGAAGTTACAAAAAAATATTAAGCTGACTACATTCTGATCTGTTTAAGAAACCACATGGAATTACCATGAAACATAATCAGTAAATAGTTTTCACTGCTTACACTCTCATGTATTTGAGGCGTGAAGTTACACAAAAAAAGCTATCTGTATTCGGTTCGCAATAAGAAATCATATAAAATTACCATGAAACATAATCAGTAAATAGTATTCGCTGCCTACACTCTCATGTATTTGAGGCGTGAAGTTACACAAAAAACTGTGAACCCTACTTAATGATTCATTTGTAGGTCATGTGTATATGTGCTGTGTATATGTGTGCACCTCTTACACGTGCTGTGACCTGTTACACGCGCCCGAAACTTCCTTTGAGAATTGCCGCCTGCCTTTCGGCTCGCACAAGGTAACCTTGAACTCATCAGGCGGCATTTATAAAAAGAATTTGTCGGCATTTCTAAATTTACAGTGAAATATTTTGAAATATTAATATTATTTATTATGGGTCCGTATAATTTTAATGTACCAACGCAAATTAATAAAGTATATTATTATTATCATTATGTTGCATAACACGTGAAAGCTTAAAAAGTATTACGTAGGTAAATCCTATGAGTCTCGGTGGTCCAATAGGAGAGCACAAGGCTTCTGATCCAGAGGTCTGGGTTCGAATCCTGACACTGGCTCACACCAATGACTTTTCAAAATCGTTTGCGGAAGTTAAGTGTGATAAATATCGATGTCTGAAAACTTTGTGCCCGGTATGGCAATAGGTTCGCCACCTATTCCATTTGGGACGTAAACATAAGGGCGAGACAGGGCTTAACGGCCGCTGCCTACACCTTCGGGTAAGGCGTGAAGTTATGTTATGTTAAATCCGGTATTCGGTATTGTGCGTATTATTACTTAAAATTTAGAGATTTTCTAAAATACTATTCCAATTTGCTTTGGATGAGATTTGAGTGAAATTAAAATATCTAGTAGACTCTGTAGTACAGCGACTAGTATTTTTAAAGTTATTATAAAAAAATAAGTTATCGTATAAAGGTTCCGTATTTTGGTATAACGGTACCCTAAGAAATTAAAAATGGCAGAGACACTAGTATTTAGGAATGTGACATTAAACATAAGAAAACGATTTTTGATTAAACGATTAATTTATTACAATGAAAAAATCGATAATTAATAATCGTATTTATTTAAGAAAATAATCGATTTATTTAAATTAATGGATTTTTAAATTTTTGGGCAATATGTACAATTAGTTTTAGGGGGTCATGTCAAGAGCGTGCACGTCGCGACCCCTGCCGTCCCAGTGGGACGCAATCTTGACCGAAGCAAACTGAGCCGGACGGGCTGCTCCGGCGTGCCCCAGAAGCGACGGGCACCGATTAGCCCCCGTCGGTGCGGCTGCATGCGCATGCGGCGAAGGGGGACGCCACCCTTCACGCAGCGCCAATCCTGGTGGGACGAGGAGAGGGGAGTGCCGTATAGGCACGTGGAATGTTAGAGGTAGTATGATCAGAAAGATGAATGAGATGATGAATGTAATAAATGAGAGATGCCTGGATGCCTTATGTTTGACGGAGACAAAGCGGAGGGGGAGTGAGACCGAGGACCTCCCCGGTGGCATGGTAGCCCTATGGTCCGGAGTGGACCAGGACGTCCGTCCTAGTGGGGGTGTTGGAGTCGTTCTCTCCTCCCACTTTGCTTCCGGAGTGAAAGATTATGAGTTGGTAGGCCCAAGACATCTTTGGGGTCGAATAAAACTGGGGATCACGCGAGTTTTCCTGGTCGCAGCTTATGCTCCCGTAAGCTCCGCGGATCCCCGCGAACTCGAGGAGTCTTGGGAATCTGTTAGGGATATTCTGAATCTGGCTGAGGGACATGAAAGGATAATTCTGTGTGGTGATCTTAATGGATGGGTCGGAACCAAGAGAGATGGCCTGGAGGCTGTACTTGTTCCGAATGGTGACAAGAGAGTCAATGATGCTGGTAAGCCCATCTTGGACGTATGCCTGGAACGGAACCTCGATGTGTCTAACACATTATTCCGTCATAAAGATATTCACACGTATACGTGGAGACGGAATGAACATGATGATTTTGGTAGATAGTCGTCTCCGAAATACTCTAAAGGGATACACGAGCCTACAGAGGCCCCACTCTTGATACGGACCACTACCTGGTAGTAAGCCGTTTCGTGGGCCTTTCAAGAAGTGGAGACACTGGCGAGTGCGTACCCATTTCGGAGAGCTTGAAAAGATAAAATGTGAGAAATTAGAAGGTGAAAGTGTACGGCGTATGTATGTAGACCTAGTCAGTAAAAGACTCAATGAGACGAGTCTTTCTGACTTAGGTGTTGAAGAATGCTGAGAAAGAATGAAAGAAAGTATAGTGGATATTGCAAAAGAAGTATGTGGTAGTGCAAAGAGGCATAAGCATAGGATTCTGAGAGGTGATGCCTGGTGGGACGAGGATGTGAAATCCAGCGTCGAAAGAAAGAAAAAAGCATGGTTGGATTATGTCTCAAGTTTGAATCAGAATGTTAGTATGACAGAGAAAAAGTATGAGAGCTACCGCCGCTGCAGGAATGTTACCAAAGCCTTAGTGAAAGCGAAGCGTGAAAGACTAGTTGCGAATGAGGAAGTGAGGTTGACGGAGAACTTCGAGGCGAATAACAAACTCTTCTGGAGGGAAGTTAGAAAGTCTCGGGGTTCTTCGTCAACATCCAGAATGGACAAAATTATGTCTAAGGCTGGTAACATTCTTGCAAACCCAAGCGATGTATTAGGCAGGTGGAGTGAGTATTTTGGGGAAATGTACGAGTATGTTCCTGGTATGTTTCTATGTTTCTGGCAAGGTAGCTGGAATTGATATGATGTCTGCTTAATGATCAAATACGGTGGAACCTGTGCCCGGGACTCTTTCCTGACTTTGAGCAATCTGTGCTGGAGGTCAGGTAAGGTTCCCACGGACTCGAGGCGCACTGCATACGTGCCGGGATCACGTATGCAGTGCGCCAGTTACAGGGCCATCAGTTTGATCAGTTTAGCAGCAAAAGTGTATGGGAAAATTATTGAAAGGAGAATGAGGGTGATATCTGATGGAGTGTTGTGGGAGGCTCAGGGTGGTTTTAGAAGCGGACGAGGGTGCATGGATCAGATTTTTTCTCTCCGCGACATCGTGGAGAAACAACTGGCTGTTAACCGGAAGGTTTTCTGCGGTTTTGTGTATCTGGAAAAAGCGTTTGACAGAGTGTTACGAAAGGATCTGTGGGATATACTCCCGGGCTACGGGGTGAGCGGAGCACTGCTGCGCGCTGTGCAGTCCACTTACGAGGACTGCACAGCGTGTGTGCGTGCTGACGGCGGCTTGTCCCCCTGGTTTGACGTCAATATCGGCGTCAAACAGGGTTGCGTGCTGTCCGCTCGACTGTTCATCCTATACCTGGACAGTTGTCTCCAGAGAGTGAGATCGATGGATGTAGTGATGCAAATGGGTGACCTAGTTGTGAGCTGCCTGCTTTACGCAGATGACGCCGTGCTTCTGGCCGAATTGCCGTCGGACCTGCAAATACTAGTCACTACTATGAAAGATGATTGCATGATTAAAGGCTTGCAGTTGAATGCGACGAAAACGAAAGTTATGGTGTTTGAAAGGGAGGAATCCAGAACAGATGCAAGGATAATGGTTGATGATGTAGTGCTGGAACAGGTGAATGAAATAGTATATCTTGGATGCGCTTTTAGCAGGGATGGAAGGTACACCACGGATGAGACGAGTGGCGATAGGAAATAGCGTAAATGGAGCGTTGGCCAGATTCCTGGGCGCGAAAAACGTCAGCAGAAAGCCCAGCTAGCAATCCACAATGCAGTCCTGATCCCAACGCTAACTTATGGAAACGAGAGCTGGGTATGGTAGAGTGTGCATGAAAGTAGAATAAACGCGGTAGAAATGAGGTCACTGCGCAAAATCTGCGGAGTGACTCTCGCTGACCGCGTAGGAAACAAGGTTGTAAGGAAGGAAGTTGGTTTGAAAGAGAGTGTCGGTGTAAAAGTAAGAAAGGGCATGGTTGGTTCGATGGTTCGGACATGTAGAAAGGATGGATGATGCAAGACTGACCGAGCATTTGACACGATTGACCAGATATACAATGCAAAAGCGGATGGATGTAGGAGTCGAGGACGGCCAAGACACACATTACATGACCAAATAGAACGTGTTATGGAGGAAGGTGATGTTAGGAGCCTCAAAAACCGACGCGCGTGCATGAAAAGAGTTATGAAAGTCAACGAAGCGCGTGAGTATCCATGTAACATAACATAACATAACTTCACGCCTTTTGTACCCGAAGGTGTAAGCAGCGGCTGTTAAGCCTCGTCTCGCCGTTATGTTTACGTCCCAAATGGAATAGGTGGCGAACCTATTGCCATACCGGGCACAAAGTTTGTCAGTCATCGGTATTTATCACACATAACTTCCGAAAACAATTTCGAAAAGTCATTGGTGTGAGCCAGTGTCTGGAATCGAACCCCGAACCTCTGGATCAGAGGCCGTGCGCTCGCCCACTGCGCCACCGAGACTTTTAAAAAGTATCCATGTAATATTTAGTAATTTGGAAATATACAATAAAAGAGAACATATCAACCAAATGTCGGCTGATAAAATTGAATTATTCATCGACTCCATCTAGTGAATATTGGAATAAATAAATAACTAAACTGTTTCAAAGGTATAGAAGGAATGCGGTCATTGATGGCGTTAAAAATAACATTATGGAAAAAGTATTCTTTAGTACTTTTCGTTCCGGGCCAAACTTAATATCGGGGCGTTGCAGATGAAATAAAGTCGGTAATATGTAATTGAATGATTAATAAAATAATCGGTTATTAATCGATTAGTCATATAAAAATAATTACTAAATTTAATAGATTTTTTTACTTTTAGATGTTGATTTTTAATCGATTATTTCAATAATCAATTATTTTTTCACATCCTTACTAATGTTCGTTAGTGATTATTTTTTTAGACGCTCTTCATTATTGTTCGCTTGTTCTATCGGTCAGTATCATATATCGGTGTCAAGTTAGTGAAAGTGCTTTCGTTATTTCGTAATTTTATAATGGCGGAGTATTCAAATGCAGAGTACTATGATATGATTATGTGTGTGGGTGCATCGGAGGGAATCCTTACTGCAGCGCGCGAACTTTATCGACAACGTCACATTGATGGAAGAGAGCTGGAGAATCAGCGAAGACTTCCTTCTTATGCATGCTTCAGGAGGCTGGTCAACCGTTTGCACTCAAACGGTTCTTTCCACAGTCCAAACTCTGAAGGACGATCGAGTGACCGTGCGGATGCTCGTGTGGAACAGAATATTTTGGATCACTTTGCTGAAGATCCAACTAGAAGTACTAGAAAAGCCTCTGTCGTATTAGGTGTGTCTAGAATGAAAGTATGGAGAACTTTAAAAAAAGATAATCAGCATGCTTACCATTACCAGCGCACACAACAGCTGACAGAAGCAGATTTTTTATTGAGACTGCGATTCTGTGAGTGGTATCGTAGTCAGGTTACTGCTGACCCTATGTTTTCGTCTCGGGTTCTATGGTCTGATGAGGCTACCTTTACTCGTTTTGGACTATCCAATAGCCACAACGAGCACTACTGGTCCCATGAAAATCCACATGCTTTTCGTCAAAGCCATTTTCAGCACAGGTGGAAAATTAATGTGTGGGCCGGTATCATCGGTGACAAATTGATAGGCCCTGTATTTTTGCCGGACCGGTTGAACGGTGAAATCTACTTGGAAATGTTGAGGACCACCTTGGAGGAAGAACTTGAAGGCCTTCCTTTGTTAGTTTACCGCGACATGATTTTCCAGCAAGACGGCGCGCCAGCGCATTACACTCGTTCTGTACGCGAATATCTGGACGATCGCTTTCATGCGTGGATTGGACGTTCTGGAACTGTTCCATGGCCACCACGGTCGCCCGATTTAACGCCAATGGACTTTTTTTTGTGGGGATATTTGAAAAGTGTGGTGTATGCTACGCAGTGTGAAACTGTGAATGATATGCGTCAAAAAATTGTGGAAGCTTGTGGTACTCTAACACCGGAGTATCTGAGCCGCGCCACACAATCTGTATCGCGGCGTGTAAACCTATGTGTTACGAGAGGAGGACAGCACATTGAACCTTTTTTGTAGTCACACTGAGAAATGGTAAGTGTTCACCATAAATCTTAAACGAAAAATCTGGTTAGATATGTATTAAACTATGAATGAATTTTATTTAATCAGAATGAAATACAAAATTTTTATTTTATATCTCACCATAACTTAGCAATATCGGCTCTACTACTACAGAATAAGGTCTAAATTTTTATATCCGTGTTGTAGGTACACAAGAAATTGTACCATATGTTACGATTTCTTGTGTATGTGTGTATGTGATATCAATGAAAGTCTTTATAGTAGGGTGACCATGTCAAATATTATTATTTGCGGACTCAGTAGGAATTATTTTTTTTTTTTCAGATCTAAAATTTCGACTTATCACATTTTAAATATAGCCATCCGATAGGCAATTCCATCCTGTATCCACCCATCGCGGCTTGATATACCCATTGTGGGACACGCTGTATATATATTATTGTCCTTATTGAGTGCAATGCTACAACATTTCTTATAAATAACATAAACATTGTTACAAGGAAAAAAGAAGTCGTAATGATTCATAATAATTCTAATATTATTAAGTTATATTATGATTATGGAATAAATTAAATATAAACTATTTTAATTTAATTAAGTCAAGAGTGGCCACAGTCGACGAGCATATATAAAAGCGATAATGAGAGTGGAGGAACCAAGAAATGTATGTCAGGATCATAGCAACTGGAAAGAATTATTCTCTGCCTACCCCTATTAGAAAAAGGAATGATCGTATTTATGTATAAACCATTTTATTTTGAACAATAGAATATAGGATAATGTCCTCAGGACGGTGTAGTGATTTTACTTGTCGATTATTTTTATTAGTTGCCAGTTTGAAATCCGATAATTCAACAATTAATTTAATAAATTAAAGACACTCGTCGCAATCGGCCATGTCTTTTTCATAAAAGTCAACATTTAATTCCGAAAATATCAACTAACATCATATCAACACTCATTTTATCTCCTAAATTACATAATTTTAATAAATACTAGCGGCCCGCTCCGGCTTCGCACGGGTACATACACACACACATACACCCTTTTTTTGCATCGGGTTTCAAAAAAAAAGTAAAATTATAAAGGAAGTTTGAATTTTTTTTTATGAATTTTTTTTATTCATATTTTTTATTAATTTTTTTTTGTATTTTTTTAAATTTTATACATATATTATATTATTTACAAAACAAAAGCCATTAGTTTTAGTGAGTCAGAGCTTTCCTGTAAACGATATTTGAAGTAGTTTTATTTTGTGGCAGCAAAATAAATTGATTTTCAGGAGCTCCGACACGTGATAGGCCAACATACAGGCCATGAGTGAAACATTATTTTCGTAGGTCGATCCCTAATAATTCGAAGGTTTGGCCCTGGGACTTGTTAATAGTTAACGCGAAAGATGATTTCACCGGAAACTGAAGTCGTTTAAAAGGGATTGGCAGATCAGTTGGGATCATCGGTATCCTCGGTATATGAGCTAGTTGACCAGCTGCTGGGCCAGTGATAATGGTCGCTACAATTAAATTGTCCTTCAATTCCTTAATAAGCAGTCTCGTCCCATTACACATGCTCGGAGGGCTTAAATTTCTTAAAAGCATTATTGGAATTCCAATTTTTAACGTCAATTCATGTGGTGGCAGTCCAGAAGGGTTTAGTGAATTTAAAAATTCCTGTTTTGTAATTTTTTATTTGGCCGGAGACTTTTTGAATAATGAGATTGTTTATTTCGTTGACAGTATCATTCCTGGGTGACGCTATTGCCCTTGATTACAACCAATGAAAGTCCTTTTCGTGCAAATTCTCAATGTCAGGGTATACTGCATCTATTAAATTTTCTAAATTATGGACTATTTAGCCAATAATATTTAGACAATTTGGAGTGGGAAAAATTCCTTCTCCAAGTTTTAGCAGTTGTTGTGGGAAATTACTATCTGTGATTCCATGAAGATGAGCTCTCATATTCGTCCGTAATTTTAAATTTTCTATCGAAGTCCATAAGGGAGACGATATCAAGCATGATTTGATGATATCTGCTCGCGTACCTCTGTTAATGACAGGAAGAGTCTGTCGGAAATCTCCAGCAAATACAAAAGTAATCCCGCCCATGAGGGCAGAGGAGTTTCTAAGGTCTTTTAATGTTCTGTCCACGGCCTCTATATGCGCTCTGTGACTCATAGTGCATTCATCCCACATAATTAATGAGGCGTCTTGTAATAATTTACCAAGAGGGCGTTTTTACGGATTAAACATAACGATTGTTGCTCAAGATTTACGGATAGTGGAAGTTTAAAAGTAGAATGAGCCGTTTTTCCATCCTTTAAGAGAGTTGCGGCAATTCCTGACGAAGCAACTGCAATCGCTATCTTCCCTGATTCTCTTATCTTAGCTAGTATCAAATTTGCAAGAAAAGTCTTGCCAGTGCCACCTGGCAATTTTTTTTTTGGGATAGGAAGGCAAACGGGCAGTCGTGTCACCTGATGGTAAGCAACTAAAGCCGCCCTTGGACACCAGCAACACATATAGTGTTACTGTTGCGTTGCCGACCTTTAAGGGATAGGGGATAGGAAAGGATGGTGAAGGGGGGTAGGCCTCCGGGTACCTCTCTCACCGAACGAAACGCGGCATGAGCCACTTTACGTCGGTCTTCTGAGAGGTCGTGGTATTTCACCGGTCGAGCCGGCCCATTCATGCAGCAAGAAAAATATTTTTCCTTTTAAATATTCACGCTATCGACTATAGTGTCAAAAGCATATTTTTCCGAATGAAATGTCTGAATTGAATAATTCAAAAAGTTATAAAAAGGTATTAAAGCCGTCTTGAATATAAAGAATTTTATTTTGATGAGGATTAATATCAAGGTACAAATGAAGAGCCTTTTCAGGAGGCGGCATATAGAAATTAATATTTTAGAATAAAAAACTGCTTACTGTAACTATAATATTTAGACAAATGCTGTCGCGACACTTCTTGTAGATAATGATGAGTTCTGCAAAGTCGTAGTAAATTATTTTGTTCTATCATCAATAGTTTTCGCAGCGCACGTGACGTAAGGAATTTTTCAGGTCATTTTTTACACTTATGTTACATTATTGGAGTTTTAGTAAGGATCCCTAATTTTTTTTAAAATATAATATAGCCTATGTTACTTGGGGATAATGTAGCTTTCCAAAGGTGAAAGAATTTTTGAAATCGGTCCAGTAGTTTCGGAGCCTATTCATTACAAACAAACAAATCTTTCCTCTTTATAATATTAGTATAGATTATATTTTCTAATTCCTTAAATACATTTAGCGTTATCCTATCTATATAAAAACTAAGAAGCTCATATTAATTGTGTGGGTGATGTAATTATGTGGAATCCTTCATAATCTCAGGTTCTAATACGACGCCGGCAGTATCCACCGCGGAGTATAATGCGCTTACATTTTCATAATATCTACTGAAATCAAATTTTGGCTGAGATTTTAATTATTCGAGGATATTCGCCTAAATTACGAGTAAGGCTTTAAATTTGTAATCGGATTAAACCAATATCTTTTTAATAAATTAATTGTATTGTTTCGATGCTCGATTGCTTTAACGTATAGACTTCTGCTTAAGAGGTATCTTGTTAGAATAAAAAACACATAATATTATTTTCATAAATCTTGTCGGACTGAGAGTTGATTATAATTGTTAATAGACTCGGAACCTAGTCCGTAGGATTGAATATTTTATTTTACATCATGAAATAACACTATTTACCCCTTATTATGTTTAAGACATAACATTATCAAACATTACCTTTAAAATATTTTTTGTTCAGACAAATATACTGAGATTTATATTCTCTATTTTAGTCTAAGTCTTAGTAAAACACCCTGCATTTAACAATACATTCGAAAATTGAGACTGGATCGAAGCTCTATGTTCAATCTGCGAGAAATCTACCACTTGGCATAGATTTTATAGACAAAGAACTTTTACAGTACATAGTGTTTTAACTCTATTCGGCATTTAATTTTTATAATCTAAATATTTTACCTAGTACCAAAGTAATTAATTGTTGCCTTTTTGTTCATTGAAACCGAATAAGTGAATACCTATTTGGTGAAACCACTAACTGCCCCAATTATTCCTAACAACCGCGAAAACTTGCTGCCATTAAAACAATCGAGGGCTATGAATGGCGTGGATTTAATTAAAAAGGCGTTATTGTGTTGAGGTTTGGGAGGGAGAGAGAGCATGAGTGAAGACGGCCGAGTGTTCTGGCGAGGAGCCAGAGGAAGGCACCACTAAATAAATCACATAAAACGGCTCAAACACTGATTGTTTTTTATGGGATAGGAGGGCAAACGAGCAAGTTGGTTATCTGATGGTAAGTAGCTTCTCACCGCCCTTGAACACTGTAGTGCAACGCAACGCAATTGTAACACTATATGTGCAGCAGGAGTCCACGGGCGTAGCTGGTCACTTACGATCAGGTGATACGCCTGCTCGTTTACCCATACATATCTTTTAGTTTTTGTGAACAAACATACAAAATGGTCACACAACATGAGAAATAAACACCTACTTAAAAATAATGTTGAAAGATAAGACTAAGATGTTGGAAAAAGTACAGAGGTTTATTAAAAATTGAATGTGAGAGTGAGTCTGTAGATGGTGACTGCATAATTCATTGATCCCTTTGTTGCGGACAATGAGATAAAAACAAAGACGCCTATTTATTGTTCAAATATACAGGTAAATGATAATATTGTTTTTTCATCACACAATGATCGCTCGTGTTCATCTCCAGTGAAAAAAACAATTATAAATTCATGTACTTTCATTATTATTATATCATTTTCATTATTAACTGAGGCGTAGATATCAATTAGTTATTAATTTTAACGAGGAAAAGCAATTTCTTCACTCACCGACACATATCCGATAGGCGAAACTCACTGCCACTTAACGGACGCGAATAGTTTAACCGTTTATACCCGATCATCGTGCCTACAAATTCTGAAATTAAGGAATGCAGAATACATAATGTATTAAGTATTTACTTACATTTTTGTGAGTGGTAGAGCCAAGCAGTTCGCTGCATGAATGGGCCGGCTCGACCGGTGAAATACCACGACCTCTCAGAAGACCGACGTAAAGTGGCTCATGCCGCGTTTCGTTCGGTGAGAGAGGTACCCGGAGGCCCACCCACCTTCCCCATCCTTTCCTATCCCCTATCCCTTAAAGGTTGGCAACGCAACAGTAACACTATGTGTTACTGGTGTCCATGGGCGGCGTTGGTTTCTTACCATCAGGTGACACGCCTGCTCGTTTGCCCTCCTATCCCATAAACAAAAAATTAACAACATTTTCGATCAATGTAGTGAATGTTCGCAGAGACAATTTGAAATTTCTAATCATGCATTTTGGTTTCCCTGGACCAAAAAAATACAATATACGCCCCATAATTAGAATGCCTAAATGATGTATGATGAAATCACCCAAGATTTATTTTCTCGATGGCTCTCAATATGGCAAACGATCAAGATCTAAATATGATTTACATAATAGGTTTGTATCAATGGTACATGGATATTTAATATTATAAAATATTATCAACTCGCGGCTATGAATAATTTACGTATCGTATTTATTGGAGCGCGACTAAGTTTTGTACTGTCGGTTTGGAATTAAAAAGTTTTCTCCCATTTTCCGGGGGAGGAAGGTAACGTATACAATTTGCGAAAACGGTAATATCCGAAAAGTTTAATGATATACGAGGTCTTATGATTGAAGATGAATGTGATGCAAAATTAGAAAATCTCCATATATACACATAAGATGTGTGTGTGTGCGTGTTCTGTAAATTATACTTCATACATACATACATACATACATTACACAAACCGTCCATTTCCCCGTTCAAATCCGACGTTGTAGGGAGCAATTTGTCTTATATGTATCAATATTGCTACCAAGAAACGGGTGATAGAACTTTGGAAGTCTTAAACTTCACGGCTGTGTTATGTACAGATTCGAATATGGAAGTATATAAGTAGTCTAATATTTAGAATACTACGTGAATAGTATTCTAAATATTAGTCTGTAGAGACAATATCCGCCTGTAGTATGGACCCAATTAAGTATAACTAAGTCAGGAACTCAGGATGAGCCATCACAAAGGCCATTATAACAGAATTATTAGCTTTGTTAGAGAATAACAGTTTCGCTTTTGTAGCTTCCGTTGGAGCAACGTGGCGTCCTTACAATTCTGGATGTTTCGCATTTCATCTAATACAAAAAATAATGTCAATAGTTTTGTTAACGAACTGATTTAGTCACATAAACCTGAAATGTGTGAAATGGTGGTTGTAAATATAAATTTCCATAGGGGTGAGTCATTTTCTAGCGAGGAACATACAACTTGTAATTTTGACTCAACTTTATGGACTATAAATCTTTTCTTGCGCAATACATAGTACGCCATCTAGTTTCCATATTAAGAGACTAAATCTAGTGGTATTAAACTATGTAAGTTTTAAACTTTATGTAAAAGAATCACAAATCACAGCGAACAAACTGAATACAGAACAATATTTCAGTGTCGCCCCGCGAGTTATGGAACATTTAATATTTTACACACAGTGTGAGACTGAGGTTCTTATAATAGCGATATATTGCATTTTGGAAAGAAATCTTTCTGTATGGTTAGAAGGAAATTTGGCTTAAAATTGTTGAATAAACTAATTGGAAATCAATATTTCTACAATATCAATTTTTAACCTAATATTTAGTTCAACGCTGGTATATGAATGAGACAAATTTGTTCGTTAAATTAATGTCTGGATAATGCGTCATTAACTCAGTATTCTGTTCGCTGTACCAAGGCAATGTAGCAAACCAGTTTTAATTGGCGAGCTGCTGATACTGTCCTTGTTAATTAACACTGAACCCGACGAGACTTCATATCGCTGACGAAGCTCATTCTGTGACTTGTTTGGGTGTTATTTCACAAATTTAATTTAAAAGTTATTAGATTTAGAACCTAAAGGTTTATCATGAAACTCCCTGACCAAGTTTCTAAAACGAAATAACATTTTATCAGGCTTCGTCAAAAAGTGCAATGATGATCATTGTCTATGACTGTATTTTTTTTTAATATTACATACATACATACATACATACATAACTTCACGCCAAATCCCTTGCGGGGTAGGCAGAGAGAACAGAGCGCCATAGGGCACGATTCTTACACACCTCACTCGCTTCGTTGACTTTCATAACTCTTTTCATGCACGCGCGTCGGTTTTTGAGGCTCTTAACATCACCTTCCTCCAGAACACGTTCTATTTGGTCTTGGAATGTGTGTCTTTTTTTAATATTATTAAGTTAGAATTCCAGAATACACAAATCTCTCATAGAAAATCTTCCGTGAAGATTTGTATATTTGTATGATATGTAGGAAAAAAATCCATGACCAAATAGAACGTGTTCTGGAGTAAGATGATGTTAAGAGCCCCAAAAATCGACGTACGTGCATTAAAGACTTATAAAAGGCAACGAAGCGAGTGAAGCGTGAAAGTATCGTGCCTTATGGCGTTCTGTTCTCTCTGCCTACCCCGCAAGAAATTTGGCGTGAAGTTATGTATGTATATATGTAGGAAGCTATGTATGTTTGCTGTTTGATGCCGGCTTGGAATACCACCACACCATCTCGTCCCATGGGTGTCGTAAGAGGCGACTAAGTAAAAACTAAAATAATGGGCAGCAGTATTCTCTCTTAAAAAATCAAAACCTACTGCGATCACCAACCCGCCTACCAAGCGTGGCGATTAAGGCAAAAACCCCTCATGAATGAATGACAAACAAAGTACGGCCCCCAGTCACGGCAGCTCCGCTATTCCGTTGGCTCACGGTAGCGAGCTCGGTAACGGCGGAGTAGGGGGTGCTAAAAATCTCCGGTCGCAATACGGCTACCATAAAGGACGACCTTTGGCCCTGGTAACACACAACATCCGCACGCTTAGGACTGACGAGAGGATCGCCGAGCTGGAAAAAGAACTGGGTAAGATTCGTTGGGACATTGTGTGATTATCAGAAGTCCGAAGACAGGTGCGGTCCGAAAACTTACTCTTCTACCGGGAAGGCAACAACATCTCGCAAGGTGGGGTAGGATTTATCGTTGACAGGTCTCTCGTAGCCAGCCTGGAGAGGATCGAGAGTGTGTCGACAAGGGTAGCGTACCTTATACTCAGAATATCCAAAGGATATTCACTAAAGGTCATACAGGTCGACGCACCGACCTTGACACACCCTGACGACGAAGTGGAGGCCTTTTACGAGGATATCTCGAAAGCCATCCGCTCGTCCAAACCTACTTCACGGTGGTTATGGGAGACTTCAACGCGAAACTAGGCACAAGGGAAGACGACGAGCTGAGGGTGGGGCAATTTGGTGTTGGGCAGAGAAACCAGAGGGGTCAGAAACTGGCTGATTTTCTGAAGAAGGAGGGTCTCTATATGATGAACTCCTTTTTCAGAAAACCACTCGGAAATACCGTCGCCGGCAACTGGTTCCATGAAGGAACAGTGCGTGGCAAGAAGTGCCTGTGACTTCTAGAAACGTAAACCACAAAATCTTAAGTAAATGAAAACAGTATCTTCATTACTAAAAAGCAATAAATAACGAAACTTACTAATTTGTTTAATTAATACAATATACAAAACGTAATACTTTTATAAAGTAATCTTTTACTGTTATAATATTTACTATTGCCACTCATTATTGAAGTCGGTGCAACACAATAGAGTACGTTACCTGGGCTTGCTTAAGTTTCGTTATTTATCGCTTTTTAGTTATGAAGATACTGTCTTCATTTACTTAAAAATTTTGTGGTTTACGTTTCTAGAAGTCGGTTTGACTTTTTTTTTAAAGCAATTTTTTTCACGAGTTTTAGTGATATTTAATGAGTTGTGAACTTCTATAAATAGTTAATTTACATGGCTTTCCGTTTGTTAAATATATATTATCACTTGTTACAAGTCCACACAATTATTTATCTCTAATGTTTTAATGTCAGGAGCTATAATTGTTATTAATAAGTACTTAGCTAAACGAGTTTAATAATACTTGTTAAGTATTTATATTTTTGTTATTAACATGTGAAGATAATAACACTCCAGCCCGAATGAAGAGCAATCGTAGCCTAGAAAGTATTACAAAAAAAAATTTTTTTTTACAGGTTTGTGTCCTAACTCCTAACCGTTAAAGAGTTCCGTAGCTTCATCATCAGCATAGCAGTATCAGATATAGGTTTAAGCTTATCTCTCAAGCAACACGTTAGACCAGTTAGTCGATAGAAACAGTAAACAGTTTCTATCGACTAACTGCGGTACTGTCTCCCAACTCCTAACCATTATGGAGTTGTGTGGCGTCTTCATCAGCACAGCAGCATCAGACGTATATTCAAGTATACCTCACAAGCAACACGTTAGCCCTACATACTACCAAGTAGTTTCTATCGAAAAATTGCAGTGTTGTCTTCAAACTCCTAACCGTTAAGGAGTTCGGTGGCTTCTTCATCAGCACTAAAGCATCAGATGATGACACCATACAGAATATCCCTAAGACATTACTATTACGTAACAAAAACACCATACTCGCATACTATTTTCGGAGGTTGCCGTCGATTTCTCCTAGTTTCCATCATCAAATCCTGATCTGGTGAAAATGGGACCATTTCGAAAGTAAACACTATCGATCAAAAAAAACATTTTAAAAATCGGTCCATAATGGACGAAAATATCGGTAAACAGACATAAAAAAAAATATACATACAGACGAATTGAGAAACTCCTCCTTTTTTCGAAGTCGGTTAAAAAAAGTAAAAAAATATAATAATAATAATATCTTGGACACAAATCACACAGCGCCCTCCAGTTCCAAACTAAGCAACTAAATGCTTGTACTATGGATACTAGATACCGGATACTAATACATATATACTTTTCTTTTGTAAATACATACTTATAATACATAGAAAAACACCCAGACGCCGCACAAATATTCATGTTTGTCACAAATATATGTGCTCGGGTGGGAATCGAACCCCCGACCTCAGTGCTGCAGCCGGTAGTTTTACCAGTGCGCCACGAGGCCCGTCAAATATATATTATAAATATATATAATATTATCCAATATTCAAATCGCTAATTGTTTTTGTTTAATGAAATACTAAGTATTTGTATGTTGAGACATTACTATTTAATACATTGTTTTGTATTTATTCTTATAAGAATCGTCAATCTCTTTTGAGATACTGGTTATCTAAAAATATTATCACTTTCCTGTCTTTTCCCACTTTTAGCGGGTCGTATGTCATCTCATAGAACTACCCATGTTGTCAAAAGATTTGGTTTTATGTCCGTCCGCTTGCCTGACGTAATCCTCCTTCGGAATGTTTTCGTTGGTGGGATAGAAAAGGAGTTGGTAGTTGAATGGAGGGGAGAGGGTTAGGCTTTGGCCTTAGAGATCCTTCCTTCACTGATCAAAACGCGGCCTGAGCACCTTGACGCTGATATTCTCAGAGGTCGAGCCAGTCTATTCATGCAGCGAAAGGCTGTAACACTCATCTACATACATACATACATAACTTCACGCCAAATCCCTTGCGGGGTAGGCAGAGAGAACAAAGGGCCAAAAGGCACAATTCTAACACACCTCACTCGCTTCGTTGACTTTCATAACTCTTTACATGCAACGCGCGTCAATTTTTGGGGCTCCTAACATCACCTTCCTCCAGAACAAGTTCTATTTGGTCATGGAATGTGGGTCTTGGCCGTCCTCGACTTCATCAGCATTTTGAATTGTATATCTGCTTAGTCAATATTGCATCATCCATTCTTTCTACACGTCCGAACCGCCTGGGCATGCACTTTCTTACTTTTACAGCGACAGTCTCTTTTAATCCGAATTCCTTCCTTAAAACCTTGTTTTCGACGCGGTTAGCGAGGGTCACTCCCCAGATTTTGCGCAGTGTCTCATTTAGACCGCGTATATGCTACTTTGATGCACACTCTGCCATACCCAACACTCGCTTCCATAAGTTGGAGTTGGGATTAGTACCGCATTATAAATAGCTAGCTGGGCTTTTCTGCTAACATTGCTTGCGCCCAGGAATCTGCTCAACTCTCCATTTACGCTGTTTTGTAACGCCACTCTTCTTTCTACATTCGTCTCATCTCATATTAATAATTACTTAAATTACTGTTACACCGGGAATGTAGAAAGCACCGTAAAATTATAAAACAGTGTTAAAAGAGCTTTTGGGGGCTACCTGGGAGCAAACCTACTGAGCAACAAAACCTAGCTCGCTAACAGTACGATACTTATGAAAGCGAAAGTTGAGCATGGCATGAAAATAATGTTAAAGCAGTCAAAATGCCGCGCAAAATTTGCGGCATGAGGTTCACCGATCGCGTCGAAAAAACAAGGTTATAAGAAAGGAAGGTTTAAAAGAGGATTGGAAGAGAGTCTCGGCATAAAAATTGAGGAAGTGCCTACTCCGATGGTTTGGACACGTAGAAAGAATGATTTATGCAAGATTGACTAAGCAGATGTACAATATAGAAACGGAAGGATGGAAAGTATGTGGTCGCCCTCTTCGAGTCATGTTGGACTCGACATACTTTCCATGATCTAATTAAACCTGTGCTTGAGAAAGGTGATGCCAGGAGTCTTAAAAACCGGCGAATATGAGTGACAATGTTGATTGAAAGTCAAAGAAGTAATTCATAATTATAATTCATAATTCAAATTAATTCAAATATTTTATTTTGCGGATAAGGGTAACAATAGGTCTTAGTAATAGTCAATACAATATCCCACCTTATCCCACCACCAGGCATGCAAAAATTTTGTGTTGATAAAGGATAACGATTTTAATAATAATAATTATAATAATAACAATTGCAGATGAATTTCAAATATTTTAGAATTAAATAATAATGTAAAATTTAGATAAATAGTATTTAGATAAATTATATTAATAACATTTGCAGAATTAATGTCAAATAATATAAAATTAAACAATAATGTCAAATTTAGAAAGCAACATTTCAATTACTACCCAATACATTCAACTATTGCAGTTAATTTTAATTCAATTATAAGTAATAATAGATAATAAAAGAAAAGCAGTAATTAAATATCACAAAATAAAATGTCATTATTTAACAATCTTTATAAATTGAATTAAAAGTCAAAATAAATATAAAAATATGTCAAAATGAAATGTCAATGAATGTTTACAATGTAGGATATGAGTCAAAAGAAATAAAAATATAATGTCAAAAAAGAAATTGATTTATACATTTCCTAATTTATCACCAATCTTGATATCCAACTTTAGTTGAATTTATCATTTAGATAGTCCTCTATTTTGTAGTAGCATTTTTCAACTAGTAATCTTTTTAGATTATTTTTAAATTCAGATGTAGAAAGATCCCTAACACTTTTTGGTATTTTATTATATATTAAAGGACCCATACAAAATACACTTTTTTGCATGAGTGTTGTTTTTGCAGGAAGTGCCCTTACTTTGGCATTATCTCTGTGGTTTCTAATAGCATTATCTTGAAATCGACGGTATAATCGAGGATTGGATCTTACAAACAATGCTAGTTCCAATATATACAATGATGGAAGTGTCAGAATTTTATATTTTAAAAAATATGGTTTGCAGCTGTCCATAAAGTGAAGCTGAAACATTGCTCTTAAGCATCGCTTCTGGGCCCTAAAAACTTGGTCAACGTTAGTGGAATTGGCCCAAAATATAACTCCATATCTCAAAACCGACCCAACCAAACCATGATAGGCCATCAAAAGGCAGTCGGTATTAATTATAAAAGCCAATTTATAAAGTGCGTATGCAGAACTACTTATTCTTTTAGTTAATTGCTGTATATGTGGCTTCCAGCTCAGTCTCTGGTCAATAATAATTCCTAAGAATTTAGTATCGTCAGTAGAGATTATTAAATTATTGTCATGTTCAATATTAATATTAATCAAATTATTCAATGGTCTTTGGGTAAAATGTATGACATTTGTTTTGCTTAGGTTAATTTTTAAATTGTTACGTACAAGCCAGTCTACTATTGACCTAAGAGAATTATTTATGTCACTTTTATAAGAAACTCTGTCATTGCACGCTATTGTTACTGTACTGTCATCTGCAAAAAGAGACATGGGATGTTCTGTGGCTTTGGGTAGATCATTTATATAGATAATAAATAATAATGGTCCCAGTACACTGCCTTGGGGTACACCGAATCTAGGAACACGTTCTTCTGATGAAAATAATTCTTCTCGTTTGGTTTTTATATTTACTTTAGAGATGACAGTGATTTGTTTTCGGTTAGTTAAGTATGACTTTAATAAATCTAAGACATTGCCCCTTACTCCGTAGGTCTCTAGTTTACGTAGTAAGATCCTATGATCCACATAATCGAAAGCCTGTGTTAGATCGCAGAAAATTGCGCAAACTGGGTTAGATCTATCTACACTTGACATGACGTTCTTTAAAAAATCAAAAATAGCAAGATTGATGTTCTTGCTCTGTCTGAATCCTTTTTGTTCTAAGCAAAGTAAATTGTTTTTTTCAAAGTAGGAGCTTATTTCACTATAGATAAATTTTTCAAAGATTTTAGCAAAAATGGGTAACAATGCTATTGGACGATAATATTCCAATATCTCTCGATCCTCTTTTTTAAAAAGAGGTTTAATTATTGCAATTTTTAGAGCACTAGGGAAAGTACCAGATACAATGCATAAATTAAGTATGTGACTGAGGTGGCCACATATATAGTTGTTAACGTATTTTATAACCTTTGTACATATATCATCATATCCTACACTATTACTATACTTTAAATTGTTTATTATTTTCTTTATGTCATAGGGCGAGCAAGGTTTCATAAACAACGAGACAGCACTTTTATTAATTAGTGCGGTAGTAGCGTTTATATTATTTTGAGAGCAGCTGGTTACTTTGTCAGCAAAGTAGTTGTTAAACGCGTTGGCAATATGTGTAGGATTAGTCAAGGTTTTACCATGTAATTTAATTTTATCAATAGTGTTATTAGGTATACTATCTCTTCTATTTATAATTTGCCAAGCTGATCTGCATTTATTATCTGACATATTTATATTATGATTATTTTGTGCTCTCTGAGTCAATTTTATGATTTTCCGTAAAATAGTTGAATGTTTTACATAATTCGTTTTATTTATGTGTGTTGGTTGTTTTCGATAAGTTTCGAGTAACTGTCTTTTCCTTTTACAGCTTATTTTGATCCCACGGGTAATCCATTTTGGTTTACCAGAGACATTTATAGTTTTGAGACAATGTGGAAAACACAGATCGTATAACATCTTAAAATCTTCCATAAATGAATCAAATGCATTGCTAGCATTTTCAGTGTTATATATATTTGAAAAAGAGAGACTACATAAGTATTTCTTAAACTTATTCATGTTTTCTAAATTGAGATTTCGACGCTTGATTCGCCAAGTGTCAATTATATATTTATTTTTAACAGGGCACCTAAGTATTTGTGCGGTGTGGTCTGAAAGGGCTAAATCTATCACTTCCGTCTTACAATGATGCCGAAAATTGTGTGCTAAGTTATCAATGCACGTTTGAGATTTCAGTCTGGTTGGTATCTTAACAGCAAGCTTAAAATTAAAATTTAATAGTAGACATTCTAAATCCAAAGTTACATTATTATTCTTCAGCATATCTATATTAAAATCACCAGCAATAACGATGTTACTTAAATTCATTTTACACAGTCGGCTTAATATTTTTTCCAATATTTTAAAAAATAATTTCAGGTTTTCAGCTTTAGGAATTCTATAAATACATACAACAACCATTTTAAGTTTTTCTAATTTTATGGCGCAACATTCGAAACTCCCCGATACAGACATATGTTTTATCTCAGGCAGGTCAACCCAGAAGTGTCCCTTCTTTACCAGAATACATGTTCCACCTCTCTTACTTTTGGACCTGCAAAAACTGGATGCCATGTGATAGTTTGGAATACTCACATGTTTTTCGTGACCTGACATAATAAAATGTTCCGTTATGCAGAGAATATCAATACTTGCATGATTTTCGGCACGTTCGTCTAAGGATACTGCTAATTCTTCTGTCTTATTTATTAGGCCCGCTATATTTTGGTGCATTATATAGATATATTTATTCGAGAAAAAAAGTGTCTTCTTTTGTTTGTAAATTTTCACATACAGTTTGTGGCTCGTTTATTATAATGTCATTTTGCGGTCTATGTCCAAATAATTCAATGTCAATTAGTATTTTATTCATTATTCTAGTATATATATTTTCAATTCCGTATTTAGTTATTTTGCCCGTTGTAAATGAAAACATGTCTAGCGTAAGGTCTAGATTGCTGTCAAAGAAGTGGGCATAACGATTATTTAATATGTCCAAATACAGTAAGTTGTTAAATATTTCTACCTTTGTATTGTATATTGGAGCTCCTGTTATATATGTGGGAGTGCATATAACAACATTAGTATAAGTGACTTCATCAAGGGACTCTTTTATGGTGTTTAATAATTTTATGTAGTTGTTATCCTCCTTTATGTCATTTTCTCCAATTAATATTATGCAATAGTCATTCAATGTGTAACCTTTTAGTTTTTGTTGGATATCTTTCAATATATACTTAGTTGTACCATTAGGCACTATGTAGTGACAATATTTAAAATCGTTGCCGAATATTTTTTCACAGACAGACAATGAACCCATAATTTTATGAGTACTGAAAACACATACTTTATTTTTATGTTTTGTTACCTGCCTTTCATATTTCAAATCTTCCCTATTTATTGTATTTGAAGTCTGTGTATACATATTTGTAGTTTGTGTCCCCTTATTAAGCATTTCAGGCTCAATTTTTTTGTACTCGTTGGCGCTTGGCTTGATAATATTTGAACAGCCATGTCTGTTTTGTTCTAGCAATGACAACTTTTTGCGTTTTGGTGTCATGCTTTTTCTGCTAGGCGTAGCGCAAATTTTTTTGTACATGTTTAACGATTTTATAGCATCTTGCAAGTCAGATTTAAGACGGATATTCTCTATATTTAAATTTTCAATTTCTTGGTGTGCACTCATTAATTTCATAGTCAATGTTGTGTTTTCTTCCGAAATTTCATTCATCGTGTCAGTGCTATTGTGCAAACTATCTGGAATGCTGAGCATAGTTGTGTCGAACGACATGGATTTATCCGTCGTCATATTTAATTTTGATAAATCAGTCAGTGAACTAGTCTTGTAATGTTTGCGATAGGTTACATTGTTCGCTTCCGAGTTCATTTTGACACGCACAATCTGTTAATAGGTTTAAATTATAACCAGGTGGAGATAACAGACTGCAGTTTTTATAGTTACACTTTTTGAATAAAAATAACGGTTTTTGTTTTAATAGTTCATTGAAAATTTTAATAAGTCACTGTAATCACTTTCTTTTATTTGTTTTTACTTTTAATGTCAATTGTTATAGTTTTAGAACACAAAAACACTGTTTACTTCTTCTCTAAGCCAAATAAAAATGCTTATTTACCTTATGCAACAAAATGATCACACTTGTGGTTTCTTCTTTAATTATGGATATTTTATGGAAGATTTCACTTACACTTGTTGCTGTGCGTTTACCGAAACTTTTAAGATAAGATTGATACCTAAGTTTTACAGATTTTACACTAAAAATATTTTTAAATGCGGAGCTAATAGTTGACGTGACAACTACCTACAGTCGTCGAAGTAAGGATGTAAGAATCGTGCCTAATGGCGCTCTGTTTTCGATGCCTACCCCTTAGACTTGGTATAAAGATATGTAGGTATGTATGTACTATTACACTCTCAACAAAGTTAACCACGAGTCAAAATTAGTACTACAATAGTTTCGGTTTCGGCAAAAGTTTCGGCCAAATTTTGGCCGAAACCGAAACTTCCGCCGAAACTCGATTTTTGGCCGAAACTCGGCCGAAACCGAAACCGAACTTTCGGTCGGACACTAGTACTGGGGTGCCCTCGCCCAAAGATGTGAACAGTATTCCACGATGACCTGACGTGAAATACTGTCCCGCTCTAATGAGCACACCAAGCTTTTTGGAGGCCAATTTGGCCTTGCCCTCCAGATGAACGCGGAGCTGGACGTCACTCGACAAGTCGACACCAAGAATGCCGATAGTCGCTGAGGCGGGTAAGGGAGTGCTCTCAAAACAAACGACAAAGGGTGTCTTTTTAGTGGTAAACGCGCAGACCTGTGTCTTCTTGAAACACTTGAAACTTGACTAAACAAAGTTTCGATTTCAGACACAAGTTTATTCCGGTGCTCGTCGACGCTTTCCTGAGAAATTCGCGGGTAGCCGGTATATAAGGCATCCCCGGTACTGTCATCTGCATAACAATGAAGATTGCTGCTAGGCAGCATGTCACTGATACGCAGAAGAAACAGCGTAGGGGATAGCACACGGCCCTGGGGGACTCCAGCACGCACAGGTTTTAAGTCAGAGCATGATCCGTCGACAACAACTTTAATGCTCCGAGCCGTGAGAAAGCTGGAAACCCAATCGCATAATTTTTCGGGAAGCCCATAACATGGACGCTTCGAAAGCAGTGCTTTGTGCCAAACCCGATCAAAAGCCTTCGCTACGTCCAAACTAACGACCAGGGCCTCTCCTTTACTCTCAACCGCCTCCGCCCACTGATGAGTTAAGTACTCTAAAAGATCACCACCTGAGCGACCTTGACGGAATCCGTACTGACGGTCACTTATCAACTGGTGCTCACCTAGATACTTAAGGAGCTGGCGGTTGATGAGTGTTTCCATTATCTTAGGGAATGGGGAGTTGATGGCGATAGGTCTGTAGTTGGACGGATCTGAGCGGTCACCTTTTTTAGGGATCGGGTGGACTAAAGCCACCTTCCATGATGCTGGTACAGCGCCGAGAGAGTAGGAGTACCGGAAAAGAGGCGTTAGAACCAGTGCCAACTCCGGAGCACACGTCTTCAGCACTATTGCTTCGATTCCGTCTGGCCAACTCGACTTGTGAACATCCAGGGATAAAAGTATGCGTCGCTCAGTACTTCGCCAGAAACGAATTTCCGGCATGGCGTGACCGCATTGTGAAATGGTCGGTGTGATGTCACCCCTATCGTCCAAACTCGAGTTGGACACAAAAAGAGTGCCAAGAAGGTAGGCTTTTTCTTTTGCGTCGTGGGCTAGTGACTGGTCCTCCCGGTGCAACGGTGGAAGAGAGGGCTTACAAAAATTCCCAAGGACAGCCTTGGCGAGCGACCAGAACGCACGGGTTCCCAAGGGAAGGCGAACTAGTTTCTCGCCAATTTTGCCTATGTACTGAGACTTTGCTACGGCTATAAATCTTTTGAAGGACCTGGAGGCAAGGTTGTACCTCTTCTTAAGAGAACCGGTGTCAGACTCCTGGGACGCCACTGCTTTTGCCCAGGCTTGATAGCACTCATGCTAAAAACGTAATGCCGTTTTGCATGAGCGATCAAACTAGGGCAAAACAGAGTCGGCAACTACGTCAGGATGGGTAGGACGCGAAGAAATTTCGCATTTCATCCCAGTCTGCTGACGTATAGTGCCACACATGGTGGCGGCTCTCAATATGCGGTCGAAGTGGGCACGTGATTGGCACCGTACTCCTTATTAGACAGTGGTCCGAAGAACCCAAAGGGGCGTCTACAGAAACCACATATCCGTCCGGATGGGAGGTCAGCAGAAGATCCAACAAGGAAGGTATATGATTAACAACATCTGGGATTCGCGTGGTATGCTAGAGCAAAGTCATGGATTGATCTACCCGCGTGGTCGGTGGTGCGTGATCCAAGCCAATCGACGTGGTGGGCATTAAAATCACCGAGGATAACGATATCCGACAGTGGTAGAGCCAAGCAGTTTACTGCATAAATGGGCCGGCTCGACCGGTGAAATACCACGACCTCTCAGAAGACCGACGTAAAGTGGCTCATGCTGCGTTTCGTTCGGTGAGAGCGGTACCCGGAGGCCCACCCCCTTCCCCATCCTTTCCTATCCCCTTCCCTTAAAGGTAGGCAACGCAACAGTAACACTACATGTGCTGCTGGTGTCCATGGGCGGCGTTAGTTGCTTACCATCAGGTGACACGCCTGCTCGTTTGCCCTCCTATCCCGTAAAAAAAAAAATATCCGCGGATGGGACCTATTGAAGTACGGAATCTGCAGCCGTTTGAACGTGGTCCAAGAGTCAGTCGGTTTCAGTATTATCGCTATGGGACCTATAAAGACATGCGTAGATTCGGGGGTGGTCGTCGCTATCTACACGCAGCCAGAGGGTTGATAGGTCCCTACCTATTTTTCTGGGAGAAAAATGTGTGTAATTATATTAAATTTTAACTTCCGGTATAAAGGACGTAAAATTTAAAAGTGCAATAATGACAAATGTTAAGCGAGAGCCCATTTTTGAATACCAAACACTTCTCTCTGTCTATCACAAGTTTCTAAGTAGAAGTATAATATTTAAGATTTGAATGTCGACACTCTTTGTCGAGTCTCTTTGTCTTTTAAGACTTTTTGCCCTCACTTAGTTCGTTCCTAGACGTATTGTTTTAAAATGGAATATTTTCGTACACAACTTGGAGCTCGTTAGCGAAGTCACCGTTTGCATTTAAAGAGACATCATTATGAGCCAGTTGTAGAAAAATCTACTGCCAGATACAGTCACCATGGCTGTAATATACGTCATGGATTATGTAACCTTATCGGACTGTGTGAGCGATAAATTAATTCATAAATAGTCTCCCGAATATAAGGGTAAATATTTTAATGGACGCGATCATGTAAAATTCCTTTAAGGCTCAAATATTGAGTTAAGAAGATGTAAAATATGGTGAAGGCGTATTGAAAGAGTTATCGCTAAAAGCGTATATTTAAGAATGTTTTGACGCGTCTCTCCCTACCGTCGTGGAGAGCGTGCGAAGTGATATGCTCGTATTGGTTGAATTATTCATGTGGCGTAACATTCCTCTTAAGGAACTACTGAGTGTGTAACGCTCTTGAATAATATAAAGAAGATGGATATTCTTAGAATTCGCCAGATGCTTTATTCATGTGATTGTTTAGATAAATTTATCGGTTTACAAAAAGATTAGACGAACCTCACTTCGCATCAAAATCAAAAGCTTGGGCAGATTGCCTTAGGATGTAGAGCAACATTCATAAATGTTAATAATAATGGATATTAACACATGTACCTTAAATTTTCTGTAAATAAACAGTAATAATAATGTAACTTAATTTTTTTGTAAATACAAAGTTATAATAAACAGGCAATGGTAGAGTGTTAACAATTTGAACGTTCACCCTCTTAGTACCCAAACGTGTCAGTGTTGTACTTAAATGGATTATCAGCAAAATATTTAGTAAATAAATTTTAAGATTGTTAAATGCAGCGAAGTAAAATATTAATTTTATCCGGAGCAGTGCTCAAAACTAAAGGAGTCTTAAGACGAACAGATTTTGTGTTGCCCCTGATTTATGCTCTAGTGAGCGTCTACGAACGTAATACGAAAGCTTTTATCTACGAGCTACGTCGTAGCTCAAGTGCTTGAATTAAATTTAATTAAGACTTGTTATGAAAGTCTTTAACGAAAAATAAATAAATTTAAATAAAACACAGCAATGGGATATGGAAGGGTCGGAAGTGGGATAGGAAGGGTAAGAGGAAGGGGATTGGGCCTCCGGATACCTCTCTCAACGAGGGAAACGCGGCAAGAGCCACTTTACGTCGATATTCAGAGAGGTCGTGGTTTTTCACCGGTCAAACCAGCCCATTCATGCAGCAAGCTGCGTGGCTCTACCACTGTTAAAAACCATATATTACCCAAAGATAGTTTTATAGAAATTGTCTTGCATCTACGTGCGATTTGAAGGAACGAAGTTATAGGTAGCCTCATACATACGTTACAGAACGGAATGTAATATTTGGTTCCGTGAACCAGTTGTCCGGCCTATTCTCGTCATTGGATAACTTCCGAGAAGATTTCCCAAAAGTCATCGGAACATGACCGTGAATTTGAAACACAAAGAGAACATGGAGAATTTTTTTGCTTAACTATGCCAGGAGAAGAAATTGGTATTTGAGTGGGTGCACATATAATGTGCGGAGGCCATATATGATGTTATGATGTAGTAGTTATGATGTACCTAATATCGATGTCTATAATGTAATACATAATAATGTAATCGTAGAAAAGTTAATACTTGGGACATGCTGTACAATCGATGACGAACCGAAAAATATGTTTTTTTTTTTTGGTTTTTAATCTGTTTATCTGTTTGTTTGTTACGGATAAATTTTAAAAGCACTATATGTTTTATGACCAATTTTGCATAAATATTGCCAATTTATTTGGTGTGAGCTATGTACCAGAAATTGTTTTCGGAAAGTTAAGTGTGATAGATATCGATAGCTGAAAAACTTTGTGCCCGGTATGGAAATAGGTTTGCCGCCTATTCCATTTGGGACGTAAACATAACGGCGAGACGAAGCTTAACAGCCGCTGTCTACACCTTCGGGTAACAAAAGGCGTTAAGTTATTTAATGCTATGTTATATATATATATATACTTACAATAAAGGATATATATATACTTACTTCAAAAGTACCAGGAATATAACAAAATCTATTACATGGGTTTTGTTGACTTCCAGAAGGCATTTGACACTCTAGAACATAAGTACATATGGGAAGCATTGAGATGCCAAGGCGTTCAAACGACATACATTAAAACCCTTCAAATTATATATACAGGAAGCACAGCCCAAGTGAAATTGGAAACCAGGGGAGAACAGTTTAACGTCCAAAGAGGAGTACGCCAGGGGGATCCTATATCTCCCAAATTATTCTCTGCGGTACTAGAGATGATTGTCAGGAGTCTAGAGTGGGATAATGTAGGTCTAAATATAAATGGCAAAAACCTTAGTCACTTACGTTTTGCCGATGACCTGGTACTCTTTTCAGAGAACCCTTGTAGTTTAGAAAACATGCTGCAGCAATTATCAGACAGAAGTGGAAAAGCTGGACTAAAGATGAATTTAACTAAAACGAAAATAATGAGTAACGCCCAACCCTCAAATTTGAATACTATTAGAGTAAATAAAATACAGATTGAATATGTAAACGATTATATCTATCTAGGACAGTTGATATCACCTACTAACAATATGTGTAAAGAAATAGACAGAAGAATAAGAAATACGTGGAATAAGTTTTGGAGTCTTAGCGAAATAATGAAAAATAAAGAAATGTCACTAAAAAGTAAAAGAACGGTATACACTATGTGCATACTCCCTTGTTTAACCTACAGATGTCAAACATGGGCACTAACTCACCAATTAGCTAACAAAATAGAAGTCTGTCAGAATAGCATAGAACGTAGTGTAATTGGAGTAAAAATTAAAGATAAGGTTAATTTGGAAAAGATTAGAAATAAAACAAAATTCAAAAATGCACTTAAGGTGTGTAAAACACTAAAGTGGCGCTGGACTGGACATATGTTGCGGGAAACTAAGGAAAAGTGGACCAGAGTAATAACGGAATGGTAGCCAAGGGGCAACATAAGAAGTAAAGGGAGACAGCGTAAACGCTGGGAGGATGATATAAAACAAGTCGCTGGGTCAGTATGGACCCGCATAGCTAGAGATCGAGAGTCTTGGAAAACTTTGGAGGAGGCCTATGTCGTAGGACAAGCTGTCACAGAAAACCGAGCCGATTTATAATTAATTTAAGTATAAATAGTTTATATGCAATAGAATAGATTAGTGAAACAGCTGTATAGTGAAAAAAAAGACAGCAATAAAGGCTTATTTTATTTTATTTTATTTTATTTTATTTTATTTATATATATATATATATATATATACATATATCCTTTATTGTAAGTTTTTCGTATCATTAATATAATATTATGTCTATATCACGAAAGTTTTGAGCTTAAATTAGTTTATTATTATTTAATTTATTACTTTCAATCTACAAATAAATTTGCTTGAATGCTCATAAACCAAAAGGCTTCTAAGACATTAATTTTGTTAAAAGCCACTGCTCCTCTGTAAATATTAACTTAGGGCGGCAAATTGTTCACTAAAACATCAACAAAAACGCCATACTGTTTGTTTTCCTCTGGTCTCCCCACCGGATCATGAGACGCACTTGATTGAGCGCAACAGACTGAGAGATTATCACTCATCACACTCATATGAAATTCAAACACTCGCGTCTAGATACTGGTAATGCTACTCCCCCCCAAATGCCTCAATGCGATTCGTTGATGATGGAGATCCGCATCAAAAACAAAGACGTACTGAGAGCATTGCGTCGTCTAGATGTGAACAAAGCCAGTGGACCGGACGGTATACCAGCTGTACTTCTTCAAACTTGTGCACCCGAGTTATCTCCTGTATTGACACGTCTTTATCGCCTTTCCTTGAAAGCTGGAATCGTGCCGAAATCCTGGAAGCTAGCCAATATACAACCTGTACCCAAAAAGGGCAGTCGGGCCAACTATGCCAACTACCGACCCATCTCCATTACTTCCATATTATGCAAGGTCATGGAGCGCATATTAAACCAGCACTTAATGGCATACCTAGAACATAATGATCTCCTAAGCGATCGACAATACGGCTTTCGTCGGAATCGATCAACGGGAGACCTTCTCGTGTATGCCACACATATCTGCTGTGAGGCCCTGGAGGGGAATGGTGAGGCACTCGCGGTATTTCTTGATGTCTCGAAAGCCTTTGACAGGGTTTGGCATGCAAGTCTTATTGGCAAGCTTCCAGCTTTCGGTATTCCCCCTACCCTGACTGCTTGGATTGAGGACTTCCTGAGGGATCGATCTCTGCGTGTCATTGTAGACGGCTGTACATCGGAGTCTATGTTCACGAATGCGGGTGTTCCTCAGGGGTCGGTCCTCTCCGCGACCCTCTTCCTGTTGCATGTCAACGATCTGCTGGTACCGGGTATCTACGGTTATGCTGACGACAGCACGATCGTTGACAGGTATCGGGTCAGTCCTCGAACCAGTCGTGAACAGGTCCAGATAGAGAGAGAGGCTATGGTTGAGCGGGTTAACCTTACACTTAGGGCTGTCTCTGAATGGGGCGATGCCAACCTTGTAAGGTTCAACTCTGCTAAAACCCAGACGTGTCTCTTCACTGCCAAAAACAGCCCTCTCACCTTGGCTCCTACTTTCCAGAGTGTGGCACTGGAATACTCTGACCGCCTCCAGTTATTGGGTATTGAACTATCTCTTATCCTTAACTTTAGGCGGTTCATCGAGTCTAAAGGAAAGGTGGCTGCAAGGAAGCTAGGCATTCTTGCAAAGGTGCGGCAGTATTTCACGCTGAAGCAGCTCGTTACCTTGTTCAAAGCTCAGGTACGATCATGCGTCGAGTACTGCTGTCACATATGGGCAGGTGCTGCTAAGTGCCACCTTTCAATAATGGACTCGATGGAGAGGCGTGCTATGAGATTGATAGGTGATTCCATACTACTTAACCCTAATTTGGAAAGCCTTGAACATAGGTGGAAGGTAGCCAGCTTCTCAGTGTTTTATAGGCTACACTCTGGAGAGTGTGCACAGGAACTGCATGAGCTGATTCCTCCATCCCCGTTCTATAGGCGAACAACCCGACGCACATACCGCACGCATCCGTATGTCGTGGACGTACCACCTGTCCGGACGAAACGGTTTGCATCCTCGTTTCTTATACGCACTGCCAACGAGTGGAACAAACTGCCTGCGTCGGTGTTCCCAAATAGCTATAATGTGGGCATCTTCAAAAATAGAGTGAATAGGTTTTTAACAGGCCAGGGCGATTTACCAACAACGACTTCACTTTCACTTACCAACAGGTGAAGTGTTGTCAAGCCCTGGTCTGTGTATAAAAAAAAAAAAGGATTTAGTTTCCTTACTGCGAATCGTGTGTTGTGAAGCCTCCGTAAATCTTTCGCAAAGAGACCTAATATAATGTTATCATACTCGTACTGTTCAGGACAAAAATCTATAATAGTTGTATATGACTTCGTTCTTTATGACTTTCTTCTATAACTATAAGTCTTACAGTTATAGGAGAAAGTCAACAAATAATAATATACTTATAATAACACTAGCTGACCCGGCAAACGTATAATTATAAATGGATAGGAAATAAACGCGATATAATCCTGAAAGTTGTTTTAATAAACAGAAATATATCAAAAAATAAAAAAAAATATGAGGGGTGGTGACCCTTGTGATTTAGGGGGATAAAAAATAAATGTTATCCGATTCTCAGACCTACCCGATATTTATACCAAATTTCATGAGAGTCGGTCCAGCCGGAAGAGTATGGGAACGAAAATTGTGACACGAGAATTTTATATACTAGATAATAATATTCATTACACTGCGCCATGCAGCCAGTAGGCAGTAGTGCCTACGGCTGGATACAACCATACGGTTATATTGTCATTGGAAATGTTATAATTAAATTTCTACTCATTGGAATGAATTTTTCAATGTGCCTATTGAATGTGGGTTTCTTTAAGTCAATTAAATGTCTAGATTGTCGAAGAATTAGGCTCGGTTGAAGAACTTGTTATGTTAGTCAAGTTAATTAGATTGGACGAGATAATCAAATGACAACACACAAAACATTTTAATAATATTCTGAAAATGTTTGGATGTATTGACCGTTCTTACTCAGTCACGGGCTAAGCGTGGAACAGAATGTCATTAAAATTGCCATTTAAATAGAAAAAAAATCTTTTCAATGAATATACGAATAGAAGTAAATACTTCATTAAACCTTATGTATATGGTTTACTACCGGTACATACATTTCAAACAAGAGAGCAGCTGTCTTGACCATTTTAAGTAGAAACTAAATAAAACAAAGGTTTCTGCTACTAATGTGGTTTCATATACTACGATTACCGACCATTTAACAATTCTGCTAAAGTTATCTTCATTAAAATAATGCCTACAATATACTAATTAAAAAAACCGTTAATTTCAAACTTGCTATTAAAACATCGAAAGAAAATAAAACATCGAAAGAAAATAACTTGTCCCATTTACCTTAGTGTCAAGATCCAAATATGTTGACAGACTCACTTCTACATACACTATAAGAACGGATAAAGGCTTTGACCTACGATGAAATAGAAATTTTATTACCATTGGATAAATAACAGATTATTTTCAATATAGTAGTAACCTACATACATACAGTGCACACTGATATATCCATAGACAAATTAACATTCATACCTGCATAAACTTACATACGCTCATGGTCACTCACACGTGCCCTTTCAGCCTTACGTACCTCACGAAACATCATTCACCATCATCCAACTGCATTTTAACAACATTTAAATTCAAAATATTTGAATTTAATATTAATTATTCTTTAAGAACATGGCGTACAATTATCTTTTCAAGTCTGGATATAAAAATAAGAGTAATGGAAGAGCAGAGATCCTACATACAAGCCCGTGGCTTAAATAAGATCTCTAATCAGATTTAATGTAAAATATAAAAAATATATGAATAAATTTTATTATTATTATCTGACAGATCTCATGGGCAGACAGCGGCCTGTGTCGCAATAATGATGTTTCGACAACAATTTAGGCGCGGACTTAACTTGTCAATATTAGTAAAGCAGACAAGCTTATTGAGATCACGTTTTTTTTTTATTTTACGTTCTTAATAAAAGAACTTGTTAGATGTTAAGAATCCGGTATAACAGATTTTAGATACCTACAAATTTGAAAGTGATCGTTAAGTTTCCGTTGAAGAAGATATAGAAGTACCAAGATTTGAACTCAAGATTTCCAATACTTAAACAGATTACTGAACCTGAGCACCATCGAAATTACAGGTTCACAAGAATAATATAAACATTTAAAATGTTAGTTACACTGTTGTCCATGTGGGAACCGACTTTGATGATTCTAAAGAATTTAATTGATTGTTGCGAGATTTTACTCGAATGTTGTCAGAGTAGCTGTGATTAATATTGAAGGAGGCTGAGCGAACGAGCGCGCTACTTCACTTGGCCAAGTTTGTTGCAATTAACGTGAGTGATGTATCGTATCCGGCTCGAAGGAGCACTTCATTTTATTTGTGCAAATTATTAAAATTGATTTTACGAAATCGTTGGTGCTTAAAATTTTAATAACAATTAATATTAATCTTTTAATGATGAGACCGAGGCTTGTTATTAATTATAGCTCGTAATTATTTAATTTATAATTCTACCTTGTATCAAAATCCAATCTAAATTGATCATCCTCCATAAAAATCTTATGCGATTTATTGCAAAAATCTGGTTTGTTGCTTCGGCGATGCCTGATTTTTTATGGCAGTAAATAATATTCCACAAAGTTGTGCCTATACTTTTTATATATATAGACGTCTCACTATACGACAGCAAAAACTATATCCCAGGTAATGCAGTAGATTTTAAATAATTTATGAACAAACTGACAGACATATATAAATTATAAAAACTGTTGTCTTAACTTTAATAAAAAGTTACATATTATCTCCTATCCAGGTCCCCAGTGTACAAATATACGTGGGTCCTGATATATCTGGTTCCTAGTAAGTCATGGTTTCACGTCAATATATTGACATTGTTACCTGAATTTGTCGTCTACTTGATTCTCTACTAATACATGCATGTCAATCATGGTCAAGTTTGAACTGTGTTCTTACTTCGTCATTTATTAGGTGCGTTCTAGAGTGCGACGACATGCTGATAGCAGTATCTCTGGATTACTGGTCTTCTACAGAATCACTTTTTGATAGTTTTGTGATTGCATATTAAAAGAGAACAGAATAGAACTCTAAGGCGGCACTACGAGTGTACCCATCGACTGCTCTACTATGGCGTCGTGACGCGTGAGACCTATAAGACCGACCTCTGTATTGTACTGTAGTGTACCTGGTAAGTCAATTGTATTTGAAAACATAATAATCTGCACAATACTGTATGGTTATATATCAATATGACTAAAAATATTAACTCATAATGAGATCTAAGGAATTGCTGATAATAAGATGCAAGATCGTTAGCCAATAATAAGTTGTTATTATATTATAATTTTAATTCAAAGATTAGACACTATAAGATACTATAATTATTACAATAATATTTCTCTCTTTGTGTATATTTCGTCATTAACGGACGGGCCCCGAGGCGCATTGGTAAAACTACCGGCCGCAGCAATGAGGTCGGGTGTTCGATTCCCACCCGAGACAAATATTTGTGGCAAACATGAATATTTGTGTGGTGTCTGGGTGTGGTTCTATGTATATTTAAGTATGTATTTACATAAGAAAAGTACATACATAACTTCACGTCAAATCCCTTGCGGGGTAGGCAGAGAGAACAGAGCGCCATAAGGCACGATTCATACACGCCCGCCGGTTTTTGAGGCTCCTAACATCACCTTCATCCAGAACACGTTATATTTGGTCACGGAATGTGTGTCCAAGAAATTATTATTAAATTATTGTTATTATTATTAATATGACGTTATAAGTATTGTGAGAGAGGTATGTACTCTCGAACTGACGGCGCTGTAAGTACATATTTTGGGACATTGTTTGAAAAATAAAGCTTAAAACAGTGTAAAATTTAATGTTTCTACTAGTAACTGGCGAAATTAATTTTGCAGGTCATTTTTATTTTTTTTATTTATTTATTTTAAGGTACATCAACAATATACATATATGATTTTCACAAAAAAAATATAACCGAATTTTTGCTCTAATATGAATATCAATTACAGACGTACACAACATTCATTTTTGTATAACAGTTACGATTGAAGTTAAAATATTAAGTAGACATACAAAATTAATTTAATTAACTAAACATTAGGGCTTCCATTCCCTGAAGTACATAAACAAACTTCGCTTAAAACTATGCAAGGTATCATGTACAATGTCAATTTTGCTGCAGTTACTACATATGTCGTTGTATTCTGAACAAAACCGAGCTAAAGGAGAATTGCGACCAACATTAGTTCGACATAGAGGAATGTGGAAGGTTCTAGAGAGCGGGTGTCGTGGAACTCTTCTAGGTACAGTAAACTTAGTATTTTCCAAAAGGAAGCTGCAATCTGTGACACAGTTAATAATCTTGTATAATAGTATTAAATCATGGATTATGCGCCGGTGCTTAAGAGTGTCCATTTTAAAATACTTCAATCTATCGCTATAAGAAACTCTATGAGAAATTCCAGGTGATATGAAGGCTAGATATCGGGTAAACTTTCTCTGAATACTCTCTACTCTCTGTGAATGATTTGCGTACATAGGATTCCAAACCACAGATGCAAACTCCAAGTGACATCGCGCCAGAGAATTGAACAGAATCATTTTAGATTTAGGACGGCGAAATTCTTTGGTGTTACGTTTTATGAACCCAATCATTTGGGCAGCCTTTTTGGTGACCTCATTGATATGGGGAGAAAAACTCAACTTTCCATCCAGTGTTACACCCAGATCCCTGATTTGATGAACCTCTTCAAGTTTGGCACCATCGATATGGTATGAGGATGGTATAATTGTTTTATTCCTAGTGAACTTTATGTGATAGCACTTTTTGGTGTTAAGAACCATACCATTTGCTATACACCAGTCCTTAATATTATTAATGTCACGCTGAATAAGGTCAGAATCTAGTAAGCAATTAACGGTTTGGTATATTTTTAAGTCGTCTGCAAACAAGAGAAATTTTGAGTGTTCGATGACTTCTACAATATCATTAATAAATATACAAAATAACACCGGTCCAAGGTGGGAGCCTTGTGGAACTCCGGAAACAGCATGATAAAGCTTCGAGTCATATCCTTTTATCGACACAAACTGTGGTCTCTCTTTGAGGTAAGACCCAAACCATTGTAAAAGACTCCCATGTATCCCAAGTGCTTCCAGTTTTTTTATCAATAAAACATGGTTAACTTTATCAAAAGCGCTAGAAAAGTCTGTGTACAAGGAATCAATCTGTTTACCCTTGTCCATTTCCTCAGATATGTATGACACGAAGGAGACCAAATTTGTCTGCACAGATCGACCTGCCTTAAAACCATGCTGAGCATTCGATATCGTAGTGTCAATATATTTTGTTAATATGGGACAGATAAGCGACTCAAAAAGTTTCGATAAACAAGAGAGAATTGAAATCGGCCTGTAGTTCTGAACACAATTCTTTTCACCCTTCTTGTAGACTGGCAATATTCGCGCCTTTTTCCATTCGTCAGGAAAAACACCTGCTTCAAGCGATTTATTAATTATCAATGCCAGCGGCAAGGCGAGAGAAGAACCGCATCGCTTTATAAATACCGGTGGGATACCGTCAGGACCAGCTCCTTTCACGGAGTCTAATTGTTTAATTTTTTTTGTAATATCCGTTACACTAAACTTTATCCGGCATAACGATTTATTTACTGTAGTTGGGACAGAACATGGTAACCTATCGGCTAGATTGGCATCATATACAGAAGCAAAATGTTCCGCGAATGTGTTGGCCATATCAGATCCAGTATTCACACTCTTGTCTTTAGAGTACATAATACCAGGAAGAGACAAATCACCATTTCTTCTACCTTTTACGAATCTCCAAATCAGTTTTGGGCGTTTTTCTAACTCTGATTCAATTTGATCAACGTATTTTCTGTAGCATAATTTGTTTAATTTATGACAACGCTCTCTCAGGATATCATATTCCAGTTTATCTCGGGGGTTCCTATACTTGCGATACTTTAATCCCACCGTATCTTTTTCAGAGAGTAATTTAACCAACTTACTATCAAACCAAGGGGGATACAAGGATAATTTTGCTCTACGGATAGGTACATATTGTGTAATGATACTTTTTAGAAGTCCATAAAAAACCGCAACCATTTCGTTCACGTCACTATGTTCAGAAAGTTTAGTCTGCCAGTCGATACTACACATTGTTTTCACGCATATGCTGTTCCACCGAGTTCAACCGACTACCAAGATCGTTTACAGTCACTTGCAAGGAAGCATTCGCTTTCGAAAGTGCTGCGATAACAGTTTCTTTTTCTTCTATCTTGCTCTTAAGGTTCTCAAAGACTTCATTTAAGAATGACATAGATGTCTGAATTTCAGCAAATTGTCCATTTATTGCCTGTAACTTATCAGATAGTATATCTTCAAGAGTTGCTCTGATGGCCACTGCAACCTCCTCTTTCAGAATAGAGCGAAGCTTTCCTTCGGTAATGTAATCTGAGTTTTGCTTTTTTATTTCTGACATATAGCCCTGCTTAGAACGAAAAGTTACACTGGCCTCATTCATGTCCACCACGATTGCTGATCCCGTCCTTACTGGTGTATTTGTATTGTCCCGCTTCGGTTGCTTACAGCGACATTCAGGGCACTGCCAAGAATTTTTTTGGTCTATGTCCATTTGGCTAAATTTTTTACTGGTAAAATTACTGCAATCCAAGTCATATTTCAACGCACAGTTGCAACAACGCAACCACTCTTTAGATTTTATTGCTTTATTACAGCCTGGACATTTATTAGTTGTCGGTGACATCTTCAATGGAGGTACCGAAAATTTTTACTAAGTATTCCCCCGTGCAATAAGCAAAATCAGAAAGTAGATGAAATTGATATTCTGAATGCTTAGTGTAAACTGATATGATTTGTTTATACAGTAGAAATCATGCAAGTCATGAAGTGTAAGTTAAGACAAAAGGTTTGAAATAAAAAAGTTCCAAATGTTCCCTGGAGACTTGATAAAACCAGGTCATTGTTTGCTTATTAAAGTCCACTGGCGTGTTACAAGAACATATCTGTAATAAAGCGTTTTATTACAGCTCTTACTTTAAACGTATTATTCACAAAGGTTCTGTGTACCTATTTCTGTTTAAATAAATTTCAATAAATAATGTTCAATATCCGGTATAGAATATTTGGTGAGGAACAAAGATCGTTCCGGAACAATCATTTATTACAATCTGTAAGTACAAAGCGAAATGTTATTGAATTAATGATGTTCAAGAGAGCTCGAGGGTTCTCTTGTGACGCAAATATATTGACGGATCTCTTATTGGTAAGTATTGCGCTGGCCTCTGAAACAATCGTTATTAGAGACATGAATATTTTTGATGAACATGATACCTGCTGCTACTGTTGTCCCTATTGGAGTGGAATATTGATCTCGTTATGGAAATCAAATTAGAAATTATTGAGACCTCATTATGAAAGATATCTCCTGTCTGTGACTCACTGTTATTACATTATACAGCCTGCATAAGTAACGGTTCTATATAAAAACCATTTACAGGTTAGTTGATGTGTTTGTTGAAAAATATTCTGAAATTTAAAAAATATGTTCTGTTGCTCACTGTACTTGTATCAAAAGCAATTCGTTTTTGTCGCGAATGGATCCGCCGTCAAACTGACCGAGGAGTCTCAATCACCATCGACAGCTCACTGTTTTTCAATCAATCGAGGGTCTAATGCCTTTCAGCTAGTTCCTGTACTTGTTTATTTCTAAATGTTTCCTGGTGCAATTAAGGCTTCAGGCTTGATCATAAATACATAACTGCTAATAACTTCACGCCAAATTCCTTGCTGGGTAGAGCGCCATAAGGCACGATTCTTACATGCCTTAGTGAGGCGTGTAAGAATTCGTTTCGTTGACGTAGAAGCTTCGTTGACTTTCATAACTCTTTTCATACACGAGCGTCGATTTTTGAGGCTCAGTGATTAGGATTCAAATACAAAATAGCTTTTTACATAGGTCTTCACAGACATTTAAAAGTAGTCAATAATTACAAATTGTAATTTATTAATATGCTAAAATTTAATATTAAAATTAAAACACGAGCGTTTGAAGCAAGTGCCCCAGTGGAACAAGTTCACACGGACGCAATCGCCACGGACCGGACGGCCCGATTCCGAGTGTAGGGGCCGTCATGAGAAGAATCGGGCAAAAAAGCAACTCATGTGCCAAATACTCTTTAAAAAAAATGGTATGTGTGCGATTCACACACAGGCGGAAGGTGGCCAGCCTCTCGGTGTTCTATAGGCTACACTCTGGTGAGTGTGCGCAAGAGTTACACGACTTGATACCTCCATCCCCATTCTATCGGCGAACCACCCGACGTACTTACCGTCTACACCCGTACGTTGTTGAAATTCCACCTGTACGAACTAAGCGCTTTGGGTCTTCTTTCATCATCCGCACGGCTGGTGAATGGAACAAACTACCTGCTTCGGTGTTCCCCGTTAACTATGACATAGGTCTCTTCAAAAGGAGAGTGAATAGGCTACTAACTGGACAGTGCGCTTCACCATCATCGGCCTCGTCGTCACTTACCATCAGGTGAAACGAGGTCAAGCGCTGCCCAGTAAAATATATAAAAAAAAAAAAAAAAAAAAAAAAACTTCAGTAAATCGATATTTAACATAATCCAAACAGTATAAAATAAAGATAAAATTTATTGAACACACTTAAAACAGGATTAAAAAATATTTACACTTACCATTTCTTACATCAGTCACATTAACATTTATATTTGAACATCCATTTTGATTGTTTAATAATTGTTTTTTACGTGCACGAAACTCGCGACTACGTTCTGTTTTTTCTGGATTTTTTTTTCATTTTAATTTTATTTTTCTTTTTTTGCGTCGATATTGACGACACATTTCGGCATTCGTTTTCGGCATCTTATAAAATTTATTATTTAGCACAACAAGATATAAAAGTACTCACAAACACGCAGTTAAATAATAACACACATATACTTAAACATACTTTTTTGATGTGAACTCTAGTTTATTTTAAGAATGTTTTAAAACGAAAAATATTTTAAATTTGGAGTGTCACGTTTCATTTATTTATATTGATGTGTTATTTTTCTCTGTACTAATTGCATATATATCTCCAATACAAGCATTTTTTGTATTATTCACATAAAACGAACTAAAGTAAGACTGGCTCATGGCTGACACAAATATTTAAAAACAACTCGTTCAATCGTTGTCACTATTGATAATTATTAATTTAGTTCATAGATGTCGCTAAACCTTAAATAAAGTTGAGGAAGTCGTTCAAATCTACATCGGTAATCTGTGTAGTAAGTAGTATTACCTGATAGACATAGATGGCAATACAATAAATGAAATCGCATCGCGAATACTGGTAATTGGCAGTCAATTCAACTACCATCGGTAGCCTAGTAGATACGGCGCTTCGAACAGCCAGGGAGTGACGAGGGGGAGGTTCGAGACTGGGTTTAACCGATGGATGTTTTTGTGATTATAAAATTTGTTTTTAAACAGTTTGTTAATCAAGTAGAGGCAAGCAGTTCGCTGCATGAATGGGCCGGCTCGACCGGTGAAATACCACGACCTCTCAGAAGACCGACGTAAAGTGGCTCATGCCGCGTTTCGTTCGGTGAGAGAGGTACCCGGAGGCCCACCCCCCTTCCCCATCCTTTCCTATCCCCTATCCTTTAAAGGTCGGCAACGCAAAAGTAACACTATATGTGTTGCTGGTGTCCATGGGCGGAGTTGGTTGCTTACCATCAGGTGACACGCCTACTCGTTTGCCCTCCTAACCCATATAAAAAAAAACAACGTAAATTGAAATTCCAAAAAATAAAATAGTATGTATATTTCTGTCTCATCCTTTCCTGGCCTCATCCGACACATTTTTGTATTTGTGTCGCACAAAAATTACCTAATTAATTAGTTAATTGACCTGTCGTATTTTTGTTGCATCGGGTTTGAAATCACAACGGCTCTAAAGAAGTTTCACTTTAAAAAAGGTTTTCAATTATTCTCACTATATGCTAACGTAACTATTAAAGGGTGAAACAACGGGTTAAAGAAAGTAAGAAGTAGTTGAAAAAAATATTAAAATGAAGAAAGTGCTGATAAGCGGCTCCTCATACAAGATTGGCTCCTCATACAAGATTGGCTCCTCATACAAGATTGAAAAATAAATAAATTTTAGGGATTTAGATGATAATGATGATGATATTCTGATATTCTGCATCACACTTCATACACGGAAATTTGTTATATGTAAAAAAAACACGCACACACTATATCAATATCCTTGTTTCACGTTTAAAATTACTACTAAAATTTATTGTTTACTTGAATTGACCATAATTAGACAAATTTGAGTATATAACATTATTGGATTGTTTTGGGTACATATTAATTTTCACATAATTCAGAGCAAAATTAGAGCCTAGATTACAATTTTCCTCAGTTTGTTTCTTAAGAAATCGAATTTAGCAAATCCGTGCAAGTTTGAACTTCGAAATTGTAACAGAATAACTACTAAGTGGCCCGGCAAACTTTGTTCCGCATCAAAAGTATTAAATAACCCTATTTTGGATTTATCACCTTTTCTTTCCTACATTAAACATGAATTATATACATAGACCATAGACCATAACGTTTTAAAGATTAAAGCATACATATGTATGCTTAAATCTTTAAAACTTTAAGATCTTTTTGTGGGGTGAGGCAGGGAGGGCTGAGCTCGCCTATTCTCTTTAACCTTTACGTCGATGGATTGATAAGCGAACTTTGTAAATCGCGGCTCGGTTGTCACATAGATGGGGTGTGCGTTAACAATATTAATTACGCTGACGACATGGTTTTGTTGAGTGCATCGGTTTATGGTCTGCGTAGATTGGTAGCTCAATGTGAAAGTTATGCTAAAGTACACGGACTATTGTATAACACTGTGAAAAGTGAAATCATGGTTTTAAAGGCCCGGAACAAATGTCCAGATAACGTACCAGCGATACACCTATATGGCACGCCATTACAGAGAACTTATCAGTTTAAATATCTTGGCCATGTACTGACTCCCGACCTTAAGAATGATGAGGACATAGAAAGAGAACGGAGGGCGCTGTCAGTTCGCGCGAATATGCTGGCACGTAGGTTTGCGCGTTGTACAGTTGCAGTTAAAGTCTCACTGTTTCGTGCCTACTGCACATCTTTTTGCACGTGCAGCCTGTGGGTTCGGTATACGCGCAAGGCTTACAGTGCACTCCGTGTGCAGTATAACACCGCGTTTCCCTAAAGCCCCACCAGCACCCTTGCTGGTGGGGCTGCCACGCTTCTGTAGCGCGTCAAGGATGTTCGCTGACGCACACGTGGACTGCTTCCAGTCCACTATTTATTTATTTATTTATTAATTGTTTGTCAACATAATATACATTGTTTCTTTTTACATTGCAATCTGAAATTATGACAAAATGATAAATGTTATTATAATTATAGACAAAACCTACATGCACTAGAAAACGAGTACGGCGATATAAATATAAAATTTAAATGTTAATTTAAATGTTAAGCATTTCAAGAAATTAAAATCAATAATTATACATTAAAATAAATATACATTATCAAAAATTATACATTTAAATAATTAAAGAATGCAACAGTACATAAAAATTAAAAGAGTTGAATGAAATTTTTATAGATAAAATGATAAAATGATAAAATTTATTATTAATATTAGTGATATTGATGATTTAACACTAATAGTTGATTATAATTGATTATAATGCCGTCAGAGCGAGCTGATTGCCTTTCTAAATTTGGTAACATTATCCGCGAACAAGTCAACAGCCTCATGCTTTGAAACAGCTTGGAACTGGCGCACCATCCTGTTAAGGGGCGCATTGTGTCCCAGGTTAGACTTGCTACTTGAGGCTTTCAATAAGTTGAACCTTGACACTCTTGGTAAAGTGTAAGGTATTGCGAAATTCAAAGATGATAACAGGTTAGGAGCATCCAGCAGACCATTGGCAAGTTTGTATAAAAATGTTAGATCTAGTATGCGTCTACGATCGGCCAGGGAACTTATCCCGAAGTACCTCAAGCGGTCAGTGTAAGTTATAAGCTTCTTACCAAGCTTGCATGAGAAAACAAGATGCCACAAGAATCGTTTTTGCACGCTTTCAATACGTTTAATGTAAACATCGTAAAAAGGACTCCACACGACACTGCAGTACTCCAGGCCGCTACGAACGAGCAAATTGTAAATAAGAATCTTTGTTCTTGGGCACCTGAAATGTTTACAGTTGCGCAAAACGAATCCCAAACATTTAAATGCCTTCGTGCACATGTACTCGATGTGTAAGTTCATTCTCAGCTTGTGATCGATTGTCACGCCCAAATCCCTGATGTGATCCACTTCAAGCAGGATGTCATTGTTAATTTGGTATTGATGGTGAGAGCGTGCGGTTTTCCGTGAGAAGTTGATGGCAAAGCATTTAGAAGCGTTGAGGTCCATGTCATTGTTATGACACCACTCTGTGAGGCGGTCGAGATCCTTTTGCAACAGCAATGAATCTTCAGCTGAGTTGACAACTTTGAAAAGCTTCAGATCGTCAGCAAATAAACAGTGTTTGGAATGTTGAAAGCATTCACCAATATCATTGATAAAAATGTTGAAAAATAGTGGTCCCAAGTGTGATCCCTGTGGCACGCCTGATAAGACTGGATAGGAATCAGAAGAGTAACCATTGGCCACAACCATTGACTCTCTATGCGATAAGTAAGACTCACACCAACTGAGGAGAGGATCAGTCAGGCCGCATGTGGAAAGCTTATGCAGTAGAATCTGATGGTTGACCCGGTCGAATGCCTTACTGAAATCAGTGTAAACTGCATCAACAGATGACCGACAGTCGAGTAATTGTGAAAGATCTTGTACGAAAGAAACTAAGTTTGTGGCAGTTGATCTACGATGCATGAAGCCGTGTTGATTATTACTGATTAATTGTTTAACGTGCCAAGACAGAATGGGATAAAGGAGCTTTTCAAAGATCTTGGCAAACACTGGCAGAATAGAAATTGGTCTGTAATTTTTTACATGTTCTTTTGCACCACATTTGTGTAAAGGAACTACTAGCGCCACTTTCCACGAAGATGGGAAAGTACCAGTATTCAGAGATTGGTTAAATATTAATTTCAGAGGCGTAACTAAGGCGGATGCACTCCTTGCTACAAAGATAGCTGGTAGTCCATCGGAACCAGCCCCCTTATATATGTCAAGTCTTTTTAGTATTTTTAAGACTTGATCGTCTCTGAACTGGATTGAAGCTAGGTAGTTATTTGTCAATTTTGCTGCAGCACCTATCACCGGAGAAATATTGCCAGAAGGAGCACTGTGAGCGGCGGAAAAGTTTTTCGCGAAGAGATTACATATGTCCTTGCCGTTAGATGCTATATGAGAATTATGAGTCATTTGTGCTGGATAATGGCTGTGGCGTTTCTTTTTATCTTTTACAAAAGTCCAGAAAAATTTTGGATTTGATCGTATGCTGCCCTCAAGCCTAGTAATGTAAGTTCTGTAACAAGAAGTCAGCAGGCGCTCAGACCGTGATTTAGCTAGTTCGTATGATATACGGTCTAGAGGATTGTTATTAAATTTTTGTAGCTTTTTTCTGTACTTGAACTTTTCCTTTAGGCGATTGATCAAGTCGCGAGAGAACCACAATGGGTATTTCTTTGATCTGGGAGATGATTTCGGCACAAACCTTTCTATAGCTTTGTGTAAATATTTATAAAAAATACAGAGCATCTTGTCAACAGTTTTGCAACTAAGAAATTGGTCTTCCCAGCAGATATCATTGAGGAAAGAGATAATTTGCTCATAATCAGCCTTAAAGAAACGGTAATAAGTATTTTTATTGGGCTCAAGTGAGGCATCATTATAAGCAGATAATGAAAATGAAAATGAAAAATGAAAATGAAAAATATTTATTTGATTAAATACAAATTCTACTGGAAGAATATGCGTAGCGATATCGAAAATTATATCAAAAAATGTTCTTCCTGCCAAACTAACAAAGCTCTACGCAAAATTAACAGAGCCCCAATGACAATAACGTCCACTTCAACTTCCCCGTTCGAGAGAGTATCTATCGACATTGTAGGGCCGTTACCTGAATCCGGCACTGCAAAGCTCAAATTCATTCTAACCATGCAAGACGATCTCACGAAGTACTCTGTAGCCTACCCTCTTCGAAGCACCACTGCCGAAGAATCAGCCGAAAGCCTCTTACATTTTATAACCGTATTTGGAATACCCAAACAAATTCTCACCGATCAAGGTACGAATTTCACAGCCGAACTTTTTAAAAAGACATGCGACTTTCTAAAAATCAAGCAACTCTGGTCGACTCCCTATCACCCACAGACGCAGGGCGCTCTCGAAAGATCGCATTCTACTCTTATAAAATAAAATAGACACAGAGTGTTAGAATCCCTGTCAGCTGAGCTAGCCGTGGCTGTGTTTCAGCTGACAGTTTCTTCTCCACAGATGACACAGTACAATGAAATTTAATCTAAAACCTATACCTTATATAATATATAATACACTTATAATACTCTTATATAATACTATTTATACACTAGTCTAAGGAAAAACAATTCTAGTCCAAGAAGGCAGCAGCAACAATTTTGGAGGTACAGACTTATGTTGTTTAATTGAGGTTAATATGCAGAAAAATGAAGAATTCAAGTGTGCAAAAGAGTAAGTGTGCACAAGTTACAGTGTTCGCTGCAAGTGAGAGATGGTGTACAGAAAGTGCATACGTATAGCCATTGCCCCATAGTTATGTCCTAAAAAGCAGTAGATCCTCTGTCACTTTGTAGTCAAAGTTGTGCAGCCATTGAAAAACATTTTTTTTAAATTCATTGTTGTTTAGATCCCTTACTTTACACTCCCTGTCCAATTTGTTATAAATGTATGGAGCCAAAACCGACCACTGTCTTTGTGCAAATGCTGTTCTCACCCCTGGGATGGGACATCGCAAATTGCGTTTCTGACTAGGCAGCAGGGAGGGTACTATACTTCGATGAAATTTTTTAAGAATTTCAAAAATGTAGCACTGTCTTATTGTTAGGGTACCAGCTCGCTGGTACAAATCAAAAGTGGGGTGCTTAAACGGCAATCTCAAAAGCACCTTCAGTATAGCTCTTTGCGCTCTCTCTACAAGAATGAGGTGACATTTGGCAGCACTCCCCCACACAAAGATACAGTATCTGATCAAACACTGGCACAGAGCTTGGTAGGTCCCAATTAGTGTCCTGAAATCGGCCACATCACGTAACTGCTTAAAAATATATATAAGTTTTCTAATCCTAGACGCCAGAATAGAAATCTGCTCAGACCAGTTTAGTTTGTCATCAATTTGTATACCAAGGTACTTTACAGAGGAAACACGAGTCAACTTATTACAACTACAATTTGTAGCATCTTTACTCCTATTGCAAGGAAAGGTATGTATTAAAAGACTAGAATTATGAGGGTAGCTGTGATGTGATTTGTAAAAACATATATATTTGGTTTTGGACTCATTAAGGGAGAGGAGGCTGTCCTCTAGCCACACTGTAACTTTAGAAAGGCCATATTGAGCAGTTTCGTGCACCATATCCCAGGAGGCACCATGGAAGGGGAGGACAGTATCATCCGCAAACATAGTGACATCCATATCGGGCACAAATATATTGGCTAGGTCATTGATGTAGATAAGGAAAAGAGTTGGTCCTAGTGTGCTACCTTGCGGCACACCGAAATTGCAAGCAGCACTGTCACTATCATATTCATTGACCCTAACATTTTGAATTCTCTCAGAGAGGTAGTCCTTAAACCAATTGTGTACAATCCCTCTAATTCCAATATTATGCAGTCTTGTTAGTAAAATTTTTATAGATACTGTATCAAAAGCCTTTTGTAAATCTAAAAAAACACCCAAACACTTATGCCCCCTATCCACATGTGCAATCACACTATTAATTAATTTAAGAGCTGCGTCTTCAGTTGAGGTATTTTTGCGGAACCCATATTGATTTCGACTAAAAATTCCCTTCTGCTCAAGATATGATACTAGCCTTTTATTGATTAGTTTTTCTAGTATTTTGGCTAACGATGATAATAGTGAGATAGGCCTATAGTTACTGGGTTCATTTTTATCTCCATTTTTGTAGATAGGACACACTATCGCTCTTTTAAAAATCGACGGAAAAACTCCAGCATCAATACTTAAGTTACATAAATGGGAGATAGGTTGCGCGAGTGACTGTATATTTTGCTTAAGAACCTCAGTGCTAATTTTATCCCAACCTGGTGCAGTGCTCGACTTTAGCTCCATAACAATTTTTGCAACCTCAGTTGGATCTGTTGGAATGAGAGACATGGATCTCATTGGAGCACTGGATGATTTGGCTTGTTTTGCTAGTTCATCCTCATTTGTGCCCATTTTATGCAATGTTTGCCTAGCTAATGTATCTCCAATTGATGTAAAATATCTGTTGACCGAATTCAACGACAGACAGGGATCACTACAAATTTTAAGTAAGTCTAAGGGTGGATCTTTGCTATTATTAATATTGCACAATTCCTTAATTATTTTCCATGTGTTTTTAGAATCTTTTTTATTTTGAGATAGTTTTTGTTGATAGTAGTGTATTTTTAAGTTTCGAATTATTTTATTACATAAGTTTCTGTACTGTAAATATTTTAGTTTAAGTTTTATATCATAGGGCCTTTTGTTTGAGCTCTTGTGCAGTTTATCTCGTTTCCTAATTGATTTTACAATACCTGGCGTAATCCAAGGTTTTAATGGTTGAAGACGCTTTTTCAATGTGATTGTATTGGTATTACTACTTACAATATATTGAAGTTTGTCAGAAAGTATTTCAGCAGCTATATTCACATTACTTGTTTTGTAAAAATTACACCATGTTTCCTGTTTAAGCATTTGTTTAATATTTTCATGATCTACTCTAGTTCTTTTATTAATTATATTTTTTTTACTAATATTGGTGTTTTCGATGTACAAAAAGATGGGCGAATGATCAGTAATCTCATAGTTGAAAACAGCTGTTTTCCAGACACTATGACACTTTACCATAAAATGATCTAGGCAATTGTTATACCTAGTGGGGCGGGTAACACCCTGTTGAAGACTATACATTGCCATCAGATTAAGATAATCTGCTGTTGTGCTTGACATATTATCAAGTGTGTTAATGTTAATATCCCCTGTGAAAATAATATTTTTTGTATGTATGTAGATAAAGAGAATTGTATGGGAGGATGTTGTATGTCTATTATGGAAAGAGGGCTTGAAGTACTAGTAAGGTTTGATATACTATTATTGCATAAAACTAAGTCTAGAATATTATCTTTGTTATTTTTGACAATGTTATATTGTTTCAAATCGTTAAGAGAAACAAAATCCAAAAGTAAATTTGTAAACGAACTATTATTTGGAGTGGACATGAAACCCTGAGAGTCGACTATTCCGGAGGATTCCATTTAATGGAGCCCATGTTAAAATCGCCCACAAACATCACATTTGTGATAGCATTATGCTCTAAGACCCTATTAGAGTTAGATATGAACTCCTCCAAGATATGTCGCTGAATCGGTGGTGGGAGATAGACTGCGCATATGTATAGATTTTCCACCTTACCGCGCTTATTGCGTCGTTCGATTCGTACCCACAAGTCCTCACATTTAGACTCCAAGCTGGACTGGCGCACTGAGTGCAGACTTGTAGATACAGCGATAAGTACGCCGCCGCCATTCTTCCTGCTGTGGAAACCAGTCGATTCCCTATCCCTCCGATATACAACATAGCGGTTGTCAAATAGTTCAGAGTCGAAAACGCCGCTATTTAGCCAACTTTCGCTCACTATAACCACATCATAATCGTTACAAACTACGTTATTGAAAAAGTCGACAGTCTTAGTTCTCAAGCCTCTTACATTCTGATAATAAAAGGATATCATATAAATAAGATCAAGATAAAAAATATAAGTGTTAGTTAATTGATTGGATAATAAGAGTAATAAAAATCTATAAATGAAATTACACAACTAAGAACCTATGATAGCTTGTCCAAAAAGCTGTTGTCCTTGACAAGAACGTAATTAGAACTTTCGGTTTTTCTCAGAAATACTTTGCCGTCGCGCACCCAAACGAATATGTAGTTGAGCTCCTTAGCCTTACGACGAGTGGCGGCGTGCAACGCCTTGGTCTCCGAGGTATGGTGCTCGCTTACGAACACAGCACTCTTCTTGGTGCCTCCGTAGCCCAGATGGCTGGTGTTCAGCTTTTCACCAGGATTTAGTTTGTTGAACTTGATAACGCCGGCCAGGAACGTATCTCGCAGACGCCGACTGCTAAATTTCACGAGGATGGATCGTGGACGCGGACTCGACGCGTTGAGCTTAGCAATACGGCTGCAGTACTGTATGTCCGCGTCACCAACAGGACACTTTATGGTTTTTGCGAGCTGCTGCACAGTGCTGTAAAGGTTCTCGTTGCTGTGCTCCGGGACACACTGAAGTTCCACGTTATTGGTGCGGGATTGCAGTTCCACTTGATGAAGGCGCAGCTTCAGGTCGCGAGCGGTAGATCGTAGTTCTTCGTTTTCAGTTTGTAGTCGAGAGATCAATGTTTTATGGGATTCGCTGTCCTTGGTGATAATTTCGTACTTAGAATCGTAGAACGCTAAAGTGTGTTCAAAAGTATCTAGCTTAGTGTGAATCTTCTCGAGGTCGGCGCTGAATTTCCGATCTAATTCTTCTCTAATTATATCTCTGATAGCGTCCGCCGACAAGCAGCCGCAGCCACCAGAGCTGCGAGGCTTGGTGCGCAGTGTGACGTTGTCGTACTGGGACGGAGACGAAGTGGTGGAGCTATTTGTAGGCTTGCTAGTTGCTGGCAAGGGTGCACCACGTATAGGAGTATTGGTATTGTCACCTAGCTTTGGCTCTTTGCTACGGCAAGACGGGCAGACCCAAGTCTTCTTGAAATTTTGGTCCAATATATCGAAATCTTGTTTGTTAAAATTCATGCACGCGCAATGATATTTATCAGTGCACCGACAACATTGCAGAAAAAATGTGCCTTTTATAGAATTAGCACAAGCGGCGCATTTGTGTATATTCATTGCAGTTTTATTTTGTTGTTGACTATTATCAGCGCGCTGCATACAATGTAGGTAACACAATAGACAAACCGCAGCGATCAGTAGTCCGGTTCTAGTGCGACGATGCGAGGTCGCGAGAAGAACGTCGTAAGTGCCGTGCAGAGCGTGTCACTTACGCGTCGCTCTGAGCTGCGTCACAGAAATAGGCAAATCGTCGGTTATTTAGGGTTATTTGCAAAAAAAAATCACTTTATTTCACTTTGTTAGATATAAACAATAACTGCATTTAATAGTTCACTAATTAACCTAGTAATATACTGAATTTTAGGCGAATATTAACGATAATTGTACTTATTTAGAAAATTAACGTGGGAGTAAATTTAAAACGCTGTTACTCGTTTGAGTTAGTTATATGTCTTTTTATGTCTATGTCTAGTTATATGTCTATGCGTAAGAGGTGTGCTTTCCTGGTGCGCAGGGTGCGGGGCAGCGCTAACAGTATCCTGAGCATGATTGCGAGCCGCTTGGACTGTACATACGTGGGTCATTGCTCGAATAATATCTCACATGGTATACCGAGTCGGTGATGCATGTGTGTGCGGAAATAGGTCGGCTGAATAATTTAATTATTACACGTTGTATTGTATATTGAAATTATGTATTGTAACTATGTAATGTATTGTAATTATGTATTGTATTGTAACTTTATGTGTATTTACGGGCCATGTTGCCTGAAATAAATGATTATTATTATTATTATATCCCTACAGGTAAAGGGACAGAGAAAACGACTTTATGCTATTGCGAGTTACTAAATTAAAATATATTCATTCCCACATAAAAAGCCTCGAGAATTTGGATAATAGCTCAAAAATTCTATAATTCTCGATAAACATACATAACATAAATAACTTCACGCCATTGTTACCCGAAGGTGTAGGCAGCGGCTGTTAAGCCTCGTCTCGACGTTATGTTTAGATCCCAAATAGAATAGGTGGCAAACCTATTGCCATACCGGGCACAAAGTTTTCAGTCATCGATATAAAACACACATAACTTTCCGAAAACAAATTTAAAAAGTCATTGGTGTGAGCCAGTGTCAGGATTCGAACCACGACCTCTGGATTCAGAATCCGTGTGCTCGACCACTAAATAAAATTATATTAATTAACTATTTTTGAACACAAAACTTGCGAACGATTCCAGAATAGAGCCCAAATGTCGACGCCTAAGCGGAATGGACTCATTTTCCTCCCCCCTTTCCGTGAACTTGTGAATCTCGCGCGATACAGACACCAAATAGCAGCAAATATAAAGCATATAGCATCAAGTTATAATAATTAAAGTAAGATAGTAATATATAGCTCATAAGTTGAGACTTGCAATGGATACGAATAGTTATATCTTATCCGTTATTAAAAGTAGAATAATCTATAAAAGACATTGTCAAGTTTAGGTGCCGACATACTGTCAATGTTTATATGGATATATGGCTAGGAATATTTGCGGAAAATTAGTGTAGTAATTAAATTAAATTACACGAACACACCAAGGTTAGAAGTAAAAATATATTCAGCACCAGTATATTAGCACGTGGCTGTCCTCTAAGTATGAGCGAAAGCTTTCTAAAATGTTGACCAAAGTTATGATCAATCTGGGAGATCATTCTAAATTTGTTTCTCTATGTATAAAGCTAACTAATCAACAAATTGTTTTCAGGTGAGTGACACATTAGTTATTTGTACCTACATATATTTGAAGTGCAACACTACATTTTTAATTTATTTAGCGATATTTATGGTCATATCTGAGCTAAGTATATTAAATGTATGTTTAAATGCATGAAATTTTGTAGCTTCAATTTCAAACATTTGAATACAATAAAAGATGGACTATAAACCTGTTGAATGCTGTGACGTGGGATGGATATGACATATGTGTCTCCCGTCCTCTACCAGGACGAAGGTCAACTGTCGATAACTTTACCACGGGATATGAACATGAGGTGCCGCAGGGCTACTGCGGTAACTTTGTTCTAATCCAAGTAGGGTAGGTAGTTATGATAGGCTCATGTAAAACTATATTTACAATCTTCCTGTCAGTTGCGTATGACAAATGTCGATTTCGGACAAGATTGTGGCTGATGTTTTTACGTTGGTCGGTTCAATACTATAAACTATTGGACAATATGTAAGATTGCCGCCGTTTTTACCTTAGAGTATTAAAGGCGTGAAGTTACAAACATAAGTAATATAACTATTAATACATTACATTCAAAGAAAACCTGTAAAAAACGCTATGTTTTGTGTGCTCATGTATTCTATTCCGTTCATCCCTACAGGAACAATGGGCCACGAGGCGGGCGGCCCGACAATCGTCTTTTGTGTTAGCACGACCAAGTTCGGTCCGGGCCGGGCCCTTTTGTGTTCACAACTATACATTAGCATCCTTTGATAAGTCGAAGATCGTTTTCTTGTGGAGGGTGAGCGTTGGCAGGCATCTGCAGGCTTTTATTTTATTAGTTCATTTATAAATGTTTGATTACTAACTGAGAGATTTTGTGAAAGGGCACTCAATTTGAGTTGCGGTTGGTTTGTGATTTCGAATTAATTATGTTGGTTTACTAATGAACAGACAAAGTCTTGACCTGAAAACTCGAGGACGCTCTGTGTATTGCGTCTGAAAAATTATTGATTTTCAGGTGATGGAGAACGAAAGAAAACATGCGATTATATTCACGACGGACTTGTGGGACCACAAGTCGTTATGCATAACATAAATAAAACAAGCTCAATTGAGAATCACCTTATTTTTTTAAGTCGGCTTGAATGTAGACTACTATATTAAAGTTTCTAAATAGTGTCCCTTTGTAAATTGAATTAATTCAAGTGTTGATATAGAGTGGAATGGATCTGGTGCAAACACCTTCGTCACTGACGTCACCACCTATTTACAAAGGGATACTATTGATTATGGCAGTAGGTGACTCCGAACTCCGGAGAGGGCGTCAACATGTAGGTAAATAATTATAGTTATATGTGATCATCGTGATGAAATATAAATGTAATTATCCTTTAGATAAAACTGTCCTGTCTTGTCCTCGGGATATTTAGTTTCCTTTTCTACAAAGTTGAGTTTTGATTGCTCTTAACGTAACCAAATTTATGTAAAACTCTTAAGATCCAATATTTAAGAAATTTACATTTTTCAACTCAACAATGAAAACTTCAATGACATTTATTCAATCTTTTCCAACTAAGATTAAAGTTCAGTTAATAATATTTGAGGCTCTTTTCATTTTTATTAAGTACCGTAGTGTAATTCTCTCCAGGGTAGTCCCCGGAGCGTTGTGTTGAGAGCGAATAATTATTACGAAATACTTCAGGAAAATTTAAATAACTTCTTTTATAATTTTTAAATATGTTGAAAGTGTTATTTTTATTTTCACAAATATATATTTATAACGATATAGATCAATACCCTATAGGCTAAATTATGTTCTATTCACAATTTTAACAATAAGAGAATTTTTTTACAAGTTAAATTATAATAAGTTAAATGATAATAAGTATTTTATTTAAAGATGCGTATTCAATTAAGGAAATAAATATATTTTTTGATACTCCGCATTATCGTAGCTTTCTGCTGGAGAAATAGTTTTGCAAATTGGTAAGTATATCCAGAGATTACCCACACAAACTTGTAAACGTTACATATTTGTAATAATAGTTATAGATTAATTAATTTTGAATTTTGAATATACGTCAACTGATCGATGTTGATACTGCGCGTTTAGTTTATTTCAGCTATTTTCACAGCATTATGTCGTAGGCTTATTGCTTTGGGGTAGTGCCGCGGATGCAGATTTGGTTTTTGTGTTCCAGAAACGAGCCGGTCGTGCTATCTATATGATGAGTCTCAGGGATACACTAAGAAATAACATATAACTTCACGCCTTTTGTTACCCGAAGGTGTAAGCAGCGGCTGTCAAGCCTCGTTTCGCCGTTATGTTACGTTCCAAATGGAATAGGTGGCGAACCTATTGCCATACCGGGCACAAAGTTTTTCAGTCATCGATATTTAAAGAAATAAATTTAAAGAGATAAGAATTATGACATTTTATTCGCAATATATTTATGTAAATCTTATTTATGTTCATAAATATAAAACTAAATTTAAGAAAAACTGCGATATTCATAAACTAAATTTAAGAAATAAAAACAAACTCGCTGTGCCCGCTACTAGGCTCCATAAAATCTGTAACTCGTTCCCAGGTCAATGTATACGCTTCTAGAATAAACTTCCAAACGACGCGATTGAATTATCCATGGGTAAATTTAAGAATTATATTAAAAGTAGATTATATCAACGGGCTTATTATTGTCCGCAGATTATATAAACGAAATAAAAAAGTTTGGAATTGAACTGCTCCTTTTGTGTTATATTGATTGTAATTATTACCATTTGTTAAACTGGAAATTGAAAAGAGTTCCTCTCAAGAAGCCTTGACGCCGGAACTGGCACTTAGATTGGCTTTCACATTCATGACAGTGTGATGAAAGGGAATCTAAGCTCCGTGAATTTTAGCTAGTAGTTTTATGTGACGATTCTAAGTATGTCTGACGATTCTAAGTCTATGGAATAAAGATATTTTGAATTTGAATTTGAAATTTGAATATGAGAAAGAATTATCACTCTTTTTGTAGTGCTTCACAGGGTTGCGGGAATGTGGATAGGGGAAAACGTGCAGGCGTGTCACCTGATGGTAAGGAACTAACGCCGACCATGGAGACTTGCAACGCAGCTAGTGTTGCAGTTGCGTTGCCAATGGGATAGGGAAGTGGCCGGAAGTATTTGGAACTCCTCCATACCTCTCACACCAATCGCAACTCGGTAAGAGTCACTTTATGTTGATATTGTGAGAGGTCGTGGTATTTCGTTTGTTGAGCTGGCCCATTCATGCACCGAACTGCGTAGCTATGCCTATATGTAGCATACGCAGTACTTTCTACCAACCCATTTGTGTTTACTTGTTCGTTTTTATAGTGTGTATGTGTATGTGTAGAACATTTAACAGCTTACATAACATGTATTATCAACACATATAATAATATTTATCTTAGTTGACCCCGTCCATACTCATACGTGGTTGATATTCTTCTTGTTTACTTAAAACCGTTGTGTAATATTTGTTACCAAAATTATTGTACCACTAACAATTTTCTGCAGATCCGCCTGCCTCAGAATTTAAATTCCAAAACCCAGTTACATAATAGACCGTGGATCTGTGTGATCCGTCAATGAAGGGATCGTGAAGCGTGGCTCGTGTATTGTGCTCGACCGAACCAGTGTCTTAAATAATCGCAGTATGTGATAGTCAGACAGCTGGACTCTTGCTCCATTTAAGTGTTACTGCGGCTTTAAATGCAAATTACTAGCATTTAAAACACATCATCGTTAGGCAGGTTATCTAAAGACTTAATTATTATAGGACCCGTATTTAAACAATTAATTAGTATTCTGTACCCAATTAATAGAGCCACACCTATGTACTGTAGATAGGTTTATAAAATGATATATCTGAATATTTCATGTTTGGAATCCTTTTGAAATTATCTGGCATTTTCATGATGATGTGAATTTTCATAAACACTATTATTGAAGTTGACTTAATAAGAGAAGCCTTAAGAGGTTTAACTTGACGTGAACCTTCTATAATGGGTAAGTCTGGATAGTCTAGTGGGCAATTACTTCTACTTCTAGTATTGATCCACTTAATGATTGCCTGAGTTCGGTCAAAAACACATTTCAGAAAGTAGCAGCCGTGGTTGGTTGTGGAAATAATTATCAATGATGTGTTTTTTTTAACTACTATCAATACATTATAACTTTTTTGTAATTACTGCAATGGGAACCGCCAACATCAGTGATCTGTACTGAGCAGTTTATTGCTAACTACCAATGAACCACGAGCTATACAGACAAACATACAGAAGTATGTTACGTAAGTGGTGCTTTTTTCAAATCATATTACTTGTCTAAACTAGAAGTGTCCCGCAGCGCCAGCCATGTGAAGAATTTACATTTCGAAATAATTAGATAGTTTAGTTTTAACTTAAATCAATGGATATTTGAACAGTTTTAGACATACTTGTGTGGGTTCCTTATCTACTCATTAAATAAGTCGGCTCATAGAAGAGATAAGCGAGCTGTAGGAGTGGCATATATTAGCTCGTCTCGTACAACACCACGCAGATACCAGGTAGAGTGGAGAGATAGTGGAGTATTTATTTTACCTAGGTGTTAATAGTAAGAGAACTGCCACCCAAGACAGACGTGTGTTTGCCTGTTCTGGTGTTTGTCATTCTGTTAGTAGGTGAGTAATATGTTTTTATTTTCACGGATGACTTTAAAAAGTATCATATTTAGTCTTGATTCTTAAGTATCCTGGTGGTTCAGTGGTCGAGCATCCTTCTGCATCAAGAAGTCGGGAGTTCAAATCCTGGCTCAAACTAATGACTTTTCCAAATTATTTTTGGAAGTTATGTGTGAACGTTGACTGAAAACTTTGTGCGCGGTATGACAATACAGCTGTTCTATTTGGGAGTCAAAGATAACGGCGCGACGAGGCATAACAGCCGCTGCCTACACCTTCGGGTAGAAAAGTTATCTTATGTTGAGTTTCTAATCAAATTAAATAGCAGTGCTTTTGGTCGATTTCGTAATTGACTACTGGATCCAGTGAAATTAAGGGAAGCTATTTATAATAATAATATATTAATGATACATTTATAAGCTAAACATTCATATTAATATCAATTTTGCGTGATAAAGTAAAACTGTAGCGTGACAAAGTGTACAAAACATCGACACACAGCGAGCATCGTTTGTAGCTAGCTTTAATAAAATGTCGCTGAAGAAAACGCAAATAAAAGTTAGAGAATCGCAATGTTTCAAGCTATTGATACACGCTCTAGAATTACCGGAAAAGTTCGCTAATGGTGTTTAGCTTTTAACGGACTTTGATATTTCGCTATATAAAGATTCATTAAAACTTTTCACACGAATAAACTTGGTTAGTTTGTGTCTATATCTGTCCGTGGCAAATTTATAAGGTGTATGACATTAATCTCGGCTTTGTAATATTAATCATCTAACATAAGTAGAATTTTATTTTTATTAATTCTGAAAAATAAAGCTAAGCAACTCCTATAACTCTGGTGGATCCTGAAGTAATTAAGTATAATCCCGCATAATCTCCCAAATTCAAGAACGAATACCCTGTATTTAGCCTCCACTCTGATTATGATGAGCTCCAACATTACTAAATAATGTTTTTTTTTTACTGCGAATTTAATTAATTAGAGAATGCGAAGGCTGGAGGGGAGCGAAAATGAGAGGGAAGGGATATGTCCAATTAAATTTATAATATAATTTATACAAATGAATTTTTAATCTTACGAAAGAATATGGTATCGAAGTTTGTTCTGCTGTTCTCATTATTTTTAAATATGATTTCGGTGGTTAGCACAGCGAGCTAATGTTGCCTGCGATTAGTAAATGTGTGGAAGTATCAATATAGGTACCTTCTTACTTTCAACGGAACAAAGAAACCGATAATTTAATATCGAACTTTAGTCAATACTAATTTATGTTCGATATTAAATTGTTGGTATCCTTGTTCAGCCAATAGGAATTTCCGTGATTACAATATTGTTATCAATAATTTGTTAACAGATATCTGCACTTCAGCCTGCTTTGAAAAGCTTCCTCTGTGCGAACGCTGTCAGTTAGACTCTGACAAACGAGGCACGGATTTTCCTACATAAGCAGGTAATAAATAATAGTTTAAAAAAACTAAAAAACACGCTTTTTATAGAAAACCGAACTAAAAAATACAAAATAAATTTTAATGAATTTAAATTAAGAAAATAGTGTTAAAAATTTCAATGAATATAAATTAATAATAGCGTGAATAAAAAAAAAAAAATTATTTAAAAAAAAGCGTGGGGTGCATGGTGTCAATAGTTATAAATATTTTATTGACAGATATGAGTAGAGTGATTATCATTTCGATAATATCTTAAAAAGCACCCCACGCTTTTTTTAAAATAAAATATTTTTTTTTTATTCACACTATTATTAATTTATATTGTTTTTTTTTATTGAAATTTTTAACACTATTTTCTTAATTTAAATCCATTAAAATTTATTTTCTATTTTTTAGTTCGGTTTTCTATAAAAAGCGTGTTTTTTAGTTTTTTTAAACTATTATTTATTTTATATTTTTTAGTTCGGTTTTCTATAACAAGCGCGTTTCTTAGTTTTTTAAACTATTGCTTAACTATCTTAAAGCGTGCTAACAACGGATATCAAAACCGAATTTGAGGAATAGCGCCATCTGTGACTTATACAAGGAACTCGTTTCAAGTTGATAACGTAGACTTTCCGCTGATTGCCACTAGATGGTGCGAGAAGTGAACTATGAACACTAAAAAATCGGTTACAAACAAACATACAAACATACAGGTGAAGCTAATAAAAAGCTAATAAAAAGGGTATAATTATTATTTATTTCATTACAAGATAACATCGTTCAAGGTGGGCATCAAGACCTGACTATCTCAGAGAGATGCTGAGTTAGAGTTTGTACATACATAACTTCACGCAAAATGCCTTGCGGGATAGTCAGAGAGAACGGAACATTATAGGGCACGATTTTTACACGCCTTACTCGCTTCTTTGACTTTTGTGACTCTTTCCATACACGCGCGACAGAGTTTGTATAGGTAATAAAAGAAACGCCTTTGTAGTCTAGTATATTTGTGGAAATAGTTACGAATGAATTGACGTTGCCCGAAATATTCTTGATCAGAATTTTTTCTCTATTCTTGATAAAAAATGATGAAACATCTCGGCAGAGTTTGTTCGTGAATACGCGTTTTTGTTTTGGAATTTGTCCAATAAATAGTAGAGACTTGACACTTTTACAGCCAACATTGTTGTCCGCAAAATACATTGCTAATGTTTGAACCTCGACACTCGACCTACTTCTGTGTGTTCAAATAATATTCATATTTCATTTATTAGTCTTATTTGCTGACTTCAAAAGGAGGTATTTATATTCAAACAGCACTTTTCGCAACTTCATTGAGGTTTTTTCTAGTATTTTTACCGCTTGTAGAACCATATATAAATTCTGAAATCTGGTCGTTGAGAATGATTTTCTTTTGTAGATTTACTAAAACTGTTACCAACGGCTCCAATAACAAAAGCATAACCTTTCTGGCTGTCATTTAAATAATAGAGATATATGACTGAATTATAAAGTAGTTTTATTAGGTTGTAAATACCTTCCTTGCATTAAGTTCGCGTGAACAAGAAATCGCGAAGTGTTTTGGCGTGGAGCCAGAAGATTCACACGATGTGAATCTTGGGCTGGTGTCAAACGATGGTATTTGTTGACGATAATTGTTGCTTTCTTGCGATATGGGATGTAGCGTCGCATTATATTATTATATATATATATATATAAACATTATATATATATATATATATATATAAACATTCTTTGATTGTGTTAAAATGCAACAATTCGTCAATTTGGAACATGAATAATAATATCTGGGACACAACACACACAGTGCCCTCTAGTTTCAAGTTATGCAACTTAATACTTGTATTATGGATTTTATATATTATTATTTATTTTTGCACTTTCTTTACGTCATTTTTTATTTGAATTTGAAAAATTATATGTTCCAAGAAGAAATATAAAAATGATTTATTTATTTAACTAAGATGACTTACCATTGTTCAGGTGGCGTTATAAAAAGTAAAATCATGAAAGTTGCTGTGGTCACCGGTTCCAATAAAGGTGTTGGCTATGCAACCGTCAAAGGCTTACTTCAGAAATTCGACGGTGCTGTCTTCCTCACATCAAGAGATGAAAACAGAGGAAAGGCTGCCGTCGCCGAACTAAATAAACTTGGATTGTATCCTGAATATCACCAGCTCGACGTGACTGACAGATCAAGTGTTACTAAATTCAGAGATCATGTTAAAGAAAAATATGGTGGCATTGATATTCTTATAAATAACGCAGCCGTAGCCAATCCTACCGATCTTTATAATTCATACGACGAATGCGAGTATGTGGTCAATATTAATTACTTCAGTATTTTAATCATACAAGAGATATTGTTTCCGATTGTGAGAGACAATGGAAGAATATTGAATATATCTAGCGATTGTGGACACTTGAGTAATATTAAAAATAAATACTGGATCGAGAGGCTGTCGAAGAAAGACTTAACAGTTAATGATATTAATGAATTTGTAAATTGGTTCTTGGAACGAGTGAAGAACGACACTTTCGATTACAATGAAATAGCTGATGATGGAACTGTAGCGGCGTATAGAGTAGCAAAAGTTGCTTTAAGTGCCATCACTATGATCCAGCAGAAAGAATTAGCATCAAGAAATATTTCTATAAATTCTATGCATCCAGGTTTGGTACGGACAGACATGACAAACGGAGTCGGCTTCTATAATGCTGATCAAGCAGCTGAAACTCCAATTTACTTAGTACTAGAAGCTCCTGCAACTCTGAAGGGCGCATACGTGTGGTATGATCGTAGAGCGCTGGATTGGTATGACTATAAGGCGGACTACTATTTCAAATCTAAAACTTTGAAACCTGATAATTAATATCAGATTAAGATTGTTGTAACAAACTGAAATTTAGTTTTTATTCATAATACAAATAAAAAATTGTTCTTGAAGCATCTCCGCGCTGAAAAAGTACAACTTTGTAATTCTTATTCACTAAATTTGAAAATATAATATTTGCACGTGCATAAAAATAGAATAAAAATTAAAAAACTGAATTTATATCTTTGTAATATTTAATACAGTACTACAACCTGGCACTAGATGTCTCTGGAAATACAAGTCTCCTTATATACACGTCTAAGATTTTGACAGAAAACTTATATATAAGTTCGCCACCTATTCCATTTGGGACGTAAGTATAGCGGCGAGACGAGGCTTAACCAGCCGCTGCAACCTTAGGGTAGAAGAAGGCGTAAAGTTATGTTATGTTATGTTTAAGAAACTTTCTAAGTTAGCTATTTTATATTATATTTTATATTCTGCTATAATATATATCGAAGACATTAATCAAGAGATACTGTAGGATCCAATTTAATAAAATAATACGATAGATAACAATATTGTTCATTCTGCACTAATCCTAATAAAATAATTCACTATTATTCTGACATTTCACCATCTTCACCAAGCTTTAGTAATGACAACAACCTTTGCCATAACAAATAAATTTACTAGAAATTTTTTAACAGAGGTAGAGCCAAGCAGTTCGCTGCATGAATGGGTCGGTTCGACCAGTGAAATATCACGACCTCTCAGAAGGTCAACGTAAAGTGGATCATTTGGTAAGAGAGGTATCGGAAGTCCACCCCCTTTCCCATCCTTTCCTATCCTACTCCCTTAAAGGTCGGCAACGCAACTGAAACACAAGATGTGTTGCAGGTGTCCATGCGCTGGTTACTTATCATCAGGTGACACGCCCGCTCATTTACCCTTCTATCTCATAAAAAACAAATAAACAACTTGAAATAAGCCTACATACTACGGTACTACATAATACCTACTTGAAAAATAGCTACATATTCAAAATAATAATTTTATTTATTTATTTATTGTACCACCAACCAAGGATATATACTAATACTAGCTGACCCGGCAAACTCTGTTTCGCATCAAAAGTAATAACTGCTGCCCCGCTATGTTAATACTGCAATATCTTCGACAAATTTGAAGTCGATAGCAGCTATAGGTTAAAAATGGGAATTTTCCATTGTTAACACCCCCGCAACCCCCCCTGTGGGTGGAATTTCGTAAAATCCGTTCTTAGCTGACCTCTACTCGGCGAAAGGAATAATCCTACCAAATTTCAAGTCGCTACGCCTTATGGTTCCAGAGATATCGTGATGAGTCAATATATAGGTGGAAATCTCTTATATACTCGTATATAGATAAAAAGTATACATACAATCGTCTCACAATACATACAGTAAGATACAAACAAGCGTATTATCTCAATTACAGGAGGTCACGTCATGCACAATAAATTATACCCAAGCATTAACAAGCATTCAATATTCACACAAACGAATGAATTTACGATGTAAAAATTATAACACACATCCTCTAAAAAAATGTCATAACACAAAAAAGTGATTTTAAGGAAATTGAGATTTACGATTTTATTTTTCGTCGTCTTGTGAATTAGTAACTGTAATTAATTGTGTTTTTATTGATGTGTTAAATGTGTTATATTGATTTAAAATTTATTTAACTTTATGACAGTAAGACAAAAATATTATTTCTCATCTAATAATTTGTTTAATTTTAGGAAAAACCAAAAAAAGTCTTATGTTATGTCACTTTTCTACATTCTGAAAAATATAATTTGAAAATAAAATAATCAAACACATCAACTTTAAGTTTCTAGCATACCTTAGTTAGAAAATAGTGATTATATCTCTGATCATCCATTCACAATATTAAGAAGTAACATTAAATAGTAAATGTGTACTTAAAAAATTGCTTAAATCAGCCTTCATCATTGAATACTTTGTGGTAGTTAATTACGTATAATCTCACTTCTATTCTTCTTACCTTTGTTCTATAAATTATCAAAACTATATATCACTTAACAGACATTATTTTGTCAATAAATGCAAGAACGCCAGTGCCAATTTCATCAGCTCCGCGTGCATCTTGGCCCTCATGCCACAAGTAACATTCAGTATAAACCAATCCAAGTTCGCCTACAGTAAAGTTCATAATATTTAACTTTGATTTATAGTAAAATACGGAAACATCCCCTTTTGGACATTGTAGAACCACCTGCAAATCGTAAACAGCCACAATATAGTCAGGACCTGCCTTCATTTTGTCAGTTTCTTTTTCCTGCCGAGACATAGTTTTTTCTTCTAAGTGCTCCATATACGTTTCACGTATTTTTTCCTTACCCGGTCCATCAGCATTTTCACAACTTTCGCATAATTCACATTTATCTTTCTTTGGAACAAAAAAACTAATATTATATTATTCATTAAATATTTTAGAGTACATTTCATAGTGTGCCGTTTCCCTTCATCGAAACATTTTTTCTTGTAGTCAAAGTGTAGATTAGTCAAACATTTACCCCCGTCAATATATTGCCTACTAGAGTTTTTTTCTGATGTAGTGGCTGTCAATGCGCGGAATCGAATTAATGTGATCTCTAACTGATTGTTTAATAGATTCATCAACTTTCAGGTGGTGACCATGTTTACTTCTTTTATCCAAATCCACTAAACCATTATCTCTTTTGGAAAACACTGTTCTAATAACCCGGTCGTTGACATCCAATGTAGCCATAAAAAAGTTTTTACATACTCGACATCGTCAATAGTCAAATAATAAATATTGTTATAGTGTCGTGGGTTTTCTTTTCCTGTAAAACGAACTTTAGGTATATTGACTTTGGTACAGTTATTAGTAAAATTTCGTTGATGATTTATATCTCCAAGTTTCCAAAATTTATTAAATAATTTTTGCCTCGCACCTTCATTTATTTTTTGCGTGCATTGAATTTTGCATTTATCACCGCAAGGTGGTTTTAGAGATCTTGCTCGTATGATTTTTTTGTTTTAGATCTAGATACGTAAGCTTTACCAGTGTTCCTCAATATTTTTGCCTTATTACTTAGCCACTCATCGCGTCTTGCCAACCGCTTCTTCCCTCTCTTAATTTCGATTTCATTTTGTTCATGTATTGATTTATCATTTGGTTGAGCGTCTTCTGTAACACGGTCAAACTCTCAGTTGATGTATTCTGGGTGTTCACCTCATTTAGAACGGATTCTACTCTATTTTCTTCTATTTCTTGCGATTCATAAATAGTTGTTCGTTGTTCTTCCTGCGCATCCTTAGTGAAAGTACGCGAACTTGAAGAGCTTGAAGAACTTGAAGAAGTTGAAGAACTTAAAGAACTAGACGATGATGAGCTTGAAGAGCTCGATCTATAGAGTAGATCCTTCACAGAATCGTCATCATTTTCCGAAAATTCAGTCTCTGTTGGTTCGTCAAGAGTTTTGTAGCTGCAATGAGGTTCATTCTCCATTGCACTATCGGCAGCTGCATTAGCTTTAGTTGAAACGGAAGTATACTCTTGAAGTACAGTGATCTACGGTTAAAGAATATCGAATATGTAACTATAGCAGTTTCAATTACAAGAAAATGATATAATTTAGATGATATACCTCATCATTAGCCCTTTTGAGGTCCACTGCTGGACATAGGCCTCCCCCATAGAGCGCCACAACTGCCGGTCCGCTCAATCATGGGGGGATTTTGCCATAATCGCCACGCTTGGCAGGCAGGTTGGCGATCGCAGTAGGCTGTATTGTCTTAAGAGAGAATGCTGCTGCCCATTCTTCTAGCTTTTCCCTTAGTCGCCTTTTTCGACACCCACGGGAAGAGATGGGGTGGCGGTATTCTAAGCCGGCGCCACACAGCATGATATACCTACTTGTTATTTATTATTTATTAGGTCAAGTATACTTTGTAGCACTGTAGTTTATATTAGTTTGTATTATTCGTCAATTCAAACTTACCGGGTACCATTTTTTCTTCATTGTATGTTATTTCTTTATTAGTTACAAGTTGCAACAATTTTCCAGCTCGGCTATCTTTGAATTTGTCACTCATCGTGATATCCTGAAATTAAATTCATTATTACTCATAAAAATAAAATACATTAATGGAATAAATGGTCATAAGTTATAATGTAACAGTAAAATATAAAGAACTTATGACGTTGGAATGTAAAATACAGTCACATCATGTTTAAGACACTGAACACAGAACAGAAAATTGTAAAAAACTGTCACAATATGTGTTATGACCGTTTATTAGAGGAAAGTCATATGCAAATGGTGTTAATTTTTGTATAAAACAGTCATAATCTATGATGTCAAATTAATGTGAAATAATTATTATTGATAAAACAGTCCTATTACATCTTATGACTATTTTTTACAGATAAAATATATAATCAATTAAGGAAATTTACCTTCAATACAGTCGTATTACAGGTTATGGCGGTTTACACCAGCACCGACATGCGTGCACCTGCAAACACTAATAAGGCACTGTTCTAGATTAATCCCGCGTCAAAGTAGCTCCGAACAAATGAGACACTAGCGCCCTCAGACCGTTAATTTTGTAATGGCGTTTTTTCATAATATATCGAAGAAAAAATTAAATGTTTCTTTATTATTACTTCGTTATCGACGTTTTTTGTGTTATGAAACTTTTTTAGAGGACGTGTGATTAGTAAAACATCATGCACACTTAGTAAGAAATAGTTTGTAATTATATAAATTAATTATTTTAACAATCAAACATTTCACTTTCCTTCAGCGGACTTTTACAATTAAGTTTCTCTTATTTTATTAATTTTACTTAGAACGAGTGGATATTACTTAGTAGAACGATATTAATCATGGAAATATTTATCAATATCAATGCAGCATCAGTATTCATTTATTTATTTCTTATATTTGCGCGAATCACATTTATAACATTGAAACAACTTTTACGGATTATATCGCGTTTATTTAGATCTTTTTTTTGTTCATTACTCGTGAAAATGATCTCTGTAAAGAGTTCGAAACGTCAATGCTATCAGTATTTATTCTAAAATTTAAGCAATAGCAGGTAACATCAACAAAACAGTTATAATAAGCATTATATTATCATAATAAATCAATATAATAATAAAGCTATTAAGTGTTATTGTTTTAAAATTTTGAGATCAAATTCCGCTAGATTTATAGTACATTGTAAATCCGCACGAGGGCGTTAACAGCGCTAAACGATTAGATGTTCCAGTTCAAAAAATCCTATCGGTGGCGACAGATTCTAAATGCTAAGGGCTATCATCTCAAAGAGTGTGTCTTAACTTAGTCAGCAATTATTCAAGAAAAGCCCTGAACAATAACAACATGTTTCATTTTCTCTTTACTTGTTTTATTGAACACAGCTTATTTTTTAAATGTAATTATGTACGACACAGTTGTTATAGAAGTTTTATTACATTCTATTTACATGATATTTTTCATTTTCATGAAGTTAATGAGTTGATAAAAAATATTGATCGAAAATATTTGTTTAAATTGCATGCTATAAAGGGCCAGGATCATCTATATTACATGCACAATGTATATAGGATACTTAATTGGATGAAAATTAATATTATTATATTTAAAATCTCTTCGTAAATAGGCCATTATTTCTCGTAAAAAATACAAATATGAAAATGGTCATTGTGGGTTATCCCTAAGAGATTGTAAGGGATACTACACCTCGTGGCACGTGCATGTACGTGCCATCAATAGTATATAACCACTGTACGCACAGTATGCGGCAGTGGTCGGCGTGTAATGATAAAGATTTGTCATTGGCACAAATAAATATAATAAGACTACAAAAAAAAAAACCCGATACGATATGATGTGTAAGAAACGTTGAAGATGCGAGACGAGACGAGGAATCACAGAGGCGCCAAATACAGAAGAAATAATAAGGAAGCTGAGTTCCCGTAACGAAGACACGGAACGAGCGCAAAGCGGCCGGTCGCAACAGAAGGTTTAGCCACCGCCGCTCACGTTCCAACTCTCGCAGCCACACGCGTACACTCCAGAAATCCAAAAGCCAAGATTAGGTATGTCAGTATCACGTAAGCAACATGCTTATAGATATGTGCCACCCTTAGCCGGGAGAAGGCTGCAGGAAAACTAGGTGTGGCGGTATACATGTAGCAGAGGCGGATATCTCCGCGCGCCAGACGTTTACCGCCCGATAAATTCATTTGTGTTTAAACAAAATTCGCTGCTATCCAGGAATTAGAGATACGTAGACCGTCAAGAAGTCTATGATAGATAGATCTACACCTTGTACTTAAAAATTGGGAAATACGTCATTGTAGAGAGTATAGACAATTAAACGCGGCTACTATACCGGATTTGCATAATTGTTAAAAACACGTAATTATAAGGTGAACACTGTAATGAATATCATATTAACATTGACATTGCGACCTGGTTTCCGTATCACCGAGGTATGGACAAATATTTATTGTAAAATCACGTTTTTGCCAATTAAGCATTATATGTAATTATTGTATTAATCTTGTTTATTAACATGAACATGTAAACATATTATGTACTGTACTGTGTAACTATAGGATTTATTATTTTTTTACTTTTGTGATCAATTTTAAGGATTTTTTTTTTTCAACTAAGGGGGGAATGGTGTAAGGGATACTACACCTCGTGGCACGTACATGTACGTGCTATCAATAGTATATAACCACTGTACGCACAGTATGCTGTAGTGGTCGGTGTGCAGCGACACACAGTTGTCGCTGACACGAATAAAGATGACAAGATAGTAATCACTTCTTTCATTAATCGGCCACTCACCAAACCATCTTGAAGAGTCACCACCATGGAGAATCACCGACTCATGAAATAACATCCATCGCCACCGGTAACGTCTTCCGTTACTAGATAGACATATGCCTGCGCGGACTTTTTTGTAGACCTTTTAAAGGTGTATAATAATGTAGTACGTTGTTTTGATGTATCACTTAGGGTTTAGGCAGCGTTTGCGATTAAAGTTCTAAATGTTGAAAATTATCACTTTTTTTACTACACTATACGTGAATTATAGATTAAAACCACCCCGTTGACACCCTCTAACTATTAAAAAAAAACCGCATCGAAATCCGTTGCGTAGTTTTAAAGATATGCACATATAAGGGATAGACCGCGAAAAGTGACTTTGTGTTATACTATGTAATGATTTATAGCTAGACTAAGTATTTTATTACAATAACATAGAGAGTCAGCTGCTGCCTACACTTTTGGGTAGGAAAAGGCATGAAGTTATGTTATATTTTGATATGTGGTAGTCGATCAACTTAGAAAAATGGACGTCGACAAGGAAAAAAAACACACGCAATAATTACGGATAGTTATTCTACTAAATATAGAACTAATATCTTGACGTTACTTTACATACAAGGTCAAATTATAAATACCAATGACGCAATCAGTCCGTATACACATACTTCGACAGTCGCTCTAGTGATAAACACGGTTGATTACATTGCTTTAAACTATTAAAGTAGAAAAATAAATATAATATAAAATTAAATCACAGATTATTTGAACCGTTGTAGTACTTACTTATCGTGTACGGGTGAGTCCAGCACCTGGAGATAAATTGTGTGGCCAGTGCAAATACGTATCACCAAGTAAATTATTTTAGCACCAGTATTAGATATTATGGCCAAAGTGGCTGTGGTCACCGGCGCGAATAAAGGCCTCGGTTTCGGTATTGTGAAAGGCCTGCTTAAGAAATTTGATGGAGTGGTTTATCTCACCTCTCGTGATGTTGGAAGAGGAGAGGCTGCTGTGGCTAAGTTAAGCGAACTCGGTTTAAAGCCAGTATATCATCAACTGGACGTGAGTGACAGAGACAGCATCATAAGATTTAGAGATCACTTACTGAAGAAACACGGAGGTATTGATATACTAGTTAATAATGCAGCCATTGCCTTTACATTATCAATATTTGATAAATACGAAGATTGTAAACACATTGTGAAAAATAATTATTTCAGCATTTTGCGTATCCAAGAATTGCTGTATCCTTTGATACGAAACAACGGACGCATTTTAAATATATCTAGTGACTGTGGCCATTTAAGTAATATAAAGAATGATCACTGGATACAGACACTTTCGAAAGAAGATTTAACGGTGAAAGATATCAATGAATTTGTGAACTGGTTTTTAGAAGGAGTTAAGAATAAAACGTTCAATTATGACGACATAGCTGATAAAGGGACAATACCAGCATACAGAATTTCTAAAGTAGCTTTATCTGCTATCACAATGATTCAGCAAAAGGAATTAGAGTCGAAGAATATTTCTGTTAATTCTTTACATCCAGGTTATGTGCAAACAGACATGACTGGTGGAAATGGCTTCCTCGACGTAGATCAGGCTGCCGACACTCCTCTTTATCTGTTGTTGGAAGCTCCTCAAAGTCTAAAAGGCGCTTATGTATGGCACGATCGTAGGATTGTGGATTGGTATGATTACAAAGCTGACTATTTCTTTAAAGTGACTAATATTTTGAGTTCAAATTATTTAGTATTATTATTTTATTTACAAATCGTTTATAATTATTGTTTTAAATTTAGGTTAACTGATAGGAATAGAATGATTGTACAGATTTGTATATCAGTTATAACATTATCAATTTTATCTTTTATATTATTTTAATCATTCACGTAATGTTGTAAAATTTGATATTAGTAAAACATATCGTTTACAAAAATATATCTTGTTTAAAACCCGCTCTTGGAAAAAGCACAGTGTTACGGGGGATAGGCTTCTAATATATAAAATTCTCGAGTCTAGATGTTCGTAATTGAACTCCTCCGAAACGGCTTGACCGATTCTCATGAAATTTTATGTGCGTGTCGGGTAGGTCTGAGAATAGGACAAAATCTATTTTTCATCCCCCTAAATCACAAGGGTAGCCCACCCCTCAATTTTTTTTTTTAATTTTTCGACATATTTCTGTTTCTTATTTTTTTTATAAAACGGGATACAAAAATACACGCAACCCTAAATTTTCAACCCCCTACGATCAACCCCTATTTTTAAAATTTTATTTTTCGGCAAGACAACGTTTGCTGGGTCAGCTAGTAGATATATTTAAATAATAAGAATGTTCTTTTAGTTACAGATTGTATATTAGATAGTTGTAAGTATTAGGTAACATAGATGAGAAAGAGAAAAAAAGAAAGAATACAGCAAGAGTAATTATAGTTTAAGTAATCTCAGGGAGTAGGTTGTAGTAGAAACAAAGGGTCAATCTGCTTTCTCCCACTAAGTCAGTTATTAGTGAGCGTCACTGGCCTTAGGGCTGGCAGTAGCGAGGCAGGGCGTAGTCCGGTCAGCTCTGGTACGGTCCCACCGAGTTGAGGTTGTCTGGCCCTGCAGTAGAAGCTGGTAGACGTCTGGGTGTAGACCTTGCAGTAAGAGCTGGTAGATGTCAGGGTGTAGATCCTGCAGTAGGAGCTGGTAGATGTCAGGGTGTACACCCTGCAGTAAGACCCTGGAATGCGACAAGTCACCAAAATTACACTCTATTCGCTCGATCCGTTGCCGACCTTTGACCGTACGGTTTCATCGCACGCTCGGGACCGAGAACAGTTACACTTCTATCTTTTTAACACTATGATAGCTACAATTAGTTAACAGTGGCAACTCACCCTTAAGGCCTTACACCTAAGCCTAATGTCGCAGATCAGTCTATCCGACGTCCGCCGTCGGCAGTGTGCCTGCGAGGTGTTGGCGAGGCGACGGCGTACGGATTCCGGAGTGGGAGTGAGTCACAGGCTTTTGGAATTATTCCATAAAGTAGGATTTTAATTTACTAGTTTATTTATTATTAAGGTTTTATAACATAACATAACTTCACGCCTTTTGTTACCCGAAGGTGTAGGCAGCGGCTGTTAAGCCTAGTCTCGCCGTTATGTTTACGTCCCAAATGGAATAGGTGGCGAACCTATTGGCATACCGGGCACAAAGTTTTCAGTCATCGATATTTATGACACATAATTTCCGAAAAACAATTTCGAGAGTCGCTGGTGTGAGCCAGTGTCAGGAATCGAACCCGTACCTCTGGATCAGAAGCCGTGTGCTCGACCACTACGCCACCGAGACTGTTAATATATGTTTAATATATGTTTTATTTTATTATGGAATTTAATTAGTTCTAATTTGATTGTTGACGAAGACGTAGCTATGGCTTAACCGTCGTTACAAATAAAATCCATAGATGTCGCTACTAGGTTGCTACCATTGATGATTCTGTCATAATATCGTATTATATCGACAGATGTCGCTCCAATGCAGTATTTCAGGGCGTTACTTGCATTAACGTGACAACAGGACTATGTATTTCTAAGATTTTCGCGAATCCCACTCATTGATTAAAACAACTTTCAGGATTATATCGCGTTTATTTATTATTCATTTATTTCCCGACGTTTTGAACTCTTTACAGAGATCATTTTCACGAGTGACGAACAAAAAGATGGCAGCTGTTCAAAAGCTATCTTCATTGATACAGAGAGCACCCACTTTTTGGAAATAAAAATCAAAAGTTGATGTCAAAAATATGATTTTTACTATTGGTAACCCACATCAGACCATGAGAACAAAAGTTAAATACTTATTTATAAGATGCATTAATATATCCTGCTTCTAAAGATCCTTTGTTGTATGATTTAATAAGTAAAAGTTGTTATTATTAAATTATTACAAATTATCTTATTTTCTAAGTTGGTTGAGATTAAAGTATAACTATTATTAAATATTCATTGATTTAAATTAAAAGGTAAAGTGTTTATTAAAAATCTACCACTGGGTCAAAAACGCGGCCAGTCCTGAGAAAGACCCAGCAAGAAAACTCAGCGGCTGTTCTGCAAAACTGATTAGATATTATTTCATTTTGAACGGGCTATTGATATTGCTATTATTTATAAAGTTTTTGAGAAAAAGAAAGGGACTTGGTTTCTAGGTTAATAAAAATTAAATTAAAATTATTTTGTTTTGATTAAATACTGCACTACTCAAAATTCTACATTATTTTGGTTCTTGATGTGGGTCTGACCTGCAAACTATACTAATAGTATCTCGCTGTCTTGAGCTGTTTGATTGTGGGCTAAGTTTGATGAGACTTATGACTGGGTTCCAGCTAGGTGATAGTTTCCAGCCATCTTCTCTATTGAAATTCTTTGGATGTTTTTTGATTTCAATAGCCTCGCGTATCATCCTGGGACGATAATGTTGTTCTTTGGCGAGGATTTGTGGTTTGTCAAACCTGATGTAGTGTTTTGAGCCCGTCCTACAGTGTTCACAAACAGCAGACTTTTTATAGCGGTTGTGCTTGTGTGTGCGTGTGAAAATGATCTCTGTAAAGAGTTCGAAACGTCGGGAAATAAATATAAATGAATAATAAATAAACGCGATATAATCCTGAAAGTTGTTTTAATCAACAGGACTATGATTTTCTTGCCATAACAGAGAATAGCAGTCTCGCAAAAATTACAAAAAATACATTATTTCATACGTTTAAAAGTCTACCAATTTTTACTACTTACTACTACTTTTAAGTTACTTAAATATTGATAAAACAAACCATATATTTTTTATATAAATCACCTATTGAATTCTAAGATGCATTTTTTACTGAATGGGTATGTGTGTACAGATATAAAAGCTTGTTATTATTCATTTGATGACGATCACTGCTGATTATCTTCTTAACGAGATAGCGACGTACTATAATATTGTGTCATAGTACTTACACAGTACCTAGCTTTAATTATTACTTACTTATATAATTACACAGTAATTAAAATAAAGAACTGTCTCGCCTACACTGCTGCAATAATTAAAAACTTAACAGAACAATATTCCATATTCATATCGCTGTTAATAAAATCGTACACATTATATGTATTACGAACGATCCGTTTCGTGTCTGCAAGTTTTATTATAACAATAACAGTGAAAGACTACGACCTGTCAGAATTTCAACGTAAAGTGATCTATTCCGCGTTTCTTCCAGTGAGAGAGAAACCCTAAGGCTCAACCCATTCCCTTTTTCCGTCCTACCCCTTTTCCAACCCCTTCCCTAACCTATTTTAAAGATCAACAACTCTCACTGTAACAGTCTACTTTGGAGGTGACCATGGGAGCCGTTAGTTGCTTACCATCAGGTGATACGCCTGCTCGTTTTCCCCTCCTTTTTCCATTCCTTTCTCCTCAACCAATTACATCAGGCACTCGCCATCTTATCGTCTCCCCGCGCTCTTCAATGATAAGTTTGCAGCCTTGGATTTATTCCACGTTTCGCGAAATGCCTTTAAAACAAACTTAATGAAACATTTTCTCACCGACGGTAATGAAGCTGATTAAAACACACACACACACACACACACACACACACACGCATACACCTGGCCACTATACACACATACACCCGTCCACCATAACGACAATATAACTTCATCTATTACTGCGCATTCACGACTACGTACAGACACTGTGCAATAATGTTATAAATAATTTTAATGTAAACTTCGTCATTGACGTGACAATTTATTTTGTATTGAATATAATGTTTGTATAATATTGTAAGCTGTGAAGTTTCAGAATAAATAAATAAATAAAAAAAAAAATGTAATAAAGTAATCAAGATTTGGTCTCGGTGGTCCAGTGGTCGAGCACACGGCTTCTGATCCAGAGGTCCGAGTTCTAATCCTGATCCTATGTGAGCTACACCAATGACTTTTCGAAATTGTTTTCGGAAGTTAAGTGTGATAAATATCGATGACTGAAAACTTTGTGCCCGGTATTCCAATAGGTTCGCCACCTATTCCATTTGGGAGGTAAACATAACGGCGAGACAATGCTTAACAGCCGCTGCCAACACCTAACAAAAGATAAGTGAAATTATGTTATGTACTCAAGGTTAATAATGGCGCCAAATTCACCTAAACCTTGAAACGAACAACTTGTGTATAATACTTACAGCTGTTCCTGTGTGGACCTTTGCAGCCGGCTCATCCCTTGCCTTAGAAGATTATAATTTCAGCAAGTAGATAATATGTTTGCACTTAATGTTAGTTAATGGAGCAATATAACTGACGAAGCATTAACTTAATTACTTCTTGTTAGTTGGCGACTCCCGTAACGGCAGCCTCTAAGTTTCTAAGTCTTCTCTGGACACCCAGGGTTGATACTATTTTTATTTTGTTAAAATGATTTTATAATAATATGTACTATTAATGGAGCACAAATTTTCTGAATCGGAAAGTCTCAGGTTCCGATCCGTAGTGTAAAACCTCTTTTTTCGGAATTCTGTCCGATAATTGTGCGTGGTAATATCAATCATAATATTGTACCCAGATGTATAGTAGAAGGTTCCAACATGTTTGGTACAGTATGCCAAGTAAGTGTGTCAAGTATGGAAGACGTCACTTGGGGCGTTCAATTGTTTTTACCTACACTGCATAGCATTGGCGTGAAACAGCAATACTGTTTCACGCCAATGCGTGTGCCAATTGGCGTGAAACAGTATTGTGTTATATTTTGCCAAGGACAAAATTACTAATATTATTCTAGAGGACATTAAAAACTTTTAAAGTATAACTGGTACATAACAGTTATACTTTAAAAGTTTTTAATGTCCTCTGTAATCTTCATTTGTATTGTAAATAAAAAACTCACCTACGAGTATGTACATCATACTAATATTACAAATGCGAAAGTAAGCTTGTTTGTTACCTTTTCACGCAAAAACTACACAGCCATTATTATAAAACTTAGAGGTATTAGAAGTAGCAAAAGAAAATATTCAAACTTAACAAAGGATAATGGGAATTGCATATCTTGGATGCGCATTTAGCAGGGATGGAAGGTATCTGCATCGCGGTTGTAGAAAGATGAGTGGCTTTACGAAATATTGTAAATGGAGCGTTGGGCAGATTCCTGGGCGCAAATAACGTTAACAGAAAAGTCTATCTAGCATTTCACAATGCGGTACTGATCCCAACGCTTACTTATTGAAGCGAGAGTTGGGTATGGCAGAGAGAGCATAAAATTAGAATAAATGGTCGAAATGAGGGCACTGCGAAAAATGTGCGGAGTGACTCTCGCTGACCGTCTCGTTAACAAGGTCGTTGGCATGAAAATTGGATTAAAAGAGAGTGTCGGTGTAAAAGTAAGAAAGGGCATGCTGCGACTGAGGCGTATAAAAATCGTGCCTAATGGCGCTCTGTTCTCTCTGCCTACCCTGCAAGGGATTTGGCGTGAACTTGTGTATGTGTAACACCATTTAGCCTTTGATTTATCAGTGTATAACAAAACGCATTCTCATTCTTTTGCCGTCGTGCGGAACAACATTCACTGGGTCCGGTCACTTGGAATCCAATACAGATATTTTCGGCAGCCCTAACTAGATACATACTGATTTAATATTTTAAAGGAGAACTACAGGGTTACACAAGTTTCAAGCACAGCTCAGTAACCTTGAATTTATTATAGAGACATCAAACTGCGTTTGAATTATATACAGTGTTTAATAAATTATCATGCGTGTAACGATGTTTATTATTTGTTTCGAATCGTATTGTATTCACATCTATCGAGCTTAGTCTAACAATATTGTAATATGAAGTCAGAATAATAACAGCTAGTGTCTAAGTCTCGGTGATCCGATGGTCGAGCTTCCTGCTTCTGATTGTGAAGTCGTGGGATCGTTTTCAGGCACATACTAATGATTTCTCGGAATTATTTCCTGATGTTATGTATGATAAATATCTCTTTGACAGTTTTGTGGCCGGTGTATGGCAATATGCTTCGGCATCTATATCGAATCGAGGCTTAACAGCGCGCAACGGCTGCCCACACGTTTAGGTACTTAAAGGCGTATATTTATGTAGTTTATATAGTAAACAACGGATAAGAGTTTATTTATATAAAATGTTCAACGGGATGTCCGTGACTGAACTGAACGCAAACATGTCGGAAATATCAAAACATTAAAATATTTATCATAGGATTATAAATTAGGCTTTGTGTACACGGATGTTATACATAAGATTACTTTGTCAAGAGCTGTAACTAACTACTAATAAGCTAACTCAACTACTTATAAGCTGTTTGTTCTTGCGCGAAGATTATCCGTGAACAACATTCTCTTGGGCAACTTCGGGCATCGTATTTTCGTCCAAGTTCTGTTTCAAAACAAGCTAGTAATATTCGCAGTTCCGTAAATTAATTTTACTTGAGCTCGTACTGATAAAAATGCTACCGATAATATAACCCACACACAAAACCACAAATTTATTTATTTTACTTGATTTACTTACGAATCTTTTAGTGTATATAAATTTAAAAATTCTAATTTCTTTCTTACTTTTTAAATTAACACTTGTTTTCAGAGTGTTTTTTCTACACTACACACTTATAATATATTTAGTGTTATATGTGATAGTAGTTATTCCATTTTAGAGAAAAAATTCAAAATATATATTATATGAATAAATTGTAGAATATTGCAAAGCAGACAACAACATTAGGGTAACTATTTACAGTTTCCTCTTTATAGCCACACATGGAACATAATTCTTTTCTTTAGAAATAGTATAATGTAGTAAAGAAAAGGGGATAATTTTCGGCATTTAGCACTTTAATTGCAAACGCTGGCTGAACCTGGCTGTGAAATCAAAACAAAGTACTGTAATAATATACACTTTCAGAAGGTCTACAAAAAGGTCCTATATGTCATATGGCGATGGCATATATCTATCTCTAAGGGATAACCCACAATGATCATTTTTATTTCTTTACTTTTTACGAGAAATAGTAGCTTAATTACGAAGTGAATTTGAACATTAGGCCCGCGGTGCTAAAAGGGGATTTGCTCGAGCGGCACAGAGACCTTTTGGGTTACTAAACTTACATGATAAGTAGAACAAATGTCATACAATACAAACCTTGTCATCGGTGGGGTTTCATCCTTTTCAGCTTACGAGGACTAGACAAACTGGAGCACGTAAAATTTTCTAAGGGAGTGTTAAAATAAATAAAAAAGGGAGTATTTAATGTTATAAAAAAGGGAGTGTTAAGTGCACCTAAAGAATGCTCTAATTTAATAATCTGACGAGCAAACTTGCTGCTGTTATTATAAACTGCACTAAAAATCGCCACTTTATAATACTAAAGCGCGACAGATTAAGATAAATATGGTTCATCTTTATATTCTTAACGTGCTGTTTGCACGACAATATTACCCTTGATTCGTCTAATCTTATAAAAAAATCTGATTCGGGAATCCATGATAAGTCACACTTATCTTCATATCATAGTCATCACTCAATATGGTGAAGGTACTTAGCCGGGTACAAGCTATCTTCCTATTTTAATCTGCCTCGCTTTAGGAATTCCCGAAAACCTTTTATGGGCTCCCCTTCTGTTAATTGTCATCCAATTAAGAACCTTAAACAGATTGTGCATTCAATATGAATCAATATGACATTTTCGAACTTCATTCAGCGTGTCGAAGCGTAATGGCCGCTACCTACACCATCGTGACATTAAAGGTGTTAAATCAATACAGTAACTAATTAATGAAATTTCTATGTAATGCCTCATTTACCCAGCATTCTGTTCGCTGTACCCAAGGCAATGTAGCAAACCAGTTTTAATTGGCGAGCTGCTGATACTGTCCTTGTTAATTAATACTGAACCCGACGAGCCTTCACGTTGGCGTTCACTTTGTCACTTATTTGTGAGTAATTGAATTTTACTCATTAAAAACAAATGATACATACACGCTCATTATATTTATGAAAACAATAGCATTTTACTTTATAAATCGTTAGTAAAATTCCGTGATTGGACAAATTCTCTCTGAACTATAGTCTTTCATCAAAACCTCATACTGCATAACCTAATAATTTAATGACCTTTATAAAATTTTCATCACTTCATATTGCAGTGAAAAATAAATTGTGGTAACGTTATTGTTACTTTGTTCTACCAACGTCTCCGGAGTTTGGAACTGGAGCCGCTCCACGTTAGTGATATTGAGAAACAGGTAGATGAATATATTGCTTACAGCGAGTCCTTCTATTTAATTTGGCAATTCCTCTAAAATCATGTACATTTATTTCAAACATTTTGAATTCAAAATCAATCAAATTGTGTGTGATATCGTCACTGTTATACACTGTTATTTATAATTACGAATTAGGTTGTTAAGTCATATACAAGGTGACAGTTTAGTGTCACTCCACATGTCCTGAACATGTTGCCCTCGAATAGATAATACAACTGTTCTACACTCCTGTAACGTCACACTTGACACGCGTGAGTGACGTCACCGCACATTTATAACTCACAGTACCTACTGTCATACAAACAAACACACGCTCACTACCTTTGTAACGGGGTTAGTAAATAGAATGAAATCATTACAAGCCACTCACACAAATATCTACGCGATGTAAGTAGCTAGCTAAGAAAAAAAGTGATCGTCAAAGTGTCATTAAAGCACTTTTTGTCTGCCAGTGTTTATCAATCGACCCTTCGTTAAACATCTCCCACCATCCCCCCACCATCCACCATCTAGTTGTTACAATTGGACCTTTTCGTTCGAACCACAAAAGGTTATTAGCTGAGGCGCCGTTTGCATTTAAACAACCTTTATTAGCAGTTAAGAGAAAATCCTCCATTAATTCTCAGACGTAATCACAGAATTATAAGGAAACGAATTTTTCAACGTTTAGCGCCATCTTGAGTAATCACAGCTAATAAAAGCTATTTATACTTATTTTCAATAAGGTTTTGATTCTGTAATGATGGTTTAACGATCAAAATACATAAATAAGTCTTTGTGAAATTGTTTTATTTAAAAGGAAACTTCATTTCTTCATGATATAATTTTGTCTTTAAATGACACAAGGCGTCAAAGGATTTAACAAAATTGAATTTAATAACTTTCTTTTGTCCTTTGCTTCACCTTTCAATAGTTACTTTAGTATTTAGTGTTATTAATTGTTAACCGTTTTTATTTGAAAAATAATATTTTGCAGATGAGTTTCTTGCCCGATTCTTCTCATGATAGCGCCTACACTTGGCATCGTGCCTCTCGTGGCGATCGCGTACGTACCTATGAATATAAAGAATATAAAAAATTACTTTGAAATTGATGCACATTCTGCCATAGGTACCCAACTCCTTTTCCGTTAATTTGATAATTTTTGTGTTCATTACTGAGTATCAGTAACACATTTAAGTGCCTAATTGTTAATATTACATAAGTTTGTAAATATATTAACAAGAAGACTGCTCTTATGTGCGCTACATCACTTTAAAATATTACTTAGACGCTCAGATACTATAATAGCCACCCTATAATAATATAGACATATAGGCTAGGCTGTCCTTTATTTTTCGAAGTCTAAATTTCTTAACGCATACGTTCTAGTTTTGTTCATTTGTACCTAAAACACAAGAAAATAAATTTTTACCTTGTTTGGAGTATGATAAGTATAACCCGTGCGGACTTGCGTCGAAACATGTTCATACCAGTTGCGCGGGAGTAGTGGCGCGCACTCCCGGTATTTTGTCATTTGTTCCCAGTTATTATCATAGCTAACACCTATTGTTTTATCTTACAAGATGTCAGTGAAATTAAGAAGCCAAAGTATTTTCTTAGTTGGTGATGTAAATTATCAAATAACAGGCGCTAAGTTACCGTCAAACCGTCAAGTTCTTGCAGTGCTGTTTTATAATACTCGCGAAGTTAAATTAACTGTTAGAGAAAGCGCAAATCTTGTCATTCGCGAGTGTATTATTCTGGAAAAAGGCTAGAATCCCAACTAGAGCTTTACCTAACTGTGTAAAAAACTTGTGGATCTTCACTACACTTGGAGAGAGTTGCAAAAAAATTCGAAAAAGTCGAACGATATTTATAAGCGTCGTGGGGAGGACATGAACACGTGGATTCAATCATCAATTTCAATCAAGCTGTAAACTCCACTAACATTAACTAAGTAATATTATATACCACTTGGTACACAACACGACACATATGTCTCGAGTATGATTAATAACGGAAAGTATGATTAGTAAAGTGGCTCGTGCCGTGTTTTGCTCGCTAAAAATGTATCTGGAAGCCCAACTCATTCCTCTCCCCTATCCACCCCACTGGAAAACATTCCCAAGGAGGTTTGACATTATATTTGGTAAATACATACATACACACATAACTTCACGCCAAATCCCTTGCGGGGTAGGCAGAGAGAACAGAGCGCCATAGGGCACGATTCTTGCACGCCTCACTCGCTTCGTTGACATTCATAACTCTTTTCATGCACGCGCGTCGGTTTTTGAGGCTCTTAACGTCACCTTCCTCCAGAACACGTTCTATTTGGTCATGGAATGTGTGTCTTGGTCGTCCTCGACTCCTACATCCATCCGCTTTTGCATTGTATATCTGCTTAGTCAGTCTTGCATCAACCATTCTTTCTACATGTCTGAACCATCGGAGCATGCCCTTTCTTACTTTTATACCTACACTCTCTTTCAAACCAACTTCCTTCCTTACAACCTTGTTTTCTACGCGGTCAACGAGAGTCACTCCGCAGATTTTGCGTAGTGCCCTCATTTCTACCGCGCTTATTCTACTTTCATGCGCACTCTGCCATACCTAGCTCTCGCTTCCATAAGTTAGCGTTGCGATCAGGACTGCATTGTGGATTGCTAGCTGGGCTTTTCTGCTAATGTTTTTTGCGCCCAGGAATCTGCCCAACGCTCCATTTACGCTATTTCCTATCGCCACTCGTCTTTCTACATCCGCGGTGTACCTTCCATCTCTGCTAACAGCGCATCCGAGATATACAGTTTCATTCACCTGTTCCGGCACTACATCATCAACCATGTCCTTGCATCTGTTCTGGATTCCTCCCTTTCAAACACCATAAATTTCGTTTTCGTCGCATTCAACTGCAAGCCTTTAATCATGCAATCATCTTTCATAGTAGTGACTAGTGTTTGCAGGTCCGACGGCGATTCGGCTAGAAGCACGGCGTCATCTGCGTAAAGCAGGCAGCTCACAACTAGGTCACCCATTCGCATCCCTGCATCCATCGATCTCACTCTCTGGAGACAACTGTTCAGGTACAGGATGAACAGTCGAGCGGACAGCTCGCAACCCTGTCTGACGCCGATATTGACGTCAAACCAGGACAAGCCGCCGTCAACATGCACACATGCTGTGCAGCGCTCGTAAGTGGACTGCACAGCGCGCAGCAGTGCCCCGCTCACTCACTCACTCACTCGTTTCTCCACGATGTTGCGGAGAGAAAAAATCTGATCCATGCACCCTCGTCCGCTTCTAAAACCACCCTGAGCCTCCCACAACACTCCATCAGATATCACCCTCATTCTCCTTTCAATAATTTTCCCATACACTTTTGCTGCTAAACTGATCAAACTGATGGCCCTGTAATTGGCGCACTGCATACGTGATCCCTTACCTTTATACAAGGGCACAATGACAGCGCGCCTCCAGTCCATGGGAACCTTACCCGACCTCCAGCACAGATTGCTCAAGGTCAGGAAAGCGTCCCGGACATAGGTTCCACCGTGTTTGATCATTTCAGCAGACATAATATCAATTCCAGCTGCCTTACCATTTTTCATACTTCGTATCGACCATTCAATCTCTTCCATAGTAATGTCCTCGTCAGATGTTGGCGCAGCGGTGTCAGCCGTAGGCTCACTCGCGGCGCCCACATCCGGAACATACTCGTACATTTCCCCAAAATACTCACTCCACCTGCCCAATACATCGCTTGGGTTTGCAAGAATGTCACCAGTCTTAGACATAATTTTGTCCATTCTGGATGTTGACGAAGAACCCCGAGACTTTCTAACTTCCCTCCAGAAGAGTTTGTTATTCGCCTCGAAGTTCTCCGTCAACCTCACTTCCTCATTCGCAACTAGTTTTTCACGCTTCTCTTTCATTAAGGCTTTGGTAACATTCCTGCAGCGGCGGTAGCTCTCATACTTGTTCTCTGTCCTACTATCATTCTGTTTCAAACTTGAGACATAATCTAACCATGCTTTTTTCTTTCTTTCAACGCTGGATTTCACATCCGCGTCCCACCAGGCATCACCTCTCAGAATCTTATGCCTCTTAGCACTACCACATACTTCTTTTGCACTATCCACTATACTATCTTACATTTTTTCCCAGCATTCTTCAACACCTAGGTCAGAAAGACTCGTCTCACTGAGTCTTTTACTGACTAGGTCTACATACATACTCCGTACACTTCCATCTTCTAATTTCTCGCATTTTATCCTTTCAAGCTCTCCGAAATGGGTACGCACTCGCCAGTGTCTCCACTTCTTGAAAAGGCCCACGAAACGGCTTACTACCAGGTAGTGGTCCGTATCAAGAGTGGGGCCTCTGTAGGCTCTTGTATCCCTTAGAGTATTTCGGAGACGACTATCTACCAAAATCAAATCAATCATACTCTTTTGTTCATTCCGTCTCCACGTATACGTGTGAATATCTTTATGACGGAATAATGTGTTAGACACAAGGAGGTTCCGTTCCAGGCGTACGTCCAATATCGGCTTACCAGCATCATTCACTCTCTTGTCACCATTCGGACCAAGGACAGCCTCCAGGCCATCTCTCTTGGTTCCGACCCATCCATTAAGATCACCACACAGAATTATCCTTTCATTTCCCTCAACCAGATCCAGAATATCCCTAACAATTTCCCAAAACTCCTCGAGTTCGCGGGGATCCGCGGAGCTGACGGGAGCATAAGCTGCGACTAGGAAAACTCGCGTGATCCCCAGTTTTATACGAACCCAAAGATGTCTCGGGCCTACCAAGTCATAAGCTTTCACTCCGGAAGCAAATCGGGAGGAGAGAACGACTCCAACACCCCCACTGGCGCGGACGTCCGGGTCCACTCCGGACCATGGGGCTACCATGCAACCGGGGAGGTCCTCGGTCCCTCTCCCCCTCCGCTTTGTCTCCGTCAAACATAAGGCATCCAGGCATCTCTCATTTATTACATCCATCATCTCATTCATCTTTCTTGTCATACTACCTCTGACATTCCACGTGCCTATACGGCACTTCCCTCCCATCGGCCCGCCAGGATTGGTGCTGCGTGAAGGGTGGCGGCCCCCTTCGCCGCATGCGCATGCAGCCGCACCGACGGAGGCTAATCGGTGCCCGTCGCTTCCGGGGCACGCCCTAGCAGCCTGTCCGGCTGAGTTTGCTTCGGTCAAGATTGTGTCCCACTGGGACGGCAGGGGTCGCGACGTGCACGCTCTTGACATGACCCCCTAATAAATTAAAATTATTACCAGAAATAATATACCTTGGCCAGTCTCTCACAACTTTCCAAAATTCATTGACGTGTAACTTGATTCGAACCCAAGAGTTCTAATAAAAAAAGGAGACTTAAAACATTTGCTTCCTATACTGTTTATTAGTGATATACTATTTTATTTATGTATATAATAATATGTATATGACTGTGAATCAAAATCAATTATTTATTACCTAAAGTCAAGAAAAGCTCCTAGTTATTTCGGCTACATACGGTACTTGGACGTCGCTAATTTAGTATTTACAGCTTCAAAGAGACTCACAAAGCAATAACCCGAAAAACAACAAAATCATAGACAAAAGGTATTTCACCAGAAAGAAAATAATTTAACATATAAAGCCTCCCTCGTGTATACACCTCATAAATATTGGAACAATGTACAAACAAGAAAAGTAATAATCTTTTCAAATATTTCAAAAGTGAGTTACATATCAAATAAAAACGGGAAACAGCGAGAGATAAAAGATGGCATTTCGAGGGGAGAAGAGGTAGGAGGAAGGGAAGTAGTAAGATCTATATGCAGTGTGTGTATTGGGTTAGGACATGAGTGTACCATATTTGTTTAAATGTATTTATTGATGGTATTCTGATATAAATTTTACATAATCGACACTAGGCGCTGCTCCAGCAGTGGACTGCAACAGGCTAATGATGATGATGAAGTATTTTCGAGATACCTAAATAAACGAAATTCATAAATTCTCTCTGAAGGCTCTCCCGAGGAGCTTTTTCTAATTCCTTGTATTGATCGTAGCGCATCTTCCTCAACTAACTTTCTAGCAGATACAATTGCGCTTCAAAGTGCTTCAAGAGAAAGTTAGTTGCTAGATGTCATTCCTCTTCAGTATTCCATGATTAGCAAACACTACTAGAAATATATTGCGATATCTAAGTATAATAAATAAATATTGTTTTCATATGAGTTTGTCGAACTATTTTCTCTGAGACAAAACGTAATTCACGAGATGGCTTATTTACTACTTTTTGACTTGGATACATTTACAAATGGCTATGAATATGTTTTACGATCAACTCATATAAATTACGAGTATGTTTTTATCTTTATTTATGCCGCTAAATTTATAGAAACTTATGTATAGTTCGAAAATACACAAGACAAATATGTCACCAAATATTCTGTTACACGAAAAATAGCCTTCTTACTACATCGCATTTAAAAGGAGCGTTGCGCTAGTCATACTACAGAAAAAAAACATCATTTCAGTTACTAAGACTACCCTGAGAAAGACATCATATATTATTCACTTTCATTTGGGTATAAATAATAATATAGTTTGTATAAGACGTGTGTAGATATCAAATCGCTATCATTAAGTTGGCTCAGCGCACATTCCTACCTACCTATCTACTTACTAATATGTCGGGTGAAGTGTGTCGGCACTTCGACAGCTAGCTATGTAATTGAATCACAAGCTTATTGCTATCACAGAGCTGTTCGCTAATATCGCTTTGATCTTGTTTAATGATACGTCATTGGGTGCTTAGCTTTACATTGCGAATTATTCAATCATAATATAGAATCACGCTATTATATATTATTGTAGGCTACGGCTATTATACTTCAACATACCTGATTAATTATAATAATTAGTTACAAATTATTAGTAATAATATTAATTAGTTACAAAAAGTGCCACCAGAGCTCTCCCGTGAATGTCGTAGAAGGCTACGATCATTCGCAGACAATCTCTATTTGCATAAGTTTGGATTGCCTTGTGGACCAGTACACAACACAACGTACAAAAATTCACACAAACACTATGTTTTCTAAATATAACAATAATATAACAAGTAATTTTATACATTATTTTATACATAGTGACTAATATATTGTTTATAATAAACTCTAAACAAAATATTACACAATTTTAACCAACCCGAAATAAAAAAAAACAGTTTTCAGGGTCGTGCAATGCTTATAGTATTCAAATAATTTAAATCTTAAATAAGCTAAGAGGTTTCCTTTCATATTGTTACAACAGCAGCCTGTTGCAGGCTGTTAGTTTGGGGCCACATTAGTTCAGCTAATGCAATGTGCTAAGCCTTTCTTTCTCCTTATCTACACTGTCAAGCGAATTCTACACTAGCGAATAATCTGCTGTACTTTATTTAGAACCAGCGTCGGTATGAGGCGCGAGCACTATAATTGGATTATGGCCGCTTACAATATAAATATTAATGTTTTACGTACTAAACAATTGAACTATTTCAAAACATGGTCAGCACTCTCTTAAAGCCAAATCAAAACATCAGAATCATCGTTTTATATATAGGAATGACTTGAACGGGCCTTGATTAAAACAACTTTTAGGATTATATAGCGTTTATTTATTACTTGTTTATATTTATTTCCCGACGTTTCGAACTCTTTACTTCATTTTCACGAGTGAACGGGCCTACTCTACAGGTAAAGTACCACGATTTCACATAACATCGACGTAAAGTGGCACATGTCGCATTTCGTTTAGTGAGAGAGTTATCCGGAGGCCCATCGCCCTTCATCCATCACGTCCCATTCCACACCCTTACAGGCTGACAATGCAATTGTAGCACAATAAATTTGCAGGTGTCTATGGGCGGCGGTTGTTACTTGTCATCAGGTGACGCGCTTGCTCGCTTACCCCCTATTTTAGGATTTGAATTTGAAAAATCGTTGGTGTCAACACGGATTTGAACTACGACACTCTCAAGATGAAGTTGCAACATCACTATACCAGTCAGAGGAAGTAAAAATACGTGGAAATATATTTTTGTAAAATTATCATTAGTTATTTTCATGATGTTGAGACTTACTGTAAGTTAGTCTATTTGTCTCAAAACATTTAACTAACAATTAAGTTGAACAAAACACAAATATATTAATTTCGTCGGATATTATCGTCTAAACTGATGTCGAGGAGCAAACTGTTCTGGATGTCTTACTATTATCATCTGCTGTAGATATTATTGTTACAATATTTGTCAGTTTGTTCGTTTGAACTAACAATGCAATTTGAGTATAAATAGCGAGAAAGCTGAACTTGTTACTGACTAATATATGCATATTGTTGGGCCACGAACAATACACCAAAGGTTCATACTGCCATATTATATTATTTAGTTCTGCTGATAGTTTCAGGTTAATTTGTCAGGTTACTTGGAAGCTATACCAGAGCATGGTGGTGATCCACCGCCGCTGGGGCAGTTCTATACACTCACCAAGATAAATATTCGTATTAGTTAATCATTACATTATCATAACGTTTGTCGTCTCTTTACAGAAAATATATGGTTATATAAGGTTTCATAGATAAGGTAATTGTACATGCAAGGCTTTCTTGAGATTAAAGTATATAATAAATTATAAGTCAAAGTGAGAGTCAAATAAACTTTATTTTTATAGGTCTTCACAGACACTTAAAAATAGTCAATAAGTACAAATTATAAATTGTATTTAAAATAAATTACTAAGCAAAGAACTAAACACGAGCGGCCCGATTCCGAGTGTAGGGGCTATCATGAGAAAAATCGGGCAAGGAACTCATGTGCCAAATACTCTTTTCAAACCATTTGAAATAAATAACAATATTATTATCACTACTGAAAATAAAGCAGTAGGTTAGTGAATGAAAGGTGTTTCAGCCAGACTACTCGACAATCACAATTAAGATCCAACCAAATTAAAATCAACGTCCTACATGTTAACTAAGAAATTCTATGCGATCACAGTAGTAGAGCACAACTGACGCGACACCTTTTAATTAATTAGGAGTTAATACGTTGAGCAACAAATAGAATAGAATAGAATACATTTTATTGCACAATAGATTACAGTAAATAGTACATAGAAAATGTAGGGTGAGTACAATAGGCGGTCTTATCGCATGCTGCGATTTCTGCCTTTAAATGGACATGTTAGCTAGGAAGAATAATACGCGGTTAACAGTTGCTTGTTTACAATATACATGATCGAACCTTATGTAGATAAATAAATAGATACACATAATACATATACAGGTACATATACATACATACTTAACTACACATATATACACACATACATACATACATAACTGCACATAAATAGATACATACATACAAATAAAATAACATTATAGATGCAAACAGACGATATAAAACTACGTTTGGAACATCATGCTTATCAGAATCATTTACAGTGACAAATAGTGTTCTTTGAGATGTTTTTTAAAAGTTGCTAGTGTCTGAGCGTGACGAATAAACAGTGGCAATTCAAATGTGGTGAATAATAAAATTTATATGTATCTTATTACATTAACCATAATATCAAGGCGAATTTAAAATTAAAATTTACTATCAGAAATTATTACAGAACGCCTCCACTCCAAACTATATGAACCAATTCCAACACACAAACTAAGTATATATATAAGTACTAACATTTACATTGTCACTTGCGTCCTCAAATGTGCATTTTGCAACATGATCATTGTTGCTCGTTTCGTGGCCGCACTAGCCGATCAAACGCAGCTTTTGTATGCAAATGTGATGCGATATCTGTGCGATGTCGAGCGACAAACGACAAGCGCCTCGACACAAGAGGCCTGGCGCCCTGCCTCCCACCATCATCACCACCATCTCACCACTCCCGCTCGTCACCCCTGAACTGAGAGCATTGCTCATCGCCTTGATCTTATATATGTATGTCACCGATTTATGGCTTTCGTGTCATAAATTCTAATGCAATTGTAAACCAACTATCTAGCCATCTAGTCTAAAGTTACATAATAACATAACTTTTGTTACCCGAAGGTGTAGACAGCGTCTGTTTAGCCTCGTCTCGCCGTTATGTTTACGTCTCAAATGGAATAGGTGGCGAACCTATTGCTATACCGGGCACAAAGTTTTCAGTCCTCGATATTTATCACACATAAATTTCGAACATAATTTCGAAAAAATCATTGGTGTGAGCCAGTGTCAGGAATCGAACCCGGACCTCTGGATCAGAAGCCGTGTGCTCGACCACTGGTCCACCGAGACTAAAAGTTCGAGTAAATTTTGAAATATTGGAATAAATGTAAATTATATGTCTACATTAGTCTCTACCTGGCTCTTCATATGGTAGCCCCTACGTTCGGAACTAATAATTCCAAATGTTCGATGCATTCGCCTTAAACGTCATAGTGCCGTGTAAATTAAAGAATAACTTAATTTGGTTCTCAACAAAACATTACTTAACGCCAATCCTCTTGCGGGATAGACAGAAACAACAGCCAATTGTTTGATATTACCTTCCTCCGAAAATCAGCGAGAACGTTTTTTTTTTAATTTGTTATGATCGTAAATGGTTGTAAGTACATTTTTACGAGCGTTTTACTGAAACATATCTGAATATCTGAAGAAATTACGGAACTATTGAAATAACTCTTTACGAGTTTTTTTATTGTTCCATTTATTTTTACAGCGTGCTTATTCCTGGTATATGGTCCATAACAATGTATAAAACTGTAGAGTTTGTCTGCTGCCCAACCTAGTGGGACCGGGAGAGGGAGTTCGCCGCCTCTACGGTGGCGTCGTTCTGTCCGTGGCCCTGCACGGGGCCCCCGTTTGGTCGCGAGACCTCGCGGGGGCTTACCGCTCCAGGGCTCTGCTGAGGAGCCTGGAGCGGATCATGGCCATCCGGATCGTACGGGGCTACCGTACAATATCGTACGAGGCGGCGACGGTCCTCGCGCGTCGCACGATGTACGCAGCCGCGTACGATCTCGGCCGGGGAGGGGGGATCCATACTAGAAAGTAAAAACTATTACCTGACCACCAGTTCGGTTTTCGAGAAAGTCATTTTACAATCGACCAAGTCCATAGAATTGTAAATAAAGTAAATAAAAAGAAATTTGAAACGAAGAGTTTTCGGTTCAATTTTATGCAATTTTAGGAGAAAATTATTTAATTGCCATTGAGCTATTGATGAGATGATTGCTGAGAGGGGTATCCGGGTGAATGGAAGGTAAAGGGGAGTGTATTTCCCTTTCCTTTCCATCCTACTCCCTCAACGTCAACAATTTAACAGTAACACAATTTATGTAGCCGGTGTTCAAAGGCGGTGGTGGTTGCTTACCACGAAGTGACCCGCTTGCTCGTTTGCCCGCCTATTTCATAAAGATAGATAATCTGTAACATTTTCCCGAATCATCAGCTCTATGTTCTAGAACATTTGTTCTATCATGTATTTGCTATTTAAATGAAACTACTTTTTGTTCCTCATAAATGTAGTAAATCATTGTATACTGGTAGTGCATGCATGGTCTAAGATCACGTAATGTCTCTGAGCCGAATGTGTGCACATACGGCTATAAGACATTCCGTGATCTTCCGCGGCTCTCAAATCAGTATATCGTAATTATGTAGGTTCAATATAGTATATCGTATACATACATACATTCAAACAAACAAATAAATTACAGCGTATTTGGGACATAAAAAGGCAACTTTTCACAAAATATCGTGGGGAAAAAAAATAATTGTAAAAGATAAGTAAAATATTAAGCTGCGTATTTTACTAATAAATCGTAATTAAATTACCCAACCGTATTAGTGGGTATTTTTCCGTTGTCAAGGGCACCACGGCGCCTCTTTTTCTTGAAAGCTATTAGCACCTGATATAGCAGTCTATATTTTTTAACATAACATAACATACATACATAACATAACTTCACGCCTTTTTCTACCTGAAGGTGTAGGCAGCGGCTGTTAAGCCTCGTCTCGCCGTTATGTTTACGTTCCAAATGGAATAGGTGGCGAACCTATTGCCATACCGGGCACAAAGTTGTCAGTCATCGATATTTATCACACGTAACATCCGAAAAATTCGATAAGGCATTGGTGTGTGCCAGAATTTGAACCCACTACTTCTTGAATTAGAAGCAGGGTGCTAGCCACTGCGCCACCGAGACTGTCACATTTTTTAACATGTTACGAGAAAATCCTATAGGAACCAATAGGAATGTGGATATACTGCTTTGATCAGGAATATTGATCGCAAACGACCTAAAGTTTGGTGCGTTATACACGAAGTGATCGTTCTGCTTTTAGTATCAAGAGTTTACTAGCTAGCTAGTGTACTTGTTTAGTAGTTTGTGCTAGCTAGTAGCACATAAAGGCTTTGAAGGTTGTTTGGTAAAAATTTCTTATTTTTGTGTGTGAAAATTTTAACTAAAACCCGAATATATTTATATATTTATTGTATACCAAACAATTACAACTTATAATACAGAGTTTACAATGTCTTACAGGGGAACATACATATTTTAAAAGTGGTAGTGCCACGCAGGTGAAACAATGAAATACCACGACTTCTCAGAAAATCGACCTAAAGTGGCTCATCCCACGTTTCCCTTGGTGAGAGAGGTATCCAGAGGTATTATGTAATTGTTGCAAAAACTTTAATAAAAAGTATTACACAAATGTCAATTACTGAACAACATATATAAAAATATCCCAAAACCATAAAATCACTAAACATTGGTTGTTACAACACACACTTTACCGCCCAGCAATACCACACAATACTTCAACTAACATAAAATAAAACTATTCCTATGAAATCAATTCACGTACGCCGACAGTGTTTACGGCGGGCTTTAATGGCCAGCTGTGAATTTACGAGTTCGGCGTCGGACAAAAAGTTTACGAGCCGCGCCCTTCAACAAACTACCTACAAATTTTACAGCTGTATTACCCCTGGCTCTACTTTATGAGACCATTCTAAACATTCATTCATTCGGTCGCAGTAACTAAAAAGGAATAGGAAAAGGTTCGGTAAGTTTTCAATAACTGTTCATCATGTTACTTAATGAAATTATAAACCAGTGTTACAACATAACTTCACGCCTTTTTAACCCGAAGGTGTAGGCATCGGGTGTTAAGCCTCGTCTCGCCGTTATGTTTACGTCCCAAATGGAATAAGAACAGGTGGTGAACCTATTGCCATACCGGGCACACCGTTTTCAGTAATCGATATTTATCACACATAACTTTCGAAAAGAACTTCGAAAAGTCATTGGTGTGAGCCAGTGTAAGGATTCGAACCCGCGACCTCTAGATTCAAAAGCGGGGTGCACTACCACTGAATCACCGAGACCTTATTTTCCCAAAATATTTTTTTCTAACATAACCTCAAACATTTTCCTTAATCTATTGTAATCTAAGTGCTGCTAAGTGTCTCATTACATTATTGGACTCGATGGAGAAGCGTGATATGAGAATAATTGGTGATCCCACGTCATTTGAAACAAAGCAGGGTAGCCTTCAGCACGGCGAAAGGTACCGCGTTGTGGAGATCAGTAGTGTGTCGACCAGGGTAGCGTACCTTGTACTGAAACTCACCAACAGGTACACCCTGAAGGTAATAAAGGTATATGCGCCGACCTTGACATACTCTGACGAGATAGCCGAGGCGATGTACGAAGATATTGCAAAAGCAATACATGGTACCGCCAAGGCTCACTACAACGTTGTTATGGGGGACTTCAATGCCAAAGTGGGAGTACAAGAACGCGGCGAAACGAAAATCGGTCCATATGGCTTGGGGTGCCGAAATCACAGGGGCCAGATGCTGGTCAACTTTCTGGAGTATAAAGGGCTTTTCTTGATGAATTAATTCCTTAAGAAGAGTCTCCACTGGAGGTGGACTTGGCGAAGCCATATCATTACGGATAGTAAGCATATATTTAGAGATGTCTCTGTGATCAACAGGTTCAATACTGGAAGTGATCACCGACTTCTTCGAGGCTCTCTAAATATTAACTTAAAAGCTGAAAGGACTCCGAAGATAGGGTCCATCCGATCAGCTGTCTTCGTCAGAATGGAAAAGCCTAAACCAGCGTATTAGAAAACTGATGCGGCGCGACCTTCGTCGATCGAATACTCGAGCAATCGAGAACGCGATCGACCGTAACAAAGGATCGAAAGTGTTCGCTCAGCAGCTTGGAAGGTCCCATCTGACGAAGCTGAAAACAGCTGAATTAGCAAGTCTTTTTAATTCCGTTATACACCAGGGTATAACACCACAGGTGTGGAGCGGGAGTGCGGTGGTGCTGTTCTTCAAAAAAGTTGATGAGACTTTACTGAAGAATTACAGACCCATCTCACTCCTGAGCCATATCTACAAGTTGTTCTCGAGGGTCGTCACGAATCCTCTGCAAGACTCGACGAATTCCAGCCTCCGGAACAGGCCGGGTTTAGTCAAAAAGGCTTTAGTACCGTGGACCACATCCATACTGTTCGGCAGATTGTACAGAAGACTGAAGAGTACAATCAGCCGCTGTGTATGGCATTCGTGAACAACGAAAAAGCCTTCGACTCCATCGAAACTTAGGCAATTCTGGATGCACTGCAGCGATATCGGATTGACTGGCGTTATATCGAGGTGTTGTACCGCTAACCTCTCTACAACATGTCTATATGCAGTTTTAAACAGTTTTTAAAAGTCGCTATGAACAATTTCCTAGACATTTATTATATTAACCGATTTATCTGATATACGATATACTAACTTTTGTGGTCGCAAGGGGGCTTTAAAAGCGTTAAACAATTGCTAGAGAGATTAGAAGTTCTACTTCAAAAATATAAGTGACCACAATATTAGCTATAAAACTCTTTCATCACATACATTGCTGGTAAATAGAACAAAAAATATTTAACAACATTAAAGACCATATTAATTACAAGAAAGGTTACCAAACATCTGCTCCACTATTTCAGTTGTAAGTATAATTTCAAATATAGGTACATTTTTACAAGGTGTGGTAACAGTGTCAATCAAAATCAGTTTATTTGTAGCAATACAAATTTAGTATTAAATTTCGTAAGCATGACTGTTTATTAACTCTTTGTAATATTGGAATAGGCAGACATCATAAGAATCATGAAGATATCTTAAAAATGCATTGTACAGATTAACTGACTGACTGTTCATCGCACAGCTTTAATTGGCGATTGTTTACACCTGAAACTTGGAATGTGTATTATTCCTATAATGTAAAAATTAAAGAATTTTTCCAAATTTACTTTCTTAGTGGTGGCTAAGAATGGTAAAAAGCGTGGGCAAAGGTTATATAAGAAAACTCTTTTTACACAAATGTCATAATTAAGCTACTTAATATGTAATCACGCAAAGTTGCCCACACCTCAGGAAATTAATCAGCGTGAAGATGAAAAATATTTGTAGCTTTAAATAGAATACAGGTAATAATGATTTGAAATTCAGTGTAAATATTCATATAAAAATTTTGCAGAAGAAAGTTTCTGCGAAAGTTGTGCTATATGGGTTGTACTACAAACTATCTTTTTAATTGTTGAATACTGGCATGAAGATGTAACTATGAGCAGTTAAGCTGCGCTCAAAGCAGGTGGCTGGCGTGGAGCCAGCTCGCGCCAACAACAAGTAGGATAGGAAACAATTACAACTTGTAATATGTTATACCTATTATTTAAAATTTTCACTAAACTTATTCGCCATATTATCTATTTCAATTTGTATAATTTTATACAAATTGAAATAGATAATAAAATATAATAACATATAATATATAATAAATAATATATAATAAAATATAATAACAAAATAAAATATCATCTATATTTATAGATGATATTTTATTTTGTCAGAAGTTAAGGACAGGATAATCTATCTGGAATGTATCGTGTTCAAACATGAGTTATGTATCGATGACACTCAGAAAATAATCGATTTAATTAAATAATTAGTGATTACGCCTCATTTAACTAGTGGTGTAAATAAGTATCGATGTGGAATACCGGACCGGTACAATACACTAGTACGTATGTACGTATAATACAATGTTATATTAGAAAAATAATAATTTATAACATAACATAACTTCACGCCTTTTTCTACCCGAAGGTGTAGGCAGCGGCTGTTAAGCCTCTTCTCGCCGTTATGTTTACGTCCCAAATAGAATAGGTGACGAACCTATAGCCATACCGGGCACAAAGTTTTCAGTCATCGATATTTATCACACATATCTTCCGAAAACCAATTTGAAAAGTCATTGTTATGAGCCAGTGTCAGGATTCTAACCCGCGACCTGTGGATTCAGAAACGGGGTGCTCGACTACTGGACGACCGATTCCAAATAATAATTTATTTTATTGATATTAATTATTTTGTTATCGATGATTAAAACTTACTTTGTATAATTGCACTTATTGCAATTCACTATTAAAGTAGCCTAGTATTGTAAAAATATTATGATTTGGTGAGACACAAATTTCTCGTGGACAGAGTCGCAAGTAACCGCTAGTACTTTTTATTTAGCAATGTTACACACAAATATAACAAAACACACCACTAAACCCTCATCAAAAACCTTAACCCCTTTTCAGGTGGAAATTACGAAATGAGAGTTTTTGTATTAGCAGACGATTCTCATTCAAAAGCGCAATCATCACATGACACGCAAAAACAATGTCCTCTGTCTACAATAGTCTTTGTTTCTTTGTACATAAAGCTCAATTTTATTTATATAACGTGAATTTCAAATTGTTATTTCTGAAACGAGATACAAATGGGCAAAATAATAAGATCATAATGTTAAAATTTCTTATAAACTACACGGCATATACATTTAATTTGATTTTATTTAATGGAGTTTGTTTGTCAGTTAAGTTAATAAAAACAAAAAAATCATTAATTATTTATTTCTTAGATTTTCACAACTCACATTCATAACATTAAAACAACTTTTTATGGATTATATCGCGTTTATTTAGAACTTATTTTCTATTTATTTCCCGACGTTTTGAACTCTTTACAGAGATCATTTTCACGAGTAGTACGAGAGAGAAAATTTAATTCATCGTATCAGTATCCTCATATTATAATATACCTAATATGTAATAAAATTGCATTATATTTCAATAAAAAAAATAATTATACAATAATTTTACACAATAACAGTAATGATCTAATTGAAAATATCCTCCTGTGTGGAAGTGGGCTGTATAGGACCGCTATGAAAATGATCATTGGTTGATTAAACTCACACTTCGTTCATTAAACCAGTCTTTGTGCAAAACGATTGTATATTATAATTTATAATTTTATGATTAAAATCGACGTTAAGTAGCTCATGCTACGTGTCCCCATTGCCCATGCCTAGTCTTATCTCACATTAACGGCCTAACCACAGTAAATGCGTTGCGAATTGGAGCGTGGGGAGTAGTGAGCGACGAAAACAAATGGTAGAAAATTTAAAAAGTACGTGTGCCATAGCTAGTCATAGCTCAGCGGCAGTTTATTTTTATGGGAAAGGAGGGAAAACGAGCGTCACTTGATGGTAAGCGACCAGCGCCGCCCATGTTCACCTGCAACGCATATAGTGTTACAGTAACGTTGCCGACCTGTAAGGGAGTAGGATAAGAAAAATGGGGAGGGGGCTTTTAGGTACCTCTCTCACTAAACAAAACGCGGCAAGAGCCACTTTACGTCGATCTTCTTAAGGTCGTTGTATTTCACCGGTCGAGCCGGCACATTCAAGCAGCGAACTGCTTGGCTCTACCACTGTAGGTGACACCGCGGTTAGCTGTGGCCCGGCCGTAAATGATGACAACGCAAATGTGATTCTGTCGGCTTAGCAGATGTCCGTGGGCAATGCTAGTCACTTACCATCAAGTGACACGTTTGCTCTTTATCCCTGGTTTCACATAAAATAAACTGGTTACAATATTGGTAAGAGAAATCCACGTGATCTAATTAAGAACTCTTTCTATGGAAGCTGAGCCGTACCCAGATTGTACTGAGATTGCTTGCGTAATGTAGCCACCAGTAATAGTACCGACTCCATTAGAATGAGCTACCAGCATTCGGGTATAAATGTTGTTCGTTCCTCTAAAACTCAGTACTCAGTACCCACATAGCGTTTATCTTTTATTGTTGCGCTGATTGGGGAATCAGCGCAACAATAAAAGATGTTATGTTATCCCATACACGGTACAGTACAGTACGTACTGTACTGTACTGTACCGTGTATGGGATAACATAACATCTTTTGTAACATAACATAACTTCACGCCTTTGTTACCCGAAGGTGTAGGCAGCGGCGGTTAAGCTTCGTCTCGCCGTTATGTTTACGTTCCAAATGGAATAGGTGGCGAGCCTATTGCCATACCGGGCACAAGGTTTTCAGTCATCGATATTTATCACACTTATATATATATATATATAATTTCCTTCCAAAAACAATTTCGAAAACTCATTGGTGTGAGCCAGTGTCAAAATTCGAATCTGGACCTCTGCATCGGAAGCCGTGTGTTCGACCACTGGACCACCGAGACCGGGATGTTATATTAAAATGGTATAAGTTTATGCTAATCCATAGTAAACATTTAAAATATATACTCGTACAGTGGTAGAGCCAAGCAGTTCGCTGCCTGAATGGGCCGGCTCGACCGGTAAAATACCACGACCTCTCAGAAGACCGACGTAAAGTGGCTCATGCCGTGTTTCGTTCGGTGAGAGAGGTACCCGGAGGCCCACCCCCTTCCCCGTCCTTTCCTATCCCCTATCCCTTAAAGGTCGGCAACGCAACAGTAACACTATATGTGTTGCTGGTGTCCATGGGCGGCGTTGGTTGCTTACCATCAGGTGACACGCCTGCTAGTTTGCCCTCCTATCCCATAAAAAAAAAATACTAGTATTCTATGTGTAAATGTAAAGGTTGCGTTAACTTGAATTAGTTGATGTGATGTTAATTTCTCTCCTAAAACTTGATAGAAGTATAGATATATCTCTATTACAAATTTCTCTTAGGGCAGGCGGATAAAATTGAGGTTAGGTTAGGACTATTAATTGGTACTATAAATATTATTTATTAATTCCATTTCTATTGGTTCACTCAACGAGAATTGGAATATAGGAATATAAAAAGCACACGTGTAACCTCCACGCAACTTGACGTTATTAAATCCATCGAATATCAAACGGTCATGCAGACGTGACCCCAGCTAACTTACAGTAAGGAAATCAATACTGTACGTACCACAAATAATCAATTTAAATAAAAATATAAGTTATGTTGTGTTGTAATGTTTTCCGATCTTCTCCGGATATATTTGAGATTTGCAAGAAAAGGGCCAATGTCATTCTACCGAAAAGGGGCAAGTGTCATTCTACGGAAGCTTGGTGACAGCTGGTCGTGACAACGAGAACGGAATGTTAAGATACTAAATAAGAGTCATATACATAATGGCACGTTAAACTTACGTTTTTGAGTAAATATCCAGCATAAGCGGCACGCAGGAGAAAATAACTGCTTCAAGAGGTTTGAATAGTAAATATATTAGAGAACATATATTAAAATTACAAGGGATTGGAAATTTAAATGTGGTAGAGCCAAGTAGTTCGCTGCAGAAATGAGCCGGCTCGACAGGTGAAATACCACGACCTCTCAGAAGATGGACGTAAAGTGGCTCATACCATGTTTCGTTCGGTGAAAGAGTACCCGAAGGCCCACCTCCCTTTCCAATCCTTTCCCCATCCTTTCTCCATCCTACTCCCTTAAAGGTTGGCAACGCAACTGTAACACTATATGTGCTGCACTGGTCACTTACCACCGGGTGACACGCATGCTCGTTTGCCCTCCTATCCCAGAATAAGATCGTTTATTAGTGAGCAAATAAAGAAAAAGACTGAAAAAAAAAACAAAACACTATCTTCTAAATTTAAAAATTTTTCAAAATAAATAGATCCGTGTTTCTCAAAAAGGTTATCATTTTCACATAAATCCTTTTTGTGTGAATATGTGTGTCGTATACATCCAGAATATTAAGTAGCACCACGGAGAAGATCTGCTTGAAATCTTTAAAACCATTGAAATTAAAATGGAACATGCTCCAGGCGACCGCCAGCATATTAAATAGATACGACAAAAAGCATTTAGCAAGAATTTGCATACATTTTGTCGTAATGAGAGTGAGAGTGAGAGAGATTCCAGTTCAACGACATGAACGTGGAGACACGCCTCAGAGGTACTTGAAATTGCGTTGTGTTGTGTGACGCCTATCTGTTTGTATTGCTTTCATTTAGAAGTACTAAAGAAGCCTTGAATCCTTATTTTTTAACTAACACCTGTGTTCCTGTCAGAGTTGCAGATATCTACGTGCGAGATTTGTTATGTGAAAATTTGGACCATATTTGAAATGCCTCCCTGTATATATTTTTATATCCAGAATGTCCCAAAACTCGAAGAAACAGAGTGTCAGGATTGATAGTAATGATCATAAAAAAAACTGTCAAAAAATCTATCGCCTTCAGTTTGAAGGTTATGGACATTTTAATAAAAACCTAGAAATGTCTGTCAAACTGTATTTTTGTTAATTTTGTTTTTATTAATGTATACTCCGGAATCATAACCGTAAATAACAGCGAATGCCAGCCAAAAATAATGCCACACCGCCCTAAGTTATTTAAGAATAATTTGCTAAACCACGAATTTTTCTTTAAATTTGTCGAATTTGAAATACCTTTGTTTATAGAAATGTACGCTGAATTCATGAATCATTACGGCTCACCACTATATGTTTATTTGCTACCTATTATATAAAAAATTGGTCCTATTAATTAAAAAAATTAAGTAAACAATATTTTATTTGTAATGATGCAATCTGCTATTAGGTAGATACACTAATAAGCAAACTGCAGTATGACAATAGTGAAGCTGATACACAAGTTGAGAGTCCTCAGCAGGGTGGTGATGTTGACGGGATAGTTGAACCACATGGTGTATTTGTACATACTCGTACACATGTCTATGTACTGCAAGGTGTCGTGTAGCAGGAGACGATATTTAGCATCTGAACGCAGACAAAAAGTTCCTTTAATGCTTCAATTACAAATTATGAGATGCTATGTAACTCTTTTAAAATACAAATGTATAAAATGCATGATCATAATGTTAATGAAAATAGGGCATGAAATTAGCAAATCTGCACAACAATAAAAGATCAAATACCAAGGATTAATTTTATGAATGTCAATAAAAAAGTTTTTTAGCTGCGTCTATTTAAGGTTAATTATTAATTGTTTATATTGCATGACATTTGCTATGCTTTGCTTTAGCTCGCGTCTTGTACTAAAAATTATAAACATAATTACCATTACAAATTAACAATTGGTTCACCAAAAAGACTTTTATTTCTTCCAGGTCATTTGCAGCAAGCTCCATTACTATGAACGGCATGCTCGTGGTGATGATGTAAAGTAAACCGTCGTAATGCCACGGTAGCTGACTTACGGTCTGTGTTAAAAAATATGGAATGAGAATAAAAAGGTTTTGTTTTTGGATTTAATTTCCTTCTCAAGAGAGGATCTAGAAATCAACAAAAGCAAAATGAATAGTTTTCAAAGAGTACAATCCAAAACATTTAATCTTTATAATATTGGTAAAAAATGTAACCTGTAATATTGGTAAAAACCTTTTAAAAAAATTTTTACTTAAACGCTCAAAAAAGAAGAAAATATAGCCTTATTATGTACAATTTCATCATCATCATTAGCCTGTTGCAGCCCACTGCTGGACATAGGCCTCTCCCAATGTGCGCCACAACATCCGATTTTCTGCCTTCCGTATCCAGTTTTTTCCAGCTGCCTTTCTGAGGTCGTCTGATCATCGGGCTGATAGGCGCCCTACACTACGTTTACCAAGTCGTGGTCTCCACTCCATGACCTTTTTGCTCCATCTACCATCGACGTTTCGAACTCTATACAGAGTTCGAACTCTTTACAGAGCCCTTCAGACTCCAGAAAGTTGACCAACATCTGGCGACTGTGATTTCGGCACTCCAAGCCATATGGACCGATTTTTGTTTCGCCGCGTTCTTGTACTCCCACTTTGGCATTGAAGTCCCCCATAACAACGTTGTAGTGAGCCTTGGCGGTACCATGTATTGCTTTTGCAATATCCTTGTATATCGCCTCGGCTATTTCGTCAGAGTATGTCGAGGACGGCGCATATACCTGTATTACCTTCAGCGTTGTACCTGTGGGTGAGTTTAAGTACAAGGTACGCCACCCTGGTCGACACACTACTGGTCTTCACAACGCTGCTAACGAGGTCCTTGTGAACGAGAAAATTGACACCCCCGTGGGAGAAATGGTCACCTTCCCGAAAGTAAAGTAGGTTGCCTGACTGTAGGGTTATCCTCCCCCTTTCGCCGGACTTCAGATAGCCCCAGAATATGCCAGTTTAAGCAACCCAGCTCTACCTCGAGTTCGGTGAGGTGTTGGTCCAGCCGAAGACTGCGTCCGTTATACGTGGCCGCGAGTAGTTGTTTTTGACAGCATGCCGTAACCCGGAGATACTTAGCACCCCCCTGGGAAAAGTGGGACCATCGGGAACTGGGGGCCGTTGCATTTGCGCTTTTGTCATAGGAGGTTTTGCTCACAGTCATCACGCTGTGCAGACGTGCTGGAGACCGCAGGGGTGAACCTTTTAAAGATGTACAATTTATCTAGTAATAAAAACTTGTCGCGCGATTTGTAAATAACTAATACCAATTTAATTATATCAAATCTAATCAAAATAGCTTTATTAACATACACTCAATAAATTAAAAGAAAAACCCGTTTTAAAGAAGCTTTTATTTAAGCGCTCTAAAAATAAGAAAACAATATTTCCTTATAAATTTTAAGTATCAACTTAGAGCCTCAGTATGTACAATTTATATAATAATAAAAGCTTGTCGCGCGAGTTGTAAATAAACTGTACTCATTTTATAATGTCAAATTAAATCAAAATACCTTTATTTTCATGGGTCTTCACACACAGTTAAATATAATCCGTAAATATCTGTATCTACGGATTATATTTAACTGTGTATTTAACTTATTATTATATTTAAAGCATAACATATTAAAACACGAGCGCTAGAGAAAATTGCCTCCTTGGAACAAAAACGCACGGACGATTCTGAATGTAAGGTTGTCATAGAAGAAATGGGCAAAACACTCATGTAAATTAATCTACTAACTTTACTATATTATCTATTGCAATTTAATTACCTACTAATAGGGAGTCAAACCTCGCGACAAGCTTTTATTATTATATAAATTGTACATACTGAGGCTCTAAGTTGATACTTGAAATTTTTAATGAAATATTATTTTCTGATTTTTAGAGGGTTTTTCTTTTAATTTATTTTTTTATTTTTAGTTATAGCTGGCTAGGTTAGTGTCATTTCATTCAACGTATCATTATTACAAGTCAGTTTACCGCTTAATTACAAACAGTCCAGCTCTTCAATAAGGAGATCATCTAATTCAATTTCAGGTTGGAGCTTTCTTTTCCATTTAATCGCAATGATGATTTTTAGTTCATAGCCATATGTAGAAATGCATCAAAAATATGGATGCCGTCATCTTGGATGGTCCACAGTATTGTATTTAGAATAATGTCACATTATTTTTCGAGTTATTCTTAACAAGCCCTTTCATTTGATACCCATATTGTAGAAATGCAAATATGGTGTAATATCCGCCAAATTGGATTTAGAATGACGTCATATTATTTTCTGAGTAAAATTCAACTTGTCCTTTCATTTGATACCCATATTGTTGAAATGCAAATATTTTTGCCGCCATATTGGATTTGGAATGACGTCATATTTTTTTTTTCGTGTTACTATTAACAAGCCCTTTCATTTGATACCCATATTGTAGAAATGCATTAAAAAACTGTTCCTCTATCTTGGATGATCCGCCATATTGGATTTAGAATGACGTCACATTATTTTTTCAGTTACTCTCAATGAGCCCTTTCATTTGATACCCATATTGTACAGAAGCTTAAAATATGTTTTCCTCCATCTTGGATATTCCACCATATTGGATTTAGAATGACGTTTTTTTTTATGGGAAAAGGGGGCAAACGATTGAGCGGGTCACCTGATGGAAAGCAATCACCGCTGCCCATGGACATCCGCAACACCAGGGGCGTCGCATCAGCGTTGCCTTAAAAATGATAAATGAAAAATATACCTACATTATGTTACTTGATAAATAACTTATGTAATGTACCTACTAAAGAAAGTAATTATTCAGTGATAATGATGAACGGGAATTAACGATACACTTTTTTAGGTAAACAAATATTTACCTTGATTAGCTTGACGTTTCGGCCAGGTTGCACTGGCCGTGGTCACAAGCAGACTGAAGTGGCGCCCTCACGACTCCGTAGATGAGGTAGATGTTTGTACATCTACCCTCATAGCTTGATTCTTTCGTCTTATTTTAGTTGAAATTCAAGAAAATATGTGTATATTGATTTCTCTGGGTATGTAATATCACTTAGTTTTTATTTTTGAGTAGAGTATTTAATAGTATTTGTAGTTTTGCTAGTAAATTGTGACTTTTTCGCGCGAGCTTCTTGACTACGTTGTTTACTGTACTGGTACCGGAACGGAAATAAAAAAAATAAAAAAGATCTTTGTAAATACAGATATTTAATTCCTTTTTACATAAAACTAACATATTAAAATTCGAGCGCTTGAGGAAAGTGCCTCCGTGGAATACGGACGCAATCCCCACGAGTGGCCCAATTCTGAGTATAGGAGCCGTCATGAGAAAAACCGGGAAAGAAAGTCATGTAAATTGAACTGTTTAGTTTATAATTTTATCAATTGAAATGTAATTAGATACTGATACTTACTTAAAGATCGCGACGGCAAGGTTAAACAGTTTTTTATATCATTCAACGCGTCATTGGTGTAAGTTAGTTTACCGGTTAGCCTTGAACAGTCCAGCTCTTCAATAAGGACACCTCCTAATTCTATTTCATCTTGGAGTTCCTGTTTCTGTTTACTTGCCATGAGCCTTTTTATTTGATACCCTTAGTGTGAAAATGCATTAAAAATATCTATTTCACCATCTTGGAGGCTCCACCATATTGGATTTAGAAAGACCTCACATTATTTTTGAGTTACTCTCAACAAACATTAAAATTTGCATTTGATACCCATATTGTAGAAATGCATGTAAGCTTTGTACCATAGATTTAGCATAGAGTTATTCTTATATATCTATGCTTTGTACACTGTATGTTGTCTACGTTGCCTAATGGACGAATGTGTGTACGCCGCCTAACAAAATTGACAAGTGGACATTCACCGCTACCCGATAAAGAGATTACATACCTGCACGTGAAGTGATTCATTTCTCCTTCTATAAAAGTAATATTTTTCATAAAATAGCAAGTTTAACTTAAGTAAAATAATTCAGTGTCGATCTACTAAAATATTGGAAGTAAAAAACCTTTAATCGATTTTAGTCGATTTTTCTATTTTTAGGTTAGTACGTTTATAACGTAAATATGTTAAAAGTGTTTTTATGTTGTAATAAAAATAAACTTCTCTATTTTTAGATAAATCATGTTGTCCACGAACATATTACATGCATATATTTATTCTGCCATATTGGATTTAGAATGACGTCTTATTATTTTTTTAGTTACTGTCAATTAGTCCTTTCATTTGAAGCCCATATTGTAAAATTGCATTAAAAATATTCATTTCACCGTCTTAGGTGGTCCGCCATATTGGATTAAGAATGACATCACTTATTATATCGTGGACTGTCATCTAAAGTTAACGTGTGTACAAAATGTCAGCTTAATCGGTTAAATATATCTACTTCAACATTGAAAACAAAGATCCCACCTGACCATTCAGTGGAGATTAAATTAAAGCTTAGTTATATACTCACCCATGTATCATTAATGGAATATATGATTGCATTAATTAACTTCTCCCAAGAAAATAATAGTCCGAGTGCGATCTGAAATAAATTTTAATTATTCTTTTGTTACTGATTGATGCGCAGATACCAGAACGATACCAATGAGTAAAAAGAACAGTTATCGGAAGTGTATTTTTTACGTCTGATTAAAAAAGTATAAGATGATATAATTTAAAACTTACCCGAAATCTTACTTACCAGAAAACTTGTTAGTTATGTTGACATACACGCGGGCGAAATGTTTCACATGAATATGACTGTTGTGATAATCATTGGCGTTCGAACTTAAATTGTAGTTTATTTTTTCTTTTAAACAATACACACATCTTCTATAAGCTTCTGTTACATACACAGAAGTGAAATGAGCCGAGCAAGATGTTAGGAATATCAATGTATACAACTTGAATACAAACGGACCATAAACATTAGCGCTGAACATGTAGAACACCACACATTTTCCAATCAGTAATGTAGCTGGTACGGAATAGGCTACATAACTATCCCATGGTATAAAATTTTTTGAGCAGGAACCAAAACGGTTTCCAGAGAATTCTATTACGTTCTCTTCTCCAGATATAAATGATATGAGCATGTTGGCTGTCGCGTCTGTATACAGACAGGCAGAAACAAATAGACCCGAGAACAGAATGTCAGAGTACAAAAATATCCTAAATAAATAACCAACAAATACAATATTGTAAAGAAACACAATTATACAGTAAAATCTAGCAACCCGGCGACTGAGTAATGTACAGTTGAACTTGTAGTAATGACCGAACATTAGTCTGAATAATAATAATGCGTTCAATGTTAGCTCCATTTTATATTTTATTTCAAAATAACGTTTAGTTTGTTATTGAGGTTCGTCATATACTGAAACTTTTCCAATATGACATCAGAATATTATCTCGATTTTAATAAAATTAATGGTTTTTTGACGCATTTTTTATTTTTTCTAATCTACTGATTGTGTCTTTTTTTATTTGTAAGCTATTTAATTTTCATTTTATTAAGTGACGTACGTGACATAGCTATTTGTATATTTCCACATGTCAATAATCCGGCGTGGTATCCGTGGTAAGTGGAGATATTTATGTGCTACTTTAAATAAATGTTATATTTTAACTAAAAACAAGTTAGCAACTTAGATCACTAATACTTTACTACTACTACTTTCAGGTTCTGTAATTGTACGAGGTTAGGAGTTGATTGTTAAAATGCCATTTAATTATGCAAATTAACATTTTCCTGCCCGTTTGTAAATTACATTTCCACTAACCGGGAGTGAGTGCATGAGTGTTCAAAACGGTCTCATGAAGTGTAACCAGTTAGATAACATAATACAGTTGTAAAATTTGTGGGTAGTTTGTTGAAGGGCGCGTCTCGTAAACTTTTTGTCCGACGGTGATGTCGTAAACACGCAGCTGGCTATTAAAGACCGCCATAAACATATTAAACATTGTTCTGGCGTACATGAATTAATTTCATAGGAATAGTTTTAGTTTATTGGGTGATAAATGTATAATACAAAAGCCAATGTTTACCGATGGCTTAGTTTATAGGATAGTTTTGTTCAATAATAGATAACTACTTATGTTACGTTTTTTATAGTTTGAAACATAAGTACTTATATTATAATTGATACAATTAAAGATTAGAAGTAGTTTTATTACTGTTTTAGTAAAGGTAAAATAAGATGTACTTACGCGTTCACTTTGCTGTCACAGAATAGAGAGAGTATTTCAACCACAGACTAAACTTGTGTAGAATATGAGTGGAAGGCGGGTAATTTAAAAACTCAATAATAATGGTATACGTCTTAAATATAGGCATATTATAGCCTGTATTGTATTATCTTAATTTTATTACTTATGGTTGCTTATGCTTCGTATTCAAGGATTGTGAAGCTTGTGGATTGAGTATCAACCGAACACTGTTTTCCGTGATGATATTTCATTGCAGTAATAGTTTCTGTCAAAATTAGGAAAGCTGTGATGGCTGAGCCAGATATTTTTGTAATATATATCTTTATAGACACCATGATGATAATGTTGACCATTCTATTTTATCTCTTATAATCACAATCAATTCGATGTGCCTTGCAGGTTTATTATTTGCATTTCAACACATTATTATGATACTGAGGAAACACACGAAATCGTATTATAGTCCTAATACTCCGATATCGATGACTGACAACTTTGTGCCCGGTATGCCAATAGGTTCGCCACCTATTCCATTTGAGACGTAAACATAACGGCGAGATGAGGCTTAACAGCCACTGCCTACACATTTGGATAGAAAAAGGCGTGAAGTTATGTTATGTTATGTTTTATACTCCATCACTTTGCAACCGTAGAAACTATAAAGTTTGTTCGGTTATGCTGTGTAAAACTAGTCTAGCACATAAATCATATTGTTTTTTGGGCAGTCACTTATACAACAGGCTGAACAGAATCTTGTAACTGCACTCTATGTCTAAATTTCAGTGTAAACAACCCATAACTGAATGGCTACTAAGACTTAATTATTCTGAAACTGAGAACTTGTTAGCGAGTTGATGGTGGGGTCGTTTGTTAGGATCAAGCAAGATGGGGAGCAAGGGATCAAGCAAGGGAAAGGAGTGGCGGACCAGCTGTCCGGCAGACCCCTGTAAAGGGACAGGCTGGCGCGATGGAGGTCCAACAACCAAGGCAACCTGAACCACTGCCGCGCTGCGCAAAACCTGCTTGCGCAGACGCTGATAGAGTTTTCGGTTGCCCTGGCGGTAGTCGTCGAGCCCTAAAAAGTTTTTCTGTACCGTGTTATGGTGCAATATGACATTGTTTAGTGACAAATTTAGAACAAATACTATTAAGGTCAGAACTTGGCTAACCAGGTCCACAAATATGAAATAAGTTAGGAATATACTCCAAAACTGCCACATAAAACCTTATGAAACTAATTTAAATAGAAATACTCCAAAACTAATCTCAACGGTAACAGGCACTGTTGAAAAACAAAATAACGTTTGAAACCCGCGATTAAATAGAGGAATTTAATAACAGATTCAACTAACTCCGGCGCCAACTAACAACATCGAGATTAGTTCTCTTCGTAGTTAGGACTATAACTATTAAACTCCGAAGCTATAAACACTCAGTTTGCAATGGGGTATGTTTGATATTAGTTACATCAGGGATCTAAGTAATTCATGGGAATACTGGAAGACTAGGTGGCTTCATATGTTGTTAGTAATTTGTAATAAATATCGGGAATCGACTAAATCGTGGGCGATGTTGCATGTCACTACAGATACTGTTTTTTTTTTTTAATAATACTAGCCGACCCGGCAAACTTTGTTCGGTATTAAAAGTAAGAAATTAGTAAATTTTAAATTATCACTTTTTCATTACTATAACTTACATAACTTTTCCCAGTGGTAAAGCGGCGTGAATGGGCCGGCTCTATTGGTGAAATACCACGACCTCTCAGAAGATCGACGGAAAGTGGCTCATGCCGCGTTTCGTTCGGCGAGAGAGTTACCCGAAGGCCCACCTTCCTTCCCCATCCTTTCCTATCCTACTCCCTTAATGGTCGGCAACGCAACTGTAACACTATGTGTTGCAGATGTCCATAAGCGGCGCTAGTTTCTTACCATCAGGTGACACGCATGCTCCTTTGCTCTCCTATCTTATAAAAAAACTTACATTATAGATTTATAGTGAAAATAGTAAAACTTATATTTGTGATACATACATACATACAAAACTTCACACCAAATCCCTTGCGGGGTAGGCAGAGAGAAAAGAGCGCCATAAGGCACGATACTTACACGCCTCACTCGCTTCGTTGACTTTCATAACTCTTATCATGCACGCGCGTCGGTTTTTGAGGCTCCTAACATCACCTTCCTCCAGAACACGTTCTATTTGGTCATGGAATGTGTGTCTTGGCCGTCCTCGACTCCTACATCCATCCGCTTTTGCATTGTATATCTGCTTAGTCAGTCTTGCATCAACCATTCTTTGTAAATGTCCGAACCATCGGAGCATGCCCTTTCTTACTTTTACACCGACACTCTCTTTCAAACCAACTTCCTTCCTTACAACCTTGTTTTCTACGCGGTCAGCGAGAGTCACTCCGCAGATTTTGCGTAGTGCCCTCGTTTCTACCGCGTTTATTCTACTTTCATGCACACTCTGCCATACCCAGCTCTCGCTTCCATAAGTTAGCGTTGGGATCAGGACTGCATTGTGGATTGCTAGCTGGGCTTTTCTGCTAATGTTTTTCGCGCCCAGGAATCTGCCCAACGCTCCATTTACGCTATTTCCTATCGCCACTCGTCTTTCTACATCCGCGGTGTACCTTCCATCCCTACTAAAAGCGCATCCAAGATATACAATTTCATTCACCTGTTCCAGCACTACATTATCAACCATTATCCTTGCATCCGTTCTGGATTCCTCCCTTTCAAACACCATAACTTTCGTTTTCGTCGCATTCAACTGCAAGCCTTTAGTCATGCAATCATCTTTCATAGTAGTGACTAGTTTTTGCAGGTCCGACGGCGATTCGGCTAGAAGCACGGCGTCATCTGCGTAAAGCAGGCAGCTCACAACTAGGTCACCCATTCGCATCCCTACATCCATCGATCTCACTCTCTGGAGACAACTGTCCAGGTACAGGATGAACAGTCGAGCGGACAGCACGCAACCCTGTCTGACGCCGATATTGACGTCAAACCAGGGGGACAAGCCGCCGTCAACACACGCTGTGCAGCCCTCATAAGTGGACTGCCCAGAGCGCAGCAGTGCTCCGCTCACCCCGTAGCCCGGGAGTATGCCCCACAGATCCTTTCGTAACACTCTGTCAAACGCTTTTTCCAGATCCACAAAACCGCAGAAAACCTTCCGGCTAACAGCCAGTTGTTTCTCCACGATGTTGCGGAGAGAAAAAATCTGATCCATGCACCCTGGTCCGCTTCTAAAACCACCCTGAGCCTCCCACAACACTCCATCAGATATCACCCTCATTCTCCTTTCAATAATTTTCCCATACACTTTTGCTGCTAAACTGATCAAGCTGATGGCCCTGTAACTGGCGCATATTTGTGATAAGTTTTACTATTGTCACTATAATTCGCAAAATAACAAGAAAAAGATTAACTGAAAACTAACTAGGCTCCGCAATTTTCAAATACTGTCATCGATTTTAGGTTTAATTGTGGACAACCGTCTAAATTGGAAAAACCATATTTCCTACATAAGTAAAAAAGTGAGTAGTTCTGCTTATGCACTCTACAAAGTACAATCGGTTATCAACACTGATGCTGTTATTACTGGATGTTATGGGCTTACTGCCTCGTTATTGAGATATGGCATTATTTTTTGGGGTAATTCAACGAACTGCATTATGGTCTTTAAATCTCAAAAACGCTGTATTCGCGCAATGTTTAGTTTGCAGTCCACAGATAGTTGTAAACCGTTTTTCATTAAGTACAAAATATGAAAGCTTCCGTCATTATATATTCTAGAAGTAGCATTATTTGTACACTAATATCCTCATTTATTTCGGCGCATATCAGATACTATAAAAAGAAACAGACGTGATAATAATAGACTATGTTTGCACAGCGCTAAGACAAGTTTAATGGGTAAAAGCCTACTATGTATGGCGCCAAGAATCTATAACAAAATACCGCATCACATACAAGTTTATAATATAAAACAATTTAAAAATATTGTAAAAAGTATATTATTAGAGAAATGTTATTATTGTTTAAATGATTTTTTGATGACAAACATTTTTTGTAATTGACATATTGCTTAGTTTATTGACATATTTAGATTTTTGTTTTTATTTGTAGACAATTTTCTAATAGCTATGACATTATTTAATTATTATTATTTATTATTATTGACATTATATGTGTAATTATTTTATTATTAATTGTATCTATACTTATATTATAAAGCGGAAGAGTTTGTTTGTTTGTTTGTTTGTTTGTTTGTTTGAACGCGCTAATCTCAGAAACCACCGGTCTGATTTCAAAAATTATTTCATTGGTGTATAGTCAATTTATCGAGGAAGGCTTTAGGCTATATTATATTTTAAAATAAATTAGGGATTCTTACTATAATTCCAATAATGTAACCCAAGGTGTAAGAAAAAGACCCGAAAAAACACTTACATCGCGAACGCTGCAAAAACTATTGATTATAGATCAAAACAATGTACTACACTTTCACAGAATATATAATTGTCGACAAAAAAGTCCGCGATGCTATATGTCTTACTATTGTAGTTATCACACAATAAGTGTTTTTTGAATTTTTAAAAATAATTATAATGAGGTCGTTTTAAAAGTGCTTTATTTTGTAATAATTAATAGGTGATGTGAACATGTAACATCTGTGACCCCGTGTCTATTTAGACACATAGATTAGAATTTGATCTATTTAAGAGTTTAATAAACGGGAAATAACGCGACACGTTTACTAAACAAATACTTACTTTTACTGTTAGCTTGACCTTTCGGCCTGCTTGCACTGGCCGTAGTCACAAGCAGACAGATTTGTTTACCTAAATGTGTCGCGTCATTTTCCGTTCATTATATTTACGTAATATGCAACGCGTATATTAAAATATTTAAAAATATTTTCATACTTAAGTAACCAAAGTCATGGGTCAAAGCTAGCGTTAGCTTACAGTTGTTCTTCACGCAGATATTATATTATTAACTATAATTCTTTACAATATTGCAACTTCATATAAATGGACGAAGCGCAAGATATGCCTACGCACCTCAATTTTGGCGTCTTTTGCTAAAATATAAAGACTTTGCGGGTTTGTTACACGTCTGCATACCACATAGAGTTGCCCATCTATATTTACATTTTTAATATCGTGACCTCTTTTAAAATGTAGTGAATTTATTTTGATAAGAGTAATACCAAGGTGCCAAATCGACATCATTTAAATTATAAAAAAACACTCATTGTGAGTTAGCCATACTGGTAAGAACATGTGGTGACCAGGTCTTTTTTTAAATCGATGACAATTAAAAAAAAAAGGTTCAAGTAGTATTAAAAAAACTAAAGATTGACAAAAAACTTCTGACAAAGTCCCTGGTATAGCTATTGATTGAAGTTGATAATATTTTTTTTATGGGATAGGAGGGCAAAGGAGCAAGTGTGTGACCTGATGGTAAGCAACCTGCACCGCCCATGAATACCGGCAATACCTATAGTGTTACCGTTGCCTTGCCGACCTTTAAGGGATTAGTATAGGGAAGGGAGGTGGACCTCCGGGTACCTCTCTCACTGAACGAAACACCACTTTACGTCGATCTTCTGAGCGGTGGTGGTATTTCATCGGTTGAGCCGGCCCATTCATGCAGCTAACTGCTTATTATTTTAACTGCTATTATTTTCATCATGTCTTGGTTGTTAGTCGCTAATATCAACAGCTAAGCAAGTAAGGTGTGTAATAATCTTGCCTTATGGCGTTTTGTACTCTCTACCTACCCCGCAAGGGATCTGGCGTGAAGTTATATATATGTATCAGGAACTTGAATTGAAAAAAAATAGTGTTAGATAGTCCATTTATGAGGAAAGCTTTGGGGTATTAATATGATCGCGGCAATAATCTTTTTAGTGGAAAATGTATAAAATATGGCGGTACGAAGTTCGCGCGGTCTGCTAGTATTGTATAAAAAGATAACTGTACGTAAATATTCACACGCCTTACTAGGAAAATTTTGGAGATACATGCTTAGAACTTACTGTCACCATACTGTAAATACCCAAAATTAAGTGAATAAATGACTGATTGATTGATTGATATCGCACCGACCCGCAAAAAAAATGTTACTTATTAATAAGTCGGTGCCGGTAAAAAGTTACACGGTTACTTGTACCAACTCCAAAAATAAGCGACAGTTGTAATTAATGTAATAGTTAATGATGACTTTATTCAAGTACTAGCTTCTACCCGCGGCTTCGCTCGCATTGAAGCCATTAAATAAGTATCAAAGATCATTACTATAGAAATGAATCAATATGATAACTCTATTTTATTGCTTAGCTGGGATTATATTTTTTTAAATTACAACATAGGTACAATGACGTTTAAAAAACTTACAATATACTTTATTGAAATGCAACAACAAACGGTAAAATGATTTATAAAATTATTTTATAACATATAAATACAGAGTATTAATGTAGACTATATTAAAAGTTTTTCCTTCGGGTGCAAATATACGTAAATTAAAGAAAGAAAAAAAAAGTATACTATGCTACTTCCATGAATATGTGTACAAAGTTTCATGGTGATCGGTTGAGTAGTTATCGCGTGAAAGCGTAACAAACAAACTTACATTCACATTTATATATTAGTATGGATTACGGTTTGAATATTGTATTAAGTGGAAAAATTAGTTAGAAATGTTATTTCCTGCTTTTTATTTTTGGAGGTAATGTTTTCGTCTACTTAAAGATGTTGTCGTGTGTTTCTACAAGTGCGTTTAACATTTTTCAAAGTACACACACTACACACATACATAACTTCACGCCAAATCCCTTGCGGGGTAGGCAGAGAGAACAGAGCGCCATAGGGCACGATTCTTACACACCTCACTCGATTCGTTGACTTTCATAACTCTTTTCATGCACGCGCGTCGGTTTTTGAGGCTCTTAACATCCCCTTCCTCCAGAACACGTTCTATTTGGTCTTGGAATGTGTGTCTTGGCCGTCCTCGACTCCTACGTCCGTCCGCTTTTGCATTGTATATCTGCTTAGTCAGTCTTGCGTCATTCATTCTTTCTACATGTCCGAACCATCGGAGCATGCCCTTTCTTACTTTTACACCGACACTCTCTTTCGAACCAACTTCCTTCCGTACAACCTTGTTTTCTACGCGGTCAGCGAGAGTCACTCCGCAGATTTTGCGTAGTGCCCTCATTTCCACCGCGTTTATTCTACTTTCATGCACACTCTGCCATACCCAGCTCTCACTTCCATAAGTTAGCGCTGGGATCAGGACTGCATTGTGGATTGCTAGCTGGGCTTTTCTGCTAATGTTTTTTGCGCCCAGGAATCTGCCAAAAGCTCCATTTACGCTATTTCCTATCGCCACTCGTCTTTCTACATCCGCGGTGTACCTTCGATCTCTGCTAAAAGCGCATCCAAGATAAACAATTTCATTCACCTGTTCCAGCACTACATCATCAACCATTATCCTTGCATCAGTTCTGGATTCCTCCCTTTCAAACACCATAACTTTCGTTTTCTTTGCATTCAACTGCAAGCCTTTAATCATGCAATCATCTTTCATAATAGTGACTAGTGTTTGCAGGTCCGACACTTCCTCATTCGCAACTAGTCTTTCACGCTTCTCTTTCACTTAGGCTTTGGTAACATTCCTGCAGCGGCGGTAGCTCTCATACTTTTTCTCTGTCATACTATCATTCTGATTCAAACTTGAGACTGCTTGCTTTGCTTTGATTTTGCTTTTTTCTTGCTTTCGACGCTGGATTTCACATCCGCGTCCCACCAGGCATCACCTCTCAGAATCTTATGCCTCTTTGCACTACCACATACTTCTTTTGCACTATCCACTATACTATCTTTCATTCTTTCCCAGCATTCTTCGACACCTAGGTCAGAAAGACTCGTCTCACTGAGTCTTTTACTGACTAGGTCTACATACATACTCCGTACACTTCCATCTTCTAATTTCTCGCATTTTATCCTTTCAAGCTCTCCGAAATGGGTACGCACTCGCCAGTGTCTCCACTTCTTGAAAAGGCCCACGAAACGGCTTACCACCAGGTAGTGGTCCGTATCAAGAGTGGGGCCTCTGTAGGCTCTTGTATCCCTTAGAGTATTTCGGAGACAACTATCTACCAATATCAAATCAATCATACTCTTTTGTCCATTCCATCACCACGTATACGTGTGAATATCTTTATGACGGAATAATGTGTTAGACACAAGGAGGTTCCGTTCCAAGCATACATCCAATATCGGCTTACCAGCATCATTCACTCTCTTGTCACCATTCGGACCAAGGACAGCCTCCAGGCCATCTCTCTTGGTTCCGACCCATCCATTAATATCACCACACAGAATTATCCTTTCATTTCCCTCAACCAGATCCAGAATATCCCTAACAGTTTCCCAAAACTCCTCGAGTTCGCGGGGATCCGCGGAGCTGACGGGAGCATAAGCTGCGACCAGGAATACTCGCGTGATCCCCAGTTTTATACAAACCCAAAGATATCTCGGGCCTACCAAGTCATAATCTTTCATTCCGGTAGCAAATCGGGAGGAGAGAACGACCCCAACACCCCCACTGGCACAGACGTCCGGGTCAACTCCGGACCATAGGGCTACCATGCCACCAGGGAGGTCCTCGGTCTCACTCCCCTTCCGCTTTGTCTCCGTCAAACATAAGGCATCCAGGCATCTCTCATTTATTACATCCATCATCTCATTCATCTTTCTTGTCATACTACCTCTGACATTCCACGTGCCTATACGGCACTCCCCTCTCCTCGTCCCGCCAGGATTGGCGCTGCGTGAAGGGTGGCGGCCCCCTTCGCCGCATGCGCATGCAGCCGCACCGACGAAGGCTAATCGGTGCCCGTCGCTTACGGGGCATGCCCTAGCAGCCCGTCCGGCGGAGTTTGCTTCGGTCAAGATTGCGTCCCACTGGGACGGCAGGGGTCGCGACGTGCACGCTCTTGACATGACCCCCTGCACGCTCTTGACATGACCCCATTGACATTTTTCAAAGTAATTTTATACTATATAATGATACATGGACATTTCTTGCTAATTAATAGTAAACAGTGGTCGACCACCCCGCTTCTGAATCATGAGGTCACGGGTTCTAATCTTGGCTCACACCGATGACTTTTCGAAATTGTTTTTGGAATTTATGTGTGGTAATATTGATGACTGAAGCTTTGTGGCCCGGTATGGCAATAGGTACGCCATCTATTTCATTTGGGACGTAAACATAACAGCGAGACGAGGCTTAACAGCCGCTGCCTACACCTTCAGGGAGAAAAAGGCGTGAAGTTATGTTTGTTAAATTATGTTATAGTAAATAAATAACATTGACTATAGAGTAAACAAACCTAGGAGGAATTTAAATTTTCAAAGCTGCGTACCTAGATAAAAATTCCACTATCATCTATTTCAGTATTTACAAAATGCATTTGATATTAAAATCTGTTGCATCGCAGTCCCCGTGTATTCACTACAACCATTGTGTACAGCTGACGTTGTCCGATTTAACAAAAAAGTGTATAATGTCCTCGCCAGTTACACATTTATGTGAATAGCCGAGGCTGGTCTGTGCTAGTTCTCAAATGTGGTTGGATTTTCCGAATGTTTTGTCGCAAATGACAATGAATTTTTAGTAGCATTCCATTCTGGCTTTGTTTATTATAATTATAAATATGCTTCACACACGTATGAGGATTAGTTGTTTGCTTGTAGGTGCTATAACCTCCCGATTCATTGGGCGTATTATACATGCGTCTCTTATATAATTCCTGCTGCATTCGTATTCGATTTTTAAGAAAATATAGATATAATAATCTCGGCCGATAGTTTAGTTTCAGTGATTGCAAGTTTTAAATGAATGTGGGCAAGAATAGAGTCAGTAGCAGAGCCACGCCGTGCGCTGCTTGGATAGGCCGGTTCGACCAGTGAAATACCACGACGTCTCAGAATATCGACGTAAAGTTGCTCATGACGGGTTTCAATTGGTGAGAGAGGAATCCGAAGGCCAAAAACCTTCCCGTCTCTTCTTCCCGCCACACTTCCTACTCATTTCATATCCCATTACAAACGTCGGCAACGCCGCCACTGGCCACAGCCAGAAAACGCCGCTACTGGCATGTTTCACACATTTTATATGGACTCGCCGCACACGTTTGTAGCGTGTGGCTGCCACCGGCGCCAACCGTGTGCGTCGAGTCCATTTAAAATGTATGAGATATGCCAGTGGCGGCGTTTGTGTGAAGTGTTTAGTTGTTCATGAGTGGCGTTTGTTGCTCATCATGGGATGACAGGCCAGCTTGTTTGCCTCCCTATCGCATAATTTTTTTTTTTTTTCAATGGTATGTTATAATTGTAAATCATTATCATTATTTCTTTATTTGTATTCTCTTAATTTTGATGAACAATGTTGCCCGCAATCAAGATATGTTCTTATTTTAAAAACAATTACAAGTTTCAGTAGATTTAGTGAAAAATATAATGAATTCCCTATGTATTGTTGATTACAACGCACTAAAGTTCATTTATATATATTATTAAATTTCATATACATCATATATTTTTAAATTTCATTTCATTTTGACTTTTATTTTGACTGTTTAATGAAATGGTCCATTATACAACAAGTTTTAACATGGAGCTTACACGGGTCGATCTTCGTTGGGAGACAGTAATTAGCTATGTAAATCTAACCAGTGTTGTTTCCTGTTCTGTTCAAATTGTTGTTGAAATAAAGGCGAGATCGGTGACTTGTTCCACACAAAGGATAGTGGATGGTCCAGTTTTAGTTTCGCTGTTATTTCAGAACTGTTTAATACATACCCAAAAGGTTTCAGGGGTGCTGTATACAGCAAAATTTAAGGTTCAAATAGTACATACTGTACTCTTTAGTAACTGATACAACATAGATGATTTCACAGCTGTTTATTCTTTTAAAATAGTAATAGTAAAAATATAGTTTGTCTTCCATCCGTTTTTATTATGAGAAATTGTGATAATAATTTTTCAATTTCGGCAACTAACACGAATCTGACAACAATTTTTTGGCTAAAATCAGTAAGCTGTTAAAGATTGGGAAAAAAAACTGAAATTCTATAAGTTCATGCTTTTAATACCTGATGGCAATAATAGCTCCTGGTTAAATGAAGATGATGTTGAAAAAATATAACACTTGACTGAGTTGGCACTTGATTAAATTAAGTAGTGATAACGTAGATAGAGAGACAGTTTGTTGTGAAAATAAAAACCGACGGAAAGTGTCTCATGCCGCGATTTGTTAACTGAGAGAGGTATCCGGAGGCCCATCTTCTTCCCCCGCCCTTGCCCATCTGCTTTCTTTTAGTATTATTTTAAATGCCTATAACACAACTTGAAAAAATTGATAGGGCTTAAAGCCTGGCTATAAGCCTATCAATTTTTTCTTTTACTCCAAAATAATTCTTAACATAAAAAATTACTACCAGGTTTAGGTATAGCATGGAAACTGATTTCTAAATTTTCATGGGATTTACTACCACAACCATTCACAGCACAATAAACTCTACTTTTATTTTTTGCAGTGAGGGTTTAATTTAATGAGTTCCATTTTAGAATATATATATATTTTTTTATTAATTTTTATAAATTATTTGATATATTTGTATACTAAAGTGCACACTAAAACTAATATAGTATTTTTTTTTGCCACCAGACGTCGTGATCGAAATGGTCAGTTCCCAATAGCAACAAACAAACAACATAAAATGAGATCTACCCTCCAAATTACAACGTCACAAAATGTCACCTAATTCATTACATAGTTACCAAAATCTTTCTTATTTGTGTAAGTAGACATTTATAAAGAAGACAGACACATATTTAACCATGCATATTTGAATAATTAAACGGCATATTTCAATCCAACTTCCTTCCTTATAACCTTGTTTTCCAGGCGGTCAGCGAGGGTCATGCCGCAGATTTTGCGCAATGCCCTCATTTCGACCGTGTTTATCCTACTTTCATGCACGCACTGCCATACCCAGCTCTCGTTTCCATAATTTAGCGTTGGGATCAGTATTGCATTGTGAATTGCTAGCTGGGCTTTTCTGCTAATATCTTTTGCGCCCAGGAATCTGCCCAACGCTCCATTTACTTTATTTCCTAATGCCACTCTTCCTTCTACAATCATATGAATAAAGAATCTGGCCAATTTTAAGCATATCCAGTTTCTTTATATTATTCAAGCGCGTTACACACTCAGTAGTTCCTTAAGAGGAATGTTACGCCACATGAATAATTCAACCAATACGAGCATATCACTTCACACGCTCTCCACGAAGGTAGGGAGAGACGCGTGAAAACATTCCTATATACGTTCCAGCGATAACTTTTTCTATACGCTTTAACTATATTTTATATCCTAATACAGTTAATACTTGCGCATAAAAGTAGCGTTACATGTTTCTTTTGATTGGAATATTTTACTTACAGACATCGGTAATTATTAATCGATTAATCGACACGCGTTCACACAGTCCGATAAGATTATTTAATCTGAAACAGATATTAAGACATGTTGACCGACTGGTCACAAAGTGTTAAATTTATTTTGTTAGATATCACCCAAGCAAGTCACAGACTGAGCTTCTTCAGCGATATGAAGGCTCATCGGGTTCAGTATTAATTAATGAGGTCAGTATCAGGAGCTCGCCACTAAAAACTGATAAAAAAAGTGTGTGTGTCCGCTCCGACGCACGACTGGAGTTTACTCCTCAAGAACGATTATAAAATAAAATAATAAATATTTACTGTCTACAAATATGAACACATTTCTTCGTAATAGAGAATGGCGTATCGCTATAAAGAGTGTTTCTATAAAGAGCTCAGGACATTGTATGGAGTGCCGACTCTTATTTATATGCTCTGTGACTATAGCGCATAACGCATTTCGTGTGACACTCACGTGACTAGTACGATTTTGGTCCCCATAATTTTCATACCCCGGGCCTATATATGTAAATCGATTCTTAAGGAGTAAACTCCAAAATACTCTAAATTTTGTTTAATGGCGCGATGTATAGATTTTTTACTGATTAATACTACGATGTCATAGGCAGCGGCCATTACTCTTCCACGCGTATTTTTTTAGTTTTGTATTATGGTGATGTATATTTTTCTTTACATTAAGCACAATTTCAGTCGACCCGATAGTACGCATCAATTTCTTTACGTTACAGCATACAGCCAGCGCTTGAGCTAAACTTAAACTTCATGGCGTAACCTTATTGCCTAAGGCTTTCTCTGCCAGTCAACCTTTGAGTAGTGCAGAAAAATTCAGTGAGTAGGTCGACTTGTTACAAGTTTAAATAATACACATTTAAGTAATATAACGTGACAGTTCTTTCAACTCTTCTAGCAACAATTTTTGGACTTTCGATTTGAACGCCTGAAAGTTACTTGATATCCTGATATCGCGAAGTAGCGAAGTGAACCTGAAAAGAAGAATTTATAAAACCAGTGGAGTGAGAAGTACAGTGAAGAAGAAGATTATCTCTGGAGCGTAGATTTCGATTATGGAAGGAGCACAAATATGAAAAGAGAGTTTTTAAACACGTAGCAACTGTAGGAGACATGAGTATGGAATGAAGGAGAGTCAGGGCACGCAATCTTCGGCGCTGGCGAATAGGTAGCATCTTTAGTTGGGAGCGGTAACAGATATCATCATACTTGCGAAGGTTGAAGATGAATCGAATGCAGTTATTAAGAAGACGATCGAATTTATTGAGAAGATCTGCATTCAGGTCCAAATAGTACATGTCACCATAGTCGATCAACGGGAAGAAAAAGGTTTCTACTAACGTTGTTTTGGTCTTAACTGGGATTATGTTTTTTAAACGGTATAAGACTCGTAGCGTTCAAGTTAATCTCCGGCTAACTTTAGCTATTTGTGTTTTCCAGCTGAAAGTGGAGTCTATGTCTACTCTACAGTAAGGCTTCTTACTCCAGTGCTAAGTGGAATAATTGTAATTAGTAAAATAGATAGGCAGATGCAATGCCACGTCAAGTCCGGACATTAGACGCTTTAACACCTAGATAAAGCATAGTGTGCACCCATATTCCTACCTTTATTCTCTTTTTAAAAACACCTAAGTTATATTCGTTAGGAAACACTAACGCAAGTAATTTGTTCCATTCATTACGGGGTATTTTGCCAAAAGAATGGGGATCAAGGTTTCAGAATGTATTATTTTTGCGTAGAGACAATAAAACTTCACCAATTCTCTGTAGAATTTGAAAACATGCGTGAATGGCATGCACACTATGAGGTCTCCAGTTGATAGATTTCGTCGAAATTTGTATTGTAGATCACCTTATCAAAAAGGGATCATAAATTATCTCACTAAGCGCTACATCAATATACACTCCATACTCTTGCAGGCAATATGGAGGCAATTGAGACAAGAATATAATTCGGAGGCAGGAACTGCCATTTTTTAATATGGCCACTAATTTCAAGGATTTCGTAACAATTTTGGTCTTAAGAAATGCACGTTTCAAAACAGCTGGTGCGCACAGATTTTAAGTACTATAGCTACTTTATATGCCGTCAGGCGCACTGGTTTTGATCACGTCGAGGCTTCTCAGAGTTTTAGAATAGTCTCACTGTAACAGCGTTCTTACAGTGGTAGAGTCACGAAGTTTTCTGCATGAATGGCTCGACCGGTGAAATACCACGACCTCCCAAAATATCGACGTAAAATGGCTCTTGCCGCATTTCGTTCGGTGGGAGAGGTATCCGGAGGCCCATCCCCTTTGCCCATCCTCTTCCCATCCCATTACGATCATAGTTTTTTGAAGTAGCATCCAGACGGGAATTACAGAATTTGAATTAAATTCAAAGAATAAGAATTATGACATTTTATTCACAATATATTTATGAAAATCTTATTTATGTTCATAAATATAAAACTAAATTTAAGAAAAACTGTGATGTTCATAAACTAAATTTAAGAAATAAAAACAAACTCGCTGTGCCCACTACTAGGCTCCATAAAATCTCTAACTCGTTCCCAGGTCAATGTATTCGCTTTTACAATAAACTTCCAAACGACGCGATTGAATTATCCATGGGGAAATTTAAAAATTATTTAAAAGTAGATTATATCAAAGGGCTTATTATTGTATCGCAGACTATATTTGTTAAACTGGATATTTGAAAAGAGTCGGCCTTGAGTTTCTTGCCAGTTCTTCTCAAGAAGCCTTGACGCCGGAACTGGCACTTAGATTCGCTTTCACATTCAAGACAGTGTGATGAAAGGGAATCTAAGCTCCGTGAATGTTTTTTTAGTGACGATTCTAAGTACTTTGTAAAGTCTATGGAATAAAGATATTTTGAATTGAATTTAATTAATTCTTGTACTGTGCACGTTTGTTCTAAAATGGTGGTAGAGTTTTCTAAATTCGCTTTAAGTATTTCTCTAAATATTTTTATTTCTTCTTCGGTTCTCAAGGTGCTCTTTGCATTATTACCGTAAGCTTTTCTACTTTTGGTCGGGAACTGAAGCGAAAATGTCGCTCTTACTAATCTATGGTCGCTAGGGTATGTGAGATTAAGTATTTGTACATCTTTAGCATATTTTTTTATGTTAGTTAATATGTAATCTATCTCATTTTTTACCACACGGTTGGGTGATCTCCAGGTCCATCTCTTACTATCTCTCTTCTTAAAAAAAGTGTTTATAATTGCAAATTTATTTTGAAATGCAAATTGTCTAATAAGTCTATCTCCTCTTTTATTTCTAAATCCGTAACCAAAATTTTTCATGATTAAATTTTCTTCTTGTTTCGGTTGGCCAATTTTGGCGTTAAAATCACCCATTACAATTACATTTTTATGTGACATTCCTAGTGCATCGTTTACAGTATGGTAAAAAAGGTCGACATCTCTTTCGGTTGCAGTCAATGTTGGCGCATAGCAAAATTATTCAGATATGAATGATGAAAATGATGAAAAAAAAAAAAAAAATACAAAATTATAATTAGCAAAATTATTCTGATATGAATATTATGTATTTTTAACTGGAGTAGAGCCACTCTCTCTGATAATCCATTGAAACTTATAATGTTTTTTTATGGCATTTGTTAATAACAAAACCCACTCCATATAGACCTGGTGTTTGTCCTATATGGTATAATATAAGATTTTTATATTCTTGAATAGAATTACCTAGTCGCCTTATTTCACATAGACCAATGATATCGTATTTGATGTCCTTCAGGGCCTCATTTAGTTCTATCAGGTGGGAGTGGGTTGATAATGTTTTGACATTAAAGGTTGCTACATAGAGCTGGTGTCGCTCAGAATTATTGGTGGTAATTGCTTCTTCTAGAGGGTTTTGGTCTACGTCTCCCTCGGTGACCAGCCGGCTTGGGAGAGTTTGATCTTGAGGGGCATAAATTAGTTTTTTGGAGATTCTTGATTTTTCTGACTTACAGGCAAATTGTTTAGGGTATTCAGCTGCGGGGGGGCGTAAGAAATGTGTTATATTTCAATGTTTATTTTTCTTGTGAGCTGGTTTTGGTTGTTCTCGACTTTCTACAGTTTTTACATTATTATTGTTACTTTCAGCTTTGCTGCGATTTTCAGGGGATTCTGATAGCTGCCTTTTCTTTGAGGGGCCTTTGGATGCGGAATTGTCCTTTGTTTTTATCATGACGAAGCATTACCTTTTCTTCCATTAAACGCCTATTTCGAAGTTCTTCTAGGAGCTCTTTACGTTTTTGTAAAACTGCACGTGTCCAATCCTCTTTTATATATATATATATCATTATTTATTAGATTTATTTTATTTTTTAAAACTTGTAGTTTACCTTCTGTTGTTGTAAATGTTACCACAATTGGTCATATTGTAGTACCGTCTTTTTACCCCGTCTAACTGCCTAACCAATTTGTAATATTTGGGAGACTACATCCAATTTCTTTATAATATTAAGTATAAAATTCAATAGATCCTGATAGCTTCTTTCGGTTTCTGGAATACCAAAAAATAAAAGGTTTTTTTTCTATTTGTTGATCAAGGTAGTCTATAGTTTTTGCTGTGTTTCAATTATTTTTTTCAAGTTGGTTTTTTTGTGTTTCAATATGGTTGAATCTCTCATTAATGTTTTGAATAATGGTCTCTTTAACGTTTTCTTCCATATTTTTCATGTCCTGTTTTTGCTGTGCCAAGTCCTTTTGTATGTCTTGTATTTATATTTTTAAAAATTAACTTTTACCGAACCAATTTGCCATTTGCAGCATAGTGCTACCCTCTACATCACAGTTAAGACGTAACCAAATTAAAATCAACGTCTACAGGTCTACAGGTAAGCGACAGAAATTGTATGCAACTCTACTAGTCAAGCACAACTTACGCGACATCTTTATTTAGAGTGGTAAAGTTGTGTAACAAATGTGGCAAAACTAAAATTTATATGAATTATATATTGAACACAATAACAAGGCAAGTTTAAAATTAAGAAACTATCAGAAATTATTACATAACGCCAATACGCAAACTATACAATCCGCGTTGAGCATCATGCAGAAGCGTCATGCAAACATTGATTCACAGTCCCTCTAAAGCGATCGAAAGACACCGACATCGAGAGACTACGTAATTATAATATGACATAAAAATAACATAACTTCACGCCCTTTGTTACCCGAAGGTGTAGGCAGCAGCTGTTAAGCCTTGTCTTGCCGTTATGTTTACGTCTCAAATGGAATAGGTGGCGAACCTATTGCCATACCGGGCACAAAGTTGACAGTCATCGATATTTATCACACGTAACTTTCGAAAATTTCGAAAAGTCATTGGTGTGTGCCAGGTTTTGAGCCCACTACTTCTTGAATCAGAAGCGGGGTGATAGCTACTGCGCCACCGAGACTGTTTATTATAATATGGTTACTTATTTTTGATTAAATAGTCATAGTGGTAGAGCCAGAGAGTTCGTTGAATGGATGGGCAGGTTCAACCGGTGAAATGTGACGACGAAATATCAACGTAAAAGGACTCATGACCCGTTTTGTTCGACCGAGGCTTACCGTCCTTCCTCATCCTTTCCTATCCTACTCTCTTATGGGTCAACAACGCAACTGTAACACTATACAGGCTGTAGGAGTCCATGAGCCGCCTATCGCCAGGTGACACGACTGCTCATTTGCCCTCTTATCCCAAAAAGGAAATTAAACAAAACAACTGTCTGTGTACAAGAATGCACTGACTGTGCCCAGAGGAGTATTGGACCCTACACTCCTGAGTACGGTGTATGGCTGTGAATGTTGGGCAAGGCAGGAAGAGCATATTAGTAACGGAATTATGTTTAGAAGGTTTGGTCATGAAGAAAGTATGGACAAAAGAAGACCGACGAAACCAAAATATGACAAACGTGTAAAAGGGAAAGTCGCTAAAGGTCGACCTAGGCACACCAACTATTTACACATTAATTATATTTATGAGAAAGGGCGGGGCAAGAGAGTCAACCAACGAGCTTGAATCAAAGTGATGATGAGAGTGTAGGAAGCGAAAAATGTGTATCGGGATCGTAGTAAATGGAAAGGAGTATTCTCTGCCTATCCCAACGGCAAATGTCGTGACCGTTTGTAAGCATGCTACACATTTTACTGAACCAAATATACGCATTATTCATAAAAAAACAGTAATTAGAAGAAGAATAACATTGTACTGTACATGCCAATAAGTTCTGGAGTACATTGTCAAAGTTTGAGCTGTTTGCTAGGTCTACCTAGGTCACAGCTTTAGAAAGGATCAGCTTAAGAAAGATGCACATAGGCGTAGAATTTCTAAACTAAAACGAAGTACTGCGAGCATTTCAAGTATTTATTTTAAGTGCAGTCTCAAATCTGCTAAAATAAAATATAGGTTGTTCGAGTCAACGCATTACCTGAAATGTTTCTGTTGCCAAAAGTTTTTTCCTTTTTTTTATTTTTTTTATTAATTTTAGAGATTTTTGTACACAAAGTGACGATGACAATCCCATCGTACTTCTTGCAATTTTCATACATTTAGACCTAATACTAACTTAATATTAATTAATTAAGAATGTATATAGTATTCTTGCTGCACTTGAGGGAGGGTTGGCTAAGAAACAATTAAATATACCGATGTTCATCGCATTCAAACCTTCAGCAGCCATTAAATCCTTTCTCTTATCGCTGTGTCGAACACACTCCACTAGCACATGTTGTGCATCCTCCACTATTCCACGCACATCACAATTTGGGGTGGTTGATTTTTTAATTAGGTACGCAAACTTGTTCAGTGGAATGTGTCCAGACCGCAGTCGATGTGCAGAAACAATATCTTTACGGCTAATTTTGGCATTTGAAAACCACGGTACACGAGGAGGTTCACACTGTATGCTATTATATTTCACAGCTTCATTCTTAGCGATTAGTTTACATATTGTAGTTGAGCTCCCAGTCTCCAGCCTTGCACGGATGTTTAGAAAGTAGGGTAAATAAAAATCTCCCTACTGGCAACCACCTCTTGACTATGGCAACACCACGTCTCACTGATATTCATTCTGTGTTTCCGTGCTCAAGCCTTCGCACGTGCCTACCAACAAATTTCAACAAATTACCTTCAAAATATAATAATAATAATAGAAATTAAGAATTACCTTTTTCCCAAAAATTGGAAATAAGAGGAAATTTAACGAAAGAGTCACAATTACAAAAAATGGCGGCTGAGCGTTTATTCGGATAGTGAAACCGAATCTGATTCTAACATTGCAGGTTAGTAACATATCTATAATCTATACATTTATAATGAACTAGCTGACCCGGCGGACTTTGTTCCGCATTCAAAGTAATGAACAAGTTAATTTTGGATTTATCACTTTTTCTTTACTATATACATGCATTATAGCTAAAAACTATTCCGTTGACACATTCTACCTAATAAAAAAAAAAAAACAAAAAAAAAAAGCCTCAAAATCCGTTGCACAGTTTCAAATATCTAAGCATATAAGGGGACAGATAGCAGAAAGCGACTTTATTTTATGCTATGTAATGATTGGTAACTTTATTGGTTACATGCTATTGTGATGCGAGACGCCAACTGGGCTATCTCTGTCACGTAATAATAGCACAGAACTACCTACTTATATGAATATTTGGTTGAATAGCTACAAAGCTAATGCATTGTGATGCGAGACGCTAAACTGGGCTATCTCTGTCACTTAATAAAGTTACGGAATTAATTTTTCGTTGAAATACAAAGTATTCACTAGATTGTGATGTGAGGCGCCAAATGGGCCACCTCTTTCATTTAAAAAATGTGGGTATCCGCACATATTATAATTCGTAATTTCATCGTATACATATAGGTACTGTGATAGTGATGCGAGACGCCAACTGGGCTATCTCTGTCACGTAATAATAGCACAGAATTATCTACTTATATGAATATTTAGTTGAATGACTACAAAGCTAATGCATTGTGATGCGAGACGCTAAACTGGGCTATCTCTGTCACTTAATAATGCTACGGAATTAATTTTTCGTTGAAATACAAAGCATTCACTGAATTGTGATGCGAGGCGCCAAATAGGCCACCTTTTTCATTTTAAAAGTGTGGGTATCCGCACATATTATAATTTGTAATTTCTTCGTATACATATAGGTACTGTAATAGTGATGCGAGACGCCTGCTGGGCTATCTCTTTCACGCTTGATATGATCTGAGTCATCTAATACAGATGCACCTTTTTTGTCATCGCCTGCAGTATGCCGACGTTCAGGATTCGGCGCCACAATTAGATAGCGAGATATTTGCATTGCTCGGTATAGCACCAAAATACGACTTCAAGTTTGGAAAACCTACATACAAGGAACTAGCTTGTAGGTCGCAGGAGATACTTGAAAAGGATTGGCAAAAAGAAAAAATATTGGAAGAATACTTAATTCCAGGAAACTGCAACATGCATATACCACCATCGCTTAACCCCGAGGTTAAGGTAGCTTTAGTTCACAATTTGGTCAAGAGACACATCACAACAGAGAAACAGACATAACATAAATTCACCCCTTTTTCTAAATTGAAGGTGTAGGCAGTGGCTGTTAAGCCTAGTCTCGCCGTTATGTTTAGGTCCCAAATGGAATAGGTAGCGAACCTATTGCCATACCGGGCACAAAGTTTTTAGTCATCGATATTTACCACACATAACTTACGAAATTAATTCGGAAAAGTCATTGGTGTGAGCCAATGTGAGGATTCAAAACCGCGACCTCTGGATTCAGAAGCGGGTGCTCAACCACTAGACCACCGTGACTTAGTGATGCATGCAGACTGCTCTGCGACAGTCATTTTAATGGTACAAGGACAGGGTGTGGTTTCGTACTGTCATCCATTAACCCAGAGATGAAAGAAACTCTCATCGAAAGAAAACGGGATAACTTGCTCTTTAGAAAATATATTTCTGGAAAATTAAAATCTACAAAGTTAATAAAAAGATCGGCTGCTGATCTCATACAAACTCTGAACAAAAAGTAGCATATTCAACAAAAAATAATTTTATACAAAGTCAAAATAAGGTTTAAACACTCGCTTAAACTGGAAAGCTACGCCTAGAAAGGCACCTCCGAATATCTACATAAACGAGACTCGTCAGAACCAGCGCTCATCGACATACACCGGCTCTCAACAGCGGGGTCATCGGGAGACATCAGAGCGGAAAGCGGCTGCAGGGAATACCAGGAGACGCTGACCAAGTATATTCGGGTCGCCTTAGATATTTTGTCTCGGAATGGGACCAGATTACAACTGATCCTATTGTGTTATCTTATCATGAGGGATATAAAATCCCATTCATATCTCCTTTTTCGTACTATGTGTACAAGGTAATTAAAATACTGGCCACGGTGATTATAAAAGTTTCATAGTATAATTATTAAAAATAAAGGCTATTTCAGAGTGTACACTCGTAAACATGAGTTTTAAGTAAAATATATATATATATATATTTTGGTACCAAAGCCAAATGGAGACCAAAGGTTTATTTTAAATTGTTTGCATAAATTCATTAAAATCAATCATTTTAAAATGATGGTGGTGTTATATGACCTCTATTGACATGAAAGATGCATATTTTGTAATAAATATACATGAAAAATTTAAAAATATCCGAGATTCAGTTTGAATGATATTTTATATGAATTTAATTGCCTCCATTTAGGGCTTTGTTTTTACGAAGATGTTGAAACCCGTCATTGAATGCCTAAGGTCAAAGGGGTTATGTGTCTGTTATATATCTTGATTATATATTATAAATAGGTAGAAAATAGCTTGAATGTAAAAAAAAAAAAAATGTCACACGGACAAAGGATTTACTTACTTTAGTCAGAGTTTTTAAATAGATATACATAGATAAAAGCACATTTGCAGTGCACATTTCTAGGATTTGTATTTGATTCTTAATTGCCAGAGAGGAAAATAATTCAGATCCAAAACTGCTAACTCAATATAAATAAATCTCTTAAGACATGCAAATTACGTCATCTTGCCAAATTTTTAGGTATATTATTATCAGCATGTCAGCACTTGAAACAATTTGAAATACATAAATTTCTTCGTCTTTGAAATAGTTTTACTAACTTAACAACTTTAATTTAGTAATTTTGTCGGACGCATCTCTCAGTGGTTCGGGTGCCTGGTCTGGCAACGTGAATGGACTGAAGCTGTAGAATATACATAGGGATCATTGAATGAAGGTTCTATCCAAATTACATTGTCTTCCCTTACACAAAACACTTACAAGCAGTATAGTAGTTGTTTTAAAAATTGGTTACGGTATTGTACAGTAAATAGTATACAGCATTTGAAACCAAGAATTGAAAATGTAATAATCTTTTTGAAAACGGTGCCCAATATGGTAAGATTAATTCTCATAAATCTGCTATATCCTTGTTGTTAGGATCATGTTATCTTAACGATGTGAGTGTGACACGATTTATGAAAGGAGTTTTTCACCACAGGCCTAGCACTCCAAAGTACGAATTTACATGGGATCCTAATATCGTTTTACATTACTTAGCTCAGTTATGGCGTAGTGAGTCGGATTTAGAAAACTTTTCAAAAAAGTTACCAATGCTATTAGCACTTGTGACTGCACACCGATTACAAACTTTGGCTTGAATAAAAATTTGTATTATTAATTGCAATTGCTATTTTATTAATTGCAGATACAAAAATTATAATTAAAAATTCCACAGCCATTAAAAAAAAAAAAAAAAAACATATTTTCGTTATTAAGCGTTCATCTGATCATTTATTATTAAGTTACAGAAATTCATATTTACTGCTTATGGTACCTACGCAGCTTAGATGTGATTCGCAAATCTGCCGGTTGGAGCAATTCATCCTCGGTGTTTGGAAAATTTAATAAATGAGAAATTATTAAAGATAGTAATATCTTTTCTCAATCCGTCTTATCAAACGATTATTGTGAACGACAATAAGAGATTGTGCTCACTTTAGTTACATATATATTAACGTGATTATAGACGAATGAAATCCATTAAAATTACAGTTAATTATTTCTTCACAATTTGATTTTAATCTCTAAACATCCTACAATATGTAAACTAATCGCTAAGAATGAAGCTGTGAAATATAATTAATGATCAAACGAACTTACCTGTACGTGAAGTTCGATCATAATTATATGAACAGCTTCATTCTTAGCGATTAGTAATAACCCTCCCAGGTTAACCCCACCCTAAAATTGTGAATAAATTAACCTTGTATGCCAGTTACAGCATTTTAGCGCATTATGCTTAACGTTGATGTTCCAACTACAGCATCGCTACGCACAATCGGGCACTTTCAAAAGTACTGCTTTCGTTTGATGCGTGTGGTGGATACTAAGTAATACCAACATTACCAAAACATTGACAGAAAATTATCAAGTGTTTTTTCTTTAGTTGGCATTGATCAAAATATTTTATTTATAATATAAATAAAATATTTTGATTAATGCCAACAATTATTATCTTTTGTAATAATATTAATTAAAAAAAAAAAAAAAATATTGCTCTCGTTTCATTGTAGTTTTTTGGAAATAATCAAAGCTAATTAACGGATGAAGGTACAAGTTGACATTTTATATTCCACTTAGATTGTGAACACTAAACTTAGCGCACTCTACTAGCGCATTTAAAAACTAATTCACTTTCCAATTAAGCTTCAGCATAATTCGGCATTGTGCGGCACTGAGTCGTACAATGCTATGTAATTGGAAAACCAACTAAGCTATGAACAAAATGAATATCAGTGAGACGTGGTGTTGCCATAGTCAAGAGGTGGTTGCCAGTAGGGAGATTTTTATTTACCCTACTTTCTAAACATCCGTGCAAGGCTCGAGACTGGGAGCTCAACTACAATATGTAAACTAATCGCTAAGAATGAAGCTGATCATATAATTATGATCGAACTTCACGTACAGGTAAGTTCGTTTGATCATTAATTATACCAGATTCCTTTCGACTTACATCTTTCATCAAAATGTTTCTTTAAAAGTTAGAACCCTCTTTGCCACTCGCCATCTTCATTCCCATCGATCGTGATGTTCAATACTATTTATATAGTAAATCTAAAAACATACCTACGAACTACCACGAAGCCAAAATTAAACTGATGAAGCTGCTGCTGGAACACTCTTATGAGGAAATAGCGAGCTCGCTCTTTCAATTGTTCTTTCTCCCACGCCACTGGAACGAATACTAACATAGAAAAATCAGAATCGCTACTTATTTGGTGTTTACATAATAATTTATAATTGCACTATTCGCTATTATTTGACATGTCTGACACAGCATACAATACCGCAATTATTTATAATGACTTAATATACCTTTTTTCTCAGTAAAACAATAATATCATTATTCTACTAAAGTTGACTGACATTTGTTTATTTATTACAATAATTTATTTATTGCATTTATTTGTTGCAATAATTTGTCATTAATATCAAAGTGCGTCTTTTTTCTCCTGTGTTGATTTAAGTTAAATTTATTATATGTAGTTAGTATTCACACCTTTCTTCAACCTTTGCCCGTGACATTAAAACAACTTTTAGGATTATATCGCGTTTATTTATTACGAATTTTATTTCCGACAAAATAATTTGTTCATCACTCGTGAAAATGATCTCTGTAAAGAGTTCGAAACGTCGGGAAATAAATAAAATATAAATAAATACCTTTGCCCGTGCTTTGTTCCAAGCATATCAAAATTTGAAAAGTTAAAAATAATAGGTTAAAAATAATTTATTCGACCTTAATAGTTGAAAATCGAGTAAAACGCTGCTTAAGGTTTAATGAGAACATATGTATTAATTATTATTGCTCTCTGGGATATGAAGCAAACCCAGAGCCTAATATAAAATAATATGTAATTTTTTTGGGCTACAAGTTTTTTAGATAGTTTTCCTTTTGTATATTCATGAATTTTATATAAATGTGTTAAATTAAGGATATCCAAACTATGATGCGGGTTTTTAGGAATCAGTTCAATGGCCGATTATTTATTCAATTACATTTGTTACAGTTTTCAATGGTTGTTTAGTCCAATGTATAGGTTTATCTGTAAGTATAACGCGGTTATCAAATAGTCTGTTCTTATTATTTTCAAAAACAGAATGAAAATGTATTTGTATATTTTGGAGCAAGTTTCCAGTGCATAATAATAACTATTTGGATACATATAATGAGTTTGGGTGAGAAGAGGTGTGGCCTCAGTGGTTTTAATATTGTTTCTGGCTGCTGGTGACATTTGAGTTGAGATCTTTTTATTATTTGTTTTCTGTATTGGAATTAGACTTGATTTCGAGTTGCTGTTATAAAACCTTTAATTTCAGGGGAAAAAAATACAAATAGTGAGACACCTATTGGTTGGCTTGTGAGTCTTGTTCTAGGTCATTTGAATAGCGTCCTTGCAAAGTTTAACTAAATAAATAGGTCCTTTTCTGCTTCAGGTACCTAATGGTTTCTGTTTCATATTTATTTTAAACTTTAACTCACTTATATATTCTTATGAATCTTAAATAGACATAACGAGGTGAGCACTCAGCTTGTGGAATCCAGCGGGTTCAAATACTGGCACACACCAATGACTTTTCGAAAGTAATTAATTTAGAAAGTTATGTGTGATGTGTGTAAAAAAACTAAAGATAAACTAAACACTAAAAACTTAGTGCCCGGTATGACAATAGATTCGCCACCCATTCCACTCGGGACGTAAACATAACGGCGAGTCGAGGCTTAAGAGCCACTGCCTACACCTTCAGGTAGAAAAAGGCCTTAAGTTATGTATATTATGTTATAAGTATGCGAGTTTTATAATTAGTTTCTTTCCTGTTAGCTGGGCTTTGCTTATTGTAGTTAATCAATGTATTTTTGGATTCTTCAGCAAAATATTTCTTCAAGTTGCAATGGTGGAGTTGCTTTGTTTGTCGATAACCTATTATTATATTTATATAACTCATCCGATGTGATCTCTCTGTGATGGTCTTTTAGTCATTAATTATATTATTTCTCAACTGTGAGCCTTTATACGCTGTACAACTTGTTCTTGATTATTTAACATTAACCATAGTGGTTGATTGGAGGCTAGACAACCCTGATAAACACCTTGATACCTGGATAAAAACTTTTCTTAATATATACTTAAAATTGTAGAGTTTGATTTATGTAAGTGGACATCAACTTTATTAATGAAGGGTTGATTGCCTATATTTTGAGAATTTCCCGAATACCAATTGTAAATCCTTTTTGTTAAGTTCTGATCGTTGGTTTATGGCTGAATCAATTAGTAGCTGTTCTGTACTACATCCCATGTTATTCCTTCTTTGTAGTAGGAATCACACGCAGTACGCAACTACTCACCGCCCAAGTTCGAAACGTTCACCGATTTCAAAACGTCGGAAAAAAATAAGTTCTAAATAAACGCGATATAATTCATAAAAAGTTGTTTTAATGTTATGGGTGTGATTCGCGAAAATCTGAGAAATAAATAGACTTATAATGTATATTTCAACAGATTATAAACTTTAAAAAGCTATCAAAAAATTATCATGCATTACAAGTTACCTTGGTGTAAACATTATAATACAGTTAGAATTATAAGAGATTCACTCACCTACTAACAGACTCTTCAGAGACGAGGAAAATGAGAACACTAAATATCAGTTGTACCGACGTCTGTCTCTGATAGCAGTTCTCTCGCTATCAACACTTAGGTAACATACGCACCCCACTGTCTCTCCACTCTACCTGGTAACTGCGTGGTGTTGTACGAGACGAGCCAATATATGGCACTCCTACAGCTCGCTTATCTCTTCTATGAGCTGACTTACTTTAGTGAGTAGATAAGGAACCCACACACAGTGTGAATTCATTTATTTAAATTAAAATCTCAAAACGACTACTAGTTGTTTTGAACTAATAATTATGTAATCTTAAATTTAGAGTTACGAATATATGAGGGTCTTTACTAAAACATAAATGAGGTCGTTACTATGGTAAGAACCTCATTTATTTGTTATATGTCTATAACTCCCGGGCTATAATGCCGTTCACAGTTCGTTCTCGGTTCAATCTCGGTTTGATAAAATATTATAAAGTAAAAAATATATGTGTACATTCATACTATCCGCACAGTCAAGTTTCGCTCGAATCTATTTTTTACTTTATAATATTTTATCAAACCGAGATTGAACCGAGAACGAACTGTGAACGGCATTATAGTGAGGATCGGCCCTTATGAAGGCTGCACAGCGTGTGTGCGTGTTGACGGTGGCTTGTCCCCCTGGTTTGACGTCAATATCGGCGTCAGACAGGGGTGCGTGCTGTCCTCTTGACTGTTCATACTGTACCTGGACAGTTGTCTCCAGAGAGTGAGATCGATGGATGTAGGGATGCGAATGGGTGACCTAGTTGTGAGCTCCCTGCTTTACGCAGATGACGCCGTGCTTCTAGCCGAATCGCCGTCGGACCTGCAAACACTAGTCACTACTATGAAAGATGATTGCATGATTAAAGGTTTGCAGTTGAATGCGACGAAAACGAAAGTTATGGTGTTTGAAAGGGAGGAATCCAGAACAGATGCAAGGATAATTGTTGATGATGTAGTGCTGGAACAGGTGAATGAAATTATATATCTTGGATGCGCTTTTAGCAGAGATGGAAGGTACACCGCGGATGTAGAAAGACGAGTGGCGATAGATTCCTGGGCGCAAAAAATATTGGCAGAAAAGCCCAGCTAGCAATCCACAATGCAGTCCTGATCCCAACGCTAACTTATGGAAGCGAGAGCTGGGTATGGCAGAGTGTGCATGAAAGTAGAATAAACGCGGTAGAAATGAGGGCACTACGCAAAATCTGCGGAGTGACTCTCGCTGACCGCGTAGAAAACAAGGTTGTAAGGAAGGAAGTTGGTTTGAAAGAGAGTGTCGGTGTAAAAGTAAGAAAGGGCATGCTCCGATGGTTCGGACATGTAGAAAGAATGGTTGATGCAAGACTGACTAACCAGATATACAATGCAAAAGCGGATGGATGTAGGAGTCGAGGAGGGCCAAGACACACATTCCATGACCAAATAGAACGTGTTCTGGAGGAAGGTGATGTTAAGAGCCTCAAAAACCGACGCGCGTGCATTAAAAGAGTTATGAAAGTCAACGAAGCGAGTGAGGCGTGTAAGAATCGTGCCCTATGGCGCTCTGTTCTCTCTGCCTACCCCGCAAGGGATTCGGCGTGAAGTTATGTATGTTTGTATGTATGTATGTAACATACAAAGATACTTATCGAAATCATACTATTTTATTTGGTATACATTGAATAGTCTACACGAAGCGACTGAGGCGTGTAAGAATCGTGCCTTATGGCGCTGTTCTCTTTGCCTACCCGCAAGGGATTTGGCGTGAAGTTATGTATATATGTATGTAGAATAGTCTATGTGCACATGCCAAGTAATTTTACCGTTGGATTGGTGCATTGGAAAACACAACTGTTGGTAGTTTAGAAGTGGTCGTCACCCATCCCAATTAACATAGTATACAAAAAAGTACGGAAAAATGCGATTTCCGGAAATACATTGGTGTGAGCGAGAATCGAAACCAGAACTAGAACTAAAACCAGAAGTTGATAAGGGGTAAGGCAAAAAACTTAGACCGCAAACAGAAGAGACACCACTTTTTGTCATAATATTAAAATCGACCTCTGCTCAAATATCTCTACAATACTTACAAATATTGGTGAAATACGCTTAAAAATACAAGAGAGTATCTGATACTAAGAGATACTCTCTTGTATTTTTAAACCTATTTCACCAATATTTGTACTTAGATTCTAGACCTATCTACAATACTTGGGTCATAGTAGTGTGTAAATACTCAGGTATCGTTGTGTTAATTGTCTACAGAATACTAATAAGTATATTGTTGTTGTTCATAAGAACAAGAAAAACATCAACCATGAATCAATAGTCATTATTCATTCGTTACCATTAATTGTCAAAATGACTATGGAAAGCACGTTATAACCTTTCTTGATTCGTACGTCTATTGCATTGTATTTCTTCTTAGTTAAAATAAATTATTAAATTTTAGCGAAGAAATCTTCATAGTAATTACTTTATGTCAAAAGGACACACTGGGGACTACCGGAGAGAGAACTTAACTACTCCAACCCAGATGAAAATATGATTAACTGAACATCGGCCTCGGAGAGACAGAGACACGATGGGAAAAACGAAATAAATGACATTGAAGTTTTCATTGTGGAGCTAAAAAAAGTAAATTCTTTATATCAATGGTTTAAGATAAATTTCATTACTTTGAGGCCCAGGGAAGATAATTTTTCAGTACTTACTCGAGTTCAGTCTTGACTTTGTAATTTCTAAATGAACTATTCGATTAAAGTTTCATTTTTTTTCAGTAGTAGAGTCAAATCAAAACTTTTATATCTTGGATACGCTTTAAGCAGGGATGGAAGGTAGACCGTGGATGTAGAAAAAAGAATGGCTTCAGTAAATAGCGTTAATGGAGCATTGGGCAGATTCCAGGTTGTAAGGAACGTAGTCGGATTGAAAGCGAGTGTGGCATACTCCGATAGTTGGGATATGTAGAAAGAATAGATGATGCAAGATTGACTAAGCAGATATACAATGCAAAAGCGGATGGATGTAGGAGTCGAGGACGGCCAAGACACACATTCCATGACTAATAGAAAGTTTTTTGGAGGAAGGTGATGTTAGGAGCCTCAAAAATCGACGCGCGTGCATGAAAACAGTTATGAAAGTCAACGAAGTGAGTGAGGTGTGTAAGAATCGTGCCTTACGGTGCTCCGTTCTCTTCCTACACCGCAAGGGATTTGGCGTGAAGTTATGTATGTAGTAGAGTAACGCAGTTCACTGCACGAATGGGCTGAGGCAGTCCTCCTCCCCTTTTTGCCAGCCCAGTTCCTTAAAGGCCGGCAACACAACTGTAACACTACTTGTGTTGTGAATACAAAAAATAAACTAAATAAAATATTTTTTTTTGTGAATATTTTTCCTTTCCTCTTTAAGTGATAATGTAAAGTTCAGGACTTTGTCTGTGAATTATCGAACTAAAAAATATCTTAATTGACAATGAATCATTTATATCATATACTAGCTGTGCCCGCGACTTCGTACGCGTGGAATTTGTGATCAGATAGCTATATTTTTACATAGACAGTTGAGAAGTAATTACCTCTAAAATGAAATTGTAACTGGTAGGATAAGTACAGATTGCGGTAGCAATGGTTGTTGCCCGCATTGTTTATTTTCATTTTAACAGGAATTTTTGTAGTATAGCTGTAGCCCGCGACGTCATCTGCCTGAACGCTATACAGCACCAAAAATACCTACGATTATACCTTTTAAAATAACATTTATTTACCCGTTACTTCTTTACATTTCATAAATACAGAAAGTATAGTAACAGAGGGAGACTGTCTTTTGTAAAATTGTTGAACTTCAAAAGTGCTGATTTTCAGTCTGCTTTGAATAAATGACTTTATGGTGATTCTGCTGAATTAAGTAATAAGTTGCGACTGAAGCAAATGTAGAAAATAATGAATAAGAAAATATAAATATAGAAAAGGATAAAAATATATACTTATAAAACTTCTCTATAAACAACATTGCTGGTTTGGCTCTCCGCAGCCAAAATGTAAAGAGAGTCAGGACTGGTGACGCGGGAGCAAGCGACGTACAGCTGCCCGTGTGAGAAGCAGCTCGTCCTGAGGTCGACACCCGCTGCTCTCAGTGTCTGCCCCTGCGACTTATTGATGGTCATCGCGAAGCAAACACTCACGGGGAACTGTACGCGCTTGAACTGGAACGGGAAGTTATGAGGTATGAGGGGAATGCGTGGTACAAATACTGCCTCGCCTACGCCACAACCCGTAAGAATTTCCGCCTCAATGCTGTGTCTGTGGAGCGAGATGACTTTAAGGTGGGTCCCGTTACACAACTTCGGAGGAGATAGGTTCCGAAGAAGCATAATCGGGACACCGACTTTCAGCTTGATAGTATGCGCTGGAAGTCCACTTGCTGACAGAGAGTTCAGAAATTCCACGGGATAATGTGTGGCATCATCTTGCTCGATGACAGTGTTTATAGAGGTGTAAACCACTTCATTCCCCTCAATTTTCGAGAGAATGCATTCGTTGATTGCTTCAGCCTGACCATTTTTGGGCGTCAAAATTGCCCGCTCACATACCCAAGAATTCTGCTGGTGCGGTATATGACTGATGTCCCCGTACACACAGCGAATGAGTTCTTCTAAGCTGGATACGACTCTACCGAGAGACTCTGGAAGCACCACCTGCCCACCTCTCTCCTCTGGTAGAGTGCCTTCGCCAAGACTTAGAAGAACATCGGAGAATTCTTGAGCACGTGCATTGCCGCCGAGCCGAGCTCTCATATTAATGGTCAAGCGCAGCGTACGAACTCGTGACCACAGCGAAGATCGTTTCAACGAAGCATTCACCTCGTCAGCCCTCGATCCCCGCGTCACCACGGGAAGCGTTTGTCGGAAATCGCCACTGAATAGAACTGTGACACCACCCATCAAGTGTTCGTTCCTGCGGATGTCCTGCAGGGTTCTGTCCACGGCCTCAACTGCTTTTCTATTGGCCATCGTACACTCATCCCATACGATCAGAGAGCAATCCTTCAGCACGTGTCCCTTATCACTATTGCGTGACACACCACAAACAGGCGTTTCGGTGCTCTCTAAATCGATGGGAATTTTAAACATGGCATGTGCTGTCTTGCCACCCGGAAGCAGTGTGGCAGCGATTCCCGACGACGCTACAGCAATGGCAATTTTGCCTTGCCTCCTGACCTCTGCAAGTATGCCAGTGGTAACAAATGTTTTTCCTGTTCCACCAGGAGCATCCAAGAAAAACATTTTACCCTGGTTTTGCCCAACGCTTTTAAGAACAGTGTCATAAATTTGTTTTTGCTCTGAAGAGAACAAAGCGACATGGTGATTTCGTATGGTGGTCATTTCGCTCGGATCGTAAATTGTCTCAGCGTTATACTCTCGATTTCCACGGTCTTGATGCGGTGATGATTGGGGAGCTGGTAACCCATATTCGACCAATGGATTGCCGCCGATGGAAATGACCACGTCTTGAAGTGAACTAAGACAGGTGTTCAGCACGCGTTCATCAGTTACTTCGACTTCGTCTCCAGTAGCACGCCTCAAAGCTCGTAGAAAATCTTCAGATAGATGATGTCGATATTTTTCCCACAAAGCTACCGGGTTCGTGACTCCACAAAACACCAAGATGACGGCAAACAGATGACGCATACGGCTGGGGCTGTTACTGACGCTCGCCTCCGCGAGGGTGTCATCCCAGTTTTGGTCACCGTCGAGAAGGTGACGTGCTACACAGGCTGCGCGGTAAGTGGGATACTCCACGCCATCAAATGTTCTCAGAAAGGCAAAAGACGTTGGGCCTCGGATCGTGTGAAGTAATAACCGCAGAAAATAGCATTCGCCATTATTCGGGTGCACGGTATAAACTCTACCCAATACGGTGTCCTTGAAAATTCCCGGAAAACCTTCGACAGCACCTCCTCTTCGACGTCGGTTAAATATTCCCCTTTGCTTGTCGTACGTGTAATATGAAGGCACCTCGTCATACGTAAGGAAAACAAAAACAAAAACAAAACAAAACAAACAAACAAACAACGCCATCTAGTTAGCGAATAGGAAACATTTTTTTTTAATGGTGTAAAATTATAAAATTACGAAGCAATCATTACACCAATAAATACCGAACAAAAATATTAACAGTTTTTAGCATATACAAATACATTTTTTTAATTGTCTTGCTCATCTCTGAAAAGAATTAACGATACAATTTTAAAGAAGAAAATGCACAACTCCATCTATGACTCTTAAAAACATCTATTGACCGCAAGCGCATGATGAAATTTCAATTATTTATATTCAAAAAGTGTTTAAACATGTAATTCGACTTGATGTTTTTAAAATCTCAAAGATTTATTTATATCTAAAACCAAAAAGTGCTTACACGTGTAATTCAACTTAATGTTTTCTGTTTTGTAAATCTCATAGATGGCACTGTTTTAAAATTGTCTGTTATGTTTAACGGCATAAGTTAATTAAAATGTGAAGCTAACTTATATTATATTATTATTATTATTATATGTATAGATTAAAGCATGGTTATTAACATAATAACACCATAACAACATACAAATATGCGTCGTTAGATTACACGTTGCTACAGAATACATTGAAGAAATAAAGGTTCACTGCTCGTTCCTCGTAGGTGATAGCGTGATAATATGTAGCCTATATGTTGACCCGACTTCTTAATAATTTTCGTGCCAAATTTGAAGTAAATCCATGCAGTACTTTTTGAGTTTATCCCGGACATACATACAGACAAACAGACAAACAGACAAACAGACAAACAGACAAAAATTCTAAAAAGTATATTTTTGGCTTCGGTATCGATTGCAGATCACACACCAAGTATTCTTTTTAAAAAATATTCAATGTACAGTTTTGACTTTTCTACAATTTTATTATTTATATCATATATTATATCTTGGAGTTGCAGATGCTAATGCTGCTAAAAGCGGCACTCTTGGACACGCGCAGACACGTTTATATGAAGCACTCAAACGGGCTGTGACGCATTATGACACATCTGACAATAACGCACAAGCGTTATCAATGTTGCCGACGTTGATAACGTTTACTACTTCTAATATTGTAACATAAAGTCACAGTCATCAGTAGGGGGTAGCACTCTTAACCCCAGTGGAATGTAATAGCATCAACGACGTAGACTAAACTGCCTGACGAAAAAAAAGATAATTTATTTTGTGTCTCGGTAGTTCAGCAGTCGAGACCCCGCTTCTGATTCATAAGTCGTAGGTTCGATTCCGGACTCACACCAATGAAAAGTCACACTCACGTGTGGGCCTCCGGAATCCTTCCTCACCGAACGAAACAAGGGCATGAGCCACTTTACCTCGATATTCTGAGAGGCCGTGGTATATTACCGCTCGAGCCGGCCCATTTGTGCAGTGAACTGTCAAAAAAAGTCACTAGTCACATCACAACATTCAACAGAATTATAGTCAATCTTTTTTGAAGTGGAACATCTAATGTCTCGTGCAAGAGCGTTTAACGCTTTTAACGCCCCCTTGCGGCTACTAAAAATATTATATATTGATATAAATAAAAGCCAAGATCCATATAAACCAAGGACGAAAAGGTATAGCGACTTTTTAAACTACCCGTACAGACATCTAGTAGCGGATGGTGGTACTAGGTGGCCATAATTGATATTACAAAAATTATAAACTCAGTTAACAACATCTTTTTACATAACATATGAATCTACTCGAGAATTGTACTTGAAAAACAGATTAAAATTCAAAATAACAATTTTAAATAATTATAACAGCAGTTTTAGTACGAAATAGTTTGTAAATGAATAAATTACTTATCTTTCGGCGGATGGCGCTACTAGGATATTGTAAAATTGAGTTCTCTTAATTAACATTTATTACATAGAATGAGTTGATATTATCTAGTATTAAGATATTAATTATGAAAATAATTATTACGAATATTCATGCAGCATCAGTATTGATTTAAACTAAATGTTTAAATCAATACTACTATCTATACTACAATAAAAGGTATTTCCTTTTTTAAAACAGTTACGCAACATAATGAATTGTTAAATCACATAATTATAAATTTCGCGCATTTTACTTAACTAAATAATAGATTTTAGTAATATCTTGACCAGTTTTAGTACGAAAGAGTTTGTAAATATATAAATTAATTATTTTAATAATCATAAATTCACTATCTTTCGGCGGATGGCGCTACTAGGATTAAGTTCTTTTATTTTACAAATATTACATAGAACGAGTTGATATTATTTAGTATTAAGATATTAATTATGAAAATAATCATTATCAATATTCATGCAGCATCAGTATTGATTTAAACATTTAAACAATAAAAGGAAATATCAAAACAGTTACGAAATAGAATGAATTGTTTAATCACATAATTATACATTTCTCGTATTTTACTTAACTAAATAATAGATTTTAGTAATATCTTGACATAAATATGTAATAACATGTAATCATAATAAATCAGTTTAACTAATAAAATTTGTAGGGTGATTATTATAAATAGTTGACATGATATGCCGCTAGATGGCGTCCTGCGCCGACATATGTATGTTCGGGTGAATATTGGAACTCAATTTTGAAGTAGATAGTAGTCATCTCGGTAGTCTCGGCGGTCCAGTGGTCGAGCACCCCCTCCTAAATAAAAAAGTTGTGGGTTCCTATCCTGGCTAACACAAATGACTTTTCGAAATTATGTTTGAAAGCTGAGTATAATAAATGCCGATGGCTGAAAACTTCTCCCCCTATGTAGGACAATAGGTTCGCCACCTATTCCAGTCGGGACGTAAACAAAACAGCGAGTCGAGGCGTAACAGCCACTGCGGGAGCCCCGTACAGGGCCACGGATCGCGCAACATCACCGTAGAGGCGGCGAATCTCGGGGAAGGCGGGTTAGCGCGCCTGCCACCCGTCCCACTCGGGGGACCATCCTCACGAAGTACTCCTCGAAGCTCCAGAGGCTGTTCAGGGTGAGGCCGAAGTACTTTAAGTACCTCGCCACCGGGACAACCATGTCACCTGGATCCGCGCGGCTGGTAGTTCCTAGCGCCGAGTGAGGCGGTGGGACCACAGAGCCTAATTTTTGTGAGGCGCCACCTCCAGCCAGATTCGTCTAGGTAGAATCTGGCTGGAGGTGGCGCCTCACAAAAATTAGGCTAGATAAATATTTATACTTGGGTGGGGATCGGACCCGCCAATCTCGATTCCACAGTCGGTAGTTTTACCAAAGCACCACCAGACCTTACCCTTACTTACATTAGCAGTATATTATAAATGTATATTGTTAATTATTTATTGACTATTTTTAAGTGTCTGTGACTTATAAAAATAAAGCTATTGTGAATACATTAAGCTTTGTAGTTCGCGAACGACCTAGTTCAAAAGATCGCTCCCATAGACGAACTGAGCAAACTACCTTCTGTGTACTAAGTATCGGGAATTTGTCAATAAAACAAAAAATACAAATTATTCATCTAAATTTATTTTATCGCCTTCAAAGTAGGCCCCATCGCTGGCAATACAACATCTCCACCGCTTCACCCAGTCTTCCATACATTTTTCATAGGCTACTTGCGGTATGGCCTTTAGCTCCTTCAGCGAATTTTCTTTTATGGCTTCTATTGACTCAAAATGTTTTCCTCGAAGTGGTAATTTTAACTTGGGAAATAAAAAAAAGTCAGACGGAGCCATATCAGGTGAATAGGGTGCTTGGTCGAGAACGTTTGTTGAATTTTTCGCTAAAAACTCTTTCACTTTAATGGCTGTGTGTGATGGTGCATTATCATGGTGCAGCATCCATGAGTTGTGTCGCCACTAATCTGGACGTTTTCGGCGGATACTCTCACGCAAACGCTTCATGACGCCTAAATAATATTCTTTATTCACTGTTTCTCCCTCTGGAAGGAATTCGGAGTGAACCACACCACGGTAGTCAAAAAAAACTGTCAGCATCACCTTGATTTTGGTGCGACTTTGCCGCGGTTTTTTGGGTTTCGGCTCGTTTTCGAGACGCAATTCTGAAGACTGTTGGCTTGTTTGCATGTCATACTCATAAACCCATGTCTCGTCGCCAGTTATTATACGTTTCATAAAGGTCGGATGCGTAGAAGCTCGGGAAACCATGTCTTCAGCGACATGCTTTCGCTGCCCTTTTTGAACAAAATTGAGCTCTTTTGGCACTAGTCGAGCGGCGACGCGTTTCATGCCTAAAATGTCAATGAGAATATTGTGGATGGACTTAAAATATATGTTCACGTCACTAGCCAACTCTCTCAGACTCATACGTCGATTTTCGAGCACTAGCTTCTTGATTCTGACGATGTTTTCTTTGGTCGTAGTGGTTGAAGGTCTACCAGAACGAGGCAAGTCTACTACTACTTCTCGGCCTTCTTTAAAAGCCTTATACCATTCATAAGCCCTTGTTTTCGATATACATGATTCGCCGTATGTATTTCGCAACATTTTTAGTGATTCACCACATGAAATATCATTCGAAACCAGGATTCAAACCCGCGACCTCTGGTTTCAAAAGCCGTGTGCTCGACCACTGGACTACCAAGACTAAATTATACTTAGTGTGTAATTTGTTACTTTGTCTAAGTAAATGTATATACATACGAGTATACCTACTTACTCGTATATGTAAGTTACTCCTAATTATTAAAAACAAGTACAAGTGAAAAAATTAAATACCATTTTTTTTCTAAAAACTGGTTATATTATTTTCTTACATACTATCAACGAAGAACAAAATTTTGTCGCGTGCGAACGAACTAAGAAACGATTTGTCTGCGTTCCTTTACAGTTTGAACTAGGAGCTGAGGGAGCGAGCGAACTAAAAGAGCGAACTAGGTCGTTGAAGAGCGGCGACCTAAACTGAGCGATCTCAGTCGCGAACTACTCTGCGCAAGACTGGAATACATGTTACAAAGTTCCACTTCTATAGCGCGGCGGGACTCCACGCAAATTTTTTATGTATTATATATGGTTTAAATTGTAATTGTAAGCATTCTTACCTCAGTTAGGCGCTTCGAATTCCAACCAGCTAATACCTAGATTATACTCATTATGTTGTGTTGCTATATATTGATCCTTGTGATGTTTATGAAATTATCGTAACAATAACATTTTTCTAAGCAAAAACTTAAATGGGCGTAAATCCAGGGTAAAACGACAGGCGTACATCCAGCGTAAAACGTCTGGAACTGAGGTCTCACTTAAGCTGCTGAGAACAATTTGTCGCAGTAATCGCAAATTACACAGGGATACATATTTAGAATGCTTGCAGTACTTACAGATTCATTGAATTCATTTTCAAATGATTTAATATCGCTCGTACATAAAGGACAGCCACATGTTAAAATTCTAGTGTGAAAGTTCTAGTTTTAAGTCTCGGTGGTCCAGCGGTCGAGCACACGGCTTTTGATCCAGAGGTCTGGGTTCGAATCCTGACACTAGCTCTTACCACTGACTTTTCGAAATTGATTTTGGAATTTAAGTGTGATAATTATCGATGACTGACAAACTTTGTGCCCGGTATGGCCAAAGGTTCGCCATCTATTCCATTTGGGACGTAAACATAGCGGCGAGACGAGGCTTCACAGCCATTGCCTATACCTTCGGGTAACATAGGCGTGAAGTTATGTTTGTGTTATGTATGTATTATATAATTATAATAACATATCCGCGCACGTCTAACACTGATATCAGTATAATATTGGATGCATGTTGGTACGTACTAGTTAATGAAGGTGGCACGCATCACCAACTTGGCTGAGGTTGTCTTTGATGGTTCCTTCAGTATTCATTACGGGGCGCACCTTCTAAGTCATATCTCACTTTAATTATTATAATTTGGTGCGTGCTATATCTACTTTATGCTGTACATCCAGTTGGTGTCTGTTTCGTGCGAAATTCAGCTCATGCTCCACGATTCCACTCTATAGTGTTTCAGAACGTTTATATAAGGGGACGGGGGAGAAAAGCGGTTAATGAGTGCTTTCCGCTTAGGCGTCTACACTGGAGGTCTATTCTGGAATCATTGTTATGTTTTATATTGAAAATAATTATTAAATAAAAACTTTTACAGTTTTTGGGCCGATAACCATAGGAGCCCATGTCCCTTGATGAGCTAATTAATGTAATCTAATGTAAGATATGACCAAAACCCTTATGAAAGATTATTGAAGAAGACATAGAAATTTCTACCGCTCTGCCAGATAATATCAACAATCTTTGAGTTGTTAAATGGGCAACAAAGCATCTTTGTATCATATATAAATCATATATATCTGTATGTAATACATGAAGTCATTATTCAAACATATCTTTTTAATATGATGTTAAATTTAATAACCCAAATAAAATAAAATTAAAAACTATTTAGGATCAAATATTATTTCGCATACGAACGCTCTGAGAATAGGGCCTCAGGAAAAGCCACTAATGGCAGTGGATAATAGAGCATGCTCAATTTAAGCAGCCAGTATACGTTACCAATTTGGGTTCCATTAGAGCCGTGCCCAGGTCTGCCTCGTGATTGCCCAAATTTGGTTTTGTATTCAGGAGCAACGGCTAAAAGATTCCAGTCAGGCTTCGCTTAAGTAATTGGTATTCCGTTATGAATTATAAGTTAAAACTTGCACGGATTTACCAAATTCGATTCCGTGCGATAAGCTTACTGAGATAACAAGATATTGCTTTCATTTTATGTGTGCCGTATTTTTGTTGCCTTGCGTATTTTTTTTTAATGCATATTTGTCAGATTGTGGTTGATTCAAGTAGAAGAGAACTATAAACATATACGAGGATATCTATATAGTTGCGGAGCTTAATAGTAGCAGCATATTTATTATTATGATGGTTATCGAGGTATATTTTTCAAAAATTATTCCCACCTACTGAATTGTGAGTAGTCCAAAATAGGTTAGCATCATTTTGCTACCGTATCAACGACACTGCGCATGCTCATTGGTGAAATCAAATAGTGACAGCGCTTGACAGGGTTGATTTTACACAGTTCTTATAAGAATAAGTTTCTTTTTGAAAAAAATATTCAACTGAGGTAAAAAAAAATTACTTAAAAAAAAAGTTAAACCGACTTCTAGAAACATAAACCACAAAATATTTAAGTAAATGAAAACAGTACTTTCATAACTAAAAAGCGATAAATAACGAAACTTACTAATTTGTATACTTAATACAATATACAAAGCGTAATACTTTTATAAAGTAATCTTTAACTATTAAAATATTTACAATTGTCACTTATTTTTGGAGTCGGTGCCAGCCTCAGTAATGTAGTCTGTTATGTTGTATGATATGCGCGGCTGTCAAAGTCACACGACAAAATAGAATACTTTTAACCAGCACCTACTTCAATAATAGATGACAATTTTAAATATTTTTACAGTGATCTCATTACTAAAGTCGGTGCAATACAATAGGGTTTTTTACCAAGGCTGGCACCGACTCCACGATACTCTTTTAATATACTTAAAGATTTTGTGGTTTACGTTTCTAGAAGTCGGTTTAACTTTTTTTTTTTTAATGTATGTTTTTCCAAGAGTTTTAGTGATATTAATCAGTTGTGAACTTCAAAAGAAGTTTATTAAATATATTATCACTTCTTACAAGTCCGTTTGTTAAATGGTTGATATTTTTAGGGAGCTATAATTGTTATTAATAAGTACTTAGTTAAAAGAAGTTGATAATACTTGTTAACTTTTATATTTTTGCTATAATCATGGGTAGACAATAACACTGCAGCCCGAATGAAGACCAATCGTAGCTTAGAAAGTATTGCAGAAAAAAAAACGGTATTGTGTCCTAACTCTTAACCGTTTAAGAGTTCCGTAGCGTCATCACAGCAGTATCAAATGTTAATTCAAGCATACCTCTAAAGCAACACTTTAATCCTATATACTACTAAACAGTTTCCATCGACTAGCTGCAGTACTGTCTCCCAACTCCTAACCGTTAAGGAGTTCTGTGGCTTCTTCATTAGCACAGCAGCATTAGACGTATATTCAAGCATACCTCACAAGCAACACGTTATCCCTACATACTACCAAGTAGTTTCTGTCGTCCAATTGCAGTACTGTCTTCAAACTCCTAACCGTTGAGGAGTTCTGTGGCTTCTTCATCAGCACAGCAGCATCAGATATTGTCACAATAAACCACATCCCTAAGAAATCACTATTACGTAACAAAAACAGCATACTTGCATACAAATTTCGGAGTTTGCCTTCGATTTTTCCTGGTTTCCATCATCAGATCGTGACCTAGTGAAAGTAAACACTATCGAAGAAAAAAAAATTGAAATCAGTCCTTAATTGATGAAAATATCGGTGAACAGACATAAAAAAAATTATACATACAGAGGAATTGAGAACCTCCTCTTTTTTCGAAGTCAGTTAAGTAATAAGGCAGATTCAAAAAAAGCCGCTATCGGTCGTGAATGTGACTCCTTAGACAGTTCCTCATCAACAGTCATTAAACAACAACGAATTAGTTTTAAAATAAAATAGTGAGTTACAAATCATATTTTTTATTTCATTATGATTTTGATCACAAAATATCCCTGTTACGTGGTATTAAAATAGAGACTACCTTAGCAGGTCTTATTATGTAATAGCATCGAAGTCGAGCACAGAAGATGTCGGAGTCTTTCATAACGAGCTCCCAATAATTTTAAATGTAATTTCCATAAGGAGATCAATATTCCTCTCGAGTAAGAACAACGGCTGCAGCAGACATCATGCTCATTCATTATTCATATCTCTAATAACGATCGTTCTTCAGGACGACACAACACTTACCAATAAGAGATCCTTACTCAAATGCGGTTTGTTATTTGTATACAGTATTGTTCGATATTTATCGGTCTCTTTCGGTAGTTCGTTCGTGTCGCGACCGTGTGCCACCAGATGGCGTTTTTCGTAGTATAAAAATGGTATGGCCGCGTTTTCTGAACGTTAGGCGTCGGTTGTAGTTCTTAGAATCAGTAATCGGGTCATATTTTGGCCACCGTGCCCGGTCTTGGTTTGAATTGGTATTAAGTGTGGTGTGCAAGGATTCGGCTATTCCTCCCGGTCTCGAATCCTCAGGGAAGTATCTACACACATACTTCAGACAATAGACACATCATAACATCACCTACCTATCTATCAGTACACTACATTCCTCAGCTTCCCATGACCAGCATCTGCAAGGGTCTGGTGAGTACCTACTCTAAGTTCTTAGTTACTCTCTTAAGGCACTATTATCGAACAATTCTGGTAGCAGAGCGTGGTTTAATATATTAAAATATTGGTTTCGTAATAGTTATTGAGTCCTTTGTGAAAATTATTAAAATTATTTGCATCAAAATTAAAATAAGTGGGTAACTTTTTTATCGTATTCAATTGAACTTAATACGTAGTGTTCATATTTTTTTTTTCTGAATGTAGGTAGTTACTGACTCATTGGAGGAACATTCTCAAGAGTATTCTAGGTACTATTATTCTTGTCGATTGTAATAGGTATTTACATTTATAACTTTATAACTCACGTAACTTGCATAGCGCCTGTTATTTGCGTGTCGTAGGCAGACTACTTTCTTATATCGTTATTGAAATATTTTCGATATTTATTTTATTTATTTTTTGTTATTTGATTATATCGTTTGAAGAACATATACACATAATATATCGTTCAGACCGTCTGTTCGTTCTGAATTATATTATAAAATAATATTTTTGTTACATCGATCTTATTTACTACAACTTGTATCCGAGTGTTTAGCAGTTCGTTTGTAACCGTTTCGTTTATTATTTTTAAATAATGGCACCGACATTAACAATTGCGGAGGCTAAAGCAAGTTTATGGAATATAGCTCGCTGGCTTGCGTCAGCTGTTTCTTTAGTCGGTCGTGCGGATAGGGTTGCTGCGCTCAAGGACCGTATTGAAAAGGTGCCTATCAAGGTGGATGTCCTGGATTCGGTCTACCGGGTATTGCTGCAGTCGGATGACCCCAAACTAATAGAATACGGTAATTCGGAGTACGACCATTGCATGACGATGGTTGATCAGCTGATGGAAGCAGCGGCCACGGGGCAGGTTAACCAATCACCTGCCCCCTCCATCGTGCTGTCGGATAGTATTTACCATGAGCGTTTGCCGACCTTAAATGTGCCGACCTTTGCGGGTTCTCTTGAACAATGGCCTAGTTTTGTAGCACTTTTTGAAAGCGTAGTACACCGCCGTCGGGACTTGGCGGATTCGCAAAAGTTTGGATATTTACTTACGTGTTTAAAAGATGAGCCTCACTCTTTAGTTAAGCATTTGGAAATTAATGATATTAATTACAGTATAGCTCGGGATTTATTAACCCGTCGTTATCAAAATACGCGAAGGATCGCTGATTTACATGTGGCGGCTATTTTAAAAATCCCTCAACTGTCATCGGTTCACCAGTTGCGGTTCGATCTTTTGAACCCCCTCTTAGTCGCTATAAATGCTCTTAAGGGTTTGAACTTCCCCGTAACCGAGTGGTCCTTTATATTATTACATATTATTTTGAATAAGTTACCAGGGGAAATTAGATCTCGTTTTGAACAGTTGCACGGTGGAGACTCGGCCTCGGACATACCGACATTTGACTTGTTAGTGGGTTTTTTGGAGGATCAGAGTCGCAAAATAGAAAACTTGCCCACTGTGCCATTGCCGGGGCGTTCGCATCTTATTGATTCGTCCAGGCCCCGTCCACCTCGTCCGCAACTTATGCGAGACGTGGGCCCGGGACGTCCGCCTCGCGTTATGGCCGTCGAGCGACCAGGTAGGTGTGGGGTGTGTTATGGGGGAAATCACACACCCTTAGAGTGTACTCAGTTTCTGAGAGCTAGTGTGTCACGAAGACGTTTTCTCGCCCGTAGGTTAGGGCGTTGTTATACTTGTTTGGGGTCACATATGGCCAATGTATGTGATGACAAGCAACCGTGTCGGCATTGTGGTGGGCCTCACCACACACTCCTCTGTCAGCCGAACCGGACTGGCAATCAAGGTGGGTTGTTACCGGCTCACACGGGCGGGGGTTCGAATCGACACCACTCACCTTCGTCTCCCGTGCGTCGTCAGGCCTCATCGTCTTTTTCACAGCAGATTATAGGGACGGTGGTCGCGCCTCATAGGTATTCACATGGTGGTGCACCGTCCGCTCAAGTTAATATCGCGGAGCGGGCACACATAAACGAGTACAGGCCATTCTCGCCACCTACGTCTGAGCGCCCTCGCGTTACTCGTGAGTTGCGAGCGGGCAGCAGTGTCCATGGTTCGGCGATGAGGTCGCGCGCTAATCGGCTGCCGCCGGTGCCCGAGTGGGACTCGTATGACCATATGACCTTCGGTCCACCTCAAGAACAGCGGCAACGGGAATCCTGGAGTCAGCAGTCGCCAGGGCGTGCCGATTTATGTTGACTCGCAGCAGCAGTCTCGCCAACCACATCCCCTCCAGCGACTATTGTCTTACCCACCGCGCAGGTTATGGTGCACTCACCTCGCGGAACTGGGTTAGTGGCACGGGCTATTTTGGACTCCGGTGCTCAGGGGTCTCTCATGTCATTTTGGTTGGCGAGGCGTCTCCGTTTAAGGATGTCCTCACGGAGTCAGGAAATTATTGGAGTAGGTGGAGTTCCGGTGGACAACGTAGTAGGTAAGGTGTCGTTCTCCTTCTCTTCCTTATTCCACCCTAGTATAAAATATAATTTAAGTGCTGTTGTTTTGAGGAACGTCTTAGGTAATCATCCTCAGGTTTCATTATCACCGGAGGTACGGCGTCTTACATCCGGTTTAACATTAGCCGACTCTCATTTTCACCTACCTAGAGCTGTGGAGCTCTTACTGGGAGCAGATGTCACCGGTCTACTGAAACTGGCCAGAACACCAGCAGGAACCTCAGTCTTATCTCCTCAAGAACGCCATGATGCCCTCCTCACTTGCGTTAGGATTGTGCAAGTTCAGTCGTTTGGTAAGGAAATCAAACTTCTCCGTCAAGAGAAGCAACAGCTGCGAGGTAGTCTTGCTCGTCTTAATTTGTTTCTTGACGAGTCTGAATTGTTGCGAGTAGGGGGCCGACTGCGTAATTCAGAATTATCTTACGGGGCTCGACATCCCCTTTTATTGCCGAAGCACGGTCATTTTGTTGAGCTGCTTATCAAGGACCGCCATGTTCGAAATTGTCATGCTGGATTGAATGCATTACTGGCTTGTCTGCAGCGTGACTTTTGGATTTTGTCTGCCAGGCGAGCGGCTCGGAGTGTCATATTTAGATGTATTCCGTGTTATAGATTGAAAGGCACATTGACTCAACCCCTAATGGGTGACTTACCATCGGATCGGGTCAGACCCGCTCGGCCCTTTGTCAATGTTGGCATAGATTTTGCGGGTCCATTTTCGGTTAAAACATCAAGTGTTCGTAATGCCAGACATGTTAAGGCTTATTTGTGCGTATTTGTGTGTTTGTTTTCAAAGGCTGTGCACTTGGAACTCGTTTCAGCACTGTCCACCGAGGCCTTTATTGCATGTCTGTCACGGTTTGTTAGTCGGCGCGGATTGCCTCATTTGATCCGTTCAGATTGTGGAACAAATTTTAAGGGTTCAGACCGATACTTGAAGGAAGTCGTTCAATTCTTATCTGATAATCACACCTACATCGGCTCGGAGTTGTCCAAACGTGGTGTGACTTGGATTTTTGATCCTCCCGGCTATCCTTCGTGGGGCGGAATATTCGAAGCTGCCGTCAAGGTCGCCAAGGTCCATCTCCGCCGTGTGATTGGGGAAACGATCCTCACCTTTGAGGAGTTGCAGACAGTATTTTGTAAGGTCGAAGCGGTCCTGAACTCGCGCCCTCTTTGTCCTATTTCGTCTGACCCCAGTGACCTGGAACCCTTAACTCCAGGTCACTTCTTAATTGGCAGTCCCCTGACTTCCTTGCCAGAGTATCCGTTTGTTGATGTCGCTGCCAATCGATTGTCGCGTTTTGAGCTGCTCCAGCAAATTACGCAATCATTCCACCGTCGGTGGTCCTTGGAGTATTTACATTTGCTGCAGCAACGGGTTAAATGGACAGATAAAACTAACCCACCGCGTGTAGGCGATCTTGTCCTCTTAAAGGAATCGAACTTACCTCCTTTGCAATGGAGGCTCGGTCGGATACTTCAATTATTTCCCGGGTCGGATGGTATTCCTCGAGTCTCTGAAGTTAAGGTTGGAGATTCAGTTTTGAAGCGGGCTGTCGCGACTCTCTCCCGCTTACCGATTGATTAACCTCCGTTAGAATGCCTTCATCCAGACAAGGTCTGGCTGGGGCGGGGGACTGTTCGATATTTATCGGTCTCTTTCGGTAGTTCGTTCGTGTCGCGACCGTGTGCCACCAGATGGCGTTTTTCGTAGTATAAAAATGGTATGGCCGCGTTGTCTGAACGTTAGGCGTCGGTTGTAGTTCTTAGAATCAGTAATCGGGTCATATTTTGGCCACCGTGCCCGGTCTTGGATTGAATTGGTATTAAGTGTGGTGTGCAAGGATTCGGCTATTCCTCCCGGTCTCGAATCCTCAGGGAAGTATCGACACACATATTTCAGACAATAGACACATCATAACATCACCTACCTATCTATCAGTACACTACATTCCTCAGCTTCCCATGACCAACATCTGCAAGGGTCTGGTGAGTACCTACTCTAAGTTCTTAGTTATTCTCATAGGGCACTATTATCGAACAAGTATTATTATTTTTATCACTTTCGTGGTACACAGAAAGGAGATTCAGTACCATGGTAAACAACTTTTAGGTTTACTTGCTTACTATTGTACTAAATAACGTCAAATGAAGTACGTTTAAAAATACATAACAATATAATTTTCATTCGTAATCAAATTATTAGCAGCTATAATTATTACACTCGAGAGCAATGAATCCGGGTCACTTAAAGAATCCTAAAAATCTCGGAAACTAAAAATGCTAGGTTAATGCAATAAATTGTATTTAATAGACAATGTAATACTCCTTAAATGAAGGTATTAAAACTTCTTAGTTATTGTAAAGTTATATCATAAAAAAATCAAATTTGAAAAAGGGCCACTTTCCAAGATGGAACTACGAAATTACAGCATTTGGTTTTGCTTTTGTTTGTAATCTGTCATTTATGTGGGTACATAAACCATGTTGATAGTGCTCTATATTCATTATTCAAGCTGAAATTATGTCGCTTACGCCTGAAGAATGCACCAGAATACTTACAATGCTGGAAACCGGCCGGAGTCAGCGCGATACAGCCAGGACTGTTGGTGTGTCGCTGTCAACAGTACAAAGAGTTCTCCGACGTTACGAAGAAACTGGTTCTAACCTACGCAGACCAGGAACGGGCAGAACCAGGTATACCACAGCACGAGAAGACCGATACTTGGTGAACACCATGCTTCGAAATCGCTTTCTCACAGGAACTGAACTCACCAATCAGTTTCGACGCCTCGGAGGAAGTAACCCAAGTGCATGGACAGTAAGACGTCGGCTTGCTGAATCTAACTTAAAACCCCTTAGACCTGCAAACGGCCCTAAACTGGAGCGTGGGCATCGTATTTCAAGACTAAGATATGCCCAGAGCCACGTAAATTGGAGTATTGAAGATTGGTCAAAAGTTATGTTCTCCGACGAATCAAAATTTATGCTCTACAAGCACGATGGAAGACACAGAGTGTATCGAAGACCAGGGGAAAGATTCAAGCAAGCATGCATCGAGGAAAAAGTAGCCTACGGTGGTGGGTCTGTACTTGTGTGGGCCGGAATTTCTTCTGAAAGTCGCACAGAGCTGGTGATCATAGAAAACGGCTCTTTAACTAGCGTAAGATATGTGGAAGAAATCCTCAATGATCACGTTGGTCCATTTATGGTCAATTTAGGTGAGGATGCTATATTTATGCATGACAATGCCCGACCTCATACAGGTAGGATTGTGAATGACTACCTTCAAGAGATGAACATTACTCGTATGGAGTGGCCAGCGCGCAGCCCGGATATCAACCCGATCGAGCATGCTTGGGACGAGCTAGGCAGATGCGTAAAACAACGAAACCCTCCCCCAATCACGCTTCGTGAGCTCAAAATTGCTCTCACAGAGGAATGGGAGAATATTCCCCAAAATCGTATAAGGAACTTGGTGTACAGCATGCCAAACCGCGTAAACGCAGTAATGGAAGCACGAGGAGGCAATACGAAGTATTAAAAATCAAGAAAATCGTAATAAAGTTCAAAAATTTCATGTTTCCTATTTTTGTTTTAAGGAGAGATCAGCAGATTTTTTCTTTATGTAATTTTGTGTTAATAAAATGTATGGTGACTCATATTTTTTTTACTTTCATTTAAGGAGTATTACATTGTCTATTAAATACAATTTATTGCATTAACCTATCATTTTTAGTTTCCGAGATTTTTAACATTCTTTAAGTGACCCGGATTCATTGCTCTCGAGAGTATATGAATATTAATTGTTATTAAAGTTTTAGGCAGCGACGATTTACTTAAATCAATTTTATTATTTTTTACAATTAAAATGAGGTGCTCCTTCGAGCCGGATACTCACGTTAAATTCAACAAAGTTTTCCTAATGAAGTAACACGCTCGTCCACTATGCTTCCTTCAATAGTAGCGAGGCTGACAATATTCGATAAAAATTCTGCAACAATCAACAAAACGTCTGTATTAGGTTCATATTTGGTTTGCGCAAATATGACCACGTATCTGAATTTCGTGCTAAGCTCAAATGGCTTCCTATACGCCTTCGCCGGAATTCTCATATTCTGCACTAAAACCTCGCGGCGGCCTTCCTCCGGCGTTGGGGTGGTCCAGGATTCGGATAACCCCTCTGGTCCACCCCACCGTCGCCCCCCCTCTGTTACGAGGGGGTGTTCATCCTCAGGGAGCTCATCCTCCAAGTTTTTAGTGACTGTCTCCTTTAAGTATGTTATTACATACATAACATAACTTCACACCTTTTTCTACCCGAAGGTGTAGGCAGCGGCTTATGATTACATCCCAAATAGAATATGTGGCGAAGCTATTGCCATACCGGGCACAAAGTTGTGAGTATTAGATATTTATCACACGTAACTTCCGAAAATTTCGAAAAGTTATTGGTGTGTGTGTGTGTGTGTGGCTTTGAACCCACTACTTCTTGAATCAGAAGCGGGGTGCTGGGCACTACGCCACCGAGACTGTTACTACAAACACTAAATATATCCTATCGTTATTGTCTGGCTGTATACCGAATACTTGAATGATGTCCTGAACTGTAAAACTATTACTCATGAGAGATTATTCGAGTCTTTACACACATATTTACTTAACAGTAATAAAACTAAATTGATGCAACAGTTTTTGTTTTTGTTTGAATTTCAAAAGAGTTGGAATTATTAATCGCTTAATCTGTTGCGGCGCGAGATATTTAGTGCGTCTCATGATGTGGTAGAGAATCAGAGGAGGACAAACAGTATGGCGTTTTTGTTGATGTTTACAGAGAGGCTTTTAACAATATTAATGTCTAAGAAACTCTTTGTTGTTGTTATTATTATGTGTCTTCAGCAAATTTATGTGAATGTTGGAAATAAAATACTCGTGCTAGAGCCTCGCAGTTCGCAGGACGTAAAATGGCTCATGCAACCTTTCGTTTAGTTAGAGAAGTATCCGTAGGTCCACCCCTTCCTCCTCTTCCTCCTCTTCCTCCTCCATTTCCATTCTACTCCCTTAAAGGCTTGGAAAGCAACTATAAAATGTTGCAGGCGTAGATGGCCGCAGTTGCTTACCATCAGGCGACACGCTTGCTCTCCCCTAGACCATAAAAATCGCATCATTGAACGGTGATCAGATGATCCAAATATAAAAACTGGCTGCCTAATGATAATGTATCAAGCAAACTTAAACATATAATACAAAAACAAATCTCATAAAGTTATATTTAAAAATTGTATGCAACATGCTACGTACCACACACTGGACTCTATAATTAGAGTCAAAATTTTGTGAATGGATGACAAAATCCTGTTGCTGGGCATAGATTTTTCCGTAAATATACATCCATTCACTCTAATACTCAATTCATTTTCTGGAATATTCAGGAAAAAGTCTATCAAATATCACAACATGATTTATATTACATTAAAGTCCAAGTAGCTTTATTTTCATAGGTCTTCACAGACATTTAAAAATAGTCACAACGTGTACATTACAAAAGTTTTTAAAATTAAAATAATTTTTCAATTCTTAAACTCGAGCGCTTAAGAAAAGTGCCTCCGTGGAACAAGAAAACACGGTTGCAATCGCCACGAGCGGCCCGATTCCGAGTGTATGTGGGGCTATCATGAGAAGAATCGGGCAAGAAACTCATGTGCCAAATACTCTTTTCAAAACGATTTAAAATTGATACAATAGTATTAATATCGCTACTGAAACATAGCAGTAGGCTCGTGCATAAAATGTGTAGCAGCTAGAATACTCGACTATCACAGTTATGAGCCAATCAACTTAAAATCATCGTACTACAAGTTAATAAGATAAATTATATGATATTCATCATCATTATTAGCCTTTTTGAGGTCCAACATAACATAACTTCACGCCTTTTATTACCCATAGTTGTAGCGGCCCAGCGGCTGTTTATTTATTTATTTTTATTTATTTATTACTTTATTGTACACCATTTAATTACAATATATATAATTTACAACAATTATACATTTACTTATTGGTTATACAATGGGCGGTCTTATCGCGCATGGCGATTTCTTCCAGACAACCATTTAGAGAGATGTTGTGGTAGAAATAAAGGGCAGTGTGGTGCACAAACGAATTATATATACATACACACAAAATAATATAAATGTATTTTACATATCCATAAAACAGAATAGTACAATATATAAAATAATAAATATAACATAAACATAACAAAACATAACTTCACTAACACACTACAAATTATAAACATTAACAGTTGAATTAAATAAACTTAAATATGTAATGACAGTATTTATAGTGATAGATAATGCTCTTTTAAACGAGTCTTGAAGGTGTATAGGGATTTGGACTGTCGAATGGAGAGAGGTAATGCGTTCCACAGGAGAACGGCTTGCACGGTGAAGGACTTCTCCATGAATCGTGTCGAATGCACTGGGATCCTGAGCTTCAGGCTCCCCGACGATCTGAAAACACCAGTGTCTGTACTATGAAAGTACTTGAAGCGTGCCTTGAGATAGGGGGGAGTATGAGGATTAAACAAAATGTTATAGAGAAGAGACAGGATATGAGTATTCCGGCGAAGGCGAATGGGTAACCACTTGAGTTTAGTGCGATATTCTGAAATATGATCATATTTCCGCAATCCAAATATGAATCTTATACAGACATTTTGTAGCCTCTCAAGCTTATTAAGTTGGTCTTCAGTGAGATCAGGATAGCTGACATCGGCGTAATCTAGGATGGGGAGAAGAAGGGATTGCGCAAGGTTAATTTTAGTAGCAACTGGAAGAATATTCCGCAATCCGCGCAAAGAGCCCACAGAAGCAAATATTTTACGGCTCACTTCTCGCAGCTGAGGTACCCAAGACAAGCCTCCATCTATGAAAATGCCTAAGTTTTTTACATAATCGCTGTAGGGAACCGCCTGGCCATCGCAATAAATTGTAGGAATTAGAGACCAGATTATTTTTGCAGTAGTCCTAGGACTACCGATGATTATAGCTTGACTCTTATTTGGATTAACTTTGAGTCCAAAGGATTTGCTCCAGTCACAAATTCTGGTTAAATCCTTGTTCAAATTTGTTACTGCATCCTGTAGCGTATTAAGTGAAGTCTGTGTGTAGATTTGTAAATCATCAGCATAAAGATGGTAGGAAGAAAGTAATTGATTTGTGATAGAGTTAATAAAGACCGCGAAAAGCAAAGGAGATAGAACGCCACCCTGAGGAACGCCAGCAGATGTGGTGCACCAGGTAGAAAAAGTATATTCTACACAAATTCGCTGCCGACGTCCGAACAGGTAACTGCGAAACCAGTCAATGACGATTGGAGATATGTTAAGGGAGCGCAACAAAGCCAACAAAACATCAAAATCCACACAGTTGAAGGCATTGCTGAAATCAAGCAAACCGAGAATAGTGACCTTGTCCTCTTCCATGCCCGACCTTATATCGTCCGTAATATGAACCAAGGCTGATGTGGTACTATGTCCTGGGCGAAAACCAGACTGGAGAGGATTTAAGATATTTGAATTGGAGAGGAAAGCACTAAGTTGACTATGGATAAGATGTTCAAGGACTTTAGAGAGGAAAGGAAGAATAGATATAGGACGATATTCAGAAAAAGAAGAGGGATTGGTTTTCTTGGGAAGAGGGGTGATTTGAGCTTCTTTCCATGATAATGGGAAGACACCGTTGGAAATAGAGTAGTTAAGGATATGCGTAATGATAGGAAGGATTTCGTTGAGAATAGGAAGGATCATATTACGGCCGATACCGTCGTTACCAACCGCGTTAGATGTTATCTTCATTATACTCCTCTTAACATCACAAGCCGAAAATTGACTAATAACAAATTCAGGATAATCAGGAGTAGGAAGAGTTGAAAGATAATTTAAGGTATTAACCTTTTTAGTCGGTTCAAAGTGACAAGAAGAAGTGAAGTGTTGATTTAACAAATCAATATTTAAATTTGCAGGTAATGAATTATCACGTGGTTTTCCAACTCCTATTGATTTCAGGAACTTCCATACTTTCGCTGGATCTCCATTTTGGACCGAAGAGTGAATATGCTGGCGTTGAGAATTCCTACACATCTTATTGCAGCGATTTCTGATTAAAACATATCTTTCCCAATTCGAGGTGTTAGGTTTCCGTTTATATTTTGCTAGTGCCTTGACTTTTAGTGCCATTACAGCTTTTATTTCATCTGTCAGCCACGGTGATGGCAGATGTTTGAGTTTAATAAGTCGTATTGGAGCATGTTTGTCATATAGACGGATTATTGTTGTGGTAAATAATTTAACTTTAATATTGATGCAATCAGCTTCTAACAGTTCTTTCCAGTCTAGACTTGACGCATCTCTGTGAAGATCATCAGAGTTTATACTACCAAAACTACGACGTAGAAGAGTTCGGTGTTTGGGTTTTGGTGTACGGATCTGGTAGGAGAGGAAGAGGAGATCGTGATGGGAAAAGGAGTCTGCCGGAAATTGTCCGTGTTTTGCAACAAGATGAGGTGAAGCCACTATCATCACGTCAATTAAAGAAGGTTTACAGTTTGGTAGGTTATGAGTAGCATTCAGTGGAAGAATGGAAAGGTTATTGGAGTTGAGAACAGAGCGAAAACATGAGGACCGAGAGTCATTCTTAAGGAGACAAGTATTAAAGTCACCCTTTATGATAATATGATTATAAGAAGGAACAAGATCTTCGAGAAGGAGTTCAAAGGAGGAGAAGAAATTGACACGTAAGGATGGGCTGTAATATACGCCGAGGAGAACTTTGGAATGGTTAAGAGTTACTTCTAAAAAAAGATGCTCGCCAGCATTGGCTGGGACTGGTTGGGGAGAAAGGCTGATTGTAGAAAAAGGAATTTGTTTTCGGAGATAGATAGCGACGCCTCCTCCATTTCTGACGGTACGGTCGTTCCGAATCAAAGTGAAACCTGGCAGAGTATACGATACCGTTGCTAGACACGGCTTAAACCAAGATTCAGAAACAAGTATGGCGTGAATATTGTTAGAATTAAAAGTTGTCAGCATATCAGGGAAATGAGCCGGAATACTTTGGGCATTGAGGTGAACGACATTAAAATTTGCAGGTACATCGGAGAACTGAGAATCAAGAAACTCGCCAAGACTTGGTACGCTAACGAAACTCGCATCATCACTACTTAAAGACAAAAAGTCTTCGGAGTCACAGTTGCTTGAAGTTGACATGGGCATAATATAATATAGACAATATTATTATGTAGAAGAGATAAATCTAAAATATGTAATAATATATATATGTATATGCTATAGAAAGATAGTATATGTTTATAGGTAAATAATGTATATAATATAATAACTATATTTACTATATAAATACTAGTATTTCGTCTGCCGGTTGTGTCAATATAAAAATCTTACAACTAAATGTGTAGGTACATTAAACGCCCTACAAAAGAAAAATAAAATAAAAACAAACACCTAATTACACAGTAATAGTCGCCAATCGCCAGTCAGGGCACACGATAAAAATCTAACAAATTTTATTTCATCACAATAATAAAAGTGGGCATAGCTAGATACCTTAAGATACCTACTAGTAAAAACAACAAATAAAAATTTAAAAAAGGATGGGAAAGACATATTTACTGGAAAAGAAATTAAACACGCGCATATAGGCATAATCATATGACAATGAAATATAGTCAATCACCGTGTCTCCTCTATTCATATATTTATTACAACAAAACAAAACCAGTTACCTATAAGGATGTATTTATACTTACTATGTATTCACACTTAATGCAAAAATATGTATAACTTAACAATTTTAAAAGTCTAAGTGATGACTGTTTAAACCATAGTCGTCTATCCCTGGAATAGGTAGATATATGTTAGTTGTTACAAGACATTTATTTACAGATTTATTTACCGTTGCGTACTATACATGTATTCATATATAAACATCCAATAACAGTAGAACATAAAAACTATTAGTAAACCTACCCACCTGTATCACTTGATAAAACAACAGGGCCCAACACAATACCACAATACGTATATACCCTCGGTTTTAGTCGGTTAATTAAGGAGAGAATAGTATTGTACACAGCAAGTTAAGCAGGTGGAATTATTTAAATCTATATTAACATTACATTTATGGAAGGCCTACATGTATGCTTGTAACAGCTACTAAAATAACATGGTTTCACCCTGGCTGGGGTTTGCTTATAGAACAATTATGCGAAAGATCATTTTTTTATTTTTTATTAGCGTTACGACGGGTCTTAACTGTGGTGGGCTTTGGAACATCTTCACTGGTGTTATCCTCAGAAATCTGTAGTTTGTCGTGTGGATTTAGATCGGACATAGTGAAAATGCGCCGCCGCGTGTTGTTCGGCCGCTGCACATACACGCATCCATCGCGAGTCCAACATTTTGTGACACCAAACTTCTGACGCACAGCCATGAAAAGATCATGTCGAGTTTTCGTGAGAAACTCCGAGATGGTGACTCCGGATCCCTTTAGTTTGGTTTTGTTGAACCACAGTGAATTCCGTGTTACAGTATTATGAACCTTTAGTAGTATTGGCCTGCACTTCAGAGAGGTCTGCCGACCCAACCTCTGGCAACTTTTAATGTCATCCGTGGTGAAATCATTAAGCTTGAGGTTTTCACGAATCAATTTTAAGGTTAACTGTGATGTATCTTCGTTATTTTCCTCGGCAACCCCATGCAACAACAATATTTTTCTCCTGCTACGCATCTCCATGTCATCAACAGTGCGTGTGAGCGATTCAATTTGCTGCTGAAGGTTATTGAGCATATCCGTCATAAATTTCTTAAACACCGCAAACTCGGCCGCCAGGTTGGCAGTTGCAGGAGTATTGTTGGTGTCTTTCTCAAACCTAAACTCGAACTCCGCCATGCGGGTCTGAAATAGTTCACGCATATCCACCATTGAGCTCTTAATACCCTCCATGATGAAGATAGTGGTTCAAAAATACGATGATGATACGAAGATGAGGAATGAGGCCCCAAAATATAATGTTAAACTTATTCACTAAAGGAATAAACACTTGTCCCGGCAGAATGGTAGGTTAACTTTCCATCAATAGCATTTAATCACTGTATTTACTGTTTTATCAAATTAAATTTGTATAATGTAACAACAGCAAATCTTTTTGCAACCACTCGTCACGGCTGTTAAGCCTCTTCTCGTCGTTATGTTTACGTTCTAAATTGAATAGGTTATAGGTTATAGGCCTATTCTCATACAGGGCACAAAGTTTTCATTCATCGATATTTATCACACATAACTTTCGAAAAGACATTATTGTGAGCAAGGATTCGAACCCGCGACTCCTAGGTTCAGAAGCGGGGTGCTCGACCGCTGGACCACCGAGACCTTTGAATTCTATTAAAATATTTACCCTTATACACGGGAGACTATTTATCAATTAATTTATCGCTCACAAATTCCAATAAGATTATTTAATCCATTACATATATTACAGACATCATCACTGTATTTGGAAGTAGGTTGTTCTACTACTGGCTCATAATGACGTCTCATTAACATTCTAAGGCCCAGATATTTTCTTATCTTCGATTTCGATAAAATTTATCATGAGTACTTAACTTACAACTTTACTTTAAAAACGAAAATGGCGAAAAATAAAATTTTGATGAAAAACAGATTTTCTAAATGTCATACATATGCGACAAGGGTTCTCAATCTCTTCTCTCAAAGTTTTGTGTATGTAATAAAATGAAAAAAATGAAATCAATATGTTAGGAAATACGTGTACTGTTATTTTTCTGAGGCTAATATTTTCTTTTTTTATTTTAGAAAATTTTATTTTTGTTCATAATCTCAGTATTGTTGCTAACAAAATTAGTTGTTTTCTGTAATCTTAAAGACACGTGTCTGTGTCATGTCTGTGATTAAAGTACAAATAAATTAGAACTTAATAACTATTGTGTAGCATATAAATGATATACAGGGTGCTTCACAGACCCTATTCTAACCACTTATATCTAGAATCTAGACATGCTTTGAAATCTAGATATCCTTTAGAAAGTAAAAAAAGGCAAAAAAAATTTTTTGACGTGACAACGTCTTAAATTAGGTTGCGGCTGGGAGTCACTTATGAAAAAGTGTAACGCTCGGTAACGTTACGATGAGTCACCGAACGAGAGAGAGGCCCGCCGAATGCCTTGCGTCTCTCTCCCACTCAACTATGATCGGTCTGCCGCGCGCGCAGCACTAGAGAATTAGGCGCATTGAATCGGCGCATGCTTGTGTCTCTGTCTTTGTCTTTCTCGAACGTTCTTGGCGTTGGAAAAACAAGAAAGCGTCATAATACAAGTTCACACGTGTGGTTAAAGTATCGTCAGCTGTGTCTGTAGTGAAAATGTGGAGTGCTTAGATTCGTCATTTACAACAACTACAACAATAAAGGTAAATAATTGTACACTGATATTTCATTATCGTAAACTATGATTGATTGATTAATTATTAGATTGACACAAAAGTTGAGAAACTGAGTTTATAGGTTATGTCATACTATTGATAAATGTTGATAGTGTTAAGTAAATTATTAGTTTAAAATTAATTAATTAATTAATTATTATTTTACAAATTTTCATTAATTTCAAATTTATTTAGCAAAAATTTGAACCTTCGATCTGAATAAATGTTTTGATTTTCGAATTGATTCTTTAAAATTACAAATATTAAGAAAAAGTGGCAGATATAAGAAAACTTGATTTAAACTGTGTTGAGCAAGAATTTTAACATCTAATTTAAGTAAATGTTTTAATTTTCAACTTCATCATTTACAATTACAAATTTTAATTAATTTCAAATTTATTTAGCAAAAATTTGAACCTTCGATCTGAATAAGTGTTTTGATTTTCAAATTGATTCTTTAAAATTAAAAATTCATCCATTCAATTTCAAATGTTCAACAGGAATCACCACTCTCAAAACAATGGAAACGGACGAGCAAATGCCTTCAACTTAATTATATTCATATCAATAAATATTCTACCGAGAAAAAGACGTTGTCACGTAAAATCTTCGCCCGTAAAACCGACTTTACAGGCAACCAGATTTTTTTTACTTTTTTTACAAAAATTATCCCGCAGAAATATGAACCATGATCACCCTACTTATGACCTACGACAACTGAGTTCATTGTGACTACTCGCCTAAAGTATTTCATTCATTTTTCCATTTCGATCATCAATAGGGTTGTCATCTCTAATTTTTAATAATTATGTGAAGTTACAAAAAAAAATTAAGCTGACTACATTCTGATCTTCTTTCTAATCATTCTTTAAGAAACCACATGGAATTACCATGAAACATAATCAGTAAATAGTTTTCCCTGTCTACACTCTCATGTATTTGAGGCGTGAAGTTACACAAAAAAAGCTATCTGTATTCGGTTCGCATTAAGAAATCTTATAAAATTACTATGAAACATAATCAATAAGTAATTTTCGCTGCCTACACCCGCATGTATTTGGGGCGTGAAGTTACAAAAAAATTTAAGCTGACTACATTCTGATCTGTTTAAGAAATCATATGGAATTACCATGAAACATAATCAGTAAATAGTTTTCCCTGCCTACACTCTCATGTATTTGAGGCGTGAAGTTACACAAAAAAAGGCTATCTGTATTCGGTTCGCAATAAGAAATCATATAAAATTACCATGAAACATAATCAATAAGTAATTTTCGCTGCCTACACCCGCATGTATTTGGGGCGTGAAGTTACAAAAAAATATTAAGCTGACTACATTCTGATCTGTTTAAGAAACCACATGGAATTACCATGAAACATAATCAGTAAATAGTTTTCACCGCTTACACTCTCATGTATTTGAGGCGTGAAGTTACACAAAAAAAGCTATCTGTATTCGGTTCGCAATAAGAAATCATATAAAATTACCATGAAACATAATCAATAAGTAATTTTCGCTGCCTACACCCGCATGTATTTGGGGCGTGAAGTTACAAAAAAATATTAAGCTGACTACATTCTGATCTGTTTAAGAAACCACATGGAATTACCATGAAACATAATCAGTAAATAGTTTTCACTGCTTACACTCTCATGTATTTGAGGCGTGAAGTTACACAAAAAAGCTATCTGTATTCGGTTCGCAATAAGAAATCATATAAAATTACCATGAAACATAATCAATAAGTAATTTTCGCTGCCTACACCCGCATGTATTTGGGGCGTGAAGTTACAAAAAAATATTAAGCTGACTACATTCTGATCTGTTTAAGAAACCACATGGAATTACCATGAAACATAATCAGTAAATAGTATTCACTGCTTACACTCTCATGTATTTGAGGCGTGAAGTTACACAAAAAAAGCTATCTGTATTCGGTTCGCAATAAGAAATCATATAAAATTACCATGAAACATAATCAATAAGTAATTTTCGCTGCCTACACCCGCATGTATTTGGGGCGTGAAGTTACAAAAAAATATTAAGCTGACTACATTCTGATCTGTTTAAGAAACCACATGGAATTACCATGAAACATAATCAGTAAATAGTTTTCACTGCTTACACTCTCATGTATTTGAGGCGTGAAGTTACACAAAAAAAGCTATCTGTATTCGGTTCGCAATAAGAAATCATATAAAATTACCATGAAACATAATCAGTAAATAGTATTCGCTGCCTACACTCTCATGTATTTGAGGCGTGAAGTTACACAAAAAACTGTGAACCCTACTTAATGATTCATTTGTAGGTCATGTGTATATGTGCTGTGTATATGTGTGCACCTCTTACACGTGCTGTGACCTGTTACACGCGCCCGAAACTTCCTTTGAGAATTGCCGCCTGCCTTTCGGCTCGCACAAGGTAACCTTGAACTCATCAGGCGGCATTTATAAAAAGAATTTGTCGGCATTTCTAAATTTACAGTGAAATATTTTGAAATATTAATATTATTTATTATGGGTCCGTATAATTTTAATGTACCAACGCAAATTAATAAAGTATATTATTATTATCATTATGTTGCATAACACGTGAAAGCTTAAAAAGTATTACGTAGGTAAATCCTAGGAGTCTCGGTGGTCCAATAGGAGAGCACAAGGCTTCTGATCCAGAGGTCCGGGTTCGAATCCTGACACTGGCTCACACCAATGACTTTTCAAAATCGTTTGCGGAAGTTAAGTGTGATAAATATCGATGTCTGAAAACTTTGTGCCCGGTATGGCAATAGGTTCGCCACCTATTCCATTTGGGACGTAAACATAAGGGCGAGACAGGGCTTAACGGCCGCTGCCTACACCTTCGGGTAAGGCGTGAAGTTATGTTATGTTAAATCCGGTATTCGGTATTGTGCGTATTATTACTTAAAATTTAGAGATTTTCTAAAATACTATTCCAATTTGCTTTGGATGAGATTTGAGTGAAATTAAAATATCTAGTAGACTCTGTAGTACAGCGACTAGTATTTTTAAAGTTATTATAAAAAAATAAGTTATCGTATAAAGGTTCCGTATTTTGGTATAACGGTACCCTAAGAAATTAAAAATGGCAGAGACACTAGTATTTAGGAATGTGACATTAAACATAAGAAAACGATTTTTGATTAAACGATTAATTTATTACAATGAAAAAATCGATAATTAATAATCGTATTTATTTAAGAAAATAATCGATTTATTTAAATTAATGGATTTTTAAATTTTTGGGCAATATGTACAATTAGTTTTAGGGGGTCATGTCAAGAGCGTGCACGTCGCGACCCCTGCCGTCCCAGTGGGACGCAATCTTGACCGAAGCAAACTGAGCCGGACGGGCTGCTCCGGCGTGCCCCGGAAGCGACGGGCACCGATTAGCCCCCGTCGGTGCGGCTGCATGCGCATGCGGCGAAGGGGGACGCCACCCTTCACGCAGCGCCAATCCTGGTGGGACGAGGAGAGGGGAGTGCCGTATAGGCACGTGGAATGTTAGAGGTAGTATGATCAGAAAGATGAATGAGATGATGAATGTAATAAATGAGAGATGCCTGGATGCCTTATGTTTGACGGAGACAAAGCGGAGGGGGAGTGAGACCGAGGACCTCCCCGGTGGCATGGTAGCCCTATGGTCCGGAGTGGACCAGGACGTCCGTCCTAGTGGGGGTGTTGGAGTCGTTCTCTCCTCCCACTTTGCTTCCGGAGTGAAAGATTATGAGTTGGTAGGCTCAAGACATCTTTGGGGTCGAATAAAACTGGGGATCACGCGAGTTTTCCTGGTCGCAGCTTATGCTCCCGTAAGCTCCGCGGATCCCCGCGAACTCGAGGAGTCTTGGGAATCTGTTAGGGATATTCTGAATCTGGCTGAGGGACATGAAAGGATAATTCTGTGTGGTGATCTTAATGGATGGGTCGGAACCAAGAGAGATGGCCTGGAGGCTGTACTTGGTCCGAATGGTGACAAGAGAGTCAATGATGCTGGTAAGCCCATCTTGGACGTATGCCTGGAACGGAACCTCGATGTGTCTAACACATTATTCCGTCATAAAGATATTCACACGTATACGTGGAGACGGAATGAACAAAAGAGTATGATTGATTTGATTTTGGTAGATAGTCGTCTCCGAAATACTCTAAAGGGATACACGAGCCTACAGAGGCCCCACTCTTGATACGGACCACTACCTGGTAGTAAGCCGTTTCGTGGGCCTTTCAAGAAGTGGAGACACTGGCGAGTGCGTACCCATTTCGGAGAGCTTGAAAAGATAAAATGTGAGAAATTAGAAGGTGAAAGTGTACGGAGTATGTATGTAGACCTAGTCAGTAAAAGACTCAATGAGACGAGTCTTTCTGACTTAGGTGTTGAAGAATGCTGAGAAAGAATGAAAGAAAGTATAGTGGATATTGCAAAAGAAGTATGTGGTAGTGCAAAGAGGCATAGGCATAGGCATAGGATTCTGAGAGGTGATGCCTGGTGGGACGAGGATGTGAAATCCAGCGTCGAAAGAAAGAAAAAAGCATGGTTGGATTATGTCTCAAGTTTGAATCAGAATGTTAGTATGACAGAGAAAAAGTATGAGAGCTACCGCCGCTGCAGGAATGTTACCAAAGCCTTAGTGAAAGCGAAGCGTGAAAGACTAGTTGCGAATGAGGAAGTGAGGTTGACGGAGAACTTCGAGGCGAATAACAAACTCTTCTGGAGGGAAGTTAGAAAGTCTCGGGGTTCTTCGTCAACATCCAGAATGGATAAAATTATGTCTAAGGCTGGTGACATTCTTGCAAACCCAAGCGATGTATTGGGCAGGTGGAGTGAGTATTTTGGGGAAATGTACGAGTATGTTCCTGGTATGTTTCTATGTTTCTGGCATGGCAGCTGGAATTGATATGATGTCTGCTTAATGATCAAATACGGTGGAACCTGTGCCCGGGACTCTTTCCTGACCTTGAGCAATCTGTGCTGGAGGTCAGGTAAGGTTCCCACGGACTGGAGGCGCACTGCATACGTGCCGGGATCACGTATGCAGTGCGCCAGTTACAGGGCCATCAGTTTGATCAGTTTAGCAGCAAAAGTGTATGGGAAAATTATTGAAAGGAGAATGAGGGTGATATCTGATGGAGTGTTGTGGGAGGCTCAGGGTGGTTTTAGAAGCGGACGAGGGTGCATGGATCAGATTTTTTCTCTCCGCGACATCGTGGAGAAACAACTGGCTGTTAACCGGAAGGTTTTCTGCGGTTTTGTGTATCTGGAAAAAGCGTTTGACAGAGTGTTACGAAAGGATCTGTGGGATATACTCCCGGGCTACGGGGTGAGCGGAGCACTGCTGCGCGCTGTGCAGTCCACTTACGAGGACTGCACAGCGTGTGTGCGTGTTGACGGCGGCTTGTCCCCCTGGTTTTTTCGTCAATATCGGCGTCAAACAGGGTTGCGTGCTGTCCGCTCGACTGTTCATCCTATACCTGGACAGTTGTCTCCAGAGAGTGAGATCGATGGATGTAGTGATGCAAATGGGTGACCTAGTTGTGAGCTGCCTGCTTTACGCAGATGACGCCGTGCTTCTGGCCGAATTGCCGTCGGACCTGCAAATACTAGTCACTACTATGAAAGATGATTGCATGATTAAAGGCTTGCAGTTGAATGCGACGAAAACGAAAGTTATGGTGTTTGAAAGGGAGGAATCCAGAACAGATGCAAGGATAATGGTTGATAATGTAGTGCTGGAACAGGTGAATGAAATAGTATATCTTGGATGCGCTTTTAGCAGGGATGGAAGGTACACCACGGATGTAGAAAGACGAGTGGCGATAGGAAATAGCGTAAATGGAGCGTTGGCCAGATTCCTGGGCGCAAAAAACGTCAGCAGAAAGCCCAGCTAGCAAAACACAATGCAGTCCTGATCCCAACGCTAACTTATGGAAACGAGAGCTGGGTATGGTAGAGTGTGCATGAAAGTAGAATAAACGCGGTAGAAATGAGGTCACTGCGCAAAATCTGCGGAGTGACTCTCGCTGACCGCGTAGGAAACAAGGTTGTAAGGAAGGAAGTTGGTTTGAAAGAGAGTGTCGGTGTAAAAGTAAGCAAGGGCATGGTTGGTTCGATGGTTCGGACATGTAGAAAGGATGGATGATGCAAGACTGACCGAGCATTTGACACGATTGACCAGATATACAATGCAAAAGCGGATGGATGTAGGAGTCGAGGACGGCCAAGACACACATTACATGACCAAATAGAAGGTGTTATGGAGGAAGGTGATGTTAGGAGCCTCAAAAACCGACGCGCGTGCATGAAAAGAGTTATGAAAGTCAACGAAGCGAGTGAGTATCCATGTAACATAACATAACATAACTTCACGCCTTTTGTAGCCGAAGGTGTAAGCAGCGGCTGTTAAGCCTCGTCTCGCCGTTATGTTTACGTCCCAAATGGAATAGGTGGCGAACCTATTGCCATACCGGGCACAAAGTTTGTCAGTCATCGGTATTTATCACACATAACTTCCGAAAACAATTTCGAAAAGTCATTGGTGTGAGCCAGTGTCTGGAATCGAACCCCGGACCTCTGGATCAGAGGTCGTGCGCTCGCCCACTGCGCCACCGAGACTTTTAAAAAGTATCCATGTAATATTTAGTAATTTGGAAATATACAATAAAAGAGAACATATCAACCAAATGTCGGCTGATAAAATTGTATTATTCATCGACTCCATCTAGTGAATATTGGAATAAATAAATAACTAAACTGTTTCAAAGGTATAGAAGGAATGCGGTCATTGATGGCGTTAAAAATAACATTATGGAAAAAGTATTCTTTAGTAGTTTTCGTTCCGGGCCAAACTTAATATCGGGGCGTTGCAGATGAAATAAAGTCGGTAATATGTAATTGAATGATTAATAAAATAATCTGTTATTAATCGATTAGTCATATAAAAATAATTACTAAATTTAATAGATTTTTTTACTTTTAGATGTTGATTTTTAATCGATTATTTCAATAATCAATTATTTTTTCACATCCTTACTAATGTTCGTTAGTGATTATTTTTTTAGACGCTCTTCATTATTGTTCGCTTGTTCTATCGGTCAGTATCATATATCGGTGTCAAGTTAGTGAAAGTGCTTTCGTTATTTCGTAATTTTATAATGGCGGAGTATTCAAATGCAGAGTACTATGATATGATTATGTGTGTGGGTGCATCGGAGGGAATCCTTACTGCAGCGCGCGAACTTTATCGACAACGTCACATTGATGGAAGAGAGCTGGAGAATCAGCGAAGACTTCCTTCTTATGCATGCTTCAGGAGGCTGGTCAACCGTTTGCACTCAAACGGTTCTTTCCACAGTCCAAACTCTGAAGGACGATCGAGTGACCGTGCGGATGCTCGTGTGGAACAGAATATTTTGGATCACTTTGCTGAAGATCCAACTAGAAGTACTAGAAAAGCCTCTGTCGTATTAGGTGTGTCTAGAATGAAAGTATGGAGAACTTTAAAAAAAGATAATCAGCATGCTTACCATTACCAGCGCACACAACAGCTGACAGAAGCAGATTTTTTATTGAGACTGCGATTCTGTGAGTGGTATCGTAGTCAGGTTACTGCTGACCCTATGTTTTCGTCTCGGGTTCTATGGTCTGATGAGGCTACCTTTACTCGTTTTGGACTATCCAATAGCCACAACGAGCACTACTGGTCCCATGAAAATCCACATGCTTTTCGTCAAAGCCATTTTCAGCACAGGTGGAAAATTAATGTGTGGGCCGGTATCATCGGTGACAAATTGATAGGCCCTGTATTTTTGCCGGACCGGTTGAACGGTGAAATCTACTTGGAAATGTTGAGGACCACCTTGGAGGAAGAACTTGAAGGCCTTCCTTTGTTAGTTTACCGCGACATGATTTTCCAGCAAGACGGCGCGCCAGCGCATTACACTCGTTCTGTACGCGAATATCTGGACGATCGCTTTCATGCGTGGATTGGACGTTCTGGAACTGTTCCATGGCCACCACGGTCGCCCGATTTAACGCCAATGGACATTTTTTTGTGGGGATATTTGAAAAGTGTGGTGTATGCTACGCAGTGTGAAACTGTGAATGATATGCGTCAAAAAATTGTGGAAGCTTGTGGTACTCTAACACCGGAGTATCTGAGCCGCGCCACACAATCTGTATCGCGGCGTGTAAACCTATGTGTTACGAGAGGAGGACAGCACATTGAACCTTTTTTGTAGTCACGCTGAGAAATGGTAAGTGTTCACCATAAATCTTAAACGAAAAATCTGGTTAGATATGTATTAAACTATGAATGAATTTTATTTAATCAGAATGAAATACAAAATTTTTATTTTATATCTCACCATAACTTAGCAATATCGGCTCTACTACTACAGAATAAGGTCTAAATTTTTATATCCGTGTTGTAGGTACACAAGAAATTGTACCATATGGTACGATTTCTTGTGTATGTGATATCAATGAAAGTCTTTATAGTAGAGTGACCATGTCAAATATTATTATTTGCGGACTCAGTAGGAATTATTTTTTTTTTTCAGATCTAAAATTTCGACTTATCACATTTTAAATATAGCCATCCGATAGGCAATTCCATCCTGTATCCACCCATCGCGGCTTGATATACCCAATGTGGGACACGCTGTATAATGATATATTATATTTACAAAAAAAGAGGTTTTTAAATCACACCTAACGACAAAATTAGTCTCCGAGCTTTTGTGCTAGTTCATCGTATTTGCTATCAGTTTCATAGTCATATAACGTCACGTTTTTTTACAATTATAGCTTCTTCCTGTCTTAATTTTCATTCCCTAAACTTGAGAATTTCTTTTTTTTATAATTTGAATCGGATTCATTAGAAGACCCAAATCTAAGTCAATGTAGTCATCTGCATGTTGGGCCACCGGTTCTTTCTAGTCAGTCAAATCAATTTCCAACTCCGCTAAAAACTCATCTATCTCGTGCTCACGACATACTAAAAGGATAACAAATATTATTTACTACCAAACAATTATATGTGTTGTTACAATGAGATTCATAATTTTTAATTTTACTGTAGCACTCTCATCATGAAAAGATTTTCAAATAATAATTAATAATCAATATTATTGCATACTAATAAACAAAAGAAACACAATTGCAAGTTTGTTACGATCTTTGATGTTTAAAAAAAATCAAGATAACGCGAACATGTGACCGCGTCGTTATCCTTCACTTCCAATTAGCAAACAAATATCATTAAGAAAGTTGTTCAACCCATGGCAGGTTTTGTAATGGCGAATGACAACTTAGATTGGATAAACAGAAAAAAATCTAACGACCTGGGGGTACTATGAGAAGTTGTTCTATATTTTTATGTAGGTAATAAATATATATTACGCAGGGCCTCAGGACTAGGACGTTAAATGTAAGCGGTGACTTCGATAACTAAAATTCGAGTTTTGTATGAAAATATTCCTATTTAAGACAATACGTCAATAGAAGAGCAAGGGGCAGGCTGCAATAATTGCTGAAAGACTGTGAAACATTTTCTATACATCGAACACTTTTCTTACATAATTTTCTGTGAATATTAACTAAGAGTGATTTTCATTCACTCATAAACATTACACTGTTTTACGAAGCCAAGTATTTTGTGTGAGAAACTTGGTCAGAGAGATTTAAATTGAATTTATTAGATATTACCCAAAAAAGTTGCAGAATGAGAGCTTCGTCAGCGATATGAAGTCTCGTCGGGTTCCGTACTAATTAATAATGACAGTATCAGCAGCTCGCCAATTAAAACTGGTTTGCTACATTGCCTTGGGTACAGCAAACAGAATACTGAGTTAATGACGCAGTATCCAGATACTAATTTAACGATAATCCTTGTCTGACACATCAGTTTACACACCAGTGCTAAATAAAATAGAATGTTATGAAAATTATTGAAATATTTCTCGTCCAATATAACTGTAAAGTAATTAAAATTGTAGTAAATATTTATTTCCATATTTATTTCTTAGATTTTCGCGAATAACATTCTTAACATTAAAACAACTTTTAGGATTATATCGCGTTTATTTAGAACTTATTTTTATTTATTTCCCGACGTTTTGAACTCTTTACAGAAGCGAAAAGTGATCTCTGTTCATTTCCAATTTGTTTAATCAACAATTTTAAGCCAAATTTTCTTCTAAACATAGAGAAACTCATTTCTTTCCAAAATGTAATATATCGCTATTACGAGAACCTCAGGCTCACTCTGTGTGCAAAATATTAAATGGCCTATAACTCGCGCCGCGACACTGAACTATTGTTCTGTATTCAGTTTGTTCGCTGTTATTTGTGATTTTTTTAACTTGAAGTTTAAAACTTACACAGTTCAATACCACAAGATTTAGTCTCTTAACATGGAAACTAGATGGCGTACTGTCTATTGCGCAAGAAAAGATTTGTTAATTATTTTTTATAGCACCATAGAGTTTAGTCAAAATTCTAATGGGTTTTATATTTTTTGTTAGAAAATGTCTCACCCACATAGATTTATAAAAATAAGTAGAGTCTATGATAAATGTATGCTCACCCCTATGGAAATTTATATTTACAGCCTCCCTTTCACACATTTCAGGTTTATACGTCTAAAATAGTACGAAAACAAAACTGTTGATCTATTATTTTATATAATAAATCAAAACACCTAAAAATTAATCAAAATACAATTTAACAATAATTTCAATTTCCGTGAAGGTTAAATTGAAGAATTTTAAGGACTCCACGTTGCTCCAACGGAAGCTACAAAAGCGAAACTGCTATTCTCTAACAACGCTAATAATTCTGTTATAATGGCCTTTGTGATGGCTCATCCTGAGTTCCTGATTTAGTTACACTTAATTGGGTCCATATTAAAGGCGGATATTGTCTCGACTATACTATTCACGTAGATGTCCCAAATTCAAATATAGGTAGAAAACTATGAATTTAAGACACCTCATTCAAATTTATATCTTGTACTAATGTATGCTCATTGAACAAAATACCCATAGATTGTGAGGGATCGCGATCTATTTCTTAGGAGCGATATTGACACTTATAAGGCAAAACTACTTCCTATAACGTCGCTGAACGGGGTGAAGGCACAAATATATGAAGTATAATTTTCAGAACACAGACACAAGAGGTTTTCTCCTTTTGCGTTACATTCATATCCAATCACACGACTATTAACTCTATATAATATATCATTAAAGTTTTCGGAAAATACCGCTTTCGCAAATTTTATACGTTGCCTTCCTCTCCTCGAAAAAGGGGAAATAACTTTTTAATTCCAGACTGTACAAAAGTTGGCCTCGCTCCGATACGATACGTGAATTATTAATACCCATGAGTTTATAATATTATGTATTTACCATTGTATCAGGCCCATAAATAATTCAGATTTAATTAAAATTTTATAAAATAAAATTTTCATCACATCATTGAAAATAAATCTTTGGTGATTTCATGAATCATCATTGCTCGAGTTTTACTAAAAGTAATACTCGTAATGAGTCCCTTTCAGGTATTTTGATCGTTATTATTTCTATTTTATTCTGTTCTCTCTGCCTACCCCGCAAGGGATTTGGCGTGAAGTTATGTATGTATGTATGTATTATTTCTATCGGTCGATCGGTATATTTATTTCTTTATTATTTCTTTAAAACACATACACACACATTAGAAATTTCAAATGATTTTGAAATTTTCTCTCTGTGAGGATTCGCTACATCGCAACCACATTTATTTATTTATTTTATCATTACATACAAAGTCGCTTCCACTGTCTGTCCCCTAATATGCTTAGAACTTTAAAACTAGGCAAAGGATTTTGTTGCGGTTTTTTTATTAAATAGAGAGTATCAACGGGGTGGTATTCAGCTTTACAGCTATAATACATGAATGATGTAGTGATGAAAAGTGATAAATCCAAAATGTACTTATTTATTACTTTTGTTGCGGAATAAGTAAATAAGTACTTAATGCTGGGGGCTTATTATGACCTCTTAATTCCAGGCAGAAACTACTAATTCGTGACCACGTGACTGCTGTTCGGGGATAGCCTCGCAAAATCGGTGTTAAAATCGTATTATGAGCTCGAAAGTGACAGCCTGCCAGCCTGTTATATCCGATCAAACAAATCGATCCATTGACCCAGAGTAACTTTTTATGAATTGTTTTCAAGATAATACGACTGAAATATAAATTTTTGGTGATTTTCAATCATGGGTAACCGTCTGGAACCATTTTTATTCTTGGAATAGAGGTGCTACTCTCTAGAACATCGAAAAATAAATAAAAAGAAAAGAGATTCGTGATGATCGCAACAACCCCATTATACGTCGATGACAGGATGTCAAGTGCGGGAGTTTGTTCAGACGCCCGCTTAATGTGTAATATCGTTTCTAAACAAACGGAATTTAGTATTTAACACATTTACGTAATAAAAAAGCTGTGATATTTTTTGAAGTGGAACTTCTAATGTCTCGTGCAAGAGCATTTAACGCTTTTAACGCCCCCTTGCGGCCACTATTAATATAATATAATGGTTACAATAAAGCCAAGATCCATATAAACCAAGAACGAAAAGACATAGCGATTTTTTAAACTACCTGTACAGACATCTAGTAGCGGATGGTGGTACTAGCTGGTCATAATTGATATAACAATAATGATGAACAACATCTTTTTACACAACAAGTGAACCTACTCGAGAATTATAATTGAAAAATAGGTTAAAATTCAAAATAACAATTTTAGATAATTATGACACCAGTTTTAGTGCGAAATAGTTGGTAAATCCATAAATTACTTATTTTAACAATCCAAATTCACTATCTTTCGGCGGATGGCGCTACTAGGAAGATTTAAAATTTAGTTCTCATATGTTATAATTATTACATAGAACGAGTTGGTACTATCTAGTATTAAGATATTAATTATGAAAATAGTTATTATGAATATTCATGCAGCATTAGTATTGATTTAAAGAATAAAAGGCAATATCACCAAAACAGTTACGAATCATTAATTGTTAAATCACATAATTATAAATTTCGCGCATTTTACTTAACTAAATAATAGATTTTAGTAATATCTTGACCAGTTTAAGTACGAAATAGTTTGTAAATATATAAATTAATTATTTTAATAATCAATAACTTCACTATCTTTCGGCGGATGGCGCTACTAGGGTGTTTTAAAATTAAGTTCTCTTATATAACAAATATTACATAGAACGAGTTGATACTATCTAATATTAAGATATTAATCATGAAAATAAATATTACGAATATTCAGGCAGCATCAGTATGGATTTAAACATTTAAACAATAAAAGGAAATATCACCAAAACAGTTATTAAATATAATGAATTGCTTAGTTAATCACATAATTATAAATTTCGTGTATTTTACTTAACTAAATAATATATTTCAGTAATATATAGACATAAATAATATAACATAACTTCACGCCTTTTGTTACCCGAAGGTGTAGGCAGCGGCTGTTAAGCCTCGTCTCGCCGTTATGTTTACGTCCCAAATGGAATAGGTGGCGAACCTATTGCCATACCGGGCACAAGTTTTTCAGTCATCGATATTTATCACACATAACTTCCGAAAACAATTTCGAAACGTCATTGGTGTGAGCCAAAATCTGGAATCGAACCCGGACCTCTGGATCAGAAGCTGTGTGCTCGACCACTGCGCCACCGAGACTAATAATAACATGTAATCATAATTAAATCAGTTTACCTAATAAATTTTTATAGGGTTATCAAGTATCATTACATAGTATAAAACAAAGTCACTTTCTGCTGTCTTTCCCCTTATATGCGCATACGTTTAAAACTACGCAACGGATTTTGATGCGATTTTTTTTAATAGTTAGAGGGTGTCAACGGGGTGGTTTTGATCTATAATTCATGTATAGTGTAGAAATAAAAAGTGATAATTTTCAAGATTTAAAACTTTAATCGAAAGCGCTGCCTGAACCTTAAGTGATAAATGAAAACAATGTACTACATTATTATACACCTCTAAAAGGTCTACAAAAAAGTCCGCAAGGGCATATGTAAATAGTGGCTTATTTACGAAGCAATTTTAAACATTACAGCATTAATTTTCATCCAGTTAACTATCTTAAGTAGATTGTGCTTTTAATATAGATCAATATAGCCGTTTATAGCATGTAATTTAAACTAATATTTACGAAGATATTACAGTATTAACATAGCTGTACATAGCAGTTGCGTTTGCGCGCCATAACGCGTGCTGATAAATAAATTGAAATAATTGCATAAAATAATAATAAAATAATTAATAATAATTGCACAAATTGAACCTTTTAAGATACAAATATTACTAATTTATTTCTTTTAATGCGGAACGTTGTTCGCCGGGTCAACTAGTTATTATATATAGTTGACATCATATACCGCTAGATGGCGTCCTGCGCCGACATATGTATGTTCGGGTGAATATTAGAACTCAATTTTGAAGTAGATAGTAGTCATCTCGGTAGTCTCGGCGGTCCAGTGGTCGAGCACCCCCCTCCTAAATCAAAAGTTGTGGGTTCGTATCCTAGCTAACACAAATGACTTTTCGAAATTATGTTTGACAGCTGAGTGTAATAAATACCGATGGCTGAAAACTTTGCACCCTGCGTAGGACAATAGGTTCACCACCTATTCCAATCGGAACGTAAAAAAAACAGCGAGTCGAGGCGTAACAGCCACTGCGGGAGCCCCGTACAGGGCCACGGATCGCGCGACACCACCGTAGAGGCGGCGAATCTCGGGGGAGGCGGTGTAACGCGCCTGCCACCCGTCCTACTCGGGGGACCATCCTCACGAAGTACTCCTCGAAGCTCCAGAGGCTGTTCAGGGGGGTGAGGCCGAGGTACTTCAAGTACCTCGCCACCGGGACAGCCGTGTCACCCACCTGGATCCGCGCGGCTGGTGGTTCCCAGCGCCGAGTGAGGCGGTGGAACCACAGAGCCTCACTTTTGTGAGGCACAGCCTCCAGCCAAATTCTACCTAGACCCAGATAAATATTTATACTTGGGTGGGGATCGAACCCGCCAATCACGATTCGCCAATACATTCGGTAGTTTTACCAACGCACCACCAGACCTCACCCTTACTTACATTAGCAGTATATTATAAATCTATATTGTTAATTATTTATTGACTATTTTTAAGTGTCGGTGAAGACCTATAAAAATAAAGAAAGCTATTGTGAATACATGTTACGAAGTTCCACTTCTGTAGCGCGGCGGGACTCCACGCAATTTTTTTTTTCTTTTCAATCACAATTGTTAATTTTGTGTATTAGTTGGCGTTATATGCCATTTTGTCGTATAAAATGTATTAATAAAAAACCCGTAAGCCGGTGTAAACTACTGGTAAAAAGTCGTGAGTGTTTTTGAACGTCGCTCGGTATGATCGCAATCTGACCACAGTGTGAGTGTGTGTGTGTTAAGCCGAACATGTTTCGTTAGCTCATCATACAAAATAAAAGCAGGCCGGATACGTCATTGTCTAGCACTATAGTGATTCCATTTGAACTTGTAATCAGGCGGCTGGTGTTTGTACATAATGACATGATGATTGATGATGAATTATTAAACTATTTGTGCTCGACGTGTGGCAGTCATTTAAAAATACAAGAATGAATAATTGTTATTGTTCACTGAAGATGAACACGAGCGAGATCATTAAGTGACGAAACAACAATATTATCATTCACCTTTACATTTGAACAATAAACAGGCGTCTCTGTTTTTATCTCACTGTCCGCAACAAAGGATCAATGAATTATTCAGTCACTATCTACACCATCTCTCTCACATTCAAAAGTTGAATCGGTATAATTTTTCATAAGCCTTAGTACCTTTCAAAATTAAATCTAATAGCTGGTTTATTTTCAATAAAAATATTATTTAGGACAGTTTTTAAACTTATGAGATTTACAAAAACTAAACAGCAATTAAAAATATCTTGTTATGATTTTTCTGCAAAGATTAATAAAAGTTTCCAACCCAAGCCAGTGAATTTGTACCATAGAACCATATCATAAAAAAAAAGACATTACATATTTTAAGAAACGAGAAATGAACTTCGGTTTTATCTATACTGGTACTATTACTACTAACCATTACGCAATAATCCAGTAAAAAGGAAGCCAAAGTACGCTTCAAATACTTTCGACGAACACCCATAGTTTAAGCTGTCCTTATGTGATTCATTTGGTGGTGCCATCCTCTGGCTCCTCGCCAGAACACTCACCGTCCTCGTTCACTCTCTCTCCCTCTTACACCTCAACACAACAAGGAGGACGGCAGTTCTTCCTTTTTAATTAAATCCACTCCATTCATAGCCCTCGATTGTTTTAATGGCAGCAGGTTTTCGAGGTTGTTATGAATAATTGGGGCCGTTTGTGGCTTCACCAAATGGTTATTCACTTATTCAGTATCAATCGACAGAAAAAGTCAACAATTCTTTGCTACCAATTTGAGATTTATATTTTGAAGTTTACATAACATCAATACGTTATGTAAACTTAATAGTCAATAAATAGTGATTCAACTCAATAGTTGAATGACTATTTACTGTAATGGTTATTTATTTATTTTTTTTTATTTATATATACTATAATGCACACATACAAAAAAATACAGATACATGATAAAAACTTATACAAAAACAACAGTACAATGGGCGGCCTTATTGCTGTAAGCAATTTCTGCCAGGCAACCTTAGGATGGATAGAAATAAAAAGGAGAGGGCAGTGGTTACTTGTCTATAAAACCGATGAAAAGTGCTAGAGTTCACGCAGATTGCACAGAGAGCTTCGATCCAGTCTCAATTCTCGAATGTATTGTTAAATGTAATGTGTATTACCAAGACTTAGAATAAAATATAGGATAAAAATCCCAGTAGTAATTCTGTACAAAAATATTTTACAGGTAATGTTGGATAATTTATGCCATTACGCCTCTTACATAATAAGGAGTAAATAGCGTTGTTTAATGTTTTTCATGTTCATTGTTAAATAAAATATTCAATCCTATGGACTAGGTTCCGAGTCTATTAACAATTATAATCAACTCTCAGTCCGACAAGATTTATGAAAATAATTTATGTGTTTTGGATTCTAACAAGATACCTCATAAGAAGAAGTCTATACGATAAAGCAATCGAGCATCGAAACAATAAAATTAATTTATTAAAAAGATATTGATTTAATCCGATTACAAATTTAAAGCCTTACTCGTAATTTAGGCGAATATCCTCGAATAATTATAATCTCAGCCAAAAATTTAATTTTAGTAGATATTATGAAATGTAAGCGCATTATACTCCGCGGTGGATACTGCCGGCGTCATAATAGAACCTGAGATTATGAAGGATTCCACTTAATTACATCACAGGAGAGCGTTAAATATATATATAAGGAATTTCCAAATATAATATTTAGGTATTATGATTTTCTTATTCTTTATATAGTCTCGGTGGTCCAGTGGTCGAGCACACGGCTTCTGATCCAGAGGTCTCGGGTTCAAACCCTGACACTGGCTCACACCAATGACTTTTCGAAACTATTTTCGGAAGTTATATGTGATACATATCGGTGACTGGAAACTTTATGCCCGGTATGACAATAGATTCGCCACCATTTGGGACGTAAACATAACGGCGAGACGAGGATTAACAGCCGCTGCCTACACCTTCGGGTAACAAAGGCGCCAAGTTATGTTATGTTACGTAAATTATAATTATAGGTACATATATACATAAACAATTTCACACCAAATCTCGTGCGGGATAGGCAGAGTGCCATAAAGTACGTTACTTACACGCCTCGCTCACTTCTTTTACTTTCATAACTCTTTTTATGCACGCGCGTTGATTTTGGAGACTCCTAACATCACCTTCCTACAGAACCCGTTCTATTTGGTCATAGAATGTGAATCTTCACCGTCTTCGATTCCTACATCCGTCTGTTTTTGCATTGTAAATCTGCTTACTCAATCTTGTACCATCCATTCTTTCTACATGTCCGAACCATTGGAGCAAGCTCTTTCGATTCGAACCCGGACCTCTGGATCAGAAGCCCTGTGCTCGACCACTGGGCCATCGAGACGTTAATTATAAATTAATTTTGAATGATTGGGCTTTAACCTGGTACCTCCTATAAATAATTGGCAAGTTTTATCACTACACTGTCTAGAAGACGTAATCCTATATTTTATTAATCAAACGATATTTTTTTATTTATTATGCTACAAACTAAGAAATTAAATATAATATACGGAAATTAACGTATTGAGCTGGCTTGAAAAAAAACTTAGTATGTAAGCGATATATGTATGTATCTACCCTTTTCTTCAAATCTCACATATACAATGTAGCTTATAAAAAGGTTCCAGCATTGTAGGTAGTCTCATATTGTTTATTTCTGACCTGAAAAATGCAAAACACAAACAACATCAGTAAACTGCGGGCAATATAACAGACATTGCTACAGGATGGAGATATCCATATTGGGGAATAAATATATATCTTCCCCACTTTTAATAATATTTTGAAAAACATGTTTTAATCTGATGGGTATGCTTAAATTTCAGTCAAAATCATCTTATGTTCAGTAGATTAAATGATACACCAATATTAACTCCACATATTATTATGGAATATCGCCTTCCTCTGGGTTCCTTCTCAAAGAGGTTTAGTAGTAAACCTCAATTAAAATAAGTAGTGCTTAGTGCTAATTGGCTATCTAATGATGGATTAACTGCAATGTTACAAGGAAAGTATTGATCAGTTAGGGTTAGCAATGCAGAAAACAGATCAAAATAAAGGAATGTGGTACCGAGGTACCCTAAAGAATTTACCGAACCAAACTTAGGTACTATCAAGTGGAAGATACCAGTTTGAGATTTGGCCTTTAGCACTGATAATACTAATTTAAATTATATCTGTTTGTCACACTGTATAGCTTTTGGTATTGTTGTTATTATTATATTGCGAAATAAGCGAGGGAATCATTGCACACTTCCTCTTTCGTTATTGGCGACTATGACCCTACTAGTCACTTTTGGCCATTAATAAATGGTTAATCATTGAACACCGCACGTGTTAATCATTGAACACGTGCGACTTGACATGATCTACAACTGTCAAACTTGTCAACATGGCAATCGGTAATTGCTAGTGTTGCCCACCTACTACGTGCATGCATCTACATTCCGGTCACCATCAATTGATTTATGGTGTTGTCTTACAGGACTTTACAGATTAACAAAGTTTATAATGTAATGTTGCTTTGATCTACACTTTTTAGATTGATATAATATATAGGTTTTGGGTTAAGTTAATTGTACTGTGTCACCTGTGGAGAGGAAACTGTCAGCTGAAACACAGCCACGGCTAGTTTAGCTGACAGGGAACTTACCATTGGAAAGTAATACAAAATTTCATTTCATTTCATTTCATTTCAAAATGTGGTAAATTCAAAATTTACTTTTATTGATGCGGAACGAAATTCGCCCGGTCAACTAGTATAAATATAAATAAAAAGTGTCGGGGGTCCAGTGGTCAAGCACCCCGCTTCTGAATCAAGAGGGTTCAAATCCTGGCTCACACCAATGACTTCCAGATTATTACGAGTGATACATATCGATGAGTAACAACTTTGTGCCTGGTATAACGTCACCTATTGCGTTTGGGACGTAAATATAACGGCGAGTCGAGGCTCAGCAGCCACTGAAAGGCGTGAAATTATGTTTATGTTTAAATTTCAGATTCTAATTTAACATGGCATAGAAACACTTAATACTATTATATCTTTTTGACCGTGCCTTTTTGCTTTCAATATATCGCAGTAGTAGAGATAAGCAGTTCGGTGCATGAATGGGCCGGCTCCATCGGTGAAATGCCATGATCTCTCAGAAGATCGATAGTAAAGTGGCTCCTGTCGCGTTTCGCTCCTTGAAAGAGGTACCCGGAGGCCCATCTCCTTACCCCATCCCTTCCCATCGTACTCCCTTAAAGGAACGCATCTGTAACACTATATGTGTTGCAGGTGTCCATGCGCAGCGCTGCTCACCTACCATCAGGTGACACGCTTGCTCCTTTCCTCTTCTCGCACTATCCCCGTAAAAGCTACGTAAATACACTTGACTCAAAAAATTTTAATGCGTTAATAAAGCAAACTTCACGTTTTACACTATCAGTCAATATTTTGTGAAGTTATCGACAAAAATGAATAAAATACATAACATTTAAACAACTTTTGATGACATGTAATTCCAACACAGCAAATAGCAAATAGAGGTAATACCTACATAATATTTTTATTTATTTGCATTAAAACATCTGGTAGTAGGTTATCAACCAGATACTGGTCTGGCAAAATTAATCTGGGTTTTTATTTTATTTAATAAACAAAAATCTTCTGAAAATGATTTGCAAAATGACACACTATTCCTCGTGTGATATAAGACAATTATTCACAAAACCAAGATAATGGTAGCAGAGAGCATGAGAGAAGATCTGCAGATTTTAACTAAGCACTAAATCAACTTCACTCGAATACAATGTAAAAGATTTTAGCATTTCCAATTAACTTGGTTCTCTTTTTAACCCGCACTTCATTATTAACTTTTTTGTAAAACAAAAAATCGAGAGAGTCTCAATTTCGATTTTTTTAATCACGGTGTTCCGCTCAATGGTTCCGAAGAAGCTTTAATTGTGAGACTTCCTTTCTATTTGCTTAATTGAGACAGAGATGCTGATTCTTAAAAAATATGAGATTGGTTTTTATGTTATACGGGGGCAAACCAGCAGGCGTGTCAGCTGAAGGTGAGCAACAGACGCCGTCCGTGGACACCTGAACACATATAGTGTTATAGTTGCGTTCTACTTCGCGTTCACTTTACGTCTATATTCTGAGAGGTCTGGTGAAAAGATCCTCAATTTTCAAAGTTATTATATAAGTTATTTTTAAGTATTATTCCATATTCTGTTAAATAATTTTGTCTTAAAAATGACTTATTATGTTGTATGATGATATTTTAGTGCCGAGTGTTAGTAGCGCCATGAAAATGACAGTTTAAAGCGTGGGCCTGTACAGGGCAGAGCAGGGTGAAGGGTCGCTCGGCCGTCGGCTGCGGCCGCTCCTTTTTGCCTTTAACCTTATACCTATCGGATAAAAGGTTATTTCCGCCTCGTGCGTATCATATATAATGAATAAGTGATTATCTGCATATCTTGATTGTACCCAAAACCCGCATAATATTATAAAAAAATAATCCGTTGACATAACTTATCCTCGGCTGAAATTGGTATAATCAGATTTACAGCAATCTACTACAGTTAACATCGTTTTATACGTTGGATTCTTAAGTGTCGCAATTTTAACACAATTTTGTTCCCATAAATTAGGACTTAGTGAATCTTTAAGTTCGTATGCAATGCATGGACTGTAACATTGGAAATACGTGTGCATAAACCTCTGGGCAGGCACTTTTTCCTTTAACAAATGGTATGCTAAATATTGTAATGGCAGCATATTTGAATAATATCAACAGCGAGACACTCTGCATAGTGCTGTCGGTTGCTCTTTGACCACTAAACTTTGGCAAACGGCCAAAAGATACACTATCCAATTTCGCTCTTATTTTTATACAACTTTTAAGGTTAAAAGTTCGTTACAATATAAATGCAATTCTTCTATTTTAATTTTATAATGGACCACAAAATCACGGTTTCTTTGAAAATCCTTTTTTATGGCTTTACAGTGACGGAACAATCGCCACAAGTGTAGTGTTTGTGTAAAATATTCACTGTTATAGTAAGATGTATCACAATTGCATGCACTGCAATGCACAAAATTTTCAGTCATCGATATTATTCACGCATAACTTCCGAAAAGAACTTCGAAAAGTCATTGGTGGGAGCCAGTGCGAGGATTCGAACCCGCGACCCGCTCGATTACCGAGCCACATATTGTATAGGTACTTTTACAACTCGAATATTAGTACAGTCTCGGTGCTGCAGTGGTCGAGCACACGGCTTCTGTTCCAGAGGTACGGGTTCGATTCCAGACACTGGCTCACACCAATGTTTTCGGAAACAATTCGAAATTGTTTTCGGAAGTTATGTGTGATAAATATCGATAACTAAAAAACTTTGCGCCCGGTATGGCAATAGGTTCGCCACCTATTCCATTTGGGACGTAAACATCAGTGCGAGACGAGGCTTAACAGCCGCTGCCTACATCTTCGGGTAACAAAAGGCGTGAAGTTATGAATATTATTAATTTTAGTATTATCTGCCTATTGGATTGCACGAGCCTAATGTTTCAAGTGACAAGTATGACTTACAATAATTAGATGAAATTAAATGTCTGTTGTTTATCACATTAATTTTTAATAACATTATAGTAACAATTTTATGTTTTGAGTTTGTATCATTTTGTAAGCAATATTACATAAATGAGAATGAATATATATACTCGTACCATACATACCTATATTAGAAAAGGTAAAACTAAATGTAACCGGACAGTGTGGGTACATTATTGATACGGGATCAGAGTAGAGTACACTAGAGTAAAGTGGGCTCGTTTTTCATCCGCAGTTCGAGGCGTCATAAATATGTGAACAGAACAGGGGGTGAGGGGGGCTCACTGTTGCTCACTCCACTTACTCACTAATATTTAGATTATCCACTATGCATCTCAATTTGAATTGAATTTCTTAAATAAACTACAGATGTCTCCATAGTAGAGAGGATTACCAGTGGATCTATCAGTGATAGAGCCAAGCAGTTCACTGCACGAACGGGTCGGCTCGACCGGTGAAATACCACGACCTCCCAGAAGATCTACGTAAAGTGGCTCATGTCGCATTTCGTTCGGTGAGAGAGTTACCCGGAGGCCCACTCTCCTTCCCCATCCTTCCCTATCCCCTATCCCTTAAAGGCAACGCAACAGTAACATTGTGTTGCTGGTGTTCATGAACGGTGTTGGTTGCTTACCACCGGGTGACACGCCTGCTCGTTTGCCCTCATATCCCATAAAAAAAGAATACTTTTGCGGGCGAAGTACACAAACATCAATCACTGAAGTGAAATCACTGCTGTAATAATATATCGATGGCTGACAAATTGTTGAACATATGTCACTTGGTTTCGGCAACATTCACCTGTCTATGCAAATAATAAAATTTTTGATCTCGTGGAAATACAGAGAGATAACTTAGCTTATAGCACTATTACGGATAACAGGTATGTTTATTGCTACTTTTTGAATGTCGGGAAATAATTAATTAATTAATAATTCATTGGTTTTTAACAAACTTGTGATAATAAAATTAATTTGAAAGTTGTATTAATTTCCGGCCAATTAAACGAGTATATTAGCTCAAAATAGATCTATGCAAATTTGAATATGTATATAGATTAACAGTCTCGGTGGTCTAGTAATCGAGCTTATCGCTTCTGATTCAGAGGTCAAAGGATTCTTAGGTTCTTTTCGGAACTGCTGTGTGATAAATATCGTTGACTGACAACACTCATTTCGGCGAGTCGATGCTAAACAGCTGCTGCTTACACCTTTGAGTAAAAAGGGCGTAATGTAATGTTATGTTTAATGATGACGCAACAATCTTAATTTTGTATTCATATATACGTTCACTCAGAAGCTCGGAGCTGAACAACTTTACAACAATATTTTATAAATCCAATAAGTCTCAAATCTAATATTATTCAAGGCGACGTAGAGAAGTTAAAGCCTTACTTTGTGACCTCAATATACCTTTGTGAGGTGACTGAGATATAGTGTTACCATTCCTTAGAATACCTTGTAGTTGTGAGGATATTTCGTTACAAAATAAAATTTAATTACATTATTATGCGTCTGGTATGTGAAAATACCGTGCATAGTTCTTTCTCCTTGCTATGCAATGGATTTGTCACCTCGTTAATTGGAAGGTGAACGGTGCATTCATTTTGAGTATAATTTCCCATTTTGTTTCATAGAGAAGAAACCAGAACGAATGGGTAAAGGTTGACAACGTAGTGCTGGAGCAGGTCAATGAAGCACTTTTGCAGGAACCTAGCAGTACACCGGGGATGTCGGAAGCAAAAAGAAAGAGAGGGGAGTGCCATATAGGCACGTGGAATATAGGAGGTAGTATGACAAGAAAGATGAATAAGATAATGGATGTAATTATTGAGAGATGCCTGGGTGCCTTATGTTTAACGGTGACAAAGCGGAATGGGAGTGAGGCCAAGGAACTGCCCGGTGGTATGGTAGTCCTATGGTTCGGGTGGACCTAGACGTCCGTGCCAGTGGTGGTGTAGGAGTCTCTCTAGAGTAGTTCTCTCCTCTCGCTTTGCTTCCGGCGTGATATATCATGGCCCGATATGGGTACGTGTAAAACTGGGGATCGCAGGTGTCGCAGCTTATACACTACTACTCTGTCTACCCCGTCTACTCCGCTGAGCCCTATGAGCTCGAGAAGTTTTGGGAAACTGTTAGGGATATTCTGGATGTTGTTGAAGAAAATAAAAAGATAATTCTAAGAGGTGATCTTGAAGAAGAATATTGTACACTGAAAAATACAAACATTGATTGGAACAGCATCCCAACCCATGTGCTCCTACCGAGGAATGGATCGGCAGTCATACCCTGACTGCTAAGCTATTACACGTCATTTACAGCACATCTGATAACAGTTTAACGACTGTTTGCAGATTATTAAAATATATAAAAAAGAGGTGATCTTAATGGATGGGTTAGAACCAAGAAAGCTAGCATGGAGCCTATCCTCCAATGACCAAACCATCCAAACCCAAATGATGTATTGAGTCGGTGTAGTGAGTACTTCGGGGTACCAAGTGTGCGCCGGATTAGGAGGCCACGAGTGAGTCCACCACTGTAGCCACTGCGCAAATATCTGATGAGGACATTGCTATGAAAGAGATTGTATGGTATATACGAAGTATGAAAAATGGTAAAATGGTCTGAGAAATGATCAAACACGGTGCAAACTATGTCCGGGACGTTTTCCTGACCTTGAGCAATCTATGCCCATGGGCTGGAGGCAAAGGTAAGGTATTACGTATGCAGTGCACCAGTTACAGGGCCATAAGTTTGATTAGTTTCATTCTTCTTTTTATTAGTTTCACTCTCCTTTAAATAATTTTCCCATACACTTTCGCTTTCGCAAAATTATTTAAAGGAGAATGAGGGTGATATCTGATCGAGTGTTGTGAGAGGATCAAGCTTGTTACAGAAGCGGAAGAGGCTGCAACATTGTGGAGAAGCAACCGCCTGTTAGCCGGAAGGAAGTCCCTGCTTTGACGTCAATATCGGCGTCAAACAGGGTTGCGAGCTGTCCGCTCGACTGTTCATCCTATACCTGGCCAGTTGTCTCCAAAGAGAGAAATCGACGAATTTAGGGATGCAGATGGGTGACCTAGTTGTGAGTTGCCTGTTTTACGCAGATGACGATTACGAAATTTCAGCCGAAACGCCGTCAAACCTGTAAACAATCGTTACTATAATGAAAGATAGTTTCTTGATAAAATGCTTATAATTTAATGTAATTAAATCGAAAGTTATGGTGTTTGAAAGGGAGGAATCCAAAACGGATGCAGGGATAATTGTCAATGATGTAGTACTGAAACAGGTCAATGAAATTGTACATCTTGGATGTGCTTTTAGCAGGAATGGAAAGTACACCGCAGATGTAGAAAGAAGAGTGGCTTGTGTCAAATAGAAATAGCGTAAATGGAGCGTTGGGCATATTGAAGCTATCACATGGAGCGGACAAGAAACATTAGCAGAAAAGGAAAAACCAATCCACAATGCGGTATTGATCCCAGCGCTTAGATATGGTAGCGAGAGTTGGGTATAGCAGAGTGTGTAAGAAAGTAGGATAAACGCGGTAGAAATAACTGCATTGCACAAATTTGTAGAGTGACTCTTGCTGACTACGTCGAAAACAAGGTTGTAAGAAAGGAAGTTGAATTGAAAAAGAGTGGCGGTGTTACCGTAAGAAAGGACGTGCTCCAACGGTTAGGACCTATTGAAAGAATGGAATGTGCAAGATTGAATAATAAGATATTCAATGCAAAAGCGGATGGATGTAGGAATCACAAGGACAGCTATGACACACTTTCCATGACCATTTAGAACGAGTTCTAGAGAAAAATGGTATTAGGAACCTGAAAAATCGACGCGCGTTTGAAAAGAGTTATGAATGTGAAAGAAGCGAGTGAGGCGTGTAAAAATTATGCCTAATGGTGCTCCGTTCTGTCGGCCTACCCCGCTGGTTTATTTAGCGTGAACCTTCGTATGAAATAAAATATTTTTTAAGACTGTGCTGCTTCAGGTTTTTTAATCCATTGCTGAATTTTGAAATCGTCATGTAACGTAATACATACATAACATCACGCCAAATCCCTTGCGGGATAGCCAGAGAGAACAGAGAGCAATAAGGCACGATTCTTACACACCTTACTTGCTTGGGTAAACACTAGCTCAGGAATTATTCAAACTATGAGAAATGTTGTAGTTACACTCGCAACATATATTTATAACTCAGCAAACGTAGATAAAATATGTCTTCATTCAAAGTTTTTAGCACGAGCTTTTCACTCAAAGAAAAGTTAGTAAACCCTGTTTGAGATAACATTTTACCCAATTACACTACAAAGAGGATGAAGTTGTACGGGTGCTTTTTTTGCTTTTTTGTTTAGCACACCCTATAAGATTAACGGAGAATTTGAGGTGGTTCCAGGCGTTTGTTAGATGTCTGCAGACCTAAAACCAGGTAAATATCAACAAAGCTTGAAATGTGTTAAAATGTCGGGGTGCACACGTCGGGTTTTCTTCAATGTATTCATAGTATTGCTCTATTCCTTTTTAACAGTGGTAGAACCAAGCAGTTCGCTGCATGAATGGGTCGGCTCGACCGGTGAAATACCACGACCTCTCAGAAGACCGACGTAAAGTGGCTCATGCCGCGTTTCGTTCGGTGAGAGAGGTACCTGGAGGCCCACCCCCCTCCCCCGTCCTTTCCTATCCCCTATCCCTTAAAGGTCGGCAACGCTACAGTAACACTATATTTGTTGCTGGTGTCCATGGGCGGCGTTGATTGCTTACCATCAGGTGACACGCCTGCTCGTTTGCCCTCCTATCCCATAAAAAAAAAAAATTCGCGTGGAGTCTCTCCGCGCTATGGAAGTAAAACTTTGTAACAAACAAACATACATTTATAACACGCTTAATTTATAAAGAGCACATCTTACTTACATTACGACGGGCCTCGTGGTGCATTGGTAAAATCGAATGTAGAACGGAGATTGGCGGATTCAATCCCCACTTGAGTATAAATCTTAATATGGGTCTGAGTAGAATTTGGTAATTACTCCTCTATTTAAGAAGATATCCCATATTCAACGTCGTATTGTTCTTTGATTTAGGTACTCCCCCAAGCTCAAGCCCATTCAACCCATATTGTAAAAATGCATTAAAATACTTATTCCGCAATATTGGATTTAGGATGACGTCACATTTTTCAACATACTATCGAAAAGCCCTTTTATTTGATACACAAAAAAGCATTAAAACTATCTGTGAATGAGAGCTATTGGTATTTCCCGGGCAAACCAGCCCATTAATGCAGCGGACTGCTTGGCTCCTCGTGTTTAAAAACTTAAAAAATGAGTTGTAAGATCAAGAACTACGTAATACATAATAAGTAATATTTATTACATTCATAAAATATACCTACATACTACATTGCAAAATGAAAAATTCGATCCATGCGGTTCGAATAAGAATATCGACGTAAAGTTGCTCGTGCCGCTTTTCGTTCGGTGAGGGAGGTATCCAAAGGTCCGAGCCCCTTTCCCTCCTACTCTCTTAAAGGAGCTCAACGCACCACAGTGTTCATGGGCGGTGTCAAATTGCTTACTATCAGGTGACCCCCAGGTTACTCGTTTGCCCTCCTATCCCATAAAAAACTAAGAATTGAATTGTTATTATCATTTTCGCGTGGAGAATTATCCAAATCTCAAATTTTTACCATGGGTTACCTACCTAATATCAAGTAATTCAGAGAAATCATTGGCTCGGAATCGATCCCACGACCAGCGAGACTATTAATATTAAAATATTATAGGTACTATTAAAAATTGGAATGATAACTAAGTTACTAACTAGTAAGTAAGTGGTGTAACCTAATGGTATTATTACATCACTAGTAAAACTAAAAATCACTTTGAACTTTGAAAATGTATAATGTGTTGAAATGTAAATTATAAAAGGCATGGCACTTCAAATAGAATGTGATTAACAGACATAAAATAGAATGATCAACATTATCATAATGGTGTCTGTATAGATATTTAATCCAAATATCTATTTGGAATATATATCATACGGACACGTCACAGACATGTCTGTTAATCACCATCTATTTGAAGTGCCATGCCTTTTATAATTTACATTTCAACACATTATACATTTTCAAAGTTCAAAGGAATTATATTAAAGATAATATATATATATATCAAATATAAAAATATTTGATATTTTTTTATTTCATAATATAGAGATTATTTGACCGAGGACCATAAACAGACTATTATTTATACCCATAATCTGAACTTATTTTATTCCAAATAACTCTGGTTCAGCGCTTATTTCTAAGATCTTGTAACTTGTAATTGCCAAACTAGTTATGAATTAACTATATTTATTTATTACACTTGAACAACCAAGGCTCATGTATATGTAAAAATTGGATGGGTAGATAGCAGTATCTTTGTATTTCATAATATAGAAATTATTTCACTGAGGACCAGAAATAGACTATTATTTAAACCCATGATCTGAACTTATAAATGTTTCTTTTTATAAGATTAGTTAACCATGAGTATAAACCATGAGTGATGATTGAAGTCAGTTTATCATTAAATTATCCTTGAAATATATTATACTTGAAAAATAGCTAATGTTGTTTAGGTATGCTTTGCAATATTTTAAATGTGATGAATTAAAAAAAGAAAATACAGTTTATAAGTTTATAATTACCAAAATATTCGTAAGTACATCCAGTAACAAGTAATATATTTGTTCAAATCACGACTAATTTTGGTTTAAGCAAAAGCTCTTTGTCGTATTGTCTTTCACAGAGTAAAATTAATTCATCGTCACTCGTTATGCACTATTTTTTTACGTTCATAAGCTTTACTACAGAACAAAGTACTCTTAAACCAATTTACACTTTACAGTTGGAGTATATAGTTGAATATATTTAATAAAAACAAACAAATAGAGCAGAGTACCGAACTGTCACGATTATTTACTAATAATATGTTTTTACGTTTTCGGTCATAGAGGTCGCGCTTCGCATACGTCAACTTATTAAATCGCGCTATGGTTTCACTACCGTAGGGTTTATATATGATTAACATTCCAAATCAATTAGTACCTCCACTTGCCACTAGATGTCTGTGTACTATTATAATTCAAGCTTAACAAATTGAAAAGTTAGCTTCATATATACTTTGATGTTTTAAAGTAGTACTAAATATTAATATATATTGCCCCGCGAGGGCCGCAAGGGGGCGTTAAAAGCGTTAAACGCTCTTGCACGAGACATTAGAAGTTTTACTTCAAAAGTTTTACTTCAAAAATACGTGTACGTCAGGTTTTCTTAATTGCGTGTTCGTCGGGGTCACCAATGTAAAGGTTGGTGTTACTGGTGACTGCTTGTTGCTGGTGTTACATCGTGAGCGGTGATTATTCAATGATGGTTGATGAGTGGTCGAGAAATGAAAGACGTAATTACGATCTTATCATCTTTATTTGTGTCAGCGACGACTGTCTGTCGCTGCACACCGACCACTGCCGCATACTGTGCATACAGTGTTTATATACGATTGCTTGTAATATCCCTTACAGAACTTATTACTTTGCTATGCACCGGGCACAAAGTTCAGTCATAGATATTTATCACACATAATTTTTAATCAGTACATCCTTAATTTATTACACCAATAAGAATTCACTTGCAGCCCGAAATCGATAACATGACTTCTAATTCAGAAGCGGGGAGCTCAACCGCTGGATCACTGAGACTAAATTTTACACATTATTTAGACCTTAACTAACAAGTCCCTAATTGTAATTAGAAATCTAACTATAACCCTCGTAAATATAATCATAAGCTGAAGTTTTCCAACACTGGACTGAAGATTGACAGCTCCGACAGGGCTCCTGTGTTGTGGTCGAGGATTAAAACGGACCAACTAGGAGTTGCTACCTCCGAGTGGATCACACAAACCGTTTGATCCCTTTTATTTTAAACAAGGCGGAAGATGTCTTAAATAAAAGTACCTAATAAATTGTTTTGTTATATATTTGTTGTTTTTAACAGTGGTAGAGCCAAGCAGTTCGCTGCATGAATGGGCCGGCTCGACCGGTGAAATACCACGACCTCTCTGAAGACTGACGTAAAGTGGCTCATGCCACGTTTCGTTCGGTGAGAGAGGTACCAGGAGGCCCACCCCCCTTCCCTTCCTTTTCTATCCCCTATACCTTAAAGGTCGGCATCGCAACAGTAAGCTATATGTGTTGCTGGTGTCCATGGGCGGCGTTGGTTGCTTACCATCAGATGACACGCCTGCTCGTTTGCCCTCCTATCCCATAGAAGAATAGAAGAAATAATTAATATGTGCGCTATGATTATTTTATCTGAAATTTTCTGAAGGAAACCCTCAGAGCCATTTCTCTGCTCAAGCCAACGTTTAACAGTGGTAGAGTCTTGCATTCCGCTGCATGAATGGGCCGGCTCAATCTGTGTAATACCACGATCACTCTGAATATCGGCATGACGTGGCTCGTGCCGCGTTCTGTTCGAGAGAGATACCGGAAGGCCGGATCCCCTTTCTCCTTCTTTCCCCTCCTACTTAAAGCAGTATTATAGCACTTTGAGTGAATATACTTTTTTAATTATGAAAAAATTGGTATATGGTAAAAAGGAATTTCATAATGTTGATTAAACATATCTTTTTGAAGAGAAAACTACACTCAAAGTTAAAATTTGGCGTGATGCTTTGTTCCTAGACACTGCTGCAGGAAAATTATGTAAGGTAGGTAAGGTAAATAGGTAGGTATGCTAAGCTTAGGGCAAAGCAGAAAGAATCATAATACTAGAGAATATGGCAAAAATACGTAACTTCATTTAGTAAGTAGTAAGATAAGTTTAACACTTTTGTAAAAAAATATAACATATTTGGTGATGCTACCATTTAAAAGCAAATTCTTTGCACTAAACCAGTTTACTATTTTTGAAAGACCATTGTTTACACCGTCAATGACTGATTGTTGTCTTTTTGCCTTAAAAACTAAGGAAATGTCATCTGAAAACTAAACTATGTCGTGGTTGTCCTTTACAAAATAAGATAGATCATTAATGTTTATTTTTTAATTTTTAGTTATAGCTGGCTAGGTTAGTGTCATTTCATTCAACGTATCATTATTGCAAGTTAATTTACCGCTTAATTACAAACAGTCCAGCTCTTCAATAAGGAGATCATCTAATTCAATTTCAGCTTGGAGCTTTCTTTTCCATTTAATCGCAATGATGATTTCTAATTCATAGCCATATTGTTGAAATGTATCAAAAATATGTATGCCGTCATCTTGGATGGTCCACCGTATTGTATTTGGAATAACGTCACATTATTTTTCGAGTTATTCTCAACAAGCCCTTTCATTTGATACCCATATTGTAGAAATGCAAATATGGTGGAATATCCGCCATATTGTATTTAGAATGACGTCATATTATTTTTTGAGTTATTTTCAATATGTCATTTAATTTGATACCAATATTGTAGAAATGCATTTAAAAAAAATCGGTTCCTCTATCTTGAATGATCCGCCATATTGGATTTAGAAGGACGTCACATTATTTTTTCAGTTACTCTCAATGAGTCCTTTCATTTGATACCCATATTGTACAGAACCTTAAAATATGTTTTCCTCCATTTTGGATATTTCACCATATTGGATTTAGAATGACGTCATATTATTTTTTGAGTTACACTCAATAAGGCCTTTCATTTGATACCCATATTGCAGAAATGCATTCAAAATATCCATTCCTCCATCTTGGGTGGTCCGCCATATTGGATATAGAATAATGTCACACATCATATCATGCATTGTCATCCAAAGTAAACGAATATACAAAATTTCAGCTCAATGGGTTGAAGATATCTACTTCACATACTACTACTTACATACATACATACATACATATAGTGCAAGTTAAATAAAAGCTTTTAAAAAGAAAGAGGAAATGTCCCAATATAGAGCGCTGCGGCACCCCCATTGATCCATTCGATCGCTTTCCGTAAACATACCGTTTGGATCCTTTCAAATATATTTTCAAGTATTTTTACCCCAGCATCACATGTTGACCGCCCTCGAATAAAACCCTAGTTGACAGAGGACGGTAGGCAGAGTCTACGTGTTCATAACGGAAGAAGGTGCTTGCGAGACTTCTGCCGCAGTGATAAGGTAGGTGTCTATTAGACTACCAGCTCAGTTAAATGGTCATATTTTCAAAGTGTCTCCTAAACTACCAGATCAGCATTTAAGTTTATTTTTTCTTACGATAACGTATTTTATTGTACTATTTCGCGTTATTTCTGATTTTATTTTGTTTATATATGAGATTAATTTTAATTTATGTTTGTAAAAATCTCCTTCATAGAATGCTATTAAAAATAACTCCTTTATAGAATGCTATTTGCTTGTGGCAATAATAGTAAGACGTTTATTTTAATTTGGTTGGATCTTAATTGTGACTGTCGAGTATTCTGGTTGCTGCACCTTTTATTCATTAACCTACTGCTTTGTTTTCAGTAGTTATAATAATATTGTTGTTTATTACAAATGGTTTGAAAAGAGTATTTGGCACATGAGTATCTTGCCCGATTCTTCTCATGATAGCCCATACACTCGGAATCGGGCCGCTCGTGGCGATTGCGTCCGTGTCTTTTTTTGTTCCACGGAGACACTTTCCACAAGCGCTCGTGTTTGTATTTAATTTTAAATAATATGTTATCTGTACTTGTTGACTATTTTTAAGTGTCTGTCAAGACCTATAAAAATAAAGTTATTTTGACTTTGACTTTGACGAAATAGTTTCTTCTAATCTTTGCAGGTGAAGTTCCAATGGAATGATAATTTAATTTTAAATTATTTACTCTATAACTATATTTTTTTAGATTGCTGATTCAAATCACCCAAGTACCTACTTCTTCTACTCGTAAGTGTACGGCGGTTGTAAATTTTGCGAGTCACGATGATCAAATATAAGAGTGATTAGAAAAGGAAAATGAGTATGGATTTAGCGAAGTTGATAACGAAGATGGAGATCAGAGATGATTTTTTTATTGAATGTGGCAAGATATTTAATGCTAACTATTATGAAAACCCTAGTTAACAATAAAATATTGTCAAAAGGGCCCTTGTCTATCACGAGGGTTTTAGGAAAGAATATATCCTCTCCGCTACCAGTAGTTCGATCTGTTCCAACATGTGGCAGAAAACTGTGCTCTATTTGTCCAACAATCGACTATACTTATTTATAAGTTTATAGGCTGATGTACGTGAAGTCAAAAAATGGTGTTTAGGAAATTGCAATTTCTGTTTTTGCTTAAAACTTAGCCTTAAGATTTAATAAATATAAATATAAAAACTGCATATTTTAGCATAATAACCATATTAGCTGTTCAAATAGTATCCCGTTCGTATTTCAGTGGCAGAGATTTAATTATAAAAATAATTTAGTTTAATTTAATTCATGAATCATGCGCCCTCCTGCAAGTACATCACGTGTTTAAGGTTCAAAGGATATTTTATTATTAATGTAAACTAAAACTAAGCACTTCATACATAATCCCATAAAGGAGCCTGCGTCCGGAATTAAACCCAACCGAGCGGGTGTTTAAGAATTTACTAGAAACCTTCTACAACTATATCCTAGGCCAGGAATTCGGTAAACTATTTTAGTAATAGACTTCTTTTTCATAATGAAAAGAATTAATATTCCTTTGCATATAATGTATAAAAAAAATCCTATCGAAGCAAAATACACTCGAGAGCAATGAATCCGGGTCACTTAAAGAATCCTAAAAATCTCGGAAACTAAAAATGCTAGGTTAATGCAATAAATTGTATTTAATAGACAATGTAATACTCCTTAAATGAAGGTATTAAAACTTCTTAGTTATTGTAAAGTTATATCATAAAAAAATCAAATTTGAAAAAGGGCCACTTTCGAAGATGGAACTACGAAATTACAGCATTTGGTTTTGCTTTTGTTTGTAATCTGTCATTTATGTGGGTACATAAACCATGTTGATAGTGCTCTATATTCATTATTCAAGCTGAAATTATGTCGCTTACGCCTGAAGAATGCACCAGAATACTTACAATGCTGGAAACCGGCCGGAGTCAGCGCGATACAGCCAGGACTGTTGGTGTGTCGCTGTCAACAGTACAAAGAGTTCTCCGACGTTACGAAGAAACTGGTTCTAACCTACGCAGACCAGGAACGGGCAGAACCAGGTATACCACAGCACGAGAAGACCGATACTTGGTGAACACCATGCTTCGAAATCGCTTTCTCACAGGAACTGAACTCACCAATCAGTTTCGACGCCTCAGAGGAAGTAACCCAAGTGCATGGACAGTAAGACGTCGGCTTGCTGAATCTAACTTAAAACCCCTTAGACCTGCAAACGGCCCTAAACTGGAGCGTGGGCATCGTATTTCAAGACTAAGATATGCCCAGAGCCACGTAAATTGGAGTATTGAAGATTGGTCAAAAGTTATGTTCTCCGACGAATCAAAATTTATGCTCTACAAGCACGATGGAAGACACAGAGTGTATCGAAGACCAGGGGAAAGATTCAAGCAAGCATGCATCGAGGAAAAAGTAGCCTACGGTGGTGGGTCTGTACTTGTGTGGGCCGGAATTTCTTCTGAAAGTCGCACAGAGCTGGTGATCATAGAAAACGGCTCTTTAACTAGCGTAAGATATGTGGAAGAAATCCTCAATGATCACGTTGGTCCATTTATGGTCAATTTAGGTGAGGATGCTATATTTATGCATGACAATGCCCGACCTCATACAGGTTGGATTGTGAATGACTACCTTCAAGAGATGAACATTACTCGTATGGAGTGGCCAGCGCGCAGCCCGGATATCAACCCGATCGAGCATGCTTGGGACGAGCTAGGCAGATGCGTAAAACAACGAAACCCTTCCCCAATCACGCTTCGTGAGCTCAAAATTGCTCTCACAGAGGAATGGGAGAATATTCCCCAAAATCGTATAAGGAACTTGGTGTACAGCATGCCAAACCGCGTAAACGCAGTAATGGAAGCACGAGGAGGCAATACGAAGTATTAAAATTCAAGAAAATCGTAATAAAGTTCAAAAATTTCATGTTTCCTATTTTTGTTTTAAGGAGAGATCAGCAGATTTTTTCTTTATGTAATTTTGTGTTAATAAAATGTATGGTGACTCATATTTTTTTTACTTTCATTTAAGGAGTATTACATTGTCTATTAAATACAATTTATTGCATTAACCTATCATTTTTAGTTTCCGAGATTTTTAACATTCTTTAAGTGACCCGGATTCATTGCTCTCGAGAGTAGTTATAAATAGATAGATAGATAATTCTTTATTTACACCTTATAAATAGTTATACCTTTAAAACACCGACTCGAACTAAATATTTCAGATTTTCCGTAATCTACACTTATATTTTAAAGTGGCAGAGTTTGTTTGTTTGTTTGAACGCGCTAATGTCAGAAACCACCGATCCGATTTCAAAAATTCTTTCAATGTTGTATAGTCCATTTATCGAGGAAGGTTTTAGGGTATATTATATTTTCAAATAAATTAGGGATCCTTACTATAAGTCCATCGCTGCAAAAACTATTGATTATAGAATAAAACAATGTACTACACTTTCACAGAACATATAATTGCCGACAAAAAAGTCCACGACACTATATCTCTAACTATTGTAGTTATCGCACAATAAGTGTTTTTTTTAATTTTTAAAAATATTATAATGAGGTCGTTTTAAAAGTTCTTTATTTTGTACCGTGGTATTAACTCTACTCTAATAAATTACTTCAATATAAAGATAGATTCAATACCTTTCTAGAACTTTTTGAATGATTCAATTCGGACATTTAATTCAAAAGATATCGCAAAATACAAAATGTAAGTTATTCGTTTCTTATGCAAATATTCCGCGCAAATATATGATCGAGAGTCCCGCCCGACTCGGTCAGAGCGCTGCTCATAGCTGGCAGGTAAATTATTTTTTAATTTTCTTAGACATTTTTTTTTTCTTTTTGTCCTAATGAGTTTGTAGTAGTATTTAATCGTCTTTTGGGGCATATATATCTTTATTTTGTAATAATTAATAGGTGCTGTGAACATGTAACATCTATCGTGATCCCGTGTCTATTAAGACACATAGATTAGAATTTGATCTATTTAAGAGTATAATAAACGGGAAATAACGCGACACGTTTAGGTAAACAAATACTTACTTTTATTATTAGCTTGACGTTTCGGTCTGGTTGCACTGGCCGTAGTCACAAGCAGACAGATAATTTGTTTACATAAATGTGTCGCGTTATTTTCCGTTCATTATATTTAAGTAATATGCAACGCGAATATTAAAATATTTAAAAATATTTTCATACTTAACCAAAGTCATGGGTCAAAGCTAGAGTTAGTTTACAGTTCACGCAGATATTACAATATTATCTATAATTCTTTACAATATTGCAACTTCATATAAATGGACGAAGCGCAAGATATGCCTACGCACCTCGATCTTGGCGTCTTTTGCTAAAATATAAAGATTTTGCGGGTTTGTTACACGTCTGCATACCACATAGCCCATCTATATTTACATTTTTAATATCGTTTCAAAATTTTAAAAATTAATTTTAAAATAAGTTTTAAAATTTTGTGAACTTATTTTGATAAGAGTAATACCAAGGTGCAAAATCGACATCATTTAAATTATAAAAAAAACACTCACTGTGAGTTAGCCATACTGGTAAGAACATGTGGTGACCAGGTTTTTTTTTTAAATGGACAAACACCAAAACCAATTAAAAAAAAAGGTTCGAGTAGTATTAAAAAAAACTAAAGATTGACAAAAAACTTCTTTCAAAGTCTCTGGTATTGCTATGGATTGAAGTTGATAATATATTTTTTTATGGGATAGGAGGGCAAAGGAGCAAGCGTGTCACCTGATGGTACGCAACCTGCGCCGCCCATGGACAACGGCAACACTTATAGTATTACCGTTGCGTTGCCGACCTTTAAGGGAGAAGGATGAGGAAGGGAGGTGGACCTCCGGGTACCTTTCTCACTGAACGAAACGCGGCATGAGCCACTTTATGTCGATCGATGGTGGTATGTCACCGGTTGAGCCGGCCCATTCATGCAGCTAACTGCTTATTATTTTAACGGTTATTATTTTCATCATATCTGGGTTATTAGTCGCAAATATCAATGTAATAAGTATCGATGTGAAAGTAAGGTGTGTAATAATCGTGCCTTATGGCGCTTTGTACTCTCTGCCTACCCCGCAAGGGATCTGGCGTGAAGTTATGTATGTATGTATCAGGAACATGAATTGAAAAAAAAAGTGTTAGATAGTCCATTTATGAGGAAAGCTTTGGGGTATTAATATGATCGCAGCAATAATCTTTTTAGTGGAAAATGTATAAAATATGGCGGTACGAAGTTCGCGCGGTCTGCTAGTACGAGTATAAGATAAGACGAAGAAAATTATGTAATAAACCCATATCATGAGAAGACGTGAATAACTCTTCAAGTTGTCAGCTTTAAAACCAATTATAGTCGGGTCAATTAAATAGGGAACATTTGACGTCTGTCAAATTTATTTTTTGAGTGAGATGAACTGCACAACAGCATCGATTAAAGTGAAGGATTCGATACAGAGATGAGTTTATGTTTTTAAATCTTTAGATGAATACTTGTCACAATATTATTATTTATTTAGTTTTGTAAGATTAATTGGTTAATGCTCATACACACACATATAAATTTACAGTGGTATTTCTTCACAAGTAGTTGATGCATTTAATTCTACTTGTCAGCTTTCGATTTTTGGAGTCCCTAATATTTCAAAAGGTTATGGATAAGATGACATAACATGGACACAACGTTCGCTTTGTTAAATCAGAAATTATTTGTTATTTTAAGAATGGTTTTTAAGGGAAAGCATATAGTCAAATTCCTTGTATCGGTCATAACTAAGATAAATTGTAATTGAAAATAAAAAACAAGTAAAGCAAATTGTGCAGTCCTAACGAAACAAAGAAATATATTAGTTCATGCCCGTCGTTACAAGTTTACGGTGTTAAATTTTAATGAACTGTGAAATGTGGGCTATTGAAATGCCCCGACTTTGTACGGTAACTAATGAAAACTATTTAAATTTAAATGTATATATCAGTAGTTCAATTAGATTTTAACACATACAAAATACGAGACACTTCTCAATTTAGCCTGTGTAAATAATTTATGCCCCAAGTATGGTAATAGGTTCACTTAATCCATGCACTAAATATTTATTTTTCTGACTCGAGAAAACACTACCTAAATAAGATCTAATATATTTTTAACTTGAAAACTTTAAAATTAAATATATACAGAGAAACTATAAAAGAAATTATAAAATATATTTCTTTGTTTATTTATGGTCCTCGAGTTTGAAAAGATTTTATAAGCAGACTAGCAGCGTTATTGATAAAAACAATTGGCTATTACATGTTTGGCTATTCAAGTCTGTGAATGGGCCGGCTCGATGGGTGAAATACCACGACCTCATGCCGCGTTTCGATTGGTGAGAGAGGTATCCGGAGGACCAACCCCTTCCCATCCGACCTCCCCATACCCCCTTACTATAAAAAAAAATATTTTGATATATAGCAAAGGACACATAGTTCTTATTTCAGATTCTCTGGCTTATTCAAGAATTCCGACGAGACTTGTAATTAATAACAAGTCCAAGGTTACCGTCTCGTGTTGAGACACTCGGCTGATCGATTCTTTGTTGTTCACAACACTGCCGACCTCATCAATCAATCAACATGCAAATATTTTAATCGCACCTTCTGAGATACTTCTATAGAATGTATATTGTAACTTAAATAACAAGTCTCTTCGGGGTTGACAAAAAGATCTAAGCGCTCCAGCGTAACTTGCTACTGTGACATGTCATGTAATCTTTTATGTTTAACATACATAGTTACATATGTATCTTCACGCCTCATTTTATTTTGTTGATAATTTCAATATATATTTTTTATTCTCGGCTAAAAGATTCCAGTCAGGCCTGGTTCAAGTAATTGGTATTCAGTTATGATTTGTAAGTTAAAACTTGCACGGATTGCCAAATTAAATTTGGTGCGACAAGTTTACTGAGGAAAATTATAATCCTTGCCAAGATGGTGTTCTGAATTTATGTGTCAAATGCATTATAATATTATTAATGTATAACAAGATTTGATGCCAAAATAATATGTTATTTACTATATTGTTATTGTACTATTAAGTTGAATATTTGCAAATAAAAACATAATATTTTTGGAAGGAATATCGTACTTTCTATACAATACAAATTACAATTATTTATTGTTTACCGCATAAAAAGAGGATAAAAAATAAACTTACTACTATAAAAAATATTACACAAATTTGTTATATTTTTAGAAAAAAAACAATTATATTTTACAGAATACAACAACGGGCCAGTGTTTACGACAGAGACTTTTCAATGACATGTCATAGTGAGACTTTACTCGCTGCTTATATATAAACAGTCTCGGTGGCGCAGTGGTCGAGCACACGGCTTCTGATCCAGAGGTCCCGGTTTGATTCCAGATACTGGCTCACACCAATGACTTTTCGAAATTGTTTTCGGAAGTTATGTGTGATAAATATCCATGGCTGAAAACTTTGTGCCCGGTATGGCAATAGGTTCGCCACCTATTCCATTTGGGACGTAAACATAAGGGCGAGACGAGGCTTAACAGCCACTGTCACACCTTCGGGTAACAAAGGCTTGAATTGATGTTATGTTATAAAATGATGATAATCAAATAAAAATATAAAATAATATTTGAAAATTTTATAAACTAAACAAAAAACATTTTTTTTATAAGGGTAGAACAGTTTCAAGAACATTTCGATTGGCTAAGTCTCTACAAGACTAACCCTATAAGAGACTTCACATGAAGATTTTAAGCTGTCGCTTTTATAAATGAAAATATATATAAGACTTATTTTTTCTCGTGGTAACATTTCAATCAACGACGACAACTGCAACAAAAACAACTGTAAATATACTTCATGAAACATTAAATATTTATGAGCAAAGAAATTCATTACAACAGAAAGTCTACTGTTAAAATGTTTCAACAGAAAAAATGAATAGAATTTTGTGGTTTTTTCATTTTGAGACTTTTCCAATCTAACTTCAGATCGCATCATAAATATATTCGACTTCATATAAAAAATAGAATGAAAAGAAATATAAAAGTTTTAACGATTATCTTGTGTAAGTTTTCTTCACAACTTTAATCTCGTGAACTATTGATGAAACTACCGACTCTCGACTTGCGAATTCGATGGCCACCCGAGTAGAAAATATTTTTATAAACAGGCATGTTTGGATAGAGTCTGGGTATTTTTCTATTATTACAAATATGTGTTATGATAACGCAACAGCTAGTTGCTGAGTTTGGGAACTAGATGGTGCTAGATTATTGCGACTAAAATACCATTATTAGTATTACAAATTAAATATTGCTGAGTATTTATTTCATATCTGAGCCAAGTAGCTACTTCGTGATCAGCTGTAGACGTAGCATCAACAGCTTTCGCGAACGCGGCAAGCAGAGAAACCGCCATCTCTGCAACGGACACGCCTGCTCGAGTGAAATTTCGAAGAGCGAACAGCTTTCCCCGTACTAAAGGCAAACCCAAAAAATAGGGAAGTGTCTCCCTTCTTCCCTAGACGTTGTTGAAGAACACATTAGTTATTGATATGGAAGTATTCATGATAATGAGTCAAAGTATACACTTAACTAGTGTCATATCAGCCGATTTCAACCTTGGCACGCGGCAAGACCTTGGCGCGTTCAATATTGTAGCACTTTAATTCTGAACAATATAAAAATTACTTTTGATGCTGAACAAAGGTCGCCGTGTCAGCTAGTAGTTTAATAAAATAAATAATTTTATACCTACACTTTCAAGTAGTAAAAAATAGAACAAGACTAGTTTCTTGACATTAATTAAGATTAATTAGTACTAAGACAAGAATTTCCTTTTTCAGAAACAACAACAAAATAATTCTTCAATGTCTTTTTGAATTAAAAAAACTGTTAATCATACTTATACATTTTATAAATTTTAATATCTAATCTTTATAATGAGAAAAACTCTGGTTATGGATATATTATATTACATTTAGTTAATTATCTCGCGTGTGAGTATATCACTCGCCCAATTACACGGGCCCTTCACATTTGTCACATAATTAAGTAAGAGAGAGGGACCTTCTCACGGCTGTTTTATTTGGTACTGGTGCGGCACTGGTACGGCACTGGTACTGGAGTTATATAATGTTATCAACTGCTATAGGAACTTTATGTGATAAAGAGGCAAAGTTACACTTCAGTATATTACGGAACTTTTTTATTAAGAGAAATGAACAAGACCTACTATTGTACTGCACAAACAAGAACATACTATAATTTTTACATACTCCCTACACTCTCCCCATAAATCCCAAAAGCCATATATATATACGAAGGAGTAGGACAACACCTACGTTCTATTTACTGTAGAACGTAGGCGTTCGTATCACCGAATCACTCAGTGACCTGACCGTCGCGTCCCGGATGTTGATCGGATGCTGGATGGGCTTCTCCCAGTCCGTGTACTCGTTGCGGATGGCCGCAAATATCTCGTTGCGGTGGTAGCGGTACACGTTGCGCACGTAAGTTCGTAGGACGCGGTTTCTGGATGGATAAGAAATATTAGTGATTATCACTAGATTTAAACATATTAAACATAAAAATGTGAACTTTTTAACTTCAGCAGACAAACTGAAATCACGTAACTACTCTACGCCATCAACTTTCCTTTAACTCGGCAATAACAAAAATAACAATTGTTCTTGACTCGCTTCTCGAGCACCTACTATACAACTGATAGTGCTGTACTGTCCACCCCTCGCCCTGCTCTCAATTTTTATAAATATTAATCTAGTCAAGTGATATATTATCAAATTTAAAAAAAAAACATAAAAGATTAGTATTCCGCTCAACATATTTTAGATTTACAAAAATTTAAATCCATAATCTAATAATTTTTATTTCCCGCATACAGCTTAGTAATAAATGAAAAAAAAAATCTATTCAACACTTGTAGCGTAAAAAAGTGACAAATATTCTTAAATTCACACCGTGTATGTGTATGTTGTATGCAGTAGGAAGGATAGGATAGTGGCATAATTCTAGACGTAAGAGTAAGGAATCCTGTAATTGAATTGTGATTTTGCTTTAACATTGAAATGGATATCAAAGTACGTGAACCGCAAAAGTTAATGAGCTTCACGTAATCAAATGTCTATTGTATCAGTTGACATTATAATGACATCAAGTTCATTGTGGCGGCTGAATATTAATTTAGTTATATATAGATTCATCATAGACTAGCAACAACATTTAAAGAGGTAACTAGAATATATTAACCGAGTTCTTCTTCAAATCCGTGTCGTATATCCATACCAATAATATGAATTACCGTGAGAGATAACACGACTTTTCACCTAACGACCCTCTATAACTTTTTGTCATTTAGACTGATCCGAAGGGTGTCTAAGACAATGTTTCTTATACTTTTTGACGTGACAACGTCTTAAATTAGGTTGCGGCTGGGAGTCACTTATGAAAAAGTGTAACGCTCGGTAACGTTACGATGAGTCACCGCATACTATTGTGTCATACTATTGATAAATGTTGATAGTGTTAAGTAAATTATTAGTTTAAAATTAATTAATTAATTAATTATTATTTTACAAATTTTCATTAATTTCAAATTTATTTAGCAAAAATTTGAACCTTCGATCTGAATAAATGTTTTGATTTTCGAATTGATTCTTTAAAATTACAAATATTAAGAAAAAGTGGCAGATATAAGAAAACTTGATTTAAACTGTGTTGAGCAAGAATTTTAACATCTAATTTAAGTAAATGTTTTAATTTTCAACTTCATCATTTACAATTACAAATTTTAATTAATTTCAAATTTATTTAGCAAAAATTTGAACCTTCGATCTGAATAAGTGTTTTGATTTTCAAATTGATTCTTTAAAATTAAAAATTCATCCATTCAATTTCAAATGTTCAACAGGAATCACCACTCTCAAAACAATGGAAACGGACGAGCAAATGCCTTCAACTTAATTATATTCATATCAATAAATATTCTACCGAGAAAAAGACGTTGTCACGTAAAATCTTCGCCCGTAAAACCGACTTTACAGGCAACCAGATTTTTTTCCTTTATAACTAAAAACAAAAGATTTACGTAAGCTATAGCGTTTTAAAAAAAATTGTCCCTTACATTCAAAAAACTTGCACAAATAACCCATGTAGCACTGAATTTGTCAATTTAAATTATTCCAAAATAACCTAAGGGCCAGTTTTATACGAAATTACAATAAAATAAATTGTAAGGGACATAAACAAACATGAATTGGATTAAATATGATGTATGCAGTTCGCTGCATGAATGGGCCGGCTCGACCGGTGAAATACTACGACCTCTCAGAAGATCGACGTAAAGTGGCTGATGCCGCGTTTCGTTCGGTAAGAGAGGTACCCGGAGGCCCACCTCCCTCTCCCATCCTTCCCTATCCCCTATCCCTTAAAGGTCGGAAACGCAACAATAACACTATACGTGTCGCTGGTGTCCATGGTCGGCGTTGGTTGTTTACCATCAGGTGACACACTTGCTCGTTTGCCCTCCTAACCGATCCGATCTGTCCTGACCGCGGACGCGTACGCGGCAGTGAAGGAGGCTGCCAAGAGCCACATCAGGTTTTCGGACCTTCTTATCATAAGGGTTCACAGTCAGTGGTAGCGGCAGTGACTGGGGGTCTTCTATCAGAGATCCCCGGCCCGGAAGATGAGGGTGGCCGTCGCTAACAGTCGCTAACGATTAACACTCGCCAGTCCAACTTGAACTATATCGAGATAAAGTACGTGTCATGAATTGTTTACACAGCGCGAAGAAAAAGAAAAAAAATAGGAAAAGTAGTTTATTATTATTTTGTTATAACTGGCAGTCTCGGTGGCCTAGTGGTCGAGCACACGGCTTCTGATCCAGAGGTCCGGGTTCGATTCCTGACACTGGCTCACACCAATGACTTTTCAAAATTGTTTTTCACAAGTTATCTATACTTATATTATAAAGAAGAAGAGTTTGTTTGTTTGTTTGAACGCGCTAATCTCAGAAACCACTGGTCCGATTTCAAAAATTCTTTCACTGATGTATAGTCCATTTATCGAGAAAGGCTTTAAGCTATATTATATTTATAAATACACATAATATTATAATATTATAGGTAATCCGAAGCGAGCAAATAAACGTCTCAAACAATCGATAACAATTGAGGCCGAAGTGGTATTAACTTTTTCAACTTCGATCCACTTTGAGTGAGCGTCTATAAGCACAAAATAATACGTATTATTAAACGGGCCGAGAAAATCTACATGCAAACGCGACCACGGCTCGGACGGCCACGGCCACGTATGCAGCGGCGCAGTGGGTGGCGCCGGCTGCAGTTGCCTGCAAGCCGTGCAGTCCCGCGCCACGCGTTCGATGCCCGCATCTATGTTCTCCCACCACACGTAATTACGCGCTATTTGTTTCATTTTTACTATCCCCATGTTTCCATCATGTATTTCATTCAAAACCGCTTGCCTTAACGTACTTGGCACTACAATGCGATACCCCCATACGATACATCCTAGGTCAATATGCATATTATCGCGCCGATCATAATAAGTTTTTAATGTCTTGTCGTGTATTTTATCCGTTGGCCATCCATACATTATAAAACCATAAATTTTGCTTAATAACGAGTCCTTTGCAGTCTCAGTTTTTATATCTTTAAAACTGATCGGAAAGTCTTCTTGTACGAAATTTAAATAACTACATTCTATATCCTTGCCCATTAGTTGACTTTTATGCAAACTCAAAGGAAGACGCGAAAGAGTGTCAGCAAAACAATTATTAGATGACGTAACGAACTCAATATCGTAATCGTAAGCCGCTAATTTGACCGCATAACGTTGCAGGCGACTGGCGGCGGTCACTGGTATACCTTTATTTTTACCGAAAATGTAACTTAAAGGACGATGATCGCTACGAAGTGCGAAATGTCTACCATAAACATATTGATGGTGCTTACTGACCCCAAAGATAATTGCTAATGCTTCTTTATCTAACTGAGAATAATTTATTTCAGCCGAGTTGAGTGTTCTCGAGGCACAATACACTGGCCTTTCGGTACCATCCTCATACCGCTGTGTCAGTACTGCACCGATACCGTACGCGCTACTGTCAACTGCCAATATTAAAGGAAGTCTCGCGTCATAATGAGCCAAGACAGGAGCAGTGCTTAACACTTTTTTAATTTTGCTGAAAGCCCTATCACATTCACTTGTCCATTTCCATTTAATATTTTTTTTTAACAATCCATACAGTGGCTTTAAAATATCACTCATATTAGCACAGAATTTTGAATAAAAATTTACTAGTCCCATGAAACTCATAAGTTGCGTTAAATTAGTAGGCAGAGGTGCTTCTACTATAGCATCAATTTTTGATTTATCTGTATGTAAACCTAATTTATCAATTTCATAACCTAAATAGGTAACGCTTCTCTGAAAAAACTTACATTTAGAGTAATTAATTCTTAAGCCATTTTGCTTTAATCTAAGTAATACTGCCTTCAAATTTGACAAGTGTGTCGCCTTATCTCTGCCTGTGACACAAATATCATCAGCAAAAACAGCTGTTGACGACAATCCACTCAAGGTTTCCTCCATAAGCTTTTGAAAATTTTCGGGAATACACTTTATGCCAAAAGGTACTCTTCTGTATACAAAAGTTCCAACATGTGTTGTAATTACCGTCATCGGCTGGGAGTCATTATGTAAAATACACTGTTGGAAAGCGTTTGACAAATCTAACTTCGTATACTCTACACCACCCCCTAACACTGCGAACAGATCTTCGATCCGCGGTAGTGGGTAGTGATAGTCTTTTAAAATAGGGTTAATTGTTATTTTATAGTCTCCACACAACCGAATACTACCGTTACTTTTGACTACCGGTACTATAGGCGTACCATAATCCGACCGATCTACTTTGTAAATGACCCCCTCCCGCTGCAAACGGTCGAGCTCCCTCTCAACCGGCTGTCGTAAGGCCAGAGGCAAGGAGCGCGCCTTCACATATATGGGTGTGTCATCTTTCAAATAAAGACGAAATTTTGTTTTACATGTACCTAAACCTTCAGCGAACACCTCAGGGTACTCGTCACGTAACGATGTCGCAACCGAGTCCGCATTCGATAAATTGTAGCATTCAACTATTGCTAATTTTAAATGTTTAATCCATGTGCGACCCATGAGTGGCGGTCCGCCGTTCTCAATGATATATAAGTTAAGCTTTGCACAATGTTTACCGCAAGAAACGTTCACAACTATATACCCCACGGACTCGATTACGTCACCTGTATACGACTTCATAGTTAATGTTTTATTAATAATCGGAATATGGCAGAAGTATTTATCATAATACTTCTTTGAAATCAATGAAATTTTACAACCAGTATCAATCTCAAATTTACATTCGACTTTTCTACACTCAAATAAGCGTAGTACGGCCCGTCACCGTCATTTTTAACAACTAAATTATTAAAATTACAGTTATCGTCGTCCGTGTCTGAATCATTCAAAAAGAACTGACCTTTACGCCCTTTTGCACTGAGGTTTTTCTTGCACATCACTTTTAAATGACCCTTTACACCACACGAATCACAACTGTATTGTTTATACCGACACTTGCCTTCCGAATGACCTAATTTACCACATCGTGAACATGTATGCGTCGAGCGGGCCAGAGCTGCGCCGCCGCTGCCGCCAGCAGTGCCGGCTGCGCCTCTCGCGCCTATCCGATGCAAGCCGTCGTGTTGGTTGTCCGCTGTCTCGGCCGTCGAGCTGAGCCGCGCGCCAGCCAGGCCCGTCGCAACGCACGCCGTAGCCGCATGCCGTTCCGCCGCCTCCAGTGCTAACGCTAATAATCCAGTACCCCTGATTCTGCAAAGATTCTTGACCTCATGTCCTCCGCGGCGAGACCCGAGACAAATTGATCTCGCAGACACACCTCCAAACAAGCGCCAAAGTTGCAAGTTTTTGCCAAATGTTTAAGCGCTTGTAGGTATTCGCGAATATTTTCGCCCTCGCGTTGAACTCGCTGACGAAAAATATGCCTCTCAGCAATTTCAGATCGAACAGGTTCCAGATGGTCCTTCACTAATTTAATTAAATCCTCGTAGGTCTTCGATTCTGGCGTGTTTGGAGCGCACAAATCGCACATAACGTCATAACACTCGGTACCTACCACCGTAATTAAAGTAGCAACTTTCAAATTATCCTCGATCTTGTTTAATGTAATAAATTGGTTTAACCGTCGCACGTAAGCGTCCCAATTATTATTTCTTAAATTATAATCTTCTACATGTCCGATGGGCATTTTTTCTGAATTTTATTTTCGATTGTAGGTAGCTGTAAAATCCTCGTCGCCAGTGATATGTATAGGGATACGTCAATCAAAGGACACGGCTCAGCTTAGACTGTTTATTGCATGGCTTATACAAATACACAACAGTTATAACTGGCAGTCTCGGTGGCCTAGTGGTCGAGCACACTGCTTCTGATCCAGAGGTCCGGGTTCGATTTCTGACACTGGCTCACACCAATGACTTTTCGAAATTGTTTTCGGAAGTTAAGTGTGATAAATATCGATGACTGAAAACTTTGTGCCCGGTATGGCAATAGGTTCGCCACCTATTTCATTTGGGACGTAAACATAACGGCGAGACGAGGCTTAACAGCCGCTGCCTACACCTTAGGGTAACAAAAGGCGTGAAGTTATGTATGTTGTTATAGCTCTGTTTTTTACCAAATCATATTTGTTTATGTCCTTCACAGAACATTTTTGTTGTACATATTTATCTCTAAGACTTTCGCGAATCACGTTCATGACATTAAAACAACTTTTAGTATTATATCACGTTTATTTATACTAATTTTATTTATTTCCCGACGTTTCGAACTCTTTACAGAGATTTGAAAATGATTTCTGTAAAGAGTTCGAAACGTCGGGAAATAAACAAAATTAGTAATAAATAAACGCGATATAATCCTAAAAGTTATTTTAATGTCATTTTTGTTGTAGTTTCTTATTTAACTTTTTCTTTACGTTAATATGTCATAGTTTAGGGACATGATATTTTCTAAAAGCGTAAATTTGCGTAAACAGAGTCACTGGTCTATCGAGACGAACACTACTACAAATTCCCGATCCGTTTCCCAGACTAATCAAAACTAGATAAAAAAAAAAAAAGTAAATTGTCAGAATATTCGTAGCGATAACCCTCAGGGTTATCCAGATATCTGGCACAATAATTAATTTATTTCAAGCCTCCTGGCATGTTGTCATTTAAGTCATATGTACCGTTAGGCAGGCCGGGGTCGGTTTGATTAGATCGTCCCCAAATCACTCCGATTCCCCTCTAGGGTTACACGAGATATAATCCTTGTGGGTTGTTCTATTTATATGTTCAGATCTAAATGTGAGTCATTTTTAAATGAGACTACCTAGAGCTTAAATAATAATATATTTTTTTTAATTTTCCATAAATTTCTTTCCAAATTTTATGTGTCGACAATCAGCAGTTTAAGCTGTGCGTTGATCAGTCAGCAAGTTCATCATCATTAGCCTGTTGCAGTCCACTGCTGGACATAGGTCTCTCCCAATTTGCGCCACAACATTCGATTCTTTGCCTTCCGCATCCGGTCTTTTCCAGCAGCCTTTCTGAGGTACCAAGGCTTACCAAGTCGCGGTCTCCACTCTATGACCTTCTTGCTCCATCTACCATCGGTCCTTCGACAGATTACTAGCCCTTTGCCAATTCAGCGAGCTTATTCTACAAGCTATGTCGGTTACTCCGGTTCTCTGTCGGATATACTCATTCCTGAGTCTATCTTTCAGAGATACTCCGAGCATAGCTCGCTCCATAGCTCGCTGAGCGACTTTAAATTTCAGTCAGCAAATTATTTCGGACGATTTATTTTATGTACCTACATAATTGATTTTTAGTATATCGTAATCATATTTTGGTATTCAATATCGGATTCCAATATTACAATTAGTAGCCACCTAGTGCATATACATACATTAATGCTTGTGAAATTTAATAGTAAATTTATTTTGCTACAAAAAACAGATTTTGATAGTCACTTTTACCACACCTTAAAATATAAAAAAATACTGAAAACAGTTATAACTAACTATATTCAATAAACACTGTGAAAGTCCAAATGTAACACTAACAAAAATATGGATTAATAGTTGTCTGAAATAAATGAACTATAAACAATCAAACACATTTTTTCCTTTTCCTTTATACTATTAATAGTAAAGAAAAAAATTAAATTAGTTGCTAAGCTTTAAAACCAATCTAAAAAAAAAACATCGAACGGGAAAATGAAAAGGAATGATCAGAATTCTGAATCCTTCGTTGATTTTGTTTTCTTTGTAACAACACGAATGGAAATTCACTGAGGGAAGGAGGCTCACATCAAAAGTCGATCACACAATAGGAGAGTGAGAAAACAATCATTGAACGTGAACAACAATGAGGCGAAGTACGCACCTCTCTGCCCCGCTCCCCAGGACCACTCTCGCTCACCTGACAACTTTAACAATTTATTTGTGTCAATATCTTTTAATACGTCAATACGAATTTCTCGATTCAGACAAATCCAGCGTGCTTCGGTAAGTACCTGCGCGGCGGTACACCACAAACGATTTCTTCAAATGTTTATGCTCTTACGAAATTGGTTTCCTCTAAACCTTGACAAAAGTTAAGTCGAAGGAAAAAAGTGTTTCAGTTTTTGTTTCATTCAGTCGAAAGACAAATAATCCCCTTACGTCAGCTCCAGCCGTAATTCAATGGCGCTTGACGCGGCTGTCCTCGCCAACTTAACAAGTTATAAATCGATCGAACAAACACGAACCTAACAGATGATGATGGTGATGAAAACAGAAACCTATATAATATTTTTAACTTCACGATTTTTCCACCCGCTTAGTGTAAATAGAGTCTGTTATGTCTCGATTTTAGTAATTTTATATACTAAACGGACAAAGTACTCATTGCCATATATCTGGAACAGTTTTGTCAGACATCGAAATTTCTTAAACACAACTTCCAAAAAGTCATAGTTTTACGGACAGGGTGCTCGATCAGGGTTTATGTTATTAAATCTTGGTGCATATATTCAGCCATGAAAGAAAAAATCTTGAAGTGACAATGCCATCCATCAGCTTTTTAAATTACATTTGAACCTACATACATACATACATACATAACTTCACGCCAAATCCCTTGCGGGGTAGGCAGAGAGAACAGAGCGCCATAGGGCACGATTCTTACACACCTCACTCGCTTCGTTGACTTTCATAACTCTTTTCATGCACGCGCGTCGGTTTTTGAGGCTCTTAACATCACCTTCCTCCAGAACACGTTCTATTTGGTCTTGGAATGTGTGTCTTGGCCGTCCTCGACTCCTACATCCGTCCGCTTTTGCATTGTATATCTGCTTAGTCAGTCTTGCGTCAACCATTCTTTCTACATGTCCGAACCATCGGAGCATGCCCTTTCTTACTTTTACACCGACACTCTCTTTCAAACCAACTTCCTTCCTTACAACCTTGTTTTCTACGCGGTCAGCGAGAGTCACTCCGCAGATTTTGCGTAGAGCCCTCATTTCTACCGCGTTTATTCTACTTTCATGCACACTCTGCCATACCCAGCTCTCGCTTCCATAAGTTAGTGTTGGGATCAGGACTGCATTGTGGATTGCTAACTGGGCCTTTCTGCTAATATTTTTTGCGCCCAGGAATCTGCCCAACACTCCGTTTACGCTATTTCCTATCGCCACTCGTCTTTCTACATCCGCGGTGTACCTTCCATCTCTGCTAAAAGCGCATCCAAGATATACAATTTCATTCACCTGTTCCAGCACTACATCATCAACCATTATCCTTGCATCTGTTCTGGATTCCTCCCTTTCAAACACCATTACTTTCGTTTTCGTCGCATTCAACTGCAAGCCTTTAATCATGCAATCATCTTTCATAGTAGTGACTAGTGTTTGCAGGTCCGACGGCGATTCGGCTAGAAGCACGGCGTCATCTGCGTAAAGCAGGCAGCTCACAACTAAGTCACCCATTCGCATCCCTACATCCATCGATCTCATTCTCTGGAGACAACTGTCCAGGTACAGGATGAACAGTCGAGCGGACAGCACGCAACCCTGTCTGACGCCGATATTGACGTCAAACCAGGGGGACAAGCCGCCGTCAACACGCACACACGCTGTGCAGCCCTCATAAGTGGACTGCACAGCGCGCAGCAGTGCTCCGCTCACCCCGTAGCCCGGGAGTATATCCCACAGATCCTTTCGTAACACTCTGTCAAACGCTTTTTCCAGATCCACAAAACCGCAGAAAACCTTCCGGTTAACAGCCAGTTGTTTCTCCACGATGTTGCGGAGAGAAAAAATCTGATCCATGCACCCTCGTCCGCTTCTGAAACCACCCTGAGCCTCCCACAACACTCCATCAGATATCACCCTCATTCTCCTTTCAATAATTTTCCCATACACTTTTGCTGCTAAACTGATCAAACTGATGGCTCTGTAACTGGCGCACTGCATACGTGATCCCTTACCTTTATACAAGGGCACGATGACAGCGCGCCTCCAGTCCATGGGAACCTTACCCGACCTCCAGCACAGAATGCTCAAGGTCAGGAAAGCGTCCCGGACACAGGATCCACCGTGTTTGATCATTTCAGCAGACATCATATCAATTCCAGCTGCCTTACCATTTTTCATACTTCGTATCGACCATTCAATCTCTTCCATAGTAATGTCCTCATCAGATGTTGGCGCAGCGGTGTCAGCCGTAGGCTCACTCGCGGCGCCCACATCCGGAACATACTCGTACATTTCCCCAAAATACTCACTCCACCTGCCCAATACATCGCTTGGGTTTGCAAGAATGTCACCAAACTTAGACATAATTTTGTCCATTCTGGATGATGACGAAGAACCCCGAGACTTTCTAACTTCCCTCCAGAAGAGTTTGTTATTCGCCTCGAAGTTCTCCGTCAACCTCACTTCCTCATTCGCAACAAGTCTTTCACGCTTCTCTTTCACTAAGGCTTTGGTAACATTCCTGCAGCGGCGGTAGCTCTCATACTTTTTCTCTGTCATACTATCATTCTGGTTCAAACTTGAGACATAATCCAACCATGCTTTTTTCTTTCTTTCGACGCTGGATTTCACATCCGCGTCCCACCAGGCGTCACCTCTCAGAATCTTATGCCTCTTTGCACTACCACATACTTCTTTTGCACTATTCACTATACTTTCTTTCATTCTTTCCCAGCATTCTTCAACACCTAGGTCAGAAAGACTCGTCTCATTGAGTCCTTTACTGACTAGGCCTACATACATACTCCGTACACTTTCATCTTCTAATTTCTCACATTTTATCCTTTCAAGCTCTCCGAAATGGGTACGCACTCGCCAGTGTCTCCACTTCTTGAAAAGGCCCACGAATCGGCTTACCACCAGGTAGTGGTCCGTATCAAGAGTGGGGCCTCTGTAGGCTCTTGTATCCCTTAGAGTATTTCGGAGACGACTATCTATCAAAATCAAATCTATCATACTCTTTTGCTCATTCCGTCTCCACGTATACGTGTGAATATCTTTATGACGGAATAATGTGTTAGACACAAGGAGGTTCCGTTCCAGGCATACGTCCAATATCGGCTTACCAGCATCATTCACTCTCTTGTCACCATTCGGACCAAGGACAGCCTCCAGGCCGTATTCGCTTGGTTCCGACCCACCCATTAAGATCACCACACAGAATTATCCTTTCATTTTCCTCAGCTAGATCCAGAATATCCCTAACAGTTTCCCAAAACTCTTCGAGTTCGCGGGGATCCGCGGAGCTAACGGGAGCATAAGCTGCGACCAGGAAAACTCGCGTGATCCCCAGTTTTATTCGAACCCAAAGATGTCTTGGGCCTACCAACTCATAATCTTTCACTCCGGAAGCAAAGCGGGAGGAGAGAACGACTCCAACACCCCCACTGGCACGGACGTCCGGGTCCACTCCGGACCATAGGGCTACCATGCCACCGGGGAGGTCCTCGGTCTCCCTCCCCCTCCGCTTTGTCTCTGTCAAACATAAGGCATCCAGGCATCTCTCATTTAGTACATCCATCATCTCATTCATCTTTCTTGCCATGCTACCTCTAACATTCCACGTGCCTATACGGCACTCCCCTCTCCTCGTCCCGCCAGGATTGGCGCTGCGTGAAGGGTGGCGGCCCCCTTCGCCGCATGCGCATGCAGCCGCACCGACGGGGGCTAATCGGTGCCCGTCGCTTGCGGGGCACGCCCTAGCAGCCCGTCCGGCTGAGTTTGCTTTGGTCAAGATTGCGTCCCACTGGGACAGCAGGGATCGCGACGCGCACGCTCTTGACATGACCCCCTACATTTGAACCTCACTCATATAAGCTTACACACATTTGCATATTCCATGGAAGAAGGCAGGTCGCGGGTTCCGGAGAACATCGAGGACGTATCGTTGGGGCGGCGGGAGACTGGAGAGCGACGTGTCCTTACCTCATCTGCATACGAATGTTCCCACTTACTTTAACAATCTTGTATTTTCGAGTTTTTTCTCCTAAATAGAATTTCTCAGGGCGCGTCTTCAATTTCGAAATGCCGAATCATTGTTCTCTCTGTAAATTTTCATATAATATGTTACAATTTCATAGTTTTACCTAATGTTAATCATCTTCTTATGAATCTGTTTACTGAATAAACAACTTCAAAAAGGATTAAGATGTGTAAAATATTACTATTTATTTATGTGATCGTAAATTGTTTGGTACGGAATAATAGTGGTAGAGCCAAGCAGTTCGCTGCATGAATGGGCCGGCTCGACCGGTGAAATACCACGATCTCTCAGAAGACCGACGTAAAGTGGCGCATGCCGCGTTTCGTTCGGTGAGAGAGGTACCCGGAGGCCCACCCTTCCCCATCCTTTCCTATCCCCTATCCCTTAAAGGTCGGCAACGCAACAGTAACACTATATGTGTTGCTGGTGTCCATGGGTGGCGTTGGTTGCTTACCATCAGGTGACACGTCTGCTCGTTTGCCCTCATATTCCATAAAAAAAAAAAAAAAAAAAAAAAAAGAATAGCTATAAGTGTAGTTGTTTGGTTTATACCTTTTCTGATAATCGGGTTCTAGGGCTTCAGATAGTTTTACATTAAATTGTGAAGTACATCTTCACAATTTAATTTAAAACTAGGTATCTGAAAAAGCACAAGATGTAAATATATTTCATCGCAACATGGAATAGTGAAATTATCTTCTTCTCTAAACAATACCATTTTTCCTGAAATAATCATGATTCTTATCCATAGGCAGAGAACGTGAGTTGGGCGAGAAGGTGAACCGCAAAATTGCGTGGAAATCAATAATACGTCCGTTGTAATTGAAGGGCCGCCGATGTTTTAATGGCGGACTGATCGATGATATAGGTATTAGTCGAATCAACTAAATTGCTTTCAAACGCAATCTTGGGAAACCTTCAGTAATAAAGTCTTACAGTTCGCTGCATAAACGGGCTGGCTCGACCAATGAATTTATGCAGTTGTAATGAAATACTACGAGCTCTCAGAATATCGACGTCTTCCTATCCCATAAAAAAACATCATTAAATTCCAGAATTACAAATAATCTATGCTTTTAATTTTGAATTTTTATTTTGAATATATTTTTAGAACATATTATTAGGGAGCTTTAATAGAATATGGGGTCTATGGGAAAACATTATTTAGCCCATTCCGACCACATGTTTGCGAAGTCTTTAAAATATGCTTGTATAATCAAACAAATAGAATAGCGAGCACTAAAAATTATTAGCGTCAGCAAATCGGTCAATTTTGATGGTATTTTAAAAATACAAAGTCCAAGTAGTATATTAGATATCAAATTTCCATAAATCAACTTAACTTAATTTTTTTCCTTATGATGATATTTCATAAAGAAATATCTAATTGGCAAAATAATTGTTATTGAATTGGTCCAAACGTCAATTTTGAACCCCGATCACACTCAATATTCACACATTTCGACTGCTAACGAGATCCGAGATTTGATTCGTGGATGGGAATTATATTTTTGTGAACAAATTTGTCAGGTTCAACGGTGAAGTGCCTCCTTGACACAAGGCTCATTTTACCTTGGTTTACAATGAAGGTAAATCAGTAGAAGTATAAAATGTATAATTCTTTCTTTAACATTTAATGTTAAATGCAAATGAAGTCAAATAATTTGAATATAGGTTTAATCCCTGAGGATAATGTTAAAAAACATCCTCATAAATAGTCTGATGTTGCATATACTTGATACTGCATACTGGTTTAAGATTTAATTATTAAGATATTTTATTTTACACTTTCAAACAAACAACAACAATGAATGAACAATTTTAAAACACTTTAATCGAAGCTTGTTTATTAAAAGCTTTTATTTAGCTTGCACTGTATTGGATGCGGTGTTGGAGAAAAATGCTGCAAATTCCTTGGACTGCATTTCGCACTAACGAGTCCATCCTTCGCTAGTTAAACATCAGGACACGACTTTCCGCCACATGTCTGCAAAGGATATTGGAATTTTTCGGTCACATCGCCAGAAGGGACGGACACAACTTAGAACAGCTTATTCTCACTGGAAAGGTCGACGGTAGACGTTCAAGGGGTCGTTGCCCGCTGAGATGGTCTGACCAAATCCGCTCATCGCTGAACACCAGGCTGCACGATGCACTTCACGATGCCAAAGACCGCTCGAAATGGCAAAAAACGGTCAAACGTGCGATTTATCAACATGGAGGGTATCACGACCCTCAGTAATGAGGAATACGACGCGAGGAGGAGGAGGTATGTATGTATGTAAGTATGTATGTTCGGGGGAATCTTGCAACTCAATTTTGAAGTAGATATCTTCAACCGATTGAGCTGAAATTTTGTATACACGTTTACTTTGGATGACAATGCATGATATGATGTGTGACATTATTCTATATCCAATATGGCGGACCACCCAAGATGGAGGAATGGATATTTTGAATGTATTTCTGCAATATGGGTATCAAATAAAAGGGCTTATTGAGTGTAACTCAAAAAATAATATGACCTCATTCTAAATCCAATATGGTGGAATATCCAAGATGGAGGAAAACATAGTTTAAGCTTCTGTACAATATGGGTATCAAATGAAAGGGCTCATTGAGAGTAACTGAAAAAATAATGTGACGTCATTCTAAATCCAATATGGCGGATCATCTAAGATAGAGGAACTGTATTTTTTAATGCATTTCTACAATATGGGTATCAAATGAAAGGGCTTGTTAATAGTAACCCGAAAAAAATATGACGTCATTCCAAATCCAATATGGCGGAATATCCAAGATGGAGGAAAACATATTTTAAGCTTCTGTACAATATGGGTATCAAGTGAAAGGGCTCATTGAGAGTAACTGAAAAAATAATGTGACGTCATTCTAAATCCAATATAATGGATCATCCAAGATAGAGGAACAGTTTGTTAATGCATTTCTACAATATGGGTATCAAATGAAAGGGCTTGTTGAGAATAACTCGAAAAATAATGTGACGTCATTCTAAATACAATACGGTGGACCATCCGAGATGACGGCATACCTATTTTTGATGCGTTTCTACAATATGGCCATGAATTAAAAATCATCATTGCGATTAATGGAAAAGAAAGCTCCAAGCTGAAATTGAATTAGATGATCTCCTTATTGAAGAGCTGGACTGTTTGTAATTAAGCGGTAAACTAACTTGCAATAATGATGCGTTGAATGAAATGACACTAACCTAGCCAGCTATAACTAAAAATAAGAAAATAAATTAAAAGCAAAAATCCTTTTTAAGGAAGCTTTTATTTAAGCGCTCTAAAAATAAGAAAATAATATTTCCTTAAAAATTTTAAGTATCGATTTAGAGCCTCAGTATGTACAATTTATATAATAATAAAAGCTTGTCGCGAGGTTTGACTCCCTATCAGTAGGTAATTATATTGTAATAGATAATATAGTAAAGTTAGTAGATTAATTTACATGAGTGTATTGCCCATTTCTTCTCATGACAACCTTACACTCAGAATCGTCCGTGCGTTTTTGTTCCAATGAGGCAATTTTCTCAAGCGCTCGTGTTTTAATATGTTATGCTTTAAATATAATAATAAGTTAAATATCTGTATTTACGGACTATATTTAACTGTGTGTGAAGTCCCAAGAAAATAAAGCTATTTTGATTTGATTTGACATTATAAAATTAGTACAGTTTATTTACAACTCGCGCGGCAAGCTTTTATTATTATATAAATTGTACATACAGAGGCTTTATCTTGATACTTAAAATTTTTAAGGAAATATTATTTTCTTATTTTTAGAGCGCTTAAATAAAAGCTTCTTTAAAAAGGATTTTTGCTTTTAATTTATTTTATAGCAAATCTTAACGTCTTGTTCAGTTGAGATGATCTTAAAGCGTCCGAAAAATTGTGACAAATAAAAGCGATACCATAAATTATATCGTATATAACATAAAACATAGTTTTACGCCTTTTCCAACCCGAAGGTGTAGGCAATGGCTGTTAAACCTCGATTTGCCGTTATGTTTCCGCCCCAAATCTAATCTATAGCCATACCGGGCACAAAGCTTTTAGTTATCGATATTTATTAGACATAACTATCGAAATTAATTTAGAAGTATTGGTGAGCGCCAGGATTCGAACCCGCGACGTCTGGATTAAGAAGCCGTGTGCTCGACCACTAGACCACCCGGAAATCGGAACCTGGAGCAGGGAATCGATTCCACGGCAAAAGTGGGAAGCTCAACCACCGACACCAGAAGATAACAGCGATCGATTGTAAAAGAGAGTAGCAAATATTTTAAAATACATAACTTCATATATACAACTATTTTTTTAGAATTATTATTATATTAATAGAAGTACCTATTACGCAAATTGTAAAAGAATCGTTTAAATTACCTACAAATGCGATGGACAGCTTGAGATTGTGTATGGTCGCCTGTGGACCGTGCAGTGTTATGTATGTATTCGCATAGGCCGTTCAGTTAATAGTCTGTCCGTTGTGCGCTCAGCCGAGTGAGATCAGCGCCACATAAAAGGGTTACTTATTTACTTAAGATTTTTTCATCGGGCTGGGTTTGCGGTATCCACGATGCGCGCCGTACCTATTATTTATGTAATATGTGCTTAATTCTATAGGATTTTCTTAACCTTAATCTTAACTTTTATGAAAACGTAATCTATTTTCCATTTAAAGTTTTGTATCCATTTTATAAATGGTATTATATTTGTGCAGTGTACTGATTTAATAGTGTAGCTTTTCTTAAGAGTTTTAAATATACGGGATCAAAATATTTTTTAAATGGAATGGACATACCTAATACTCTTATAAATAAATGAAATGTTAGACTGACTTAATTATCATGAAATCATACCGGGCTGGAGGATTTTGGCACAGCGCCATCTATGGACGTTTTTAACAAGCTTTGAACTTGAAAAATTGTTATATCATCATCATCATTACATAGTATAAAACAAAGTCACTTTCCGTTGTCTGCCCCCTTATATGCTTATATCTTTAAAACTACGCGACGGATTTTGATGTGTTTTTTTTTAATGGTTAGAGGGTGTCAACAGGGTGGTTTTGATCTATAATTTATATATGTTGTTAAGAAAAAAAATAATTTTCGAGATTTAGCACTTTAATTGCAAACGCTGGCTCAACCCTAAGTGATCACCAGCAACACATATTGTGTTACTGTTGCGTTGCCGACCTTTAAGGGATAGGGGATAGAGAAGGATGAGGAAGGGGGGTGGGCCTCCGGGTACCTCTCTCACCGAACGAAACGCAGCATGAGCCACTTTACGTCGATCTTCTGGGAGGTCGTGGTATTTCACCGGCTTATTTACGAAGCCATTTTAAATATTACAGCATTAATTTTCATATATTAAGTCTTAAATAGATTGTGCATGTAATATAGACGATCTTGACCCTTTACAGCATGTAATTTAAACGAATATTTACAAAGATATAACAATAATAACATAGCGGGACAGTAGTTGCGTTGCGCGCCAAAATGCGTGCCGATAAATAGCACAAATTGAACTTTATAAAATTCAAATTTTACTCATTTATTACTTTTGATGCGGAACAAAGTTCGCCGGGTCAGCTAGTTACATAGTATAAAACGAAGTCACTTTCTGCTGTCTGTCCCCTTATATGCTTATATCTTTAAAACTACGCAACGGATTTTGATGCGGATTTTTTTAATAGTTACTTATAAAAATAATTACTTACTTACTTATAAAACAAAAGTTAAACCGACTTCTAGAAACGTAAACCACAAAATCTTTAAGTAAATGAAAACAGTACCTTCATAACTAAAAAGCGATAAATAACGAAACTTACTAATTTGTATATTTAATATAATATCCAATACGTAATACTGAAGAAGAAAGTCGATGAAATGTTACAGGTCCGTTTGTTATATGGTTGATATTTTTAGGTAGCTATAATTGTTATTAATAAGTACTTAGTTAAAAGAGTTTGATAATACTTGCTAAGTATTTATATTTTTGTAATTATCATGGGTAGACAATAACACTGTAGCCCGAATGAAGAGCAATCGTGACATTGAAAGCATTGCAGAAAAAAAAATGACAGTACTGTGTCCTAACTCCTAAGCGTTTAAGAGTTCCGTAGCTTCATCATCAGCACAGCAGTATCAGATATGGATTTAAGCTTATCTCCTAAGCAACACGTTAGTCCTATACACCACTAAACAGTTTCCATCGACTAACTGCAGTACTGTCTCCCAACTCCTAACCGTTAAGGAGTTCTGTGGCTTCTTCATCAGCATAGCAGCATCAGGTGTATATTCCAGCATACTGCACCGGCAACACGTTAGCCCTGCATATTACCAAGTAGTTTCTATCGACCAATTGCAATGCAGTCTTCAAACTCCTAACCGTTGAAGAATAGTGTGGCTTCTTCATCAACACAGCAGCATCAAATGTTTGCACCATAAAGAATATCCCTAAGACATCACTATTTCGTAATAAAAACACCATACTCGCATATAGCTTTTGGCCTTTGATTTCTCCTGGTTCCTATCATCAGATCCTGACCTGGTGAAAATGGGACCATCTCGAAAGTAAACACTATACAACGAAAAAAAAAATTTTGAAATCGGTCCATAATTGACGAAAATATCGGTGAACATACATAAAAAAAAGAAGAAAAATATTATACATACAGACGAATTGAGAACCTTCTCCTTTTTACGAAGTCGGTTAAAAAGGCGATAAATAACGAAACTTAGTAATTAGTATACTTAATACAATATACAAAACGAACTACTTTTATAAAGTAATCTTTAACTATTAAAATATTTACAATTGTCACTTATTTTTGGAGCCGGTGCCAGCCTTGGTAAAAGACCATTTTGTATTGCACCGACTTCAATAATGAGATCACTATAAAATTATGTACAATGGTCATCTATTATTGAAGTAGGTGCTGGTTTTAAGTTACCCCGTATTCTATTTTGCCGTGTGACTTTGACGGCCGCGCATATCATACAACACAACAGACTACGTTACTGACTTACTTACTTTTTTGTAACATTGCAAAATAAAAATAACGGTGGACTATTCTATACTATCTGATTTCCTACTAATAATGTGAGTCTCGGTGGTCCAGTGGTCGAGCACACGGCTTTTGATCCAGAGGTCCGGTTTCGAATCCTGACACTGGCTCACACCAATGACTTTTCAAAATTGTTTTCGGAAGTTAAGTGCGATAAATATCGATGACTGAAAACTTTGTACCCGGTATGGCAATAGGTTCGCCACCTATTCCATTTGGGACGTAAACATAACGGCGAGACGAGGCTTAACGACCGCTGCCTACACCTTCGGGTAACAAAAGGCGTGAAGTTATGTTATGTATGTTGCGTAGTTGCATATCACATCACCCCACGAGCATATAAGGGGACAGACAGCGGAAAACGACTTTGTTTTATACTATGTAATGAATAGGATGAGTATAGATCGTCTGCGTGCAACCATAGTACACTACACCCTACAGTGTGATTATGAATATTTACATTATGTTTAGTTTTAACAAATGTGTTTGCATATCTACTTCAATTTCACATGAACGGCACACGTCCGGCATGTGCAGCAGTCCCTTCGTAATAATTAGTTGGTCAACAGATTTACAAAAACATAATTTTACGAATACAGATAGCACAATTTACCTATTTTTATGACCGATGCCCGGAGATACCTTACGGCGGCAAAAGCAGAACGACTCATTCATAAAACTATTATCTTCTGTTTACATTCAGAAATTTTTAAACAAATGCTTTGTATGTTTGTTCCTAATAATATTAAAATTTACTGGTTTAAGTAGCATTCAAATCCAAAAGTTATAACAATATTGTTTGTGCAGTTAGTACTTTTGAGACATGGTGCGATAAAAAAAAACAGTGCCGCTACTAGTTACTAGATGTCTATGTACAGTTTGTAATTACGCTATGCAAATTTTCTTCGTTGGTTTTTATAGACCGGTTTATGTTCTACTGCCTTATTTATATCCTTATTTATAGACATACTCATATACATTTCGTAATATTGGTTGCTAGCTCTGATGTAGTAGAATGGTTATAATTTCAATAAGTAAGTAGTGTAAGAATGTCGATTGTCATATCAGTCTTTTCTGCTTACCCGACAAGGTACAATTCGTCAATATATGTATGTGCATTATCACATAGTACGAAACAAAGTCGCTTTCCGCTGTTTGTCTCGTTCAAATCAAATGAAATCAAATGCAAAATAATTTTATTTTCACAGATACTTCAAAATAGTCAATTATTACAAATATTAGTTAATTTACAGAAAAAACAATAAAAAACATGAGCGCTTGACGAAAGTGCCTCCAGGGAACAAGAACAAATGGACGCAATCGCCACGAGCGGCCCGATTCCGACTGTAGGAGCTGTCATGAGAAGAATTGGGCAAGAAAATTATGTGCCCAGTCCTCTTTCATACTAAGTTCTTATAAAGTATTATTATTAACATTAATATAAAAGTAACTAGTAACTAGCTAAAAAAATGTATATGTAGTAGAAAAAGGAAAATAATTCATTGACCGAAAAAGTGCTTGAAAAACCTATTCTATTTGGCCCTATTCTACACCTTCGGGTAACAAAAGCGTGAACTTATGAAGTTAATTAAATTTTAATAAAAATTTAACTTTAATTTAAATTTAAAAAAATAACTTATAAGTGATTTAAATGTTATAAAAATTGATGCTGAGGATGTTGCTAGGGCTGTCAGAGGTATGAAGCGCGGTAAATCACCTGGTCACGACGGGTTAGCTCGGGAGCACATCCTCTATGGTGGAGATGAGTTGAATAGGAAACTATGCGAGCTTTATAATTTATGTCTTAGGTATTCCTACCTACCATCGAATTTAATGAAGACTGTCGTGGTACCTGTTGTAAAGAATAAAACTGGTAACTTAAGTAGTACATCAAATTCGACCTATTTCTTTGGGTACCGTTATAGGTAAGGTACTTGAGCGGCTCCTTCACCCTTTGCTGGTCGACAATATCAGTATTGACGACGCGCAGTTTGGTTTTCGTCCAGATTTGTCAACTGACTTAGCTATATTTAGTTTAAAACACACAGTTAATTATTATATATCACGTGAAACATCTGTATATGCTTGCTTTCTGGACCTGAGTCGGGCATTTGACTTAGTGAATTATAATATTCTCTGGGACAAACTGTCCAAGGCCCGGGTACCCACGGAGGTAATGGGAATATTCAAATACTGGTACGGTAATCAAACAAATGTAGTGAAATGGGGTAACGCGACTTCCAGTGTGTATAGGCTGGATTGCGGGGTTCGCCAGGGAGGACTTACGTCTCCAGACCTGTTTAATTTATATATAAATGATTCGATAGTGGAGCTGAGAAGGACCAAAGTCGGATGCCATGTAGGGGGAGTATGTGTCAATAACCTGAGTTATGCTGATGACATGGTGCTCCTTAGCCCCTCTATCAATGGTCTGCGTAAATTAATGAATATTTGTGAACAATACGCCGGTAAACATGGTCTAAAATATAATGTGGGCAAAACGGAGCTGTTGGTCATTCGTGCAGGTAGCGGACCGGATATGGTACCTAATTTATTATTGTCGGACATACTGGTCAGGGTTGTGGGGCAGTTCCGATATCTGGAGCACATACTGACTAAGGATATGACTGACAGCCTGGATATGAAACGGGAGAGAAGGAGCCTGTCTGTCAGATGTAACATGCTTGCGCGCAGATTTAGTAAATGTACTGATGAAGTAAAAGTTACTTTATTCAAAGCTTTCTGCATGTGCCTGTACACGTGTCCACTTTGGGTTAAATATTCCAGATCAGCAAATCACAGTATGAGGGTGCAATATAATGACGCATATCGCATCCTCATGAGGAAGCCTAGATTTTGTAGTGCATCGGGCATGTTTGCTGACGGCCGAGTCTCCGATTTCTTTGCGATTATTCGAGCGCGTATAGCATCATTTTGGAACAGAATTAGAAAATCAAGTAATACCATAGTGCAGTCACTATCCCAAGATCTGTGTAGTCCTATCTATCGGTCTTGGATCTCTGTTCACCAAAGCGAAAACAGAAAATGACAATGGCATTTATGTTTGTAATTAATTTGATAATTATACCTATATATGTTTATATAGAATTGTATAAGTTAATAAATAAATTGTATAAATAATTCCAATTGTATTTATATTACCAATTTATGATGTAATATCTGATTTTATATGGGCAATATTGCCTGCAATAAAGAGTTATTATTATTAATTAAACTACCTTTACGTGAGTTTATAGAGTTGCAACAACAACAACAGAGTTAAACAATATTGTATAAGGAGCCGTTCATGTCCACTCTGTGCCGTCCTCAAGGAAACTCGTAATTGTATAGTAAACCCACTACTAAGTACTAGTAAACTACACAGTCTGATTTAATAGCTTTTTAACATTTATTTAGAGGCAAATTACAGATTTCCTTAGGAAGTGTGATGTAGAATCGTATACAAATAAATAAATATAAATATACGTATAAATGATTTAGTATATTTTCGGAAACGAGTGGTATGTACAACTAGATCATCCTTGTTCCCGGCGTTATATTATAATATTTTATATGCTTAGATTTTCAAAATTACACACCAGATTTTGATGCAGTTTTTTTAATAGATAAAAGGTGTCAACGGGGTGTTTTTGAAGTATCATTCCTGTAAAATGTAGCAAAGAAAAAGTGATAATTTTTAAAAATTTCCATTAAATTGTAAACGCTGTTAAAATTACTTCTGATACGGATCAAAATTAGCTGGGACAGCTATCATCATCATTAGCCTGTTGCAGTCCACTGCTGGACATAGGCCTCTCCCAATGTGCGCCACAACATCCGATTCTCTGCCTTCCGCATCCAGTCTTTTCCAGCAGCCCTTCTGAGGTCGTCTGACCATCGGGCTGGTGGGCGTCCTACACTACGCTTACCAAGTCGCGGTCTCCACTCGGATATACTCATTACTGAGTCTATCTTTCAGAGATACTCCGAGCATAGCTCGCTCCATAGCTCGCTGAGCGACTTTAAATTTGTGGACTAGCCCCACCGTAAGTGTCCACGTTTCGGCACCGTAGGTCATTACTGGTAGGACGCACTGGTCAAAGACTTTGGTCTTCAGGCATTGCGGTATAGGCGAGCCGAAAACTCGACGCAGTTTGCCGAATGCGGCCCAACCCAGCCGAATCCTCCTGTCGGCTTCCTTCTCGAAGTTTCGTCTACCTAACTGGATAGTTTGGCCTAGGTAGACGTATTTGTTTACGACTTCGAGAATTGACCCATCGACATTTATCGATCCGGGCACGACATGTTCCTTGGTCTTGTCCAAGTTCATGCCCAGACCGACACGTCGAGAGGATTCGTCTAGGCTGCGCAGCATTCCGCTTAACTGTTCCAGCGATTCTGCCATTACAACTATGTCGTCGGCGAACCGAAGATGTGAGATGTACTCACCATTCACGTTGATACCCTGTCTAGTCCAATCCAGTGTCTTGAAGACGTCCTCCAGAGCGTTGGTGAAGAGTTTGGGAGATATGACATCTCCCTGTCTTACACCTCGATTTAGCTCAATGGAGTTCGTCACCTGGTCCTGTATCTGGACAGTCATCGTGGCGGTGTCATACAAGCATCTCAACACCTCGATATAACGCCAGTCAATCCGACACCGCTGCAATGCATCCAGAACTGCCTAAGTTTCGATGGAGTCGAAGGCTTTTTCGTAGTCCACGAATGCCATACACAGCGGCTGGATTGTACTCTTCGGTCTTCTGTACAATCTGCCGAACAGTATGGATGTGGTCCACGGTACTAAAGCCTTTTCGAAACCCGGCCTGCTCCGGAGGCTGGAATTCGTCGAGTCTTGCAGCGAGACGATTCGTGACGACCCTCGAGAACAACTTGTAGATATGGCTCAGGAGTGAGATGGGTCTGTAATTCTTCAGTAAGGTCTTATCGCCTTTTTTGAAGAACAGCACCACCGCACTCCTGCTCCAAACCTGTGGTGTTATACCCTGTTGTATGACGGAATCAAAAAGACTTGCTAATTCCTTTAGGTTAGGAGTCCCGCCGGCCTTTAGAAGTTCTGTTGTGATTCCGTCATCACCGGGTGCCTTGTTGTTCTGGAGTTGCTCGAGAGCCGCCCTAATCTCGCTTTCTGCAAAGTCGGGGATGTCCTCACTATAGTGACGCGTTAGCGGGGCTCTGTGGTCATCATCGCTGTGTCTCGTCGGCTTGGTCATCCGTGTGGAATAAAGGAGCCCATAAAAAGACTCGATCTCTGCGAGAATCTCGGGCTTAGAGGTGACGACACGTCCATCCGCAGTTTTCAGCTTCGTCAGATGGGACCTTCCAAGCTGCTGAGCGAACACTTTCGACCCTTTGTTGCGGTCGATCGCGTCCTCGATCGATCGAGTATTCGACCGACGAAGGTCGCGCCGCATCAGCTTTCTAATTTGCTGGTTTAGGCTTTTCCATTCTGACAAAGACAGCTGATCGAATGGAGTTTCTCGCCTTTGCCTCATCAGCTCGAGCGTCTCAGCAGAGAGTTTGGACTCCTTTTTCTGCGATCTTGGGAACAACCTTTGAGACACTTTCCTCAGCGTGTTGACCACAGTGGCGGTCTTTTCGTCCACGTTGCCTGTGGTTTCCAGCAGGTCGAACCGATTTTGAAGTTCCATTTGGAACTTTTCGGTTTCAGCTATTTGGAGTGGCGTAGGTCGGAGAATAGACCTCATCTTCCGGGTCCTTTCAGCTTTCAGGTTAATATTTAGAGAGCCTCGAAGAAGTCGGTGATCACTTCCAGTATTGAACCTGTTGATCACAGAGACATCTCTAAATATATGCTTACTATCCGTAATGATAAAATCTATCTCGTTCCTTGTCACAGAATCCGGGCTTCGCCAAGTCCACCTCCTGTGGAGACCCTTCTTGAAGAATGAGTTCATCAAGAAGAGCCCTTCAGACTCCAGAAAGTTGACCAGCATCTGGCCCCTGTGATTCCGGCACCCCAAGCCATATGGACCGATTTTCGTTTCGCCGCGTTCTTGTACTCCCACTTTGGCATTGAAGTCCCCCATAACAACGTTGTAGTGAGCCTTGGCGGTACCATGTATTGCTTTTGCAATATCTTCGTACATTGCCTCGGCTATCTCGTCAGAGTATGTCGAGGTCGGCGCATATACCTGTATTACCTTCAGGGTGTACCTGTTGGTGAGTTTCAGTACAAGGTAAGCTACCCTGGTCGACACACTACTGATCTCCACAACGCTGCTAACGAGGTCCTTGTGAACGAGGAAACCGACACCCCCCTGGGAGAGCTGGTCACCTTCCCGAAAGTAGAGCAAGTTGCCCGACTGTAGGGTTATCGTGTCCTCCCCCTCTTGCCGGACTTCAGACAGCCCTAGAATATGCCAGTTCAAGCAACTCAGCTCAACCTCGAGTTCGGTGAGGTGTTGGTCCAGCCGAAGACTGCGTCCGTTATATGTGGCCACGAGTAGTTGTTTTTGGCAGCCTGCCGTAACCCGGAGATTCTTCGCACCCCCTGTCCCACCGTTACCACGACCGCTGCCTTGGCCGAGAATAGTGGGACCACCGGGAACTGGGGGCCGTTGTAAGCGCGCTTTTCTCATTGGAGGTTTTTGCCCATAGTCCCCACGCTGGGCAGACGTGTTGGAGACCGCAGGGGGTGAACCTTCTCTTAAAGATAGGGACGCTGCTGCCCGTCCCTACCAAGATCATTTAGGTTGACCCATATTTTTACATGGTTATCCCGCAATTTTCCGGTGTTGTGCTGTGTAAGCTTGTCAGCCATATGTTTTTCTTTCATTCCCGGCTGACTGAGAGTAACTGGGACAGCTAGTCATATAATAAATATTATAATCTAAAATGTTACCTAACTTGTGCGTATACATTCATATAATATTCACAAACTGTTTGTGTACTGGATCTAATAGATATGTACTATTTTTAATATCTCAGTCTCTACGCGATTGTCTGTCACAAAGTACCGTGCGACAGTCGCTCGCCTCTATCAGTACTGTTAAAGGTGACGACATACCTGACGACCAAATTATTTACGCGAGTCACACGTACAAACAAGAGATATGGACGAGCCTCTACCTCTGTACCTCCGACTGGCTGCCTCGCTCAATGGCCACCGCTGGAAGAAATTTCAGTTTGTTTTTGCATAGCTCGAGGAGATTCACAAGTTTATTTATAACAAAGGAGAGGAAGGTTATATTGCAGGAGTTTTTACATTCCAACAAATGAAAACATTGAAGCTGGTGAAGTTTCAATGTTTTTCATTTCCGGCCACCACTCGGATCCGCAACAAAACACGTAACTACAGTTACATTACAGTTGTACAAACTAATAAAATATATGCTCAGTTTTTTCGAATTATTTACTTTGATTAATCTTTAGAATTGCAGTCCACTGCTGGACATAGGCCTCTCCCAATGTGCGCCACAACATCCGATTCTCTGCCTTCCGCATCCAGTCTCTTCCAGCAGCCTTTCTGAGGTCGTCTGACCATTGGACTGGTGGGCGTCCTACGCTACGTTTACCAAGAAGCAGTCTCCACTCTATGACCGTCTTACTCCATCTACCGTCGGTCCTTCGGCAGATATGACCAGCCCATTGCCACTTCAGCGAGCTTATTTTACGAGCTATGTCGGTTACCCCAGTTCTCTGGCGGATACACTCATTCCTGAGTTTATCTTTCAGAGATTCCCCGAGCATAGCTCGGTCCATAGCTCGCTGAGCGACTTTAAATTTGTGGACTAGCCCCACCGTAGTGTCCACGTTTCAGCACTGTAGGTCATCACCCGTAAGACGCACTGGTCAAAGACTTTAGTCTTCAGATATGGCGGTTCCTCCTCCTTCTTGAAGTTTCCTTTACCTAACTGGATAATTTGGCCTAGGTAGACTTATTTGTTTACAACTTCGAGAACTGACCCTTCGACGCTTATCGGTCCAGGCACGACATGTTTATTGAACATGACCTTGGTCTTGTCCAGGTTTATACCCAAACCGACATGCCGGGAGGACTCGTCTAGGCTACGCAGCATTCGGTTTAACTCTTCCAGTGACTCTGACATTACAACGGTGTCGTCGGCAAACCGAAGATGTGAGATGTACTCACCATTCACGTTGATACCCTGACCAGTCCAATCCAGGGTCTAGAAAGACGTCCTCCAGAGGGTTGGTGAAGAGTTTGGGAGATAGAGTTTGTGTCCTATCCGCTTGGTAATCCGTGTGGAATAAAGGAGCCCATAAAAAAGATTCTATCTCTGCGAGAATCTCAGGCTTAGAGGTAACGACACGTCCATCCGCAGATTTCAGCTTCGTCAGATGGGGCCTTCCAAGCTGCTGAGCGAACCCTTTCGACACTTTGTTGCGGTCGATCGCGTCCTCGATTGCTCGAGTATTCGATCGACGAAGTTCGCGCCGCATCAGCTTTCTAATATGCTGGTTTAGGCTTTTCCATTCTAACGAAGACTGCTCATCGGATGGAGTTTCTCGCCTTTGCCTCATCAGCTCAAGTATCTCAGCAGATAGCTTGGACTCCTTTTTCTGCGATCTCGGGAACAGCCTTTGAGACACATTCCTCAGCGTGTTGACCACAGTGTCGGCATATACCTGTATTACCTTCAGGGTGTACCTGTTGGTGAGTTTCAGGACAAGGTACACTACCCTGGTCGACACACTACTGATCTCCACAACGCTGCTAACGAGGTCCTCATGAACGAGGAAACAGACACCCACCTGGGAGAGCTGGTCACCTTCCCGAAAGTAGAGTAAGTTGCCTGAATGTAGGGTTATCGTGTCCTCCCCCTCTCGCCGGACTTCTGATAGCCCTAGAATATGCCAGCTCAAGCAACGCAGCTCGACCTCGAGTTCGGTGAGGTGTTGGTCAAGCCGAAGACTACGTCCATTATAAGCGGCCACGAGTAGTTGTTTTTGGCAGCCTGCCGTAACCCGGAGATTCTTAGCACCCCCTGTACCACCGTTACCACGACCGCTGCCTTGGCAAGGAATAGTGGGACCACCGGGAACTGGGGGCTGTTACATCGGTGCTTTTTTCATCGGGAGGTTTTTGCCCATAGTCCCCACGCTGGGCAAACGGGTTGGAGACCGCAGGGGTAAACCTATTTTTTAGATAGGGAACCGAAATAGATCTCGTACATTTCAGTTAATATATTTATATTCCAGTTAACATAGAAATTAGCAAAATATACTTCAAAAGTAAATTTGAAGTTGTAAAACAAAGGACATTTTAGGAATTGTTATGAAATGATGATGACATCCGGTGTTGTTAACCGGTTATGGGTCTCTGCCAACCTGCCAGTTAAAACCCTGAAATGTTTATCCTAAACTTTCATCATTAATTATTAGTGGGATATCTGGTGTCACCTGATGGAAAGCAACCAACCACCATGGACACCTACAACTCGATATACTGAGAGCCCGTGGTATTTCACTGGTGCAGCCACCCATACACGCAGCGAACTGCGTGGTTGTACTGTTATAAAAGTATATATACAAATAAAAGAATTAATTTTTAAAGAAAAGCTTATTCTTAGAACCGGAGGTCCAATAAATGAAAAAACGTGTCAACGGATCCAGTCCTCTTAACAAATAAACTTAAAGGAAACTTAACTCTTCATCAAAATGTGACAACTCCCGTGGGAAATTATTGTCGCGTAAGACAACTTAAATAAGTAACTTTAAATACATCACATACATACATAACGCCTTTGTTACCCGAAGGTGTAGGCAGCGGCTGTTAAGCCTCGTCTTGCTGTTATGTTTACGTCTCAAATGGAATAGATGGTGAACCTATTGCCATACCGGGCACAAAGTTTTCAGTTATCGATAATTATCACACATAACTTCCGAAAATAATTGAGAGAATGAGGAGTGACGTATCACGGGTACAATGATGAATGTATGTGTGCGCAAGATTGATAGTGTAGCGAGTGGTCGTGTGTGATAGATGGCCATTACGTACCACTAAGATACATCTACGAGTATATACAACTTAGCCCACGTTTGTTTTAATTAATACATATGTAAAAGTACCTATTAATCATAATAATTATATGTTCAAACTTTAATAATTGCTTGCGTGGACTTTATTATAATAATATCATAGAATAATAATAATATGTCTAGACAAACTTTGGAATACACAGTTGTTTCGTAGATTATCTAAAATAAATAAAGTGTTGTTTTTTTAATTATATCTTTCGAAAACTAGTTCTTTGTTTTTATATACTTTTGATATTACTACTTATTTTGATATTATATTGGTATTATTAATAAACATTTAATATGTTTCGATGATCCAATGGTCGAGTACCCCGCTACTCCAGAATGAATACAAGGATAACGGTCGATTATGTATTGCCGGAGCAGGTGAATGAAACTGTATATCGTGCATGCGCTTTTAACAAGGATGGCAGGTACACTGCGAGTGCCCCGTGGCGTTAGACGACTCTCTCGTGGTCGCCACGGGGCCTGACTTCGAGCGTACGGTCAAGTTCGCCGAGCTGGGGATGGCAATCGTCGGCAGACGGATCCGTGGACTCGGCCTGGAGGTCGCGCCTCAATTTATGAAAGTAGGATAAACGCGGTCGAAATGAGGGCACCGCGCAAAATCTGACCTGACTCTCCCTGACCGCGTTAAAAAGTGACACGTATAGCATAACGTGCGGTGAGAGAGGTATACAGAGCCAGGCCACTCCCTTAACGGCCGGCAATGGAACTGTAACAATATCTGTGTTGCAGGTGACCGTGGGCGGCTCTAATTGCTTGCCATTAGGCGACCCGCAAATGAGCCACAACTTAGTTCAGTTATCGACTGTTCGTAAACTTCTCAAATACATTAGTTTAGAGATAGATGTAATATAAAGCTCTTTTCCATATAAATCATCACTTTCCACTAAATTTGAGCGACAATACCCCAGCTATGAATATATATATCATATTGACACAACTCAAATATGAAGTGAGATAGTTGAGCGATGAGCTCTGGCACTTCATGCATTATGAATCTGCAAATGTTTGCCAACCTGCGGCGTGTTTCAGCTGAAGGGAAGGAAGGGGTGTGGGAACACATACAGGCTGTAACTTTAATGTTAATTTACTCGCGTGTCGAAGTTCAAATGACTTGTGTAACCTCTCCAAGACGCACATAAGTTAATACTGGAACAACACAATTTTAGAGAGGTTAGTTCAAGTTGACTTTGTAATTCTGAAGCAATTTCCATTAAAAGTTTTCGAACAAGTTGATATGAAATGTGATTTTCGGATTTTGCTAGCTTAGCTTGCTATGCTCTAATTTACAACTGTGACATTGCTATACCTTGAGCAAGATTTTTTTTTCAGGTTTTCGAACCGTTGAAAGGAGTTCATGCCATACTTAAATGTGTGTCATAATATCAGTCATTACTAAGGTATCACGATAATATCTTCGATTTTAAAAGTTTTAATATAAATCTCAAGGATAAATTTATAACGAATATCAGAAAAGACAACAAGGATAACGCCCTGTTGCACAGGTTTCTCTCTTCAGATTTCAAAATCTTAGTATAAATAAAATTTTAGGTTATTTATTAATTTATAATAAATAAATTAATTACATTATTTACAATATATACAATTAAAAAACTACCTGAAATCTAATTTCTCCGCATCTCGGTCTACTGGCAGCGTGCCCAGAAGACTGGCCGCATAAATAAAATTATATACAATTTTATGGTTTCATGGCCCGACTGGCTTTGTCGACTCTTTAAATACCTCGTTCATTGTGAAATTTAGGCTCTAAATTGTAAAATATTGTGGTGTTCAGTGTTCAGCTCCAGTATGCCACAAACGAGCTCCCGAGGCCGCTTTGTGCAAATTATGCCTTTTCGTGGAATATTTAGGTAACAGAGTACATAATGTAAGCTCAATATTTGAACATTATCTGAACACGTTTTAATAAAACCTTAATTTATGGAAATATCTTACAGAAAATATATAAAGACTACGCCGATAGTTATCAGCGGCAAATTAATGGATATCATCTTAGTTATTTATATTTAAAAAGTTACGATACGATATTTGTAGTAGTTATTAAATAGTAGAAATTTCGACCATTAAGTTATTTAAATAACTTTCTGCCTTTTTTTGTGCCCGAAAATATAAACCAAATTTTTACATCTGCAATCGAAAAAGGTGTCGAATCTATTGCCATACACCGGGCTCAATGTTGTCAGCCATCGTAACATTGTTAACATCTTACAACACATAAGTTCTGGAAAGCATTCCGAGAGGTCGCTGATGTGAGACCGGAATAACTTAACATGACTTCACGCCTTTTGTTACCCGAAGGTGTAGGCAGCGGCTGTTAAGCCTCGTCTCGCCATGATGTTTACGTCTCAAATGGAATAGGTGGCGAACCTATTGTCATACCGGGCACAAAGTTTTCAGTCATCGATATTTATCACACATAACTTCCAAAGACAATTTCGAAAAGTCATTGGTGTGAGCTAGTGTCAGGATTCGAACCCGGAACTACCTTTAATTAGTTTTCAATAAAAAAAAAATTGTAAACATTGTGAGTAAACCAAAAGTAAATAATTGTGACTGCTCGTGTAAGTCGATCGGAGGATATTTTCCGGCAGTTAACGGACGCAATCTTCCGCTAATCAACAGAGTATTGTCGAGGCGTTCGGGATTTAGCCGGCTTTGGACCATTGTCCCACGTGTACTGATAACACGAACTGAGATTATATCTAGTAACATATTTATATGAGATAACATTCATATTTCCTAGTCCTTGATGCCGTAGTAGTCATTTCTAGAAGACCTATATTCAAAAGTGATACAAGAATTAATTATTTTTATATCAATTTGGAATAAAGTGGTACTTTAGAACTATTAAAATTGGCACATAAATTTCCGAGATTTTTATATACTAAACAAATATATGTTGTCTATTTGTGAATAGCGAATTTCAAATGAATTTTTTTTTGAACCAAACAAAAATATACGTGCTAAGCAACTAAGTTGCCAGTCTATAATAAAATAAAATAAAAAAATAAAAAATAAAATAAAAAAGCCTTTTATTCCATGCAACTTTTCAGTAACATTTTAAATGATGTTTTAATTTACACAGAACTTTCTATTCGTACATGCATATATGTATTATTATATTCCATAAGATTCTTAAAAGGAGTTTAATATAAGATTTACACTTTTCTTTCCCTTCTTACTATTGATCTCTTTGCTGATTTCAGATTTGTTTTACACTACTTTTGACTTATGCCAATAATGCCAACAATTGCTTGTTAATAATTCAAACTAAATAGTTTCCTTGTACCTTCCTTCTGACAGTGGAAGAGCCAACCAGTTAGCTGCATGAATGGGCCGGCACGACCGGTGAAATACCACGGCCTCTCAGAAGACCGACGTAAAGTGGCTCATGCCGCGTTTCGTTCGGTGAGAGAGGTACCCGGAGGCCCACCCCCCTTCCCCATCCTTTCCTATCCCCTGTCCCTTAAACGTCGGCAACGCAACAGTAACACTATAAGTGTTGCTGGTGTCCATGGGCGGCGTTGGTTGCTTACCATCAGGTGACACGCCTGCTCGTTTGCTCTCCTATCCCATAAAAAAAAAAAAAAACCAATAGGCTATAATAAAATATTTCATTATGCAATCAATAATCAAAATAACACAATAATACAATATTCATCAGTCAATAACAAATAATTTTATTAACCAATAATCAAAACAAAATTAAAAATATTCAATAAAATATAACATGCAGGATAATCACTTAAATAAAAAGTTATAGAATTCTTTGTAGCATAGTGGTAGCATGGACCCCTCTCAGGTAAAGGCCTCCTCAAAGATTTATTTCTGTCTTTTGCGGCTTGGATGATGTTGTTTTATAATAGTATGTGTGGTTCTTTGAGGGTTGTGTTCTTATTCTCCCACGGTGACCAACCGGCTTGGGAGATGTTTTTTGTTTCTTATAATTTTATCTTTATTTTTCTTCATATTTGAGGGGTAGGATATTTGCTATTCTTTTGTATCGTAATTTTGTCTCTGGGAGATGTTGCGATCTTTGCTAGTTAAGAATTTAAGCATACCTAGTTATTTAGTAGTTTCTGGGTATACCATACTGGAATGTCTTTTTGCTGGTGGTTGGGTCTTCTTTTTGGTAGTTTGCTTTTTTTCTGTAGCTTGTTTAGAACCACTGTTTTCAGGTGACAATGAGAGATTTCTTTTGTGGCCTATTTTATTTGTATTCATGTATCTGTCCAGTGTTATGAGTTTATCATACTTAATTATTACAAAGTTCCCCTTTTCTCTCTCCAGTTTGGCCTGTTGTTTTAGTTCTTTTCTTATGGACTAAGAGCCAGTGAACGGATACCTGTATGTATTTGACCAGACCTGGGTGTTTGTACATTGAGGCCCCTATACCTACCGTACATGAGATGGGGACTCACTAAGCCCAAAGTGGTGGACGCGGCGAGTGCGCAGGTAAGACAGGTATCGATTTTTGGCTATTTATAAATGCATTTGACCACGTCTGCCATTTTGATATTTGAAAATATATTATTATTATTAATGGAAAATAACAATGGCAGACCATTATCACGCGTTTAACATTGTGGCAGACAATTTTGAAAATGTTAAAATAAATATTTTTTTGAAATTAATTGACCAGATCTGCCATTAATATATTTTATTTATTATAGTCTTAAAAACTTATATTGATAACGGCAGACGTATTTATTGCGTATAATCATCAGCAGATAAAAAATCTGAGATACAACCCGGTCAGATGTATGGATGTAGCTATCTTTCTTCTTTCTCCAATGTATTACTATTGTACTCATTCTAGCCTATGGGTGAATATACCCTATTTGGATTTCCATGGTCTTTAGAAAAAAAATATGTTTAACTTATTATATTAGTGTTTCTCTATGCTTGGACAATAAAGAATATGTCCTTTTATCTGGGCCACACAAGACCTATTTAATGTTATTCAACTTTTTGTTTGCCAACTCTACAATGCCAAAAAATCGCAGAACGTCGATGACGGAAGATTCCAACTATTTGTCCGCAATTACAAAGCTTCAGACATCAATGAAAATTTCAGCAAAAAAGTGCAAAATTTTGACGCAACCTCAATTCCACCGTGTAAGAGTGAACTTTACCAACAATTTATGAGAGCTCATTATATTTCTATGATTTGGAAAAATGCTTACAAAAAGCAACCTACTGCTTTAAACCCATTGGATTATGGTTGGATTGAGCAGGACAACAAATTAGTCTTCAAATGGTTCGAAGGAGATCAACTTCCATCTTTTGTGAGTGACTTAATCACCGATGTTCCTGGTAAGTTGATAAAAATCAATTCTTCATCAAATATGTTCGAATCAATTTACAAATTATTTATATTTTAAAATTTACGTTTAATTTTGCAGAATCCGATTCAATGGATGATGAAGACGAGTTCAATGATAATAACCAAGGCTCGGATGATGATGATGATGAATGAAGATCAAAATCGATAAATATAAATATATGTAAATTGATTTAGTAATGTATGCATGAGTGTTTTTTATTTATCTAACTTTTAAATTTTGTATTCAATAAATAAATGTAAAACATAAAATACAAATTAAAATATTTTTTCTTAGCAGTATACTTTAATATTTAAGATTTTTTTGTAATGTATCTCCTTCTTTATCGTTTAACTTATAAATTTTAGTATATAGACTACATATAAAATATTAATTTCATTAAATACAGTGATAAAATAAACTATATTAATGTAAAACTGCTATCGTAATATATAAACATCTGACCGGGTTGTATCTCAGATTTTTTTTATCTGCTGATGTTTATACGCAATAAATACGTCTGCCGTTATCAATATAAGTTTTTAAGACTATAATAAATAAAATATATTAATGGCAGATCTGGTCAATTAATTTAAAAAAAAAAATTATTTTAACATTTTCAAAATTGTCTGCCACAATGTTAAACGCGTGATAATGGTCTGCCATTGTTATTTTCCATTAATAATAATAATATGTTTTCAAATATCAAAATGGCAGACGTGGTCAAATGCATTTATAAATAGCCAAAAATCGATACCTATCTTACCTGCGCACTCGCCGCGTCCACCACTTTGGGCTTAGTGAGTCCCCATCTCATGTACGGTAGGTATAGGGGCCTCAATGTACAAACACCCAGGTCTGGTCAAATACATACAGGTATCCGTTCACTGGCTCTTAGTCCATTATCTCCAATATGTGTTTTGTGGATAATCTTCTTCCATGTAGTATATAGTATTAATTAATTTTCTCCTTTGCTTTAAAATATCTATTTTTAGACCTAGCAAAGCAAAAGTGACAGAAAGTGGTCTGGTTCTATCTCCTTTCTTCCCAATTCTTCTTACTTGCTGGATGTCCCTGCATCCCACTTCTAGAACTAAGTTCTTTTTAAAAAAATCTATTAATTTGTTTTCTAGATTAGAATATGATGTTTCTGTCTCTTCTATGCCGAAAAAGACTATATTCCTCTGTCTTGCCCGTTTCTCTAAAAAATATAATCTCTTTTCTTGGTTAACTATTTCTGCTTTTAAATTGTTATATTTCTCTTCGATTAATTGCCACTTTTTCTCCAATAGACAATTTATATTTTTTGTAACTTGTTCCGTTACCTTCTCTCCGCTTTTTAAAATTGCATTTCGTTGTTCATCCATATGTTGTTGTATTTTCTGCAGAATGTTCATTATGTTTTCCATCCTTAATACTAAAATGGTTACCACACCTCCGCTAGTTAATGTAGTGAATAGTAGATCAGGTGGTAGATTGAGTTAGATGAATATTATTTACTAATCGTTTGGAGTACGTGGTACAGCTCAGGCAATATAGATGGCGGTAATAACACAGGAGAAAACTATTAAATTTGTATTCTTAGTTTTTAGGTTATTATTAATTGCACAGTTATTTACCAAGTAAAATAAGACAATATTATTCCCTGTAGTCCATAATACTTATTCCCTAGCACTTTACTTTTTACTGGTTAATTTTGGTTATTATTTTTTCAATAATCTCTGTCTTTGAACAGATAACTAGTTGCCGATTTTATTTACACTTTCCTGTCTAGTTACTTTATGTTTCACTTTGATTTCACTGTATGATGTAAATCTTTTGTTGTACATTCGACTTTTGTTATGAGAAAGCATGGAAGCAATGTTTTTCTTTAAAGTGACGTCTACCCTCCCCCAACAACTCGAACTCTTTCAGCCAGTCTATAGATGAACAAAATTACTAGTCAAGATGATTTTTACATGTATCAGCAATATTAAGTTTTGAATTGGACAGTGGTAAAGCCAAGTAGTTTGCTGCATAAATGGGTCAGCTGGGCCAGTGAAATACCGCGACCTCTCAGAAGATACATATAGAAAGATATATATATATATATATATATATATATTTATAAAAATAAGAAATAAAAATTAACGCGAGTTTTTCCATTATTAACACATTAATCTCCTTCATAGCAGAAATTAATTACTAAAAATCTCATGAAATAAATTTTAGAAGTAATAAAACCAAATGATCCTCTGAGACGGCTCCAAGGCATCATCATGATTACAACAATCTTGGCGTAGTGGAGCGTCGCGTTCATTCGCACAGCCTCCTTCCAAATTAATTACAGCGAGTCTGACAACGTCGGATTAAAATCTTGCAACATGGTCAAGATTGTTCAACATTTTTCTTCTGTTTTGGGAAACATACACAAAGACATCATTTAAACTAGTCATTACTATAAGATTACTAAAGTACGTTGGATCACTGAAGCTGCGTATGGATTATGAATATTTCGCGCGGCTGAACCGCGCACGAATGTTCGATCTGTGTTGTTGCTCGAATTCGAAGTGGGCCGTCCTATGACTTTTGGTTTGTTGCTACGCATCAATCGCGGCACGCGCGCCTATTGAGTTGTTACATTTTGTAACGACTCGTGTTTTGTGTGATGTGTGTGTGTGACCCTACATGTTTGTTGCTCTCCTAATTAAAATATTACTAGCATATCGCGCGAACTTCGTACGGCTATATGTTATACATTTACCACTTAAATAATTATCACCCCGCTCATATTAATCATAAAGTGATGATATATAACCTTAAGATTTCCTCAATATAGCAACTATCTAACACTAAAATATTTACTTCAATTCAACCCAGTAGTTCTTGATGTTAGCGGGTTGAAACAAATAACCAGGGTAATTTTAACAACTTCATGCAACACTTTAGAATATTAATAGCAATGTCAGGGACTTCTTACCCATGCCAAGTTTTTTATCAACCTTTAGATGATGAGCATTTTTTCGAGTCATTTACGAGTTATAACCTTTTAGGTCATTATTTATTTAGTAAAGATCCTTAATTTATTTGAAAATATAATACACGGACTATCCACGATTAAAAAAAAATTTTGAAGTCGGACCGGCGTTTTCTGAGATAAGCGCGTTCAAACAAACAAACTCTTCCGTTTTATTTTCGAGTAATAAAAATTTAATGTTCTTGGAGCGTCTGAAATATTGGCCTGATCCCAACGCTAACTTGTGGAAGCGAGAGACGTGGTCGAGCACTGCGCTAAATTTATGGAGTAACTCTCACCGCTTAGAAAACAATTTTGTAAGGAAAGAAGTTCGATTGAAAGAGAGTGTCATGTAAAAGTAAGAAAGGGCATGCTCCGATGGTTCGTACATGTAGAAAGAATGGATGGTGCAAGATTGACTAAGCAGATATATAATTATACAATACAAAAGCGACACAGCTACCAAAGCCAAATTTGGAAGATTTTTTGGTGATGTTAAGAGCCTTTAAAATCGACGCGCATGCAAGTTATGAAAGTCAAAGATGCGAGTAAGGTGTGTAAGAATCATGATTTATGACGCTCTCTGTCTACTAAAGGGTAAAGTTATGTTATGTTATCAACTTTTGTGTTGTTGCTTTTTCTAAAAATATCAATATATATCAATAGTTATATTAAATTATAATATAATATATATAATATTTAATTATTATATATTATATATAATATTTTATTATAATATAATATCAATAGTTAACATAACATGTTTGTCAGCGTGTCAATTGACATTGACCATAAAAGTTTGTTTTCATTATTTTACTAACATTTTTTTGCAGTCTATAACATAACATAACTTCACGCCATTGTTACCCGAAGGTGTAGGCAGCGGCTATTAAGCCTCGTCTCGCCGTTATGTTTATTACGTCCCAAATGGTGGCGAACCTATTGCCATGCCGGGCACAAAGTTTTCAGTCATTGATATTTATCACACATAACTTTCTGAAAACAATTTCGAAAAGTCATTGGTGTGAGCCAGGGTCAGGATTCGAACCATGACCTCTGGATTCAGAAGCCGTGTGCTCGACCACTAGAAACCGAGACTAGTATATTCTTGGAGTAAGGGTGACACATTACATTGTGTCACTTTGTGTTATCTGGGGAGACCTAGGTATCTACAACAATTCGCTATTGTTCCACAGCACGTACAAGCAATCAAGTCTTCGGTATCGTCATTAATTGGAGCGACATCTGGGACATTGCATAGTTGCTACAAGGCGAATTTTGGCATAGCTAATTAAAACTAACCGCCATATTGATTAGATGTTTATATAAAAAAGGCGTGTTTTTATTGAGATACTTGCGAGCTCAGTAAGTATTTTTAAACAACTATATGTGAGTTCGCGTTACTTAGTGTTTGTCAAATAAAATTTTAGTCTACGTGGTAATCTACTTGGACACATACGAACTGCTAATCAGAAAACTTTCTGGAAGTGATGTGACTGATAAAATTATGTATTGAGATAGCCCAAAGTATAGCGAATAGGTGTGAGCTACTGTGAACCTTACGCCATAATTTGAGCACTATCTTAATATACAAGTCAATATATTTGGTCATCTAGAATAAGTGACGGACTCAATCATTCGTTGATGATCAGACACATCAGATCTAAAAGTTCAAAAACATCCTAATAAAATAATTCCTTAGCTCTGAATGTTTACAGTACGGTTTCTCCGATGGTAACTAAACCAACAAGTTATAATCTTCATAAACAAATGAAATATTTGCACAAGCTTTATACAATGAATGCAGTTAGCATTTAATGTCAATGCAATGTAACTCACACTAAAATAATTGAATTGAGGTTAAAGTTTTTGTTTCAATTTCAAAAGAGTACTAAGTGGTTATTAGCTCAATCTCTTGTGGAGTGAGATATTCAGTGCGTCTCATGATTTAGTGGAGATTAAAGGAGAACAAACAATATGGCGTTTTTGTTGATGTTTTAGTGAACATTACGTCACCTAAAGTTAATATTTACAGGGAGGCTTTTACACAACACAACAACTTTTAACAAAATTAATGTCTTGGAGCTTTTCGGTCCATTATTTGTACATATAAGTAAATTTTGGATAAAAATATTGTTCAAATTTACGAGACGGTTATGAGATTCCACAAGACATTCACATCATGAAATGGTACAGAGTAGCGTTGATAATCTGATAGCGTGCATTGCCTACCTGATGAAAACCTGCTTATCACCAAAATAATTGTAGGTAAAATTTCGATGGAATTATATTATCATTTAAAGGAACAGCGATATTGTCAACATCATTAACGACGATTGTACAGCACTTGATCCACACACGATTAGATTGTCTAATAAGGTTTAACATTGAATCTCCTACACAATTATATCTAAGTGGTATCGTACCAAAAATAGATTAAAAGAAGAACGTTTCAACGACAAAATCCGATGGCTTCAACTGTATTCCAATCAAAGGTGACAATTAAAATTTGCTTACAAACTTATCCCAAATTTGTGTAATCATGGGTGCGGAAAGTGAACATTTTCCACCGATCAACACCCCGAAAGTCCGTGGGGAAGCCATCGAGGGGAGGGCACGACTCGCTTATTGCTTCAAAGAGATAGTTAAATAATTTGAAACAGGAAACACGATTTTACAATTTACAAACATCAAAATGAAATTAGAAGTTTTGCTGCGGAATTTTGTCTTGTAGTTGTCTCAACACTGGACCTAAGTAAGTATCATATATACTGACGTTTTAGATCCTTATCCTTGTGCCAATAGTCGATGACACGGTATGAATAAAAAATTGGAAAGCCTGGATTTTTTTCTGAAATTCACAATTGAACAGATACAAAACAAATTATTTTTTTTTTCTCATTATAAAATATACTGAAGACTTCCTAATAAGTAATGTACCACCGATGAACATTCATTTTTTATTTAATATTCAAGTGTTATTCGGAAATTGCAAAACTAATACTCAGTATACGCATACTGTATTTAAATAATACTAAAAAAAAATTCAAAAAAATCAAAATTTAAAATATCTTTATCCCTTAGACTTTACAAAGTGCTTAGAATCGTCATACAAAACTACTAGCTAAAATACGCGGAGCTTAGATTCCCTTTCATCACACTGTCTTGAATATGAAAGCGAATCTAAATGTCAGTTCCGGCGTCAAGGCTTCTTGAGAAGAACTGGCAAGAAACTCATGGCCGACTCTTTTAAATTTCCAGTTTAACAAATTATAATAATTACAATCAACACAACACAAAAGGAGCAGTTCAATTACAAACTTTTTATCGTTTATATAGTCTGCGACACAATAGTAAAGAATTGATAATCTGTATTTCTTGGAAAAACATTGAATTATAATAACTCCAACATGTTAATCAAATAAAATCCGTCTAAAATATATTATTATACATCAGATCACAAACATGCAAACATTATAAACTTCTGACTGAATAGCTCAAAAAATATATCACGAATTTTCTTAATCAAAGCCTAATCTTTCGGAAAAAAGGTTTGGGTCAGAAATAGGAAAGGAAAATCTCGGCTGGATCTCATATAAATGGTATTGTAAAGTATTGAGATGGGTCGTCCTCAACAATGGCGACATCCTACTGGCGCCTCATAACTAAACCTCACCTGCCCCCAGTGGGTATAGTACTTGGTCATCACATCCCTCGTCCTCCCCCCCTATTCCGTTCAGTGAGATGTACCTACAGGTTTGACAAACTAATATTAACGGCTATTACCGGTCCACGAACAGCTATGCAAACAAGTTCTTTTTAACAGAACCTCCACGCATGTGTGTGCGTGTATCACTATGATGAGTATAGTATAGACGAGGATCAAATTGTCCGTAGCTATTTGGAAACATAAACCAGTAGATTTAGTAAGTTTATTTTTTAAACATTTCAGTCAAATAAAAAAACGGTGTGTAAGTGCAGATAGAAGAGTATATCAGTGGTGGGTACTAGGTACAGTTTCGGTATAATATTGTTTCTTCAATCCTTTTCTTGACGACCTCTTTATTGAATTTGTAGAATGTCGGGATGGAGGGCGGAGAGGAGACGAAAAATGGGTTGGACATGGGCATGGTATTTCATTGGCCTAGCTCGCCCATTCATTCTGCAGATTGTGTGAGTTTTGTTTCTCACTCTAATTCTTCTAAATTGCTACACATCAGGCACAGTTAACGAGAAAATATCGCAAATTTGTGAAAAGAATTCTAAAATATCGTTTATTGGTTGTCTAGGATTCGAACCCATCTAGATTCTTAAACTGGCTGAGACCACTTTTCTTTTATAATTTCATATAAAGTGCCTTCTTAACCATCTACACTTCATCTCTATACTTCATAACTACTTAAAATTATAATCCATTAGGGTTTCATTCGATAATTAATTATTATACCTGCAGTATATATCATTCTATTTGAGCTCTATGTTAAAGCATAAAAATGATCTTATTATTAAATTTTATTTCCAAGTATAACTCTCCCCTACGTTTTATGCCCTTTTGTGTACGTGGACGTTTTCTCTCAAATTCATAGAGTCGGCTACTTATCATAAGAGGACATTTGTCGGAGGTGAACTGTGACCTCACGCACTCATGCACAGTGTAGACACATAACACATAAATACACAATGTACACACATGTATATACAATAGGCAGATGCGGTGACGTAACGACACCTTAAAAAAATTGTTTTACCGGCCATCCAAATGGACGTATAACGTGAAGAGGCACTTCGGCCTACTTTGTCAAACTTTGCCTCGCTTTGGGCAACTTCTTTTTGTTGTCTGACCCTCCAAACCGCTCGGGAAGTTGTACGAAGTTAGGAACACGACAATGTAGAAAAGCACGTCGGCCTACCTCGTCCAACTTCGGTTCCCCTCGGACAACTTCCATTTGCTGTCCGCCCGGCCCGAGGATAGATACCTAGAAGTTATTTATCTATGGGCCCGAGGTTACACAAAGTGCATTCACGATGTACCTCTCTACACTACTTGTAAGACTTCGCTAAAAATCACTTTAGTAGTCATTCACACATCACACAACGTCCACATGACGCGTCGTGTGTGCACGTTGACAAATGATTACTAACTGTAATCATATTTTTGACCATATTTGGAAAAATTACCATACATACATAACTTCACGCCAAATCCCTTGCGGGGTAGGCAGAGAGAACAGAGCGCCGTAAGGCACGATTCTTACACGCCTCACTCGCTTCGTTGACTTTCAGAACTCTTTTCATGCACGCGCGTCGGTTTTTGAGGCTCTTAACATCACCTTCCTCTAGAACACGTTCTATTTGGTCTTGGAATGTGTGTCTTGGCCGTCCTCGACTCCTACATCCGTCCGCTTTTGCATTGTATATCTGCTTAGTCAGTCTTGCGTCAACCATTCTTTCTACATGTCCGAACCATCGGAACATGCCCTTTCTTACTTTTACACCGACACTCTCTTTCAAACCACTTCCTTCCTTAAAACCTTCTTTCCCACGCGGTCAGCGAGGGTCACTCCGCGGATTTTGCGCAATGCTCTCATTTCGACCGCGCTTATCCTACTTTCATGCACGCTCTGCCATACCCAGCTCTCGCTTCCATAAGTTAGCGTTGGGATCAGTATTGCATTGTGAATTGCTAGCTGGGCTTTTCTGCTAATATATTTTGCGCCCAGGAGTCTGCCCAACGCCCCATTTACTTTATTTCCTAACGCTACTCTTCTTTCTACATAAGCGGTGTACCTTCCATCCCTGCTAAAAGCGCATCCAAGATATACAATTTCATTCACCTGTTCCAGCACTACATCGTCAACCATTATCCTTGCATCTGTTCTGGATTCCTCTCTTTCAAACACCATAACTTTCGTTTTCATCACATTCAATTGTAAGCCTTTCAAACAATCATCTTTGATAATAGTGATTCGGCTAAGAGCACGGCGTCATCTGCGTAAAGCAGGCAGCTCACAACTAGGTCACCTATTCGCATCCCTACATTCGTCGATCTCACTCTCTGGAGACAACTGTCCAGGTACAGAATGAACAGCCGAGCGGACAGCACGCAACGCTGTCTGACGCCGATATTGACGTCAAACCAGGGCGACAAACCGCCGTCAACACGCACACACGCTGTGTAGCTCTCATAAGTGGACTGCACGGCGCGCAGCAGTGCGCAGCCCACCCCGTAGCCCGGGAGTATGTCTGCAGAACACCTTCCGGCTAACAGCCAGTTGTTTCTCCACGATGTTGCAGAGACAAAAATCTGATCCATGCACCCTCTTCCGCTTCTTAAACCACCCTGAGCCTCCTACAACACTCCGTCAGGTATCACCCTCATTCTCCTTTCAATAATCTTCCAATACACTTTCGCTGTTAAGCTGATCAAACTGATGGCTCTGTAACTGGCGCACTGCACACGTGATCCCTTACCTTTATTCAAGGGCACGATGACAGCGCGCCTTCAGTCCATGGAAACCTTACCCGACCTCCAGCAAAGATTGCTCAAGGTCAGGAAAAAATCCCGGACACAGGTTCCACCGTGTTTGATCATTTCAGCAGACATCATATCAAATCCAGCCATTTTTCATACTTCGTATCGACCATTCAATACTCTTCCATAGTCATGTCCTCGTCAGATGTTGGCGCAGCGGCGTCAGTCGTAGACTCACTCGCGGCGCCCACGTCCGGAACATACTCGTACATTTCCCCAAAATATTCACTCCACCGACCCAATACACCGTTTGGGTTTGCAAAAATGTCACCAGCCTTAGACATAATTTTGTTCATTCTGGATGTTGACGAAGAACCCCGAGACTTTCTAACTTCACTCCAAAAGAGTTTGCTATTGGCCTCGAAGTTCTCCGTCAACCTCACTTCCTCATTCGCAACTAATCTTTCAAGCTTCGCTTTCACTAAGGCTTTAGTAACATTCTTGCAGCGGCGGTAGCTCTCATACTTTTTCTCTGTCATATTATCATTCTGATTCAAACTTGAGACATAATCCAACCATGCTTTTTTCTATCTTTCGACGCTGGATTTTACATCCGCGTCCCACCAGGCATCACCTCTCAGAATCTTAGGTCACTTTGCACAACCACATACTTCTTTTGCACTATCCACTATACTTTCTTTCATTCTTTCCCAGCATTCTTCAACACCTAAGTCAGAAAGACACAAGTTTTAGTTTTTTTTTTGTCTTTAAGTCTTTTGCTGACTAGGTCTACATACATACTCCGTACACTTTCATCTTCTTATTTTCTCACACTTTATCCTTTCAAGCTCCACGAAATGGTACGCACTCGCCAGTGCCTCCACTTCTTGAATAGGCCCACGAAGCCGCTCACCACCAGGTAGTGGTCCGTATCAAGAGTGGGCCCTGTGTAGGCTCTTGTATCCCTTAGAGTGTTTCGGAGACGACTGTCTACCAGAATCAGATCAATCATACTCTTTTATTCATTCCGTCTCCACGTATACGTCGTGTGAATATCTTTATGACGGAATAATGTGTTGGACACAAGGAGCCAACTCATAGTCTTTTACTCCAGAAGCAAAGCGGGAGTATAGAACGACCCCCACACCCCCACTGGCACGGACGTCCAGATCCACCCCGGACCATAGGGCAACCATGCCACCTGGGAGGTCCTCGGCCTCAATCCCTTTCCGCTTCGTTTCCGTCAAACATAAGACATCCAGGCATCTCTCATTTATTACATCCATCATCTCATTCACCTTTCTTGTCATACTACCTCTAACATTCCACGTGCCTATACGACACTCCCCTCTCCTCGTCCCGCCTGGTTTGGCGCTGCGTGAAGGGTGGTGGCCCCTTTGCCGCATGCGCATGCACGTGCAGCCAACGTGCATGCGCACCGACGGGAGCTAATCGGTGCCCGTCGCTGTGGGGGCACGCCCTATCAGCCAGTGCGGCTGTATTCGATTCGGTCAAGATTGCGTCACTCTGGGACGGCAGGGATCGCGACGTGCACGCTCTTGACATGCTCCCCTAATCAAATAATTTAGTTAACTTAAAATTACTAGAGAAACAATCAGTTACTATGATTCTTTTAAGAAGGTCCAATAAATATGCACGTAATTATAATACTGTTGCTTGAGCGTCCATTACATAGGTATGCCGGTTATCGGCACCAGAAAGCGACTGCGTACCTCGCAAAGTTGAACCAGAATGTAGAGACCTACTTCGAACTTCGCCTAGTTTGCGCGAGGAACCTCACTGAGGACTTTTTTTTTTGTATTTTCTTCTGCAATCTGTTCTTAAGAACATTCAGCAAATGGTGAGCAATTAGTTTTATTGGCTTGCAGGGGATCAGTCTTGTGACGGGTGCCCTATTATATGATTGGCTATAAGTCTCTAGGGGACTTCCTTTTGAGTCACTTGAATGTTGCGCTAGTACTCATCAGGTGTGAGGCTAATACATTTGGGTGGACGTTTACTCTTTTTCTGTATGAACTCATAGAGTACTTGATCTCTTCCTAGACTGTTCTTATTTCCAGATCGTGGTGTAGCTGGTTGTTTGTTACGAACCAAGGGGCTTTTGTGATCATTCTCAGAACTTTAGATTGGAATCTCTGGAGGATTTCGAGGTTTGAGTTGGAAGCGGTGCACCATAGTTGTACTGCATAGTTCCATACTGGTTTCAGGATACATTTGTAAGCAGTAATTTGTTTTCCAGTGAAAGTTGTGATTTTTTGTGGAGTATCCAGTACATTTTTCTGAGTTGGATTCCTAATGCTTTTCGTTTAGTGAATATGTGCTTTTTCCAAGTAAGTCTGCGATCCAAGTAGAGTCCCAGGTATTCCCAGGCTTCGTTTGCTTGTGGTAATACAACTCCATTGAGTGATACAGGGGGGCAAGTTTCTCGTCGCGTCATGAACGTCACTTGTACGGACTTGGTTTCATTAGCTTTTATTCGCCAGGTAGCTAGCCATTCCGTGATGTTGTCTAGGGAGCGTTGAAGCGAGCTGCTGTATTATCTGCGAACGTGCCAATCACAGCGCCGTCTGTCACTGGAAGATCAGATGTAAAGATCAGGTAGAGGATTGGTCCAAGCACGCTTCCCTGTGGTACCCCTGCATGTGCCTTGTGTAGTTTTGTAATTTCATCTCCATGTTTTACGTTAAAGAATCTGTCAGATAGATAAGATTTTAAAAAGATGTAGTAATTTATCGGGAGTTGGTTTTTAATTTTGTACAATAAGCCCACATGCCAGACCCGGTCAAAAGCCTGTGATATGTCCAAGAACGCTGCACAGCAGTATTTCTTGTCTTCGAACGATTTATGTATTTGTTTCACCGATCTATGCACCTGCTCTATTGTTCCATGTTTTTTCCGAAAACCGAATTGGTGGTCCGGTATCACTTTATGTTCTGCTATGACCGTATCCAGACGGTTTAAAAAGAGAATTTCCATGACCTTTGAAAGAATTGGCAATAGGCTAATTGGTCTATAGGAAGAGACTTCCTCAGGACTTTTCCCAGGCTTAGGGATAATTTTGATTTGAGCTATTTTCCATTGGGGTGGGAAGATGCCTCTAGTCATGACAGAATTAAATAGATGGGTCAAAAACCGTATTGCAACCTTTGAGAGTTCACCTAGCACTTTTGCAGTAATTAGGTCGTATCCTGGAGACTTCCCTTGTTTAAGTTTTTTAATTATTTCAGTGACTTCGGCTATCTTGATTCTCTTTATCGGGAGGTCGAGTTGGTGTTTAGCACCGAACTAGGGTGCTTTGAACTAGTTGACCTAATTTGAACTTAAGTGAATACTAGGAGGATTTAATAAAACAACCTGTATCCTGATCTGATTTGAACTATATTGTGGACATGTATAAACATAGGTAAAATGATCTAAATAATTGTTATAGCTGATTCCTAGTTGATAATGCTCATCGCTAGCTTATAAGTAAATGCACGGTTACAAAGGATGGTGCGATTCAGTCGTCCGCTACAGCGCCATCTAGTTTCATTCACTTTCACTTCATTCACGTCATCTGACGGGCCTCGTGGCGCATTGGTAAAACTACCGGCTGCAGCACTGAGGTCGGGGGTTCGATTCCGACCCGAGCACAAATATTTGTGACAAACATGAATATTTGTGCGGCGTCTGGGTGTTTTTCTATGTATTATAAGTATGTATTTACAAAAGAAAAGTATATATGTATTAGTATTCGCTATCTAGTATCCATAGCAGAAGCATTTAGTTGCTTAGTTTGGAACTGGAGGGCGCTGTGTGATTTGTGTCCAAGATATTATATTATATTTAAACACTTCATGACCATTGAACTTAATTCGATACTTAACAGTAACGTAGTTGAGACTGTAAACTTTCATTTTTTCAATATGTATGTGTTCCTTAAGTTTAGCAGTTAGGCGATTTAGCCGAGTTTAGTCTCGGGGAAATCTGGTAGTCTGCCACAGCTTACGCGCTTGTCTTTTTTCAGCCACCATTTATCGAGTCGTTTTTGAACAGAGGGGTGCCTTATACTCTTTGGTTGGAGGAGTGCTATTCCATGCAGCCCTTTGGACACATAGGTTGAAGTGCTCCACCGCTGCCATTAAGTCTTATTCTGATTCAAGTGGCATACTATTTTCCATTGTGGACTCTACCAAGGAACGGAATAGATCCCAGTCAGTTCTATTATTGTATAGACTTGCACTTGTCTTGACGTTTTTGAGTTCGTGGGAAACTTCCAGCAGGACTACACTGTGGTCCGGAGAAAGGTCATGAAGGTAGGAACATTTAAAACAGTTAGTTGGGATTCCTTTTACCACACAAAAATCTACGAGATCTGGGATTTTTTTGGGGTCTGTCGGCCACTAAGTCGGTTCACCGCCCGACATAGTTTCTAGGTGTAGATCGTCTATAGCTAACTGTAGCTGTCGTCCTTTAGGAGTTGTTAGACGAGAGCCCCATTGTGTACTTTTGGCGTTATAGTCTCCTCCTGCGATGAACCGTATGCCTTGTGTTTGGAATAATTTTATATAGTCCTCTTTTTGATAGCATGTTTCGGTGGAGAGTACAGAGCACTAACCATTAGATGTCTTCGCCAGTCTTCGACAACTATGCTTGTGGCTTGTATTTCAGATGTTTTGTACGAATTGGTCTCATAATGTTTGATGTTATTCTTGACAAGAATTGCAGATCCTCCATGGGCCTTACCGTCTGGGTGCATTGTGTGATAAAAATTGTAGTTTTTAATTTCTAGGTGATGTTTAACTGTGAAATGGGTTTCGGATATCAGAAGGATATCAATTTTATTTGTTACTAAAAATTTCTCTACTTCTAGGACATGGTGTGACAGGCCATTGGCATTCCAAATGGCTATTTTGAGTTTAAAGAATAGGATAATTTCGTCATGATTTCCATTAACAGGTTTGTCATTGAGCTTAATTGTTGCATTAGCTGTGTCATTGTGTTTAAAATTTCTTCTATGTTGTTGTCTTTTGTTATAGCTTTCGATGTGTCATTGCTTGCAGGTTTGTTAAACGTTAGGGCTTCTTTATATGATCGTTGGTCCTGTTGGCTATTTTTGGGTTGGTCTTGTTTGGTCTGGTTGTTGTTTGTTGTTGTTGTGTGGTAGTAGTTTGTCGTTGCCGTTCTGGTTGAGTTGGGTATTTACTTTTTTGCAGTTCTTATATATAGAGCAGCCTTTATAGTTTGCGGGATGGTTACCGTCGCAGAGTACACATCTTACAGAGTCTGACCTTTCTTTGCGTTCACATAGAGAGGATGCATGGTTTCCAGCACATTTTATGCATTTAGGCTTCCTGAAACAGTATTTTCTTGTATGCCCGTATTGTTGACAGTTGCTGCATTGAGGGATTTCTCGTTTAGGCCTGGGCGGTTCGAAACCGACTCTGCAGTGTAGAAGATTTTTGACGTTATATACTTGGTTACTGAGGACTTAAGGCCGTAATTTGATGTATTTAGACGGTATTTCAATCTCTGTTACACCTATAAATAATATAATATTGATAAAATCAAAAGAGAAGTCTATAGTTAGTTATTAATCAAATCTCGATCGTCACTTTTACCAAATAGCCGTAAGTAACTATACTTAAGATTCGTTTGTGATATTGGAGTTTCAAAGCGATATATTATATACGATATTTTAATATAGTTGGTTGATTAAAATAACCAACATGAAATAGTATATACCATTTAATGAGCGCTCGAAGCTACGAATATAAGGTAATTAATATTCAAATTCAAATGAAATGAAATGGCTTATTTAGAGTAACTTAAAAAATTTACTTGAAATTAATGTGACGTCATTTCAAATCCAATATGGCAGCTCATCCAAAATAATGTTTTAGTTATTCTTCCAGATACTAACTAGACCCAAATAAATATTTATACTTGGCTGGGGATCGAACCCGTCAATATCTATTCCACAGTCGGTAGTTTTACCAACGCATCAGTAGACCCGTCGAAAACATCTTACTTACATTAGTAAGTACGAAGTGCTTGTATGTTACTAACGCCCGAATACTGAACTTCCACTCAAATCTGACAATTATTAAAAGGCTACTTAGAATTTTAAGATCGCTCACATTTAAGTGGTATACACAAACGTCATTTAAGCCCGAATACTGTACTGCCACTCAAATATATAAGCGCTACCTAAACGTTTAGGTAGTTGTCACATAAGACAGAATACGTCAAATTTGAGCATCTGATAAATTTAAATGCTACTCAAACTAACTGGCACATAAACACCACTCAGAACAAAATTCGTATACAGAAACGCTACTCAACTTTATTCAAATTCAATTCAAATTCAAAATATCTTTATTCCATAGACTTTACAAAGTACTTAGAATCGTCACATAAAAAACATTCACGGAGCTTAGATTCCCTTTCATCACACTGTCTTGAATGTGAAAGCGAGTCTAAGTGCCAGTTCCGGCGTCAAGGCTTCTTCAGAAGAACTGGCAAGAAACTCAAGGCCGACTCTTTTCAAATATCCAGTTTAACAAATAGTGATAAGTACAATGAATACAACACAAAAGGAGCAGTTCAATTCAAAACTTTTTTATCGTTTATATAGTCTGCGATACAATAATAAGCCCTTTGATATAATCTAATTTTAATATAATTTTTAAATTTCCCCATGGATAATTCAATCGCGTCGTTTGGAAGTTTATTGTAAAAGCGTATACATTGACTTGGGAAAATAGCTAACTGTATAGTGATAGTGTCAATGAACGTTGTGTGAGCACACACAGAGGTAGCACAGGGCAGAGCAGGGCAGGGCGGAGCACCTAATTACGAGGGTTAATAGAGTGCACAGGAAGTAATTCGAGGTAAAATAAATATGGCGGCATGACGCTTTGTGCGATGAAGTTAATATTACGGATTTGCTATTTTAGTGGAATAATTTTCATCTAGTAGTGTCAGCTGAATTTTGTTAAGAATCTTACTTGTAGGTTAAGTGTACCGAGCCTAATAGAACAAAAAACCATTACTTTAATTTTTACTAAAAAATATAGCACATTTTCCAAATTAATGCCCTGTAGGTGGTAGAGCAAAACTTATTTAAAACTATAATAATTAAAAAAAAATATAAATAAATGGATTAATCTCCACCTTATGAGATGTAATTAAACAGCAACAGACATCTATCACTTGTAATTTATTGAACATTGTCTTGGCTACATCTTCAGTAATATTATATCTCAATATTCAATGTATGAAGAAATAAAATTGATAAGTACTAGGATGGAGGTATTTACCTCCATTCTCATTATAGCCAAGTTGGAGTACAGAGTTCTACAGTGGTAGAGCCAAGCAGTTCACTGTATGAATGGGCCGGCTCGACCGGTGAAATACCACGACCTCTCAGAAGATCGACGTAAAGTGGCTCATGCCGCGTTTCGTTCGGTGAGAAAGGTACCCGGAGGCTCACCCCCTTCCCCACCCTTTCCTATCCCCTATCCTTTAAAGGTTGGCAACGCAACAGTAACACTATATGTGTTACTGATGTCTATGGGCGGCGTTAGTTGCTTACCATCAGGTGACACGCCTGCTAGTTTGCCCTCCTATCACATAAAAAAAAAACTGAGACGGTAGGTGGAATCAGCTGGGAAATATCTAAAAATATCAGAAAACCTTTAAAATTTTGTTGCCCATCTACACGAATATTATAAAGCTGAATATTACTCTTTACTTTTTTGCCGTCGGCTAAAAATTCGAATTACGTACTTACCCTGTCGTGTTTTGCGACTTTCTGTTGCTTGGCGCACAGAAACCTTCCCTTCCACCTTCTCTTTAATTTCAATAGTCTATTTCATTAAATTAAATAAAACATGATTCACGTCTTTCCTACTGTTTAATACCAAGAGTTTCCTGGTACTAAACCCGGTGGAACAACGCAAGTTGCTCTGCTTCTCAATACCAAAGAGTTGCCTGGTACTGAGCCCAATGGAACAACACAAGCTGCACTGGTGGGAATGACCGTATAAATAAAACCAAAAATGTCACTCGAATAAAATGCTTGTATTGTCCACTTGCAAATGTTCATTAAAAAATAACATAACCAGAGCTTAATGCTACGACCGGAAAATCTAAATATCGTGATTCAGAACGATATTAACATGCCATCTATTTAGAAATATAGTATCGTTGTAATAACACTATGTGGTGTTTGGTTCAGCGTTTAACACCTACACAAAGCTGTGTAGCCTCGTATCGCCGTTATGTTTATGTCAACTATATTTATTACACATAATTTCCGAAATTAATTTTGAATAGTTATTGGTGTGAGCCAGGCTTCGAAACTGCGACTTCTTGATTCAAAAGCGGGGTGCTCGACTACTCGACCACCGAGACCTAAATTATGTTAATAGTCTATATTAAGGGTTCATTGGTTCACGTTACAAGTTATAATTTGTATGATAATTTTATTTCAGTGATATTCGTAGAAAGCGCTATTACGTCGGGGAGATCGTAAAAACAAGCCAATTTTGTTAGCTATTAGTATTGAAATTTATTGTGAACATAAAACAAGCCACTTATTTACGACCCACTTACTTACGAAAACAATACACATCAATATCCAGAAATTAATAGAAAATACCACCCACACTAGGACTCGACCCGAGTTGACCTCCTTCACTGCTGGTAAAAGGTGCGTCATAAAATAGCCAGAGTGTTTGTGGGTTTTGTGTTGTAAAAAAAGCTTATGATTTACTTTGAAACTGTTTTATTGTAATGTAATATAATGGACGCTTCGACACTTGTGTAAGTATACATCAGAGAGAGACAAAAGACAATGGTGCAGCCAACTTAAGAACTAAAATGCATTTACATTGTACCAATATTATAACACGCTTTCTCAATGTAAATACATTCTAAAAAAAGTAAACTGACTTATACTCTTAAAACTTAATGCATTTCTATAGCTGCGTTCACAATACCACATTTCTTTAAATGTCAATTACAATGGCAATTATTTTTTTACTCAAAGCTTTCGTTAAAATATCAGCCGGTTGTTCACTAGTGTTAATATAATTAATGCTAATTTGTTTATTTTTAATCAAATCCTTAACAAAATGGCAGCTACAGTTTTAATCTTTTAATACTATCTGTTTTTGCATTAACAATAGCCCACTGATTGTCAGAATATATATTTATTGGCAACACAATCTCAATATCAAAGTCAGTTAACAATTTAATAAGCCACATGGCATCGCTTGCAGCCGTACTCATAGAAACTCCGCTTCTGTGGAAGAGAGACTTACAGAAGTTTGTTTTCGTGAACTCCATGAAACAAAACAATTAAAAATTAAAAACAAGTATCCTGAAATGGACTTTCTGTCCTTTAAATCCCCACCCCAGTCTACATTATAATAACTTTCTAAAACCCCTTCACACTTATAAATTAGTTAGTAATTTAAGCTATATTTTACATATCTTAATACTCTTTTTAATGCACTCAATAGCTCAGTATTCGCACTCACTTGATATCTACTTAGCAAGGAAACAGGAAAACACAAATCTGGTCTAGTACCCATTGCAGCATACATTAGACAACCAATAATTTGTCGACATAACTTTTCTATTTGCTTATTTACAGGTTTGTTACAATTTTCAAGTATTTTAGTATTAATATTAAGATCCATTGGAGTTAACATATCCTTAGAATCTTTCATATTAAACCTTTTGTGAATACTTTTCAAGTAACTACTTTGATCAAGTTCGTTAACACCTTTTACAATGTTCTGCTTTACATTGATGCCTAAAAGTTTGATTTTAGTCCCATGTCTTTCATTTTAAATTCCTTGTTCAAAGTAACTTTAATTTGCGACATATTACTCTCATTTGAACCAAAAAACAATATGTCATCAACATACAATAAAACATAAGTTTTATTCTTACCAAAGGACTTAACATACAAACATGAATCACTTATAGAATTTACATAGCCTTGTTTAGCCATTATTGAATTAAATTTTACATTCCAACACTTAGGTGAGCTTTTTAAGCCATATAGTGACTTGTTCAATTTAACTTCATTTAACTTTATACTATCGTATTTACAACAGGTTATGGGAACCCAGAACGCCTACCAGTGTGTAAATACGATAGTATAAAGTCCAAGTGCAAAAATAACTAATAACATCATGCGAAGAGAATATCGACGAAAAGTAGGGTTAGGTAGGAATGCGTGGTCGCTAGCGCGAAAACTTACGTCGTCGAGAAGGTTGAATACTTGCTGTAGTAATGCAGTGAGGCGGAAAAGCAAGATGGAAGGAGCTATCAGCAATGTTAATCATGGGATGAAACTGGAAGGAGCCAGAAATTGGAACATTTGGAAGTTCCAAACGATGGTGTTACTGCGAGGACAGGGATGGCTCGAAATCGTGGAAGGACGGTCATTAAAACCTGAAGATACAGCTGCATTGGCTGCCTGGGAGTCCAAAGACGCGAAGGTTCAGACATTACTGGTCACGCGGATGTCAGAAGATGTTATATTACACCTTATAACGTGCTCAACCTCGGCAGAAATATGGAGAAAACTTTTAAGCGTCTATGAACAAAAATTGGAAACTAGTATACACATTCTGCAACAAAAATTCTTTCAATATAAATTCGAAAATGATATTGAGATGTCGGTGTTTTTATCCAAAATATAAGAAATGCAAAGCCAATTAAAACAAATGGGCGAAGAAATTTCTGATAAGTTCCTAATAACCAAGGTATTAATGAGCTTGCCAATGGAATATAAACATTTTATTTCTGCATGGGAATTGGCCCCGAACAACAAACAAACATTCCACAATTTAGTAGCGCGATTATCGGTCGAAGAGGACAGATTGAAGGTTAAAACTGATGAAAAGCAAGATACTTTGTCATCGGCATTAGTGGCTAAAAGAAATCTAACATGTTATAAGTGTGATAAATCTGGACATCGTAAAATTGAGTGTAGGAACAATATAAACAGTGCAAAGTAGGTGAACGATAATAAGTGCTTTTACTGTGGAAAACCCGGATATTATAAGGCGCAGTGTCGATTTAGAAAATCAAAAGAAGGAAAGAAAATGAACAATGCGTCCGTGATAACTAATTCGGCATATAAACAATATGAAGAAACAAAGTGGTTGGTTGACTCCGGAGCAAGTGAGCATATGTGTTGGGCTCGGTCATTATTCTCAACATTTGTAAGCTTATTCAAAAGTGGGTTGCTTGACATCTAGACTTTCCCCGAGGATAGGGACTTACAATTTAGTTACAAATAGTTTCTAAGCGACACCGGAAGAGGAGTAGGCATTGTATTATATTGTAAGAAATATTTTTATTTTGTTGTTTCTTTGTTAAAATTGGAAGTTATAAAAACTACACAATGTTAGTCAAATTGCCCTTCTCAACTCATATTATGTCTGATCTCTATGCATACGGTAAGGGGCTCGACTTAAATAGTCCAGGACTGTCAGTGTGTAACAACAAATCTACCACTGGGTCAAAAACGCGGCCAGTCCTGAGAAAGACCCAGCAAGAAAACTCAGCGGCTGTTCTGCAAAACTGATTATTATTTCATTTTGAACGGGCTATTGATATTGCTATTATTTATAATGTTTTTGAGAAAAAGAACGGGACTTGGTTTCTAGGTTAATAAAAATTAAATTAAAATTATTTTGTTTTGATTATTACTGCACTACTCAAAATTCTATATTATTTTGGTTCCTGATGTGGGTCTGACCTGCAAACTATACTAATAGTATCTCGCTGTCTTGAGCTGTTTGATTGTGGGCTAGGTTTGATGAGACTTATGACTGGGTTCCAGCTAGGTGATAGTTTCCAGCCATCTTCTCTATTGAAATTCTTTGGATGTTTTTTGATTTCAATAGCCTCGCGTATCATCCTGGGACGATAATGTTGTTCTTTGGCGAGAATTTGTGGTTTGTCAAACCTGATGTAGTGTTTTGAGCCCTTCCTACAGTGTTCACAAACAGCAGACTTATTATAGCGGTTGTGCTTCACATCCGCTATGTGTTCTTTGATCCTGGTTTTAATGGACCTCTTTGTTTGTCCGATATAAGAGAATCCACAATCACAGTCCAGCTTATATACTCCTGGGTCTTGCAAGGGGATGTGGCACTTGACAGATGGTAGAAATTGACTAACTTTCTTGGATGGCTTAAAGTATGTTTTGATTGAAGCACGTTTTAAAATATAGCCAATTTTGTCAGTGATTCCCTTTATGTACGGCAAGATGGCAGGTTGGCGCTCAACTGTGGCTTGCTTCACTCGGTTTTTGTGATGATTTCTGGGAACTTTAAGCTGATTGGCATGTAAGACTTTTTTCACATGCTGAATCTCCTCTGCTATGTGTTCCTGGTCACAAATCCCTCGTGCTCTCTGAAACAAAGATTTTGACACGGCAGCTAACTGTGAAGGATGGTGGTGAGATTCACCATTCAGGTATCTATCTGTATGGGTTTTCTTTCTATACACAGTGTGACTCAAGGTGTTATTAGAGTTACGAATAACTAACACATCCAAGAATGCTAGAGAATTGTTAGACTCCAGTTCCATTGTGAATTGTATTTTGGGATTTATGGAGTTAAGATGGTCTAAGAATACAGTTACTTTGTCAGATGGTAAAATTGTGAAAGTGTCATCTACATACCGCTTATAGAAACGGGGTTTAACAGGTGAACTCACCAAAGCAGTCTCCTCGAAGTCCTCCATGAATATGTCGGCCAAGACAGGAGAGACCGGTGAGCCCATGGCCACTCCATCTACTTGCTTGTAGAATTTGTCCTTCCACAGTAGGTAGCCAGATGTGAGGCTGTGTTCTAATAGTTCAGTGTATTCTTTGGCTATTTGATTTTCTGCTAGCTTCTTGGATATAATATTAATGCAGTCCTGTACAGGTAGGCAAGTAAATAAGGACTGAACATCAAAACTGACCATTGTTTCATTGTCTGCGAGATGTAGATCTTTAATCTCACTGACAAAGTGGTATGAGTCTTTTACAAACGCACTTGAATGTCCTCGAAGTTTGAGACGACTTTCGCCAAAGTTTGAGCTAATTTATAAGTCGGTGTTTTTAACATCAACTTTTTGATTTTTATTTCCAAAAAGTGGGTGCTCTCTGTATCAATGAAGATAGCTTTTGAACAACTACCATCTTTTTGTTCATGCTCGTGAAAATGATCTCTGTAAAGAGTTCGAAACGTCGGGAAATAAATATAAATAAATAATAAATAAACGCGATACAATCCTAAAAGTTGTTTTGATCAATGAGTGAGATTCGCGAAAATCTTAGAAACAAAAAGAATTGTTTAATTACAAAGGTATAAATTTCGTGCATTTTACTTAAATAAATAATATATTTCAGTAAAATATTGACATAAATATGTATTAACATGTAATTATAATTAATCAGTTTACCTAATAAAGTTTTATAGGTTTATTATTATATATAGTTGACATCAAATACCGCTAGTTGGCGTCCTGCGCCGACTATGTTCGATTGAATATTAGAACTCTTGGTACATCATTGGAACATCTTGGTAGTCTCGGCGTTCCAGTGGTCGAGCACCCCCCTCCTAAATCAAAAAGTTGTGGGTTCGTATCCTGGCTAACACAAATGACTTTTCAAAATTATTTTTGAAAGCTAAGTCTAATAAATACCGATAGCTGAAAACTTTGTAGCCGGTGTAGGGCAATAAGTTCACCAACACATTCGGGACGTAAACAAAACAGCGAGTCGAGGTGAAACAGCCTCTACGGGAGCCCCGTACAGGGCCACGGATCACGCGACGCCACCGTAGAGGCGGCAAATCTTGGCAGCAGGCGATGTAGCGCGCCTGCCACCCGTCGCACTCGGGGACCATCCTCACTGGGGGGAGGCCTACGTCGCGCAGTGGACCTCAAAAGGCTGATGATGATGATGATGGGGATCGAACCCGCCAATCTCGATTCCACAGTCAGTAGTTTTACCAACGCACCACCAGATCCGTCAAAAACTTCTTACTTAAATTAGTAGTATGTTATAAATGTATATTGTTAAATATTTATTGACTATTTTTAAGAGTCTGTGAAGACCTATAAAAATAAAGCTATTTTGAATACATGTTACAAAGTTCCACATTTTTAGCGCGGAGGGACCCCGCGCAACTTTTTTTTACACAATACACACATCGCCATCTAGTTCCAAGCGAAGCAAATAAATGCTTAATTATATATACTATATTAAATAAGGATATTAATACATATATACTTTTTTTGTAAATACATACTTATGATACATAGAAAAACACCCAGACGCCACACAAATATTCATGTTTGTTACAAATATTTGTGCTCGGGTGGGAATCGAACCCCCGACCTCATTGCTGCAGCCGGTAGTTTTACCAATGCGCCACGAGCCCCATCAAATTGTACCGACTCCACGACGATTGAGCTAAAGTGGACTCCGATATTTACTACCTACATGTTTAAAGAGATAGAAAAACGGCTCTCTACTAAATTGAGAAACCGCTGCACAACTGCTCTGATAGTTTACTAACTATTTCAATGTTTTCTAAACTGAGTAATATTGTTAAGGGGAAATATTTGTTTATGTATGAATTTTGGAGATAAAAACTGACTTGAATGACTCAGAAAATAAAACGAGACATGACGAACTTAGAATATCGACGTAAAGTAGGACGTCGATATTCTGAGAGATCGTGGTATTTCATCGGTCAATCCTGCCCCTTTATGTAGCGAACTGCGTGGCTATTTTGTAATATTTAAAAGTAATCAAATTAAATTTGTAGTACACCTTCAATATATTTAATGGCGTGAATATATGATAAAACAAATATTCTCATTATAAATTTCGTGAGTTATTTAATAAACACGTTACATTTACGTGGACAAATAAAAGCTTTGTACTTACTGGTGAGCTTATATCATTTAACAACACGCCACTCTTATACCTAGTACCAGCTGACCTGGTGAACTCTGTGCCATGCTATAATAATATAATATTTAATATATTATAACCCAAATATTTGTTTGGTGATACGAGGTAACGAGACATTACTCCTTGCAGTATTAAAATAAAGAACCTAAATGTATGAATCAATAGCCATTTCCCATTATAACTTACAAGTTCAAAACCAGTCAACATTCAATTAACTAAGAATGTTTCAAGTTGATAACGAAGTTTATAAGATTTGTTCGCGCGGACGCCAATGTTTCTCACAAAGTAGCCGAACCGCTTCTGTAATAAATGTATTTCTTGTGAAATAAGAAAGCCTTTATTGACAGTCTAACGAAAATCCGTCTATTTTACCTCCAAAAGACGTCGAAAATACCTTTAAGTAGAATATGATGATGGACTTATCAACTTTGTGATAAAATCAACCGTCTTAATATTATTGAGTCGTTCTTAAGACTGAGTACAAACAAAAGTTAAAGGACATAAATACCGAGGAAACTGACCCAATTGGCCACAATTTAAGATGTTGGAGGCCAGAAAAACTAACCAGCGTTAGTGACAAGGCGTATTTAAGAAAAGTTTTTGTGGCACTTAGAACTTTTGTCTACACCTTCATACCTCACCTTCACCTGCTTACACCCCTCTACTTTCGCCTTGATATTTTTGGAGAAAAGAAATATGCCATAAATATTAGGTCACCTGAAATCCCATTTCGATAGTTAAAAGTTTTGAGGTCAAAATGCAAAATACGAACGGAATAGTCAAGGAGCCGCACACCACGTCCCGCCTCACGTCCTCTTTCATATTTACATATTAATCTCATAAAGTTTAACTCCCGACAACTTTGGAGGGATTTTATCCAACTTCCTTATTCATTGTATTCTGGAAGTTTTTTTTTACCATAAATTCACTTAATGGATTAATAATAAGAGTTTTAATGGTACCTTCTTTTGTCGCAAATGTACTTGGAGAAAAGACAGATTAGAGATTTTTTTATGTAACTGAAAATATAGACATCAGATATTCAAAGAATTCGACTTTATTTGGATGAAACATAATTAATTATAAAATTCAATATCGTATATATAACAGTTTTTGGATGCCCCAAAACCCAAAAGATTGATTAAAACAAAGAACTCTTAAAATTAATACAATTCCACTGGAAAGGGTTGGCCTCCGGATACCTCTGTCACAGAGGAAAACGCGGCATGAGTTACTTTACGTCGATATTCTGAGAGGTGCTGCGTGGCTATGCCACTAACTGAGCGTGTAGACAGCGGTGGTTATACTTTGTCTTGTAGTAAGAAATATGTGATCGCATGAAATCAAAGGCCCTTGTCGTACACGAGACACAATTTTTTCGTGATTGATAATTATTAGTATCACTTTTAAACAGAAGTGTCGAGACTCTAATCGCTGTAAAAACTGAATCTTTACACATATTTTGTGCTAAAAAACCATTAATGTCCAAGTAAATTTAATAGTACTCGACCACAGAAATCTGATTGCTTTAACCAATAAGATTTCGTCAATTAAACAACAGTGGTATGTGCCAGAGTGCCATTAAATACTTTTAGTCTAGTCTAGTAGAATTTTATTGTTCTACTTGTTCTACTGTGACGAAGTAAATTTTTCGTCCCTCTAACACTGAACACATAGCATATGCATGGGATTCACAAGTTGAAATTCCTTACTGGAAGGGATGTTTGAGAATTTCAGAGGGATAACATTAAAACAATTGTTTAGGATTATATCGCGTTTATTTATTACTTATTTTTATTTATTTCCCGACGTTTCGAACTCTTTACAACGTCGAACGTCGGGAAAGAAATAAAAATAAGTAATAAATAAACGCGATATAATCCTAAAAATTTGTTTTAATGTTATGAATGTGATTCGCAAAAGTCTGAGAAATAAATAAATTCAGATGGAACTGAAAGAAATTTCGACAAATGCTAGTAAACATCAATACGATAATTTCTACGCAAAAAAGAAATTCCCATAAAACAAGTTGCGAGCTTATTGCCATGCTTTTAACACACATTATAATTAACACAACAATTTGCTCAAAAATTACTATTTTTTATTAATACTAAGCTAGTAACTTTCCAGCTTTAATATCAAAAAATATAGACAGTGAAAATCATGCCCCGATACACCTAATACTGGTGGAAAGGTTTCTTTTATAAACAAATTATAAGTTTTAGAAATAAATAAACAAATTATAAATTAGATCTGCCGTGATCCCCTCTACAATAAGCGTAGCCGCAGCGCGAATACATTTATCATTTAAACTGTGTGATTTCCTGAAACTGAAGTTTAAAAAGGTTAACAAGCCTTACTCTGACGGATTTTCACTGAACACAGTTCTCCCCATAGCCGCCCCACACTGTACACATAACGATCGGTTTATTAATGTACAGCCTGTACACTGTACGTTCAGCTCGTTCACAGCAGTAGGCAATATTTAACACGCGGAGCTTCGATTTCCTTTCATCACGCTGTGTTGAATGTGAAAGCGAATCTAAGTGCCAGTTCCGGTGTCAAGGCTTCTTGAGAAGAACTGGCAAGAAACTCAAGGCCAACTTTTTTCAATTGCCAGTTTAACAATATTTGCTATATATTGTATATCTTGGATGCGCTTTTAACAGAGATGGAAGGTACACCGCGGATGTAGAAAGACGAGTGGCGATAGGAAATAGCGTAAACGGAGTGTTGGGCAGATTCCTGGGCGCAAAAAATATTAGCAGAAAGGCCCAGTTAGCAATCCACAATGCAGTCCTGATCCCAACACTAACTTATGGAAGCGAGAGCTGGGTATGGCAGAGTGTGCATGAAAGTAGAATAAACGCGGTAGAAATGAGGGCTCTACGCAAAATCTGCGGAGTGACTCTCGCTGACCGCGTAGAAAACAAGGTTGTAAGGAAGGAAGTTGGTTTGAAAGAGAGTGTCGGTGTAAAAGTAAGAAAGGGCATGCTCCGATGGTTCGGACATGTAGAAAGAATGGTTGACGCAAGACTGACTAAGCAGATATACAATGCAAAAGCGGACGGATGTAGGAGTCGAGGACGGCCAAGACACACATTCCAAGACCAAATAGAACGTGTTCTGGAGGAAGGTGATGTTAAGAGCCTCAAAAACCGACGCGCGTGCATGAAAAGAGTTATGAAAGTCAACGAAGCGAGTGAGGTGTGTAAGAATCGTGCCCTGTGGCGCTCTGTTCTCTCTGCCTACCCCGCAAGGGATTTGGCGTGAAGTTATATGTGTGTATGTATGTATGTATGCTATATATTAGTAAATACAATCAACTTATCACAAAAGGAGCAATTCAATTCCAAACGTTTTTATCATTTATGTAATCTGAGATACGATAGTAAGCCCTTTGATGTAGTCTAGTTTTAACATATTTATTAAATTTACCAATTGATAACTGAACGGCATTGTTTGGAAGTTTATTGTAGAAGGGAACAAATTGACCTGGAAACGAGTTAGTGATTTGTTTGGAGCCAGCAAGTTTGTTCTTATTTCTTAAATTTAATTGATGGATATCACTGTTTTTCTAAAATTTAGTTGTATTTTTATAAAGATAAATATATTGCGAATGTAATGTCGAATCTTTCCTTAACATTTTTTGTAAAAAAAATCTAACATATTTGGTTTTGCTACCATCTAAAAGCAAATATTAGCACTAAACCAGTTCACTATATTAAAGATTCCAAGATCTTTTTCTATGGCCTAATTGAATTTGTTAATGCATATAAATTTCGTTAGATATTATCAAAGTGGTCGAAAGTATCCTCTTGAAACAAAACAAAAATGGTGTGTGTGCGATTCACACACGATTGAAGTGAAGCTTCAAAATTCAATTATTGATTGAAAAACATTGAAATATTAGTTTATACTTAAAACAGGATTAAAAAATATTTACACTTACCGTTTATTACATCAGTTACCTGATGGACATAGATGGCAATATAATAAATGAAATCGCATTCCGAAATTTTCGTAGTTAGTTATTATATATACGGGTAATTTGCAATCACTTCAACTACTATCGGTAGCCTAGTGGATACGGCGCTTCGAACATCCACTTATCCACAACGGTTTAGCCGATGGACGTTTTTGTGATTATAAAATTTGTTTTTAAGCAGTTTGTCAACAACAATGTAGAAAATGAAATACCAAAAAATAAAATAGTATGTATATTTCTGTCTCATTCTTTCCTGGCTTCATCCTACACATTTTTGTATTTGTGTCGCACAAAAATTACCTGATTAATTAATTAGTTTACCTGTCGTATTTCCGTTGCATCCGGTTTGAAATCACAACGATTCTAAAGAAGTTTCACTTCAAAAACCTTCAAATATAGTTCATGTAACTAATTTTTTTAATGATTTGAATTTGTATTGCTCAGTCCCACGTGGATTGCGTTTTATCTAATTTCGTTGAAGTTCTATAACTCTAGCCAAAGTAAAGGTTCTGAAAAAAACAAGTAAGCTTTTTAAATGCCAACTAAATATACCTTTTATAAATCAATCTTGTATATACCACAGACATCGGTAGGCACAATTTAACGTATGGTTTTGAGCTATTCGCTGCTATGTTTCAAACGACAAGCACACTTTGATGTAAGAGGAAAAATGTCGTCAATAAAAAGGAATCATTATTGGCTGTAATCGATCCGAACGAGCTCTTTGAACTTACATCTTGTTTATTACAAATTGGTTATTTATTATGAATTTACATTTCTTACATTTATAATGCTATAATATTATGATGTAGAAAATTTTCTCCTAATACCTTTTTACGAAGATGTACGAGTATACGACAAAACAGAAAACGTAGCACAAGTGTCCAGCTCGCGCTTCTAAAGCCAGAAGTCTTGGGATCGAGCCGGGCTTTAAACAATGTCTTTTCGAAACATCAGAACATTGACGTAAAATGCCACAGTTCACTCGTTGAGAGTGGTATCCAGAATGCTAAACGCTTCCCCTCTTTTTACTATCCCAGTTCCGGCTCCGTATTTTTAAAAAGAATTGCAAAATGCACCGCAGTGGTAGAGCCACGCAGTTCGGTACATAAATGAGCCAGCTCGATTGACATAATACCATATGAAGTGGCTTTTACCGCATTTTGCTTGCTTGCTTGCTCCTAAAAAGAGCCACACAAGTGTCATCTCGAATAAAGACCCTCTTGAACAGAAATTTGAGTTCTAGAGTAGGTCTCCAAAAAAAAATTTTCCGTAATTCAAATCACGGAATTCATAACATAACATAATTTATTTATTTCTTAGATATTCGCGAATCACATTCATAACATTGAAACAACTTTTTATGGATTATATCGCGTTTATTACTTGTGACAATGATCTCTATAAAGAGTTCAAAACGTCGGGAAATAAATTGAAAATAAGTTCCAAATAAACGCGATATAATCCATTAAAAGTCGTTTCAATGTTATAACATAATTTCGCACCGTTTTATACGCAAAGGTGAAGGCAGTGGCTGTTAAGCCTCATCTCACCGTTATGTTTACGCCTCAAATGGAATATGTAGCGAACGTAATGCCAAACCGGCCACAGAGTTAGCCGATAATGACAAAATTATTAAGATTTAATTTTTACAAAAATCTAACAGTACAGCCCTCCCCATCCTAAAGTGGCCACCGGAAATACAACTGAGACACTATCTGTGTTGCAGGTATTCATGGGGAGCGCTGGTCACTTACCATTAGGTGACTAGCTCAGATCAAGGATCAAATATCGGAGTTATATTATCTCACCTAGTTTTATGAATCTGTCGACTTCCTGACAAACAATATCGTACGTTACTTCCTCTCTGTAAAAACAACGTCGTTCGATATTAATAACCAACACTATCGATCTTAACATTGATCTTAATATTTATTGTATTTTCTGATATCCGCTCTACTATGTTTCCTTTATTTTACTGCTTTTAATTAACTACATACATATAGATTTGTAATACAAGGGTCATTTTTAATGAAACTGTATTGAGTTTTTATTTATAATCCGTTCCGCTACTATAGGGCAAGACTTGAGAACGGAGCTAGAATTTTATGACAATCTATCATCCGCGGACGTCCAGGGATTTTATTGAGAAACACGAATATGTTGAGGGAAAGCTGGTTTATATTCAGTTGTAAGTAATCATTTGCTTGCTTCATAATATAAATAATCGGCTTTAATTCTGCGGCAAGGGTTCGACCTCGAACAGGGTGCTTAATGAAAAAAATCTTGAAGTATACGTACGTATAAAATAAGGTCTATGAATGATATGATTTTCGTAATAATAAGCCCGAGGCTGAGGCCGAAGTAAATGTCTGTCATCATAAAGATATTGCAGACACGTCAGCGGAACTGTTCGACCGTAAAACTGTCCCTCTAGTAAAATGAATTGAATTCTTCGCTTCCACATTAAAAGCGGCAAGGAACTGACGATGATTTAGGAAAATAATGAAGTTTTATGTGACGATACATACACACACATACATAACTTCACGCCAAATCCCTTGCGGGGTAGGCAGAGAGAATAGAGCGCCATAGGGCACGATTCTTACACACCTCACTCGCTTCGTTGACTTTCATAACTCTTTTCATGCACGCGCGTCGGTTTTTGAGGCTCTTAACATCACCTTCCTCCAGAACACGTTCTATTTGGTCTTGGAATGTGTGTCTTGGCCGTCCTCGACTCCTACATCCGTCCGCTTTTGCATTGTATATCTGCTTAGTCAGTCTTGCGTCAACCATTCTTTCTACATGTCCGAACCATCGGAGCATGCCCTTTCTTACTTTTACACCGACACTCTCTTTCAAACCACTTTCCTTCCTTACAACCTTGTTTTCTACGCGGTCAGCGAGAGTCACTCCGCAGATTTTGCGTAGAGCCCTCATTTCTACCGCGTTTATTCTACTTTCATGCATACTCTGCCATACCCAGCTCTCGCTTCCATAAGTTAGTGTTGGGATCAGGACTGCATTGTGGATTGCTAACTGGGCCTTTCTGCTAATATTTTTTGCGCCCAGGAATCGGCCTCAACACTCCGATTGCGCTATTTCCTATCGCCACTCGTCTTTCTACATCCGCGGTGTACCTTCCATCTCTGCTAAAAGCGCATCCCAGATATACAATTTCATTCGTCAATCTGTAGAGATGCCTACAACTCTTTACGACGAGGAGAGGGGAGTGCCGTATAGTATAGTATGACAAGAAAGATGAATGAGATGATGGATGTAATAAATGAGAGATGCCTGAATGCCTTATGTTTGACGGAAACGAAGCGGAAGGGGAATGAGGCCAAGGACCTTCCAGGTGGCATGGTTGCCCTATGGTCCGGAGTGGACCTGGACGTCCGTGCCAGTGGGGGTATGGGGGTCGTTCTCTTCTCCCGCTTTGCTTCCGGAGTGAAAGACTATGAGTTGGTAGGCCCGAGACACGAATCGTCGTCTGATCTGCAAACACTAGTCACTATTATGAAAGATGATTGTTTGATGAAAGGCTTACAATAAAATGTGATGAAAACGAAAGTTATGGTGTTTGAAAGAGAGGAATCCAGAACACATGCAAGGATAATGGTTGACGATGTAGTGCTGGAACAGGTGAATGAAATTGTATATCTTGGGTGCGCTTTTAGCAGGGATGGAAGGTGGTGTACTTCCATCTGATGTAGAAAGTCAACTAGTCTACTAGTCCCTTGCTGATGTAGAAAGAAGAGTAGCGTTAGGAAATAAAGTAAATGGGGCGTTGGGCAGATTCCTGGGCGCAAAAGATATTAGCAGAAAAGCCCAGCTAGCAATTCACAATGCAATACTGATCCCAACGCTAACTTATGGAAGCGAGAGCTGGGTATGGCAGAGCGTGCATGAAAGTAGGATAAGCGCGGTCGAAATGAGGGCATTGCGCAAAATCCGCGGAATAACCGCGTGGAAAACAAGGTTATAAGGAAGGAAGTCGGATTGAAAGAGAGTGTCGGTGTAAAAGTAAGAAAAGGCATGCTACGATGGTTCAGACATGTAGAAAGGATGGATGCTTCAAGATTGATTAAGCAGATATACAATGCAAAAGCGGATGGATGTAGGAGTCGTGGACGGCCTAGACACACCGACCGAGAACGTGTTGTGGAGGGAGGTGATGTTAGGAGCTTCAAAAATCGACGCGTGTGCATGAAAAGAGTTGTGAAAGTCAACGAAGCGAGTGAGGTGTGTAAGAATCGTGCCTTATGGCGCTCCGTTCTCTCTGCCTACCCAGCAAGGGATTTGGCGTGAAGTTATGTATGTATGTATATATGTAAATGCGATATAATCCTAAAAGTTGTTTTAATCTATGAGTGAGATTCGCGAAAGTCTTATAAGGGATAAACACTATACTTATATATAAGTCAGTCAGTATGAATTTTTGCGACTTTTGGACATTCATATCTTTATACTCGTAAGACCTAGCTTCATGAAATTTGGGCTTCTCGGTGTCCTTGTGGATATAATGATACACACGTAGTTTTATGTTATTACGTTAAAGAGGTTTAGAGTTAAAGAGGGGTCAAAAGTAGCACTAAGTGATTCGTGTAATAATACACTTGCTCGCTGGCTACCCAGTTCCCTGCTTGAACATGACTGACACGCGGCCGCGTGTCTTGATATATTTGAAGTATAGCGATATATAGTATAGCAAATTAACTATTATTTTATATAAATATTTGGATAAGTTATTTTTAAACTAAAAAACCGTTTTAAAATCAGTGGCCACACAGTCAACGTGGCAATGCGGAGAAATTTAATTTCAGGTAGTTTTTTAATTGCATATATTGTAAATAATATAATTATTTTAAATTTGTCCTTATAGTTCGAGCACAAGACATCGCACTCCTGAAAATTATCTCTGTAAATAGTTCGAAACGTCGGGAAATAAATATAAATAAATAATAAATAAATAAATAAATAAATTTATTGATCATCAACCACATGACAAATTAGTTCATTTGATCGAGGTCACCTTTTATTTATTTATTTATTTATTTATTCTATTTTGTTCCTATAAATACATATTTGGATTTTTCATTGAACTTGACACTCATTTAGATCTCCATTTTTTTTGCGGCGAAGCTCACAGCCAAGCATAATTCTTGTTCACCTTAAAATTTTCACATTTATGTTTTTGGTGACATTACAGTGATATAACACAACATATTTTGACGTTTGATTCAAAGTTTAAATACCAATATTCATTCGACACTGACCAACGATGGACCTTTCCACTAACAATGAACTTTATGATTTGTTTTTAAAGGTCAAATTTCCTTGTGTGTCAAAATGTGGTTACGAATTTTTAAAGTGAAACTTTTATTACATCGTCTCAAACTTTTTCGTCCGCGTGTTGCATGTCGCGTGACGGTCGGCCGCGGAGTAGGGATAAAGTGAAAGGCGCTCGTCAGAGCGCTCGTCAAAGCGCCTTTCACGTCTATTATCGTTTATTTATTATTAATTAATTACCCAAATATACACTTTATTTTTGTAAATAAATACCGTAAAAACATGTAGAAAAACACCCCCAGACGAGGGATCGAACCCGCCCCGACCTTGTGTTATCGGTAGTGCGGTTTACCGATGCACCACGAGGGCCGTATGTATAATCGTCTAATTACCGTCCTCTTTACCAATTTCGACACATTTTCTAGGATCGGGTTTGTTTGTTTGTTTGTTTTTTACATACATACATATACGTACGTACGTATTGCAGGCGGAGAAAAAAAAAAAATTATTAATATAACAAATGACACGATAAAACGGAATATAATAAATTCGTATGTATTGTAAACGACGGAGGCGTAGGCGGCGGCTTTTAAGTTTCCAATTCCAAAAAGTGAACTACATATATGTGACACAGTTATGTTCGTCAATTTAGTAGTGAATATCTGGATGACCGAGCTTTGCTCGGTATTTTCTTTTTTTTTATATAAATTGTGTTTTTTGAAAATTATATTTAAGTACGAATTACATACTAATAAAATAATGAAATATCAATAATATTTTTCGATCTTACCGACAGAATAATAAATATATACTAATATATACTATGTACTAACATATTATATTAGAAACATATACTTAATTTTTTGCAGTGATAAACTGTAATAAAAGCAAAGCAAACACACATTGACTTCGTGTTAGTTAACAACGCCATCTGCTGGAATAGAAATTTCATGAAAATCGTTGGAGCCGATTCCGAGATTCCAATTTTATATATATATATATATACAAGAATTGCTCGTTTAAAGATATAAGATAAGATAGTGCTCTTTATATATGTATTTGTCACATTTTCATAATAAATCGAAATATCATATTTACTGGAGGAAAAAATATCGTTTTGTTTTGTAAAGATCCTTTGTTGTAATGTTGTTAACGTTTAATAGGTGTCGCGTTATCCCTAGTGCCGTAGCTGGAATACTTGTCGATTCGGGCGACATCTATCGATATAATACGATATTACAGCAGAATCATCAATAGTAGCAACCTAGTAGCGCCATCTAGGAATTATTGTCGTGACCACGTAAAATAAAAAACATTTATTAAACCCTATTAACAAATACAAGATGGCAAGTAAATTAAAATAGCCCTTATCGCACAATCCCCTGAAAGCCGGTGACGTCCGGTTCGATTTCAAATTAAACTAGTTTTCTCTCTCTTTGCAAAACTGCCACTGACTTGTAACTAACGAATTAGTGGAGGAAGCAGACTGACGCCTTTCTTACTTTACTTAAGTTTCCAATTCCAAAAAGTGTGCCAGGATTCGAACACGCGACCTATGCGATTCGGAAGCCGTGTGCTCGACCACTGGACCACCGGAACTACATATATGTGACACAGTTATGTTCGTCAATTTATTAGCGATAAGATAGTGCTCTTTATATATGTATTTGTCACATTTTCATAATAAATCAAAATATCATATTTACTGGAGGAAAAAATATCGTTTTGTTTTGTAAAGATCCTTTGTTGTAACGTTGTTAACGTTTAATAGGTGTCGCGTTATCCCTAGTGCCGAAGCTGGAATACTTGTCGATTCGGGCGACATCTATCGATATAATACGATATTACGGCAGAATCATCAATAGTAGCAACCTAGTAGCGCCATCTAGGAATTCTTAATCTTCAGTCGTTAACTTCCAAAGAACTTGAAAATGATGAGATTATCGAATTAATTGATTTAAATCTTTAACTTAAAGTTAAACGAAGCCAAAGCAAACTTTTAAAAAAATTGCTGTGAAGTAACTGTTTTACACTGTTGCACTCTAAAAAAATATAAATGTTAATCATTTTATCAGAATCATCACTTTAAAAAACTTACTAACTAAATTATTGATAAATTATTGAAAAATAATTATTGAAAAAATATTTTGTTTATGTATATTTAAAAAGTAGATTTAAAAATCAATAACCCAAGACTCAATTTTAAAAGTTTCACTTTTACGGTGGTTTCATAAAACCACACAATTTTTTTTAGTCTTTTACTCGCAATTTATCCATATTTTCCTATCATATCTGCAATTCCTGGCTCTAAGCTACCTCTCCACTAATTTTCAGCCAAATCTGTATGGCCTTTCTTGAGTTCTAGGTGTTGTAACAAATACGACTTTCTTTTATATATGTAGATTATTGTTTTCCAACTCAATTTCCGTACCGCACGTGTTAAAACCAAATGTTCAAGATAAGTCTTCGGCTTTTTAATAAAAAGAAAAATCTAAAGCGCCCTATTCATTCGATATGGCAGCCTTCAATGAGATCTGATAAAGAAATCTGTTAAAAGGGATCAAGGGAGCAAAATGTAGCGGCATTACCTATTATTTATTTGGTCCTTTCACCAGTGTTTGATGTCTACTTGTCGAGTTATTTTGTTATTTTTAAATTACTTATTTATGTTTTAAGACAATCTGACGCTTTACTCAAAACATTTGATTTGAACATTTGATTAGATGACATATATTTTCCCGTTTCCTCAGCCAGATAACATCCATATTAGATCTTTTTGTTCAGAGAGGATTTATTAAATTTCACGGTTGCATGAATTTATTTGATTCACGTCACGAAGCGTCACTCTCTCTGTTTCTCTCACTCTCTTTCTGTGAGGGATTCTTTTATGATATTATTCGTTTGAAATCGTTGTCTCGTCTGTCTCCGTCAATCAATTCTTTACATTGTACAATGTGATGTCATTTTATCTTTATTTTGTTTTTAACAATAAATATTGAAGTTTTTTTTATTTTATTTTTTTCCTTTGCATGCCAATCAATAATAATAATAATAATAATAAAGCCTTTTTATTTCCTATAAATTATAAAAAGTAGGTTACAAGATATATCTATATTTTAATTAATTAATTCTATATTAGTGTGTTTTAAATAAAGCTAGTGTTAGTTATCATCAAGTTTGTTATTATAGGAACCCCTTGATTGGGTATAGGCCTCCTCCAATTTCTTCCATTTCTCTCTATCCTGTGCTAATTTAATCCAGCTATTTCCCGCTGTCGAAGCTATGTCGTCCGCCCAACGTTTCTGCGGTCTGCCTACGTTTCTTTTTCCTTGTGGGCCAGCCCATCTCGTGCTTTCGAGGGTCCAACGCCGATCTGTGCATCTTGCTACATGTCCGGCCCAGCTCCATTTTAGTTTTAAAGCTTGTTCTAATGCATCATTCAATTTGGTCTTTTTTCTTATTTCGACACTTCTTGTTTTTTGGATTTTTCTCAGGTGTAGTAGGCTTCTCTCCATTGCTCGCTGACTTGTTTTTATTTTGTTACATATTTTGTTTGTAAACGTCCATGTTTGAGAGCCATAGGTCAAGCAGGGGAGAATACAAGTGTCCATGATGGTCTTCTTTGTATTTAGATCGTAGTTACCTTTGAGAATTTCCTTGTAGGCCCAATATTTGTTCCAGCTACACGTGACTCTTCTGTGGACTTCGTCGTTATTGTTTGTTTTGGAAAACGATACTTGTTTTCCTAAGTATATATACTGTTCTACATATTCAAGTTCAACTCCGTCTAACATTATCTTGTCTTTCTTGCCATTTGTCATTACCTTTGTTTTGCTAAGATTCATATGTAATCCTACATGTTTGCTCTCTTTATTTAATTGAGATATCATATTTTGTAGCTTTTTTGAGCTTTCAGCAAAGACTACTATGTCGTCAGCAAATCTTAGGTGGGTGAGACGTACGTTGTTGACAGCCAAGCCTTCAGAAGCCCAATTTAGTTTGGAAAATATGCACTGCAAGACAGCAATAAATAATTTTGGGGACAGTGGGTCTCCTTGCCTGACACCTCGGGCTATTTTGATCTCTTCGCCTCGAGCTTCTAGCTTTACTCTACTCACACTGTTTTGATATATATTTTTTATAGTACTAATAATCATTGGGTCTATGTTGCAGTTGTGTAGAGCTTGCCAGATAGAGTTATGATAGAGACTGTCAAAGGCTTTTGTGTAATCGACGAAGGCTATATATAGGTTTTTGTTGAATTCTGAGTATTTTTCCATAACTTGTTCTAGTGTATGGATGTGATCTATGGTGGAAAATCCGGAGCGGAAGCCTGCTTGTTCTACTGATTGCTGACTGTCTATTATTGAGTTAATTTTGCTAAGTATAATGGAGGTAAATAACTTATACATGCTTGATAGTAGGCTAATTGGACGATAATTAGCGATGTCCAGTGGGTCTCCTTTTTTATATAGCAGTATTATGTCTGATGTTTGCCATTGCTCTGGTATTGTGCCAGTTCTAAGGACCAAATTAAATATACATGTCAGTGGTCCAGTGAGTAGTTTCGCTCCTTCAATCAATACGTTGTTCTTTATGCCGTCCGGCCCTGGGCTTTTGTCACGCTTCAACTTTTTAATATTTTCCCAAACGTCACTTTCTGTTATATTGGTCATTTCGCTGGTATTGCTCTGTAACTTATTTATTATTATAGGCGTTATCGTTTCCTGTAAATCAGCAGCATAAAGGTTTTTGTAAAAATTTGTTGCGCAGGATATTATGTCTTTTCTTGATTTTGTTTTATTTGGACCATTTTTTAAGCTCTTTATCCACTCTGTATGAGTAATCAGTTGTTTATACGCCCTTTTCGCACTTCTATAATGTGTTAAATTATTTTCTATAATTTTTTTCCTGTGCTGTTTATAATCGTTTCTTATTGCCTTGCTAGTTTGCTTAAATAGGATTGACAGCTCTTTTTTCATTTCCTGTGATTTGTTTCTTGTTTTAATTAGTTCGGCGCGCTTTAGGATTAAACTTTTAGTTGTTTCACTAAAGAAATAACAAGTATGTTTGTTGGTGTTCTTTTCAGCCTCTGACTTTAGGCTATTTTTTAGGTAGAGTTCTAATCTGTTATATGTTTCTTGTATGTTATCCTCATTAATATTGCCTAGGTCCGAAATGTTACTTTTAAGATTACAAAGGAAAGTTGTTATTTCTTTTTCTGTTTTTAACGATGACACTTGGTTTGAGAAGTGTCTTCTGCACTTTTTCGAATTTTTTAGGAGTAGCGTCGCTCTTACTATACGATGGTCTGACGGAAAGTTTACATTGTTTAAAACCTCTATGTTTTTGATGTTCTTAGGGTTATTAGACATGATATAATCGATTTCGTTTTTTGTTTTTTCGTCCGGTGAAATCCAAGTCCATCTTCGATTGGTTTTCTTTTTGAAGTGGGTGTTCATGATGGAAAGTTTATATTCGAGCGCATATTGTACTAATCTTTCTCCTCTTATATTTCTTTTTCCATACCCATACTGTCCCATTATAAGGGTTTCGTTACATTTCCGTTTTCCTATCTTGGCGTTAAAATCTCCTATTACCATAATATTTTTGTAGTTTTCTATCATAGTGTAAGCTTCTTGTAGAGTTAAGTAAAAATTTTCAATGTCTTTTTCATTGGAGTCAGCTGTGGGTGCGTAGACTTGAATGATTGACAAGTTACTATCACTGAATTCTAACTGAATTATTGCGACTCGTTCTGATAGGCCACAAAAATCTACAATATTTTTTTTATATTGTTTCTTGATGAGAAATCCTACCCCGTACTGACCAGGTGTTTCGCCCACGTAACATAGTATATAGTCGCTATATTCTTCTATTTTACATCCCATTCTTCTTACTTCTGCTAGGCCAAGTATGTCTATGTCTATATTCCGGATGGCATACGTCAATTCAATGTATTTTTCAGTAGTGGAGAGTGTTCTGACGTTGTATGTAGCAATTTTTAGATTATTATCGCTATCTTTTGGCTTCGGACTACTTGGAGGGTTTTGGTCATAATCTTCCTCGGTGACCAACCGTATTGGAAGATGTTTCTTGTTAGAGATTTGTTTCTTACTGTTTTTATAATGTATACGGGAGAAGGAGGAGGGCCTTGATTGTTATTGCTTTTTCTCTCTGTTTTCTATATCCTGTTGTTGTGTAGTATTGGAGGCCTTTTTGTTAGTTAAAAAGTTTAACATGCCTGGTTTTAAGACGCCTTCTAACGCTGAGATGCTGTTGGATCGACGTACTAGAGAGTGAGGTTTTATCATTTTGTTCTTCTTGTTCATATGTGCGCTAGTATCACTCTGTACCGGGGAGCCGTATGTCGGTGAGGTATGGAGTTGTCTTTTATGATTTGGTCTTAAAATAATTAATTTATCATATTTAATTTTTACTACATTTCCCTTTTCTTTTTCCAATTTCACTTGTTCCTGAAGATCTCTTCTTTTCTCTAGCACTTGTTTTGGATAGTCTTCCTTAACATAGTACGGTATGTCTTTTAGCGCAATTTTATGTTTTAATATTTTAATTTTTGTCCCTAAAGTAGAAAACGTTATCACTATTGGACGTGGTCTTTCTGATTTTTTCCCGATTCTTCTAGCGTCTTGTATGTCACTATTGGTTAGCTTTACAGACAAGTATTGTTCCACCCAGGTAATTATTAGATTTTCCAGATTAGCGTATGATGTTTCGGTGTCATCGATACCAAAAAATACGATATTTCTTTTCCTTTCTTGTTTTTCTAGATAATATATTCTTTTTTCCTGATTTTCAACTATTTCTTTAAGTTTCTCGTGTTTTTGTTCCCACGCCATGAATTTTTCTTCGAGCAGACTGTTAATATTATGAGTGACTTGTTCTGTTACATTCTTCCCGGTATTTTTGATTTCTATTCGTTGTTCATCCAGTTCTTTTTTTATTATTTTGAGTGCGTTCATGACTTCCTCCATGTTTGTCGGCGAGTTCTTCTTTTGGTACAAGTGACGGCCTCCTTCGGTACACTTCCGTACTAGTTAGATTCGTGTAGGGTGATCGATCGCTTCTTATAGCTGGATTGCGTTAATCAGTCGAAACAGACAGCGCACTCTTGCGGCAACTTCACGTATTAGTTGGTCTTGTATAAGTGGATCGCGTTGGTTTGTTGCACTACAAGTACAACTGCTTCGCCAATAGGTGGTGCTGATACTTGGTTACTTTCAAAAATTCAAACTATCTATTTTTTCTGTTTTTGCAAGTTATATTTTACTATTATTTATTATTTTAATAACCCGTGGAGCAAATATCTTTGTACTGCAGACACTGTACACTTGTTGATGCGTAACTAATCACATAAACAGTCTGTTTAACGGAAAAAGTCACTATGTATTGTCAATACAATTGTTAATGTTTTAGCACTGTTTTGGTTAACTTGTTGTTCTGGTCTCAATTTCAGCGTGTTCTTGAAGCACTAATGCACTGATATAGCTGTAAATTTTACGTAACTTCGTGTTTTAATAATTTAAAAAGCAAAATAAATACAGAGCTGATGTGAACAGTGGTAATGTCTACCCTCCTCCGCCAATCAATATCTCAGGTCAAATACTGGCAACTATAAGTTTTATTTTATTATGGACCCATTGTCATACAAATGACAATGGCGTATAAAAATACGTTGGCTTAAAAAAATCGCTGTTTCAACCATTTCTTATTTTTAAGATTCCTTATGCAAAACGGGACTCTGGGACTACACTGTCCTTCCGTCCGTCTGTCACTAAACTATACCTTAAGAACGGCGCAGCTACACAAAAAATACTAAAATGAAATAAATATTCAACCTACAAACTTTCCAAAAATCTTAACAAACGGAACCCTTCATGCGCAACCCACTCGTATTTGGCCGGTTTTTTTTAACTAATTTTATAAAATGTTCTGTCCTTCGTTTTTCAGAAAGTGATATAAATGGCGTGCAATGAGCTTGCAGTAAAAGTGTTATAATGAAGTGGTAAAATAAAAGAGTTTATAAAAGAGCCTATTCTTAAAAGAACTTTGGGTGAAACCATTTATTAGAAATATTTTAGTTATAATTGTCACATGAAGAATTCTGACCGCGCAAGCAAACACCCAAATCTTCACATTTACTACATATTCCTCAGTAACCATGTTTTACATAGAACATGACACACATTTTGATTCACACAACGACACATTGGTGGTTAACACGTTTACACAGAAACAGCGAGAGAAAGAGATTGTGTGTGAGAGAGAGAGAGTAACTGTTCCCACACCACAATAACAACACATTTGAGAAGGTTATTATTCGAGGGATTTATATATTCCCCAAGGAAGTGATCTCCGAGTGACAAGTGAGAAAGCAATTTCTGTTCGGGTCATTCCTTGCGACTGATGGAATCAGGGCAGTGATACACTTACGACTGAAATATTAAATAATAATAATTTTCTAACAACTAAAACATCACGCCTAGTCTATTGCGCATCTGGGAAGAACTTATTTTAGACTTCAATCGTTATCTTGATTATCATAACTCATCATATACATCCAACGTGTGCTCTACATATTAATAAATAATCATGTTCTTACGTTGTTATATAACGTTCTATTTAATCCCAATTCTCCTAAGTATCTCAAGGACCGTTTCCAGTTCTTACATGACACACATTCGAAATATCTGAGGTCATCGGAAAACTTGAGATTAGCTGGCCCAAAGCATTCGACCCATTTTCATGGTCTATCTTTTACTGTTCAAGCTGTGTTACTGTGGAATATGCTACCCGAGCCTATTAGAAAAGCCCAGTCTATTACCAACTTTAAATCTCAACTTACGCATCATTATTTAACTTTACAATAGTCTATTATTGGTAGTTATTTATTTATGTATTATATGTATGTATTATATCCATATATGTATTTAAGTAGTATGTAAGCTTTTTTATGTATGTAGGTATTTATATATTTGTACTACATATCGACGTACAAACTCACACACATGCACACTCATGCACGCACATACACACTCACACACACATACACACAAGAACGCTCAAATTTGGTTCTAAAATACTCCCACTGTACTCATTAGTCAATATTTAAAATGGCTGTGTTAAATGTAATAACATATTTAATAACGTATCACTGAAAGGATGCTGGTACTTATGGCACAGGTTTTCCTATTTTAAGTACGAGCTGTACATTGTTATTTTGGTCACTCTGATCCTAAATTTTGTGCAACATAAGCTACTGTCTTTGTATATTTTTGTGGTATAAATAAATATTATTATTATTATTAAATTACCACTTACTGTTGATATAAAAAAAACCAAAATTTATTAAATATAACACAATATTATCAGAACAACAAATGTTGTTCTGATAATATTGTGTTTATATTATTATAAAATATTCAACATTATCCGTCTTTCAAGCATCTATGTCCTTCCAAAGGTTGCCTGGAAGAGATTGCTTTCAGCGATAAGGCCGCCTTTTGTAGATAGCTATAAGACTTATCTATATTCTATTTTAAATATGATTTATTGTTAATTGTGCAACTAAAGAGTTATCTATCTATCTGAAAATTACCAACTTTGCAAGTTTTATCCGCATCCTCTCAATCTAAGTGGCTACAACTGAATTCCTTCCTTCAAAAATAATAATGATTATTCAATAGTATTTTTTGAAAATCTCGAGTCATAGTTAACTAGCTAGAAGAGAATTCTGTTGTAAAATTAAATTGAGTACATAAAGTTAAAATAACTACTATAACTAATAACAGATCACCACCAATCTCCCGCTTGTTTGATTTTTATAACTCTTGTTATGCACGCTCGTCGGATTTTTAAGAGGAAAGGGACAAGTGAGTAAGCAGCCGGCTTTTAAAATGTGAAAAATGGTGGGATACACGGGTTCGTTCACCAGAAACTTCTACGATGAGACACTATACGTTGATTTTCTGAAAGGCACGACCTGTATGTCCTCAACCTAAACCTCGATATGTATCTCACTCGATATCCCCACATTACAACAGGTCGATATACCAACACCACATCTCCACCATCAACAATTGCGAATACTTTTTATGATGACAAGATATAGACGTATATTTTTTTATCTCTTCTTTATAACGCATATCAACGGGGACATATATTAAGCTATTTCCGATATTTTAAACGCCTTTTGTAACTCTTTATGGCTTTAAAATATATTATGTTGAATATTATATACATTACAATATTATAAACAATACATACCTTATGAAAATAATGTGAAAGTTAAAATCTGTCAATTTAATAAATGCCATGTGTCCACGAACATATTATAACTGGTGCGTGGTTGTTATAAGCTAAAAATGCTAATACAAAAACCTCCATATTGTCAGATGTATTTAGGGGCGGAGGGGCGGTGATTTGTTTACGCACATTTTAATATAATGCCGGATCATGTTGACGTCACAAAGCTACAATGTTATGTTATGTTGAATATCTAACTGACTGACGAAATAATCCACACTGTTTGACGATTACAATAAATATATATAATAGTCTCGGTGGTCGAGCACACGGTTTCTGAATCCAGAGGTCTCGAATCCTGGCACCGACCAATTACTTTTCAAAATTAATTAATCTCAAAAAGTTTTGTGTGATAAATATCTATGACTAAGAACTTTGTGCCCGGTATGGCAACAGGTTCGCCACCTATTCCATTTGGGACGTGACATAAACGGTGAGTCGAGGCTTACCAGCCACTGCCTTAACCATTGGGTAGAAAAAGGCGTGATGTTATGTTATATTATTTAGGTGTAATAGTGGAAATAAAATAATATTCAAAGTGTAGCCAAATACTTAGTGTTATTAGTGTACTTATCTTAGTGTTACAGTAAACCAAACCCATAACATTACTTTTTGATAGTTTACGCACGTTGCAAAGGCCTTAGAGAAAATGAATCTTCGATCCATCGGGACTAATTCAATATTATTAAACATACAATATATTAAGTTAGCATTATGTGTACTCTTATGGTATTGGGTAGAATAGAATGATAGAATGCAGCAATATGATGCAAGGGAATAGATAGATATAGAGACTAAGGAATATTAGACGACATTTCAGGGAATCATGGCGCATTGGTAAAACTACCGGCTGCAGCAATGAGGTCGGGGGTTCGATTCCCACCCTTGGACAAATATTTGTGACAAACATGAATATTTGTGTGGCGTCTGGGTATTTTTCTATGTATTATTATTATTTTTTAATCTGTAATCGGCCATCAGCCATAATCAGATGCTTTCCATATGTATCTGGGTTGGGTGTGGTTCCATTAAAACAAACTGTACTTGCTTATAGAAACCTATTCTTCAGTTCTTAAGATCCAAATCCAGTATTTGTCATCTTTTTAGTCGTGATATGTCATTTAGTGGGGTCAATAGGTTCTTAGCCAAATCATTAATTTTTATCTAATCTTCTGCATTTTTTACAAAGTACTTTTACAGTTGGTACCTCCAAGTACTCATGAATTTTTGTGTTTCTCACAAACTGGTTTGTGTGGTTTGTGCACATGATATAGTTCTTAGAACCATGTTTTGGAATCTTTGCAGGATTTCTATATTGAAGTTGCTTGCAGAGCCCCAAAGTTCGAGTCCATATTTTTTTTTTATGGGTTAGGAGGGCAAACGAGCAGGCGTGTCACCTGATGTAAGCAACCAACGCCGCCCATGGACACCAGCAACACATATAGTGTTACTGTTGCGTTGCCGACCTTTAAGGGATAGGGGAAGGAAAGGACGGGGAAGGGGGATGGGCCTCCGGGTACCTCTCTCACCGAACGAAACGCGGCATGAGCCACTTTACGTCGGTTTTCTAAGAGGTCGTGGTATTTCACCGGTCGAGCCGGCCCATTCATGCAGCGAACTGCTTGGCTCTACCACTGTTGGTTTTATAATAGCGTTATAGACAAGCAGTTTGTTGCTAAGGGACAACCTAGATTGTCGCCCCAGCAGCCAGGACAGCTCTCTGAATTGTAGCGTGGCTTCGGTTCTCTTGGCTTTGATGTGGGTAGCCCAGGTTAATTCTTCTATCCAAATAGAGGCCAAGGTACTTGACACAGCTTTTAGTTGGCAATGGTCTACCTTCCATAAACACTGGTGGGCAGTTGTTTTTTCGGAGTGTGAAAGTAATGTGTGTTGACTTTGTTATGCTGGGTTTAATTTTCCACTTTTTTAGACACATATTCACTTTATTAAGCTGGACCTGCAGTTTTATGGAAGCATTGTCAGGATTAATATAACTTGTAAGGCATGCAGTGTCATCAGCAAATGTAGCCGATACCACATTTTCAGTTTCAGGTAGATCTGCAGTGTACATGGAATAAAGAACAGGGCCAAGCACCGATCCTTGCGGAACTGAGGCTGTGATGTAATAGCGCTTAGAGGGTTCTTCCTCATACTTTACTTGGAATCTTCCTTGATGCAGATACAATTTAAGGATCATCATCATTAGCCTGTTGCAGTCCACTGCTGGACATAGGCCTCTCCCAATGTGCGCCACCACATCCGATTCTCTGCCTTCCTCATCCAATCTTTTCCAGAAGCCCTTCTGAGATCGTCTGACTATCGGGCTGGTGGGCGTCCTACACTACGCTTACCAAGTCGCGGTCTCCACACTATGACCTTCTTGCTCCATCTACCATCGGTCCTTCGACAGATGTCGACAGTGTCCACGTTTCGGCACCGTAGGTCATTACTGGTAGGACGCACTGATCAAAGACTTTGGTCTTCAGGCATTGCGGAATAGGCGCGCCGAAAACTCGATGCAGTTTGCCGAATGCAGCCCAACCCAGCTGAATCCTCCTGTCGGCTTCCTTCTCGAAGTTTCGTCTACCTAACTGGATAGTTTGGCCTAGGTAGATGTCTTACAATGTCTTTACGACTTCGAGAATTGACCCACCGACATTTATCGGTCCGGTCACGACATGTTCATTGAACATGACCTTGGTCTTGTCCAAGTTCATGCCCAGACCGACACGTCGAGAGGATTCGTCTAGGCTGCGCAGCATTCCGCTTAACTGTTCCAGCGACTCTGCCATTACAACGATGTCGTCGGCGAACCGAAGATGCGAGATGTACTCACCATTCACGTTGATACCCTGTCTAGTCCAGTCCAAGGTCGTTGGTGAAGAAATATGACATCTCCCTGTCTTACACCTCGATTCAGCTCGATAGAGTTCGTCACTTGATCCTGGATCTGGACAGCCATCGTGGCGGTGTCTTACAAGCATCTCAACACCTCGATATATCGCCAGTCAATCCGACATTACTGCAATGCATCCAGAACTGCCCAAGTTTCGATGGAGTCGAAGGCTTTTTCGTAAACCACGAATGCTATATACAGCGGCTGATTGTACTCTTCGGTCTTCTGTACAATCTGCCGAACAGTATGGATGTGGTCCACGGTACTAAAGCCTTTTCGAAACCCGGCCTGCTCCGGAGGCTGGAATTCGTCGAGTTTTGCAGCGAGACGATTCGTGACGACCCTCGAGAACAACTTGTAGATATGGCTCTGGAGTGAGATGGGTCTATAATTTTTCAGTAAGGTCTTATCACCTTTTTTGAAGAACAGCACCACCGCACTCCTGCTCCCAACCTGTGGTGTTATACCCTGTTGTATAACGGAATCAAAAAGACTTGCTAATTCCTTTAGGATAGGACTCCCGCCGGTCTTTAGAAGTTCTGTTGTAATTCCTCCATTACCGGGTGCCTTGTTGTTCTGGAGTTGCCCGAGAGCCACACTAATCTCGCTTTCTGCAAAGTCGGGGATGTCCTCACTATAGTGACGCGTTAGCGGGACTCTGTGGTCATCATCGCTGTGTCCCGCCGGCTTGGTCATCCGTGTGGAATAAAGGAGCCCATAAAAAGATTCGATCTCTGCTAGAATCTTGGGCTTAGAGGTGACGACACGTCCATCCGCAGTTTTCAGCTTCGTCAGATGGGACCTTACAAGCTGCTGAGCGAACACTTTCTACCCTTTGTTGCGGTCGATCGCGTCTTCGATCGCTCGAGTATTCGACCGACGAAGGTCGCGCCGCATCAGCTTTCTAATTCGCTGGTTTAGGCTTTTCCATTTTGACGAAGACAGCTGATCGGATGGAGTCTCTCGCCTTTGCCTCATCAGCTCGAGCGTCTCAGCAGAGAGTTTGGACTCACAACCTTTGAGACACTTTCCTCAGCGTGTTGACCAAAGTGGCGGCCTTTAGTCCACGTTGCCTGTAGTTTCCGGCAGGTCGAACCGATTTTGAAGTTCTATTTGGAACTTTTCGGTTTCGGCTATTTGGAATGACGTAGGTCGGAGAATAGACCTCATCTTCCGGGTCCTTTCAGCTTTCAGGTTAATATTTAGAGAGCCACGAAGAAGTCGGTGATCACTTCCAGTATTGAACCTGTTGATCACAGAGACATCTCTACGTATATGCTTACTATCCGTAATGATAAAATCTATCTCGTTCCTTGTCACAGAATCCGGGCTTCGCCAAGTCCACCTCTACTTTAAGGGTCATAAAAAAAGAATTTGGCAGGATGGTTTTCAGCTTGTACAACAATCCCTTGTGCCAGACCATGTCAAATTCCTGTTCAATGTCTATGAATACTGCTGAGAAATACTCCTTTCTCTCTAGTGATTGTCTGATTTTATGGGTAGTATATCGGGTAGTAACCCGATGCACCTTTCGACAGTTGAGTGTTTTTCTCGAAACCCAAATTGATGATCAGCTACAATTTTGGTTTCAGTCTTAGCAATAGTATTTTTTTCAAAAATCTTAGTTAAGACAGGAAGAAGTTCTTACAGGCTTATAGGCCTGTAAGAACTAGTTCTGTTGGTGGTTTTCCCGGTTTTGCAATAATTATAATCTGTGATATTTTCCACAGCTTCGGATAGTACTGTATTCTGAAGATAGCATTATTAGAAATATAATTACTTTTTTAGGTGTTTGTTTTAGGACTTCACCAGTGATTAAATCAAAACCAGGAGACTTCCTGTTTTCCAAGTATCTGATTGTCCGAGCTAGTTCCCTTGGAGTGAGAGGCTTAAGGCGTAGTGACAGTTGTCACTAGTGATTATTTGGTCAACTTCTTGATCAAACTCGGTTTTGGGGTAAGAGTTTGGAGTGAAAACTTTGCTTAGATGTTTAGCAAAGAGCTCAGATTTTTCACTTCCACTTTTAGCCCAAGAATTAGGCCCATTGCTAGATCTAATAGGAGGCTATGTCTTTGTGGTCTTTTAAAGTTTTTGGTTACTTTCCACAGAGAATAATTATCCTTCTTATGAGCTGACAGTGTAGAGAGCTTTTCTTGGAATGTGGTGTTCCGATTCTCTTTAATTAGTTCTTTTAGTTCTCTAGAAGTTCTATTAAAGTCAATCCCATCTGAGTCCAACCTGCCTGTCTGCCACCGTCTTCGCAGTCTGCGTTTTTCTTGTAGCTTATTACGAATTTCTAGTGGTATATTATTATTCTTAGTAGCAGACCCGAGTGTAGGGATAGCACGCCACGCAGCAACCTGTATCAAATTCGTGATGTAAAATGTTACCTCATCTATGTCGTCTTCAGTTTTCAATTTAAAATTTAATTCAATTTCATCATTTAAAAAATCTGTAAACGCATAATATAAAGTGCTGGTTTTTGAGTTCTTTGTATTATAGAAGTGCTAAATGTCACTATAACAGGGGTGTGATCAGACACACTATCAAGTGAGGATTCCACATCAAAATACAAATCAGACAGCCCCTTCACCAAGAAGAAATCTACGAGATTAGGTATCCTGTAGGTGTCAGTCGGCCAGTGCGTTAGTTTATTGGTACTGAGAGGGGTGAGGATATGTTTGTCAACACATCTTTTTAGCTCGCGTTATTTAGTAGTGATGAGTCGTGAGCCCCAGTGAATGTGTTTAGTTCCAATTGCCACCACTGATATATCTCTTGCCTAAGGTTTGGAAGTAGCAGTCGAACATGTCCTGATTGATTTTGTGCTTCGGCGGGCAGTAAATGGGCCTTACATTAATAGGGCCCATTCTTTCATGTATTGTAACGGTAGTAGTTTACAGCCAGTCTTTTTGAAATTCACTATGAAGGTGGTGTTTAATATTTCTCTTTACAATTACTGTAGACCCCCCATGTGATGTTGTATCCGGGTGATTAGTGTAATATATATCATAATTGTCCAATTTAACAATCTTGAGATCATTAAGGTGAGGTTCCGATATAAGAGCAACATCAATGTTGCCATCCAGCAGTAGAATTTCGAATTTCAGGTTCATGATTGTTTGGTGCTAGACCATTAATATTCCAGGCACCGATACGCAACAACATCATTGGGAACCTCTACTGATGAGTGTCATGATGAGATTCATCATAGTGCTAATGTAGTGTAACGGATGACGTTACTGGTGGCGATGGGTGTTATTTCGTAAGGCGGTGATTCTCCATGGTGGTGACTCTTCAAGATGGTAAATGAGTGGCCGATAAATGAAAGACGTAATTTCGATCTTGTCATTTATTTGTGTCAGCGACAACTGTGTGTCGCTGCACACCGACCACTACTGCATACTGTGCGTACAGTGGTTATATACTATTGATGGCACGTACATAAACGTGCCATGAGGTGTAGTATCCCTTACACCATTCCCCCCTTATTTTTCTTGTGCACTATGGTGCACAAGAAAAATGAGGGTGAATGGAAAAGGAGAATCAGGGTGATATCTTACGGAGTGTTGTGAGAGGCTCAGGGTGGTTTTAGAAGCGGACGAGGGTGCATGGATCAGATTTTTTCACTCCGCAACATCGTAGCGAAATAACTGGCTGCTAACAGGAAGGTTTTTTGTGGTTTTGTGGATCTGGAAAAAGCGTTTGACAGAGTGTTACAAAAGGATCTGTGGGACATACTCCCAGGCTACGGGGTGAGCGGCGCACTGCTGCGTTCTGTGCAGTCTACTTAAGAGGGCTGCACAGCGTGTGTGCGTGTTGACGGCGTCTTGTCCCCCTGGTTTGTCGTCAATATCGGCGTCAGACCCCTGTGCCCCTGTGCCCTTTTGCGTGCTATCCGCTCGACTGTTCATCCTATACCTGGACAGTTGTCTCCAGAGAGTGAGGTCGATGAATGTAGGGATGCGAATGGGTGACCTAGTTGTCAGCTGCCTGTTTTACGCAGATGACGCCATGCTTCTGGCCGTATCGCCGTCGGACCTACAAACACTAGTCACTACTATGAAAGATGATTGCATGATTAAAGGCTTGCAGATGAATGCAACGAAAACGAAAGTTATGGTGTTTGAAAGAACGGATGCAAGGATAATAGTTGATGATGTAGTGCCGGAACAGGTGCATGAAATTATATATCTTGGATGCGCTTTTAGCAGAGATGGAAGGTACACCGCGGGTGTAGAAAGACGAGTAGCGATAGGAAATAGCGTAAATGGAGCGTTGGGCAGATTCCTGGTCGCAAAAAACATTGGTAGAAAAGCCCAGCAACAGTTATGGTCAGCACATACATACATACGGTCATTCATACGGTCATAAACGAAAGTTATGGTGTTTGAAAGGGAGGAATCAAGAATGGATGCAAGGATAATGGTTGATGATGTATTGCTGGAACAGGTGAATGAAATTGTATATCTTGGATGCGCTTTTAGCAGGGATGGAAGGTACACCGCGGATGTAGAAAGACGAGTAGCGATAGGAAATAGCGTAAATGGAGCATTGGGCAGATTCCTGGGCGCAAAAAACATTAGCAGAAAAGCACAGCTAGCAATCCACAATGCAGTCCTGATCCCAACGCTAACTTATGAAAGCGAGAGCTGGGTATGGCAAAGTGTGCATGAAAGTAGCATAAATGCGGTAGAAATGAGGTCACTGCGCAAAATCTGCGGAGTGACTCTCGCTGACCGCATAGAAAACAAGGTTGTAAGGAAGAAAGTTGGTTTGAAAGAGAGTGTCGGTGTAAAAGTAAGAAAGGGCATGCTCCGATGGTTTGGACATGTAGAAAGAATGGATAATGCAAGACTGATTAAGCAGATATACAATGCAAAAGCGGATGGATATAGGAGTTGAGGACGGCCAAGACACACATTCCATGACCAATTAGAACGTGTTCCGGAGGAAGGTAATGTTAGGAGCCAAACCGACGCGCGTGCATGAAGAGAGTTATAAAAGTCAACGAAGCGAGTGAGGCGTGTAAGAATCGTGCCTTATGGCTCTGTTCTTTCTGCTTACCCGCAAGGGATTTGGCGTGAAGCTATGTGTGTATGTATGTGAGTGAGACACGTCTGAATCTCGAATTTCCATAGAAGTTGGTCAGTGAGTACCGAAGACAGACAGACAGCAAAATGCGTGGCCACCACGTTCTGACATAATGTGTGACCAGCTGCTGGTAATGGGAATTAATCGTGGTGTAAGTGAACCATTACACAATATATGATCGTCAACATTTGTGGGGACATCTTACTACAATTGCCAAATACGTGTACTTAGTATAATATATGATATTGTATGTACAAAATGGAGTAAGGTGTGATTAGAGGAGTGATGGGTGAGAAAAATTGCATATGTCGCCATCTATCGGTATTTGATGTCGACTATATATAACATTAACCATTTATAATTTTATCATAGAATAGAATAGAAAAGAGAATAGATATTTGAAATGAGCTAAATTAATATTTATGCGATTAGAATATCATTACAGAGTATAAAAGAAAGTCACTTTCCGCTGTCTGTTCCCTTAAATGTGCATATCTTTAAAACTACGCAAAGGATTTAGATGCGGTTTTTTTAGTAGTTAGAGGGTGTTAACGGGGTGGTTTTGATCTATAATTCATGTACAGTGTAGTAAAAAAAGTGATAATTTTCAAGAATTAAAACTTTAATCGCAAACGCTGCCTGAACCCTAAGTGATAAATCAAAACAATGTTCTACATTATTATACACCTTTAAAAGGTCTACAAAAAGAAGTCTGAGGTCTGCAAGAGCATATGTCTATCTCTTAGAGATAACCCACAATGACCATTTTTATTTTTTTACTTTTTACTAGAAATAATGGCCTACTTACGAAGCGATTTTAAACATTACAGCATTAATTTTCATCCAATTAAGTATCCTAAATAGATTGTGCATGTAATATAGATGATCCTGGCCCTTTACAGAATGCAACTTAAACAAATATTTTCAAAGATATTGCAGTATTAGCATAGCGGGACAGCAGTTATTACTTTTGATTCAGAACAAAGTTCGCCGGGTCAACTAGTTCTTAATAATTTATGGTAACTGTTTTGGTGCTGTTTCCTGTTATTTTTTAAATGATAAAATCAATACTGATGCTGCATGAATATAATAAATATTAACATAAATAAAATCGTTGTACTAAATAATATCTACTCGTTCTATGTTTAATAAACATCAATTTGATGGCATCGTTGTATTTATTACCTTCAATTAACGGTTAAGTTGAATAATGTGCAACGTGTGACAATAGACGAAGCGCCTATTTAATAGAGGCATATACTTGATGCTATTTGAGTATTCGTGAATATTACACGTTGAATGAAATAATTCAATAAACTTGTTAAATTCAATGAGTACCTGAACGTAATTGCCAATAAAGTAATACACAGTACGTAGTAAGGTTTATTTGTTGGCAACTCAAGCGTTCGTAGAGTTTGTGCAATGAATCCGGACTGCGGTCTGAAATAACAAGTGACGCCTGTACCTATTGACAGGACCTAAATAAACATGGAACTTCGTGTGATACGCACAAGTTTCCAGTTTGTGTCCAAGCCATTTGCTAAACAAGGGACACATTATCCCTTAACAGCCGCGCCAGAGGGCAATATTTGGAAAGAGGTTGTTTGTATTCCAAACTAGTACCAAGTGTTCATTATAAGTAGACTGATATAAGTAATTTTAGGCGTGAGAGTTATTATGTTGTTACATAAGTAATTCCACTTATGTACACTCTACATTGAGCATACATCCGTATTTAAAATAATCCATTTTGTTAAAAAACTGCTTTCCACAAAATTATTTATAGAGTAGGGCATACTAGGTAGTAGAGTAAGTAAATTCTATCATCATTTCATACTAATATTAAAAATGCGAAAGTATATTTGTTTGTTACCTATTCACCCAAAAAGTACTCAACCGATCGTCATGAAACTTTGTACAAAAGACACAAAGTTTCTTGCCAAAACTCTTCCCTGGAAGGCAGAGAGAACAGAGCGCCAAAAAGTACGATTGTTACACGCCTCACGCGCGACGATTTTTGTGTCTCCTAACATCACCTTCGTCCAGAAGACGTTCTATTTGATCATAGAATGTATATCTTGGCCGTCCTCGACTACTATATCCATGCGCTTTTGCATTGTATATCTGCTTCAATCTTTCATCATCCATTCTTTCTACATGTCCTTGATGTACAGTTAAAAGCCATTTGACGATACTCGACTCATTTGAACTTTAACCATATTATTTGTATCTGTCTGCTTCAGTTAGTCAGTTCAAGTCTGTTAGCAGTCTGCCTTTTTAGCAAGTACCTATTAATAATGTTTTGGCAACAACACGTTCATAACTCACGTGTGCGTAATACGAAACATATCGCGCGCGACGCACACATCCCTACAATAGATATAAATCGTGAAGTTCGTATGGAGCGGGGACGTCCTCAGGGACAGAGGATAAACAGACATATGTAGTGACCAGCATTTTTATCGGTGCACTTGTTAGATGTTATTCTATTTCGAAATGAGATGAACAAAAAGATGGTATTTGTTCAAAAGCTTTTTCATTGATACTGAGAGCACCCACTTTTTGGAAATAAAAATCAAAAAGTTGATGTTAAAAATATGATTTTTACTATTGGTAACCCACATCAGACCATGAAACAAAAAATAAATATTTATATAAAAGATATATTTACTACAGAAAAGTTTGGTTTGTACAGATCCTTTGTTGTATGATTTAGGCCCGTAAGATCAATCATAGTTAAAACTGTCGATTTTCTAAACTATAGTCAATTTTAATCTAGAGTTTAAACCTGCCTCGTAAGATCAACAGCGAAATGGACATAGATTACGTAAACTAAGTTTAGTTTTCGACAGATGGCAACATTTGGTTATTTATTGTCCATATTTCGCTCATCATTCACTCTTTTGTACATTGTCTGTGGCATATGTCGTGAAAAAAAAACTTTTTCTCTTTCTTTTATGAAGTTTTATAGTGTGACCATAGATTTAAGAAAAATAGATCGGCTATAGTCACCCAAACAACGTGACCAAAAATGGGTTGTTAATGTGTGAGTGACTTACGGGGCTCGTGGCGCATTGGTAAAACAACCGGCTGCAGCACTGAGGTCGGGGGTTCGATTTTCGCCCGAGTACAAATATTTATGACAAACATTAATATTTGTGCGGCGTCTGGGTGTTTTTCTATGTATTATAAGTATGTATTTACAAAAGAAAAGTATATATGTATTAGTATCCGTTCTCTAGTAACCATAGCACAAGCATTTAGTTGCTTAGTTTGGAACTGTTGGAACTGTTGGAGTTTATTATCAATGTGTTCGTAAAAAGCGCTTCAAAACGTTAACTTTTACAAAGTTAATGTTCATGTGTGGAAATGTAAATAAAATATACGCGGTTCCCAAAATCTAATATAAGCGGTTGCGCTGTCAGTGATTCGATGCTATTAGTAAATTTTTCCTGACATGTGCCATCTATTGTAGTCTATGCTAAATCTATGTATGAACCCACAATCGTTGTGTCAGATGTCAGCTGATAAACGACCGCCATTTTTAAACTAGGCAGGACCACGGTTTAAACGGCAAAATCTCCTGGTGTAAGCTAAACTATAGTTTAAACTGTTATTGGAGGTTTATCTAGCATTGATCTTACAAAATAAACGACAGATGAGGTTTAAACTAGGTAAAATAGTTTAAACTGTGATTGATCTTACGTGCCTTAATAGGTAACAGTTGTTATTTTAATAATGAGTTTTTGTTCAAAATATGTTACCCAATTTAATATTATCTAACAAATGTATAAAGTATGTATCACGTTATTTGTCCCCGGTAGATGGACTACTTCACTCTGTTTTTAATCAAGTTTGCTAACCGTGTGTAGTTAGATCCAACTAAAAACTCATATAAGTTAGTTATTTTTTGGAAACTTTTTTTGTTTGTTTTTTAAGTATGAAACTTGATCAAAATATTCATCTTAGCATTATGACATCACTAACAAACTCTACATCGACATGGCTGAACACATTTTGAAGAAATTTTGTGTTCATATTAGGTAGGTCTGACAATCGGTCAAAATTTATTTTGCATTCGCATGTTGTACATCGCTTATTTATTTATTTCTATAAAAGAGATTTGTTGGGTTAGCTAGCTAGTATTAGATACAGACACACTACCCATGATTGCTGACTGGAAACTGATCACGTGACCACCACCACGGATATCACATGTACGTTGTTTATTCTTACAAAAGCTATTGCTTCTCTTCTTTTAACAGTGGTAGAGCCACCCACTTCACTGCATGAATGGGCCGGCTCGACCGGTAAAATACCTCTCAGAATATCTACCTAAAGTGGCTCTTGCCGCGTTTCGTTCGGTGAGAGAGGTACCCGGAGGCCCACCCTGTTTACCCATCCCTATCCTACTCCATTAAAGGTCGGCAACGAAACTGTAACACTGTTTGTGTTCAGGTATCCATGGGCGGCGATTGAATCTTATCATCAGGCGACACGCCTGCTCGTTTGCCTCCCAAAACCCTAAAAAAATAATAGATTTTACTTATGCTTTATAGAAGATTCACTATGTCCATATGTTGTGCAGGTAGAATTCTGGTAGACACATGGAACCACGAACTTAAGCAAATGACCTAGTATTTGCTCTTCACTTCACAGCTTCACATAACCACTGATTTAAGGAAAATGTTAAGACACTCGATGCCATTATAATTACTGCGTGCTCATATCACAGACTTATTTTTCTTTAGGTAATATGTTCTTTTAATGTTTATTAAAGGTACAACGAACAAATTGTCAGGATTTTCCTCAAGGCAAATAGGGAGTTCTTTGATGATGAATAAATATATAAGCACAAGAGGTCGTCTCAAACATTCTAATTTCAATGCTGTTTTTAATGATTCTCTTTATAAACAGAACACCTATTTTATAAACATTTTTTTTGTTTTTTAATTTAAAAATTATAATATTAGTTCATAATATGACACATAATAGGTTTATTATTATTATTCTAAAGCATTATACATAAATATTTCACGCTAAGTCCCTTGTAGAGTAGGTAGAGAGAACAAAGCACCACAATGTACGATTTTTACATATTACAATAACTTGGCTTTTCTGTCCTAAGATTTTGCCCCCAGATATCAATGCTCCATTTACTTTGTGTCCTAATACAATGTTATACATTCGCGGTGTACATGTTACATGCGTTGAATATTTTCTTTTTAATTTCTACGACCTATTCCAGCATTACATTATCAACCATCCTTCCATTCGTTCTGGGTTTTTCCCTTTCAAACACATAATTTTCGGTTTCATCGCATTCAATAGATTTAGATTCATTTTATTCATGTAAAATTGATGAAACAGAAAACTATATGACATTAGTCATGTCAGTAAAAAGAAAGAATGAATCAAGATTAAGCAGATATACAATGCATTTTTTATGGGATAGGAGGGCAAACGAGCAGGCATGTCACCTGATGGTAAGCAACCAACGCCGCCCATGGACACCAGCAACACATATAGTGTTACTGTGCGTTGCCGACCTTTAAGGGATAGGGGATAGAAAAGGATAGGGAACGGGGGTGGGCCTCCGGGTACCTCTCTCACCGAACGAAACGCGGTATGAGCCACTTTACGTCGGTCTTCTGAGAGGTCGTGGTATTTCACCGGTCGAGCCAGCCTATTCATGCAGCGAACTGCTTGGCTCTACCACTGTGAAATGTGGTACGTATTGAATCTATTACTATTACATTACACAAACAAACAGAGTTCTTATAAAAATGATCAAAATGAATTATGGAGATGTCCAGATGAATTTCTGTAGCACTGATGATGGACCGAACCCACAATTGAAATGCGGTCTGTTTTACGGGTTTTGTATTACCGATTGGATTCATTTAACATGGAAACTGGATATTTGTGTTTTAATTAGACCAGAAGATGACAACCTTACACAGCACAACACCGAAAAACCATTCAAAATATGGGTCAACCTAAATGATCTAAGTAGGGGCAGGCAGCAGCGTCCATATCTTTAAAAGGTTCACCCCCTGCGATCTCCAACACGTCTGCCCAGCGTGGGTGTCCCCGAACTCGAGGTAGAGCTGGGTTGCTTTAACTGGCATATTCTAGGGCTATCTGAAGTCCGGTGAGAGGGGGAGGACACCTTACAGTCGGGCAACTTACTCTACTTTCGGGAAGGTGACCAGCTCTCACAGGGGGGTGTCGGTTTCCTTGTTCACAAGGACCTCGTTAGCAGCGTTGAGGAGATCAGTAGTGTGTCGACCAGGGTAGCATACCTTGTACTGAAACTCACCAACAGGTACAGCCTGAAGGTAATACAGGTATATGCGCTGACCTCGACAGCCGACGCGATGTACAAGGATATTGTAAAAGCAATACATGGTACCGCCAAGGCTCACTACAACGTTGTTATGGGGGACTTCAACGCCAAAGTGGGAGTACAAGAATGCAGCGAAAGGAAAATCGGTCCATATGGCTTGGGGTGCTGAAATCACAGGGGCAGATGCTGGCCAACTTCCTCAAGTCTGAAGGGCTTTTCTTGATGAATTAATTCTTCAAGAAGAGTTTCCACAGGAGATGGACTTGGCGAAGCCTCAATTCTGTGACAAGGAATGAGATAGATTATATCATTACCGATAGTAAGCATATATTTAGAAATGTCTCTGTGATCAACAGGTTTAATACTGGAAGTGATCACCGACTTCTTCGAGGCTCTCTAAATATTAACTTGAAAGCTGAAAGGACCCAGAAGATAAGGTCTATTCTCCGACCTACGCCACTTCAAATAGCCGAAACCGAAAAGTTCCAAATGGAACTTAAAAATCGATTCGACCTGCTGGAAACCACAGGCAACGAGGACGAAAAAATCGACACGCTGAGGAAAGTGTCTCAAAGGTTGTTCCCGAGATCGCAGAAAAAGCAGTCCAAGTTCTCTGCTGAGACACTCGAGCTGATGAAGCAAAGGGCGAGAAACTCCATCCTATGAGCTGTCTTCGTCAGAATGGAAAAGCTTAAACCAGCGAATTAGAATGCTGGTGCGGCGCGACCTTCGTCGATCGAATACTCGAGCAATCGACCGCAACAAAGGGACGAAAGTGTTTGCTCAGCAGCTTGGAAGGTCCCATCGGACGAAACTGAAAACTGCTGATGGTTGTGTCGTGACCTCTAAGCCTGAGATTCTCGCAGAGATCGAATCTTTTTATGGGCTCCTTTATTCCACATGGATGACCAAGCCGACGGGACACAGCGATGATGACCACAGAGCCCCGCTAACGCGTCACTACAGTGAGGACAACCCCGATGTCGCAGAAAGCTAGATTAGTGCGGCTCTCGGGCAATTTAAGAACAACAAGGCACCCGGTGATGATGGAATTACTACAGAACTTCTAAAACCCCAAAACGCCCACCAGCCCGATGGTCAGACGACCTCAGAAAGTCTGCTGGAAAAGACTGGGGCGCACATTGGAAGAAGCCTATGTCCAGCAGTGGACTGCCACAGGCTGATGATGATGATGATGATTATGAATTAGACCAGAAACACTTTATTATATAAACGCATACACAGTGCAACTCAATATACACAATATAAACACTCGTTTGCGTGTTAATATCTATATATTATATAAATATAATTGAAGTGTCTGTTTGTAATATTTAAATAACAGTGTTCTATTATATTCATATGAATAGACCTATATACGCGGTATAAACACCATTTTTTTTTTCTGTGAGTCTGTTTGTTTCGTAGTCTGGAGCGATTTTGAAAGAACTTTTATTTAGTAAGGAATTTCCCTTTGTACCGATGACCATCATTATCATTACATAGTATAAAACAAAATCACTTTCCGCTGTCTGTCCTCTTATATGCTTATATTTTCAAAACTACGCTACGGATTTTGATGCGGTTTTTTGTAGTAGTTAGAGGGTCTCAACGGGGTGGTTTTGATTTCAACTTTGATTCAACATCATATATCCATTATGGATATATGATGTTGTAAAGTAAAATGATAATTTTCGAGATTTAGCACTTTAATTGAAAACGCTGGCTGAATCCTAAGTGATAGATCAAAACAATGTTATACATTATGAAACGCCTTCAGAAGGACTACAAAAAAGTCCGCGAGGGCATATGTCTATCTCTTAGGGATAGCCCACAATGACCATTTTTATTTTTTTACTTTTTGCGAGAGATGAAATGTTTAAAATCGCTTCGTAAATAAGCCATTATTATTTACGAAGCGATTTTAAACATTTCATCCAAGTGTGTTAAATAGATTGTGCATATAATATAGATGATCCTGGCCCTTTACGGCATACAATTTAAACGAATATTTTCGAAGATATTGCAGTATTAACATAGCGGGACAGCGGTTAAAGCAGATAAATAGCTCAAATTGAACCTCATGATATCCAAAATATCTCATTTATTACTTTTGATGCGGAACACAGTTCGCCGGGTCAGCTAGTAACTTTTATAGGAAAATCTTAATAAAACTGTTAAACCATTTTCAAATCTTATATGTATTTTCGGAGGTCCCCAATATTGTTAAGAGATCACACTATTTTTCAAAGAAATATATATTAAAATTGAAAAAATATTTGGGCATCAGATAAAAGAAGAAATTAAATTATCTAGCTTTATATTATACACAACTTGTCCTGCGCAAACATAATAAATAAATAATTATTTTGCAATCTCTCTTTATTCAATTGTACAGTAAGTTATTAACTAAACACTATAATATTTCTTATTTTTAACCGACTTCGAAAAAAGGAGGAGGTTCTCAATTCGTATGTATGTATTATATATATTTTTTATGTATGTTCACCGATATTTTAGTCAATTATGGACAGATTTCAAAAATGTTTTTTCGTTGTATAGTGTTTACTTCTGAGATGGTCCCATTTTCTCCAGGTCAGGATCAGATGATGGGAACCAGGAGAAATCGAAGGCATCCACCAAAAGTTGTATGCGAGTTTGGTGTTTTTGTTACGTAATAGTGATTTCTTAGGGATATTATTTATGGTGCCAACATTTGATGCTACTGTGCAGATGAAGAACTCACGAAAACTCCTCAACGGTTAGTAGTTTGAAGACAGCACTGCATTTGGTCGATAGAAACTACTTGGTAGTATGCAGGACTAGCGTGTTGCTTGTAAAGTATGGTTGAATATACACCTGATGCTGCTATGCTGATGAAGAAGCCACAAAACTCCTTAACGGTTAAGAGTTGGGAGTCAGTACTGCACACAGTTAGTCGATGGAAACTGTTTAGTAGAATATAGGAATAACGTGTTGCTTGGGAGGTATGCTTGAATCAACGTCTGATACTGCTGTGCTGATGAGGAAGCTACAGAACTCTTATACGGTTAGGAGTTAGGACACAATTATGTAAAAATGATTTTTTATATTTTCTGCAATAGTTTCCAGGCTACAATTGGCCTTCATTCGGGCTGTAGTGTCATTGGGTCTACCCATAATAATTACAAAAATATAAATACTTAGCAAGTATTATCAAACTTTTTTATCTAAGTACCTATTTATGACAATTATAGCTCTTTAAAAATATCAACCATTTAACAAACGGACTTGTAATTAGTGAAAATATATTTACTAAACTGAAAGCCATGTAAATAAACTAACTTCTATTGAAGTTCACAACTCATTAATATCACTAAAACTAGTGAAAAAAATTACTTTAAAAAAAAAGTTAAACCGACTTCTAGAAACGTAAACCTATAAGTACACAATCTATAAGTATATATGAAAACAGTACCTCTATAACTAAAAAGCGATAAATAACGTAATTTACTCATTTGTATACTTAATACAATATACAAATCGTAATACTTTAATACAGTCATCTTTAACTATTATAATATTTACAAATGTTACTCATTTTTGGAGTCGGTGCCAGTCTAGGTAACGTGCTCTATCGTGTTGCACCGACTTCAATAATGAGTAACATTTGTAAATATTATAATAGTTAAAGATGACTATATTAAAGTATTACGATTTGTATATGGTAATCGGTAATCTTCTCATCAGTCCTAAGAGTGCGGATGTTCTTGTTACCAGGGCCAGGGTCCGTTTTTTGTTGTGGTAGCCATTTCGGGACCGGAGATTCTTAGCACCCCCTACTCCGCCGTTACCAGACCCGCTACCGTAGGTCAATGGAATAGCGGAGTTGCCGTGACTGGGGGCCGTCCATTTTACTTTGTCCATTAGGGGGGTATAATGATAATGATAGACAACACTTGAATTCCAGATTGGCATGTGAACCACTCTATTTGAGTGAGTTAGCGCATTTAAAACGATTGTTAGGCCAGGATATCAGATCATATTCACTCTAAGAATAAATTATTAATGAATTACATTTTTTTGTGTCATACATTGTTTGCGGCAGTCTTTAGAAAAGATTAAATACATACATATACATACACATACATACACATACATACACATATTACACATACATAAAAATACATACACATACATATATACATAACATAATAAAATTCAATGATGCGACAACATAACAAACGATAGGTATATAAATAAATATGAAGTAAAACTATTTAGAGTGACAAGTAGTGTTCATTGACGAGATTTTTAAAGGTTACCAATGTCTGAGCGAGTCGAATGGTTAGTGGCAGTTCATTCCACAAGCATGCTGCCTGGACTGAGAAGGATTTATCGAAGAAATTTGTTGAGTGTACCGGTATTTCCAGAGTCAAGCTTGCCGATGATCTCAAGTATCTCCCATGTGTGCCGTGCAGGAACGTAAAACGTTTTTTAAGATAGTTTGGAGCTGCAGGATTAAAAAGAATATTGTACAGGAGACAGAGAACACATTCATTCATATAAATATGTGTACATCAACATATTATTTTTGTCTGTCTGTCTGTCTATTTCTGTCGGGTAATTTCTGAAATACCTGGACCTATTTGAAATACCAGGAACAGTTCATAGGCGGTGAGAAATTTTCTGTCATCAAGTGACCCACTTACCCGTTTGCCCTCCTATACTAACTTTGCTGCTCCAACTTTTCAACTCACCCTAACCTATCTGTGGTAATAAATAAACATAAAAATAGAAATCATCAATAACAAGAAAATAGTTAAACTCTTTTGTGCTTTATTAAAACAAGAGGCTAAGTTTGTTGGAGCAACGCTTAATTTTACAACTTTTTATTTATTTCCCTTCATTAAAAGTTGAAGAATTTTGAATTTAAATTGAAAAAATGCGGCGACCTCCAATGCGCCAACAATGGGAACAGCCGACACGCAACTTGGGCTTGAAATTAAAACTGCTTCCTTATTGTGCTCCACATTAAATCGTACTCTGAGGAACGAAGCTCTCTGAAAGGTTTCCTGACCCGACTTCCACCCACTAATCTCAACCATTTTTACCGTTTGTCAATACTTGCAGGTAGCTTTAATTATTCCTCAACATACATATAATTATTATTGTGATAATAATTTATTTCATGAAATTTGTTCACGATACAATTATTTTAATATTTGGTAATGTCTGATCACATACATTTTAATGACTGCATTGAACAGGTAAATTTGAGTATTTTTTATAAAGGTGCTTAAAAATACTCAAATTGAACTGTTCATTTTAATATAAAAAAGCATTTTCTGCTCAAACATATTGTATTCATTTAACAAATCAAATAACAGAAACAATTTCATTTTCTCGTTCATTTCTTGTGAAAACAGTGAGCGTATTCTTTCATAAAACACTGGATTTACTTAGCGATAATCGTTTTAGTGAACACAGGAAGGCTTTCAGAGATAACTTGACAATCGATTTATAATCCAGAGTGGAAGCTCTATGTATCACTCGCTTATATCAAGTTAACAGTAAAGTCTTGCAGTTCGCCGTATGAATTGGCCGGTGAAATGCCACGACCTCTAGGAATATCGGCGTATCGAAAGGAGATGAACATTATGGTACAACTTTTTTCCATACATACACAAACAATAAAATAATGTATACAAAAATACAAACCTAATAATATATTTATATTACAATATGCTTTGCAAGTAGTGTGTGTAAGTAGTGACTAATGAAATGCTTGGTTGGAATAACTTGGTAAATTTGGTAAAATTTTTCAATATATTATTTTAATTAGTTATCTTCCTCCCGTAGACCAACAACCAATTGTGATTAATATTGATCTCTCCCTTTTATCCCTGCGCCATTCCAATACTATCATTAACTAAAAAATGGGTTCATAAATAATTTCTTCTCTTAGTATATATTTATGTACTATTGGTACGTTCCGTACACCAGCTGTACCTTCTTTGGCAAAACCTGTACAATTTTGAAGTGTTCTCCGTTCAAAATTATTAATCCCACGAATATATATTGGCAATCGAACTGAAACATCATTTTTCGTGCAAAAAACATATGTACACCGTTTTATTTTTATAGAAGACATAAAGCAGTTATATTTAAGAATTATTCAGCAGTGTTCATCTCTGGCAGACCCGGATTCCTACCAGAGGATGGTAGATTTAGAAATACTATATTATATTTAAATGAACCATGTATAAATGTTGGGTAAAATAGCCTGTTCGTTGAAGCCTTATAGCAATATATACGGAGGATTGAGCGGATGGTTCAATTGTATTTGGATTTCTCTGTTTCGAGCCAAAAATTTTCTACCTGGGCAGCGGCTGTTATGCCTTGTCTCGATTTCGAAAAGTCATTGGTCCGGCCAGGATTCGATCCCGCGACTTCTTGATTCAGAAGCAGGGCGCTCGATCATTGGACTGCCGAGACCATTTGTTACTTTCATTATTTATTATTACTCTTTTCGACCGCGTTTATCTTAATTTCGTGCTCACATTGCCATACCAAACTCTAGCTTCCATAAGTTAGGTAGTTTTTAGATCAAAACAAATGTACTACATTATTTTTAAAAGATCTCCAAAAATGTTCGTGATGGTATTTGTCACATGTGTGTGACCATTTTTATTTATTAGTTATTTACGAGAAATACTAGCTTAATTATAACATTACATCATTAGTTAATATCCAATTAAGCATTGTGCATTTTGGAGTATGTAATTAAAAGGAATATTTTCGAAGACATTACAGATTTAAAATACAGGGGCATAACAGTCATTATTAAAAGTGCCGACGCATGCAGATAAATAGCGCCAATTGAACTTAAAAATTCACTCCTTTATTGCGACTGAAGCAAAACAAAGTTCGCCGGGTTAGCTAGTATCCCATAAAAAGACGCACAAAAGTATAATAGAATGTGCTTTATGGTTTTCTCGTATTCTCGTGTAAGAATGGAATGTGAAGTAAAATTGCAACAATTTGTGTTGAACATCCGATTGGTTGCTACAGACTCAATGATGCAAAAAATTGATTGTAAATTGCACCGCGGCCGGAACAAAACAGCTACAGCTCGATAAAGCGCTGCAGTTGAGCTGGAGCGATACAGCTACACGAACAATATACACGATTATCATATCATAAATGTCGTCAACTGACTCTCTCATTACTCACTTGCAATATATAAAGGATTGTTTTCGGGACACGAGATACTAAGTGTACCATGCACAAATGATTTTTGTTATGAAAAATACATGGTATTTATTTTTCTGTAATCTGTCTGCTGTCTGAAATGCTATTGATATCGAGAGGCATTCCAGAGCAATGCAAAGGTTGAAATACTTTCGTAAAGTATCACAATTACATATGAAATTCACGAGCTAATCTGAATATATGTAGTCTCAGTGGTTAAGTGGTCGAGCACCCCGCTTCTAAATCCGGAAGACGCGGGTTCGAATACTGACACTGGGTCACATCAATAACTTTTCGAAATTGTTTTCGGAAGTTATGTGTGATAGATATCGATGACTGAAAACTATGTGCCCGGTATGGCAAAAGATTCGGCACCTATTCCATTCGAGACGTAAACATAACGGCGAGTCGAGGCTTAACAGCCGCTGCCTACACCTTCAGGTAACAAAGGCGTGAAGTTATGTTATGTTATCTAATTTGAATATAATATAATAGGTACATTTATATCGGTGATATTGGAGGTAGCTTAATATTATTGTTAGAAATGCCTAATGCATGTTATCGAACCAAATGTCAATTCCTAACTTTGTAATTTTTCAATTACCAACAGATGGCGTTAGATTGTTGCGCCAACTACGCTCAAACACGGTATCATTTTGTTTCGCCTGTTATATAGGGTCTGGTGAATATTTTCCTAGTGTGATATTGTGGTACAGTTAATAAAGAGTAAGTGTGTTTTCAAGTAAGTGTTTTGTGTTGGAACTATCTATCTCAAGTGCAGTAAACATATTGGTGCCGAAACCCGGGAAACAGTGAACTAACTTGAACTAAGTGACTAAGTGATAGTGTTGAAAAAATTACAAGTGTTTGGACTTAGAACAGTATGCGTATGGGTGAGTTGTGAACATTAAAAATATAAGTGTCTGGGACTTAGAAAAATTTATGCTAATAGTGGAACTTAGAAAAATGAGTGTTGTATGGAGTTAGAAAAATTCAAAAGAGTGTTTCCATAGACTTAGAATAATTTCGTATTGTGGACTTAGCAAATTTCAAGTGATGGTTGAACTTGTAAAATAAATCTAGTGATTTTCAACTTTGAATAATTTTGAGAATTTAGAACATTCAGTGATTAAATAACGTGGACTTAAATTTAAACTATATTTCGAACTTTAAAACATAACAATGGAGAATCTACTGAGTAAACAGGATGAAATTCACCAACAATTAAATAGACAATTTTCAAACTACAAGAAATCTCCTAAGGACAGATTAACAAAATTTTACATCGAAGCTAAAGCAGAGAATGTGGAGTCTTTATGGAAGCAATTTAGTAGCAATCACTACGAACTAATTGCATTGGTAAAGGGTAGCGAAAAGGCGAAAATTACCTACTTCTCGGTTGATATGTATGATGCCGCCGAAGAGATTTACATACTTTACAAAGCGAAGCTAAGTGAAGATTTAGAAGTTAGACTAACTCAACAGCCAGTTCCATCTACTATTAAGTCTCCGTGTTCCTCATCTGTAATAGAAGCTAAGCTACCCAGAATACAGTTGCCAACCTTTTCTGCTACCTATCAAGAGTGGCAAAAATTTTTTCATATGTTTATGTCCCTGATCCACAACAACCGTGATTTAAGCCCAGTTCAAAAGCTTCACTATATAAAAAGTAGTTTGTCTGGTGAACCCTCAAACTTACTTGGCAATCTGGCAATAACGGAAAACAATTACGATGAAGCGTGGAACAATCTGAAACGTCGTTACTAAAATAAACGTTACAATGCAATGCAATGTTAAAACGGCTTTTAAATCAAAAGAGTCTGAGTAATGAGTCATCCACTGCAATAAAGCTTTTATTAGATACAATTTCTGCTTGTTTGAAGTCTCTTAACAATTTGGGAATTAATACGGATACGTGTGATACCATCGTAATCTATGTAGTTGTATCTAAGTTGAACTACGATTCTAGGAAGGCCTGGGAAACTGCAGTAAGTCAGATGCATTGTCGTCCTGGGAACAATTAGTGACATTTTTAGAAAATCGTTTCAGAGCTCTCGAGATGGTTGATGAAACCAAAAGTACCAGATATATACAACCTGTGAAGGATAAACAAAGTATCAAACAGCGATCATTTCATTCAATGCTTGAAGAAGAAAAGAAGGATAAAGTTAAAGTTAACTGCATCTTTTGTCTAAGTCAACACTTACTATATCAAGGTAAGAAATTTGGCAGCAAGTCTCCCCAAGAGAGAACCGAATTTGTCAAGTCCAAGGGACTCTGCTACAATTGCTTGTCGTCAAAACATACCGTAAGATTTTGTCATCAGTCGTGATGCCTTCTCCCACATCGACGGCAAGATGTACTTGCCGTCGATGTGGGAGAAGGCATCACGGCCTACTACATTATGAAAGAGGACAGAATACGGAAGTAACGTCATCAGCCAATACCACGGGTCCAAGGCTCGCTTCGAGTCAAGAGACGGGAAGAAATGTAGTAGCTCATTTTGCAACGGGAGAACCACAATCGGATGTTTTATTGGCTACGGCTATCGTCTAAGTCAAATCACAGAATGGCTACAAACTTTACATACGTACTCTGGTGGATCAAGGGTCTGAAGCGTCTGGAAGCGTCTGGAAGCGTCTGGAGATTGGTAATTTACCTCTCGCGGATCCAAAATACGGGTCACCAGGTAAGATTGATGTCATTTTAGGGTTCGACGTCCACAGTGATATCCTGATGGAAGGTATGATAAAACACCCATTACAGTCGGGACCTATTGCGCAGAAAACTAAATTAGGTTGGGTTCTGTCGGGTAGAGTAGCTGAGCAGCACGTACACCATCCCAAGATCATTACTTTACACCTACAGGTAAGTGAAGATAAACTTTTACAAAAATTTTGGGAAATAAAGAGAGAGCCAGACTGTATAGGGAAAAGATTAACCAAAGATGAATTAAAATGTGAAGAGATATATGAGAAGACAACAGTTAGAAATGAAGAAGGTCGATACGTGGTAAAATTACCTTTTAAAGAAGAACATCCGAGATGTGTAGACGGAAGATCAAAAGAAATAGCGCTTAAGAGGTTTAATTATTTGGAGAAGAAGTTAAGAAGAAACCGATCTTTACAAGAAGAATATACAAGGGTAGTAGAAGATTACATAGAGCAAAGTCATTTAAGGAAGATTGAGAATATGGAAGAGATAGAACATAGAAAAGCAGTTTACCTTCCTCACCATGCCATAATAAGAGAAGATAAAGAGACTACGACGGTAAGAATTGTTTTCGATGCATCTTGTAAAGGCGTAAATAATGTCTCATTAAACGACACGTTACTGATCAGACCAAACTTCCAGCAAGACTTGCGACATATTCTAATGAGATGGAGAACACATCGTTACTGTCTCGTGGCTGATCTGAAACAAATGTACCGTCAAGTCCTTTTTTTTTTTTTTGTACGCTAGGAAATGCTTTATGCACACTCCCCGCCTGGGTACGGCAGGGGGTAGTGTGGGACTCCCAAAACAGTGTACTGCAATCCGATCCTAGGGTTACCCACTAAAACCTCGCGGCGGCCTTCCTCCGGCGTTGGGGTGGTCCTGTATTCTGATAAACCCCTCTGGTCCACCCCGCCGTCGCCCCCCTCTGTCACGAGGGGGTGCTCATCCTCGGGGAGCCTCGGCGAGGCTCCCCCGGGCGGGGCGGCTCCGACCACGCGCTGTAAAGAGGCGCGCGGACGGCGGCGCCCCGGACGACCCTCCCCAGCTGCACCGGGGGGTCATACTTCCCGGGCCGCGACCCAGGCGCACCCGCGGGGTGTGCGCCCTCGCGGCCCTCGCGGCCTTCGAGCGGGATCGGCTCTCTCCCGATCCCGCTCAGCGGCCTCCTTCTGGAGGATCACAGCTTCGCAGAAGGGTACCACAGCCCTCCACTCCTCCTCGCCCGCCAGTATTGCCGCGACCAACGCCGGCGGGGACAAGTCTCGCCCGATTCCGTCGACCAGGACTCGGCGCTCGTCTGCCCAGGCCGGGCAGACCTCCAGCGTGTGCTGGGCCGAGTCCAGGTCCGATGCGCAATGGTGGCATCTCGCCGTCTCTTCGCGTTTTATTCGACTCAGATACTCACCGAAGCACCTGTGCCCGGTGGGTATCTGAGTCAACCTGTAGGTGACAGTGCCCCATTTACGGAGCACCCAGGCCTCGAGGTGGGGCAGGACGGCTCCGACGGCGCGTGAACGCGCGGAGGCCTGGAGGACCAGCGCGTCGCGCCAGTTCCCCAGGACCCGCCGGAAGGCCTCCCGCCTCCGCACTTCGTGTCCCCGCGCGTCCGGGTCCCCCCCTCCCCGGCCGAGATCGTACGCGGTTGCGTACATTCCGGCCAGGATGATGAAGGGGGTGAACGCGCGAGGACCGTCGCCGCCTCGTATGAGATGGTACGGTAGCCCCGCACGATCCGTATGGCCATGATCCGCTCCAGGCTCCTCAGCAGAGCTCTGGAGCGGGAGGCCCCCGCGAGGTCTCGCGACCAAACCCGGGGGCGACGACCGGGGGCCCCGTACAGGGCCACGGACCGCACGATGCCACCGTAGAGGCGGCGAACTCCCTCCCCCGGTCCCCCGAGGTTGGGCAGCAGGCGATGAAGCGCGCCTGCCACCCATCGCGCTCGGGGGACCATCCGTACGAAGTGCTCCTCGAAGCTCCAGCGGCTGTCCAGCGTGAGGCCGAGGTACTTCATGTACCGCCCCACCGGGACAGCCATGTCACCCACCTGGATCCGCGAGGCCGGGGGTTCCCTGCCTCTGGTGAGGTGGTGGAACCATAGTGCCTCACTTTTGTGAGGCACCACCTCCAGGCCCAGCCCGCGGATCCGTCTGACGACGATTGCCACCCCCAGCTCGGCGAACCTGAGCGTACGCTCGAAGTCGGGCCCCGTGGGGACCACCAGAGTGTCGTCTGCGTAACAAACGACACTCAGGCCACGTTCAAGTAAGTGTTTTTTTTTATTGGAACTATCTATCTCAAGTGCAGTAAACAGAGAAGGCAAATCGAATCGAATTTTGGGGTGAAGGTCATCGCAGCCTACAACTTTAGTAGTGATAGAGGATAGATTTTTTAATGTCCGCTTCATCTACAAGTTGAAGAGAAAAAGAGGTATTTTTAGGCAATGGAAGAGTAGAGAGATAGTCAAGTTTAGAAGATTTTACTGAATCAGTTAAGGAGACTGGAGCATTGGCAAATTGAGCACTTAGAGCATTCAAATTCAAATTTGTTAAATTGGCATCAGTAGACTTGCCAATACCCAGCGACTTAATGAACTGCCATACCTATTCCTTATTAGAATTCAGGACGGAAGAATGAATGTGGCTCCGCTTCGCATCACTACACATCTAATTGCAGCGGTTCCATAATTTTTTATACAGGCCCCAGTTCTCGTCACACGGATTTCGCCTATACCCACTTTTCGCCTTGTCCCGTTTAGCCATAATTTCCTTGATTGCCCCAGAAAACCATGGTGCAGGAGGGTGCTTTACTTTTTCCTTTCGGATGGGTGCGTGCGTATCATATAGACCAATTGTTATGTCATTAAAGGTAGTAAACCTTACCATTCAAGTCACTGCAGTTATAAACAGGAGACCAGCCGACACCATCCACGTCATCACACAAGCGCTCCAAATTAATGTTTTTAAAACTGCAAAGGTTAAGAAATGTACTCTTGCGTTTAGGAGCACGCTTTTTTTAAAATAAAATATATTTTTTTTTATTCATACTATTATTAATTTATATTCATTGAAATTTTTAACACTATTTTCTTAATTTAAATTCATTAAAATTTATTTTCTATTTTTTAGTTCGGTTTTCTATAAAAAGCGTGTTTTTTAGTTTTTTTAAACTATTATTTATTTTATATTTTTTAGTTCGGTTTTCTATAACAAGCGCGTTTCTTAGTTTTTTAAACTATTGCTTAACTATTTTAAAGCGTGCTAACAACGGATATCAAAACCGAATTTGAGGAATAGCGCCATCTGTGACTTATACAAGGAACTCGTTTCAAGTTGATAACGTAGACTTTCCGCTGATTGCCACTAGATGGTGCGAGAAGTGAACTATGAACACTAAAAAATTAACAAAAATCATATTTTGCAAATTGAAAAATGGAATAATTTTATCAAATTAGTGTATTGTCATCGGTCCTCAATAAATCTACAAAGTTTGAACGAAATCTGGCCATTTAAAGTGGGTCAAAATCGCGCCCAAAGAAGTCGGTTACAAACAAACATACAAACATACAGGTGAAGCTAATAAAAAGCTATTATTAAGCTAATAAAAGAAAAATTGTCTGTGTATTTAGGTTTTAACGTACAATTTTATAACCGCCTATGATACAAAATTCGTTAAAATATATCTTCCTTCAACATAGGTAGATGCTCTGAGAATTTAATAAAATAATGATTCCCGTGCAATAGGCAGAATATTAATGATTTCATAGAAAGATGAAAAAATTATTTTAAACCAAAAATATAATTATATGAGAGGAAAGTAGAATTGAAAGCAATTATTATACAATTATGAATACAATTTTTCGAATATACGGCTATTATTTTTTATAAAATATTTTGGAAGCTATTTGTGATCATTCTGAACCTGTAAACAGTAGGCACCGAAATGCTAAACAAATAATTGACAAACATAACGTATCATGACATAAAACGGCTGTTCGTGCAATTTATAATCTGGGCCCCAGAGTCTCCATTAGGCAGAAATTTAAAAAAATAGATTATTCTGACCATTCCCTCACAGTTTATATACAAAAATTTATTATATGTAAAAAAATATGAGCAGCTTTAAGAAATACAGTGATATTCATAGCTTAGACACTCGGGACAAGGAAGATCTAGTGATACATACCGCTCGTCTCCTCAAAATTACTAAATCATTTTAGTCTCGGTGGCGCAGTGGTCGAGCACACGGCTTCTGATCCAGAGGTCCGGGTTCACACCAATGACTTTTTGAAATTGTTTTCGGAAGTTATGTGTGATAAATATCGATGACTGACAAATTCTGTGCCCGGTATGGCATTAGGTTCGCCACCTATTCCATTTGGGACGTAAACATAACGGCGAGACGAGGCTTAACAGCCGCTGCCTACACCTTCGGGTAACAAAAGGCGTGAAGTTATGTATGTATTTATGGGGCAAAGGGGCTTCTACAACAAACTTCCCAAGGAAATCTGTGATTTGCCTCTAAATAGGTATTAAAAAGCTATTAAACTCAGGCTGTATAGTAAGTGTTACTCTACAATTCTCCATCATTCTTTTCCTCAAGCGCTCGTGTTTTTCATCCTTTTTACTGTAATTTTACTAATATCTGTATTAATTGACTATTTTTATGTCTGTAAAGACCTGAGAAAATAAAATTATTTAGATTTTTTTTATTTTATAACATCTACACGCCTTTTTCTACCCGAAGGTGTAGGCAGCGGCTGTTAAGCCTCGACTCGCCATTATGTTTACGTCCCAAGTGGAATTGGTGGCCAATCTATTTCCATACACCGCCCACATAGTTGTCACTCATTGATTTTATCAAACATAACTTCCAAAAAGAATTTTGATAATTCATGTCGTTATGACAATTGTAGGTGACTTAGTAAAGTGTATCCCATATTCTAATGTTCTATTTGAGAGTAAACATTTTCAAAGGACACCTCCCATGAAATTAGTAATATTTTTGCTGTAAAGTCCACAGGAAACGCAATTATGTTCTTTGAATTGCTCCAAAAAGGTGATTCCATTGAGTTCGTTTCTAAACGACTCTTTATAAAAAGAAAGTGAGTTCTTAGATTGAGTCGTAAAAGATAAATTCAGTAGATATGTTTTTTCTACTTTGCATCTTCAAGACTCGAAGCTATGCGGGTGTTAGTTGTTACGCGACCCTTCAATATATTGCAGGAAACAGAAATACCAAGTTGAATTTCATTTGTATATTATGTTAAATAACATATTTGGATGGTTTAATCAAGTATAGATTATTTGTAGATCTTAACAAAAGTTAAATTTTCACTTTAAATGGCCTCACGTATTTTTATAATAATTGTAAGCGAAATATTAGAAACTTTAGTGAATAGCAGTTTTAAGTAAAATAAATTACTAAATTATATTTCAGCAAAATGCAGAGATAATCCATGCAGTTCTCATAACTCTGTCCTCTGTCTCTTGTTCTTTTATGCAAATTTCCTATTTCACAAAGGAATGCGTTTATAGTGCGCATCTGTTAGGATAGGGCTGCCAAGGCCGACTGTGATAAATTATAAAACAACACGGAGCAAGTTAGATCTCTACCGGGACCGGGCAGCCCTAATTATGTTCACATACAAGCGCTTCCTGACGGTTTAATAGGTAACTGCGTACTTATGCACTGGATCCTTTTATGCTTTGTTATATATGCTTATAATTTTAGAGGCAGGGCTTTGTTTTCAGATCTTCTCTATTTACAGGCGATTTGACTCGTTAACATACCGCCGCAGTGATGAAAGCAACGGATATAATAGATGTATTTAGGGCTGGACCTAAATCAATATTGTACCCGGTGTCTGAGAGCCAGTGCTGACCGGGATGCCTACGACCAGGATGCTCCGTGTGTGTTTACGATAATTACAGCTCACTCAGTGTGTACTCACGTAAGATATACCGACTGATCCGTTGACTATTAAGAGAAGTTAACATTCCGGCACACAAAGGTTTACTTACTACCTACGTGTGCCAATTACAGGCTGTTCTATTTCATACACATTTAAATTATCGCTTAGAGTTTGTTTCCTGTTTGCTTCAAGATTGCCAATTAAAAAAATACTTTAAAAAAAAGTTAAACCGACTTCTAGAAACGTAAACCACAAAATCTTTAGGTAAATGAAAACAGTACCTTTATAATTAAAAAGCGATAAATAACGAAACTTACTAATTTGTACACTTAATACAATATACAAAACGTAACACTTTAATAAAGCCATCTTTAACTGTTATAATATTTACTATTGTCACTAATTATTGAAGTCGGTGCACACAATAGAGTATGTTACCTGGGCTTGCACCGACTCAAAAAATAAGTGACATTTGTAAATATTATTATAGTTAAATATTACTTTATAATATAACTTTGCTTAAGGATAGAACATAAATTTTTTTAAAGTAATTTTTTTCACGAGTTTTAGTGATATTAATGAGTTGTGAACTTCAATAGAAGTTAGTTCATTTACATGGCTTTCAGTTTATTAAATATATTATCACTTGTTACAAGTCCGTTTGTTAAATGGTTGATATTTTTAGGGAGCTAAAATTGTTATTAATAAGTACTTAGCTAAAAGAGTTTGATAATACTTGTTTAGTATTTATATTTTTGCTATTATCATGGGTAGACAATAACACTGCTGCACGAATGAAGACCGATCGTAGCCTTGAAAGTATTTCAAAAAAAAAAATTACAGTATTGTGTCCTAACTCCTAACCGTTTAAGAGTTCCGTAGCTTCATCATCAACACAACAGTATCAGATATGGATTTAAGCTTATCTCCCAAGCAAAACGTTAGTCATATACACCACTAAACAGTTTCCATCGACTAACTGAGGTACTTTCTTCCAACTCCCTACCATTAAGGAGTTCTGTGGCTTCTTCATCAGCACAGCAGCATCAGACGTATATTCAAGTATAAATTGCAGTGCTGTCTTCAAACTCCTAACCGTTGAAGAGTTTGGTGGCTTCTTCATCAGCACAGCAGCATCAGATGCTGAAACCATAAAGAATATCCCTAAGACATCACTATTACATATCACAAAATATGTTAATTTTTTTACAAAAAATGTTAAACAAGTAAAAACCAGTGTAGTGATGGACAATGAGAGATTGGATTTGGTCAATAACGTTGTCTTCCTTTGTATAACATTAGATATTAAATTACAATGAGGCCCACATATAGAAATGTTGTCAGGTAGACTAAGCTCGGCAGCTTACGCTGTAAGAAAAATACGTCAACTGACCGATGTTGATACTGCGCGTTTACTTTATTTTAGCTATTTCCACAGCATTATGTCGTACGGCTTATTGCTTTGGGGTAGTGCCGCGGATGCAGAATCAGTTTTTGTGCTCCAGAAACGAGCCGCTCGTGCTATCTATATAATGAGTCCCAGGGATACACTAAGAAATAAATTTAAAGAGATAAGAATTATGACATTTTATTCGCGACATATTTATAAAAATCTTATTTATGTTCATAAATATAAAACTAAATTTAAGAAAAACTGTGATATTCATAAACTAAATTTAAGAAATAAAAACAAACTCGCTGTGCCCACTACTAGGCTCCATAAAATCTCTAACTCGTTCCCAGGTCAATGTATACGCTTCTACAATAAAGTTCCAAACGACGCGATTAAATTATCCATGGGTAAATTTAAGAATTATATTAAAAGTAGATTATATCAAAGGGCTTACTATTGTATCGCAGATTATATAAACGATAGAAAAGTTTGGAATTGAACTGCTCATTTTGTGTTGTATTGATTGTAATTATTACCATTTGTTAAACTGGAAATTGAAAAGAGTCGGCCTTGAGTTTCTTGCCAGTTCTTCTCAAGAAGCCTTGACGCCGGAACTGGCACTTAGATTCGCTTTCACATTCAAGACAGTGTTATGAAACAGAATCTAAGCTCCATGAATTTTAGCTAGTAGTTTTATGTGACGATTCTAAGCACTTTGTAAAGTCTATGGAATAAAGATATTTTGAATTCGAATTATTACGTAACAAAAACACCATCCTTGCATACAATTTTCGGAGGTTGCCTTCTATTTCTCCTGGTTTCTATCATCAGATCCTGACCTGGTGAAAATAGGAGGATCTGGGAAAAAAAAATTTAATCCGTCCATAATTGACGAAAATATCGGAGAACAGACATAAAAAAAAAATACATACAGACAAATTGAGAACCTCCTCCTTTTTTCAAAGTCGGTTAAAAACTAGAGTGGCAATATCTGTAAGACTATTTGTCTGAATCGGATATGTACCATTACAAAACGAACTTAAATTTCTGGCAATCTGGGTTATAAGTTGTCAGTACTAAACGGAATTCGGATGAAGTACAATAAAAATTATCAATAAATGCTCCAGAGACTTTCTAATATGCTAATCAACGATAAGGTACGGTTAGAACCAAAGGAGCTGCCACCGTCCAAATGATAGTACTATATTCAATGAATTAGATTTACATACGAGCCATTGATAATTCAGCAGATCAGTGTGAGCAAAGATATTGTTAGTTCATTGAAACAGAAATTTATACTTCATTACATATTGTCATATTCAATAGTGGACATCGGATTGAACAGTTCGTTAAGTCAATAACTGCTCCTTACCGATACGTTACTGATATAATTATATCAATATCACATTTCCAATCAATGGAAGATATTGCCTCCTTTATCGTCTTCAAATGGACTAGACTAAATAAGCTAGCAGCAGAGACATTCCAAAAAAAGACTCCTATTAAACTACATCATTATTGAGGCGACTGTAATTTATTTCTCATGTAGAACCATTAGCTTTCTGAAATCGGAAAACGGCGCTCTATAAAAATAATAAAAGTTTCCTTTCAGAGTCCAAATCAATTAATGTTTCGTCAATATTACATAACATAACTTCACGCCTTTTGTTACCCGAAGGTGTAGGCAGCGGCTGTTAAGCCTCGTTTTGCCGTTATGTTTACGTCCCAAATAGAATAGGTGACGAACCTATTGCCATACCGGGCACAAAGATTGTCAGTCATCGATATTTATCACACATAACTTCCGAAAACAATTTCGAAAAGTCATTGGTGTGAGCCAGTGTCTGGAATCGAACCCGGACCTCTGGATCCTGTGCCTGAAACCGTGTGCTCGACCACTGCGCCACCGAGACTATCTGTCTGTCTATCTGAATGTCAATATTATATTAGTTCAAAGATTTAAAAAAAATATTCCTAAAAAACAGAGTGAAATTTTGTAACATTTTTTTTCGGTTTACTTTGATTTAGGACTTATTTGACAGACATGACATGTTGTGACAGTTATAAATTAGTCTGCAAAGTTTGTTTTAAACTTAACGTTCTTAATGCTAAAAGTATTTTCCAGTCGAAAATTTTGGTCCAATAGCCTATGTCCAGCTGTGGACTGCAATAGGCTGATGATGATGAATCTTAATACAGTTCATGAACTACAGTACAAGAGCATCGTAACTTAGGGCTCCTTATATATATCATGAAATCTATCACGCCTTTTCTGAATGAAGTAGAGGGCGCCTATGCAGAGGACGGTGACATAATATGGGAATTTGTTGTGTGATTTTTAATTGTGTCTCAATGTGGTCAATTTTCATCAAATGGAGATGCCGTATATGTTTAATATATTATTATATTTAAATTTGTAAATAAGTACATGTAGATAATGTTTACTTTTGTGGCGAAACATTGAAAACCTGTGATAATGTGAAGCTAAGTTTACCCCGGGGAGCGATTAGCGACGGAACCTCACACAATTTATTGGTATTGACGAGTAACGGTGAAAGAGATCGCTACCTGGGGTGAGGTGTTCCGACGACAGCGGAGCTTACAGATAATTGATCACATCATTACCTATATCTCGATATGTGGACGCATGCTGATTGTGAGCTGGTCTTTACAAATAACAACACTGACAAATAAAATATGGAAAAATAAAGATGGGATATTTAATAAAAAAATATCAACGTTGACAGTAGTTTTTTTGCAATGAAAATAGTGAATGTTAATAGAGTAAACAGACAACGATTTTAGAGAATTTTTTTTTTATTTAGATACGTTAGAGGTAGTAATTCCTGTATATATTAAAATATAACATTTCAAGTTGCAAATACATCCAAACACTTTATAGGATAATAGTTTGATAATCTGTAAGTCAGTCTGACTTACATGATCCGGACTTCTTAATGTGAGGTTTGAGTTTGAATCACTATTCAGAAAATAATTACAAGAAATTATATGTGTGAGCCAAGATTCGAACCTGAGACTTTTGCCGGGTATGGGGCTCAACATCTAAACCACCTGGGCCACTTAACATGAGCTTTTAACCGATTAAAATGATGTAGTGCTGGAGCAAGTGGAAGAAATTGTATATTATTATGTTGAATGCGCTTTTTGCTGGAATGCCAGGTACACCGCGGATGTCAAAAGAAGAGTGGCGTTAGGAAATATCGTAAATATAACTTTTTGCTTTTGAATGATTCAATAACTGGATGTAGATAATTGTGTGTTTGACCCTAAGTGGAATTTATTTTGCAAATAATGTATTTTTTTTATTTCAGTTAAAACCGATGTCTTGAAAGGAACAAATCGTTTTCATCAATTCTCAGGAAGAGAGCCATTTACAAAGCTTTACAAAAGGGATATTTACAGCCTTCTGCTTTTGATTTCGGCTTCGAAATCACATATTTTTAGAATTTGGCGACTAAATTTAATGGCAGTTAGTTATACTTTATATTTATATTTAGATCGCGTGATGTGACTCATAGCGTTTCATTAGTGAAACGGTATGAGTCACATCACGCGATATTGTTTTTTTTTTTTTTTTTTTATGGGATAGGAGGGCAAACGAGCAGGCGTGTCACCTGATGGTAAGCAACCAACGCCGCCCATGGACACCAGCAACACATATAATGTTACTGTTGCGTTGCCGACCTTTAAGGGATAGGGGAAAGGAAAGGATGGGGAAAGGGGGGTGGGCCTCCGGGTACCTCTCTCACTGAACGAAACGCGGCATGAGCCACTTTACGTCGATCTTCTGAGAGGTCGTGGTATTTCACCGGTCGAGCCGGCCCATTCATGCAGCTAACTGCTTGGCTCTACCACTGTCAACCTGTAGAGTAGGTCCATTCATGTAAGAAACTCTGTGGCTCTACAACTGTTCAACCTAATCATAAAAAATACCCATATTTTATATTATGGTGTATTTTATCTTTTTGTATATCACAGAAGTGCAAATGAGCAAGCGTGTCACCTGATAGTAAGTGATCCACGCCGCCACTGGACACCTGGTCGAGGTCATGGTATTTCACCCATCGAGCCGGCCCATTCATACAGTGAACTGTTTGGCTTTACCACTGTTAAAATTATTATCCTAATCTTACAATTTGGAATTTTAGATAATGTTTATAAGGAATCTACTCTTAGTAAAGAAATAAAAAAAAGTGTGTGGAGTCCCTTCCCGCTAAAGAAGTGCAATTTTGTAACAGACATATATTTATAACTTACTAGAGTTCTAACTATGGACTAACGCTAGCTTTGATTACCCACGACTTTGATTACATAGACGGTGAAAATTTACTCTAAAATACATCAAATTGGCGTAAAGCTATGCACATGCATAGCTTCACGCCAAATCCCTTGCGGGGTAGACAGAGAGAACAGAGCACCATAAGGCACGATTCTTACACACTTAATTCTAATTTATGTATCTAATTAGATACAGTGTTTCACAAAACTTATGATAACATAACATCTCGACTGGGTTTATTCTATTTTCATGTGCTCTCTTCAATACCCAACTCTCGCTTCCATTAGTTAGCGTTGATATCAGTAATCAATCAATCAAATCATTAATTTTGCGAATATGGGTACAAACAGGTCTCAGTATACAATATTATCGTGCTTTACCATATCCCACCGTCTGGCATGCAAAACATATAAACATAACTTCCTAACATAAGGTCCTTTATCAAATAACCAATAAGTGTCTGAGTGTACTATATAAAGAATGAGGGCCTGGAGATCCGTCACACAGGTCTCGAACCTACCACGGACTCCAGCTCTCACAAGGTTCCACCTATATAACTACTGTACTGTAACCACTGTAACCACACACCACTGTATCACTGTAACCTTTTGAGAGAAATAAATGATATTATTATTATTATTATTATTATTATTATTATAACATAACTTCACACCTTTTCTACTTGAAGGTATAGGCTGTGTGGCGCCGGCTTAGAATACCGCCACCCAATCTCTTCTCGTGGGTGCCGTAAAAGGCGACTAAGGGAAAAGCTAGAAGAATGGGCAGCAGCATTCTCTCTCAAGAAAATACAGCCTACTGCTATCGCCAACCCGCCTGCCAAGCGTGGCGATTATGGCAAAAACCCTCCATGATTGAGCGTACCGGCGGTTGTGGCGCTCTATGAGGGAGGCCTATGTCCGGCAGTGGACCTCAAAAAGACCAATGATGATGATGATGATGTTACCCGAAGGTGTAGGCAGCGGCTGTTAAGCCTCGTCTCGGCGTTATGTTTTACTTTACTATGTATTTTTATTCGCCGTGCCTATTATTGTGTCTCTAGGACATTTGATAGTGTCATTTTAATTTAACTACAATGTGGTTTTTGTATACAATAAAAGCAACACAATATTATCAATTTAGCCCAAAATTAAAGAACGGTAAAGCCTCCATTATGAGCATTTACCGTTATTTGTGTGCCAATATATTTTTAAATTATTTGTTGAATCGTTAGCTTCCGATATTCGCTGGGGACAATGCATAATATTAACAACAGTGTTTTAAAAACATTTTTATGTGTAACCGGACAAACGACCAAGTTCATCATCTAGAAGTAAGCAACTATCAGCTCCCACAGACATCTGTAACACCCAGAGGGCCACTCGCTAACCGAACGAAACGGAGCATATGAGCTGCTTGACGTCGTCCGAACCGCGCCGAACTACTGCTGCATAAACATGTATTCAATTTTTTCTTGGGAATGTGATTGAACTCCAGATGTTCTTCTTTTAAAGTTAGTAAATAATAATAAGATATACATATAATCATAGATGTCAGTAGGTAAGTAGATTAAGTAAGATTTATGGCAGAATATTTAAAAAAAATTCTTAACCAGGTATAATCTTAACAGGAATGTTCGTTCAGTGGATTATAAAACTTAAATTCACTTAATCCTCATCTCGTGGGTGTTTTAAGTTCAACGGAATTCCTTTTTGCACGAATTCTTGGAGAGCCAGCCATATTTACATATTATTATTAGTCGTCACGAAGCGAAACATTAAAATTTTACTTGGTGACTTATAATGTTTATACTTTATATTTTTGCTTATATTTTTATAATAATATAAAACACATTATAACTTATCACCAAGTAAAACTAAATAATCGTCATAAAGCGTGCCTTATGGTGATTTTTTGTCTCTGACTGTCTGTCTGACTGAGGTGTGAAAGGATAGTGTTCTTACATTCGCTTCTTTGACCTTTTTATCTTTTGTCATAGCCGCTTGTCAGTTTTCAAGGTTCCTGACAATATTTGGATATTTGACGTTAGGACGATTGTAACACATTCACGGGTCAACCGTTGGACTGAAAATAAAGATTGACATATCAATCAATTGGCTGAAAATATGTTCGACAAATTTCTGAAATTAAGTCTTTCATGACTTCTTTATAATTATTTCTTTTTCAATCATGTCTAAAAGGCAGAAACACTGTAGAAATAGATGTGACATGTTAATTTGATAACAACTTAACATAATTTCACGCCTTTTTCTACCCGAAGGTGTAGGCAGCGGCTGTCTCATCTCGCCGTTATGTTTACGTCCCAAATGGAATAGGTGGCGGACCTATTGCCATACCGGATACAAAATTTTCAGTCACCGATATGTATCACACATAACTTCCGAAAAGAGCTACGAAAAGTCATTGGTATGAGCCAGTGTGAGGATTCGAACCCGCGACCTCTAGTTTCCTCTAGCAGTGTGCTCGACCACTGGACCACCGAGACCACAGAAATAGATCAAGATAGAACGGCGAATAGGCGTGGCAAGCGTGCCAAAACCATGCACTATATTGCATGCTTTTCGAAACTCGCTCTCATTACGCAACGAGCGTTCCTGCCCTGCGTTCAGGACGTAAAAAAATAGATAAAACGTCACATATATGCCTTAATGTCCTGTGGCAAATTGTAAAAACAAAAGTAGTGAAGCAAATATGAAAAAAGGAAATATTTCGTATGATCAGTAAGTATAGAAAATCAGTAGAAAGTATTTTTTTGAGATTATAAATTATTGTTTTACTTTTACTATGTTCAATAATTACGATCACAAGGTGTATATTTTTTCGTTATGATAAATATCCATTGCTGTCCGCATTCAACGCTCGTATACAAAAACATTGCGCTTATAAATTATACGCGTAATGTACGTCGAATCGAACTAAATACACAATACACCTGCCAGTTGATCGCTGTCTATTAATCGCTGTGATTGGTCTTCGAATGTTAGAGATGGGCACTCCATGTATCGTTGAGTCTTAGGACTTATCGATAAATTAATTCAATAATGATTTGAGTATCAGCTCATGTCTTGCTTTGTCCCTACTTTATTCTAACACCACAAATTTCAACCAAAGTGCTTCGTAATTACATTGGCAGCAGTTTATTTGACAGTATAAGTTTTCACCAATTTGACCAATCGCCGATGGAAAATCATCTCGTTCTTCTCAAACGGGCAGTAACCGAGGTATATGTCGACGTTCGGCTTCGTTATTTAACCAGGACTGTGAGGCCAACCCTTACAAAAAGGCAAATATTTAATAAATATGTATAGTTTCAAGGACAGTAAAATATTTATAATTAAATTTTATATACTGTTGGAAAAATATGTTTTAGGTATTTATATGTCGGATTAACATGTAAGTATTTAACATGTTTTACTTTCTATGATTATCGTTACACAAAATCAATAAAGTTGGTACAATATAAAAATAATAAAATTAACACACGTTGTCGATATTCATATCGATAATCTAATGAGTGTCTCCTAACTAGTCGCCCCGCTCACTATGAAAATGACGTAACGCTGTGGGCGTGGTTTTTAAAAAAAGTGACACGCTCGAAATGTATGGAAATATGACATCGCAGCCGTTCTATCTTGATCTATTTCTGTGACCGAGACCGTAAAATATATATTGTTTTGTTAATATTGAATGGATGATGTAATATTATATAGGTTAAGCAGATTCAATGATAATACCCGCCGTCTATTTTGTGGAAGTCGACAACATTCAATAAGTGTATTCGTATTTCCGCCGCCAGGTATTTTAAGAAATGTAGAAATAAAATAGAATTTCAATTGGGACGTAATTCAATAGCAGCGTTGCGTCGACACAAACAAACAGAAAACATCGTCTCGATCATTCAAATATAATAATCTAATAATCTGTTTCAATTGGGGAACGTCGTACGTGATAACTTCGTCAATAAAAAATATTGAATTGGATAATAATTGTAAGTACTACATCACTGATTTATTTAGCATCTTTAAAATATGAATAGATTACTCTCCGAAGGAGAGTCTCGGTGGTGCAGTAGTATAGTCAAGCACCCCACTTCTGAATCAAGAACTTGCAGGTTCAAATTCTGGCTCACACCAATGACTGTTTAAAATTAATTTCGGAAGTTATGTATGATACACATCGATGACTGAAAACTTTGTGCCCGGTATGGTATTAGGTTCGCCACCTATTCTATTTGGAACGTAAACATAACGTCGAGGCGTTAACAGCCTAACTAACCTTAGGGTAGAAAAAGGCATGAATTTATGTTAAGGTACTCTCTCTACTAATCATAGTCGTTTTAATATAATACATGTGATTTTGGTTTTCAGTTTTAGTTTCGCATAATTTCAGTTGAAGTGTCGTTACGCATAAAAATGTAAAATTTCAGAATCCAGCGCTAGTCAATAAACGTTCATACAAATCTTTGAAATGCGTTTTTAACAGCATGTTGAAAAATTACAAAATGATGAATAAACATTTATTTTCTTTTATTCTGTAATTACGGCAATATAATTTCCCATCATTGTGTTTTCTTAGCAATATATAATTTTATTTACACCGAGATATTGCCTCGTAAATTTGTTTGGTCTCTGAAACTTTATCATTCCGGTAATGTAATCCGAGCTATACGAGATTTTCTTTAAAATTTTGATACGAGTTTTTAAGGATTCATTTTACTATTAAAAAAACGATAAAGCAGCGATCTCGATGTGCAGATTTAGTAAAATAGCATATCAAAACCTTCTTCGAGACAAAATTGCTGTCTACACCTTCACTTATATAATCTTTACGGCTGGACTAAATAACCGTACATATTATAAAAATGTGTTGTTCGCTGTTCTAACAAACTTATTGCAAACAATTACAAGCCTGACTGTAAGCATTAGTAAATAGAACAGAACAAACTTTATGGTCAGTTGGTACGTTTGTTACAGTGGTGCCACCGATATCCATTTTTATAAGAGAGTTGAATAGAGAGGATTTTAGGCAGCGTCTCAACAGAAGATAAAGATATTTCGAATATTATTCTCACAGCGAAAAGAATTATTAAACAAATACACAATGTAAAAGTGAAAAAATCGCAGGAGTAGATGAAATCTATGAAGCTGTCGTTGCTGAAATCTTTAAAATTGACTAACCTTAAAATTCTGACGAGCTGGCGCCACCAGAGCTATAAATGTGAAGGTTTCTTAGAACTGTCTCTTGAGGCAGTCAATCTTGTTGCCTGTTCAGAACTGTCTCCGTTTAACGTTAAAGAGATTGTTTTTGTTAAAATTTTACATCAAAATTTCCTGTAAATTTGTTAGGTAAGTACGGCAACTTTCCCAATTAATTATAATTGCTCGAATTCACTTATTATAACCAAAATATCCCTTAATTGAAGAATCCAAAGCGCCATTAATTGTGAGATTAATTATGTTATCAATAAATTGCTTTCAAAATTTATAAAATTTTAAAATAATAATATTCATTTGCGCTAAAAATGTGATTAATTTATTTAACGTTTACATTAGATGATCTTGGACTTCTTAGACTTCTATATAAAAGGTCTCCGATTCCGTTTAAATGGCGTATTATGGTAATATCCTCATCACCTGAAAGTTTAGCCAGTAGCAATGAGTCCTTCGACCCGCCACATGGATTATTTTTTTCTAATTAAACATGTAGCAAAGAGTATGTGTAGTAAAATTTGTCAGTAATTTATCACGTTTACTATCCAAAAAAAAATTCTGGCATATACCGAGATTGAAACGAAAATAATATTATATGTAACTAATACACAATAGGGTAAATAACACTTTTCAATCAAATATAACAAAAAAGTTTTCCGCAATAGACAACAGTGAAATTTTTCACGTAAAAGAAAACAGTTTTTTCTGTAGTTATATAAGAAATATTGGTGCGAACAAAGGCGCACGATCTACAATTCATGGTACATCCTCTATAGAGAAAGTAAATGGCCAAGGTCTTCCATTAGAACAGATTTTCTTTCATGAAAATATATGTTATGTGTGACCTTCTACATTTTTTTCTGTAACCGTTGCTTTATATTTGACTGGCGGGAAAAACGAACTTTGTATTAGAGGTAGCTTGCGGCTCTACCCGCGCAATCTTTCTAACGACAGATTGTTAAAATAGTTTCGGTGATCCAGTGGTTGAGATCCCCGCTTCTGGATCAAGAAGTCGCGGTTTCAAATCCTGGCTCACACCAATGACTTATCGAAATTAATTTCGACAGTTATATGTGATATATATCGATGAATGAAAACTTTGTGCCCGGTATGGCAATAGATTCGCCACCTATTCCATTTGGAACGTAGATATAACGGCGAGTTGAGGCTTAAGAACCGGTGCCTACATCTTTGGGTAGAAAAAGGCGTGATATTATGTTATGTTGTTAAGTAAAGCTGGAGTCATGCTCTGAAACTGCGATCAATCAATCTTGAAAAGACGACAGTAAATCCATTTATGAGTTTAACAATTGGGAGAGGTTATACAGAAATGTAAAATTAAGGCATTTAAAATGATTTTTAAAAAATCCGTTACACTCACTTTATATTGTACTCTTTTTAACGGGATATAGGGTGGTAGCCCTACAGATAGTTCTCTTTTCGAATCCACTTTACGTAGATGTTTTGAGCAATTATGGTATTTCAGTGACCAAGCTGGCCCATTCATGCACCGAACTGTGAGGCTCCACCATTCTAAATTAAATTGAAATATACAGACTCGGATTTTCTTGCGATATAATAATAATGTACTTATGTTTAAATTGTGTACCAACGTAAGGTTATGTTTTTGTTGAGTTGCGTGTTAATTACAGTGGGGGCAGCCGAGGGCGTCACTCATTACAAAAACGGGTATTTCTTTTAATTATAATTTTGAGGGGGAGCTTCACATGCAAACGAAGATTTTTCGATTTAATGTTTAGTTTTTATTAACAAACTAGCAGACGAACTTCGTACCGCCATATTTTATACATTTTCCACAAAAAATATTATTGCCGCGAACATATTAATAGAAAATACAGGAAATGTGAACAAACAAGATATTGTTAATTATTGTGACTATTTATTGTCCCTTAACTTAAATAGTATAATTTTGTTCACATTCCCCTACTGTAAGAAGCTGTCAGAAGCAGAAAATAATCTTAGGTATAAGTTGAATAATGTGCTTCATACAATAAGTACATATAATGATAAACTTCATTTGATTGATACTAACAGCACAGAATTAGCACAAAATTTTACAATCTGACAAAAGGTAGATATTACCTCACTAATAGTTTTAAGCGACAGATAGCACTTTCGCTATCCTATTTTTTTGATATTGTAGCCAATAACCTGGCTACTAATTATACCTGTATTGGGAAGACTATTGATATAGTATCTTCCAGTACCTGTTCATTAAACAATGACATTAATTATAATTTAGCTTCTATGCTTATGTCTGACATTCCTATTATAAATCATTTAAATTAGTTAATGAGACAACAGAGGTAACCACCTCTAGCTCTAATTTATTACATTCTCAATTAATTGATTTAGCAATACAGTCAAATGATAAATATAACAGGTCACACTGCCCATATAAATGTAAAAAAAATAATACAGTTAATGATATTAACCTGGTGCATCAGAATATATATTGTATGACTGAAGGCAAGCAACTAGAACTGGAATTATTCATGAACGCTGATAATATTAGTATTATGTGTATCACTGAACATTGGTTGAAGAAGCATCAGCTTATGTTTAATTTCAGCAACCACCAGGTAGGGAGTTCATTCTGCAGGGTCAACACAGTACATGGGGGATCGCTAATCCTGCTCAATAAAAACCTTAAATTTAAAGAACGGAAAGATATTGTGTCCCTCTCTGTAGAATGTTCCATAGAACTGTCCTGTGTACAATTGGAGCAGTTCATTATTTTATGTGTATACAAACCACCTGCCGCGGATCTTAACTCTTTCATAGAAATCATGGATGAAGCCGTATGCAAAGTTGGTAATTCAGATAAAAGTATTTTAGTATGTGGAGATTTTAATGTAAATATTCTTGCTAATACAACTGCAACTTGTAAAATTCTAAGTCTTTTTAAATCCCTTAATTTGGTTAATTTATTTATGGAGCCTACTAGAACAACTGCTACTACAGCTACCTGTTTGGATAATATAAATACAGATATTAGTCCTACACAAAAAAGTATAATTAATAAATTAGATTCTGATCATTCTGGGCAAATGATTACGATAAAATTAAAAAATAAAAATGAAGGGAAAAAAAAATTACTTTTGTGCCAGTAACAGCTGGTCGCTTGGAATGTATGAAAGCTAACTTAGCCAATAACTTACCTTTTTTAGATAATGAATTAGAACCGAATACAATGTATAGTTTATTTTTTAATTGTTTTCTTCGCGAATTTAACCAAATATTTACTCCCAAGGAGATCACTGTTGCTAATAGCCCTGTCTTTGGCGACTGGGCAACCACAGGGATTCATAAAAGTAGGCAAACTTTGTACGTGTTGTACTATGAAAGACAATTCAACCGCAGTGAAGAGTTTGGAAATTATGTAAAATTATATTCAAAGATTTTCAAACGCGTTTGTAAAGTGGCGAAATCTATTTTCATTAAATGTAAAATAAGAAATAGTAGTAACACAATCAAAGCCACTTGGAGAGTCATCAGTGAAGAGACTGGTAAGAGTCCAGCTAGGGATTCAGAATTTAAGTTATGGCCATGATACCAACTAAGATTATGGGTATGAGTATGGGATACCAACTAAGGTGGCCAATGCCTTTGAAATTTTTTTTTCTGTTTTCCCCGTCACTCTTACTAGTGCTCTAGGCTCTTCCACCTCCATTGCAGACTCGTTACTTAAAGAAAACGTGCCTGAATTTTATAACGGTTTTAATTTTCGTCATGTCGATAGGTTTGATCTAAATGTCGCGCTAAAATCAATTAATATTAAGAGGACGGCTGATTTGTGGGGCATTTCTGTATATATTATAAAATCTTTATTTAGCACTATCGCTCCCGCTTTAATTGTGATTTTTAATAGATGTATTGATTGTCGTGTGTTTCCTGACCTGATGAAACTAAGCAAGATTATTCCGTTGCATAAATCAGGTAGTACATTAGATCCCACTAACTTTAGACCAATATCTGTACTACCTACATTAAGTAAAATTTTCGAAAAACTAATCCTCGCTCAGTTACTTAAATACTTTAATGAAAATAGTCTGCTGCATAATAAACAATTCGGTTTCACTCGAGGACGGTCAACATGTGATGCTGGGGTAAAATTACTCGAAAGTATATTTGAGGCTTGGGAGGAGTCGCAGGATGCCTATGGGGTATTTTGTGACTTATCTAAAGCTTTTGATTGTGTCCAGCATAAGACTCTGGTCAGAAAACTACATCACTATGGCATAAGGGGCATTGCTTTGGATCTTCTTACTTCTTACCTACGTGATAGGATCCAAACAGTAGATGTTAACGGAAAGAGATCACATGGATCAGCTGTAGCAATGGGGGTGCCGCAGGGCTCTATCTTGGGACCTTTCCTGTTTCTTTTGTACATTAATGATCTACCTTATCTTGTAAAGGACAATCATGAAATAGTTTTGTTTGCAGATGATACTTCTTTAGTTTTTAAGGTAAAGAGACAACAATCAGTAATTGACGATGTAAACAATGCTCTTTCAAAGATAGTAAACTGGTTTAGTGCTAATAATTTGCTTTTAAATGGTAGCAAAACCAAATATGTTAGATTTTTTACAAAAAATGTTAAACAAGTAAAAACCAGTGTCGTGATGGACAACAGAAGACTGGAATTGGTCAATAAGGTTGTCTTTCTTGGTATAACATTAGACTCTAAACTACAGTGGGGCCCACATATAGAGACGTTATCTGGTAGACTTAGCTCAGCCGCTTACGCTGTAAAGAAAATACGTCAACTGACCGACGTTGATACTGCACGTTTAGTTTATTTTAGTTATTTTCACAGCATTATGTCATATGGTCTATTGCTTTGGGGTAGTGCTGCGGATGTAGACTCGGTCTTTGTGCTTCAGAAACGAGCTATTCGTGCTATCTATATGATGAGTCCCAGGGTTACACTGAGAAGGAAATTTAAAGAGATACGAATAATGACGTTACATTCACAATAAAATAAATAAATAAAATAAAAAAAAATAAAAAAGCCTTTTATTTCTTGTATTGGCATGTTACAATGTTTTTTTTTTTTTTTTTTTTTTTAAGTTAAGTTAGTATTTTAAGTTTTACTTAATTTTTCTGATCTTTAAAAATAATTTGTGTTAGTTTCTTAAACCTAGTTTATAATTAATTATATCTAGTAAGTTTTCGTAATTTTTACTTTTGAAAAGTTTTCTCTTTTTCATTTCTTTCTGTTGCTTCTACAAGAACCCCAGGTTGGGTAAAGGCCTCCTCCAATGATGCCCATTTGTCTCGATCTTTTGCTGTTAAAGTCCAATTTGTACCAGCGGTTCTCTTTATTTCGTCTTCCCATCGTATTATTGGTCGTCTTCTTCTTCTATTACCTAATGGGCCTCTCCACGTCGTTACTTTTCCAGTCCATCTCTGGTCTGTAAGCTTTGCAATGTGTCCTGCCCATTTCCATTTCAGCTTTAGTGCGAATCTCAAGGCATCTGTGGCTTTTGTCATGGATCGTATTTTTGTGTGTCTTATTTTGTCAAGTTTCCTTACGTTAAGCATGCTACGTTCTAGCCCTCGTTGGCATGTGACTATTTTGTGTTTCGCTTTAGCAGTGAACTTCCATGTCTGACATCCGTACGTCAAACATGGCAAAAGACTAGAGTTCATAATCTTTGCTTTTAAGTCTATTTGCAAATTACTTTTAAAAATTTCCTTCAAACTCCAGTATCCATTCCATGTTTGCCGTACTCTTCTTTCTATTTCAATGTCATTGTTTTTTCTATCAAAACTGACTGTTTTTCCTAGATATATGTACTTGTCCGTATAATTCAGAGTATTTCCTTTAATTTTTATTGGTATTATGCTGCTGTTCGTCATAGTCATTGTTTTGCTTAAATTAATTTCTAATCCTGCTTCTGTGCTAGTTTCCTGTAAGGATGTCATCATAAATTGTAGCTCTGAACTTGTCTCTGATAGTAGCACTATGTCGTCGGCAAATCTTAGATGACTTAGAAAAGCACCCTGTATATATATTCCTGATCTGCTCCAATCTAACTTGCTGATTCTGTTTTCCAGTACGGCTATAAATATTTTTGGCGATAACGGGTCTCCCTGTCATACTCCTCTCATTATGGGAAAACTTGGGCCCAAGGTATCTAGTTTAATTCTGCCCACGTTGTTTATTATATATACTTCTTAGGACCCTGATGTATATTTCGTGAACTCCTTGTTCTCTCAAAGTTTCCCATATGCATGTGTGTATTACTGTGTCGAATGCTTTTTGGTAGTCAACAAATGCAATGTATAAGTCTCTTCTATGTCGTCTAGTCGTCTAGTCTATGTCTTTGTAGTTCTTGGTATTTTTCTATAATGAGTTCCAGCGTGTGAATATGGTCGATGGTGGAGAACCCTTTTCTGAAGCCGGCCTGCTCAACTGGCTGTCTAGATTTTATTGCGGGACTAATTCTTGTGTTAATTATGGTGGAGAACAGCTTATATAGAGTTGGTAGTAAACTGATAGGTCTGTAGTTGCTTATTGTTTTAGGGTCACCTTTTTTGTAGATTAGGATAATGTTAGAGTTAGACCATTGTAAAGGTGTTTTGGAATTTTGCATTCACAATATATCTATGATAATTTAATATATGTTCATAAAAATATAACTAAATTTAAGAAAAACAGTGATATTCATCAATTAAACTTAAGAAATAAAAACAAACTTGCTGTGTCCACTACTAGGCTCCATAAAATTTCTAACGCGTTTCCAGGTCAATGTATACGCTTTTATAATAAGCTTCCAAACGACGCGGTTGAATTATCGTTAGGTAAATTTAAGAAATATGTTAAAAGTAGACTATATTCAAGGGCTTATTACTGTATCGCAGATTATATCAATGATAAAACCGTTTGGAATTGAATTGCTTCTTTTGTGTTATATTGTTTGTATTTGCTGTAGCAAAATATTGTTAATCTGCTAACTAAACATTACTGTTAATTAGTAAGATTGTGTGCAATATGACGTTTCTCACCGGCAAGCTTACTAGTTTCTTTTTTTTGTTTTGTCTGGGATCTTGAATAAGTCATGCTCACTGAAAAGTCCTTGCTTATGGCGGCGTCGTTGATCGGGTCGCCACCTTCCCTAAAATATGGCGAGGGAGGCGATGGCTGAAATATAGGTCATGCTCGTGAACGGGTGCTGTTTGTGGGGACTGGTCTGTTCAAGCGTCCAAAGAATATTAACGTACTGTGTCCTAAGTTTGACGCGAGGAACCTCATTTTGCTCTATAAATTATTCTAATAATTTGTAATTTAGTTTACTTATAATTAAGTAAAAACAAAAAAAAAAGGACTCCCCTGAGTTTCTTGCCAATTCTTCTCAGGACGTGAGTAATCAAATTGGCGGATTGAAAATATTGACCTTCATAAGTGTCTTTAATGACCTGAATTGAATAAATGAGATTTTGATTTCATTTGATTTGATTTGATATGATGAAAATAATAGCAGTTAAAATAATAAGCTGTTCGCTGCATGAACGGGCCGTCTCAACCGGTGAAATACCATGACCTCTCAGAAGATCGACGTAAAGTGGCTCATGCCGCGTTTCGTTCGGTGAAAGAGGTACACGGAGGCCCACCCCCTTCCCCATCCCTTTCCCTTAAAGGTTGGCAACGCCACGGTAACACTATAAGTGTTGCCGGTGTCCATGGGCGGCGCAGGTTGCTTACCATCAGGTGACACGCTTGCTCCTTTGCCCTCTTAACCCATAAAAAAATATTATCAACTTCAATCAACGCGTTTTAAGTTATTTTAATAGCAATAACCAGGGACTTTGTCCGAAGTTTTTTGTCAATCTTTAGTTTTTTTAATACATACTACTTTAACCTTTTTTTTAATTGGTCATAGTCGTCGATTTAAAAAAATAAAATTGTGTGGTTTTATGAAACCACCGTAAAAGTGAAACTTTTAAAATTGAGTCTTGGGTTATTGATTTTTAAATCTACTTTTTAAATATACATAAACATATAACATAAACAATTGAATATTTTTTCAATAATTATTTTTCAATAATTTAGTTAGTAAGTTTTTTAAATTGATGATTCTGATAAAATGATTAACATTTATATTTTTTTAGAGTGCAACAGTGTAAAACAGTTACTTCACAGCAATTTTTTTAAAAGTTTGCTTTGGCTTCGTTTAACTTTAAGTTAAAGATTTAAATCAATTAATTCGATAATCTCATCATTTTCAAGTTCTTTGGAAGTTAACGACTGAAGATTAAGAATTCCTAGATGGCGCTACTAGGTTGCTACTATTGATGATTCTGCCGTAATATCGTATTATATCGATAGATGTCGCCCGAATCGACAAGTATTCCAGCTTCGGCACTAGGGATAACGCGACACCTATTAAACGTTAACAACATTACAACAAAGGATCTTTACAAAACAAAACGATATTTTTTCCTCCAGTAAATATGATATTTTGATTTATTATGAAAATGTGACAAATACATATATAAAGAGCACTATCTTATCGCTAATAAATTGACGAACATAACTGTGTCGCATATATGTAGTTCCGGTGGTCCAGTGGTCGAGCACACGGCTTCCGAATCGCATAGGTCGCGTGTTCGAATCCTGGCACACTTTTTGGAATTGGAAACTTAAGTAAAGTAAGAAAGGCGTCAGTCTGCTTCCTCCACTAATTCGTTAGTTACAAGTCAGTGGCAGTTTTGCAAAGAGAGAGAAAACTAGTTTAATTTGAAATCGAACCGGACGTCACCGGCTTTCAGGGGATTGTGCGATAAGGGCTATTTTAATTTACTTGCCATCTTGTATTTGTTAATAGGGTTTAATAAATGTTTTTTATTTTACGTGGTCACGACAATAATTCCTAGATGGCGCTACTAGGTTGCTACTATTGATGATTCTGCCGTAATATCGTATTATATCGATAGATGTCGCCCGAATCGACAAGTATTCCAGCTACGGCACTAGGGATAACGCGACACCTATTAAACGTTAACAACATTACAACAAAGGATCTTTACAAAACAAAACGATATTTTTTGACGTGACAACGTCTTAAATTAGGTTGCGGCTGGGAGTCACATATGAAAAAGTGTAACGCTCGGTAACGTTACGATGAGTCACCGAACGAGAGAGAGGCCCGCCGAATGCCTTGCGTCTCTCTCCCACTCAACTATGATCGGTCTGCCGCGCGCGCAGCACTAGAGAATTAGGCGCATTGAATCGGCGCATGCTTGTGTCTCTGTCTTTGTCTTTCTCGAACGTTCTTGGCGTTGGAAAAACAAGAAAGCGTCATAATACAAGTTCACACGTGTGGTTAAAGTATCGTCAGCTGTGTCTGTAGTGAAAATGTGGAGTGCTTAGATTCGTCATTTACAACAACTACAACAATAAAGGTAAATAATTGTACACTGATATTTCATTATCGTAAACTATGATTGATTGATTAATTGTTAGATTGACACAAAAGTTGAGAAACTGAGTTTATAGGTTATGTCATACTATTGATAAATGTTGATAGTGTTAAGTAAATTATTAGTTTAAAATTAATTAATTAATTAATTATTATTTTACAAATTTTCATTAATTTCAAATTTATTTAGCAAAAATTTGAACCTTCGATCTGAATAAATGTTTTGATTTTCGAATTGATTCTTTAAAATTACAAATATTAAGAAAAAGTGGCAGATATAAGAAAACTTGATTTAAACTGTGTTGAGCAAGAATTTTAACATCTAATTTAAGTAAATGTTTTAATTTTCAACTTCATCATTTACAATTACAAATTTTAATTAATTTCAAATTTATTTAGCAAAAATTTGAACCTTCGATCTGAATAAGTGTTTTGATTTTCAAATTGATTCTTTAAAATTAAAAATTCATCCATTCAATTTCAAATGTTCAACAGGAATCACCACTCTCAAAACAATGGAAACGGACGAGCAAATGCCTTCAACTTAATTATATTCATATCAATAAATATTCTACCGAGAAAAAGACGTTGTCACGTAAAATCTTCGCCCGTAAAACCGACTTTACAGGCAACCAGATTTTTTTCCTCCAGTAAATATGATATTTCGATTTATTATGAAAATGTGACAAATACATATATAAAGAGCACTATCTTATCTTATATCTTTAAACGAGCAATTCTTGTATATATATATATATATTATATAAAATTGGAATCTCGGAATCGGCTCCAACGATTTTCATGAAATTTCTATTCCAGCAGATGGCGTTGTTAACTAACACGAAGTTAATGTGTGTTTGCTTTGCTTTTATTACAGTTTATCACTGCAAAAAATTAAGTATATGTTTCTAATATAATATGTTAGTACATAGTATATATTAGTATATATTTATTATTCTGTCGGTAAGATCGAAAAATATTATTGATATTTCATTATTTTATTAGTATGTAATTCGTACTTAAATATAATTTTCAAAAAACACAATTTATAAAAAAAAAGAAAATACCGAGCAAAGCTCGGTCATCCAGATATTCACTACTAAATTGACGAACATAACTGTGTCACATATATGTAGTTCACTTTTTGGAATTGGAAACTTAAAAGCCGCCGCCTACGCCTCCGTCGTTTACAATACATACGAATTTATTATATTCCCTTTTATCGTGTCATTTGTTATATTAATAATATAATTTTTTTTTTCTCCGCCTGCAATACGTACGTACGTATATGTATGTATGTAAAAAACAAACAAACAAACAAACCCGATCCTAGAAAATGTGTCGAAATTGGTAAAGAGGACGGTAATTAGACGATTATACATACGGCCCTCGTGGTGCATCGGTAAACCGCACTACCGATAACACAAGGTCGGGGCGGGTTCGATCCCTCGTCTGGGGGTGTTTTTCTACATGTTTTTACGGTATTTATTTACAAAAATAAAGTGTATATTTGGGTAATTAATTAATAATAAATAAACGATAATAGACGTGAAAGGCGCTCTGACGAGCGCCTTTCACTTTATCCCTACTCCGCGGCCGACCGTCACGCGACATGCAACACGCAGACGAAAAAGTTTGAGACGATGTAATAAAAGTTTCACTTTAAAAAACCTGTTCACCACATGTTCATACCAGTATGAACTTACCAGTGAGTGTTTTTTTATAATGGCGCTCATGACCGGATCGGGCGGGACTCCCGATCATATATACTACTCTGTGTAAAAAGTATCGGGTATATGTCAATAAAGAGACCCGCGTAAAAGAGGTCGTTCTAATTTTTTTACTGTATGTTGTTAGCACTGTACTGATAATTTGAACGGGATCTGTCATTTAATTTGTTTTAAACTAAACTTTTTGTTGGTCATAGTTTTGAGTCCTCGGCGATTTTTACAATGGAAAATATTGTTGAACAAAGAGTGTGCCTTAAATTTTGTGTTTCGAATGATATTTCATGTGGTGAATCACTAAAAATGTTGCGAAATACCTACGGCGAATCATGTATATCGAAAACAAGGGCTTATGAATGTTATAAGGCTTTTAAAGAAGGCCGAGAAGTAGTAGTAGACTTGCCTCGTTCTGGTAGACCTTCAACCGCTACGACCAAAGAAAACATCGACAGAATCAAGAAGCTAGTGCTCGAAAATCGACGTATGAGTCTGAGAGAGTTGGCTAGTGAGGTGAAAATATCTTTTAAGTCCGTCCACAATATTCTCATTGACATTTTAGGCATGAAACGCGTCGCCGCTCGACTAGTTCCAAAAGAGCTCAATTTTGTTCAAAAAGGGCAGCGAAAGCATGTCGCTGAAGACATGGTTTCCCGAGCTTCTACGGATCCGACCTTTATGAAACGTATAATAACTGACGACGATACATGGGTTTATGAGTATGACATGCAAACAAGCCAACAGTCTTCAGAATGGCGTCTCGAAAACGAGCCGAAACCCAAAAAACCGCGGCAAAGTCGCACCAAAATCAAGGTGATGCTGACAGTTTTTTTGACTACCGTGGTGTGGTTCACTCCGAATTCCTTCCAGAGGGAGAAACAGTGAATAAAGAATATTATTTAGGCGTCATGAAGCGTTTGCGTGAGAGTATCCGCCGAAAACGTCCAGATTTGTGGCGACACAACTCATGGATGCTGCACCATGATAATGCACCATCACACACAGCCATTATAGTGAAAGAGTTTTAGCGAAAAATTCAACAAACGTTCTCGACCAAGCACCCTATTCACCTGATATGGCTCCGTCTGACTTTTTTTTATTTCCCAAGTTAAAATTACCACTTCGAGGAAAACGTTTTGAGTCAATAGAAGCCATAAAAGAAAATTCGCTGAATGAGCTAAAGGCCATACCGCAAATAACCTATGAAAAATGTATGGAAGACTGGGTGAAGCGGTTGAGATGCAAGCGATGGGGCCTACTTTGAAGGCGATAAAATAAATTTAGATGAATAATTTGTATTTTTTGTTTTATTGACAAATTCCCGATACTTAGTACACAGAAGGTATGTGCGCGGAATATTTGCCTAAGAAACGAATACTTACTTTTTATATATCGCGATATCTTTTAAATTAAATGTCTGAATTGAATTATTCAAAAAATTCTAGAAAGGTAATGAATTTATCTTTTTATTGAAGTAATTTATTTTGAGGAGAGTTAATACCAAGGTACAAAATAAAGCATTTTTAAAACGACATCAATTTAATTATTTTAAAAAATTCAAAAAACACTTATTGTGACATAACTACAATAGTAAGTTATATGGTGTCATTTTTTGTAGACAATTACATGTTCTGTAAAAGTGTAGTACATTTTTTGTTCTATAATTAATAGTTTTCGCAGTGTACGCGATGTAAGCTTTTTTTCGGGTAATTTTCTTACACATTGGGTTACATTATTGGACTTATAGTATGGATCCCAAATTTATTTGAAAATTTATTATAGCCTAAAGCCTTTTTCGATAAATGGACTATACACAACTGAAAGAATTTTTTAAATCGGACCGGTGGTTTCTAAAATTAGCTCGTTCAAACAAACAAACAAAATCGTCCGCTTTGTAATAGAAGTATAGATTTATATAAATACATTTAGAAAAGATATTGACCAAATTAATCACTTAGAAAAGAGCTTTAGACTGTTTCTGCCCCCAAAAACCCTGCTGCGGCCGGGTAGCGTAAAAACGACAATCTTCAAAACAATATGCGTGGTGCAGCTCACCCTCTACCTGTCCATCTCCTAAGTTCCCAATGATAAATAATTCAGACGACAAGGTATCCAAGTTTTGCCATTCGCTGAATCTTCACAAATCTTGTTACAAGTTCCAAACAAAAGTTATACGGACAGGTTGGATGTAATTCGTTCCATAACTCTCTGCGCCAGGATTGATTGTGAGACAAACCACCCGCACCAATTTGTTAAGGTTTAAATAACAGCAGAAATGCAGCAAAACATTCTCAATGCATTGTCAACTACACGTCAACGAAACAAATTACTTAATAAAGAAAAAGAGTCACTATACATGGAATATCACTATTCCATCTTATTAGGCTCGTTTTGTTCACACGGTCGCGGTTTGGAACACGAATAATACCAATGACTTTTTGCAAGTTTTTTCAAGATAAATATTATCGATAATGGAAAAAAATAAAAATAACTTCAATAAGTACGCTATACAATGCAAAAAAAAAAGTCTAAGGTTTATTATTTTTTTCTATTAATTTCAAAGATTTAGCGCATTTAAAACAGTATTTGAATATTATTATAATAGAAAGAGCAAGGATAAGCGGATGCAAGGATAATGTTTGACGATGTAGTGCTGGAACAGGTGAATGAAATTATAATTAAACAAACACAAACACAAAAACAACAGAAATTGTATATCTTGGATGCGCTTTTAGCAGGGATGGAAGGTACATCGCTGATGTAGAAAGAAGAGTAACGTTAGGAAATAAAGTAAATGGGGCGTTGGGCAGATTCGATTCTTGGGCGCAAAAGATATTAGCAGAAAAGCCCAGCTAGCAATTCACAATGCAATACTGATCCTAACGCTAACTTATGGAAGCGAGAGCTGGGTATGGCAGAGCGTGCATGAAAGTAGGATAAACGCGGTCGAAATGAGGGCATTGCGCAAAATCCGCGAAGTGACCCTCGCTGACCGCGTGGAAAACAAGGTTATAAGGAAGGAAGTCGGATTGAAAGAGAGTGTCGGTATAAAAGTAAGAAAGGGCATGCTCCGATGGTTCGGACATGTAGAAAGGATGGATGATGCAAGATTGATTAAGCAGATATACAATGCAAAAGCGGATGGATGTAGGAGTCTAGGACGGCCTAGACACACATTTCATGACCAAATAGAACGTGTTCTGGAGGAAGGTGATGTTAGGAACCTCAAAAATCGACGCGCGTGCATGAAAATAGTTATGAAAGTCAACGAAGCCATTGAGGTGTGTAAGAATCGTGCCTTATGGCGCTCCGTTCTCTCTGCCTACCCGATTTGGCGTGAAGTTATGTATTATTATAGATTTCAAAGAAATGATTCCGTCGAAGTAATTATATAAGTTTATACATGAATTCAATACTGTAAAATTCAAGAGACACGAAATCAAGTTTCGCCCTCAGCTGAATGTTCCCTAATCTTGTAACAAGTTTCAGAACAAAAGTTTTGTACACAAGTTGGATATAATTCATTGAGTGAAATTCTTTATCTGTGAGTTCAATTGTCTTCAGTACATTCATATCTCGTATTTATAATGCCGTGGGGTATTGTTGGTACGTTGGTACCAGACCGTTGGGTCTGGACCACTTGTCTATACGGTAGCAAATAGCTCTCCCGGGAGAAGTTCCACGGTTCACATTAGCGGAGGAATCATTCTATTACCCCATTCCAGATGTAAATCTGATAGAAAAATTTATTTCTATTAAGATGTGTGTTGGGAATACTTACTGTTGTTGTCTTTGTTCTATAAACTAATGGACGAAGATGTAGACAATTTCAAATATAATAATATTACTATTTGAGATAACCTTTACTATGCACAGCCGGTTTTTGGTTATTTCATCATCATCATCATCATCATCATTATTTGCCTTGTTTTTTTGAGGTCCACTGCTGGACATAGGCCTCCCCCATAGAGCGCCACAACTGCCGGTCCGCTCAATCATGGGGGGTTTTTGCCATAATCGCCACGCTTGGCAGGCGGTTTGGCGATCGCAGTAGGCTGTATTTGCTTCAGAGAGAATGCTGCTGCCCATTCTTCTAGCTTTTCCCTTAGTCGCCTTTTACGACACCCACGGGAAGAGATGGGGTGGCGGTATTCTAAGCCGGCGCCACACAGCATAGCTTAGCTTAGTTATTTAGAGAATATTTCTTTCAAAATTAAAACTTATTTTTTGACTTCTATAATAGTAAGTAGTATTCTGCCTCGATGTATTACAATAGACGAGTGCAATATAAATTGTGTTCCTCAGCACAATTTGTCTCAGCCCATCACCAACACGCCCCAGTTAATGTCTGCGACGTGACTGTGTGAGGTTTATGTAGTGCACGCCTCCGCCGCCTACGCCGCCTCCGCCGCCTCCGCCACCTCCGCCGCCGTGCGAGCCGCCGACCACTTGGTGGGCTTCAGTAATGGCCACTTTGCTTTCAAATATCTGATAGTATCCTTATACCTAATAACTCTACTCTACTATACTCGAATAACTTTGGGCTCATGATGGATAAGTATACCCATAATAAAGTATGCATATTTATAAATAGTTTTAAAAACTGCGCAAGTGGAAAGTATTTCGTAAAAATACAATTTCACTAAGTTAGTTATTAGATTTTATAACAGACGTTTATCGGTTTATTTATATTAAATTCGAATCGAAAGTAATGCTAATTCTGACAAAATAAAATTTAAGTCAAAAATGAAACTATAATTCCATGGAACCGAATTATCGAGATTACGTTGCATTTCTTTGTTTAGTTAATAATTGGATTCAGATTAAGACAGTGGTAAAAATAGGGGGTTAAGTTAAAAAAACGTATATGTTTAATGAAAACAGAAGATTTTTTATTTTAATTTTTATTTTTTTATTTTTTTTATTTAAGGGATAGGAGGGCAAACGAGCAAGTGTGTCACCTGATGGTAAGCAACCTGCGCCGCCCATGCACACCAGCAACACATATGGTCTTACTGTTGCGTTGCCGACCTTTAAGGGAGTGGGATAGGAATAAATGGTAAGGGGTAGGGCCTCCGGGTACCTCATCTCTCGTCTCATCAAACGAAACGCGGCGTCGTCTTTACGTGGAATTTCTGAGTTGTCGTGGTATTTCACCGGTGGAGCCGACCCATTCATGCAGCGAACTGCTTGGTTCTACCACTGTTAGAAGATGCACTGACAGTTTACTTTTCCCCGATACAACACCAAAAGTTTAAAATCATTTCCTCAACAAACAATAAACACATGCTGTAGCTTGTATAGCTGGTGCAGCCCATGTATCTCGCAGCCAACGAACCGTAGCTCGTATTTTTCCTCAAATAAACACAGTTATGTATTTCTCTCTCCCCCTACATACAAACAAGTATTTGTGATGCGCTCATGTGCACCACGTGGAAAATTTTTCGTTTACCATACCCTCACAATATCTGTCGGCATCCTTTTCAGTACTTTTGATAAATTATCTGCAAGAAGGCAATAACTCGCTTCTGATTATCAATGTAAAGAATTATCTTCACGCGTTCTATCGTCTTGATCAACAACCGTGTTAGCGTCAACTGTACAACAAAAAATATTCTTCGTATTCGTAGTCATTATCTTCGCATTTCTTTCAACTATATGTTAGATGAGGCATGCAATTTTAATTATAAATGTAATTAAACGATTCCGTGAAGCGAATCGTATCAACCAAAAAGCTAGTAATACTTGCTATTCCTTTGTGAAATCTTCTCTTTTAAGAGCATTAGTGAAGCTGTACATCACGCTAATTTATTGCAAGCCGGGACCGCCGGCGCTCCTTCTAGTACTCACTGGAACTTCCTGATTTTAAGTGCGGGGGTTGCGAAACACTCGGAAGCGTTTAAAGCTTCTGTTGTTTACGATTACATTTAAGAGTTCAAGCTTATATACTTTTAATGATATGTAAAAATAAAATAAATAACAAACAAATTAAACGAAAACATCATTACACAATTATTTACAGAAGTAATGATATAACTGCACACAAGCTTCCTGTAAGGTTGGCATACCTGAATCCACTGGCTTCCTTTCATAATTTTTGTCAAGGCGTTACTTCACTACTTTGTTAAGGTTCTTCTGGCGCTTGTTATTTTACCATTGCAACGAATAATTAGAAGATCATAAGATCCCACATAGACCCACCCATGTAAAAACCGACAACCCATAAGTGTGGACCAAGATTCGAACTCGGTACCTCTGATGCGGAAGTGGGAGCGCCACTATTACGTAGGAAATATGACTTGCATCAGGTCGAATCCCTTAGTCCCTCAGTCTTTTGCTATACCCACGGGAAGAGGTAGGGGTGGCAGCTACATTACATATAATAAAACTTATAAGTACAGTACAAAGTGGTCATTCGTTCTCTCAAAGTACCAATAACATGGTTATATGAGCCTTTTATAAACCCACGTCTTTAATAAAGGTGTAGCTCTATACAGCACATATACGAAACATTTTATAGTAGAAAGGCCACGCATGTCACGTAGGTGCCACAGTCAATTTCTTTATCGTTCATTTATTGGTGAGCGTCTCCAGATCTCTGGAGTTTTCGTTCCGGTAGCTATTTATTATAAATATCGATGACAAAATTGTATCTGGTGTCGAATTGTAATAAGTTCAGTGATCTTTAACATGGTACTTAAAAACTTCGCCGTAATGAGACGTAATTGCTTCTGTCTACACCTCCAATTATTAAAAGCGTGAAGTTATAACGGCAATATCCTTGAATAGCGGTTAGAGTACTGGATATGTAATGGCAGAGGTCGCAGATTCAAGAATAAAATGTTAAAGATAAATAGCCGCTGTTTATTGATACGCAAACACCTATTAAGTGAAGCTCCTCACTGTGAATCATCATTACATAGTATAAAACAAAGTCACTTTCCGCTGTCTGTCCACTTGTATGCGTACATCTTTAAAACTACGCAACGGATTTTGATGCGGTTTTTTTTAATAGTGAGAGGGTGTCAACGGGGTGGTTTTGATCTATAATTCATATATGATGATGCAAAGAAAAAATTATAATTTTCAAGATTTAGCACTTTATTTGCAAACCCTGGCAAAACCCTAAGTGACAGATTAAAATAATGTTCTACGTTATTAAACACCTTTAGGAGATCTACAAAAAAGTCTGCTTAGGGCATATGTCTATCTCTTAGGGATAACCCACAATGACCATTTTTATTTTTTACTTTTTACGAAAAATAATGGCACATTTACGAAGCGATTTTAAACATTACAGCATTAATTTTCATGCAATTAGGTGTCTTGAATAGATTGTGCATGTAATATAGATGATCGTGGCCTTTTACAGCATGCAATTTAAACAAATATTTTCGAAGATATTGCAGTATTAACATAGCGGGACAGCAGATAATACTTTTGATGCGGAACAAAGTTCGCCGAGTCAGCTAGTAGATATATATCTACTATAAGAAACAAACACAAAAAGAGACTACTAACTCGCCACAGCTATATCTTGGTCCATACAGTTTGGGGATAATCTCGTACGACAAGAACGATCACAGAAATATTGAAACATTTTGCTTTATAACATACAATAACATTTCAATCGTTCTAAAATATTTCTCATCAAATAAATTAACTCTATATACTTAGTCATGCCATAAATATTGTAACAAAGAAAACTTGTGTGGTTTTATGAAACCACCGTAAAAGTGAAACTTTTTTTCACATTATAGACATTTAACTAAAAATTTTCGAAATATTATTTTTTTCGAAAATCGAATGTAAGTCACTGTTCACGTATTTTAGTTACCATAAAATATTGGTTACGATTTTAATTTACTTGCCATCTTGTATTTGTTAATAGGGTTTAATAAATGTTTTTTATTTTACGTGGTCACGACAATAATTCCTAGATGGCGCTACTAGGTTGCTACTATTGATGATTCTGCCGTAATATCGTATTATATCGATAGATGTCGCCCGAATCGACAAGTATTCCAGCTACGGCACTAGGGATAACGCGACACCTATTAAACGTTAACAACATTACAACAAAGGATCTTTACAAAACAAAACGATATTTTTTCCTCCAGTAAATATGATATTTCGATTTATTATGAAAATGTGACAAATACATATATAAAGAGCACTATCTTATCTTATATCTTTAAACGAGCAATTCTTGTATATATATAAAATTGGAATCTCGGAATCGGCTCCAACGATTTTCATGAAATTTCTATTCCAGCAGATGGCGTTGTTAACTAACACGAAGTCAATGTGTGTTTGCTTTGCTTTTATTACAGTTTATCACTGCAAAAAATTAAGTATATGTTTCTAATATAATATGTTAGTACATAGTATATATTAGTATATATTTATTATTCTGTCGGTAAGATCGAAAAATATTATTGATATTTCATTATTTTATTAGTATGTAATTCGTACTTAAATATAATTTTCAAATAGTATGTAATTCGTACTTAAATATAATTTTCAAAAAACACAATTTATAAAAACACAATTTATAAATAATATAATTTTTTTTTTTCTCCGCCTGCAATACGTACGTACGTATATGTATGTATGTAAAAAACAAACAAACAAACAAACCCGATCCTAGAAAATGTGTCGAAATTGGTAAAGAGGACGGTAATTAGACGATTATACATACGGCCCTCGTGGTGCATCGGTAAACCGCACTACCGATAACACAAGGTCGGGGCGGGTTCGATCCCTCGTCTGGGGGTGTTTTTCTACATGTTTTTTCTACATGTTTTTACGGTATTTATTTACAAAAATAAAGTGTATATTTGGGTAATTAATTAATATAAATAAACGATAATAGACGTGAAAGGCGCTCTGACGAGCGCCTTCACGTCACCGTCACGCGACATGCAACACGCAGACGAAAAAGTTTGAGACGATGTAATAAAAGTTTCACTTTAAAAATTTGTTTTTTTTTTAATTGCAAATAACATTTATTACTTTTACAGTGTGTTACTTTAATACATAAATATAAAACGATATAAAATATAAAACGATTATTGGAAGTGGTCTCCATTGGCTGCAATACAGGCCTTTAAACGTTGAGGCCAGTTATCAATAGAAACACGCACTCTTTCCATGGGAAAATTCTTCACTGCCAATCGTATGGATTGTTTTAGGGACTCTAAATTATTATGACGTTTAGAGCAAGCCGTACTCTCTAAAACTGACCACAAATCATAATCCAGTAGAATAAGATCGGGATTAGACGACGGCCAGTCTTCAGCTCTAATGAAGTCTGAAACGTTCGCTTCCAACCAAGATTGCGTGGACCGAGCTTAATGACCCGGTGCCGCGTCTTGCTGGAAGGACCATACTTCGTTATTGAACATGGTTTTGTTAAGAGGCTTGACTAACTTTTCAAGAATGGTATCTTGATACACTTGTGCCGATGTTTTGATACCTTTTTCACAAAAATATAGCTCAGTCACTCCTTCGTAGCTAACACCCCACCAAACCATCACTGAAGTCCGATAATGCCCACGTTGCACTCTGTCAACTAATTGGGAAGCTTGTGTCAACTAATTGGGAAGCTTAGCTTTGAGCATAAATACGGTCATTGTTTGTTAAAATGTTGCTCAATTGTAAAAACTTTTTTATCCGTAAACAATATTTTTCTGTGACCTCCCTTTGCGTACCGCTTCAGTAGTTGTTTAGATTTTAACACCCTATTCTTTTTTAAATTATCGGTTAATAAATGAGCAGTGCGCCTCTTATAGGCTGCAAGTCCTAAGTCATCTTTTAAAATACGCGAAATTGTTCTAGGTGCTATCTTCATCTCCCGAGATCTTTTGCTTGCGGACAGGATTTCTTCGAATTCTTTCCCTTGCTGCTTTGACCACCTTTTTCGTACGAACACTACGTGGACGGCCAGGTCTTTTTCTGTCACAAACAGAGGAGGTCTCATTGTACCTATTAATAGCCCGGTACACACACATTTGACTAATACCAAGTGTATGGAGAGTTTTATAAAATTGCATTTGGCTCCTTACCTACTTTGTGTAATGCAATCACAGCGATTCGGTTCTCTTTATCACCCCACTCCATTTTAATATCGCAAAATATTGTACAATGTATTGGCGCGAAAACGAGAAAACACAATGAACAATCGTATAAAAATTACAGATTCCAAATTCAAATGTAATATTTTTTATTTTTAGTTGTAACAGTATTTATAGCCAGACTAAGTATATAAGTATAAACGTGGGTGGTCTGAAAAGTTTCCGACCTAACAATGATACAAGAATAGAATAGAATAGAATACACTTTATTGTACAATAGATTACAGTAAATAGTACATAGAAAATGTAGGGTGAGTACAATAGGCGGTCTTATCTCATGCTGCGATTTCTGCCAGACAACCTTTAAGTGGACATGTTAGCTTGGAAGAATAATACGCGGTTAACAGTTGCTTGTTTACAATATACATGATCGGACCTTATGTAGATAAATAAATAGATACACATAATACATATACAGGTACATAAATAGATACATACATACTTAACTACACATAAATACACACATACATACATACATAACTGCACATAAATAGATACATACATACAAATAAAATAACATTATGGATGCAAACAGACGATATAAAACTACGTTTGGAACATCATGCTTATCGGAATCATTTACAGTGACAAATAGTGTTCTTTGAGATGTTTTTTAAAAGTTGCTAGTGTCTGTGCGTGACGAATAAACAGTGGCAATTCATTCCACAATCGAGCAGCCTGGACTGAAAATGATTTGTCGAGAAAAACTGTGGAGTGCACTGGTATTTCCAGGGTCAAGCTCGCCGATGATCTCAAGCATCTCGCATGTGTGTCATGGAGAAACGCGAAACGTTTTTTAAGATAGTAAGGAGTAGCGGGATTGAAAAGAGTATTAAACAGAAGACAGAGAATATGAGTATTCCTTCGAAGGCGAATGGGCAACCACTTGAGCTTATTACGAAATTCGGTGATGTGGTCATATTTGCGTAAACCAAATATAAACCTAATACAGAGATTCTGAAGACGCTCAAGTTTATCAAGTTGGTTTTCAGTGAGATCGAGATAACTGGTATCAGCATAGTCAAGAATAGGAAGGAGAATAGATTGTGCAAGTGCAGTCTTGGTGGTAATGGATAGAAGATTACGAAGTAACTTTGCGGCTGACATTTTCTATTTGGGACGACCACGAAAGTGTACTGTCGAAATAAATTCCTAGATTTTTTACTTTTTTGCTATAAGGGATCGAGCTACCGTTAAATCTTACCTTAGGCAATGTTTCAATGTCAACTTTGGTCAGTTGTCGAGAGCTTCCTATCAAAATCACCTGAGTTTTTCTTGGGTTCACCAATATGCCATATCTTTGGGCCCATTTCTCTATCCTTGATAGATCTGCATTGATTGTAGATATGGCCTTAAATAAATCCACTAGCGCTTCTTGGGTATATATCTGCAAATCGTCTGCATAAAGGTGGTAGGAAGAAAGTAATTTGTTAGAGATAGAATTTATAAATATAGAAAACAGTAAAGGGGATAAAACGCCACCCTGTGGAACACCGACAGTGATATTGGACCAAGGAGAATACGAGTCATTCAGTCGGATACGCTGTCGGCGGCCGAACAGGTAACTACGAAACCAATCAATCACTCCAGGAGATATGTTAAGAGAACCCAATATGGAAAGCAACACATCGTAATCAACAGTGTTAAAGGCATTGCTGAAGTCTAACAGGCAAAGAACGGTTAGCTTTCCATTTTCCATGCCTGACCTTATATCATCCGTAATATTGACAAGTGTGGTAGTGGTACTATGACCAGGACGGAAACCAGATTGAAGTGGGTTGAGTAAGTTGTTGGAGTTAAGGAATGTATTTGATTGGATATGGACCAGGCGTTCAAGGACTTTCGATAAGAATGGAAGAATGGATATGGGGCGAAATTCGGAAAAGGAACTAGGTTTAGGGACCTTTGGGAGTGGAATTACTTGGGCATCTTTCCACGATGATGGAAAGACGCCACTGGATATGGAGTGGTTAAGGATATGGCAAATAACGGGTAGGACTACATCAATAATGGGAAGGATCATATTACGGCTAATGTTATCAGTCCCAACGGCGTTGGAAGCAATAGATTGGATACTGCTCTCAACATCACTAGTAGTAAATTGACGGAAAAAAAATGGAGGGTAATCAGGAGTTGGTAGTGTTGAAAGATCTTGTAACGTATTGGCTTTAATAGTCTTATTGAAATTAGACGAAGAGCAGAAATGAGCATTAAGAGCTTTAATATCTAGAGAAGAAGAGGTTACTTGACGCTGTTTGCCAACTCCTAAAAATTTTAAAAACTTCCAAACCTTAGCAGGGTCACCGTTTTGTACGGATTTATGAATGTGTTGGCGTTGAGCATTCCTACACACCTTATTGCAATGATTCCGAACTGTCACATATCTGTTACGATTTGCGTCCGTCGGTTTAATTTTCCATTTAGTTTTCGCAGCAGCCTTTTTCTTTATGAGCTGTTTAATGTCGTCAGTGAGCCACGGAGATGGATAGTGGCGCACTTTGATAGCTTTTATGGGCGCGTGTTTGTCGTAAAGAATATTGAGTGTTTCCGTGAATAACTTCACCTTTTCCTCAGTTGTTACTGACGAATAGATTAGGTTCCAATCAAGAGCTTTCGAATCAGTCTGCAGACTGTTGTGGTCCATTTCACCAAAACTGCGCTGCACAAGAATTCTTGACTTAGCTTTGGGCAGGCGAATTTTGTAGGACAGGAAAATAAGGTCATGTGATGAAAAGTTATCTGCAGGGCATTGGCCATGCAGAACAGATCGATCTAGAGAAGAAACAAATATAAGATCAAGCAATGAAGGAGTAAGGTTAGGAGGATGATGAGTGGCATTTAGTGGAAGAATGTTGAGGTTAGTTGAGTTAGCAGTTGAGAGAAGAGAGGAAGAACGGGAATCTTTTTTTAAGAGACAGGTGTTGAAGTCACCCATGATAATAGTTTGACTGTAAGAGGGAGTAAGACTTAAAAGGAGCTGTTCGAAGGAAGAAAAAAAGTTTATGTGAAGAGAAGAACAATAGTATACACCAAGCAAAATTTTTTCATGTCGAAGCTCGACTTCCAGAAATAAGTGCTCGCCGGCGTTAGGTGGTGGTAGTTGTAGAGAGACATCTATAATTCTGTGAGAAATATGTGAGCGTATGTATATAGCAACCCCACCACCCCGAGCCACAGCACGATCGTTTCTGAGAAGCACGAAACCGGGAAGAGTATAAGAAGTTGAAGACAGACATGGTTTCAGCCATGACTCTGAAACCAGGATAGCATGGATATTCTTACAGTCAAAAATTAACCGGCATATCAGTGAAATGGGCAGGAATACTCTGAGCATTGATATGAACAACATTAAAGTTACTTGGAACACCGGCAAATTATGACTCGAGTGTGTCGTTCAGTGAAGGAATACTGACGAAACTGTCATTGTCACTATTTACAGAACAAAAATCATCGTCACTATTCAGGGAATGAAAATCGTCATCACTATCGTTCTGCATAAATAAATAAATATTAAGTTTCTAAATATGTATATAAATAATATATATATATATATATATATAAGTAAATAAATTATTAAATACTATTACTCTAATTTGGTCTTATCAACCAAAGATAACTGTCCACCCGCCAGCTGAGTGCTAGACAAAAAGATGAGAAAAACAAAAATAGCATTTAGAGAATACTGGAAGGATATTTTTTAAAACTATACAATCCAAGTTGTGTGTTTAAAAGAAGAAGAAAAAAAATATATACACATTACAAAAGAGAAAATATACATTAAAAGGTTTGAGAACGCACTCTGAGCGTACGTCAATGGCGTGAAGTAGCATACTCGCCAGTAGGTTTTCGAACGCACCCTCGTTGGACGTCAGTGACATGTAGATGAAGTGACAGTAAAAATGTAACAACTGACTGTCAAATATGATTGTGATTGTGTTTCTAAACTTCGTGGCCGGGATCTGGCCGGGATGATCGAGCTACCTACTGACCTAGTAAAATATGTAATTTATATTTGTTTCTAAGGCTTTCGCGAATCTCACTCATTGATCAAACAATCTTCAGGACAGCATCGCGTCCATTCATTATTTATTTATATTTATTTCCCGACGTTAATGATAAACAAATGAATAAACGCGACACAATCCCAAAAGTTGCTTCGATCACATGTAATAAAGTTACCTTATAAAATAAAAATGTGACAATGGTATTGTACATGAGTCTACAACTGTATGAGACACACAAGCATGCTACAAAACAGGCAAATTTCAACTATCAGTTACCGAAAGTATATAGAACTAAGTAAGTATATGTAGACACATTACTTTTTCTGAGATAAATTTCTTCTTGTTTTTGTGGTACGCGCTGGGTTTTTAGAATTCTGCTCGAGGTTTTGTGATGCTTGGTCGGTGTTCAGTGTTAAGTCCTTTAGTTTATCTAACGTGTCCACTCGTTGACGAGTACCGTCTGTGCCAGATACATAAACATGACCACCTCTGGTCCAACATTTATTTACACCAAGTTTCTCCCGAGCTGTCATAAAAATGGCCTGATGATGCCTGGTTAGGAACTCACTCACTGTTATTCCTGGGCCCTTTAATTTAGTTTTAGCATACCAGACTTCATCGCGTACTGATACATGTTGAAATTTGATAAGTATTGGACGATACTTATTAGGAGCTTTAGGTTTACCCATACGATGGCAACGTTTTATTTCATGGGCAGCGAAACCATCAATATTTAGTTTATTTTTCACTAAATCTGTTACCATATGTGCCAGGTCCTCACTGTTCCCTTCAGCAACACCATGCAGCAATAATATTTTTCGCCGACTTTGCATCTCCAGCTGGTTCACATTGTGAGCCAACAACTCCACTTGTCGCAACAAACACTCCATTGCTTCTTTTACAAAACTGCGGAACATGGTGAATTCAGCAGATAGGCTGACCATATTGGATGGTACACTGTTTTGCAGATTTGTTTCAAACTGTGCCATTCTATCATTAAACATTCTGCTTAAATTATTGATAGAGGATTGTAACTGAGATTCCATTGTGTAGAATGTTGTAGTAAGTATTAAGATTCTCAATAATCTGACTTGCAGTAATGTAAAACTGGAGATTACACTCACTGGCAGGCTGAACAATTACAGGAGTTAATTTATAGCATTAAGAATATGATTAGATTAAAATTACAATTATTTATTACTTTTAAAATGAAGAGCACTAATTTTAGCTTTTGCACTTACAACTACCCGCAGTAGAAAAAAAAAAAAAAAAAAAAAAAAACAAGACAAGATTTTTTTTCTTACTTTTTTTATTTATTTTTCTACATAGTCTCCTTGTAACTCTACACACTTCTCCCAGCGATGGATTTCTTGCGCCTAAACTGCGCCAACAGAGCTTTGTAAATGTTCATTCGAAAACACGTTTTTGGTCTAATGTGAGCAAATATGGCACCCAACGCGCGGACAGCTTTCTCATGTCTAAATCTTGATTTTATATGTGACAAACACGTTCTTTGGACATTTTCATAACCTCTGCTATCGCTCTCACTTTAATTCGGCGGTCGTCTAACACCATTTCGTGAACCTTAACAATTTTATCTTCAGTAGTTGCAGTTTTTGAACGTCCTGAACGTTCATCGACTCCAAAGCTCTTACGGCCACGTTTAAATACAGCTGCCCAAAATTTCAGGTGCAGAGTCCCCATACACAGAGTCTAACTCAACTTTGATTTGCGTAGGCGTATTGCCTTTCAAAAACAAAAATTTAATAACATCCCGATACTCATTTTTTTCCATTATCACAAAAACACTCACAGCTACTCACTCAAACGACTGTAAACTAAAAACTGCGCGTCCAAAATGGTTGAAACTTTGGTGAGTAACTGTTAAAAGATGCACAACTATATTCACTACCTTTATTGACGAATGGCGCCATCTTTGAGTTGAGGTCGGAAACTTTTCAGACCACTCAGGTATATATCCTTTCGGTAGCGCGATATCGCTCCAACATTGAAAACGCTCTATTTAATGTTGGGGTGATATCCCGCTGCTGAAAAATTGTTCTTACTGCACTGAGTCATTCGCACAAAACATTTTATAGCTGTATATTTCTTGGAATAAAACCTTTCCTCGGCGTACAGTATCGGTTAATATTATAAACTAGCCTTAGTAGCCCTAAACTAGTAAATTTTGGATATTTGTGGTATTTATATGTGGTATTTAGTTCAATTTGTGGTATTTTTATGCTCGCTTCTCGGCCAATACTGCGCGATGGAACCGCTAAGTCTCGTAAATATTCATAATAATGTAAATAATCTTCGAAAATATTCATTAAAATGTCACATACCGCCATAGTATAAAAAAAAGCCTAAAGTTGTCACGTAATTATTCCGTGCCTTCAAGAAGAATGCTCACCCTCCTGCCCTCCCACGCCGAGGAGGAAGAGCCTCGGTCCCCTCTTTTATTAAGGAAAAGTTTAATCACACATTCGTCGTGAAACTTGTGGTATTTGTGAATGTAAGCGTAATGAAATAGCGAGTGAATAGAACCTTCTCTAATGTGTTTTGAATAATAATTATAATTTGTTGCCTTCGCAATGACAGAGGCACTGAACAGTTTTTTAGAGAAGTCGAACCGTAAATATCAATCAAACTCAATGCGTAACTGTTGCAAATTAACGAGTTATAATTAGCGTATAATATTATTCTTAAACTCGGGTAATACGTTTGCGTAATGGAGTGGATATTCGGTATAATGCATAATACCTTTTTTTTACGGGAGGAAATGCTTTATGCACACCCCCGCCAAATTGATATTCGAGGTAGTTCAGCTGAGGTAATATTTATATATTACATATATATATATTACTTACTAATTTAATATTAGCGCGGTGTTGCTTTTATATATTTAAATTATCAATATATATATATTATCATATACATTATCTACATGCATCGGTGATCAAGGCGAGCAAGTTTATATAATGCTCGAAGCCAAGTACATTCAATATTTTAAAATAACAAATCAATTTAAAAGTCTCGGTGGCGGGCGAGCGCACGGCCTCTGATCCAGAGGTCCGGGGTTCGATTCCAGACACTGGCTCACACCAATGACTTTTCGAAATTGTTTTCGGAAGTTATGTGTGATAAATACCGATGACTGACAAACTTTGTGCCCGGTATGGCAATAGGTTCGCCACCTATTCCATTTGGGACGTAAACATAACGGCGAGACGAGGCTTAACAGCCGCCGCCTACACCTTCGGGTAACAAAAGGCGTGAAGTTATGTTATGATGTTTTACAAATCAATTAAATAACATATTCATTTAATAAATATAAATGATTAATTTGCATAAAAATATACAAGTATGATTGTAAGTAAGTTTGGATAGCCTAGTAGTTCACTAAATTTTGAAAGGTCGTGGATTCAACATCGATGTCTTGCCCACATGAAATAATTTAAAGTGATTTTCGATAAACACCAATATCAGAGAAAACGTAAAGTGGCCCAACGCTCCATTTACGCTATTTCCTAACGCCACTCTTCTTTCTATAATGTTTTTTTATAAGAACTGAGATTTAGAAATGTAGTAAAATAGATTTGTGACGAAACGACATAAGAATATAAATAAATATTAATAGGGTTTCCTCAGATTCAGCGAAGTAATTTTTTGGTCCCATCAGGTAGTTGCCCAAGTTCGGGGCAGAGTAATACAATAATTTTTGTTCAACATTTCCATATTAGTGAGAATATAACTTTTCTCGGCACACAAATAGAGTACCTTGATTTAAAACTTTTTAAATTAAAACATCGTTATTTTAAAACTTAACTCTCATTTGAAATATTGCAATTTGAAACTACAGAAGTTTAATCAAGTTATAATTGCGAAAGGCTTGTTGTTACATTGAAGCAGACTGCACAATTCTTACCTGGACCGTAGCGAAGTTTTCAAGTAAATTGTATGAAATGCCTAGGCCGGAACCGGTAGTCGATTAATTTGTAAAATCATAAAAATACGAAATATCTGTCACAGATTTTTTTGTTCCGGTAAACGACGAGAACCCCGATCCAAAGCTGCCTCTAACAACAGAGACATATTACACCGAAGGCAAGCAGACTCTTCAAAATCTAGTAGTTTTTCCTTAAAATGGTTTTAGTTTCGACTTCTAATTTTTTCGAAAATAAACTTCAGAAAGTGCCGAATAGATTATTTTTTGAGAAAGTTTAAACTGATTACGTATCATATCAATCACTAGTGTTGTAACAATTGTAGGAATTACTTGCTGCAAAAATGACCCTGCGATAAAACAATTAAAAATAAATACTATAAAAATAAACATTTAATTCATTGTCAAATTAAAAAACGCTGTTGTTAAAATCAGTAATAAGTTTTCGTTCATTTTAAATTCTTCGATATATCGTTGAAACTGCAGAACATCACTATTATAGGGTACGTAATGCAGTTTTTTCCCGCTCAACCAGTTCTAACCAAGTTACTGAGCAAGTAGTGCCTACTATTCTCTTGTCAGTTGTGGTTTGTACTTAAACGTTTATTACTTTTCATTATTAAGACCTAGGTGGATTTTTTTTTTACTAAGCTAAGTTTTGTGCTTAACTAGATTTCTGTTAATATTAAACAGATTGCTTAACTTTTTCCATGCCCGACAACATCAATTAAAAGTTACGCATAGGAAATGAACCGCGAGAAGAATGTCTATCATAAGAAGAATCACGCACAATAAACATATAGTGTCAAATAAAAAAAAACTAAAGAGAGTGTCAGTGTAAAAGTAAGAAAATGCATGCTCCGAAGGTTCATATATAAGAAGAATGGATGAGATATACAGTGCAATAGCGGAAGGATGAAGGAGTCGAGAATGACCGCGGCACACATTCTTGGCCATGTCTTATGGCGCCCTGTTCTTGATAGCAGCTTTTTTTTTCTATGGAACAGGAGGGCAAACGAGCTGGCGTGTCACCTGATGGTGAGCAACCAACGCCGCCCATGGACACCAGCAACACATTTAGTGTTACTGTTGCGTTGCCGACTTTTAAGGGATAGGGGATAGGAAAGAATGGGGAAGGGGAGTGGGCCTCCGGGTACCTCTCTTCACGAACTAAGCGCGGCATGATCCATTTTACGTCGGTTTTCTGAGAGGTCGTGGTATTTCACCTAGCCAGCCCATTCATGCAGCGAACTGCTTGGCTCTACCACTGTTGAACAGTCAGAACAGTCACTTCAACTTTCGAGTCTTCAACTTGCCTATACCGCAATGCCTGAAGGGCAGTGCGTCCTACCAGTTATGACCTACGGTGCAGAAAAGTGGACACTCACGGTGGGGCTAGTCCACAAATTTAAAGTCGCCCAGCGAGCTATGGAGCGAGCTAGGCTTGGGGTATCTCTAAAAGATAAACTCAGAAATGAGTATATCCGACAGAGAACTGGAGTAACCGACATAGCTCGTAGAATAAACTTGCTGAGGTGTCAATGGGCTGCTCACATCTGCCGAAGGACCGATGGTGGATGGAGCAAGAAAGTCATTGAGTGGAGACCGCGACTTGGTAAGCGTAGTGTAGGACGCCCACCAGCCCGATGGTCAGACGACCTCAGAAAGGCTGTTGGAAAAGACTGGATGCGGAAGGCAGAGAATCGGATGTTGTGGAGCAAATTGGGAGAGGCCTATGTCCAGCAGTGGACTGCAACAGGCTAATGATGAATGATGACTTCAACATTACTGTAACTCCATATCAGATCAATTTCGAAGAGTTTTCCGGAATGTCTCTGTAACAGAAGTCCACACCACGTTTTACGCCTCTAGACTACCGTGGTCTAACGAGGATTTCGTGTAGATGAATGAGATAAAAAATCTGTGGTTCCGCACCAGAGATATTGTTGGGGTATTTAAGGGTTTTTCTCGCAAAGGATTTAGAAAACCATGTCACGTACACGGAGGACCGTTTAAGCGTAGTTTCACTTGAATAACTTGTGGATCAAGTTCCACCTGCTGCTGTCCAAGGATTTTTTATTACACATGCATTATTTTTCTGATAACTAGATCCTTGGCATTTTTGCCCAAAACCGATTTGAGATATAAATATCCGTTATTGTAATTAGTATCATATTGTGCCAATTTTACAAAGAGTAATTCAGTAGTATAGACCGATAAAACAAAAAAAGTCATATTATATACAGTAGGTAGAGCCAAGCAGTTCGCTGCATGAATGGGCCGGCTCGACCGGTGAAATACCACGGCCTCTCAGAATTTCGACGTGAAGTGGCTTGTGCCGCGTTTCGTTCGGTGAGAGAGGTATCCGGAGGCCCATCCCCTTCACCCTCCCCTTAATGGCAGCGACATTAAAAGATCATTTACCCCAGGGGGGTACCAGCTGCCACAGCACTGGAGAATCCCCCCTTGAGCATCCACGGTTTGGTATTCTCCAAGGCGTGGACGCTCAAGCTGCCCCTCGTAGTCTGGGGAGGGCAAAATCTCGCTCGTCACTAAAAACTGTCCGGGGCAAACGTAAGGGCATTGCGACTCCCCCTGCCACGCTAAACGTGGACTTTTGCAATATCAGGGGCATCCACTCAAATCTGCTTGCCATTCACCACCACCTGGAAACGGCAAAGCCTGCTTTGCTATTCCTTACAGAGACACAGATATCTTCTCCGGCAGACACCTCATATCTCCTATACCCCGGATACAAACTGGAATACAGCTTTGTACCGCGGGCCGGAGTGTGTGTGTTTGTCCGGGAGGATATCTGTGCTCGACGCCTCGGCAGCCTTGAAGGAAGGGACCTATCGACCCTCTGGCTGCGTGTTGATAGCGACGACCACCCCCGCATCTACGCATGTCTTTATAGGTCCCATAGCGGTAATACCGAAACAGACCGACTCATGGACCACGTTCAAACGGCTGCAGATTCCGTACTTCAACAGGTCCCATCCGCGGAAATCGTTATTCTGGGCGATTTCAATGCCCACCACGTCGATTGGCTTGGATCTCGCACCACCGACCACGCGGGTAGATCTGTTCATGACTTTGCTCTAGCATATGATCTAACACAACTGGTTACCGCACCCACGCGAATCCCAGATGTTGATAATCATATACCTTCCCTGTTGGATCTTCTGCTGACCTCCCATCCGGACAGATATGTGGTTTCTGTAGACGCCCCTTTGGGTTCTTCGGACCACTGTCTGATAAGGAGTACGGTGCCACTCACGTGCCCACTTCGACCGCACATTGCGAGTCGCCGCCGTGTGTGGCACTATAGGTCAGCGGACTGGGATGGGATGCGAAATTTCTTCGCATCTTACCCATGGGGGCAAGTTTGCTTCTCGCCGGATGATCCTGACGTCGTTGCCGACTCTGTTGCTGACGTGGTACTGCAGGGAATGGAGCTCTTTGTTCCATCCTCAGTGGTGCCAATCGGCGGCAGATCCCAGCCCTGGTTTGATCGCTCATGCAAAACGGCATTACGTTTTAAGCATGAGTGTTATCAAGCCTGGGCAAAAGCAGTGGCGTCCCAGGACTCTGACACCGGCCCTCTTAAGAAGAAGTACAACCTTGCCTCCAGGTCCTTCAAAAGAGTTATAGCCGTAGCAAAGTCTCAGTACATAGGCAAAATTGGCGAGAAACTAGTTCGCCTTCCCTCGGGAACCCGTGCGTTCTGGTCGCTCGCCAAGGCTGTTCTTGGGAATTTTTGTAAGCCGTCTCTTCCACCGTTGCACCGGGAGGACCAGTCACTAGCCCACGACGCAAAAGAGAAAGCCGACCTTCTTGGCACTCTTTTTGCGTCCAACTCGACTTTGGACGATATGGGTAACATCGCACCGACTATTCCACATTGCGGTCACGCCATGCCGGAGGTTCGTTTCCGGCAAAGTACTGTGCGACGCATACTTCTATCCCTGGATGTCCACAAGTCGAGTGGGCCTGACGGAATCCCAGCAATTGTGCTGAAGACGTGTGCTCCAGAGTTGGCACCGGTTCTAACGCGTCTTTTCCGGTACTTCTACTCTCTCGGCGCTGTGCCAGCATCATGGAAGGTTGCTTTAGTCCATCCGATCCCTAAAAAAGGTGACCGCTCAGATCCGTCCAACTACAGACCTATCGCCATCACCTCCCTATTCTCCAAAATAATGGAAACACTCATCAACCGCCAGCTCCTTAAGTATCTAGAAGAGCACCAGTTGATAAGTGACCGTCAGTACGGATTCCGTCAAGGTCGCTCAGCTGGTGATCTTTTAGCGTACTTAACCCATCGGTGGGCGGAAGCGGTTGATAGTAAAGGAGAGGCGCTGGCCGTTAGTTTGGACGTAGCGAAGGCCTTTGATCGGGTTTGGCACAAAGCACTTCTTTCGAAGCTTCCATGTTATGGGCTTCCCGAGAAATTATGCGATTGGGTTTCCAGCTTTCTCACGGCTCGGAGCATTAAAGTTGTTGTCGACGGGTCATGCTCCGACTTAAAACCTGTGAATGCTGGAGTCCCCCAGGGCTGTGTGCTATCCCCTACGCTGTTTCTTCTGCATATCAATGACATGCTGCTTAGCAGCAATCTTCATTGTTATGCAGATGACAGTACCGGGGATGCCTTATATACCGGCCACCCGCGTATTTCTCGGGAAAACGTCGACGAGCACCGGAATAAACTTGTGTCTGAAATCGAAACTCTGCTTAGTCAGGTTTCGGAATGGGGCCGACTAAACTTAGTCCAATTCAACCCTAAGAAGACACAGGTTTGCGCGTTTACCGCTAAAAAGACACCCTTTGTCGTAGCTCCCTGTTTTGAGAGCACTCCCTTACCCGCCTCAGCCGCTATCGGAATTCTTGGTGTCGACTTGTCGAGTGACGTCCAGTTCCGCGGTCATCTGGAGGGCAAGGCCAAATTGGCTTCCAAAAAGCTTGGTGTGCTCAATAGAGCGGGACAGTATTTCACGTCAGGTCATCGCCTGCAACTTTACAAGGCGCAGGTCCGTCCTCACGTGGAATACTGTTCACATCTTTGGGCGGGGGCACCCCAGTACCAGCTTACTCCATTTGACCGCATCCAACGACGCGCGGTTAGGCTTGTCGACAACCAAGCTCTTACTGATCGGCTTGATCCTCTGGCGTTGCGGAGAGAGGTGGCATCTCTATGTATCCTCTACCGCATATACCACGGGGAGTGCTCTGAGGAATTGTTCGGATTAATACCGCCAGCTGATTTCCGCCACCGTTCGAAGCGCCAACGCTACCACCCGCATTGGCTGAATGGTTGGCGGTCGACAACAGTGCGATTTAACAGGCACTTCTTGCCACGCACTGTTCCTTCATGGAACCAGTTGCCGGCGACGGTATTTCCGGACCGCTACGACCTAGGAACCTTCAAGAAACGAGCCTATTCCCATCTGAAAGGGCGGCAACGCTGATGTGATGCCCCTGGTATTGCAGACGCCATGGGCGGCGGTGATTGCTTTCCATCAGGTGACCCGCAAGCTCGTTTGCCCCTTATCCCATAAAAAAAAAAAAAAAAAAAAAAAAAAATATACATAATTGAGGTAGATAATATAAACTAGCATTAAATTTATATTACCTACCTTAGTTATGTGTGTACAACTAGCATTAAATTTCAAATAAAAAATAAATAAAATTCTATTTGCATTTGAGACATAAATTATTTAAAAATAAGTCTACTATGAAATGAATAGACGAATACTCCCGGAGACTTTAACAAACTTGATAATCTCTTAAATTTAATAATTGACACCTTTATTTAGAGATTGAGGCTGATGGTAGTGGGGCGTGGGGACGGTGGGGGGCAGACACAATAGCCGGGCGGTATTATGTCGCCGTGTTGCGGACATTCTCAATTAATTTCAACACTACAAAGCGGGTTTGAGTTTGTTTGAAAGTACTTGTCGTGAGTAAAATTGAATACTTCACATGGTCGCACACAAATAAAATTAATTTGTGTACATATAATTATTTATCAGTATATATGACTTTACCCCTTTTTCTATCCCAAGATGTAGGCAGCGGCGGTTAATCCTTGACTCGCTGAATTTATGTCTCAAATAGAATATGGGACAGAGCTCAGTCATCGATATTAATCGCACATAACTTTCGAAAACAATTTTGTAAAGTCATTGCTGTGAGCTGGCAAGTGAACCAACTACGAGTAAGCGAGCGCTAGACCACCGAGATAGGTAAATATATAAATAATTTTCTCCATCCATATATAAGTATAAATATTTCTCCATCTTATATCATGAATGATGATATAAGAGGGAGAAAACCTTTAATTTTTTGAACGTCGTATACGTTACGATAACTCTGAGCTATTTCGTTTTTCGCATGTATGGTTATTACCCTAAAATTCTTCATAATATTTATTTTTATTTATTTGTGTTTGTTGCAAGGATAATGGTTGTTGATGAAGTACTGGAGCAGGTAAATGAAATTGTTAATCTTAGATGCACTTTTAGTAGGGATGGCACAATGCGCTACGGATCTCAACGCTAACTTATAGAAGGGAGATTTGGGTATGGCAGAGTGTGCACGGAAGCGGGATAAACGCGGTCGAAATGAGGGCACTGTGCAAAATCTGCAGAGTGACTGATCACGTCGAAAACAAGGTTGTAAGGAATATCTTTTTAGAAATTGATTGAAAGAGAGAGTCGGTGTAAAAGTAATACATGTAAAAGGTATACTCAGATGGTTGAGACATGTAGAACGAATGGATGCTGCAAGATTGACTAAGCAGATATACAATGCAAAAGCGGATAGATGTAGGAATCGAGGACGTCTATGACACACATTCTATGACCAAATGGAATATAATTATAGAATTTATAATATAATTCTGGAGGAAGGTGATGTTAGGAGCGCGTGTAAGAATCGCGCCGTATGGCGCTCTGTTCTTTCTGTCTACCCCTCAAGGGATTTGGCGTGAAGTTATGTATGTATGTATGTTTTTTTTATATATATAAAACGGTCATCCAATTTTTTGCATCTCATAGAAGAGAATTGAACATTGTTATAACAAAGTATGTCTGGTCTCTATATTGACATCACAAATATGGAGATATTCAATTTTTTGTGGATTCTAGTCCACAGTAAATATCTTGGTTAGGTTAAAACAGTAATTATTAGCAATTCGTCTGCTAGGTAGTTAAACCTCTAGTTATTTATTATTCTATACCTCAAAGAATAATAAGGTTTTTTTTCCAGAGAGTGAGATCGATGTATGTAGGGATGCAAATGGGTGACCTAGTTGTGCTTTACGCAGATGACGCCGTGCTTCCAGCCGAATCGCTGTCGGACCTGCAAACACTAGTCACTATTATGAAAGATGATTGCATGATTAAAGGCTTGCAGTTGAATGCAAAGAAAACGAAAGTTATGGTGTTTGAACGGGAGGAATCCAGAACTGATGCAAGGATAATGGTTGATGATGTAGTGCTGGAACAGGTGAATTAAATTGTATATCTTGGATGCGCTTTTAGCAGAGATGGAAATTACACCGCGGATGTAGAAAGACGAGTGGCGATAGGAAATAGCGTAAATGGAGCGTTGGGCAGATTCCTGGGCGCAAAAAACATTAGCAGAAAAGCCCAGCTAGCAATCCACAATGCAGTCCTGATCCCAACGTTAACTTATGGAAGCGAGAGCTGGGTATGGCAGAGTGTGCATGAAAGTAGAATAAACGCGGTGGAAATGAGGGCACTACGCAAAATCTGCGGAGTGACTCTCGCTGACCGCGTAGAAAACAAGGTTGTACGGAAGGAAGTTGGTTTGAAAGAGAGTGTCAGTGTAAAAGTAAGAAAGGGCATGCTTCGATAGTTCGGACATGTAGAAAGAATGGTTGATGCAAGACTGACTAAGCAGATATACAATGCAAAAGCGGATGGATGTAGGAGTCGAGGACGGCCAAGACACACATTCCATAACCAAATAGAACGTGTTCTGGAGGAAGGTGATGTTAAGAGCCTCAAAAACCGACGCGCGTGCATGAAAAGAGTCATGAATGTCAACGAAGCGAGTGAGGCGTGTAAGAATCGTGCCCTATGGCGCTCTGTTCTCTCTGCCTACCCCGCAAGGGATTTGGCGTGAAGTTATGTATGTGTATGTATGTATGTAGATATTAATTGAGTGTCCCTATTACTTGAAGTTCTTTTCAAATAATTAACATCTTTTTTGTTTGGATTTGAAATAGTCTCATTAGCAGCAGAATACACCCTTGATGCTAAGGAATCGTAAACTGAAGAAATTCTTTTTAAATACCTTAATAAAGCATGTATTTAAAACTATTGTCAAGTTCAAAGAATATGTTTATATATTGGGTTTAATTTGAATTTATTGCTTTTAGAATCAAGTATTCAAAATTTTATATAGAAATAAATTAAAATTAAATATTTTTTATAGAAGAACATACGAACCCATTGATGTTTGACATTGAGTCTGCTGTTTATATGTTGAATAGTAAAATAAACTAAAAGCAAAAACCCTTTTTAAAGAAGCTTTTATTTAAGCGCTCTAAAAATAAGAAGATAATATTTCCTTAAAAAATTCAAGTATCAACTTAGAGCCTCAGTATGTACAATTTATATAATAATAAAAGCTTACGTGATGTAAGCTTTTATTATCAGTAATTTAAAAAAATAGTCAAGGCTGATTTTAAATTGGATATTAGTTATTAAAATACGATTAATTAAAATGTTAGCATTATAAACAAAAAAAATGTTTGAATTTTTTTATATTTATTCTACCATATTCAATAATAAAAAATTAAGCTTGTGAATTTTGTGACGTAAAGATGTCACCAAATTTATTTATGTTGCAAAATCACCATTTGGAATATTAAAAAATCATAATTTTGATATGAATATGTCATAATTGAAGGTTGGGACGGCTGAGGTCTACTAATGGACGTCGCTGCGGTCTCATGAATATTAACACGAGCCTTTGACATGATCACCCGAGGCTAGGCACTCTCACTCACTGGCACTTAGCGTTTAGACTTCAGCTGCATCTAAAGCGTGACTCTAACCTCTTATGTCTCTTTGTGTTTTCGATTAAGGCCCTGTAAGTTATCTATGCCAGTCTATTTAGCCTGATAGTTTAGTACTTCTACTTCTGACGCAAGTCAAATGACTTACTCAATTATATCTTTAAGATAATTGTGTGACTGAAATATTGATGATGGCTGCCAACAAATCATTCATTCCGCAGATTGATAAATCATTTCGTGAAATTAAGCAAAAATGTTATCTCGTACATTATGACATTACAAATCAATAAATTTATAAGTAAATGTAAATTCTGTTTGGAACGAGAATTTCTTTTCGCGTTAAGACAATAATGTTTCTTTTATAATTGATTGACATAAATTATGCCACCAAAACATTGCTTTGTGTACATTTTTACTTTTATCCCAAGAATATGTTACGATTGAAATAAATATAGGTACGTTTGTTACAGACTCACTTATACAGATATATTTAAAAAAAAACGTAGTTTTACCATCTAAAATTTGCATCAAGTAATCTCTAGAGTATAATCGGTGAGTCAAATGATCCATTTGACACAAAACGACAATAATTGTTTAGCGAGAGTTGTGTTCCAGCATTAGTCGTCGCTTGTTCGCCTCGACACCCATCATGTTCCGTTGAGGTGTTTGTGGTATCATCATGACTGTGATTATTATTATTTTCTTGTATATTTAGCAGTTAACAGAGTATTTACAGGTGAGCCATAATTTCGTAATTGCTATTTATAACAGATAACATTCGGAAAGTCATTGGCATGAATCTGAAGTAGAAGTCGGAGTGTTTACCATTAAGCTATTGAGACATAAGAAATAGAGCTATCCCATACCCGCTCTTTATATCACCTACTTCCAGAAACAGCATATTACTATTTTCCAAAATAGTGCCATTTATTTGTAATTACATAGTGTAATTAATTAGTGAATTGAAAGTGATGGGCAAATGTGCGTGTTGGTAATACGTTATGTTTATCTCTAACCATTTATCAGGAACTTCCGGTCGGATAGTATGTTTGACGCCGAGTGTAATGCGGGGAAAATCACAAATATGAATAAGATTGATATGTGTACGCTATATAAATATAAGCACAAAATAACGGAAAACATTGTTAAAAACAAAATAATTGCGGAAATACGAAAATCTCTATAGTGTGATATTGATCAGATGGCTACATATGTATGCAATACATAAGTTAAGAGAACAGAACTCCATCAGGTACGATTCTTACACGCTTCTCTTGCTTCTTTAACTTTCATAAATCTTGTAATGTTGTTTCTGACTTCATTTTTCTCAAGAAAACGGTTCTACTTAGTCATGGAAAGTGTTATTTGTATTTCCTTTGCATGTTCATTAAGAAAGCTGCTCCTTCAGTCACCATTTGAGTCTTTTATATACACACAGAGATACCTCGTATTATTTAAATGTATGTATTTTGTATTTTGATACATATTGAGATATTTTTCCATCTGTCCATTATTTAAGAAATGTTTAAAAACAGATTCGGGACAGTCTATAGAAAACCTTACATATCTCTCTCTATGGACAGTTGATGTGACGCGATCAATAACTTGTTATATATCATTAAGTGTAAGTAATCAATTCAAAGTTGATCGGAATTAAAATTGAACAATTAAATAATATGATAATTAAAACATAAATTAGGAAATAAAGATAAGATTACAATTAATAATTTTTTTTTTTTTAAACCAAAATCAAACAAAATTGAAATAAAACCAAACAGAAGTCAAATCAAATTCAAATAAATGAAAATTAATGAAAATTAATATCACAGTAAAGTAAAATAAAATTGAAATCAAATCAAGTCAAAATTGATATGAATATTTTTCAAATTTCAACAAAAAAAAAAAAAATATATATATACAACTAAAACATAAATTAGGAAATAAAAATAAGATTACAATTATTAAATACAAACTAAATCAAATCAAACGGAAATCAATTCAAATTCAAATAGATTAAAATTTATAGTACAATAAAATTAAAATAATAAAATTAAAATAAAATCGAATCAAGTCAAAATTGATCCGAATCAAAACTAAATTAAATTAAAAAAAAAGAAAAAAAAAGACCAAGATCGAATTAAAAATAAAATAATCACATACATATTAATAAACTGCTGAGAATGCTCGAAATAAATATGCTGCATACATCGTATGGGATCATAAAATTGATGAGATCAGTCAGAACACAAGAGAAAAAAAAAATAGGACCAATTGGAAATAACTAAATTACTACACTTATTGTCGACCTAAACCCTTATAATGTTGTATGATGCCTGTTACAATTCTACCTCTACTGTCAAAGTTAATATCTACTAAGTCACTACATTCATTTATAATTTTGCTCATCCTAAGTATGGGTGAATTTGCTCCTAGTACAGTCCTTCTCAGTGGCGGGCACAGTGGTGTTATACAACGTCGAGGGTATCTGGTGGGGACTCGAAATCTAAAGATACCCAGCAACTCTGGACAGTCAATTTTATTTTGAAATAGTTTATAGGCAAATATACCCTCTGCTATGTTTCTCCTTAGCGACAATTCGTGTACCCTGAAATACTGCAGTCGCGAGTTATAGGAAACCAGCATTTTTGTTTTATTTTGCGCAAAAGCAAGGTGCCAAAGAAAACGTTTTTGGACTCTTTCTAAGCGTAAACTGTGAATGGCGTAATGGGGCCTCCATACAACACTGCAATATTCTAAGATGCTCCTGACAAGGCAGTTATACAATAAAATTTTAGTGCAACTGTTCTGGAATTCTTTGGTATTACGTATTACAAAGCCTAACATTCTTGATGCTCTTGTAATAACGTTATCAATATGGGGAATGAATGTTAGCTTGCTATCAAAGAGTATTCTTAAATCGCGAATAGTTTCTTGCTCTTGAATTAGTTTGTCTTTAATATAATACTGTGAGCATATATTTAGGTGTTTCCGTGAAAACTTAACATGAGCACATTTTTTAACGTTGAGTTCCATTTTATTATAAGTACACCATTCCGTAACTCTATTTAAATATTTGTGTACACATGATATTGATTGTTGCAAATATCCGATCCTGTTAATTAATCTTTTCTATAGTGTTATGTGAGATATATTCATGAGATAAATATAATAATGTGAGATCTTGGATAATAAAGAATGATAAATGAAGAATCCACATATTATTAAAGCAACAAAACTCAAATCAAAATTTATATAGGTAATCATCATTAGCCTATTGCAGTCCACTGCTGGCCATAGGCCTCTCCCAATGTGCGTCATAACATCCGATTCTCTGCCTTCCGCATCCAGTCTTTTCCAGCAGCCTTTCTGAGGTCATCTGACCATCGGGCTGGTGGGCGTCCTACGCTACGTTTACCAAGACACGGTCTTCACTCTATGACCTTCTTACTCCATCTACCGTCGGTCCTACGGCAGATATGACCAGCCTATGGCCACTTCTGCGAGCTTATTCTACGAGCTATGTTGGTTACCCAGTTCTCTGGCGGATATACTCATTCCTGAGCTTATCTTTCACCGTTATACCCCGAGCATAGCTCGCTCCATAGCTCGCTGAGCGACTTTAAATTTGTGGACCAGCCCCACCGTGAGTGTCCACGTTTTGGCACCGTAGGTCATCACCGGTAAGACGCACTGGTCAAAGACTTTGGTCTTTAAACATTGCGGTATAGGCGAGCTGAAGACTCGACGCAGTTTGCCGAATGCAGCCCAACCTAGCTGAATCCTCCTGTCAGCCTCCTTTTCGAAGTTTCGTCTACCTAACTGGATAATTTGGCCTAAGTAGAAGTATTTGTTAACAACTTCGAGAACGGACCCTTCGACGCTTATCGGTCCGGGCACATGTTCATTGAACATGACCTTGGTCTTGTCCAAGTTCATGCCCAAACCGACACGCCGGGAGGACTCGGTACATAAGTAAAAGCGGAACTGTGGTACATAAGTAAAAAAATCATCTAAGAATCTACTTACGATATGGTTCTATTAAGATGATTGACTACGTTTGCACAACTCAAAGTGCACTTACGCCGAAAAATATATTCCTATCAGAAAAGTATTATTTGGCAATCATCTTCAATAAAGATTTGAGTCTCTATGCTCCTTTGCTCCGCTTTAAACAGACATTACAAAACTCCATTGTAAGCAAAAATATGAGCTAACCCATAGAAATATAGTCTATATATATAAAAGAAAGTCGTGTTTGTTACAACACTTATAACAGAAGAACGGCCATACAGATTGGGTTGAAAATTGGTGCAGAGGTAGTTAAGAGCCAGGAATCACACATAGGATAGAGAAAATAAGGATAAATTGCGAGTAAAATACTAAAAAATACAATTTAATTTTCCCATACAAACGATTCGTTTACACTTTGATACACAAGGCAATTTGACCTTTAAAAACATACCATAAAGTTCATTGTTAGTAGAAAAGTCCATTGCATCAGTGAGTACATTCCACTTAAAGCCCACCAAGACCGCGACCGCGACCGCGGAAATTGCCGTTCCACTAACGAAAAAACGCCGCGGGCGTTGTGGGCGAATGTTATAAGTGGAACGCAAAACTTGAGCGCTGTGTGCTAGCAATATGGCGGCTCGGAAAAATCATCAAGTTCTGATGACATATGTCATTTTTTATTGAAAGCCCACCAAGACCTACCAATATTTTGCGGGCGTAGTGGGCGCGAAGCGGTCGCGAACTTTGACGTCATCTATGACGTCGAGCGATCGCTCGCAACGACCGCGGGCTTTATGTGGAGCGCTACTGTGGGCGTTGCGGTCGCCGCGGTCGCTTAGTGGAACTTGCCCAACGTATGAATATTGACATTTAAACTTTCAATCAAATGTCAAAATTTGTTGTGTCATGTCACTGTAATGTGTTTGAAGTATTGCAATTTATAAATTATAAAAATAAGTAAATGTTTGGATAAGTTATTTTTAAACTAAAAACTGTATTGAAATTTAAATAATCAAGCATTGGTTTGGAGAAGGCATCACAGAGGCGGTAACAAAAACCAGCAACGGGATGCCATTTTTGTCAAAGTTGTTCAAGCTTACAGCGAAGAACATGACAATGATTTATCAGTTCAGATTGCATCTACTATAGATGAAAAAGATGTGGTGAGTCGTCTCTCTGATCAGTCCAACTTCCTCATAATGAAATTCAAGAATGGATCAATAAATTACGAGCACACATTTCGCACAATTTTATCAATTTGTAACGATACCGTCTTTATTCTTCAATAGAAGGAATGGTTTTGAACCTAACACCCTGGCAACCATGATCGACAGGATACTGGAATAGCACCGCAAATACTACTACTATTACGAAAAATCAAGACAATTAGAAGGAGCCCAAACTTTAGCCAATATGGATAGTTTGGATAGGATGACTGATGATAATAAGGGCAGAAAAATAATTGTGACAGGAATATAAAAAGTTATGAATGTTGACATTAGTCAAATAACTACAATTAGGTCTCGGTGATCCAGTTGTCGAGCACCTCGCTTTTGAATCAAGAACGGGTTCGAACCCATTGGTGTGAGCCACGATTCAAACCCGATTGTGTGATAAATATTGATGACGAGGCTTAACAGCCGCTGCCTACACCTTCGGGTACAAAAAGGCGTGAAGTTATGTATGTTAAGTATGTATGTATGTGACTACAATTATAAATTGTAATAATATACATTATGTGATTTATATCTGTTGATCGTTTTTTGAAGTGTAACTTCTAATGTCTCGTGCAACCGTATAACGCTTTTAACGCCCCCTTGCGGCCACAAAACATATTATATATTAATAACAAGTGGAAATTTGAACCAGTCTATATACAAATCCAGGAAGAGAATTGCTTAAGCGTGATTTTTATCTGTACATAGACATCTAGTAGCTAGTGGTAGCACTATACCAGTCATTTAATACTTATAAAGCATAATAGTTTGTTTCTTTGAACGCGTTAATCTCAGAAACTGCTGGTTCTATTTTAAAAATTCTTTCAGTGGTGGATAGTCCATTTATATAGGAAGGATTTGGGCTATATTATATTTTCTAAACAATTAGGGATCTTTACTCAAAGTCCGATAATGAAACCCAAGGTGAAAAAAAGGACCTAAAAAAAAATGATTACATCTCGTACGCTGCAAAAAGTATTGATTGTAGAGCAAAAAAATGTACTACAACATTGCAGAATATATAGTTGTCTACACAAATGGTCGCAACACCATCCGCCTTATTACAAAACACAGACTAAGGAAAGTGTCAGGTTTATGCCAAGTAACAAATAAAATTCTTATTACAAAACGAAGACTGACGCAAATAGGTGGACTATGTTTAGAAAAAAAGTAAGTCTCGCCAGACCCCTAGTTTAACGATGGTACCAACTGCTTAAACGTCAAAATTGTTTACTTTTGAGGTTAGCTTGAGTTGTTGTATTGCTCATCATTAAGGAAATATTTTTTAAAATGGAAGACTGGAGGACTGATTAAATTGATTTTGAAGATTTAAAATTAATTAAAACTATCCGCCGACCTCTAAAACAACGGTCTCGTATGAATACATAAATGAATCGTTTAGACGAGTAAAGTGATGACAATTTTCGCAATCAATATAGAAGATTTTGGTAAACAGATTATTAAATTAATAAGAGGATTTGTCCAATGATCCTCGTAGAAACGTTATTTCCCCCAAAATGCAGGTAGCATGTGCATTGCGAAGTTGGGCAGTAAGTAATAGTGCATCTAACATAATAGTTTACGAATGTATTCCTTTATAAACATACATAGCACAACTTCACCTCTTTTTCTACCCAAAGGTGTAGGCAGTGGCTGTTAAGCCTCGACTCGCCGTTATGTTTACGTCCCAAATAGAAATAGGTGGCGAACCAATTGCCATATCGAGCACAAAGTTTTTAGTCATTGAGATTTATCACCCGTTACATTCGAAATTAATCATTTCCGAAAAATCATTGGTGTGAGCCAGGATTCGAACCCGCGACCTCTGGATTCAGAAACTGATGTGCTCGACCACTGGACCACCGAGACTATATATTCTTATAATAACTAGCGAATTTATTTTTATAGGTTCATAAAATTTCCATTGATAAGAAGGAAGGCTTGTTTCCAGCAGAAGATGACAATGTTGGTTGCCAAATCTAGTTGTCTTGAAAGAATACCACCCATTGTAACCAATTTTTAATTTATATTGACTATTTTAATATTATATGAGTGTTCAATTTTTAACAACTACAACTATTAGATAGCAATATTGAATACAAAAAGAAAACCTCTTTAACGGAATATCTTTTAGTATCTTTCCTGTGAATTTAAATAAAAAATACTTTTAGTATTAAAAAAAAAATATTTATATATAAACATCATAAGAAACCACATGTATTAAGTATAAGAATATTTTATATACATATTTTTGTGAATATAAGTACTACTGATATTTTGCATTGTTAAGAAAAGAATTTAGGTTTGTTTCACTGTGCTGAAGTAATCATTTGTAAAATATTATACTTAAAACAGTATGTACTATGAAAGAGTATATAGTTATATTTACATTAATAAGAACAAATAAATTAATTACTAAATAAATTAATTATTATTAATAAATAAATTATTATTTGTAAAATATAGTATATTTAAATTGAAAATATATTTTATAAGACATTTTTTAACCTGTCGCACCAATAAAATTAAAAATAATATTACAATAATAAATCAATTAAAATATTGTTTTTATCACTAACCTTCCTTCTCAGTTCTTGGTTATTTTCTATGTCGACGGGTGTTTCTGAACTACATACAGCTCGGTTCACTGACATCAACATCTGGACCATTATAAATCTATAGCAAAATAACATTAAGTACATACTTTACTATAATAAAAGAATACATATCATTAAGTTAGTATGTACTGTTGCAACCCGAAGAACTTAAATCATTGCCTGCACGGCATCACTGTCAAAGTTAACGCCACAATACCATAATCACGAGGAAAGATTTTAATTACTGCTTGGTCCTGTGAAGGTAATGGTGGGTTTTCACTACCAGCTGTCTGAATCTGTAGTTGCTAAAAGCCTGTTTTATTGGCTTTTCCAAGCCAATTTAAGTTCACTTTCTTAACTTGTGTTTCCTGTTAGTTTGTATAATCTAGAAATTTGACATCATATAAAATTGGTTAATTAGTGCAAATTATAGACAGAAAATTATACTTACTTATTTAAAATACTCCCGTTCTTTTTGTTTCTTCAAAGTTTATGATTTTATATTCTACTATATGTTTCGACTAGGAAATCAGCTGGCGTTATATTTCCTGTCAAGATATATTTCAGGACTCCAGTTTACCACTTTGTATCTTTTATTGATCCATTTTAAAATATAAAAGCTAAAACTAAAACGACCTAATCACAAGAAGTAGTCAAAGATACTGAATGCTTGCGTGGCGTCCAGTTCACACACTTATTGCATCATTTTACAAATATATTACAATTGTTATTTACATTCCGGGACAATAAATTGCTTTATCAAGGCTTCTTCTTTCGTTATTGGCAAAGTCGGGGCCACTGGAACACCGCCAGGTTATACCTTTCAAAACTGAACGATAAGACCGAATTACATTCAAATCAATGAATCATTGTGTACTCTACGTGTGTGAGAGGAGATGTCAAATTTAGTACAATCGAGGCTTGGTATAGTTTGCGATTTGTAATGAGAAGGAGTACTAACGATTTGATATCGAATCAGACCACGATCCGATAGTCCAGCCTAACTAGCTGTATTAGTACATCGTTTTGTAATAAGACGGCATGTGTCTAACTATTGTAGTTATCTCACAATAAGGCCCGTAAGATCAATCATAGTTAAAACTGTCGATTTTCTAAACTATAGTCAATTTTAATCTAGAGTTTAAACCTGCCTCGTAAGATCAACAGCGAAATGGACATAGATTACGTAAACTAAGTTTAGTTTTCGACAGATGGCAACATTTGGTTATTTAATGTCCATATTTCGCTCATCATTCACTCTTTTGTACATTGTCTGTGGCATATTGCGTGAAAAAAAACTCTTTTTCTCTTTCTTTTATGAAGTTTTATAGTGTGACCATAGATTTAAGAAAAATAGATCGGCAATAGTCACCCAAACAACGTGACCAAAAATGGGTTGTTAATGTGTGAGTGACTTACGGGGCTCGTGGCGCATTGGTAAAACAACCGGCTGCAGCACTGAGGTCGGGGGTTCGATTTTCACCCGAGCACAAATATTTATGACAAACATTAATATTTGTGCTGCGTCTGGGTGTTTTTCTGTGTATTATAAGTATGTATTTACAAAAGAAAAGTATATATATATATATATATATATATGTATTAGTATCCGTTATCTAGTATCCATAGCACAAGCATTTAGTTGCTTAGTTTGGAACTGGAGGGCCCTGTGTGATTTGTGTCCAAGATATTATTATTATTATTATCAATGTGTTCGTAAAAAGCGCTTCAAAACGTTAACTTTTACAAAGTTAATGTTCATGTGTGGAAATGTAAATAAAATATACGCGGTTCCCAAAATCTAATATAAGCGGTTGCGCTGTCAGTGATTCGATGCTATTAGTAATTTTTTCCTGGCATGTGCCATCTATTGTAGTCTATGCTAAATCTATGTATGAACCCACAATCGTTGTGTCAGATGTCAGCTGATAAACGACCGCCATTTTTAAACTAGGCAGGCCCACGGTTTAAACGGCAAAATCTCCTGGTGTAAGCTAAACTATAGTTTAAACTGTTATTGGAGGTTTATCTAGCATTGATCTTACAAAATAAACGACAGATGAGGTTTAAACTAGGTAAAATAGTTTAAACTGTGATTGATCTTACGGGCCTTAGGCCCGTAAGATCAATCATAGTTAAAACTGTCGATTTTCTAAACTATAGTCAATTTTAATCTAGAGTTTAAACCTGCCCCGTAAGATCAACAGCAAAATGGACATAGATTACGTAAACTAAGTTTAGTTTTCGACAGATGGCAACATTTGGTTATTTATTGTCCATATTTCGCTCATTGTTCACTCTTTTGTACATTGTCTGTGGCATATTTCGTGAAAAAGAAATCTTTTTGATTCCTATTTGTATTTTTTTTTACCTATCAACTAATAACAAGAAATAACATAAGAAATGGCTGTATGGTCAACGACCTTTGCCTACTCACATTGAGTGAATTATTAAAACAAAAACAAAGAAATCTTTTTCTCTTTCTTTTATGAAGTTTTATAGTGTGACCATAGATTTAAGAATAATAGATCGGCAATAGTCACCCAAACAACGTGACGAAAATGGGTTGTTAATGTGTGAGTGACTTACGGGCCTCGTGGCGCATTGGTAAAACAACCGGCTGCAGCACTGAGGTCGGGGGTTCGATTTTCACCCGAGCACAAATATTTATGACAAACATTAATATTTGTGCAGCGTCTGGGTGTTTTTCTGTGTATTATAAGTATGTATTTACTAAAGAAAAGTATATATATACAGTGTAAACTCTTTATAACGAAACTCGAGGGACTGAGCATTTTTTGTCGTTATAGAGAGTTATCGTTATATGGAGTGAACAAAAAAAAAACGCCTTCCAACGTCACTTTTCTTTTCTCCCTTTTCAATCGCACGTATCACACAAACTTTTTCGTCAACACTAATCGCTTTCCGTTTACTGGCCATGTTAACAGTTTCAAAGTAGGTTTACGACTGATAATACGATAGGTACCCAATATGCTTGGTCGAAGACCATCACTTCCGAGAAAACAATGCGTCATACTGCACGTGTACAAGGCAATTAAGGATAACAAAAGCTAGACCGACCGCGGATGTTTCGGAGCTTCAAAGTCTTTATCTGATAACATAACTTATACAATAATACCGATAATAAATATTTACTGTCTACAAATATGAACACATTTCTTCGTAATAGGGAATGGCGTATCGCTATAAAGAGTGTTTCAATATGTGAGTTTTAACGCAAACCAACCAACTTGGGCTCACTCCAACGTTATAGGGAGTTTATCGTTATAAAGGATAACGTTATAAAGAGTTTACACTGTATATAGATATATAAGTATATATATATGTATTAGTATCCGTTATCTAGTATCCATAGCACAAGCATTTAGTTGCTTAGTTTGGAACTGGAGGGCCCTGTGTGATTTGTGTCCAAGATATTATTATTATTATCAATGTGTTCGTAACGTTAACTTTTACAAAGTTAATGTTTATGTGTGGAAACGTAAATAAAATATACGCGGTTCCCAAAATCTAATATAAGCGGTTGCGCTGTCAGTGATTCGATGCTATTAGTAAATTTTTCCTGACATGTACCATCTATTGTAGTCTATGCTAAATCTATGTATGAACCCACAATCGTTGTGTCAGATGTCAGCTGATAAACGACCGCCATTTTTAAACTAGGCAGGACCACAGTTTAAACGGCAAAATCTCCTGGTGTAAGCTAAACTATAGTTTAAACTGTATTTGGAAGTTTATCTAGCATTGATCTTACGAAATAAACGACAGATGAGGTTTAAACTAGGGAAAATAGTTTAAACTGTGATTGATCTTACGGGCCTAAGTGTTCATTTAATTTTTTTAAATAATTAGAATGATGATGTTTTAAAAGCTCTTTATTTTGTACTTTGTTATTAATTCTGATTAAAATAAATTATTTACAATTCAAGATAGATTTAATAGCTTCCTAGAACTTTTTGAATTATTTAATTCGGACATTTCATTCAAAAGATATCGCAGTATACACGATATAAATAATAGATTTTTAGGCAAATATGTATTGCACGCACATATAGTAACATAACTTCACGCCTTTTCTACTCGAAGGTCTAGGCAGTGGCTTTTAAGTCTCCACTCCACACTCCACAAATGGAATAGGTGGCCATACCGGGCAAACGAGGGCAAACGAGCAAGCGCGTCACCACTGATGGTAAGTGACCAGTGACGCCCATGGACACCTGCAACACATATAGTGTTACAGTTGCGTTGCCGACCTTTAAGGGAGTAGGAAATAGGAGTAGGAAAGGATGGGTAAGGGGGATGGGCCTCCGGGTCTCTCACCGAACGAAACGCGGCATGAGCCACTTTACGTCGATCTTCTGAGACGTCGTGGAAGAGCCGGCCCATTCATGCAGAGAACTGCTTGGCTCCACCACAACCATTCAATTTGTTAAGCTTGAATTTCATTAGTACACAGACATCAGTGGCAGGTTTAGGTACTTTAATTGATTTGTAAAATCAATAATAGTACCTCTACCCGCCACTAGATGTGTGGAGGCACTATAATTGACACTAGAAACGCGGCCTTTGCCTTTGTCAACCTCATTCCTTTATAACTGTATTTGATTGAATATATTATTTTATTTCTAAAATCTATTAAAGAAATAAATACATAACATGCATCAGGTATATATTCAAGCATACTTCACAAGCAACACGCTAGTCCTGCATACTACCAAGTAGTTTCTATCGACCAATTGCAGTGCTGTTTTCAAACTCCTAACCGTTGAGGAGTTTTGTGGCTTCTTCATCAGCACAGAGGCATCAAATGTTAACACCATAAAGAATATCCCTAAGACATCACCATTACGTAACAAAAACACCATATTTGCATACAACTTTTGGTGGATGCCTTCAATTTCTCCTGGTTACCATCATCAGATCTTGACCTGGTAAAAATGAGACCATCTCGGAGGTAAACAAAGAAAAAAAAATTGAAATCCGTCCATAATTGACGAAAATATCGGTGAACATACATAAAAAAAATTATACATACAGACGAATTAAGAACCTCCTTCTTTCGAAGTCGCTTAAAAACAGCCTCACGACATAATAAAAAATTAAGCGATTCCGCAGACGCAGTGCTTCTGTGATTTTGGAACAAGCGGCATTTCACTATGAATCAATTATTGTGTTGACAGATCGGTGAAAATTGGAGATATGATAATAATTTGTAAATATTCTTTGGCGTGGAAATACATTAATCTCTGTGCTGTTATATGTTGTGCCGGAGGCAAAGTAAATTTATCACAATTGGAGCCACCAGCAGATCCTATAAGTTCTTTTGTGTCTGGGATTGGAAATAATTCCAAGTATTTCTTGGCCAATCAAATCTTTTTACGCTTTTTACGAAATGCATGTTTGTATATTCATACATTCATACAAATATACGGTATTTACACCAAAATAACATTTTTTTTAAATTTTTGGCTGTCTGTTTGTTCAGGCTAATCTTTGTAGTGACTGATGTAATAAGAACTAACTTAAGCTTCATTTAGTTTAGAAAAAATCTTTTATTTCATCATATAATGCTTTTGAGGCGAAACAAAGTTCGCCGGGTCAGCTAGTTTATGATAATCGGCAAAGTTATCTATGTATAAAACGTACGCATTACTTCTGTGTTAGTGTTTACTAGACGTGACATGAATAGTGTGACCGAGTACGTACTAATGTGTGAGATTAGTTCCGTGTTACTGGAAGGCTCACCATTACGTATTGTCATGCGAGTCGGGACGAGGCGGAGCGCCCATTACTTATATTGCTGATATTGGTATTGCAGTCCAAAATTGTACAGCTATCAGACAGCACTTATTTTTTTATGGATAAAATATGTGCACTACACTAGTGCGTAAACCTAAGTTATCAATTATATTCTAATACCTGTAATGTATGCTGGGCCAGTTTAGGCCATCGCGAGCGTAAACAAATTAATACAAGGCAAGTGGTACTGCCTCCAGGTTTGGCAAGTTTCTCGAAAACCATGGTAAATGATATTGCTGAGTTTTGAAAGGGATGCCCACACGTTGGTCTTGATCGGTATATATTGTGAGTTACAAGCATATGGACGTCGACGTAGAAGCTATTTCAGCTGAGCACTCATCAAATATATAGCAGATATATTTGATGAGTGCATTATTAAAACTAAGCCAGTGTATAACCTCTCTAATAAGCCAGTGAAAAGGATAAGACAAAAAGAAGGTGGTGGATGTTGAGTATTGTATATACCTGGGCATGGGCGTTCACTTGCCGAGGCTTTTAAACGTATATTGCATTCATTGGACGTAACTCAGGTGCTACTTTAATTATTTCCACAATATATTCCACTCTGCCACTCTGATAGCTTGCAAAATATTTAAAGACTTCTCAAAGTATTCCTTCAATTACTTTGGATAAAACCTTAGTTTCATACTCCTTTGATTTAAATATTGAAATTCTAGTAGTGAATGAGTATTCCCTACAGAAATTATATGTTTATATTAAAGTCTAATCATTTAAAATATTTTAAGGAGCATCATCCTTTTTTAGCTAGTGTAGTAAAGAATGATTCAATTCGCTTACGTTAATTTGATACAAACTAATATTTAGACGTCATTAATGAAAGTAACAAACAAACATTTGTATCGCGATTACAAATATAACTATTTGTGTTCATTACATTTATTTGTTTAGATACAAACTAAATCCTCTAGAATGAATCATTATCCACAAATAATTATCCGGCAGCGAAGTGCGCCTCCAGCTCTATCCTCTACCAACTATCTATATATACCTCAAAATATAACTCTTAGTCACATAATAATATTGAACGCAGAAAGTGAACTCCACACAGCCATTTATATGTTGTGTGATTTACTTTGTGTGTCTACTGATAAAATTCACATTAATTGAAAGGAATACAAGCATATTCTTAGTAAAAAAAATGTTATGTTTAAGAGTGAGAATAGTGAGGGTGTGTGATAATTAGTTAACCTTCTGACTGTTAATGATTTGTGACTCAGCTAACGTCGCGTTATTCCTGAAAAGGAAAACATCGTTAAAACGCTTCCCGGCGTAATTGCGCGCCAATTTTTTTTTAATGTATAGTATCATCTATACTTATATTGTAAAGCGGAAGAGTTTGTTTGTTTGTTTGAACGCGCTAATCTCAGAAACCATCAGTCCGATTTTAAAAATTCTTTCAGTGGTATATAGTCCATTTATCGAGGAAGGCTTTACGCTATATTATATTTTCAAATTAATTAGGGATCCTTACTATAAGTCCAATAATGTAACCCAAGGTGTAAGAAAATGACTCCAAAATAATTCTTACATCGTGAACGCTGCGAAAACTATTGATTCTAGAACAAAACAATGTACTACACTTTTACAGAACATAAATTTGTCTATAAAAAAGTCCGCGACGCCATATGTCTAACTATCGTAGTTATCTCACAATAAGTGTTTTTTGAATTTTTTAAAATAATTAAATTGATGTCGTTATAAAAATGCTTTATTTTGTACCTTAATATTAATTCTCCTTATATTAAATTACTTCAATTAAAAGATAGATTCAATACCTTTCTAGAACTTTTTGAATAATTTAATTTGGACATTTAATTCAAAAGATATCGCAAAATACAAAATGTAAGTATTAATTTCATAGGGAAATATTTAGTTACACTACGGATGATGTATCCGACTCAGACAGCTCGGACGGCGACTGCTAGCAGGTAGATTTTTTTACGTTTGTTTCTTGCTAAAAGGTATTGGTGGTCCAGTTGGTATGGCAATAAGTTCGCCACCTATTCTATTTGGGATGGAAACATAGTGGCGAAACGAGGTTTAACAGCCGCTGCCTACACTTTCGAGTAGAAAAGGCGTGAAGTTATGTTGTGTTGTTGTTTCTCTCTTTGTCATCATATCGCTCAATACTTTAATTAGAATTAAAAATTTTGTAGTATTTAATCGTATTTTGTGGTATTTTTATTGATAAAAGTTACTAGCTCAAAGATCATTACTATAAAAGTTAATCAATATGATAACTCTGTTTTATTGCTTAGCTGGAATTATTAATTTTTAAAATTACTACATACAATGACGTCTAAAAAACTAACAACATTTTTTTAAGGTAAAATATATTTCTCTGTAACAAAAATAAATAATTTTGGACTGTAACAATTTTATAAGAGTATGTAGGATATTGTTGTAGACTATTTTATAAGTGTTTCCTTCGGGTTCAAATTTAAGTAAATTACCTCAAACAATATGTGTACAAAGTTTCATGATGATCGATTGAATAGTTATCGCGTGAAAGCATAACACACAAACAAACTTACATTCACATTTATATATTACTAGCTGACCCGGCAAACGTTGTCTCGCAAAAAAATTAAGTTTAAAAAATAGGTCTTGATCGTAGAGGGTTGAAAATTCTCAGACTTACCCGATATAGATACAAAATTTCATGAGAATCGGTCAAGCCGCAGACGAGAATTTTATATATTAGAAGTAGGATAGGATAGGAATTAGGTTACATTTTTATTGTATAAGGGGCAAACGAGCAGGCTTATGATAGTTACAAACGCCGCCCATGGCCACCTCACCACATGCAGTGTTACAGTTGCGTTGCCGGCCCTTACAATAGGATATGGGTAGCGTCGGGAGTGGGTTTCGGAAGGGGAGGGGGAAAGGGATTGAGCCTCCGAATACCGCTCTCAGCGAGTGAAACGCGGCTAAGGCCACTTTTCAGCGATAATCTGAGAGGTCGTGGTATTCCACGGGTCGAGCCGGCCCATTCATGCAGCGACCTGCGTGACTTTACCACTGACAAGGTGTGACTGATGTGACTGATTTATAATACAATCTAGATATATGTAATAAACTTTACATTTTTAAGGTCATGATATCTTTTAAAATGTAGTAAATTTATTTCGATAAGCTTAATCGCAAAACCGACATCATTTGACTTATAAAAAAAACACTCACTGTGAGTTAGCTACCCCGGTTTGAACATATGGTGTCCCGTTTTTTTCGTTGAAGTCAACAATAGTGAACAAATAAAGAAAGTTGTTTATGTAGTATTAAAAAAAAGTAAAGGTTCACAAAAAACTTGGGACAAGTTCATTGCTATATTCATTGTTCATAAGTGGCATTGCTAATAAAGCTTTCTTTGAAGTTGTAATTATTATCAATGTCTTGGTTGTCAGTACGCTAATACATACTAGCTAAGCGAGTGAGGCGTGTAATAATCGTGCCTTATGGCACTTTGTTCTCTCTGCCTACCCCGTAAGGAATTTGGCGAGAATTTATGTATGTATGTATCAGGAACTACTGGTTTGGATTGAAAAAAATATTAGTTTTAGAGAGTCCATTTATTGAGGAAAGTTTAAGTTATTAATAAGAGTGGGACAATAAATTTTAGTTATAAATGTATATACATAATATGGCGGTGCATAGTTCGCGCGGTCTGCTAAATGATGATGATTTCCGAGTCTAATAAGACACGTAAATTAGATTTTTATATATTTTTGGATTATTTGTTTACCTAAACGTGTGGCGTTATTTCCCGTTCATTATATTTATGTAATATGCAACGCGAAACCCTAAAAGTTGTAATTTTTTTTATGGGATAGGAGGGCAAACTAGCAGGCGTGTCACCTGATGGTAAGCAATGAACGCCGCCCATGGACACCAGCGACACATATTATGTTGCGTTGCCGACCTTTAAGGGATAGGGGAAAGAAAAGGATGGGGAAAGGGGGGTGGGCCTCCGGGTACCTCTCTCACCGAACGAAACGCGGCATGAGCCACTTTACGTCGATCTTCTGAGAGGTCGTGGTATTTCACCGCTCGAGCCGGCCCATACATGCAGCGAACTGCTTGGTTCTACCACTGTCTATTTAAGAGTACCTAATTCCTTTAAAATGATCTAAATATCTAAAACGAACGTCTATTTAAAAATATTTTATTTATGTAACCAAAGTCCTGGGTCAAAGTTAGCGTTAGTTCACAGTTACTTCTTTATGCAGATATGATAATATTATTTTTAACTCTTTACAATATTGCAACTTCATATAAATGGACGAAGCGCAAGATATACCCACGCACCTCGACTTGGCGAATTTTGCTAAAATATAAAGACTTTACGGTCTTCAGCATACCACATAGAGTTGCCCATCTATTAACATTTTTAATATCGTGATCTCTTATAAAATGTAGCGAATTTATTTTGATATGAGCAATACCAAGGTGCCAAATCGACACCATTTAAGTTATGAAAAACACATGCTGGTTAAAACATGTGGTGACCCGGTCTTTTTTTTTTGTAGAAAGACAATGACCAAATAAAAAAAAAGGTTTCAGTAGTATTAAAAAAAAAACTAAAAGTTGACAAAAAATCTGGCCTGAAGTTATGTATGTATGTATCAAGAACTTGAATTGATATTAATATTAGTGTTAGATAGTCCATTTATGATGAAAGCTTTGGGGTATTAATATGATTGCGGCAATAATCTTTTTAGTGGAAAATGTATAAAATATGGCGGTACGAAGTTCGCGCGGTCTGCTAGTTAATTAATAAATGTGAACTATACTGGAATGTAAGAGAACAGTTACTTTTTTCAATCACCAGTTGCTCAGACGTAGAACAACTGTAGCAAAGCCGTAGCACTGTCGTAGCACGGCCAGAGTATATCCAAGAAAAAAAACGTAGCTCAATCGTAGCACAGCGTAATGAAAGTCTTTAATAATGCCACCACAGAAATAGATCAAGATAGAACGGCTGCTATGTCATATTTCCATACATTTCGTGCGTGTCACTTTTTGAAAACCACGCCCACAGCGTGACGTCATTTTCATTGTGAGCGCGGCGACTAGTGAGGAGACACACTCATTAGATTACGATAGTAATATCTGAAACGCGTGTTAAATTTATTATTTTTATATGGTACCAAGTTTATTGATTTTGTGTAACGATAATCGTAGAAAATAAAACATGTTAAATGCTTAAATCAGACATCTTTAATATAACATAAGTAATTAACAAATCAAAATTCAAGCTAAGTATTCTGTTTTCCAAATAGTATATAAACTCTATTAATAAATATTTTATTGTCCTTGAAACAATACATATTTATATTTTTTTCCCCTTTTGTAAGGGTTGGCCTCACAGTCCTGGTAAAATAACGAAGCCGAACGTCGACATATACTTCGGTTACTGCCCGTACGAGAAGGACCAGATGATTTTCCGTCGGCGATTGGTCAAATTGGTGAAAATTTATACTGTCAAATAAAGTGCTGCCAATGTAATTACGAAGCACTTTGGTTGAAATTTGTGGTGTTAGAATAAAGGTAGGGACAAAGCAAGACAGGAGCTGATACTCGAATCAATTTATCGATAAGTCCTAAGACTCCACGATACACGGAGTGTCCATCTCTAACGTTCGAAGACCAATCACAGCGATTAACAGACACAGCGATCGACTGGCAGGTGTATTGTGTATTTCGTTCGATTCGACGTACATTACGCGTATAATACAATTATGCGCGCAATGTTTTTGTATAGAAGCATTGAATGTGGACAGCAATGGATATTTATCTCAACGAAAAAATATACAATCTAAGATCGTAATTATTGAACATGGTAAATCTAAAACAATGATTTAGAATCTAAAAAAAAAAATTCTACTGAATTTTTATACTTAGTGATGATACGAAATATTTCCTTTCTTCATATTTGCTTCACTACTTTTGTTTTTACAATTTGCCACAGCACGTTAACGCATATATGTGAAGTTTTATTTATTTTTGTACGTCCTGAACGCAGGATCGGGACGCTCGTTGCGTAATGAGAGTGAGTTTCGAAAAGCATGCAATGTAGTGCATGGTTTTGGCACGCTTGCCACGCCTCTTCGCCCTTCTATCTTGATCTATTTCTGTGAATGCCACGCATATAAGATAATAGAGGAAATCCATAATTTTCTCCTCGCCACTCTCTCATCACGTACACGTATTATTAGACGGAGCTTTCACAAAGATCAAAGTTCTCGGTGACATCGCACCTCACGCACCTCCACACACACCCTGGGTGTGGGGTGGGCTGCAATCAAGACGCACATCCCATTGTTCAGTAACTGACAAGTAATCAGGAACACACGCACTCTCACACAACATTACTGCCACCGTCTTGTGTTTCTAAAAGAGGACGTACTATACTTAGACTATATACTTAGAATTTGAGTATTTGTTTTTTGTTTATTACAGAATGATATATCATTGTTATCAGCATATTTCATTATTTCAGCTACATTCCTCATAGCAAACGGAGTTCAAATCCGTCCACATATTCCTTTAGGCCAAAGATAATTCATTCGGAGTATTATGTTCTCATTTATATATGGACAGGCATAGGGACTCATGGTTTTAGTATTCTTCATCGCTACTAGACGCTACAAGGCTTTATTTGTCGCTGCCTATGCCTTTACGTATTAAAGGTATAAAAACAGAACAACTTTTATGTCCACAAAAATATCTCACCAAACTAAAAATATCACTCTTGTACTTCTAATATAAATATTATAACGTATAAAGTGAATGCACACAAAAACATTATAAAAAAGAACTTGAACTCTTTTCCTAGCTAGATTCGAAAATACTATGCGTTCTATATTTCAGCCTGGTAAAAACTATAAATTAACAGATTAATAAAATATCAGTGGTATAATTGGGACGGCTGGACCGGTGAAATACCACGACTTCTCGGAATGTCAGCGTAAAGTGGTTCGTGCCGCGTTTCGCTCAGTGAGAGAGATATATTCCATTTCCTTTCCTCTTCTACTCTCTCAAAAGACGGCAACGCACGACGGTCTTCATGGGTGGTGAGAACTGAAGGTGAACCACTTGCTTGTTTGCCTTCCTATCCCATAAAAAATGATAGTTGTAAGTAATAAGTACGATAATTGTAAATCTTTGTTTACTTTGCGAAGTAAAATATTCCTGGAGACCATAGGACCAGCAGACATGTGCAGCGTTGTTTTGAACTTCATCCCTCAGGATTCATTTGAGTTTTGTCAGTAAAGTTAAAACATTTCTAAATAAGGAATCTTCATTATTTTTGCATAATTTATCGCAATGAATTAATAATGTCCTCTGCTTTTTGTAAATATTAAATGAAAAATTTTTAGACTAATAAACCTTGTACATATTTTTGTAAAATCGTAAACACTTACAAATATTTTTGAAAAAAAAACTTGTTTAGAATCGTTGTGATTTCAACCCAGATGCAACGGAAATACGACAGGTAAGAGGCACAAGTACAAAAATGTGTAGGATGAAGCCAGGAAAGAATGAGACAGAAATATACATCATACTATTTAATTTTATATTAACGGTCTCTCCTCTTTGTTTTTTGCAACTTCAGTTTCTACATTGACACACTGTACAGAAAAAAAAATGTAATCACAAAAACACCCAAACGCTAAACTCAGGCTCGATGTCACGCAATTTAGTGGTTGTTAGAAGCGGCGTATCCACTAGATTACGGATGGTAGTTGAAGAGACTGTCAATGTCGTCAAACCCGTATATATGTCAAACCCGTATATATAATAACTAACTACGAAAATTTCGGAATGCGATTTCATTTATTATATTACCATCAATGTCCATCAGGTAATACTACTTACTACACAGATTACGATGTAGATTTGAACGACTTCCTCAACTTTATTTAAGGTTTAGCGACATCTATGAACTCTAAATTAATAATTATCAATAGTGACAACGATTGAACGAGTTGTTTTTAAATATTTGTGTCAGCCATGAGCCAGTCTTACTTTAGTTAGTTTTATGTGAATAGTACAAAAAATGATTGTATTGGAGATATATATGCAATTAGTACAGAGAAAAATAACACATCAATATAAATAAATGAAACGTGACATTCCAAATTTAAAATATTTTTCGTTTTAAAACATTCTTAAAATAAACTAGAGTTCACATCAAAAAAGTATGTTTAAGTATATGTGTGTTATTATTTAACTGCGTGTTTGTGAGTACTTTTATATCTTGTTGTGCTAAATAATAAATTTTATAAGATGCCGAAAACTAATGCCGAAATGTGTCGTCAATATCGATACAAAAAATGAAAATTAAATTAAAATGAAAAAGAATCAAAGAAAAAGTTCAACAGAACGTAGTCGCGAGTTTCGAGCACTTAAAAAACAATTATTGAACAATCAAAATAGATGTTCAAATATAAATGTTAATGTGACTGATGTAATAAATTGTAAGTGTAAATATTTTTTAATCCTGTTTTAAGTATAAACTAATATTTCAATGTTTTTCAATCAATAAATTTAATTTTTATTTTATACTGATCATGGATTATATTATATATACTTAGTCATGCCATAAATATTGTAACAATAAAAAAAAAATTAACATAACATTTATTACTTTTACAGTGTGTTACTTTAATGCATAAATATAAAACGATATAAAATATAAAAAGCTTATTCAAAGTATCTCCATTGGCTGCAATACAGGCCTTTAAACGTTGAGGCCAGTTATCAATAGAAACACGTACTCTTTCCATGGGAAAATTCTTCACTGCCACTCGTATAAATTGTTTTAGGGACTCTAAATTATTATGACGTTTAGAGCAAGCCGTACTCTTTAAAACTGACCACAAATCATAATCCAGTGGATTAAGAACGGGAGTAGACGACAGCCAGTCTTCAGCTCTAATGAAGTCCTAAACGTTCGCTTCCAACCAAGATTGCGTGGACCGAGCTTTATGACTCGGTGCCGAGTCTTGCTGGAAGGACCATACTTCGTTATTGAACCTGGTGTTGTTAAGGGGCTTGACTACCTTTTCAAGAATGGTATCTTGATACACTTGTGCCGATGTTTTGATACCTTTTTCACAAAAATATGGCTCAGTCACTCCTTTGTAGCTAACACCCCACCAAACCATCAGTGAAGTCGGATAATGCCCACGTTGCACTCTGTCAACTAATTGGGAAGCTTCCTTAGAGCTTTGAGCATAAATACGGTCATTTTATTTGTTAAAATGTTGCTCAATTGTAAAAACTTTTTCATCCGGAAACAATATTTTTCTGTGACCTCCCTTTGCGTACCGCTTCAGTAGTTGTTTAGATTTTAACACCCTATTCTTTTTTAAATTATCAGTTAATAAATGACCAGTGCGCCTCTTATAGACTGCAAGTCCTAAGTCATCTTTTAAAATACGCGACATTGTTCTAGGTGCTATCTTCATCTCCCGAGATAAAATCTTTTGCTTGCGGACAGGATTTCTTCGAATTCTTTCCCTTACTGCTTTGACCACCTACTCACTACACACTACGTGGACGGCCAGGTCTTTTTCTGTCACAAACAGAGGAGGTCCCATTGTACCTATTAATAGCCCGATACACAAACATTTGACTAATACCAAGTGTATGGAAAGTTTTAAAAATTGCATTTGGCTCCATACCTACTTTGTGTAATGCAATCACAGCGACTCGGTTCTCTTTATCACCCCACTCCATTTTAATATCGCAAAATATTGTACAATGTATTGGCGCCAAAACGAGAAAACACAATGAACAATCGTATAAAAATGACAGATTCCAAATTCAAATGTAATATTTTTTATTTTTAGTTGTAACACTATTTATGGCCAGACTAAGTATATGTATCTATTTACTGAAGTTTACACTTCTATCGTGTGTGAATCGCACACACACCATATTTTTTTTATTTATTCTGATCTTATCAATGCTTTTGCATTAACAAAAAGCAGAATTTGTTTTTTGCTTCGGTACTATTAAACACGCAAATCTCGTTTTTACCTAGATTTCTCCTCTAGGTAAAAACGAGATTTGCGTGTTTAATGCAGCAGTAATTAATGTTGGCAGATTTATCAAACTGTAATAATTTTAAACCGAAGCTTAGTTCGCCCTGATTTGATTCCATTATAAAAATAAATGAAAAATATATTAAAAAAAAACACATATAAAAAATAATCAACCTTTCGTCTAATGAAAAATAACGATTAAATTTAATCGCGCTATAATATATCAGAAGATAATATTATAAACGTTTAGCTGTACATATAGGACTAGAACATCATCAATCTCCGTCATTTTGTTTGTAAATAATAAATATTATTAAACATTATTATTCTTTATCCGAGCGATGATAAATGAAAGTTTGTTTAGAAGTCTCTGGCAAAGATGAGAATTTAGACAAAAAATATGCATTAGTAATATCACTTACATAATCTCCTTTTAATATTATTCTTACTCCCTAAGCATTAGAGGGTGTAAACATATTATGATGCATTCTGTCTCTTTATAATAGCCTGTGCATTGTAATAACGTTTCAGATATCATAAACATCGCGGTCGTAATGACATAGGTTCGTTGTTTATGTCTGCGTCTCGCCCCGTTCGTCTTCTCTCGCTACGCTTCAGCCATTATTTAACTTACACGACACGAAAACTTTACGGAAACAGACTATTGGCAAACACTATGCTTCATTTTTTATTAAATTCATTGGGTTAAATAAACGAATGGTTTTAAGTTAGTTTTAGTTCTTATCAATTTATATTTTAGCTTTAAAATTACAAGCATATTATATACCTATCATGATTAGTCTGGTGCCCTCATACAAGTTTTTGCAGTTTATTTTACAACTAGATATCACTGTGTATATTATTGTGTACATACATACTAACATAAACAAAGAGACAAACATTTGTTGTCGTAAACAAAGAGCTAAGTCATGATCATTTTGTAATCAATATTATTCATTAAATTACAAGTGACCCAATGCAAGTAAAAATCAATTTCTAGTTGTTCCTCTTTGAAATTTTAAGTTATGGATTGTGATTATAAACAAACAGACTGAAAGACAGACAAAATAGGCATAAAAGGAAATTTATATCGATGTGAGATTAATGTAGTCCCAATTTTAGTACTACAAAGGATCGATCGAAGTTTTGTTAATATTTGATTAGCAAAACTATCATTAAATATCTGTATGATGTTTGTGGTTCGTTACACCAAGGTATTGGTGATGTGGTGAGCAAGTATCTGTCCCACCACCCCGCCCACCTGTCTGCGGCTCGCCACATTCCGGGCAGATTGCATTCGCGCCGCGCTGCACTGGAATCTTATCTAATTATTGCACCTCACCCTCCTCTCAGAGCCCGGTCACCTGCCTACCAAAATGCGACGCGCCATAAAGACTGGTGTCTTTGTGTTCCTGAGATAAAGTCACATTTTTTTTTTAATTTTATTACACCTAACCTAAGATTAATGAAGTTACAATGACTCGCATTTAAATAATAATTCGGTGTAACTGACTGCAAAAGTGAATTGAATGGAAAGACATTTATATTGTTGTGGGGTGTCACATCGATCAAAGTGTTATTAATATAATATGACGCCACACACCATACGTAGTGATAATGATATATACGCGTGCCTGTGTTTCTGTTTAGCTGGTAGGAAGGAAAATTTACGTAATAAAGATAAAAATTGCTACTAAAGATATGTAATTAAAGACAGAAATTTGTACACCTGAACCCATTTTAAGAATTAGGTATTAGTTATATACACCTATTGAAAGAAAACGCAGAAAAGCTAGTCCTATAAATTTGGAGCTATATCTTCATAGAATGACACAACTTTTATCAATGGTGACTGCGGCCGGGGACTAAAGAAGGGATATAATGGAATTCTTGAACGAAATAAATCATATATCACTTGTAGTAGGGTCTCGCAGACGATACATTTTTACAGCAATGAAAAAATATCGCAGAGCATTAAATTGTGATAGGTTTTCTGTTTGTTGTAAGAGTGAAATATGTTCGCGAGACGGCACAATAATATAATATCTGGTTCCCGGCTCATGTGTCTGATGTGTTCCGACATCTCTATTGTGTCCGCTACAATGAACCACTAAATAACATATCATGTACGTACAAATATATCATTTTTCTCAAGAAAGTAAGTACTTGGAGTGATCAGAGAACAGATTACAATGAACTAGTCATTCATCACAATGTTACAATGACCACTACACCTCAGGAGGGCTCGAACAGATGAAGAATGAACGGCTTTGGTTAAACGCGTAATGTACACGTTTTGTAATCCAAATTAGGTTTTCTTTATATATTTTTTTATTATTTTAATTTTTGTACCCATATACCTTTAATATCTGAAAAACGGAAGTTTGGTCGTAGGTCTATGGCATTTTTTCAATAATATGATTCGAAGGTTGGGAATTAAACCAAGACATTCGTTTCAAGTGTATGGACTACCGAAAATACACAAGACAAGCGTACCCCTACGCCCAATTGTAAGTCAGATTGATACACCGACTTATAAATTAGCTCAAACTTTGGCGAAAGTCCTCTCACAACTTCGAGGACATTCAAGTGCGTTTGTAAAAGACTCATACCACTTTGTCAGTGAGATTAAAGATCTACATCTCGCAGACAATGAAACAATGGTCAGTTTTGATGTTCAGTCCTTATTTACTTGCCTACCTGTACAGGACTGCATTAATATTATATCCAAGAAGCTAGCAGAAAATCAAATAGCCAAAGAATACACTGAACTATTAGAACACTGCCTCACATCTGGCTACCTACTGTGGAAGGACAAATTCTACAAGCAAGTAGATGGAGTGGCCATGGGCTCACCGGTCTCTCCTGTCGTGGCCGACATATTCATGAAGGACTTCGAGGAAACTGCTTTGGTGAGTTCACCTGTTAAACCCCGTTTCTATAAGCGGTATGTAGATGACACTTTCACAATTTTACCATCTGACAAAGTAACTGTATTCTTAGACCATCTTAACTCCATAAATCCCAAAATACAATTCACAATGGAACTGGAGTCTAACAATTCTCTAGCATTCTTAGATGTGTTAGTTATTCGTAACTCTAATAACACCTTGAGTCACACTGTGTATAGAAAGAAAACCCATACAGATAGATACCTTTCTTTTTTTTTTTTTTTTTTTTTTACGCGAGGAAATGCTTTATGCACACCCCCCGCCTGGGGACGGCAGGGGGTAGTGTGGGACTCCCAAAACAGTAAACTGAAATCCGATCCTAGGGTTACCCACTAAAACCTCGCGGCGGCCTTCCTCCGGCGTTGGGGTGGCCCAGGACAGTGCGTCGGCCCTCTGGTCCACCCCGCCGTCGCCCCCCCTCTGTCACGAGGGGGTGCTCATCCTCGGGGAGCCTCGGTGAAGCTCCCCCGGGTGGGGCGGCTCCGACCGCGCGCTGTAAACAGGCGCGCGGCCGGCGGCGCTCCCGACGAACCTCCCCGGCCGCACCAGGGCGTCGTCCTTCCCGGGCCGCGACCCGGGCGCACCCGCGGGGTGTGCGCCCTCGCGGCCCATCGGCGGCGGCGATCACTGAGCTCGCCGCCGCCGCCTTCGAGCGGGATCGGCTCTCTCCCGACCCCGCTCGGCGGCCTCCTTCTGGAGCATCACAGCTTCGCAGAAGGAGACCACAGCCCTCCACTCCTCCTCGCCCGCCAGCATTGCCGCGACCAACGCCGGCGGGGACAAGTCTCGCCCGATCCCGTCGACCAGGACTCGGCGCTCGGCCGCCCAGGCCGGGCAGACCTCCAGCGTGTGCTGAGCCGAGTCCAGGTCGGATGCGCAATGGTGGCATCTCGCCGTCTGTTCACGTTTTATTCGACTCAGATACTCACCGAAGCACCCGTGCCCGGTGAGTATCTGAGTCAATCTGTAGGTGACAGTGCCCTATTTGCGGAGCACCCAGGCCTCAAGGTGGGGCAGGACGGCACCGACGGCGCGCTTATGCGCACAGCCCTGGAGGACCAGCGCGTCGCGCCAGTCCACCAGAACCTGCCGGAAAGCCTCCCGCCTTCGCACTTCGTGTCCCCGCGCGTCCGGATCCCCCCCTCCCCGGCCGAGATCGTACGCGGCTGCGTACATCTCGGCCAGGATGATGAAGGGGGGGGAACGCGCGAGGACCGTCGCCGCCTCGTACGATATCGTACGGTAGCCCCGTACGATCCGTATACGCGAGGCTATTGAAATCAAAAAACATCCAAAGAATTTCAATAGAGAAGATAATAATAATAATATCTTGGACAGAATACACACAGCGCCCTCTAGTTCCAAGCTAAGCAGCTAAATGGCTGGAAACTATCACCTAGCTGGAACCCAGTCATAAGTCTCATCAAACCTAGCCCACAATCAAACAGCTCAAGACAGCGAGATACTATTAGTATAGTTTGCAGGTCAGACCCACATCAGGAACCATAATAATGTAGAATTTTGAGTAGTGCAGTATATAATCAAAACAAAATAATTTTAATTTAATTTTTATTAACCTAGAAACCAAGTCCCTTTCTTTTTCTCAAAAACTTTATAAATAATAGCAATATCAATAGCCCGTTCAAAATGAAATAATAATCAGTTTTGTAGAACAGCCGCTGAGTTTTTTTGCTGGGTCTTTCTCAGGACTGGCCGCGTTTTTGACCCAGTGGTAGATTTTTAATAAACACTTTACCTTTTAATTTAAAATCAATGAATATTTAATAATAGTTATACTTTAATCTCAACCAACTTAGAAAATAAGATAATTTGTAATAATTTATTAATAACAACTTTTACTTATTAAATCATACAACAAAGGATCTTTAGAAGCAGGATATACGAATGCATCTTATAAATAAGTATTTAACTTTTGTTCTCATGGTCTGATGTGGGTTACTAATAGTAAAAATCATATTTTTGACATCAACTTTTTGATTTTTATTTCCAAAAAGTGGGTGCTCTCTGTATCAATGAAGGTAGCTTTTGAGCAACTACCATCTTTTTGTTCATCACTCGTGAAAATGATCTCTGTAAAGAGTTCGAAACGTCGGGAAATAAATATAAATAGATAATAAATAAACGCGATATAATCCTAAAGGTTGTTTTGATCAATATATTTCGTATATAAAATTCATTTCAACTATTTCTTTTCCAACTTATCGCCTTAAATCCATTCAAATTTATAAATCTTATTATAGTAATCTAATACTGGACCCCGAGAGAGAGAGCTCGACCGAGGAACACTCAGAGCCGTGCCAAAGAAAATGAAAAATAGTCCAACACACAGCAGGTGAAATATGGGATGGAACATCATCAATATTTGTCACCAAATTAAGATTTTGGTTATCTTTTAGCATTTTGACGTTGCTAATAATTTATCATAATAAAGATTAGCTAAAGATCGTTCCATTTATATTGACACAGATGCGGTTATTTACACCGGACCATTTGGGTTCTTAAAATGTTTCACATTATATGGTGAAACAAATATATATTTATTAGCCTGTGCATTAATGTTTATTTTAATGCTTGATATACCAAGATATTCGAATTTTAACAGTTAAAAATTTGAAAATTAAAAAGGTCCTATCGACACACAAATTACTTTAACACGCTCTCTAACGTGCCGTTTGTTTACCAAAATTTATATTCACCAAATTAGCAAAGAAATGAACTCCTAATAGTTAGGAGTTTGCTTAGATATATTTTGGAATAAATTCCGCCATAGTTAAATGCAACAGACATACGTAAATGAGACTATTTCTTTTCCAACTTATCGCCTTTTATAACCGAAGGAGTGGGTAGCCACAATTACACCTCCAATAGCATAACGTTTACGTGCGGACTAGAATAGTTATCGGAACTTATTGTATTAACACATAACTAAAAGTGTAAAGCCAAGATTTAAATTCAGAGCTAACATAACATAACATAACTTCACGCCTTTTGTTACCCGAAGGTGTAGGCAGCGGCTGTTAAGCCTCGTCTCGCCGTTATGTTTACGTCCCAAATGGAATAGGTGGCGAACCCATTGCCATACCGGGCACAAAGTTTGTCAGTCATCGGTATCTATCACACATAACTTCCGAAAACAATTTCGAAAAGTCATTGGTGTGAGCCAGTGTCTGGAATCGAACCCCGGACCTCTGGATCAGAGGCCGTGCGCTTCTCCCACTGCGCCACCGAGATTCAGAGCTATTTCTATGTTTTACTGTTTTGTGTCACCACCAGATTAAAACAGTAAATAGTAGTTAAATAAAATATAATATGGCAACATCGCGTACTCATCTTGATGACAGGAAACCAAGGAAGGCTCTGTGGCGTTATGAGATATACTTACGTGCTATTTTATTTATATTAATATATTTCTATTATATATTAATTAAAATATATTAATTATTTATATTATATTATATCGTGATATCAAATCGCGACAAATAAGGGTTTATCTGTATTCTTAAAACTATATTAATTTAAGGATATTTCAAGTCTCGGTGGTCCAGTGGTCAAGCACAAAGGCTTCTGATCCATAGATGGTTTGAATCCTGACACTGGCTCACACCAATTACTTTTCGAAATTGTTTTCGGAAGTTGAGTGTGATAAATATCGATGACTGAAATCTTTGTGCCCGGTAAAGCAATAGGTTCGCCACCTATTCCATTTGGGACATGACGACGAGTCGAGGCTTAACAGCCAGTGCCAAAAGGTGTACTTTCGGGTAGAAAAAGGCGTGAAGCTATGTTATGTTATTTAAGGATAAAATTAAGATACTACCCTAAATCAAATATTTTTCCTATTGTTTTAGTTAAAAAGTTTCACTTTTACCGCACAATCTTTTTTTTTATTTATTAAAAGAATAGATCGATGAAAAACCTAAATTCTGGCTAAACAGTTATAGATATTGACACATTTATTGATGATTTACATATAGATAACAATCGTTATTACTACTGACACTATAATCACTTATATATATCATTTTAATGTACTATGTTCCCATTAGAAATTCTATTGATTGAACTTTCTCACCGCGTCACGTAATTCAGTTTATTGTGTACTTCAAACAACTACTATCGCTGAGTATTTTAGATCTAAGTAAATGTTATTTCTTTAACTATTTAAATTTTTGTTATTTTTTACACACTTGTCATACTCTCAAAATGCATCCGCTCAGTTTGAATCAAAGCAAAAATAAAATAAACACTAAATTAAACACAATTTTGCTCATCAGACTGTTTTTTGGTAATTACTACAAGCTGAGTTCTTCAGTCACCATCTGTCGGGTCGCTAGAATTTATTGTATATGTGCGTGGATGTACAACAATTGCTTGACTATTTATCATATAATGGATATTTTTGATCCACCAAAAATAGATTACTTTGATCTTTTCGAAACTATTTTTGTGTATTCTGATGTAACGACTAGTATGTTCATATCTTTTATAACTGGAGAAGAAAGTGTTATAAATTTCTCTTCAAACTATTTCGATCCCAATTTAAAGTACAAAATACCTTTATCTACATATGTCATATTCTTTATTACAATTTTAACATTTATTGTACGAAACATAGTCAGTTTGATGGTCGGTACTACATCTTATAATTTAATTTTTATGTTGTATTGCTATACATCTTATTCGCGCTCTATTAGTATTCTAACTGTTATATATTTAACTGACGCGTATCGGAGGACTGTATATTGTTTGAAAATTATTTTAAATGATCATTTAAGTCCGAATTTCACTGATGATCTGAAATATGATCATCTGAAACATTATTTTAGTGCTTATGTAAAACTTGTTAAAGCTTTTGGAACGACATTCGCATACATCAGATTGAGGGTAAGATAAAGATTATATTAAAACTGACATATTCATACCGACGCAAATAAATATTTAAATATGTATATTTATGTATATAATAATATGTGGCTGGCGAAAAGTGGATGACCACAGCTCATAACAGGGACACATGGAAATCTGTAGTGGAGGACTTCACCTTCGATAACGAGGGGTTCCCACTAGCATAGTTATGCTATTTATATTATTGTATGTGTATAGTGTATGTAGTTATTATATACTATTTATTGTAATCTTTGTTGTGAGAAATATGGGGTTTTTTTATTTTTTTATATTATTTATTTATTTAATTAAATGATGAAGTAAAATTAAAAATATTGTTGATGTTAGATTACTTGGGCTATAACTGTGATGGTCGACTATTCTGGCTGCTACACCTTTTATGCATAGCCCCAACACTCAGAATCGGGCCGCTCGTGGCGATTGGGTCCGTTTTTTTTTTTTTTTTTTTTTTTATGGAAAAAAGGGGCAAACGAGCGAGTGGGTCACCTGGTGGTAAGCGATCACCGCCGCCCATGGACATCCGCAACACCAGGGGCGTCGCATCAGCGTTGCCGGCCTTTAAGATAGGAATACGCTCGTTTCTTGAAGGTACCAAGGTCGTAGCGGTCCGGGAATACCGTTGCCGGCAGCTGGTTCCATATAGGAGCAGTGCGTGGCAGGAAGTGACGGCTGAATCGCACTGTCGTAGATCGCCAACTATTCAGCCGATGTGGATGGAGACACTGGCGAGTCGGGCGATTGCGAAAGTCAGCAGGCGGTATAAGTCCGAACAATTCCTCAGAGCACTCCCCGTGGTATAAGCGGTACATGATGCATAGAGATGCAACATCTCTCCGCAATGCCAACGGATCAAGCCGATCGGAAAGAGCTTGGTTGTCGACAAGCCGAACCGCGCGTCGTTGAATGCGGTCAAATGGAGAAAGCTGGTAGTGGGGTGCCCCCGCCCAAAGATGAGAACAGTATTCCACGTGAGGCCGGACCTGCGCTTTATACAGTTGCAAGCGATGACCTGACGTGAAATACCGTCCCGCTCTATTGAGTACACCAAGCTTTTTGGAGGCCAATTTGGCCTTGCCCTCCAGATGACCGCGAAATTGGACGTCACTCGACAAGTCGACACCAAGAATTCCGATATTGGCTGAGACGGCTAAGGGAGTGCTCTCAAAGCAGGGAGCTACGACAAATGGTGTCTTTTTTGCGGTAAACGCGCAAACCTGTGTCTTCTTAGGGTTGAATTGGACTAAGTTTAGTCGGCCCCAGTCCGAAACCTGACTAAGCAGAGTTTCGATTTCAGACACAAGTTTGTTCCGGTACTCATCGACGTTTTCCCGAGAAATCCGCGGGTGGCCGGTATATAGGGCATCCCCCGTACTGTCATCCGCATAGCAATGAAGACTGCTGTACTGCAGCATGTCATTCACATGCAGAAGAAACAGCGTAGGGGATAGCACACAGCCCTGGGGGACTCCAGCATTCACAGGTTTTAAGTCGGAGCATGACCCGTCGACAACGACCTTAATGCTCCGATCCATGAGAAAACTGGAGACCCAATCGCATAATTTCTCGGGAAGCCCATAACATGGAAGCTTCGAGAGAAGTGCTTTGTGCCAAACCCGATCGAAGGCCTTCGCCACGTCCAAACTAACGGCCAGCGCCTCTCCTTTACTCTCAACCGCTTCCGCCCACCGATGGGTTAAGTAGGCTAAAAGATCACCAGCTGAGCGACCTTGACGGAATCCGTACTGACGGTCGCTAATCAACTGGTGCTCTTCTAGATAGCTAAGGAGCTGGCGGTTGATCAGTGTTTCCATAGTTTTGGAGAATAGGGAGGTGATGGCGATGGGTCTATAGTGGGACGGATCTGAGCGATCACCTTTTTTAGGGATCGGGTGGACTAAAGCTACCTTCCATGATGCTGGTACAGCGCCGAGAGAGTAGGAGTACCGAAAGAGACGCGTTAGAACCGGTGCCAACTCTGGAGCACACATCTTCAACACGATTGCTGGGATTCCGTCAGGCCCACTCGACTTGTGGACGTCTAGGGAGAAAAGTATGCGCCGTACAGTACTTTGCCGGAAACAGATCTCCGGCATGGCGTGGTCACAACGTGGGATGGTCGGTGGAATTTTCCCCTTATCGTCCAGAGTCGAATTAGCCGCAAAAAGAGTACCAAGAAGTTCGGCTTTTTCTTTAGCGTCGTGGGCCAATGACTGGTCCTCCCTTTGCAGAGGTGGAAGAGATGGCTTGCAGAAATTCCCAAGGACAGCCTTGGCGAGTGACCAGAACGCACGAGTTCCCGAGGGAAGGCGAACTAGTTTCTCGCCAATCCCGCCTATGTACTTAGACTTTGCTATGGCTATATATATATATATATATATCCGTGTTTTCTTGTTCCACGGAGGCACTTTCCTTAAGCGCTCGTGTTAAGGAATTCATTTGAAATTATAAGTTAAATTGTACTTGTTGACTATTTTTATGTGTCTGTGAAGACCTATGAAAATAAAACTTATTTTGACTTTGACTTTAAATAACTGAGCGAGGTTAGTACTGTGCAGCAAGAAAATAGGAAGTCTTATGCAAAAGTAGAGCCAAAGCGTTTGTGAAAGAGGTATATTGAAAGAGGGGCTTACCTGCAAAGAAGTTAACAGAAGTAGATAGAAGACTAAGAACAGTGTTGAAACTATTTAAGGTATTGACAGCACAGTGCCAACATCAGAGGAAGATATTACAGAAATAAATATAATATGATGTCAGTATGGTCCGACGGGCTGCGAGGGCGCACCGCCCGCAAGTATGTCCGGGTCGCGGCCCGGGAAGGATGACCCCCGGTGCGGCCGGGGAGGGTCGTCCGGGGCGCCACCGGCTGCGCGCATCTTTAGACGCGCGCGGTCGGAGACGCCCCGCCCTGGGGAGCCTCACGCCGAGACTCCCTGAGGATGAGCTCCCCACGTAATAGAGGGGGGAGACGGCAGAATTGTCCAGAGGGGTTAACCGTATCCTGGGCCACCCTAACGCCGGAAAAAGGCCGCCGCGGGGTTTTAGTGGGTAGCCTTAGGATCGGATTGCAGCGTGCTGCTTTGGGAGTCCCACACTACCCTCTGCCGTATCCAGGCTGGGGACATTAAGCATTTCCCAGCGATGGAAAAAAAAATGGTAGAGATTGAATGCTTCACGCACAATTTGAATAATTCCGTAATAATTGTTCCAATTTCTGTTCTAAAATTATATAAAAATAGGTTAATTATATAAAATAAGGATTATAATAATAATATAAATGGTTATATTTAAAACACAATAATTTATTTTATAGAATATTGAGGGATTGGTCACTTCGTGGTTAAATATAATTAGTCGGATAATTAACGATTGGAACAATATAGAAACTTGGGTGAACTAATAATTACATAACATAACTTCACGCCTTTTGTTACCCGAAGGTGTAGGCAGCGGCTGTTATGCCTCGTCTCGCCGTTATGTTTACGTCCCAAATGGAATAGGTGGCGAACCTATTGCCATACCGGGGCACAAAGTTTGTCAGTCATCGGTATTTATCACACATAACTTCCGAAAACAATTTCGAAAAGTCATTGGTGTGAGCCAGTGTCTGGAATCGAACCCCGGACCTCTGGATCAGAGGCCGTGCGCTCGCCCACTGCGCCACCGGGACTGCTAGCTAATAATTAATTACCTTTAATTAAAAAAAATCGGCGAGGCGGTGCGAGTTCATAGTACCTAATTCAGGTTATATTTTTGTCATTTTCAATTGTAGGATATTAGCTTACTGCCGTGGGATGTTGATATTTTTTCATATGTTGCAATCACAAGCATACCGTTTATAATAATGGAACTGGCTGCAAACGACCTGGAAAATATAAAAAATCTTTTGGTGAATCAACTTTTTCTATTCAAAGGTATCTATAATGATCGTATCGTAAGTATTACTAACTATCTCAGACGGGCCTCGTGGCGCATTGGTAAAACTACCGGCTGCAGCAATGAGGTCGGGGGTTCGATTCCCACCCGAACACAAATATTTGTGACAAACATGAATATTTGTGTGGTGTCTGGGTGTTTTTGTATGTATTATAAGTATGTATTTACAAAAGAAAAGTATATATGTATTAATATCCATTATCTAGTATCCATAACACAAGCATTTAGTTGCTTAGCTTGGAACTAGAGGGCGCTGTATGTATTGTGTCCAAGATATTATTATTATAAAAGTTATTTTAAATTGAAATATTTCATTTAAAGTTTTACATTTTCATATTTTCGAACAAAATTGGTATAATTATTACGTACTATTATGGATATCTATACACTATTGCCAGTTTTAAAAACAGTAAAGTAAATTAATGAGTTGTATGTTGTTATGTTTCTAAAACTGGCGATAGTGTATCAATATCCATAATAGTACTTAATAATTAGTACTATTATACTTAATAATTAAGTATTATTCATAATTAGTCTCTATTTTCACTCGGAAAATCGAGACTTTTTAATACAATATATTTATTTCAGACAAGAAGTATCGGTTGTTGTTGCATGATGTTCTTGAGTACATAGACTTGTGCACGAGCAGATACACGTTGTGGAACATGTTCCCGCTCAACATCACCACCTTGCTGAAGATGCTTAACTTGAGCATTACATTCGTTATTGTAGTGCTGCAGTTCACTTATTAGTCATAATGAATTTAGTGTATTTAGATGTTCTGGTCTTCATTATATAAAATTTATGCGATGGATACATACATAACTTCACCCCGAGTCACTTGCGGGTAGGCGTAAAAAACAAAGAACCATAAGGCACCATTCTTACTCACTGTACAGGTACCAACCCTGATTAAGGGATTATATCAGTCAAAATAAAACACCGTCTTCATAGAAGCAAGCTTATTATATGATCAAATCAAACTGACTTACACTTACAATCTGAACGCTTTGTTAACGCGATCTAATTAGTGGTCACTTTTAACTAGATGTCCTAGTTATAATTTAGTTAATTAAAATGACCAAACAGACTTTTATACAAACCTAACTTGTATCTTAACTTACATTGTCAGTTGTTATCAACCCCCGCAAGGACTCCTTCAATTTGGTCATGGAAAGCGTATCGCAGTCATCCACGACTGGCGTCATCTATTCTTTCTACATGTAATAATTTATTGTAATAATTACTGGTAATTTTGTGATATTTCAAATTTGTTTTGAATTCATATTTTAAATTTAATTATTGGCATATTTGATTAAATGCGAACTTTTTATTATATCATGCTTCCAATAATTTTTAAACAGCTATTTAAGCCGTAAATGCCTGTCTAAGTATGTTTTTTTTTTAAATATTTTAGAAGAAAATAATTTTTTAGACGATTTTGAAGATCTTAACCGAATTATACTGGTACCCCGTTTATACCAATACAGTAAATTTTTTACAAAGAATTAGACGGAAAAGCTAAATAAACATCACATAACATAACTTCACGCCTTTTGTTAGCCAAAGGTGTAGGCAGCGGCTGTTAAGCCTCGTCTCGCCGTTATGTTTACGTCCCAAATGGAATAGGTGGCGAACCTCTTGCCATGCCGGGCACAAAGTTTTCAGTCATCGATATTTATCACACTTATTATTATTCTTTATTGTACATTAACAGATACATTGATACATAAAATAAGGATATACATAGTACAGAGGCGAGCTTAACTCATTTTGAGTTTTCTTCCAGCGAACCCTAAATAGTAGCGGAAAAGTAAAAGTGGTGAGAAGCCAATAGTACAACAATACAAGAGGAAAGAAGTAGGATATAAATGGAAAACTTAAGTATATATATATATATATACATATAATCAAACAAATCAATACAATACATACATACATAATAATATACATAAATACATACAATTATAAATATATAATACAATCTATAATTTAATAGGTACATACAAATAGTTATACACATTTATATAACTTTAAAATACATGAAAATATGATTATATATTCTACAAATCATAGGTCAGAGATAGAAAGTGCTCTTTTAGTGCACTTAACTTCCGAAAACAATTTCGAAAAGTCATTGGTGTGAGCTAGTGTCAGGATTCGAACCCGGACCTCTGGATTCAGAGGCCGTGTGCTCAACTACTGGACCACCGAAACTATATACAGGGTATTATTAATAATACTATCAAATAGGGTATTATTACATTATTCAACACTAAAATAACGAGAAATTGATACGGTTTTAGAGTCAATCTATTTCGTGGACAGCACTTGCAAGAGAATCAATTTACTATCGCGATTGAAAGTAAATATATTTGTACTTATAATATAATAACAGAGAGAGGAGAATGATTCCGTGTCACAATGGAGTCTCCGCGCGACGCTCGCGGCTCCAGCCTCCTGTTCACGATAAGATTTCATTTCAATTTATATATTGGACTAGGTATTAAACGACGAAAAGACTCTCATAGTAGATGGAAAAATTACATTATTTACAGATAACTTTATTTATCTTGGCCGCTAGGGTAACACTCTATTGCGCATTTTGTTTTATGATAAAGGACTTTAAATAAAAATCGGTTAGTCCACGGTAGTGATACTGCTTGAAACTTGTACTTGTACTTGGGCGGCACCCATGTGGAGAGGCTATTAGTAAATATATGGTTTCATGGTTCAATGTAATAAGGTTGTGGTCTAATTGTCGCGCCGTGGGTGTTGTGTAGTTTGTAGCCGATATTAATGTAAGGGGGCGATAAACAATATCGCCGACCTAGCGGTGTGTGGCGCCATCTTGCGGACATCACCCATTTTTGATGATATTTATATATTAGATACGTGAGGTGTAAAGTTATTAGTTTTACTAACCACAAAGCAAAATATAAAAGTGGCGGAACCTCGCAGTTCACTGCATGAATGAGCCGGGTTCACCGATGAAATGACGTAAAGTGGCTGATGCCACGTTTCACTCGATGAGAGAGATATCCGGATGCCAAACCTCTTCCTCTTCCCTCCCCATTCCACTATGGTTTGATCCCATCCCTATCACATTATGAAGACCGGAATTGCAACGATAGCACTATCTGTATTGTAGGAGTCCATGGGCGGCGTTAGTAACTTACAGTCAGGTGATATGCTGGTTTGCCTATGCCATGAAACAAATTAAAAAGAGCTTCGGAGCACTTATTTATTAGCTCAGCAGTCCATTTATAATCAGAAGTCTTGAGTTTAAATTTCTATATATCCAACAGACTGATCAAAACTGTTTACGGAAGATAGGTCACAGGTTACTGGATCAAAATTTTCGACTGGAAAATACTTTGAGCATTAAGAACATTAAGTTTAAAACAAACGGGGACTTATTTATGACAATCACCACATGACATGTCTGTCAAATAAGTCCTAAATGAAATCAAACGGAAGAAAAAAAATGTTGCAAGAATTCACTCTGTTATTTAGGAATATATTTCTTTTTAAATCTTTGATCTGATATTGACATAACATTAATTGGTTTGGACTCTGAAAGGAAACTTTTATTATTTTTATAGAGCGCCGTTTTCCGATTTCAGAAAGCTAATGGTTCTACATGAGAAATAAATTACAGTCGCCTCAATAATGATGTAGTTTAATAGGAGTCTTTTTTGGAATGTCTCTGCTTTGTCCACTTACTTAGTCTACATAACACTATGAAAATAACTAAAGTAAACAAGCCTGGCCGTTTCAACGTCTGTAAATTGACGAATTTTTTTGACTGCATATGCGGCTAAACTAAGCCTGCTTGATAATCCCTCAATATAGGGTCCCCATTGTAGCTTAATATCTAATAAGATACCCAGGAAGATTGTACTATCTTCAAAAATTCAGTTTTCATCCTGGATTTTAACATAAGCATTATTTGTTTGCCTTACATTTGGTAACATAAATTTAATGCATTTCGTTTTCTTGGCATTCAAGAGTGCATTTGAAGACGATAAAGGATGCAATATCTTTATACAGAAATGTGATATTGATATAATTACGTCAGTAACGTATCTGTGAAGAACAGTTATTGACTTAAAGAACTGTTTAATCCGATGTCCACTAGTGAATATCGCAATATGTGATGAATTATGAATTTCTGTTTCAATGAACTAACAATATCTGAGCTCACACTGGTCTGATGAATTATCAATGGCTCGTATGTAAATTTTGTTCATTTAGTTTTTAATTAGCAATCTTGAAGCAAACAGGGAACAAACTTTGTATCAAAGAGAACATCCTGTAAGTTGACTCACGTAGGTAGTAAGTAAACCTTTGTGTACCGGAATGTTAACTGTCCTTATTAGTCAAGAGATCAGTCGGTAAATCTTACGTGAGTACACACTGAGTGAGCTCTAATTATCGTAAACACACACGGAGCATCCCAGTAGTGGGTGTGCCGGTCAGCACTGGCTCCCAGACACCGGGTACAATATTGATTTATGTTCAGCCCTAAATACACGTATTTTATCCGTTACTTTTATCACAGCGGCGGTATGTGAACGAGTCAAATCGCCTATAAACAGAGAAGATCTGAAAACAAAGCCCTGCCTCTCAAATTATAAGCAATGTGGTGTATTACTAAAGTAGAGTAATAAAACAGACAGCGCAACGCGGCGCGGCGCGATTTTTCGTATATGGAATATTTTATTTAAACATTAAGTGATTTGTACAATTGAAAGACAAATAATGATTTCATTACTTTCGATCTCATTAGTGGCCGAACGCACTATTTGCCACAATTTGCGGTGTTTTTAACTGTTTCTCGCGAGTTTCTTCTCTTTTCGAGTATGAATAAGATGGGAAAAGGGCAATGTGAAGAACCAGTAGAGATGATAACGCAAAACGGTGTGGGCAACATGTACATATTCCAAACATTCACAATATATTATATAAAAATAAACACATACATGCAGTCCCTCCGCGCTATGGAAGTGAAACTTTGTAGCAAACATACATTTATAACACGCTTAATTTAAAAAGAGCACATCTTACTTACATTACGACGGGCCTCGTGGTGCATTGGTAAAATCGAATGTAGAACGGAGATTGGCAGATTCAATCCCCACTCGAGTATAAATCTTAATCTGGGTCTGAGTAGAATTTGGTAATTACTCCTCTATTTAAGAGGATACGCCATATTCAACGTCGCATTGTTCTTTGATTTAGGTACTCCTCCAAGCTCAAGCCCATTCAACCCATATTGTAAAAATGCATTAAAATACTTATTCCGCAATATTGGATTTAGGATGACGTCACATTTTTCAACATACTATCGAAAAGCCCTTTTATTTGATACAAAAAAAGCATTAAAACTATCTGTGAATGACAGCTAGTGGTATTTCCCTGGCGAGCCAGCCCATTCATGCAGCGGAGTGCTTGGCTCCTCGACTGTTAATAATATCATCCTTAGCGTGTTTAAAAACTTCAAAAATGAGTCGTAAGATCAAGAACTACGTAATACATATTTATTACATTCATAATATATACCTACATACTACATTCCAAAATGAAAAATAAGTAATAAATAAACGCGATATAATCCTAAAAGTTGTTTTAATCTAAAAGTGACGTAATTAAGTATACACATTTATCCGGTTTAGAGCAGGATTTGTGCTATACGGATGCTACACCTAAGGTTCTTATCGGTGCAATAGATTGATACTTAACAATAGGTCGTGATTTTAAAGAAGGTCAAAGATTCGAACCGAAAGCGTCTAGAACATTATTAGGGTGGACACTCTTTGGTCCTATATCTAACGGGATTTCTGACCCAAACATTTCGTTAAATAACGTAACGAATTATATCATGTATGAATCTACACCAAATTCTCTTGTGATGGTTTAGATCTAATTAAAAAACAGTATTATTTAAATTCTTTAGGAACACAGGTACCCTGCCCGGCAAAGCAAGGAGGACGAGCAGGCTCTTGAAATTTTTGAATTTTTCGCACGCTGTCTTGAAAATGGTCGTTTTGAAGTACGTTTTCAGATGCTAGTGAGCAGGCTTACTCACGTGTAGGGTATTGGCAATTTGTCTTCAAAAATGATACTGTACGATTGGCTTTAATTGCGATTAATGCTATTTATTTGTTCCACGGCAAAATTGCAATTTTTCGGGTTCCATACATTATAGTAAGAAACGAAACCCTTCTAAGATTATTTTGTTGTCCGTCTGTCAATCACCCATTTCTCAATAACACAATAAATCATCACGAAAAATAAATATAAAATCCCTTTTTGCTGTAACAAGTTTCGGTTTTGGTAGATCTACGCAGTTCGCTGCGTTTGAATGGAATGGCTTGACCGCTGAAATACCAACGAATAATTAGGGCCCCTCATAAAATCAACTTAAAGTTAGTATACAACGTTTAGTTCGGAGAGATATCCGGAGGATCCAGGTGAGCCTCCGGATATCCTTGAAGTCCGGAAACATAGCTGTACCCCCTCTGTGCCATTTGTAGATATCACAAATAATAATCGGAAAGGAAAAAAGCTTCGCTAAAAATGTTAGGAATATTGAAAGTTGGCTTGAAGCGACTATTTAAAGCACACATCAAGAATAGGTTTCGAAAAACTTTAATATTTACTTACAAGCTTAAAGCATGCTGTGTGGCGCCGGCTTAGAATACCGCCACCCTATCTCCTCCCGTGGGTGTCGTAAAAGGCGACTAAGGGAAAAAGCTGGAAGAATGGGCAGCAGCATTCTCTCTAATCAAAATACAGCCTACTGCGATCGCCAACCCGCCTGCCAAGCGTGGCGATTATGGCAAAAACCCCCCATGGTGGAACAAAAAATATTACGGCCCCCAGTCACGGCAGCTCCGCTATTCCTTTAGCTCATGGTAGCGGTCTCGGTAACGGCGGAGTAGGGGGTGCTAAAAATCACCGGTCGCGACACCAGTAAACTTTCAGCACCAGAAACCCAGACAACTTTCAGCTCGAACTCCAAAATCGCTTCCAATGCCTAGATGAGTGTGAAACAGTGGACGATATGAACAGCAGGATAGTGGAAATTGCGCATGCCATCGGTGCTAAATTTTTTAGTAAGCGACGTGCAAACAGAACTCAGAAACTGTCGGAACCTACTCTCAGGCTCTTGCAGGAGAGACAAAAAATTTCGACGCAGTCTTCGGCCGATTGGTCCAAACTCGGGCAGCTAAATAGGCAGATCTCGAAAAGTGTTCGACGCGATATTCGCAAATATAATACCCAGCGGATATAAGAAGCAATAGAGTATGGCTCTAAAGTATTCGCAAAAGATCTGTCTAATGGGCAGAGTCAATTGACTAAATTGAAGAAGGTTAACGGCGTCGTTGTTTCTTCCAAAGATGAGATTTTGGGAGAGGTTCAGAAGTTTACCTTCAGAAGCCTACGTCCAGCAGCGGACTAAAGGCTGATGATGATGATGACAAACTTAAAATCAAAATTTAAATGTTTTAGCAAAAACCGGGACTTACATTGTTGCGATTTTCGACTCATAGTAATAAACAAAGTTGAGTTTATTGTTATAAATGTTTTCTTAATATAAATTTTTACTTAATCTGATTTCTATTATTACATATTTTTATTGACAATTTACTTTCTTGCTTCGTGCGAATAAAAAACTTCAACAACATCCAAGTCATTAGATTAATTCAGTTTTTTGTCATTTGTCCAGCGCAAGATGTTAAGCGAGTAACCCATCTTATACGGATTATCCGGTATTAAGTGAAACAAGAGCTCAAATAATAAGATTGAGTAGTCTCAGACGATTGATAGACGTGAAATAGCGACCTCTGCGGGATCAACAAACTGAGTCTCTTTTCTTCGATAATAGCGTATCCTTATTTGGACTATTCTATTCAAACATTTGAATTGTTCTATTTAACGGTCAACTTAATATGACAGTTTAGCTGGTCATTGTCTACCGTGTCCAAAAACCTAAAATCTGTCAAGACAAACTGTAAATTTTGTTAAAGTACACAATTTCAGGAATATTCAATAAATAAATATTCGATGTCAATATTTTCACAAATCCAATAGTGTTTCCATTCGAACGCCTCAATGCCTCCTCTTGATATACAACAATTATTATATGTACATAGTAAATTTGATCGGTAACAAATCCCCGAGTAAGAACCACTCGTGTTCACATTGTAAGTCTCCACGAAGCTTGAGTTTTCTGTGAGAATATCATGTTTATTTTACGAACTTAGTACAAATAAGATTTATTGTTGTGTTGACTTCTCGTTGTCTATAAAAGATTTTTTGAAGTGAAACTTCTTATGCGACTTGCAAACCATTTTTGGAATTTCAGTTTCTACATTGTTGTTGATTGACACACTGTATAGAAACAATTTTTATAATCACAAAAACGGTAACCCATCTAAGTGCTAAACCCAGCCCCGAAGACACTCACCTTAGTGATTGTTCGAAGCCGCGTATCCACCAGGCTACGGATGGTAGTTGAGAAACTCAACAATTAACCTGTATACAGGGTGCTTCATAGACCCTATTCTAACCACTTATATCTAGAATCTAGACATGCTTTGAAATCTAGATATCCTTATAGAAAGTAAAAAAAGGCAAAAAAAATTTTTTTTTTACTTTTTTTACATAAATTATCCCTCAGAAATATGAACCATGATCACCCTACTTATGACCTACAACTGAGTTCATTGTGACTTCTCGCCTAAAGTATTTCATTCATTTTTCTATTTCGATCATCAATAGGGTTGTCATATCTAATTTTTAATAATTATGTGAAGTTACAAAAAAAATGTAAGCTGACTATATTCTGATCTTCTTTCTGATCATTCTTTAAGAAACCACATGGAATTACCATGAAACATAATCAGTAAATAGTTTTCCCTGCCTACACTCTCATGTATTTGAGGCGTGAAGTTACACAAAAAAAGCTATCTGTATTCGGTTTGCAATAAGAAATCATATAAAATTACTATGAAACATAATCAATAAGTAATTTTCGCTGCCTACACCCGCATGTATTTGGGGCGTGAAGTTACAAAAAAAATTTAAGCTGACTACATTCTGATCTGTTTAAGAAACCACATGGAATTACCATGAAACATAATCAGTAAATAGTTTTCCCTGCCTACACTCTCATGTATTTGAGGCGTGAAGTTACACAAAAAAAAGCTATCTGTATTCGGTTCGCAATAAGAAATCATATAAAATTACCATGAAACATAATCAATAAGTAATTTTCGCTGCCTACACCCGCATGTATTTGGGGCGTGAAGTTACAAAAAAAAATTAAGCTGACTACATTCTGATCTGTTTAAAAAACCACATGGAATTACCATGAAACATAATCAGTAAATAGTTTTCGCTGCCTACACTCTCATGTATTTGAGGCGTGAAGTTACACAAAAAAACTGTGAACCCTACTTATTGATTCATTTGTAGGTACTTGACAGTGTGTATATGACCTCTTACACGTGCTGTGACCTATTACACGCGCCCGAAACTTCCTTTGAAAATTGCCGCCTGCCTTTCGGCTCGCACAAGATAACCTTGAACTCATCAGGCGGCATTTATAAAAAGAATTTGTCGGCATTTTGAAATATTAATATTATTTATTAATTTATTAAATTTTAATATTATGGGTCCGTATAATTTTAATGTACCAACGCAAATTAATAGAGGATATTATCATTATGTTGCATAACACGTGAAAGTTTAAAAAGTATTACGTAGGTAAATCCTAGGAGTCTCGGTGGTCCAGTGGGAGAGCACACAGCTTCTGATCCAGAGGTCCAGGTTCGAATCCTGACACTGGCTCACACCAATGACTTTTCGAAATTGTTTTCGGAAGTTAAGTGTGATAAATATCGATGACTGAAAACTTTCCATTCCATTTGAGACGTAAACATAACGGCGAGACGGAGCTTAACGTCCGCTGCCTACACCTTCGGGTAACAATAGGTGTGAAGTTATGTTATGTTATGTTAAATCCTATATTCGGTATTGTGCGTATTATTACTTAAAATTTAGAGATTTTCTAAAATACTATTCCAATTTGCTTTGAATGAGATTTGAGTCAAATTAAAATATCTACTTGACTCTGTAGTACAGACACTAGTATTTTTAAACTGATTATCAAAAAGTAAGTTATCGTATAAAGGTTCCGTATTTTGGTATAACGGTACCCTAAGAAATTAAAAATGGCAGAGACACTAGTGTTCGTTAGTGATTCATTTTTTACACGCTCTTCATTAGTGGTGTCCATTTTGAAAAAACATCGATGTTTTTATCGAATCGATACATCGTAACTGTACATCGATGTCATTTGATGTATCGGTTAAAAACGTCGATGTTTTGTAAACATCCAGTACTTTTTCTAAAAAATATATTAAATTGATTAGCCCGCCATCGTATATATGACTTTTCACAGGACACAGATCAGTTAAACTAATTCTACACAATTTCCGTAATTAATTCAAAACAAGATTTTTCTCATATATGGCTTTTATTTTTTTAATAAACATAGTAAAATAATAAAAGCCATATATGAGAAAAATCTTTATTATAACTTGTCGATCGTGGCAGATAGTCCAGTCGATTGTAGCAACAAAAATAATTAGGTATAGTCAAAGTCAAAATAACTTTATTTTTATAGGTCTTCACAGACCTTAAAAATAGTCAACAAGTACAGTTATCATGTTATTTAAAATTAAATACAAACACGAGCGCTTGTGGAAAGTGCCTACGTGGAACAAAAAAGAACACGGACGCAATCGCCACGAGCGGCCCGATTCCGAGTGTGGGGGCTATCATGAGAATATATTATTATAAAATAAATAATATACTCAAGATTCAGCTTCCTCCTCAAGCAAAATCATCAATTAGTACGACTACATAATATACATGTATAATAATGTAAAATTTATTTATTGTAAAATAATACACAGGTATATTACGTAGTCGTACTAATTGATGATTTGGATGAAATATGCTGTTTCATTTGATACTTCAAAAAGTTTCTAGAAGAAGTGATTGATTTGATGTTTTATAAAAAAATATCGATGAATCGAGTATATGACGGCTTTTCAAAACATCGGATGGATTCGATGTATTGCATTGTAAACATCGATGTATTCGATGCATCGATGTATATCGAATATCCCTACTCTTCATTACTGTTCGCTTGTTCTATCGGTCAGTATCATCTATCGGTGTCAAGTTAGTGCAAGTGCTATCTTTCGTTATTTTATAATGGCGGAGTATTCAAATGCAGAGTACTATGATATGATTATGTGTGTGGGTGCATCGGAGGGAATCCTTTCTGCAGCGCGCGAACTTTATCGACAACGTCATATTTATGGAAGAGAGCTGGAGAATCAGCGAAGACTTCCTTCTTATGCATGCTTCAGGAGGCTGGTCAACCGTTTGCACTCAAACGGTTCTTTCCACAGTCCCAACTCAGAAGGACGATCGAGTGACCGTGCGGATGCCCGTGTGGAACAGAATATTTTGGATCACTTTGCTGAAGATCCAACTAGGAGTACCAGAAAAGCCTCTGTCGTATTAGGTGTGTCTAAAATGAAAGTATGGAGAACTTTAAAAAAAGATAGTCAGCATCCTTACCATTACCAGCGCACACAAGAGCTGACAGAAGTAGATTTTTTATTGAGAGTACGATTCTGTGAGTGGTATCGTAGTCAGGTTACTGCTGACCATATGTTTGCGTCTCGGGTTTTATGGTCTGATGAGGCTACTTTTACTCGTTTTGGATTATCAAAGTCAAAGCCATTTTCAGCACAGGTGAAAAATTAATGTGTGGGCCGGTTTCATCTTGATACGTCTTGATAGTAGGGTGACCATGTCAAATATTATTATTTGCGGACTCAGTAGGAATTATTAATTTTTTTTCAGATCTAAAAGTTCGACTTATCGCATTTTAAATATAGCCATCCGATAGGCAATTCCATCCTGTATACAGCCCTCGCGGCTTGATATACCCAATGTGGGACACGCTGTTTATAATAACTAACTACGAAAATTTCGAAACGCGATTTAATTTATTGTATTGCCATCTATGTCCATCAGGTAATACTACTTACTACACAGATTACCGATGTAGATTTGAATGACTTTCCTTAACTTCGTTTAAGATGTAGCGACATCTATGGACTAGACCACTGTAAATGAAGATTATCAATTATATTATTAATGTTAATGATCGAACGAACGAGATATTTGTGTCAGCCATGACCCAGTATTGTATTAGTTTGTTTTATTATGTGATTTTAATGTAATTGTTGCTTTGATGAGCAAAATGAGCAAATAGTGAGTAATGTGAATAATACAAAAAAAAATACAAAATTTTTACTCGTATCTCAAATATTTTGGTAATGGTATGTAAATATAAATATAAAAATTTAAATCTTATTTATTACTGGTTATATCATAGTAGGTAGGTGGTATTATATGTGAAATAACTATAATAATTCTTCTTATATCTGACATAAAATTCAAATTATATCCGTTTAAAATTTGTAATATATGTTGCTTTATAGTTTCCTCTATAAAGGCACACTATAATTACATAATTAATTAATTACTGTATGATTATGTAATCTTATAAAAAAACATTTAGATGATCAGTACAAGGGCATAATAGTCTGTATAAGGTCTTCGGTCAAATAATCTCTTTATTAGGTACCAATACAAAATCTATCTAATTTTTACATATTATTAATGTGTGTTTGTCAAAGTCTGATAAATATATCTAATGCATAATTATTTTTGTCATGTTCAAGTTTCAAGTTTGATCACAATCTGTTTATTTTGTGGATTTCAACACATTTTAACTTTTGAAAAGCTATCAAAGTCATATCATGGATTTACTTAATATAACTCTAATTTAGAATTATTACAGCTATATTAGGACTAAAAATTAAAACAAATATAAAGTTATTTTTACTATAATATTTATTAATTTAACTGATTTCTTAAAAATACATATTTAAATTATTCTTTTACTTTATATCTGTCCCAATGAACATGTTCATTTTAATTAACAGATGCCATGTTGAACTTCTTGTACTGTTCAAAGCGATTATAAGCTGTAGTTTTGATGCAACAATATTTATTGTTGCATCAAAACTACAGCTTATAATCGCATCCATCTCGATCTGTAAATACAGATACAGGCTGTATCGGAAAATGTTGTTACACCAACCAATTGTGCAACGATGCAGCAGGTATCGCCTAAACTCCAAGTGCCTAAGATCAGTATGATGTATTGTTATCCACAAAGTTAAATTAAAATATTAGTTAGATACCTAATTACTTTTTCTCATTCTTGTTTTTAATATAAAACTATATTACTTATTAGATTAAGATTATTACATAATATATTATGTAATATAGTTCGGTGGCCCAGTGGACAAGCTCTTCGCTTCTTATTCAAAGTGGTGGATTCGATTCCGGGCTCACACCAATTATTTTAATTCAATCTCGGTCATATGTAGTTACCGTCCACCATGTCTCGGTCATATGTAGTTACCGTCCACCATGTTTCATAAACCCATCAGAATATCTCAAGTCTCTTGATGGGATACTGAGCTCCTGCAAAAGTAACAAAGATATAATATTCACAGGAGATATAAATATTAATATTATGCCGGACACAGAGTTAACAGTACATGCTGTACACTATTTAAATATGATGGCATCACATGGTCTCAGGCAGGGCATAAAACTGTCAACTCGTGGCTCATCATGCATCGATCATTTTATGATTAGAACAAGAAATAATTGCCAAACATTGGTATTCGATGAGTTAACCGATCACGCCCCTATATTACTATCAATGGATGCGAAAGTTATAAAAAAGAAAGCGAATTATGAGAAACAATTCACAAATGTAAATGCAGTGAGACAATCGCTGAGCATGCTAGACTGGTATGAATATTATAAACTAACAGATGTTAATGCTGCTTCTACATACCTAGTGAATACTATACAAACGACCATAAAAAATAACACAACGACAAGAAAGCTACCAAGTAAATTTAAACCCATCAAGCCCTGGATTACGACCGGTCTCGTGAGAAGTATCAGAAAAAGAAATATATTACAGCGGCAGAGTAAACTGGCTCCTAACGATTATCAACTAAGAGAAAAATTTAAAAACTATAGAAATATATGCAATCAATTAATCAAAACCCAAAAAATAAACTACTATAGAAACGAATTACAGTCATGTCAAGGTAATATTAAGAATACATGGAAAATAATAAAGGAGCTTGGTAATTACTCATCGGACAAAATATCCTCTGCACCATTACTTAACCTAAAAAATACACACAAAGAATCATTAAATGAGGTAAACGCTTTCTTTACGTCTGTTGGGCAAATTCTAGCAGATAAAACTCTTATTAGGCTGGGTAAAACTGATACTGAACTGGCATGTGAGGTATTTCGAGATGATTCAAAGACATCGCCACAAAACTCAGTATCTTTGTTTTTCACTGACGCAACAGAGGTCACAAATGTCATACATGGTCTCAAGAACAAAAATGCATCAGGTCATGACCAAATAACTACGACAATAATAAAATCATGTACAGAAATACTTGCAGAACCGATTGCACACCTATGTAACTTAAGCTTTGAAACGGGATCTTTTCCAGCCTGCTTTAAAAAGGCTATAGTGTGCCCAATCTACAAAACAGGACATAAAGATGTTCCATCAAACTACCGTCCGATTTCATTGTTACCGACCCTATCTAAAGTTATTGAAAAAATTGCAAATAAGAGATTGATGTCGTTTCTTGAAACTAGGAACTTAATAGCAGATAACCAATATGGCTTTAGAAGTAATAGGTCTACAAACGATGCGGTCTTGGAACTAACATCGAAGCTTTCAGGATATCTGGATCAGGGAAAGAAGTGTGTTGCTGTATTCTTGGATCTTAAGAAGGCATTTGACACCGTTTCGATCCCGATCCTGTTAGCTCGTCTACATGGCATTGGTGCACGGGGTGTGGTCCACAACTGGTTCACCGACTACCTGATGGGACGAACCCAGCAAGTAAAAATTGATAAAGGAATTAGTGATGATGCTACATGCAGCTATGGTGTTCCACAGGGCTCCACCCTTGGGCCGTCTTTATTTCTAATATATATTAATCAGTTGTGTAAAATTTGCTCCAACAACGCCGACATAGTTATGTTTGCGGACGACACTGTACTTTTGTTCCAGGACACTAATTGGTCAGAAGTTTATAAAAAAGCGGAAACTGGACTTGCACAAATTATAACTTGGCTGAACAACAATCTCCTCACATTAAACACTGAAAAGACTACGTACTTGTCTTTTAGTAAAACAAAAGCTTCCAGACCCCCAACACATCTATCTATCAAGGCTCATACATTCCCCTGTAACGAGAAGCATGGTGGTTGTGACTGCAGTGTGTTGTTGCGTTCTAGCACAACAAAATATCTTGGTATTGAAATAGATGATACGCTTGGCTGGTCAGCCCATATTGAGACAGTCTCGAAAAGAATCAGGAAATTAATATATGTGTTTAAAAGTCTAAGGCCAGTTGCAGATCAAAAGCTCCTATCACAAACATATAAAGCACTAGCAGAGCCAGTAATTACTTATTGTATAGCAGCATGGGGGGGAGCGGCTAAAACCACACTAATTACTGCGGAGAGAGCCCAAAGAGCCTTGCTCAAGGTAATGATGGGTTTACCCTTTGGCTATCCTACCACCGATCTCTATGCCATTACTAAAATCCCGACAGTAAGAAAGCTATATTTAACTATTACCTTATGTAAATATCACAAACTTGTTGTTCCTTATTTGCCAGGTTCCTCAAAACGACATGATAATTGTCCCGTGCCTAGATGTAAGAGTATGATAGGGTGGAGGCATTCCTCTCACATGGCTCCTTATGTTTATAATAAGTTGAATAAGATCTTAAAAATGAAAGGATTTAAGCTAAGACAATTCAAGAGCACTATAGTTGGGTGGCTACTTGAACAAAGCTACAATGAAGTAGAAAGACTAGTTGAAGGTATCAGTTGATATTATACTATACATACATAGACACACACCATACATATACATACATACATAGACACACACCATACATATACATATATACATATAGAGAATCACACACACACCATACATACATAGCAACACCCATGTAACTAAACTAAACACACATGTAAACATACACTACTCACAAGCAAATACAGATATCATTCATTCATGCACGCACTTCAAACAAATAAATATGTATTGATTAACCTATTTGTAATTGTAAAATAAATAAAGTTAATATATTATTCAAATCTGTATGGGATGTAGCCTGACCTTTACAACACAGTTTTATACTAACGCAAAGGTCAGTGTCAATGTCATGTAATCAATGTATACCTGTCATAATAAAGAATTTATTTATTTATTTATTTATTTAATTGTATCTTAATTTAGTTATTATTAGGTACCCCATGGTAAATATTATAGATTTGGATATTTCTCCACTCGAAAATGATCATTAAAACTCAATCGTGAAAAGTTTTGTCCTAATAAAACAAAATGATTTCTTTTTTTATGAGATAGGAGGACGAACGAGCAAGTAGGTCACCTGATGGCAAGCAACAACTCACCGCCCATGAACACCATGGCGCGTTGTCATCCTTTATGGGAGTAGGAGGGGAAAGGGGATCGGTTTCGGGTACCTCTCTCACCGAACGAAACACGGCACGTGCTACTTCACGCCGATATTCCCAGTGGTCGTGGTATTTCACAGGTCAAGCCGGCACATTAATGCAGTGAACTGCAAGACTATACTTCTGTTAAATTTCCTGAAAATCTATTTCTAACCCTTTCCGTTTTCTTTTTTACATTAGAAGTTTCACTTCATCAGCGCGGAGGGACCCCTCCGTCCCCCCGTTTTTTTTTTTCTTTTTATTCCCTTTGTTGGCGCTAATTAATGAAATAATAAAGAGAACAAGAGGTTGTAAGGAAAGTGGTTGGATTGAAAGAAAGAGCACGAAAGGGCATGCTCCGATGGTTCGGATATGGAGAAAAAATGGATTATGTACACACACGCATACAACTTCACGTCAAATCCCTTGTGGGGCAGGCAGAGAGAACAGAGCCCCATAAGGCTCGATTCTTACACGCCTCACTCACTTCGATGACTTTCATGACTCGTTTCATGCATGCGCGTCCATTTTTGAGGCTCCTAACATCACGTTTCTCCAGAACACGTTCTATTTGGTCATGGAATGTGTGTCTTGCCCGTCCACAACTCTACATCCATCCGCTTTTGCATTGAATATCTCGTTAGTCAGTCTTGCATCATCCATTCTTTCTAGATGTCCAAACCATCGGAGCATGCCCTTTCTTACTATCTCTTTCAATCCAACTACCTTCCTTACAACCTCGTGTTCTCCTTATTATTTTATTAAAAAATAGCACATTATGCAAGATTGACTAAACAGATAGACAATGTAAAAGCAGATGGATGAAGGAGTCAAGGACGAGTCGAAGGCACATATTCCATGACAAAATAGAATGTGTTCTGGAGGAAGGTGATGTTAGGAGCCTCAAAAATCGACGCGCGTGCATTAAAAGAGTTATGAAAGTTTTGTAGTCTTAATGGTCCAGTAGTCGAGCACACGGCTTCTGATCCAGAGGTCGACGTTCGAATCCTGACACTGGCTCACACCAATGACTTTTCGAAATTGTTTTCGGAAGTTATGTGTGATAAATACCGATGACTGACAAACTTTGTGCCCGGTATGGCAATAGGTTCGCCACCTATTCCATTTGGGACGTAACCATAACGGCGAGACGAGGCTTAACAGTCGCTGCCTACACCTTCGGGTAACAAAAGGCGTGAAGTTATGTTATGTTATATAAAATTTAATTAGTAGTAGGATTTCTACTACGTAGATATATTATAATATTTGATTGAAGATGATATGTCGCCTTAATAATATAAATTGTCTAATTGATACTTAATATTTCTTCTTTTACTAGAACAAAACTAAAGTTAATATGAAATTTTGCATTTCAGTTTTGTTTTTAGCCAGATACTGCGTAGTATTACTTACTATTGAAAGGACTTGCTAATAAGAGCTACGAACCCTACCCATAAGCTAGAAACATACGCAACGAAAGCTACGCAATATCAACAATTTTATTTTGATTGGTATCAATATAATATAACTGCTGCAATTTACCTCGTATTCTAACTATGCTAGTCTAGTAGTATTCTCACTGGCTTATAGGCGTATATAAATAAATGGCCTGGACTTTATGAAAACCTAATGCAACTACTATTTTCATGACAGACTTTCCAGACAATTCATTTTTTTTTAATATTTAACATTTTTTCTAGACAAAAGTGTTAGCAGCTTTATATTCCAAATGGTGAAGGATTCTATTGCCATACGTATGTCATAATAATGTCTCTGAAATATATTACATTTTAATAGAATATTTTTCCCTCTTATTTGTTTCTAAGACTTTCGCGAATCCCACTCATTGATCAAAACAACTTTTAGGATTATATCGCGTTTATTTATTATTTATTTATATTTATTTCCCGACGTTTCGAACTCTTTACAGAGATCATTTTCACGAGTAAAAAAAATAAATATAAATAAATAATAAATAAACGCGATATAATCCTAAAAGTTGTTTTGATCAATATTTTTCCCTCGTTGGCAATATTATTATAACTTCTTAATACCCTAAAACTTATTGTACATGCATAATACTAATACTGTAGTTATCAAGGCAGACTATGACATTAAGCGCACGACATTAAATTTATATATATATATATATTATATTTTAAGAGAAAGCATTTTTGTAAGTTTTAATAACAAAATAAAAAAGGAACAAATAAAATTTTGGAAAATAATGAGAAATTTGTGTCATAGTTGCTCAACGATTTCAAAAATGTGAACTGCTAGGAGGCGGGGGTAATCTTCCTTGAACGGATCTGAAATTAAGGTAAATAATGTTTCATCAGACACTCCTCCAAGAATTTGTATAGCAGTGATAATATAGTGACTCTGATAACGTTGTGTCATTTAACAGCGGTAGAGCCAAGCAGTGCGCTGCATGAATGAGCCGACTCGACGGGTAAAATACCATGAGCTCTCAGAAGATCGACGTGAAGTGTCTTATGCCGCGTTTCGTTCGGTGAGAGAGGTTACCGGAGGCCCACCTTCCTTCCCCATCCTACTCCCTTAAAGGTCGGCAACGCAACTGTAACACTATATGTATTGCAGGTGTCCATGGGCGGCACTGGTTACTTACCACCAGGTGACACGCATGCTCGTTTGCCCTCCTATTCCTTAAAAAAAACCGACAATTATAAAAGAAAGAATCCCATAAAAAAAAAAGAAAGGGTTTCTCTCATTGGACATGGATTAGAGTATTTGAGACACAACAGTAACTGCCGGTGTCGCAATAATGCACACTGCCATATTTTACAATAATAATTCTGCTGATAGTTACAGATTTGTCACATTATTTGGAAGCTGTACTAGAGCACGGTGGTCATCTACCACCCCTGGGGCCAGTTGTGACACATTTTAACATGTTCTCTTTATTGAATAAAACAAATTCGTTTTCAAATTCTCTAAAAGCGATATAGTTACCCCTCTTTTTGTGATCAACTTATTTCTTATCACAGCTTTAATAAAAACTTAATCAGCTATATTTGTTTAAAAACATTCCTTTGTTTTTAAATTAACGTAGCTGATTAATTATATTTCTGATGGTTGAAAAACAATACTGATAGTCGAGACTTTCACCCATTCGAGCTTATAGCTTTTTGTCAATATGAAGTGAAGTATGGGAATGCTCCATTAGTTTATAGGGGAGGGGTGGGGAAGGTATGGGCAGTAGGGAGACATAGGCAGTTAAGCTTACATATAAAGATTCATTAAAATACCGGTAACTTAAGTCGAAAATGTATACAGAGGGAGCAATGGGCATTTGGTGGATGGGGAGGTAGTAAGTGGGAGCATTGGGCATGCCCAATGCCCAATGCTCCCACTTACTATGTTCAGTATAGGAAAATTGTTAACAATTGGTTTATTTTTAATTAACGTAACATAACTTCACGCCAGTTTTACCCGAAGAAGTAGGCAGCGGCTGTTAAGCCTCGTTTTTCCGTTATGTTCACGTCCCAAATGGAATAGGTAGCGAATCTATTGCCATACCGGGCACAAAGTTGACAGTCATCGATATTTATCACACATAACTTCCGAAAATTACGAAAAGTTGTAGTGAAAAGTCACGTGTAGGTGGTAGAGCCAATCAGTTCACTGCATGAATGGGCCGGCTCGACCGGTGAAATACCACGACCTCTCAGAAGACTGACGTAAAGTGGCTCATGTCGTGTTTCGTTCGGTGAGAGAAGTACCCGGAGGCCCACCCCCTTCCCCATCCTTTCCTATCCCCTTACCCATCCTTTTCTATCCCCTATCCCTTAAAGGTTGGCAACGCAACAGTAACACTATATGTGTTGCTGGTGTCCATGGGCGGCGTTGGTTGCTTACCATCAGGTGACACGCCTGCTCGTTTGCCCTCCTATCCCATAAAAAAAGTCATTGGTGTGAGGCAGGATTTGAACCCACTATTTCTTGAATCAGAAGCGGGATGCTCGGCACTGCGCTACCGAGACTTAGTCCTTAACGGGTTATACCCAATCTCCGATAATTTAAGATACTGTTTAAGATGTTTTTCTTTATTTCTTAACTCTTATCCTTGGTTTCTGTTATTGATATAGTTTACTAATAGTCTATTTGTTAACTAATTTTTGAATTCCATTATGGATATAAACTGATTTATAGGCCGTGCCCAAGCCTCCCACCGGCTATGCCCAAGCCTCCCTCCCATAGGGAGCTTAGTTTATAAAATATCGCATAATGTTGACACTGATTGTAATTTTTAAGAAAGCTCTTCAATTATACCTAGCCAAATATGTGGTGCAACAAAAATTGGCAATAAAGGTTGATTATCTGTAAAATCTAATTTTTTATGCAAGAAATAGTAAAAAAGTGCCCATCCCTCCCCTACTTCCCCTAACTATAACAAAGAGAACTATGTACAGAAACCAAAAAATGTTTGGTCTATCTGTAATTTTGTATTTTCACTCTCAACTCAAAAACCCTTACGAAGCTATACTTAGATATAGTTAGTACTCTCTCCGAGGTAGCACTATTTGCGAGTAAACGACAAATCTTTTATTCAATACATCTATGTCTAACAAAAATACACACAAGAAAAATGGAATCAAATTAGGGACCTCCACTTTGTAATAAAAGTTTCCATAAATAAGTGTCATGTGAGATTTATGAGCTAACGATGAAGTGAACAGAACACCTTCACAGAAGATCAATAACGTCACATTTTTATACCTGTAATAGAGAAGGGAGATTGATGTATGACAGTGACAATGACTCACAAGTTTTCACCTTGTGAAATTTCCGGGTTCTGTACAAGAGTGACATCCTTAAAAATACTATATTCTCATCTTCAGGATATTTTTCTTATTCTCACGTCGCTATTATTTGAAGGAAGGTCCCGTAAATCGGCTGTGATATGGGTTTTTGAAAAAAAAATGATTTTTTTATAATGTTTTAAAATACATAATATTTAAAAACTTTATTATTAATAATATTGTTATTTAATGCAAAAAACTACAAACAAATTTTCATTTAATTATAAGCAATTAAAAATTGATGAAATTTAAATAAAAATCACGTGACTATAAATGCGCCATGATTGGTCACCATAGTTGTGACGTCATAATGTTATAGCTATTTAATAACATTACAGCGTTTACGGCTATTACACGTGACTAGACAAGAATATTGAAAATGTATTGCTAAAATACGAGTTGTTAGTTGGTTCCGAGTAGCTATGTGTGATAAAGGATTTATTAAGGCAAAGTCTGATAATATTCCTGATGTTGATATATTTATAATCATGATGTAACACTATATGTGTTGCAGGTGTCCATGGGCCAAATACCCAATTGATATATTTCAATTTAATTTAATATATTTCAATATTTCATATATTTAATATATTTAATATATTTCAATATATTTCAATTTAATTACCTGTTTCGGTGGCGCAGTGGGCGAGCGCACGGCCTCTGATTCAGAGGTCCGGGGTTCGATTCCCAGACACTGGCTCACACCAATGACTTTTCGAAATTGTTTTCGGAAGTTATGTGTGATAAATATCGATGACTGACAAACTTTGTGCCCGGTATGGCAATAGGTTCGCCACCTATTCCATTTGGGACGTAAACATAACGGCGAGACGAGGCTTAACAGCCGCTGCCTACACCTTCGGGTAACAAAAGGCGTGAAGTTATGTTATGTTATGTTATATATTTCAAAGTTAGGGCATTCCAGTTTTTTTATGGTATGGGAGGACAAACGAACAGGCGTGTCACCTGATGGTAAGTGACCAGCGTCGTCCATGGACATCTGAAACACATATAGTGTTATAGTTGCGTTGCTGACCTCTAAGGGAGTAGGATAGAAAAGGATGGGGAAGGCCTTCGGGTACCTTCGATCGATCGGTCGGTCTTCTGAAAGGTCGTGGCACTTCACCGATTCTTAAATCATTAAAAACATCAAATATAAATGAGGTTTGAGTGTGGATCATGAGAGGAACCGATCAAGAAACTGATGTACCTGAACACGTTTACATCATGTTGAACGTTACGTTTTATCCCCAATATTAAGCCACTGGCCTATCGGGACCTGCTCTGTTTATATGAGGTTCAAAATATATAAAATTTGAAATAATATATAGCGACAATAAAGAGGGAGATATAAAATGTTATGACGTCATTCCCACGATCATACTTTAGCTTGTCAATGTTCCCATAACAAGGTTATACGATCCCATTCTGTGGGGCAGTTGATTGTAACTGACCAACTTTACTCGTACCGTAGATCGTTAGGCGCCAGAGTTAGCTTAGGACATTGACCGACAGATATTATCATTATTAATAATAGCTATTGTTAGTTATCTAGACGTCAACAATATGCTTCCGATATTCTGACTGGAAAGGGAAAGCACGGATGACTACGCACGTACACTGAGGGTTTTTTAAGTTTTCTGTTCAGATTTAGTTTTAACTAGTTCACCCGGCGAACTTTATTCCGCATCAAAAGTAATAATTATTTAAATTTTGGATTTATTGCTTTTTATTTTTTATATCATACATGAATTATACATAAAAACCATTTTGTTGACACATTCTACCTATTAAAAAACTGCATCAAAATCCGTTGCGTAGTTTCAAAGATATAAACATATAAGGGGACAGTATGTGATGATTTAACAGTGAATGGACCGACTCGTACAGTGAAATATCACAATCTCTCAAAATATAGACGTAAAGTAGCTGATACCGTATATTGCTCGATTATAGAAGTGTCAGGAAGTCCAAACCTTGCCCTCTCACTTTCCTTTCCCACTCTCGACCCCTTCCCTATCCGAATTTAAAAGCCGGCACTGCAACTGTAACACTATCTGTGTTGCAGATTAGAATCAATGCTTATCATCCAATAAAAATACCCAGACGAAAACTCTACAATGCCACGATATCGAAGAGGATAGTCCATCTGCTCCGTGACCTCTACAGAGCAGATCATTCGCGCTCAACTCTTGACAATGATAAAGCCATTAACAGTGACCTTACTTTATTAACTCTTTAATAAAATTTAATTTTGTGAGTAGCCTCGTAACTGTTTCTTTGTCTTGGCGAGACATAAGAGCATTGTTGGCAAAACTTCGCTTTAATTTTCACATTATTTAGGTTTCTATTTTAATTGACATTTGCTGTATTTAATCTTGGTTGAGGATAAATCACCAACGAAAACATTCATCTTAAATTAAATCGAGAAGAGTCATTCAATCTACATAGTTAATCTTTATAGTAGTTTTACATTATGTACATTGTGGAAGTCATGGCTAAGCAGATAGCAGAGCTAACCAAGCAAGTAGCAGCTCTCAGTGCACAGCAATCACGTCCACAGTGGCATTACAGAGAACCTTACTGGCAACGATCAAGATCACGATCCCAATCACAAAGGAGGAATAACGGTCAGTGCTATTATCACAACAAATTTGGTAGTAAAGCGGTGTAGTGCACGCGACCCTGCAGTTATCAGGGAAATGCCAGCCGCCTCTTTGTCACCGATAAGAAGACTAAGTTAGAGTTCCTCATCGACACAGGCTCTAACTTATATGTATTCTCTAAAACAGTGACCCGAGGACACCGTAATAAAACGGAATTTGAACTTTATGCCGCGAACAACACCAAAATTTCCACTTATGGATATGTACAACTACATTTGGACTTCGGCTTGCGTCGTGATTTCGTATGGCGATTTGTTGTAGCTGACGTGAAGAAACCGATATTAGGCGTCGATTTTTTAAGATTTTTTACAACTTACTAGTTGACTGCCGTCTCTATCTTCTTGTTGATAACTTAACTAGCTTGTCTGTAACCGTGCCACATATATAAAAGCAGATACAATTACCATTAAAGCTGTCACGGGTGACTCATTATACCACCAACTTCTCAAGAAGTATCCAAGCATCACGAGACCCGCCGGTACACCAGTGGAACCCACAACACGAAACACCACATTCGTACGACACATGGACCACGTGCACGTCGTTTAGCCCCAGACCGCCTGATAATTGCGAAGAAAGAGTTTGAGGAAATGTTACACAACGGAACGGCACAAAGATCCGAGAGCTCGTGGTCATCACCGCTACATCTAGCGAAGAAGAAAGACGATGGGTGGAGACCGTGTGGTGATTACCGCGCCTTAAACGCGAGAACCATACCAGATTATTACCCAATGCGTCACATCAACGACTTTTCTTATAACCTGGCAGGAGCTACCATATTCTTGAAGGTAGATTTAATAAAATCTTATAACCAGATTGCTGTTTTTGAAGGAATTGTACGAATTTTCATTCATGACCTTTGGCCTTAGGAATGCAGCGCAAACTTTTCAGCGTTTTATTGATGAAGGGAATGAGCAATGTACTTCAACAAGCAAAATGCCAACAAAATAGCGATGATGATGATTAAATAAAACCTAAATTACTCTGGGTGAATGCCATTTTCCAACGGTGAAGGATTTTTTTAAATCGGTCCAGTATTTTTTGAGGTTCTTCGTTACTTACAAAAATACAAATATTAATAATCTTAGTATAGATAATTACTTGATAAATACGTCCTATAAGAAGAATCCAGAACGGGTGCAACGGGTGGCCTTTCACTGCTAGACACAAGATATCCAAGTGATAATCGGATTCCCAAAAATATACCTACTATATCTTTGGGAATCCGATTGTAATCGCTGTTATCTTTTGTGTTGTTGTTATACCGTCAATATTATCGGAGTCGTAAATTATTTCAAAAAACCTTTCCGCTATCTCCATCAGTTGATATCTTATAGACTTGGATTGACGTCAAAATTGTAGCAAACAATTTTCAAATCTGCAACAGTATAGTATTTATCACTTAATCATGTTTGCAATTGATATTATTTTGCAATATTTAGTTGAAATACATTTTTTCCATCACAACGCGTTGTTCATTTTGAACGAGTTCTTATTTAGTTTTCAAACAGATTTACTTGAAGATAAAAACATGAATTAGTCGCGTACGTAGGTGTGGAATAGTCTACGTCTCTTAGTGTCTGCACACACAGATCATGAACGGCGCCAACAGAAACTAGTGGCGGCTTCGTCACAGTCTCTTATCTGTGGCGGATTTCTTTTTGTCTGAAATGTAGAGCTGGTGACTTAGTGAACTTAGGTGAATTCCTTAACACACGTGCAAATTAATTAAATATTTACCAGTGATAAATCATTGGTATAAATGTATAATTCTGAATCGCTATTAAAATAAAGCTACGTGAAGTACGAAGGCTTTGTTTTTTATGGGATAGGAGGGCAAACGAGCAAGTGGGTCAAGCCGTCCAATTCATGGAGCGAACTGAGTTACTCTACCATTATTTGGTTTGTTACTCAATTTCGGAATTTTTTGACCGCAGCCGAAATCTACAGCTAGTTTGTACACACCTTTATAAATAAGTGCCTGCTAAGCACTTTTCAAAGCAGGCACTACCGGGACTACTTGAATATTTGAAATTCTTTTTTTTAAGTTGTCGAAAGAAAGTTTTTAGCAGATTCTTAGAAAGCATCTCAGTGTTTAAATACTAAAATAATATCAAAATAAATGGTAGGTGTGAACTGGTGTGAAGTTTATAAAACTTATTGGGTGATGGTTTTATTATTAACAAATAATCCTTATAGTACAGGATCCCTAGAACATTTTTTTAAGTGATTAATATCAAGCTGAATCTTCGTGAATAGCTTCATTTGTATGAGACCTCCAACAATATCATATGGGAAATTTTAGATGATGGTAGCTAACAGAGGTAGCCACGACCAGATATGTTTATTTGGTGATTCTCAAAAACTCATGACTAACCGACTGTTCCTAGTGTGATATTCAAGATAATTATCTAAATGATTGGAAATTATATTTGTCCTATAAAATGCAAGGTTTGATTAAAGAGGTCCCCTTCTTTCAACTGGTATGGAAAACGTGGCCATGAAAAATTATTACTAACCAGCTGATTTTTTAAAATTAAATTATTTAATATTCATATAATATAACATAACATAACTTAATACTTAATATGTAATTTTATTTTTAAAAATCAGCTGGTCGGTAATAATTTTTCATGGCCGCGTATTCCATACCAGTTGAAAGAAGGGGACCTCTTTAATCAAACCTTGCATTTTATAGGACAAATATAATTTCCAATCATTTAGATAATTATCTTGAATATCACACTAGGAACAGTCGGTTAGTCATGAGTTTTTGAGAATCACCAAATAAACATATCTGGTCGTGGCTACCTCTGTTAGCTACCATCATCTAAAATTTCCCATATGATATTGTTGGAGGTCTCATACAAATGAAGCTATTCACGAAGATTCAGCTTGATATTAATCACTTAAAAAAATGTTCTAGGGATCCTGTACTATTATCGTAGCACAGCTCGTTGGGCACAACACCGCGTCATGTTATCTCAATGACTATATTTCTTGCACCAATTCACTTTTGTTCTAGGGAATTCGTTTATTTATCAATAATTTCCTATATATATCTCATTTCTACGTAACAGTGCCACATGGAGCGTTATGATTTTATAAAGCGTTATGAACATAGGTTTACAAGGATATACTTTCGTTCAGTCTAGACCACTATTGTTTTTTAGTGAACGAGGGCAGAGAAGCTGACTTCAGTCATAAATAAGAATGATATTTAAAAGACAGATAGACTGTATCTGCCCAAAATGGCCGCCGGCGGGGGGATGCGGTGAGGGTGATGCGGCTCGACTCATGAATTAAAATATTTATTACCCTTTATTATCGCATAAATTATACGGAACCGTCCCGCTCATAACGGTAAAACCAAACGTTTTATAACAGTTTCCTTTTTTATACAAATTACAGCCAGCAAGCGTTGGCTTGCCAAAAAAAAATTGTTTACACAAAAATAAGGGTTTATCGTAATAAAAACAATAATCGTAGAGAGGTGAACATTTGGCGATATATGTATTTTTGTATATTGTTTAATAATAACAATAAATATATCGAAATATTAAAAAAACTGACACTGGCTCACACCAATGACTTTTCGAAATTGTTTTTCGGAAGTTATGTGTGAAAAGAATAGGTGGTGAACCTATTGCCATACCGGGCACAAAGTTTTCAGTCATCGATATTTATCACACTTGTCTTTCGAAAAGAGTTTTGAAAAGTCATTGGTTTGAGCCAGGATTAAAACCCACGGCCTCTTGATTTAGAAGCGGGGTTCTCGACCACTAGAGTACCGAGTACCCTTACCCTCCTATTCCATAAAAAAATATATTAAAATATATCAAATATTGTGAATTACTCACGATGCTTGCCGATAGACTCGTCTCCTATTCAATGTGACTAAATGAAATATTTGTCATTTCGGGTCTTATTAAATACTTCTAGTTAGGTGATAATATTACTCAAAAACACGTTCGGTAACCAGGGTTTAATTTTGGGCGGTTCATCGAATCCAAAACAGCGATAGCAGTAGGCAGTTAGCGTTGGGATCAGTACCACAGTTTGCATTGCTAGCTGGGCTTTTCGGCTGAGATTCTTTGCGCCCAGGAATGTACCCAATACTCCATCTGTATTTGTTCTGGATTCTTCTCGTTGAAACACCATAACTTTTGTTTTCATCTCATTCAATTCCAAGCCACAAATTTTCCTCAGTGCCCTAATTTTGACCGTGATTATCCTACTTTTATGCACGCTCTGCCATACCCAACACAAAATCTAGTTAACACATTGAGCTCTATTTTGACGATCAGTATATTAATTATCATAACGAAGAGCATTTGAGAAAAATCATTTGCGTGATCTTTTTTTTATGGGATTGGAGGGCAAACGAGCAAGCGTGTTACCTGATGGTAAGCAACCAACGCCGCCCATGGACACCAGCAACACATATAGTGTTACTGTTGCTTTGCCGACCTTTAAGGGATAGGGGATAGAAAAGGATGGGGAAGGGGGTGGGCCTCCGGGTACCTCTCTCACCGAACGAAACGCGGCATGAGCCACTTTACGTCGGTCTTCTGAGAGGTCGTGGTATTTCACCGGTCGAGCCGGCCCATTCATGCAGCGAACTGCTTGGCTCTACCATTGTGAAACTGTTGAACTGTTGAACTCGCCTGTTGTATGATAAGTCAGAAATCGGTAAAGCTACTTTACTTTTATTAGTTGACCTATTTCAAATTCAAACAATACGACTATTCTAGCACAAATATTAGCTATAATGGCCTCTGCTGTCTGAGTCTGGCTGGCAGTTGCTGTCGGTACCATATTATTAGTCCAAAAATAATGGTTTTTTTCGTTCTAGGTTAAAAGCTAAACAAATTTATAACAGAATTGCTGAAGAAAGCGGGAATAATAACATAATATCTGACCCTACCATACATACTAGCTGACCCAGCAAACGTTGTCTTGCCGAAAAATAAAATTTAAAAAATAGGGGTTGATCGTAGGGGGTTGAAAATTTAGGGTTGCATGTATTTTTGTATCCCGTTTTATAAAAAAAATAAGAAACAGAAATAAGTCGAAAAATTAAAAAAAAAATTGAGGGGTGGGCTACCCTTGTAGACCCCAGTAGACCAAATTGTAAATCTAAACCATTCTCGAATCTCCACGAACACACACAAAAAATTTCATCAAAATCGGTCCAGTCGTTTAGGAGGAGTTCAGTCACATACACACGCACACAAGAAATATATATATTAAGATAATCAGTGTTCTCCGCTCGAAAGATTTAATAATTAATGGTTTTAACCTAATTTATATAAAGTAGGTTTTATTTTAATAATTAAAATTTGAAAACTATAAAAAAACGATCAAACAAACAAACTTGTAAACAGTTGGCCAAATGATTTTCTGATTATTATTTTATTTTTCTTTGTAATATACCATTTTTATTGAAAGCAGAATTCCTCAAATACAATGCTCGGTATTTGTCAATACAAATAACTCGAAGCTTTGTTCGAGGCGCGCGCAACAAAATCACATTTTATTCTTTACAAATATTTGTTCGTCGTAATGACGGCGACTTGTTCAATATCGTTGCTGCAAATATATATCTTTGAGATAAATAATAAGCGAATTTACAGAAACTTGAAGCTTTGTTAAAGGTTCAGATGTAATATTTAGGTATTTTAAAAATGATCACAATTTATCAATACGTGTGAGGAATTATTTAAGAATTAGAAGGGTAAATTTATTTTAGGGTAAATAGCGTTTCCTTGATGCTTTTTATCAAATACGTGTAATATTACGTGCCTCTTACCTTACTTTCCACTGACGTTATAATGTATCTCACGTACAGCGTCTGTGCCGTTCACTAATTCATATTTATGTGGGTAATGTCGGGGGTCACGCGAGTGTTCGCTAAACTTGTCCGTACATGACACTCCGTGAACTATTGCTCGCCTCAACTAATCAATAATATATCATTTACTAATTATAACAAGTAAAAACAATCCAAGAGATATCGTTAAGTTAGAGCTCCACCGCCGGATAGTCTAACGTAAGAAGGGTCCAGGTTGCTTTTTTTTTATATCTGACATTTTTTTTATTTCATGATAATCTATTTGCGATCATTAACCAGTTCTTGCAATCATAATTTCCATTCCACTCCATTCTACACGTTTCAATTCACAAACAAATTTTGAAAGAAACTTGTATAGTATTGGAATTTTATTGAAAACTAGATTTACGACACTAAAACAACTTTTAGGATTATATCGCGTTTAGTTAAAGTATATTCTATAAAATAAATCTACGAAATAATGCAATAAAACAGCAAGAGTCGTTTGGAGACGAGTTGTAATTCCGGAGAGCAAATACAAAGAGGAGGAGATTGTGAGAAAATGGCGGCGCCTCAACCGCCACAATCACGCGTTATCACTTAAATACGAATGTTTACGAAAAAATATACGCTCTTCGTGTAATATAGACGGAGAGAGAGTAATTACTTTTAGTTATTATAAATAAACACAATCCTGTATTAACTATTAGTCGTATATCTATATCTGGGCAGTTTCGGACTAAAGCTTCTGAATGTTACTACTAAAAAGTGTTGCAAAAGGCCTTTAAAGTACATAGTCCAGGTTCGAATCTGGGATTTCTGATTCAAATACTGGTAGCTGAAGTATTATGCACTACTCTTTTAAATTTGGTTGGATTTTGGTTGATTTTTATTTGGTTGGATCTTATTTGTGACTGTCGAGTCATGATTTCAAAGTCAAAGTCAAAATAACTTTATTTTTATAGGTCTTCACAGACACTTAGAAATAGTCAACAAGTACAGATAACATATTATTTAAAATTAAATACCAACACGAGCGCTTGTGGAAAGTGCCTCCGTGGAACAAAAAAAGACACGGACGCAATCGCCACGAGCGGCCCGATTCCGAGAGTAGGGGCTATCATGAGAAGAATCGGGCAAGAAACTCATGTGCCAAATACTCTTTTCAAACCATTTGAAATAAATAACAATATTATTATCCCTACTGAAAACAAATCAGTAGGTTGGTGAATAAAAGGTGTAGCAAACAGAATACTCGACAATCACAATTAAGATCCAACCAAATTAAAATCAACGTCCTACAAGTTAACTAAGAAATTCTATGCGTGCTACAGTAGTCGAGCACAACTGACGCGACACCTTTTAATTAGAGTGGTAACGTTGTGCAAAAATTGTGGCGAATAATAAAATAAAAAAAATTAAGTTTCTATTAAATATGTGAACACCATATCAAGGCAAATTTACAATTAAAAAGCTATCAGAAATTATTACAGAACGCCTCCACTCCGAAAAAGTGAACAAATTCCAATACACAAACTACAAAATCCGCGTTGAGCAAGCAATTTGACGGTCCCACTCCGACTTGTCAGTCATGAAGTCGTTGATGGTGTAGTATGCACCACCAATGAGACGACCCTTCACAGCCCGCCTAAAGCGATCATAAGACAAATCCAGAATATGCGCAGGTATCCTATTACAAAACTGTACACCCATTCCCAAAAAAGACTTGTGTACCTTGTGCAGGCGATGATACGGTAATTCAAGCTTATGCTTGCCTCTAGTATTAAAATTGTGTACATCGCTATGTTTTGTATATTTATCTAAGTTTCTCCTCACAAACATGATGTTATCATATATAAACTGGGAGACAACCGTTAAAATGCCAATTTCCTTAAAACGTTCTCTGAGGGAGACCCTAGCACCCAAATTATAAATTGCCCGTTAAATATATAAGTAAGTATAGGCAGTAATTCTTCGAGGGTTCCTTTAAGTAGTTCATTTGATATTTTATCAGGTCCTGGAGCTTTTTCCGACTTTTGACTAAGTATAGCTTTTTGCACCTCGTTAGGCAATATAATTGGTTCTAGATCTATCTTATCTTGCCTTTTGTTTGGATGGTTCTTTTGTCCTCGATTTTTTTCCTCAGGCTGATTCGAGTATAGGTGTTTGTATAATTCGGTTGCCATGTTGATGATATCCTTTCTGTTTCTTGATATTTTTCCCTGTTTTTGGAGTTTTGGTATCCATTCTTTATTTATTTCTCTAAGTTCTTTGAATGCTTTCTTTATACCGCCAGTTTTCTCTATATATCTCTTAATCTTTCTGTCTTTCCTAATATTTTCCTTGATTTTTTTTACTTAATTCGGTAACAAGTTGGATATTTTCTTTTTTGAGGTGATTTGAGAGCAAACTTTTCCTTTTTTCTATGAGTTTTAGTGTTGTATCTGTGAGGATGTATTTTTAACTTTAGTGCTTTTGATCTTGAGTGAAGTTAGATGTTTTACTAGTTTTGCATAGTTGTTAATGACATTGGTGTTTTTTTCACCTAGTCTTATTTCTTTGCTGAGGTTATTAAGGGATTTGGAAACTCCCTTTAGTGTTTCCATGCAGTATTTTTCTGTTTTGTGTGGAGCTATATATTTTCTAGAATATCTCGGTGGTTCTGTCCTCAGGGAGCTTCTGACCATGCGGTGGTTTGTATTAAAATTGAATTTTGTTATTACTGATGTGTCCGTAAAAGCTTTTGGGTGTGATGTGGCTATATAGTCAATCTCGTTTTTATATCTGCCATCGGGAGATATCCAACTCCACTTAGTTTTCTTATTTTTCTTGAACTTGCTGTTCAGGAAACTTAGATTATAGAAATATATACACTCGAGAGCAATGAATCCGGGTCACTTAAAGAATCCTAAAAATCTCGGAAACTAAAAATGCTAGGTTAATGCAATAAATTGTATTTAATAGACAATGTAATACTCCTTAAATGAAGGTATGAAAACTTCTTAGTTATTGTAAAGTTATATCATAAAAAAATCAAATTTGAAAAAGGGCCACTTTCGAAGATGGAACTACGAAATTACAGCATTTGGTTTTGCTTTTGTTTGTAATCTGTCATTTATGTGGGTACATAAACCATGTTGATAGTGCTCTATATTCATTATTCAAGCTGAAATTATGTCGCTTACGCCTGAAGAATGCACCAGAATACTTACAATGCTGGAAACCGGCCGGAGTCAGCGCGATACAGCCAGGACTGTTGGTGTGTCGCTGTCAACAGTACAAAGAGTTCTCCGACGTTACGAAGAAACTGGTTCTAACCTACGCAGACCAGGAACGGGCAGAACCAGGTATACCACAGCACGAGAAGACCGATACTTGGTGAACACCATGCTTCGAAATCGCTTTCTCACAGGAACTGAACTCACCAATCAGTTTCGACGCCTCGGAGGAAGTAACCCAAGTGTATGGACAGTAAGACGTCGGCTTGCTGAATCTAACTTAAAACCCCTTAGACCTGCAAACGGCCCTAAACTGGAGCGTGGGCATCGTATTTCAAGACTAAGATATGCCCAGAGCCACGTAAATTGGAGTATTGAAGATTGGTCAAAAGTTATGTTCTCCGACGAATCAAAATTTATGCTCTAGAAGCACGATGGAAGACACAGAGTGTATCGAAGACCAGGGGAAAGATTCAAGCAAGCATGCATCGAGGAAAAAGTAGCCTACGGTGGTGGGTCTGTACTTGTGTGGGCCGGAATTTCTTCTGAAAGTCGCACAGAGCTGGTGATCATAGAAAACGGCTCTTTAACTAGCGTAAGATATGTGGAAGAAATCCTCAATGATCACGTTGGTCCATTTATGGTCAATTTAGGTGAGGATGCTATATTTATGCATGACAATGCCCGACCTCATACAGGTAGGATTGTGAATGACTACCTTCAAGAGATGAACATTACTCGTATGGAGTGGCCAGCGCGCAGCCCGGATATCAACCCGATCGAGCAGGCTTGGGACGAGCTAGGCAGATGCGTAAAACAACGAAACCCTCCCCCAATCACGCTTCGTGAGCTCAAAATTGCTCTCACAGAGGAATGGGAGAATATTCCCCAAAATCGTATAAGGAACTTGGTGTACAGCATGCCAAACCGCGTAAACGCAGTAATGGAAGCACGAGGAGGCAATACGAAGTATTAAAATTCAAGAAAATCGTAATAAAGTTCAAAAATTTCATGTTTCCTATTTTTGTTATAATTAATTGTTAATTGTACTGACTACTTGATTAAATACAATTTCCAAGAAAGGATTCCAGTTAAAAAAATACTGCATTTCTATGGATTTTTCATGAAGTCTTCAGATTGTGTAGAAGTTAGTGTCTTAGAATTAAATGATGGATGAGATCTTTTCTTTTAATATTCACAACTTTAATACCTAAAGATGCGGTTCAACTTATATACTCACTTTCACTACCTGAACTTCAAATCTAAGCCTTCAATTTAATCACCTGTATCTTGTGTGAAATTTACACCATAAAAAGATCTTCCGATATTTTTCACAAAAATAACAAAAACACCAAACTTAATTTGAAACACGTCAGTTATCCAATCAAACGGAATAATATAAATTGACGAACGATAATTGTTTTATTTGCGGGCGAAAAGGGAATCGCATAAAAACAGCAAAACATACAAAATGTTACGTGCGCAGAGTACCACACGTGTGTTGTATTCGTCAGCGCGGGATTGCGACCACCTCCCCCGGCCGCACCCCACTAATGGAATTATTCCTTTAATAGATTATATGCAAAAATATTTGTTATTATATAATAATATATTTTATACATACATAAATAAGGGCTATGTCGTTAATTTATTGATTTATTGGTTTAGTTAACCGATTTAGAATATAAATTTATCAAAATTGGCACCAAGACAAAGCGATCAAAAAATAGGGTATCCTTAGAATTAAGATTTTACGAAAAGTATGCTTATGAGTAGTATACTAAGTCATTATTTATGATTTACAATAGTGTAGCTATTCGTTTAAATGAAAAAAAGACACATGTTTAGAAGGTAAATCAAGAAAATCTTATTCTTGAACTTATTGGAACAATTGCCCGATTGTTAACGTATTTTGATGGTCGAAATTTTCGTGTTCTCGGTTAACCCACTACTATTTAGTTATTTTTACATTAAATTTCTATATATAATGATATGGTAACACATAAGGATTACGTAGTTTTAATAAACTTTCTAGGACAGAAAAATGGGAATCCAAAGCAACATGGTCGAGGATCTCATGTGTTTTTTTTATTTAAATGCAAAGAATATTCCCTTATTTGTGTATATTATGTAATTATTGTTTGCTTACCCATGATTTTCTGGTGTTAAAAGGAGGTTTGAGCTTAATAACTGGAAGAAAGACACCAAGAAACACACGCGGACGGGTGCGGAACCGGTACAAAAGTTCCCGCACTTTAAATTATTTTTGTAAACAAAGTTGTCCCATAGACTACTTATAGCGTATGTGATAGGGCAGCCTTGTTCATTTTAAATCGATTTGAACTTAAGTTTTGTACTTCAAAGCATATTAAATTCGAGTAAAACCGATATTCGTCCGAGGTCCGCTGAGCGCACCTTTTTGTCCGTTGAGCGGACGCGGACATCATGGAAAAAACTGACGACGTCCGATATCGGACTTTGGACATTTAAAACCTCTTAGAAGTTACAACATAACCTACGCATATATAGTCAAAGTTTTAAAATCCCAGGCACGCTCTCAAAAATATTGAGTTTTGTCGTATCAATATACAAAGTATAATGATTTCTGGGCAACATTATTCTTTATCAGATTACAGAATTAAAATAATTTACTGCAACAATACAAAATGATCTCCCATAGCCTAACTTAGATTTATTTGGTGATTTTATTACAATTTTACTACCCTTATGATATTAATGGGAGAGGCCTATGTCCATATTTATCTCTCAGACTTTCGCGAATCTCACTCATACATTAAAACAACTTTCAGGATTATATCCCGTTTATTAGTTATAGTGGACTGTAATTGGCTGATAATGATGATGATGATATGATATGATATTATTTGTGCGTATTTGAACGAAAATCCAAACTGACCATGTACACAGACATATCTATAACCCAATATATAGATATTGGGTGCACTGGGTTATTACTATTTATAGTACATTGCCATACAACCTGCCATTCTATTTAAGGTTAATCCTCCTAACCTGAGCGCGTGCAATGCTGGAGTCATATCTGGGTATAACTAACTCCGTTGAAGTCGTAATACCAAATAAGGCTTTGCTTCATTGTCTTTTATGTTTCCCTCGCTCTATAAATATATCCTGTGTATGCATTAAGCCAAGTATCATTATGTGTTGTATTAAAACTAGATTTTATATTATGATAAAAATGCACCTTTAATAGTAGCACGTTGCGAGGGATGAATTGAAGTGGCCTATTATGATGTATTGTTACTAAAAGTTTCACCATTTTATGTAAAATCAATATTAAGTGCTGTAGTGCTTAATGTATTTCATAGGTAGTGTTGGAAGGACCGTGCAATTAATATAAAATTATTTTTTAAACCATGTTCAACTTTTTCTTAAAAACACAGCTATTTGGTTAATTTAACAGTCTTATCATTAAGTTTTTAAATATTCGTGTAATCCTCTTTAACCTTTGGTAGTAATAAAACTTTCTCTGATAATTTTCACTCTTTTATTTATGTTTCTGTATAAATGTAACAAGTCTGATGTGGTTTTGTATTAGTGTCGGTCTCAGCCATCGAGTAGAACAGCGCTCTATAAACTAACCAATTGAACTAATTAGAATACATCAATTATGTTTTAATTGAAACTCTCGCCTTGCTTATTAAACAAAGAATACTAATTAAGAGCTGTTATAATATGGAAGGAGAGGAAACGGAAAGGTAATAAAAATCGAGTGTTATTTAATACTTATTTAGAAATCTGTAGAGCAGTAAAAATAATATATAGTGGTGTCAGTCAGATTGTGTAGAATATGGAGTCCCGAGGCAAACGAGCAGAGCTTACCACTAAGCTCTTTTCTACTGAATGAGGTGAATGAACAGATTCGAGTCTCATTCACTGACCTGTAGGAATCGTCTGAAGATCGTTTTACTAGAATTAATAACTGAGGGATTAGTCAAAGTTTACTAATAAATTTTTTCACATTAAATATTTTAGTTTCATACAATAAGCAATGGGTCACTCATTGCTTTCTTTTCTTCGTGATTTTATATTCTTTGTACGGTCCTTCCAACAATACCTATGAAATAGATTAAGCACTACAGCACTTAATATTGATTTTACATAAAATGGTGAAACTGTTTTGTTCGCAACTTGTTACTGTACAACAATATTTTCTATTAAATTTCAGATAGAATTTTCTCACTCAATTTTATTTATGAAACCACGTCGCTGTTTGATATACTCGTTTGACGTGTTACTGTGTTTCTTTGGTTTCTTTGAGCAGTGAAAGTTCTTAGTGCAGTTGGTATATATATATATATATAATGTAGGGCTAGTCTATTATTTGCACTGAGGATTAGCATTGTCATTCAGCGTGGTAATGCATCAAGTCCTCTGAAATGAAATCACGAAATAATTAATATTCATTCAAATTTATTATTATAATATCTCCAAACACTTAGCATTCCCTGTTGCCGGTAATCATGGGATCAATATATTAAAAAAAAACCGTGCGTGGAGTCCCGCCGCGCTAGAGAAGTGAAACTTTGTCACAAACATACATGTAGGTTCTAGCAGTGGTAGAGCCAAACAGTACGCTGCATGAATGGGCCGGCTCGACCGGTGAAATACCACGACCTCTCAGAAGATCGTCGTAAAGTGGCTCATGCCGCGTTTCGTTCGGTGAGCAAGGTACCCGGAGGCCCACCTCCCTTCCCTATCCTTTCCCATCCTACTTTCTTAAAGGTCGGCAACCCAACGGTAACACTAAACGTGTTGCAGTTGTCCATGGGTGCGCTGGTTACTTCCCATCAGGTGACACGCATGCTCGTTTACTCTCCTATCCAATAAAAAAACACGTTTAATTTAAAAAGAGCACATCATACATTAGGACGGGCCTCGTGGTGCATTAGTAAAACTACCGACTGTGGAATGGAGATTGGCGGGTTCGATCCCCACTCGAGTATAAATCTGGGTATGATTTGGTAACCACTCCTCTATTTAGGAGGATCTGCCTTAATTGACCCCTTATTATTCTTTGATTTAGTTACTTCCCCAAGCTCAAGGCCATTTGATACCCGTATTGTAAAAAAGCATTAAAACTATCTCTGAATGAGAGGTAGTGGTATTTCCCTTGTCGAGCCGACCCATTCATGCAGCGGACTGCGTGGCTCTACGACTGTTAATAATATCATCCAAACTTAGCGTGTATAAAAACTTCAAAATGGAGTTCTATGATTCAAAAACTACATAATACATTTTTATTACATACATAATATATGACACTTATATATAGATTGCAAAGTTAAAAATATCGATTTAATTATCTTTGTAATATCAAATATTAACAGTACGGGACGCGTCCGCCATGGCCGGCACTCGCTTCGTAACTACTTGATGTTTTACAAAAAAAAATACATATTAACAAAAAAATGTACTAGTACAGATAGCACAAAAAGTAATATTAGCACGAAATTATTTATTTAACCCATTTTTGTTTCTATGCCTCCTTCTATGCCCATAATTATAAGGTTTTTTATGTGTATCTATTATCTCTTGTGTACAATAAAGTATATACAAATAAGTAGATAATTAAGACAAATCAAAATTTAGATTTTATAATGATATGAAACACAGCAATAAAAATATAATTTAAAAAACCATTATTTGACCAGGTACATATTGCATTGCATTATTTAATAACTGTACTAGTTATTGCCCGCTACTTCAGCTGCATGGACGCCAGAAACAGCAAAAATACTGTACCTGTGCCATTATACGGGTTCATTGCTCATCCCCAATTAGTGACAGCGTGACAATATTTAGCCTATGTGTTGAATCGACTTCTTGGCTATATTTGTGTAAAATTGGCCGAAAAAGGATGTAGTAATTTTACAGTTTACCCGTAATGAACATACAGACAAACAGACAAACATTCTAAAAACTATATTTTAGGGTTCGGTATCAATTGTAGATCATGTCCCAAGAATTATAAAAATAAAATATTCAATGTAGTCTTTCACCTTTCCCACAAATTAATTATATGCATAGATTATTAGGCAGTACATTAGAAAGAAATATTATTTATTTTACCCATTTTGTTTTTTATACCTACCAAATATGTATTTGTAATCTAATTAAACTTTTGTACATGTACACTAATGGCAACCGTTTGTGTACATAAGGTAAAAATAATTACGACAAATTAAAATTTAGTTTTTATAATACAACTAGCGGACCCAACAGACGTTGTCCTGCTTAATATACCAAGCGATAAAGATATTTTGTTTAATATCCTTATCGCTAAAAGAAATGAAAGACAAATAATTTATTTGTTTCTAACATTTTTTGTAATTTTTTGTAATTACATTGCTTAGTTTATAGACAAATATAGATTTTTTTATTTGCAGACAATTTTCTAATAGTTATGACATTGTTTCATTATTATTATTTATTATTTTTATTGACATGTTACATGTAATAATTTTATTATTTATTGTATATTGACAACTGCGCGTACATTTCACACGCCTTACTAGGCAAATTTTAGAGATGCATACTTACGTCATGTCACCATACTGCAAATACCCAGAAATATGTGAATAAATAATTGATTGATTAATACTGAATTAGTTATTATTCTTGTGCTTGTATGTATACTTCTATTATGCAAAATTCCCAAAGTCGGCTTTTCGGTTATAGCGACGTCAAACTAATTATTATTTGTTATTATTATAATATAACATTCAAAAATGTTCAAACAAATGTCTTGTGTATATTCCTAATAATATTTAAATTATTTGGTTTATTTTATTTTTTAGTTGCATATAAATTTAAAAATTAAAAACAATATTTTTTATGCAGTTAGTACTTTATGGGTATGGTGCGATAAAAACAGTGCCGCTACTAGCTACTAGATGTCTATGTACTGTTTTCAATCACGCTATGTAAATTCTCTTCCTTGGTTTATATAAGCCGGCATAAGTTCTAGTCTTATATATTATCTATAATACCCGCGAGGGGGCGTTAAATGCGTTAAATGCTTTCGCAAGAGACATTAGAAGTTTCACTTCAAAAAACGACTTATATTATCACCATTTACTTGAAACATTTAAATTATATTCAAACTTCTAAACTATATAATATGTTAATTATGCTTTAGAGGGCGCCGTGTTGTGGTTTCTTAGTTACTGTTAATTAAGTATCAGAGTTTAGAGTATGAAAATTGTTTGTGTCTTAAACATGTTCGGTTACATTCATTAGAATTTATACATTTCTATGTTACTTAATGTATTAATTTATTATCTAAAAGCAAAGTTCATAACTAATTTTATAGTCTTGTTACATTAGACGTTATGTATCACATATGTTAAGTTTAATTTTGGTTAAATGTATGTTATGAATTGTTAAAGTAGCGTCCCTGGCCATATTATTACGTAGTGCGATATTTCAAGTGAAGTATTAATTACCAAGCGTTTTATTATTTTAAATAGATTTGATTTTTATATTTATTTTATTTAATCAATCACCAATTTTTTATGTTAAATTTTACATACTTACATAACTTATGTATCACTTTGTCAACACAGTGCTGCCATAGGTTAAGAGTAAATATAAATATTTAGTATACTACAATTCTTTTTAATAAAGATCAATAATGTCGTGGTTTAAAGTACAATTATTTCATAAGAACATAAAGCTACAAAAAATACAGTGCGTCTAATAATTTGGGCCTTTTTAGCAAATTAATCTCTATTATTAATATATTGTCCTTTATATGTTGTATCGTATTACTCTTTGGGCTTAGTGGAAAGTAAAGGGCTTGGTGAGCAACCGTCTTAGTAGAGCTACTAAGACGGTTGCTCACCAAGCTCTTTTTGGGCCAGACAGAGCGAAATGAACATCTTTAAATACAGTCAGAACTTTTAATACTCTGGAAAAAGGCGTTGGTCGACTACTTGGTCGTTTGTAAGAATTATAACAATTCACCTTAAAAAAAAACAGCTCACAGAAAAAGTCTACAACATCTCAAAACAAAAAAGATTTTTTCCAAAATGGGGGATCATGTCAAGAGCGTTCGCGTCGCAATCACTGCTGTGATCAATAATGTCGTGGTTTAAAGTACAATTATTTCATAAGAACATAAAGCTACAAAAAATACAGTGCGTCTAATAATTTGGGCCTGCTTAGCAAATTAATCTCTATCTATACATATAATAAAATTGTAGAAAAGTCAAAACTGTACATTGAATATTTTTTAAAAAGAATACTTGGTGTGTGATCTGCAATCGATACCGAAGCCAAAAATATACTTTTTAGAATTTTTGTCTGTTTGTCTGTTTGTCTGTTTGTCTGTTTGTCTGTTTGTCTGTTTGTCTGTTTGTCTGTTTGTCTGTATGTATGTCCGGGATAAACTCAAAAAGTACTGCATGGATTTACTTCAAATTTGGCACGAAAATTATTAAGAAGTCGGGTCAACATATAGGCTACATATTATCACGCTATCACCTACGAGGAACGAGCAGTGAACCTTTATTTCTTCAATGTATTCTGTAGCAACGTGTAATCTAACGACGCATATTTGTATGTTGTTATGGTGTTATTATGTTAATAACCATGCTTTAATCTATACATATAATAATAATAATAATATAATATAAGTTAGCTTCACATTTTAATTAACTTATGCCGTTAAACATAACAGACAATTTTAAAACAGTGCCATCTATGAGATTTGATTTGAAACATTAAGTTGAATTACACGTGTAAGCACTTTTTGGTTTTAGATATAAATAAATCTTTGAGATTTTAAAAACATCAAGTCGAATTACATGTTTAAACACTTTTTGAATATAAATAATTGAAATTTCATCATGCGCTTGCGGTCAATAGATGTTTTTAAGAGTCATAGATGGAGTTGTGCATTTTCTTCTTTAAAATTGTATCGTTAATTCTTTTCAGAGATGAGCAAGACAATTAAAAAAATGTATTTGTATATGCTAAAAACTGTTAATATTTTTGTTCGGTATTTATTGGTGTAATGATTGCTTCGTAATTTTATAATTTTACAGCATTAAAAAAAAATGTTTCCTATTCGCTAACTAGATGGCGTTGGCGTCGAATCGTCGAGTCGTGCACCAGCGTCGGGTCGATCAAATATATCTGCAAATACGTGAACAAAGGTAGCGATCAGGCGACGTTTGCTTTACAGAACACTGACAGAGACGAGGTGACCAAGTATCAGTCCGGTCGCTACATCAGCACGTCTGAAGCAGTTTGGCGGATACTGGCGTTCTCTATACATGACAGGCATCCTGCCGTCATGCATTTAGACGTCCACCTAGAAAACGGTCAGCGCATATATTTTGATCCCAACAACGTTGCTGAGCGCTTAGAAAATCCGCGCCAAACAACTCTCTTGGCATTTTTCAGGCTCTGCGAAATCGACCAGTTTGCGAGGTTCCTTACGTATGACGAGGTGCCTTCATATTACACGTACGACAAGCAAAGGGGAATATTTAACCGACGTCGAAGAGGAGGTGCTGTCGAAGGTTTTCCGGGAATTTTCAAGGACACCGTATTGGGTAGAGTTTATACCGTGCACCCGAATAATGGCGAATGCTATTTTCTGCGGTTATTACTTCACACGATCCGAGGCCCAACGTCTTTTGCCTTTCTGAGAACATTTGATGGCGTGGAGTATCCCACTTACCGCGCAGCCTGTGTAGCACGTCACCTTCTCGACGGTGACCAAAACTGGGATGACACCCTCGCGGAGGCGAGCGTCAGTAACAGCCCCAGCCGTATGCGTCATCTGTTTGCCGTCATCTTGGTGTTTTGTGGAGTCACGAACCCGGTAGCTTTGTGGGAAAAATATCGACATCATCTATCTGAAGATTTTCTACGAGCTTTGAGGCGTGCTACTGGAGACGAAGTCGAAGTAACTGATGAACGCGTGCTGAACACCTGTCTTAGTTCACTTCAAGACGTGGTCATTTCCATCGGCGGCAATCCATTGGTCGAATATGGGTTACCAGCTCCCCAATCATCACCGCATCAAGACCGTGGAAATCGAGAGTATAACGCTGAGACAATTTACGATCCGAGCGAAATGACCACCATACGAAATCACCATGTCGCTTTGTTCTCTTCAGAGCAAAAACAAATTTATGACACTGTTCTTAAAAGCGTTGGGCAAAACCAGGGTAAAATGTTTTTCTTGGATGCTCCTGGTGGAACAGGAAAAACATTTGTTACCACTGGCATACTTGCAGAGGTCAGGAGGCAAGGCAAAATTGCCATTGCTGTAGCGTCGTCGGGAATCGCTGCCACACTGCTTCCGGGTGGCAAGACAGCACATGCCATGTTTAAAATTCCCATCGATTTAGAGAGCACCGAAACGCCTGTTTGTGGTGTGTCACGCAATAGTGATAAGGGACACGTGCTGAAGGATTGCTCTCTGATCGTATGGGATGAGTGTACGATGGCCAATAGAAAAGCAGTTGAGGCCGTGGACAGAACCCTGCAGGACATCCGCAGGAACGAACACTTGATGGGTGGTGTCACAGTTCTATTCAGTGGCGATTTCCGACAAACGCTTCCCGTGGTGACGCGGGGATCGAGGGCTGACGAGGTGAATGCTTCGTTGAAACGATCTTCGCTGTGGTCACGAGTTCGTACGCTGCGCTTGACCATTAATATGAGAGCTCGGCTCGGCGGCAATGCACGTGCTCAAGAATTCTCCGATGTTCTTCTAAGTCTTGGCGAAGGCACTCTACCAGAGGAGAGAGGTGGGCAGGTGGTGCTTCCAGAGTCTCTCGGTAGAGTCGTATCCAGCTTAGAAGAACTCATTCGCTGTGTGTACGGGGACATCAGTCATATACCGCACCAGCAGAATTCTTGGGTATGTGAGCGGGCAATTTTGACGCCCAAAAATGGTCAGGCTGAAGCAATCAACGAATGCATTCTCTCGAAAATTGAGGGGAATGAAGTGGTTTACACCTCTATAAACACTGTCATCGAGCAAGATGATGCCACACATTATCCCGTGGAATTTCTGAACTCTCTGTCAGCAAGTGGACTTCCAGCGCATACTATCAAGCTGAAAGTCGGTGTCCCGATTATGCTTCTTCGGAACCTATCTCCTCCGAAGTTGTGTAACGGGACCCGCCTTAAAGTCATCTCGCTCCACAGACACAGCATTGAGGCGGAAATTCTTACGGGTTGTGGCGTAGGCGAGGCAGTATTTGTACCACGCATTCCCCTCATACCTCATAACTTCCCGTTCCAGTTCAAGCGCGTACAGTTCCCCGTGAGTGTTTGCTTCGCGATGACCATCAATAAGTCGCAGGGGCAGACACTGAGAGCAGCGGGTGTCGACCTCAGGACGAGCTGCTTCTCACACGGGCAGCTGTACGTCGCTTGCTCCCGCGTCACCAGTCCTGACTCTCTTTACATTTTGGCTGCGGAGAGCCAAACCAGCAATGTTGTTTATAGAGAAGTTTTATAAGTATATATTTTTATCCTTTTCTATATTTATATTTTCTTATTCATTATTTTCTACATTTGCTTCAGTCGCAACTTATTACTTAATTCAGCAGAATCACCATAAAGTCATTTATTCAAAGCAGACTGAAAATCAGCACTTTTGAAGTTCAACAATTTTACAAAAGACAGTCTCCCTCTGTTACTGTACTTTCTGTATTTATGAAATGTAAAGAAGTAACGGGTAAATAAATGTTATTTTAAAAGGTATAATCGTAGGTATTTTTGGTGCTGTATAGCGTTCAGGCAGATGACGTCGCGGGCTACAGCTATACTACAAAAATTCCTGTTAAAATGAAAATAAACAATGCGGGCAACAACCATTGCTACCGCAATCTGTACTTATCCTACCAGTTACAATTTCATTTTAGAGGTAATTACTTCTCAACTGTCTATGTAAAAATATAGCTATCTGATCACAAATTCCACGCGTACGAAGTCGCGGGCACAGCTAGTTATTAATATTATTAATGTAAAAGTTGCTACTGCGATGTAAAATTCAGCGATTCGAGGCTTAGCAGCTGCTGCCTATTACCTTCGCCATAAAGAGGTGTGAAATAAATATATAAATAATCGTTTAAGTGATTAAATATTTTTAAAGGTTTTTGAACTGATACTCTTAATGAAACGTTAGGTATTATTTTAGAGTCTCACATATTGTAACTAAAAAGACAATGAAATTAAATGATTACATAAACAAACATAGCAGTGTAAACAGCGGCTGTTAAGCCTCGTCTCGCCGTTATGTTTACGTCCCAAATGGAAGAGGTGGCGAACCTATTGCCATACTGGGCACAAATTTTTCCGCTTCCGAGTCAAGCAAGAGGTGGCGGGTTCGAATCCTATGTCACACCAATGACTTTTTCGAACTTAGTTTCGGAAGTTATGTGTGATGAAAATCGATCAAAAGCAGATTTTACCAAAATATTAAAATTGTAATAAATGATGGATTATATTAATATTATTTTAATGTAAATAGCTCTATTATTGTAAAGTCTCATCACAATCAATGTTCAGTACCTAATTGATTGAGACGAGACTTTACAGTAACAGAGCCAATTACTTTACGATCATTATTAATTCACATGAATTGTGATGTTTGTACAAACTACTCAATTAGTACATGAGAGAGCCACAAACATACATCATTACATTCTTACAAACTTTTGCATTATAAGTAGGCATAATAAGTTTATTCAACTCTATGATAAAAAATACCATCCATAAGGAAATAGTATAGTATTACTTTTTTTGTTGTTACGCGAGGAAATGCTTTATGCACACCCCCCGCCTGGGAACGGCAGGGGGTAGTGTGGGACTCCCAAAACAGTAAACTGCAATTAAATCCTAGGGTTACCCACTAAAACCCCGCGGCGGCCTTCCTCCGGTATTGTGGTAGTCCAGGATACGGTTAACCCTTCTGGTCCACCCCGCCGTCGCCTCCCCTCTGACACGAGGGGGTGCTCATCCTCGGCGAGGCTCCCCCGGGCAGACCTCCAGCGTGTGCTGGGCCGAGTCCAGGTCGGATGCGCAATGGTGGCATCTGGCCGTCACTTCACGTTTTATTTGACTCAGGTACTCACCGAAGCACCCGTGCCCGGTGAGTACCTGAGTCAACCTGTAGGTGACAGTGCCCTATTTACGGAGCACCCAGGCCCACCCAGTCCAGGGTGAGGCCCAGGTACTTCATGTACCGCCCCACCGGGACAGCCGTGTCAGCCGCTGGTTCCCGGCCCCGAGTGAGTCGGTGGAACCACAGCGCCTCACTCTTGTGAGACGCCACCTCTAGGTCCAGCCCGCGGATCCGTCTGATGACGATTGCCACCCCCAGCTTGGCAAACCTGAGCGTACGCTCGAAGTTGGGCCAAGTGGCAACCACCAGAGTGTCGTCTGCGTAGCACATGACACTCACGCCACGGGGTAGACTGGTGCGGAGGACCGGGTCGTAGGCGAGGTTCCACAGCAGGGGCCCTAGACCCCTGCGGAACCCCGCACGAGACTTCCTTCCTCTGCTCCGTCCCGTTCCGGTCGACATAGTCCACCCGTCTCTCCTGCAGGTAGGCCCCGATGACCGACCTTGCGTAGGGAGGCACCTAGTGGTAGACGAGGACCTCCCTGATGGCCGGCCAGGGGAGAGTTCCGAAGGCGTTGACGATGTCTAGCGACACCACTAGCGCTACTCCCCCCCGATCGGACTGCCGGTTCTGACAGGGCCCGCACACGACGCACCGCGTCGGTGGTCAAACGCCCCTGCCGGAACCCGAACTGGCAGTCCGATATGTCCGGGTCCACCTGTGACAGACGGCTGCTGATACGGGAGGAGATAATTCTTTCGAAGAGGTTCCCCGCCTGGTTCAGCAGGCATATCGTCCGGAATGACAACGGAGCGTCTCCGGTCCTCCCTTGCTTCCTGATGAGCACCAGCCTTGCCGACTTCCAGTCGAGGGGGAACACCCCGCGGCGGAGGCAGTTGGTGAACAGCTGCCTCGCCTTGTTCTTCAGAACGCCCAGAGCAAGCACCAGGACCCGGGCCGGAATTCCGCCCTGGCCGGCAGCGCGCAACAGCTCGCTCGAGCTCGTCTTCCGTCACCTCCAGCTCGTCGGACCACGGAGTGTGGTCCGATGGAGACGGAGGATCCGAGGGACCGCCCTGGACCCTAGGGAAGAGCGTATCAACCACTCTTCCCACGACTTCCGGGTCCAGGGATTCCGTCAATGGAGCGACCCACGGGTTCAGCTTGCCCAGCACCATTCGATATGGGCCCATGGAGCCATTCGATATGGACAGGGACCTCCTGTCCAGTCCCTCAAAAAATTCAAAAATTCAAAATTCAAAATATCTTTATTCCTTAGACTTTACAAAGTGCTTAGAATCGTCCTACAAAACTACAAGCTAAAATACGCGGAGCTTAGATTCCCTTTCATCACACTATCTTGAATGTGAAAGCGAATCTAAGTGCCAGTTCCGGCGTCAAGGCTTCTTGAGAAGAACTGGCAAGAAACTCAAGGCCGACTCTTTTCAATTTCCAGTTTAACAAATTATAATAATTATAATCAACACAACACAAAAGGAGCAGTTCAATTCCAAACTTTTTTATCGTTTATATAATCTGCGATACAATAGTAAGCCCTTTGATATAATCTACTTTTAATATAATTCTTAAATTTACCCATGGATAATTCAACCGCGTTGTTTGGAAGTTTATTGTAGAAGCGTATACATTGACCTGGAACTAGTTAGAGATTTTATGGAGCCTAGTAGTGGGCACAGCGAGTTTGTTTTTATTTCTTAAATTTTGTTTATGAATAGCGCAGTTTTTCTTAAATTTAGTTTTATATATATATATATATATATTACGGGATAGGAGGGCAAACGAGCAGGCGTGTCACCTGATGGTAAGCAACTAACGCTGCCCATGGACACTAGCAGCACATATAGTGTTACTGTTGCGTTGCCGACCTTTAAGGGACGGGGATAGGAAAGGATGGGGAAGGGGGTGGGCCTCCGGGTACCTCTCTCACCGAACGAAACGCGGCATGAGCCACTTTACGTCGGTCTTCTGAGAGGTCGTGGTATTTCACCGGTCGAGCCGGCCCATTTATGCAGTAAACTGCTTGGCTCTACCACTGTTGGACATAAATAAGATTTTCATGAATATATTGCGAATAAAACGTCATAATTCTTATCTCTTTAAATTTATTTCTTAGTGTATCCCTGGGACTCATCATATAGATAGCACGAACAGCTCGTTTCTGGAGCACAAAAACCGAATCTGCATCCGTGGCACTACCCCAAAGCAATAAGCCCTACAGCCGTCCACTCCATGGACTCCAAGGCCTCAAAAATTTCGGCGTCAAGCTCAGTAGAGCTCTGCGATGCCTTCACGTCGGTTACCTTTCGGGCACCCGTCGAGCGTTTTTTACCCACCCCTAGGTCGACGGGGCTACGCGGCTTGCGCTTACGCACCCGCAACCCGTGACTTGTGGAGGCCTCCGAGGCGACGGAGACGGCGGACATAGCATGGCAGTTAGTGCCTCCCTCACAAACGGTGGGGCTGCCTGGTGGAACTCCGCCAGGGTAGGATTCCCCAGCCATGTCACATGCGCATGCAGCCCATACCGACTGGGGCTGATCGGTGCCCGTCGCTGTCGGGGTACCCACTGGGACAGCAGTGATTGCGACGCGAACGCTCTTGACATGATCCCCCCATTTTGGAAAAAATCTTTTTTGTTTTGAGATGTTGTAGACTTTTTCTGTGAGCTGTTTTTTTTAAGGTGAATTGTTATAATTCTTACAAACGACCAAGTAGTCGACCAACGCCTTTTTCCAGAGTATTAAAAGTTCTGACTGTATTTAAAGATGTTCATTTCGCTCTGTCTGGCCCAAAAAGAGCTTGGTGAGCAACCGTCTTAGTAGCTCTACTAAGACGGTTGCTCACCAAGCCCTTTACTTTCCACTAAGCCCAAAGAGTAATACGATACAACATATAAAGGACAATATATTAATAATAGAGATTAATTTGCTAAAAAGGCCCAAATTATTAGACGCACTGTATTTTTTGTAGCTTTATGTTCTTATGAAATAATTGTACTTTAAACCACGACATTATTGATCTTTATTAAAAAGAATTGTAGTATACTAAATATTTATATTTACTCTTAACCTATGGCAGCACTGTGTTGACAAAGTGATACATAAGTTATGTAAGTATGTAAAATTTAACATAAAAAATTGGTGATTGATTAAATAAAATAAATATAAAAATCAAATCTATTTAAAATAATAAAACGCTTGGTAATTAATACTTCACTTGAAATATCGCACTACGTAATAATATGGCCAGGGACGCTACTTTAACAATTCATAACATACATTTAACCAAAATTAAACTTAACATATGTGATACATAACGTCTAATGTAACAAGACTATAAAATTAGTTATGAACTTTGCTTTTAGATAATAAATTAATACATTAAGTAACATAGAAATGTATAAATTCTAATGAATGTAACCGAACATGTTTAAGACACAAACAATTTTCATACTCTAAACTCTGATACTTAATTAACAGTAACTAAGAAACCACAACACGGCGCCCTCTAAAGCATAATTAACATATTATATAGTTTAGAAGTTTGAATATAATTTAAATGTTTCAAGTAAATGGTGATAATATAAGTCGTTTTTTTTTAATATATTGATCCCATGATTACCGGCAACAGGGAATGCTAAGTGTTTGGAGATATTATAATAATAAATTTGAATGAATATTAATTATTTCGTGATTTCATTTCAGAGGACTTGATGCATTACCACGCTGAATGACAATGCTAATCCTCAGTGCAAAGAATAGACCAGCCCTACATTATATATATATATATATATATATAATAATAAATATTGTAAATTGCATTTGAATTTGGATAATAGAAACATATCCACTATCCAAATTCATGCCCCCACCATATAAGCATATAATATAATATAAATTAAAAAACAAATTAAAAGGTGAAGACAGAATAATGAGCAGTTAATGTTTTGGAAAAGTAGAAAAAGGAGGTGAAACTTAAAATTAATGTGGAGAAAATGGAGGAGGCCTGTACTCTATTAAGAGGTCCATAATACGGAAACAATATATACATGCGCAGAAAAAAAAAATTCTTATGTGTAATATTGTAAATATATATATTGTCAAACTATGCTTGTAATACTATTAAGGTAATAAAAAAGGCTTAATTATTATTATTTCGTGATTTCATTTCTATTTTTAACAGGAGGTACCAGACTTGAATCCTAGCCCACCATTTCTTCGGTAGTTACATCAGATAAATGTAGTATGACAGTGAGGACAAATGATTGATCTTGTGAGACGCCTGATAGGAAGGAAGTTATATATGTCGGAAGTATATGTCGGAGCGTGAACACAGTTGCGCCTTCTTCAGAGTATTCCTGAACTACTTTAGGTTTCATAGCTCATTATAATACGGTAGTATGGTCACATATTAAAAAAGGCAATACAGCTATAACGGTAAAGAACATGGAGCTGAAACCATACTGCGAGCTCTCTCACCGGAGCACCGAGCGCACATTATAGATGGGTATCAGCTTCGTGGGCTTAATTTGTGAATCAATCAGCAGGAAAGTTACCATTATAGTAGGTACCTTAAATATATTATCGACCTAAGCTAGTTAATAATAAATCGTTAAATGATATTAATAATTAAATAGATATTCCTAGATTAACATTTTCTATTCCGAGGCATCGTAGAACAAGACGAGTATTTCTCTTTGGATGTGGTGTCAGTAATTTGAAATAATACTACTACTTACTATAACAGTATCTCTATATCAGTGTCACCTGGCCCGCTTAGAGAAAACGGGCGCCAAAAAAGAAATCAATAAATTACATATTATATATACATACATAACTTCGCGCCAAATCCCGTGCGGGGTAGGCAGAGAGAACGGAGCGCCATAAGGCACGATTCTTACACGCCTCACTCGCTTCGTTGACTTTCATAACTCTTTTCATGCACGCGCGTCGATTTTTGAGGCTCCTAACAGCACCTTCCTTCAGAACATGTTCTATTTAGTCATGGAATGCGTGTCTTGGCCGTCCTCGACTTCTACATCCATCCGCTTTTGCATTGTATATCTGCTTGTCTTGCATCATTAATTCTTTCTACATATCCGAACCATCGGGGCATGCCCTTTCTTACTTTTACACCGACACTCTCTTTCAATCTAACTTCCTTCCTTACAACCTCGTTTTTGACGCGAGTCACTCCGCAGATTTTGCGCAGTGCCCTTATTTCTACCGCGTTTATCCTACTTTCATGCACACTCTGCCATACCCAGCTCTCGCTTCCATAAGTTACCGTTGAGATCAGACTGCATTGTGGATAGCTAGCTGGGCTTTTCTGCTAATATTTTTTGCGCCCCGGAATCTGCCCAACGCTCCATTTACGCTATTTCCTATCGCCACTCGTCCTTCTACATCTGCGGTGTACCTTCCATCCCTGCTAAAAGCGCATCCAAGATATACAATTTCATTCACCTTTTCCAGCACTACATCATCGACCGTTATCCTTGCATCCGTTCTGGATTCAAGGTAATACGTTTCAACTGCGCTACCTAAATAAGGAATAAATTCACCAAAATATGAAGGCAGCTGTTAAATCACAGACTTTGCAAATAACTAATATCAAGCTGTACTACAAACAGATTTATGACTGTGTAGTTAAATAGTTCCGGTCCGAACTCCGGCGGGAACTAATCCCAATGTTATTAGATCGCGCTGGAGTCGAACCTGTTATTAAATTCCGCTCTTTCATTGTAATTGTGTTTTTCCAACGGAACTGATTGTTATTGGAAGTACTTCCGCAGTTATCCGTTCTGTAAACACATTTAGGGGAAAACATATTGATTTATCTTTTTATGGATGGAAGTGGCACAGGACAATGGGGGAGGCCTACGCCCAGCGGTGTACTTCGAAGGGCTAATGTTGACCGATGAAAATTTTATGTAGTCGTCCTGCTGCGCCATAGGATCAAAATTATATTGTAAGTTAGTAAATTGTACGTGTAAGATATTGTTTTGAAGTGTAACTTCTAATGTCTCGTGCAACCGCGTAACGCTTTTAACGCCCCCTTGCGGCCACAAAACATATTATATTATATAATAATAAAAAGGACGAGTTTGAACCAGTCTATAAATAAATCCAGGAAGAGAGTTGCTTAAGCGCGATTTTTATCTGTACCTAGACTAGCTAGTGGTGGCACTATACAACTCATTTAATACTTATAAAGCATAATAGTTTGTTTCTTTGAACGCGCTAATATCAGAAACCGCTTGATCTATTTTAAAAATTCTTTCAGTGGTGGATAGTCCATTTATAGAGAAAGGATTGAGGCTATATTACATTTTCTAAACAATTAGGGATCTTTACTAAAAGTTCAATAATGTAACCCAAGGTGTAAAAAAAGGACCTAAAAAAAGATTACATCGCGTACGCTGAAAAAAGTAGTAATTGTAGAGCAAAAAAATGTACTACAACTTTGCAGAATATATAGTTGTCTATACAAATGGTCGCAACACTATCCGTCTTATTACAAAACGATGTACTAAATAGCTAGTTAGGCTGATTTATCGGATCCTGGTCTGATTCGATATCAAATGGTTAGTACTCCTACTCATTACAAAACGCAAACTATACCAAGTATTGATTATACTAAGATTGGCGTCTCCTCTCACAGAGTAGAGTACACAATGATTCATTGATTTGAATGTAATTCGGTCTTGTCGTTCAGTTTTGAAAGGTATAAGTGTGCATTATCGCGCGTTATTTGAATCTGTCACTGGCGGTGGTGTAAGAAGAAGGAAGGAATCTGTATACGTACATAAACAATGCTTGACTCCCTTGATAAAGCAATTTATTGTCCCGGAATGTAATTATCAATTGTAATGTATTTGTAAAATGATGCAATAAGTGTGTGAACTGAACGCCATGCGTGCATTAAGTATCGTTGACTACTTCTTGTGATTAGGTCGTTTTAGATTCATGGATATAGCTTTTATATTTTAAAATGGATCAATAAAAGATACAAAGTGGTAAAACTGGAGTCCTGAAATATGTCTTGACAGGAAATATAACGCCAGCTGATTTCCGAGTCGAAACATATAGTAGAATATAAAATCACAAACTTCGAAGAAACAAAAAGAATGGGAGTATTTTAAATAAGTAAGTATAATTTACTGTCTATAATTTGCACTTATTAAGCAATTTTATATGATGTCAAATTTCTAGATTATACAAACTAACAGGGAACACAAGTTAAGAAAGTGAACTTAAATTGGCTTGGAAAAGCCAATAAAAAAGGCTTTTAGCAACTACAGATTCAGACAGCTGGTAGTGAAAACCCACCATCACCTTCACAGGACCAAGCAGTAATTAAAATCTGCCCTCGTGATTATGGTATTGTGGTGTTAACTTTGACAGTGATGCCGTGCAGGCAATGATTTAAGTTCTTCAGGTTGCAGTAAAAGAATACATATCATTAAGTTAGTATGTACTGTACATACTAACTTAACGATATGTATTATTTTATTATAGTAAAGTATATACTTAATGTTATTTTGCTATAGATTTACAATGGTCCAGATGTTGATGTCAGTGAACCGAGCTGTATGTAGTTCAGAAAAACCCGTTGACATAGAAAATAACCAAGAATTGAGAAAGAAGTTTAGTGATAAAAACAATATTTTAATTGACTTAATATTGTGATATTATTTTTAATTTTATTGGTGCAACAGGATAAAAAATGTCTTATAAAATATATTTTCAATTTAATGAAATATACTATATTTTACAAATGATTACTTCAGCACAGTGAAACAAACCAAATTCTTTTTTTAACAATGCAGAATATCAGTAGTCAATCTATTCACAAAAATATGTATATAAAATATTCTTATACTTATTACATGTGGTTTCTTATGATGTTTATAAATAAATATTGTATTGTATTATTAAAAGTATTTTTTATTTAAATTCACAGGAAAGATACTAAAAGATATTCTGTTAAAGAGGTTTTCTTTTTGTATTCAATATTGCTATCTAATAGTAGTAGTTGTTGGAAATTGAACACTCATATAATATTAAAATAGTCAATATAAATTAAAAATCCTTAGTTAAAAATGGATTCGCTACCTAGACAATAAGATAAATTTAATTATAGAAAAAAGGTCACTAAACAATATATATGTGTTAATAATTAAAATGTTCCTTTTAACTTTATTTTTTTATCCTATCACCATCAAAGGATATTAATAATCACTAACATGTTTTGCTTACAGATTTCTGCTGCTTTCAAGTTATCCATTAATATTAAATGAGTTATTGTAATGAATGATACCATTTTAAGACATATTAAAAGTAATTTGGAATTCGGTTGGTTTTTTTTTTCAATATCTTCATGTACAGTATTGGTTACAGTGGGTGGTATTTTTTGAAGACCACTAGATTTGGCCACCAACATTGTCATCTTCTGCTGGAAACAAGCCTTCCTTCTTATCAATGGAAATGTTAAGAACCTATAAAAATAAATTCGCTAGTTATTATTAGAATATATAGTCTCGGTGGTCCAGTGGTCGAGCACATGGTTTCTGAATCCAGAGGGCGAGGGTTCGAATCCTTGCTCACAGCAATGATTTTTCGAAATTGATTAATTTGGAATGTTATGCGTGATAAATATCGATATGGCAATTGGTTTGCCACCTATTCTATTTGGGACGTAAACATCCCATGATTACCGGCAACAGGGAATGCTAAGTGTTTGGAGATATTATAATAATAAATTTGAATGAATATTAATTATTTCGTGATTTCATTTCAGAGGACTTGATGCATTACCACGCTGAATGACAATGCTAATCCTCAGTGCAAAGAATAGACCAGCCCTACATTATATATATATATATATATATATATATATATATATAATAATAAATATTGTAAATTGCATTTGAATTTGGATAATAGAAACATATCCACTATCCAAATTCATGCCCCCACCATATAAGCATATAATATAATATAAATTAAAAAACAAATTAAAAGGTGAAGACAGAATAATGAGCAGTTAATGTTTTGGAAAAGTAGAAAAAGGAGGTGAAACTTAAAATTAATGTGGAGAAAATGGAGGAGGCCTGTACTCTATTAAGAGGTCCATAATACGGAAACAATATATACATGCGCAGAAAAAAAAAATTCTTATGTGTAATATTGTAAATATATATATTGTCAAACTATGCTTGTAATACTATTAAGGTAATAAAAAAGGCTTAATTATTATTATTTCGTGATTTCATTTCTATTTTTAACAGGAGGTACCAGACTTGAATCCTAGCCCACCATTTCTTCGGTAGTTACATCAGATAAATGTAGTATGACAGTGAGGACAAATGATTGATCTTGTGAGACGCCTGATAGGAAGGAAGTTATATATGTCGGAAGTATATGTCGGAGCGTGAACACAGTTGCGCCTTCTTCAGAGTATTCCTGAACTACTTTAGGTTTCATAGCTCATTATAATACGGTAGTATGGTCACATATTAAAAAAGGCAATACAGCTATAACGGTAAAGAACATGGAGCTGAAACCATACTGCGAGCTCTCTCACCGGAGCACCGAGCGCACATTATAGATGGGTATCAGCTTCGTGGGCTTAATTTGTGAATCAATCAGCAGGAAAGTTACCATTATAGTAGGTACCTTAAATATATTATCGACCTAAGCTAGTTAATAATAAATCGTTAAATGATATTAATAATTAAATAGATATTCCTAGATTAACATTTTCTATTCCGAGGCATCGTAGAACAAGACGAGTATTTCTCTTTGGATGTGGTGTCAGTAATTTGAAATAATACTACTACTTACTATAACAGTATCTCTATATCAGTGTCACCTGGCCCGCTTAGAGAAAACGGGCGCCAAAAAAGAAATCAATAAATTACATATTATATATACATACATAACTTCGCGCCAAATCCCGTGCGGGGTAGGCAGAGAGAACGGAGCGCCATAAGGCACGATTCTTACACGCCTCACTCGCTTCGTTGACTTTCATAACTCTTTTCATGCACGCGCGTCGATTTTTGAGGCTCCTAACAGCACCTTCCTTCAGAACATGTTCTATTTAGTCATGGAATGCGTGTCTTGGCCGTCCTCGACTTCTACATCCATCCGCTTTTGCATTGTATATCTGCTTGTCTTGCATCATTAATTCTTTCTACATATCCGAACCATCGGGGCATGCCCTTTCTTACTTTTACACCGACACTCTCTTTCAATCTAACTTCCTTCCTTACAACCTCGTTTTTGACGCGAGTCACTCCGCAGATTTTGCGCAGTGCCCTTATTTCTACCGCGTTTATCCTACTTTCATGCACACTCTGCCATACCCAGCTCTCGCTTCCATAAGTTACCGTTGAGATCAGACTGCATTGTGGATAGCTAGCTGGGCTTTTCTGCTAATATTTTTTGCGCCCCGGAATCTGCCCAACGCTCCATTTACGCTATTTCCTATCGCCACTCGTCCTTCTACATCTGCGGTGTACCTTCCATCCCTGCTAAAAGCGCATCCAAGATATACAATTTCATTCACCTTTTCCAGCACTACATCATCGACCGTTATCCTTGCATCCGTTCTGGATTCAAGGTAATACGTTTCAACTGCGCTACCTAAATAAGGAATAAATTCACCAAAATATGAAGGCAGCTGTTAAATCACAGACTTTGCAAATAACTAATATCAAGCTGTACTACAAACAGATTTATGACTGTGTAGTTAAATAGTTCCGGTCCGAACTCCGGCGGGAACTAATCCCAATGTTATTAGATCGCGCTGGAGTCGAACCTGTTATTAAATTCCGCTCTTTCATTGTAATTGTGTTTTTCCAACGGAACTGATTGTTATTGGAAGTACTTCCGCAGTTATCCGTTCTGTAAACACATTTAGGGGAAAACATATTGATTTATCTTTTTATGGATGGAAGTGGCACAGGACAATGGGGGAGGCCTACGCCCAGCGGTGTACTTCGAAGGGCTAATGTTGACCGATGAAAATTTTATGTAGTCGTCCTGCTGCGCCATAGGATCAAAATTATATTGTAAGTTAGTAAATTGTACGTGTAAGATATTGTTTTGAAGTGTAACTTCTAATGTCTCGTGCAACCGCGTAACGCTTTTAACGCCCCCTTGCGGCCACAAAACATATTATATTATATAATAATAAAAAGGACGAGTTTGAACCAGTCTATAAATAAATCCAGGAAGAGAGTTGCTTAAGCGCGATTTTTATCTGTACCTAGACTAGCTAGTGGTGGCACTATACAACTCATTTAATACTTATAAAGCATAATAGTTTGTTTCTTTGAACGCGCTAATATCAGAAACCGCTTGATCTATTTTAAAAATTCTTTCAGTGGTGGATAGTCCATTTATAGAGAAAGGATTGAGGCTATATTACATTTTCTAAACAATTAGGGATCTTTACTAAAAGTTCAATAATGTAACCCAAGGTGTAAAAAAAGGACCTAAAAAAAGATTACATCGCGTACGCTGAAAAAAGTAGTAATTGTAGAGCAAAAAAATGTACTACAACTTTGCAGAATATATAGTTGTCTATACAAATGGTCGCAACACTATCCGTCTTATTACAAAACGATGTACTAAATAGCTAGTTAGGCTGATTTATCGGATCCTGGTCTGATTCGATATCAAATGGTTAGTACTCCTACTCATTACAAAACGCAAACTATACCAAGTATTGATTATACTAAGATTGGCGTCTCCTCTCACAGAGTAGAGTACACAATGATTCATTGATTTGAATGTAATTCGGTCTTGTCGTTCAGTTTTGAAAGGTATAAGTGTGCATTATCGCGCGTTATTTGAATCTGTCACTGGCGGTGGTGTAAGAAGAAGGAAGGAATCTGTATACGTACATAAACAATGCTTGACTCCCTTGATAAAGCAATTTATTGTCCCGGAATGTAATTATCAATTGTAATGTATTTGTAAAATGATGCAATAAGTGTGTGAACTGAACGCCATGCGTGCATTAAGTATCGTTGACTACTTCTTGTGATTAGGTCGTTTTAGATTCATGGATATAGCTTTTATATTTTAAAATGGATCAATAAAAGATACAAAGTGGTAAAACTGGAGTCCTGAAATATGTCTTGACAGGAAATATAACGCCAGCTGATTTCCGAGTCGAAACATATAGTAGAATATAAAATCACAAACTTCGAAGAAACAAAAAGAATGGGAGTATTTTAAATAAGTAAGTATAATTTACTGTCTATAATTTGCACTTATTAAGCAATTTTATATGATGTCAAATTTCTAGATTATACAAACTAACAGGGAACACAAGTTAAGAAAGTGAACTTAAATTGGCTTGGAAAAGCCAATAAAAAAGGCTTTTAGCAACTACAGATTCAGACAGCTGGTAGTGAAAACCCACCATCACCTTCACAGGACCAAGCAGTAATTAAAATCTGCCCTCGTGATTATGGTATTGTGGTGTTAACTTTGACAGTGATGCCGTGCAGGCAATGATTTAAGTTCTTCAGGTTGCAGTAAAAGAATACATATCATTAAGTTAGTATGTACTGTACATACTAACTTAACGATATGTATTATTTTATTATAGTAAAGTATATACTTAATGTTATTTTGCTATAGATTTACAATGGTCCAGATGTTGATGTCAGTGAACCGAGCTGTATGTAGTTCAGAAAAACCCGTTGACATAGAAAATAACCAAGAATTGAGAAAGAAGTTTAGTGATAAAAACAATATTTTAATTGACTTAATATTGTGATATTATTTTTAATTTTATTGGTGCAACAGGATAAAAAATGTCTTATAAAATATATTTTCAATTTAATGAAATATACTATATTTTACAAATGATTACTTCAGCACAGTGAAACAAACCAAATTCTTTTTTTAACAATGCAGAATATCAGTAGTCAATCTATTCACAAAAATATGTATATAAAATATTCTTATACTTATTACATGTGGTTTCTTATGATGTTTATAAATAAATATTGTATTGTATTATTAAAAGTATTTTTTATTTAAATTCACAGGAAAGATACTAAAAGATATTCTGTTAAAGAGGTTTTCTTTTTGTATTCAATATTGCTATCTAATAGTAGTAGTTGTTGGAAATTGAACACTCATATAATATTAAAATAGTCAATATAAATTAAAAATCCTTAGTTAAAAATGGATTCGCTACCTAGACAATAAGATAAATTTAATTATAGAAAAAAGGTCACTAAACAATATATATGTGTTAATAATTAAAATGTTCCTTTTAACTTTATTTTTTTATCCTATCACCATCAAAGGATATTAATAATCACTAACATGTTTTGCTTACAGATTTCTGCTGCTTTCAAGTTATCCATTAATATTAAATGAGTTATTGTAATGAATGATACCATTTTAAGACATATTAAAAGTAATTTGGAATTCGGTTGGTTTTTTTTTTCAATATCTTCATGTACAGTATTGGTTACAGTGGGTGGTATTTTTTGAAGACCACTAGATTTGGCCACCAACATTGTCATCTTCTGCTGGAAACAAGCCTTCCTTCTTATCAATGGAAATGTTAAGAACCTATAAAAATAAATTCGCTAGTTATTATTAGAATATATAGTCTCGGTGGTCCAGTGGTCGAGCACATGGTTTCTGAATCCAGAGGGCGAGGGTTCGAATCCTTGCTCACAGCAATGATTTTTCGAAATTGATTAATTTGGAATGTTATGCGTGATAAATATCGATATGGCAATTGGTTTGCCACCTATTCTATTTGGGACGTAAACATAACGGCGAATCGAGGCTTAACAGCCACTGCCTACGCCTTTGTGTAGAAAAAGAGGTGAAGTTATGCTATGTATGTTTATAAAGGAATACAATCATAAACTATTATGTTAAATGCACTATTACTTACTGCCCAACTTCGCAATGCATGTGCATTGCTACCTGGATTTCGGGGTAAATAACGTCTCCACGAGGATCATTGGATAAATTCTCTTATTAATTTATTAAGTCTCGGTGGCGCAGTGGGCGAGCGCACGGCTTCTGATCCAGAGGTCCGGGGTTCGATTCCAGACACTGGCTCACGCCAATGACTTTTCGAAATTGTTTTCGGAAGTTATGTGTGATAAATATCGATGACTGACATACTTTGTGCCCGGTATGGCAATAGGTTCGCCACCTATTCCATTTGGGACGTAAACATAACGGCGAGACGAGGCTTAACAGCCGCTGCCTACACCTTCGGGTAACAAAAGGCGTGAAGTTATGTTATGTTATCATCATCATTCATCATTAGCCTGTTGCAGTCCACTGCTGGACATAGGCCTCTCCCAATGTGCGCCACAACATCCGATTCTCTGCCTTCCGCATCCAGTCTTTTCCAGCAGCCCTTCTGAGGTCGTCTGACCATCGGGCTGGTGGGCGTCCTACACTACGCTTACCAAGTCGCGGTCTCCACTCAATGACCTTCTTGCTCCATCTACCATCGGTCCTTCGACAGATGTGACCAGCCCATTGCCACTTCAGCGAGCTTATTCTACGAGCTATGTCGGTTACTCCGGTTCTCTGTCGGATATACTCATTCCTGAGTCTATCTTTCAGAGATACTCCGAGCATAGCTCGCTCCATAGCTCGCTGAGCGACTTTAAATTTGTGGACTAGCCCCACCGTAAGTGTCCACGTTTCGGCACCGTAGGTCATTACTGGTAGGACGCACTGGTCAAAGACTTTGGTCTTCAGGCATTGCGGTATAGGCGAGCCGAAAACTCGACGCAGTTTGCCGAATGCGGCCCAACCCAGCTGAATCCTCCTGTCGGCTTCCTTCTCGAAGTTTCGTCTACCTAACTGGATAGTTTGGCCTAGGTAGACGTATTTGTTTACGACTTCGAGAATTGACCCATAGACATTTATCGATCCGGGCACGACATGTTCGTTGAACATGACCTTGGTCTTGTCCAAGTTCATGCCCAGACCGACACGTCGAGAGGATTCGTCTAGGCTGCGCAGCATTCCGCTTAACTGTTCCAGCGATTCTGCCATTACAACTATGTCGTCGGCGAACCGAAGATGCGAGATGTACTCACCATTCACGTTGATACCCTGTCCAGTCCAATCCAGTGTCTTGAAGACGTCCTCCAGAGCGTTGGTGAAGAGTTTGGGAGATATGACATCTCCCTGTCTTACACCTCGATTTAGCTCAATGGAGTTCGTCACCTGGTCCTGTATCTGGACAGTCATCGTGGCGGTGTCATACAAGCATCTCAACACCTCGATATAACGCCAGTCAATCCGACATCGCTGCAATGCATCCAGAACTGCCCAAGTTTCGATGGAGTCGAAGGCTTTTTCGTAGTCCACGAATGCCATACACAGCGGCTGATTGTACTCTTCGGTCTTCTGTACAATCTGCCGAACAGTATGGATGTGGTCTACGGTACTAAAGCCTTTTCGAAACCCGGCCTGCTCCGGAGGCTGGAATTCGTCGAGTCTTGCAGCGAGACGATTCGTGACGACCCTCGAGAACAACTTGTAGATATGGCTCAGGAGTGAGATGGGTCTGTAATTCTTCAGTAAGGTCTTATCGCCTTTTTTGAAGAACAGCACCACCGCACTCCTGCTCCAAACCTGTGGTGTTATACCCTGTTGTATGACGGAATCAAAAAGACTTGCTAATTCCTTTAGGATAGGAGTCCCGCCGGCTTTTAGAAGTTCTGTTGTGATTCCGTCATCACCGGGTGCCTTGTTGTTCTGGAGTTGCTCGAGAGCCGCACTAATCTCGCTTTCTGCAAGGTCGGGGATGTCCTCACTATAGTGACGCGTTAGCGGGGCTCTGTGGTCATCATCGCTGTGTCTCGTCGGCTTGGTCATCCGTGTGGAATAAAGGAGCCCATAAAAAGATTCGATCTCTGCGAGAATCTCGGGCTTAGAGGTGACGACACGTCCATCCGCAGTTTTCAGCTTCGTCAGATGGGACCTTCCAAGCTGCTGAGCGAACACTTTCGACCCTTTGTTGCGGTCGATCGCGTCCTCGATCGCTCGAGTATTCGACCGACGAAGGTCGCGCCGCATCAGCTTTCTAATTTGCTGGTTTAGGCTTTTCCATTCTGACGAAGACAGCTGATCGAATGGAGTTTCTCGCCTTTGCCTCATCAGCTCGAGCGTCTCAGCAGAGAGTTTGGACTCCTTTTTCTGCGATCTCGGGAACAACCTTTGAGACACTTTCCTCAGCGTGTTGACCACAGTGGCGGTCTTTTCGTCCACGTTGCCTGTGGTTTCCAGCAGGTCGAACCGATTTTGAAGTTCCATTTGGAACTTTTCGGTTTCGGCTATTTGGAGTGGCGTAGGTCGGAGAATAGACCTCATCTTCCGGGTCCTTTCAGCTTTCAGGTTAATATTTAGAGAGCCTCGAAGAAGTCGGTGATCACTTCCAGTATTGAACCTGTTGATCACAGAGACATCTCTAAATATATGCCTACTATCCGTAATGATAAAATCTATCTCGTTCCTTGTCACAGAATCCGGGCTTCGCCATGTCCACCTCCTGTGGAGACCCTTCTTGAAGAATGAGTTCATCAAGAAGAGCCCTTCAGACTCCAGAAAGTTGACCAGCATCTGGCCCCTGTGATTCCGGCACCCCAAGCCATATGGACCGATTTTCGTTTCGCCGCGTTCTTGTACTCCCACTTTGGCATTGAAGTCCCCCATAACAACGTTGTAGTGAGCCTTGGCGGTACCATGTATTGCTTTTGCAATATCTTCGTACATTGCCTCGGCTATCTCGTCAGAGTATGTCGAGGTCGGCGCATATACCTGTATTACCTTCAGGGTGTACCTGTTGGTGAGTTTCAGTACAAGGTACGCTACCCTGGTCGACACACTACTGATCTCCACAACGCTGCTAACGAGGTCCTTGTGAACGAGGAAACCGACACCCCCCTGGGAGAGCTGGTCACCTTCCCGAAAGTAGAGCAAGTTGCCCGACTGTAGGGTTATCGTGTTCTTCCCCTCTCGCCGGACTTCAGACAGCCCTAGAATATGTTATGTTATGTTATGTTGTTAATTTAATAATCTGTTTACCAAAGTCTTCTATATTGATTGCGAAAATTGTCATCACTTTACTCGTGTAAACGATTTACGTATTCATATGAGACCGTTGTTTTAGAGGGCGGCGGATAGTTTGGATTAATTTTAAATCTTCAAAATCAATTTAATCAGTCCTATTGTCTTCCTTTTTAAAAAATATTTCCATAATGATGAGCAATACAACAACTCAAGCTAACCTCAAAAGTAAACAATTTTGACGTTTAAGCAGTTGGTACCATCGTTAAACTAGGGGTCTGGCGAGACTAACTTTTTTTCTAAACATAATCCACCCATTTGCGTTAATCTTCGTTTTGTAATAAGAATTTTATTTGTTACTTGTCATAAACCTGACATTTTCCTTAGTCTGTGTTTTGTAATAAGACGGTATGTGTCTAACTATTGTAGTTATCTCACATTAAGTGTTTATTTTTTTTTTTTAAATAATTTGAATGATGATGTATTAAAAGCCCTTTATTTTGTACTTTGGTATTAATTCTGATTAAAATAAATTATTTACGATTCAAGATAGATTCAATAGCTTCCTAGAACTTTTTGAATTATTTAATTCGGACATTTCATTCAAAAGATATTCTTACTGCAGGATCTAGACCCTGACATCTACCGGCTCCTGCTGCGGATCTACCCTGACACCTACCAGCTCCGCTGCGGATCTACACTCTGGCACCTACCAGCACAGCAGCAAGGCCTACACCCGGACATCTTCCGATTCTATCGCCGGAAGGACCGTACCAGATCTGACCGGACTGTGCCCTGTCTCGCTGCTGCCAGCCCTAAGGCCAGTGACCCTCGCTTAAAACGCATTAGTGGAGGAAGCGGACTGACCCCTTTTTTTACTTCAACCTACCCCCTGAGATTATTACTATCACTCTTATTCACTTCTCTAATTTAACATAACCGCAGATGTAACAAATAGGTGATGCCTGCCATTATTGACAGCTGTCCATAAACTAGACGATAGTTTATTTTCACGTTTAACGTTTACATGAAAAAACTATAGTACTTTGATAGAATCTTTGGTATACACGTTGTTTTTATATGTAAACAATCAGTGTGTCCACTGCCTTATTAATATTTTTAAACTACCTAATTTTGCGTCTAATTCTGCTCCCCCTTCTCTCTAAGCAATGTAGTGAAATAGCACTTTCAGTTATTACCTAAGTTACACAGCAATATTAGCGATGTCTAACTTTACCTTACTGACGAATGTTCTAGATTTATCTTGCTTTAAGTCTTATCTTATGACAGTGTTCTTATACGTTTGTTTAACTTTGTTTGTGATTATACCGAAAAATGCCAAATACAGGGGGTATTTGGGTTTTTTTTTATTTGGTCACAAGACACAACGCGGGTCCATATTTTTCCTAACAAGCATTTGGAATCTAAAAAGTTTTAACACTTTTTTGAAGTGGAACTTCTAATTTCTCTTGCAAAAGCGTTTAACGCTTTTAACGCCCCTTCGCGGGTATTACAAGTAATATAAAACACTAGAACATAAATCGGCTTATATAAACCAAGGAAGAGAATTTCCATAGCGTGATTAAAAACTGTACATAGACATCTAGTAGTTAGTGCGGCACTGTTTTTATCGCACCGTGTCTCGAAAGTACTAACTGCATAAAAAATAATGTTTTTAATTTTTAAATTTATATGCTACTTAAAAAAAAACAAACATTTTACAATTAGGAAAACGAACTCAACGTTGTTCCAATATCAAAGTAAACTTTACAGACATACGAGTACTAGTTTGTCGTCTGTAAAAGGAACAGCGATGATCTCAGCCACAAACTGAGACAGATTAATTATCTCTCCATTTGCTTGTTTCATTTATTTCTAACTTTTCTTGTGTTCTTAATATTACTCTATATCTAGGTTAGATTTGTTAACTAATGTTAATTTTTGCAAATAATCAAAGACAACTTCATGTAGTATTCGGTTCCATAGTTAATCCGTCACGAATATTCTTTTAATTTTCTAAAAATAATCTTGTTTGCTAATAACTTATCACTCGCAAGGCGTAAAACATAACGCATACAATTAATTATGTAGAGGCAGTGTTAGTGTTTCTAGCCACTATCCTATACCCAATGGGTGGATAAGTAAACCATATAGGTACCAAATAGTAAAGAAACAATACTTGTCATTTACACTTTGTAAATGTAATTTTAAGTGCCACTTACAACTTACATAATAAGTAAAACTTCAGATTTGTACAAGATGCATCACAGGCTACAATTTATAAAGATATGGTGTATATTGTTCAAAATATGACGGTAAATGTTAAGAAAATTAGAAATAAAAGGTCTTGCATCGCGTACGCTGCGAAAAAGATGGGTGAACATGTTGCACAATAATATAGACCAGATTTTAATATCTACAAAAAGTTTTAATCGCATTACTTTTTGGTATTTTTACACATTTTAAAGTGCCAATTAAATCAAACAATTGTATTTATTTTTAATTAATAATATTTGATTTTAAGCAAAATGTGTTGTAATGTTAACGAGTGTGTTGTGTTATAAATTTGCATGCAAAAAACATGATTATTTGGTCCAATCGTATTTGTTTTTATTTTTACTTACAAATTATTTAAATTATAAGACATCACGCTACTACTAACATGAGCATAGTTCGTACCGCCCTGTTTTTAGGGCCAGTAAGTATTCTTATCAGTAACAAAATTTCAATTTCTTGTGTAAATAACTTTTTGTTGTTTATGGGATATATATAAGGCGTCAGTTGATAGAGACCGTCATAACTCATTATGTCCGCGGCACACACGCCTCGCCGACAGTTAAATGAATTATCTCTTGGGCGACATTAAATGGAAAATTGAGCATTCGCTTTTTAAAAGTTTCTGCAAAAATTAAAAAGTTTCATTGCGAGATAATTTTACTTGATCGTGTGCGCACTAAATAGTATTCCATTTTAAGTAAATACGAAGATTTTTACCAAAAGTTAAGTTTCTCAAAAATACACAACCTCGAATATACAAATACCTGAGAAAGAAGCTGACTTTCTCAGATAAGAATAACTGAGAGTTAAATGTCATCAGCATCAAGTAAAGGAAAATTTAACTTATCTATATCGCAATAGCTTAATTGTTTTTAACGACAGAATATAATGCGGTCGTAGGTTCAAATCATAACACAAAAACTTGGACTCGCAAGAATTTTGAGATTTGAGATAAAGCAAAATTACCAAGTCAATATTTCCCTTGTACATTAATTCACCGACGTAAGTAGCCTTTGAACAAAGAACAATCAAATAATAAATTCGTTTAACTCGAAAATTAAACAACAAACTTAAATAAAACTCGGATATTATATATTTGACAAAAATGTAAATGAAGTCGAGCTATTACGAAAAACCTTTACAAATTCTTTCATAGTAAGGTAACCTACTTGTTAAAAAAATTAGGGATCCATTCCCAAAGGATAAAATTTGGAAATTTTATGGGCTCGTTATTTTTCCATGGGACCAAATATTTCGTACATCGAGATATGAATAATGCCAACATCAATTAAGTGGCATGAAGGTATACAAAATATTATACCTAGCCTATTTAATTAATATAAATCCACGCTTGCGAGGTTTCATATATTCAAATGGGTAGAGTCGCGTCCAACAGTTTACAATTGAAGGCCTCAGTACCGCACATAGCTTTTGTTAGCTTCAAAAGCTTTAAAATAATGAAATATAATTCCAAAGAACTGCAATATCACGTCAAAGACACATTTCTTTTTTTTTTTTTTTTTTTTTTTTTTTTTTTTTATGGGATAGGAGGGCAAACGAGCAGGCGTGTCACCTGATGGTAAGCAACTAACGCCGCCCATGGACACCAGCAGCACATATAGTGTTACTGTTGCGTTGCCGACCTTTAAGGGAAGGGGATAGGAAAGGATGGGGAAGGGGGTGGGCCTCCGGGTACCTCTCTCACCGAACGAAACGTGGCATGGGCCACTTTACGTCGGTCTTCTGAGAGGTCGTGGTATTTCACCGGTCGAGCCGGCCCATTTATGCAGTAAACTGCTTGGCTCTACCACTGCCCAAAACACAAAACAACTTCTACAAAGTGTATGCAAATTGTTTCCAAATTTCTTTTTTCTCTTTCTCTCTCTTTCTTTGCATCTCTTTTGAATTATCATTTTAATTTCAACAGTTTCTGCCTCGTACACACTACGGCTGTTATATCGTCTCATTTCGAAAGATAAGTATTATAAAATGGGGGAGAACTTGAGGGAGTATTAATATATTTAAGTATGATTGTATTCTTGGTGTTCATGAGACAGAGCTGTTTGCTTTGTTTTTAGTACTTATACTATACTAATACATGCATGTCCTGTCTACCATGTATGCAATTTGGTGTGAAGTTCTCCTAATGTAGATATTTGATGTTCCGTGAAGAGATCTTTGATCTGTCGTCCCTGTCTTTCCATATACTCGTTTGCCGCAGGCCAATGTGTTGAGATCCCAAAATTTCCTGCAAATTCAAGGTCACGGGAAAATTATTATTGGTTCTGGCATTTAAACTTGTGGGGCGTGCAAACAAAAATTAAATGGACCAAATATTGAGATGGATCGTATACTGAGCAAATGTTTAATGTGGGCGACGAGTTGCGTAACGAGATTATTTATATTAATCGTTCAGTAAACATGCAGTTAGTTTAACATATTGTTAGTAATAAGTTTGAATTAAAAATCTATATTTGGCCGGCGGGCTTAAAAAAACAAGTTAAATTAAATTAATTTATTTAAATACTAAACTTATGTCTAGACTCGGACAATGCTATTACGGACAATACTTATTCTAAATGTGTGGAAGATTACGTTGATGTCAAAATCGCGACATCGATGGTCCTATCTTCATGTGAGGCGACAGCAGGTGTCGATATTGCTGACGAGTGAATTCAACATCAATTCGAATCGAATGTGGGGCGTGATGATCTGGCTCAGCAGTTCTGGTGTAACTGTGTGTGTTCTGGTATAGGCCAAGTCCGTAACAGGCATGAAAATATTGCGAGATATTGTTCAAATTTAAAATAATTATATAAAGTAACTAACTCAATGATGACACTGAATTTCGGTTCAGGAAAGATCTGTATAAATTTAATTCCAAAATTTTATCAACTTTAGAACTTTGCCTACCTTTTGTAGGCAGCGGCTGTTAAGCCTCGACTCGCCGTTATATTTATGTTCCAAACGGAATAGGTGGCGAACCTATTGCCAAACACCGAACACAGTTTTCAGTCTCAGTTTTCAGTTTTCAGATATTTATCTCACATAACTTCCGTAAAGAGCACGACTTCGACGTCGAGATTTGATTCAGAAGCGTGATGCTCATCCACTGGACCACAGAGATAAAAAATTACGTGGAGTCCCTCCGCGCTACTGAAGTGGAACTTTTTAACAGACGTACATTTATAACACGCTTAATTTATAAAGAGCACAACTTACTTACATTCCACAGTCGGTAGTTTTACCAATACACGGTAAAATTACTGACTGTGGAATGGAGATTGGCGGGTTCGATCTTCACTCGTGTATAATTCATAATATAGGTCTGGGTAGAATTTGGTGACTACTTTATTTAGGAGGATCTGCCATATTCACGGTCGCATTGTTCTTTGATTTAGGTACTCCCCCAAGCTCAAGCCCATTCGATACCCATATTGTAAAATGCATTAAAATACTTATAGCATTCAATTTAGAATGACGTCAGATTTTCAAGTTACTATCGAAAAGCCCTTTCATTTGATACCCATATTGTAAAAAAGCATTAAAACTATATTTGAATGAGCGGCGGTGGAGTTTCACGGATTGAGCCGGCCCATTCATGCAGCGGACTGCTTAGCTCTACGACTGGTAATAATATTATCCAAATTTAGCGTGTATAAAAATTTTAAAATTGAGTTCTAAGATTCAATACATATTAAATATTTAGCACATACATACTTACATACATACATTGCAAAATAACAAATATCGATTTAATTATCCTTATAATAACAAATATACGTCTGGCATATTCGGTAGCCGCTTCGTAACTACTTGTTGTGTTACAAAAAAATTTAGAGATTTACAAAAAAAGTACTAGTACAGATAGCACAAAAAGAATTAATTAGAAAGAAATTGCAATAAGGTAAAAATAATTAAAACAAATCAAAATTTTGTTTATATGATGAAATCAAATACAAAGAAATTAAAAAGCCCTTATTTTACCAGCTACATATTCCATTTTAATAACTATACTAGTTGTTGCTCGCTACTTCATCTGCGTGGACGCCAAAAAAGCAGGAAGAATACAGTGCCTGTGCCATTATACGGGTTCATCGCTCACCCCCAGTTAGTGATAGCCTGATAATATTTAGCCTATGTGTTGACCCGACCCTCTTGGCTATATTTAAGCAAAATTCGATGTCAAAGCATGCAGTACTTTTACAGTTTATCCGTAATAAACATACAGACGAACAGAAAAAAATTCTAATAACTATATTTTTGGGTTCGGTATCGATTGTAGATCATGTCTCAAGAATTATACAAATGAAATATTCAATGTATAGTTTCAACTTTCCTACAATTTTATTACATGTATAGATTATTTGGCGGCACATTAGAAAGAAATTATTTATTTTGAGAATAACTGGGGGATTTATAAGAAGTTCTCCAATCCACGTCATGGAGGCAGAGTTGCATATCGAGCCATTGTTTCTAAGAAGACAGTACCTAGCCTATAAATATTTATTAAAGATTAACTCTCGGTCTACTAATGTGATTACTGATTTGGTTATCGAAATGGGTGATATATATCAAAATAGCAATTGGGCCAATAAGAAAAAACCATTACTTTCGCGAATATTTGAAGATATAAAACAAATTCAATGTTGGGACTGGAGGGGTGAAACGCGAGGCGCGGGTGGGGTGGACTCGTATCCGCGGAATGTTCGAGAAAACAGCGTGCGCCAGAGAGCGCGGCTGTCGACGACGACGGTGCCGGGCGTAGGGGCCCGCCGTCAGCTACAATGTCGAGCATGCGGCGGGGCGCATGCTGTGGCTACATGTAAATTCGCATGTTACGTGTGCCGCGTTTGCTACAAAGCAGGGCATCTCCAGCGGATGTCTCCCAGTGTGGCGGTTCAACATTGTGTGGATACGGACACGGTAACGGGACGTGAGATTGATAGCAGCGAAGAGGTAATAGACATTAATGTTAACCTATTAAATTTAGATCAGTGTAAACCTTTTATGATAACCTTATTAGTACAAGGAAAGAAATTAACTATGGAGTGCGATACTGGCAGTGCGGTATCGAGCATTAGTTATAATATGTATCGGAAATTATTTCAGTGTTTAGAAATTATGAAGTGCAACATTATGCTACGTTATTATACGGGTGAAACCGTGCGCCCTGTCGGTATTGTAAGAACACAAGTTCGATATAAAGATAAAGTTAGGGACTTAGATTTATATATAATTAGTAATGGGAAGACATCTTTGCTAGGGAGACAATGGATACTAGAATTAGGTATTAAGTTACCTGCAGTAAATGTGCATAAAATATCGAATGAGAAATTCAATTTAAGTGCTTTTCGTTCCAGATATAATAATGTTTTTGCGGAGGGTCTGGGGCGATTCACCGGCCCGCCGGTGAGCGTGCGCTTGCGGGAGGGCGCGAGCCCCGTGTATATGCGCGCGCGCCCGCTGGCGTACGCGCTGCGCGAGCCGGTGGAGCGGGCCCTGCAGCAGCATGTGCGGGAGGGCATCCTTACCCCCGTCGAGCGCTCCGATTGGGCCACACCAATTGTACCGGTACTCAAGAAGGACGGTAGCATCAGAATTTGTGCAGATTACAAATTAACACTAAATAAGGTTTTAGAAATTGACCGTTATCCAATTCCGCGGGTAGATGATTTATTAATTCGTTTGCACGGGGGTCAAAGGTTTATTAAAATTGATTTATCGCAGGCTTATGCACAATTTTTATTGGATGATTCTAAGAAATACACGGTTATTAACACCCATAAGGGTTTATATATGTACAATCGTCTAGTATATGGTTTGGCATCCAGTCCTGGAATTTTCCAGCGTCGGTTGGAAGAGTTATTTGCAGATTTACCACAGGTAGGAGTATTCTTGGATGACGTCATCATAACCGGTGCGTCAGATAGCGATCACTTACAAAATTTACACAAAGTATTCCAACGTTTAGAAAAGTATGGTCTGAAGGTAAAAGAGGAGAAGTGCGTATTTTTCGCTAAATCCATTAGTTACCTTGGTTATGTAATAAGCCAGGAGGGTGTTCACACTTGTCCCAATAAGATCAAAGCTATTTCGGATACACCCGCTCCCGTGAATGTAGCAGAGTTACGGTAATTCCTGGGCATGGTCATGTATTATTCGAAGTTCATTAAAAATTTTAGTACCATTGTTGCACCTCTTTACGAGTTATTAAAGTTGGGCACAAAGTTTGATTGGAGTGTCCGTTGTGACAGGGCCTTCGAAAGACTTAAGGGGGCACTAGCTAGTAGTGAAGTATTGGCACATTACTCCCCCGAGCTACCACTGGTGCTCACGGCTGACGCCAGCAGTGTAGGAGTGAGCGCCATCTTGTCGCAGCTGACGGCGACCGGTGAGCGGCCCGTCGCGTACGCTTCGCGCTCACTGACGGCAGCGGAACGCAACTATTCGCAAATTGATAGAGAAGCGTTAGCAATTGTTTTTGGTATACGTAAATATCACCAATATTTGTATGGAAGGAAGTTTACACTAATAACGGACCATAAGCCTCTCACATACATATTTGGGGACAAGGTCGGGATACCAATCATGTCAGCTTCTCGGTTACAACGTTGGGCCGTTTTATTATCGGGGTACAACTACGATATAGAGTACGTGTCATCTAAAAATAATTGTGCCGACGCGTTGTCGCGGTTACCATCCAAAGTAACAAGTAATAACTCGATCGATGAAGTAACTTATTTAAATTTTGTGGAAAACTTTTTACCCATAACAAATTATGACGTCAGGAAGTCTACATCTAGAGATATTACGTTAATTTTTCATCAGGCGAAACGAATTATACCTTGAAGGTGGTTGTATCATGTGGGGTTATCGAATGGTCATACCTCAATCATTGAGGCAAATTGTATTGAAGCAGTTACATAGTAGTCATATGGGCATTGTTAAAATGAAAGGCTGGGCGCGGAGTTACGTATGGTGGCCACGTATTGATGAGGATATAGAGGCCATGTGTCACAGCTGTGAGACGTGTGCACTTGAAGCAGACGCACCACCACGTTCGGTGCCCCAACATTGGCCATATTCACCCCAGCCATGGACACGCTTACATATTGATTTTCTAGGTCCTCTTATGGGTAAAACATTTTTGATATTAGTAGATTCAACATCTAAGTGGCTCGAAGCATTTGAGATGCAACGCACTAATGCGTTCGCCGTAATAAAAATCCTTCGAGCTACTTTTGCTAGGTTCGGTCTACCTGTAGAACTGGTTTCTGATCAGGGACCTCCATTTACCAGTATGGAATTTAAAGATTTCTTAAAAATGAACGGAATCAAGCAAAGCTTTTCACCAATTTATCATCCTTCATCCAACGGTGCCGCTGAAAACGCGGTGAAACTATGTAAGCGGGCCATCCAAAAGGCACATAGGGATAATACAGATATAGATAAGGCGTTGCAAACATTTCTCTTTAATTATAGGAACACTATACACAGCACCACAGGGGAGACGCCCGCAATGATGTTACAAAAACGTAGGTTACGTTCACGGTTAGACCTGTTGAGGAACGATCATGCATTGACAGACAGGGTACACGCCGCACAGAGTAAACAAGCTCAGAGAGCGGGCGGGGCAGTTCGTAACTTCACACAAGGTGATAGGGTCTGGATAAGGGGCTATGGTCAACAAGACAGGTGGATGAAAGGCCAAGTGAGCGAACAACAGGGTTCACGTAGATACATAGTACAGGGGGATAACGGTCAATTTGTAAATCGTCACGTGGACCAAATGAGGCGTCACTCGCATTTGTCTGATGTTGCCTGTCCTAAGAGTGACACCGGTGACTTGGTGGTTAATGTGGATGAGGATGCCCTGCCGTCACGCGGGGACGAGGTGGTGGATAAGGATGATGAAGGTCCCAGCATTCAACATGAGGTCAGTCGACCATTACCCTTTATTATTAGTCCGCGAAGGCCATTAACATCCAATCCACCGGCTCGGGAAGATTCGCCATCCCCGATGACACCCGATTCACGAACCAAACGGCAACGTAAGCCGGTAATGAGATATGGTCTTGAATGTGATTAGTAATAAGATTTTATACATTACAGTCGTTGTGGTAATTGTATCTGTTGTTAATAAATTAGTTAAGATTTAAGGGTGGAGGTGTAATGTAGGTAGTTCTACATTGCATATCGTGTATGTGCCGCGACTGCTCCAAGCAGATGTATGACAGTTAGTCGGAATAAAGCCTTGTGACCCTCCGACGAGACATCTCAAAAAATGAAATTTATTCATTGAAAAACATTGAAATATTAGTTTATAATTAAAACAGGTTTAAAAAATATTTACACTTACCATTTATTACATCAGTCATATTAATATTTATTATTATCTATTTTGATTGTTCAATAATTGTTTTTTACGTGCACAAAACTCGCGAATACGTTCTGTTGAACTTTTTCCTGGATTTTTGTCATTTTCATTTTATTTTTTTATTTTTTTCGTCGATATTGATCATACATTTCGGCATTAGTTTTCGCCATCTTATAAAATTTATTATTTAGCACAACAAGATATAAAATACTTACAAACACACAGTTAAATAATAACACACCACGCTGACATCTTACTAAAAAGCTGTAATACGCAGCCGCATACAGTGTACAGTAGCTCACGTAGTTTTCACATACACTAACTAGTGGTGAGTAGTTCCGGACCGTAATAGTTCCGAGAACTATATCCATAACTGGAAAGATATAGTTCCAATCCAACCAATCAGCTGTAATAGTTCCATAGGTCCTAACTTTGTCTACATTGTTTACGGTCCACGGACCGACCGATCGAGTCCGATTGACAACGTGTCTCACTCACACTTGAGCCACTCGCGGCTCGCGGCCGATAGTAGTCGAAACTATCCGAACCTTATCGAATACGAGCGAGACCGACTTTTTACGAATAAGGTATTTAGCTAAGCTCGCGCGGTTAGTATTTGATTTTTGAGTGATTTTGTTGCTGTTAGTCCTGTTACACTTGTTGATTACTAATCTCAGATATACATACTCTTCTGATGTGAACTCTAGTTTATTTTAAGTATGTTTTAAAAAGAAAAATATTTTTAAATTTGGAATGTCACGTTTCATTTATTTATATTGAGGTCTCATTCTTTCCTGGCTTCATCCTGCACATTTTTGCATTTGTGTCTCTTATCTGTCGTTTTTTCCGTTGCATCCGGTTTGAAATCACAACGATTCTAATGAAGTTTCACTTCAAAAAAATTTTTTTATGGGATAGGATGGCAAATGAGCAAGCGTGTCATCTGATGGTAAGTGACCCGCGCCGCCCATGGACACCTACAACACATATAGTGTTACAGTTGCGTTGCCGCCCTTTAAGGGGATCGGGCCTCCGGATACCTCTCTCACTTCACGTCGATATTCCGAGAAGTTGCGGTATTTCACCGGTCGAGCCAGCCATTCATGCAGCGAACTGGAAGGCTCTACCACTGTTAATAATGAAAGAAAAAATAATAAACGCCGAAATTAAGCTCTATATCTGGTAACAATTTGTCCATATAGCATTTCTCGGAATAATTATTATGGAATAATAAGTACGTGATCTAAGTATGAACACATAAGCATCAGCGATTGACCAGGCAAGTACGTTGCAAGGGAGACAGTAAAATAGGTTAGAAAAATATTTTGTATGAAATTGGTGTAATCTAGATTATTGTAACAGAACACAATTAGAACTAATTATGTGCAGATGTAATGCTAAGCGTTTACTGGACTGCGAAAAAATTACAGTTGCGTTTATGAAAGTGTTTAAAATATTTTTTAACAAACTGGTCAACGTGAAGAAAAATACATGCGCATTTTATAATATTACCTATTTCTGTAATGAAAGTGTAAGCAATATATGAAAATAAAATGTAACTATATTATTAGTTTTGATTTAGAACAGTTCAATTTTTGCGTGAATCAATAACAAACTTCATGAACAACATCGTTCTCTAATTAATTGCGAATTCACAATATCTTCTCAACAAGTGTTTTTAAAACTTGCAGAGGCGTAATTATTTCTCCAAAACTCGACACTAGAAAGTATACTCCTGTATACTTAACATTTTCATTCAAAATTCAAAATGTCTTTATTCCTTAGACTTTACAAAGTGCTTAGAATCGTCATACAAAACTACAAGCTAAAATACGCGGAGCTTAGATTCCGATTCATCACACTATCTTGAATGTGAAAGCGAATCTAAGTGCCAGTTCTGGCGTCAAGGCTTCTTGAGAAGAACTGGCAAGAAACTCAAGGCCGACTCTTTTCAATTTCCAGTTTAACAAATTATAATAATTACAATCAACACAACACAAAAGGAGCAGCTCAATTCCAAACTTTTTATCGTTTATATAATCTGCGATACAATAGTAAGCCCTTTGATATAATTCTTAAATTTACCCATGGATAATTCAACCGCGTCGCTTGGAATTATTATATAGAAGCGTATACATTGACCTGGGAACGAGTTAGAGATTTTATGGAGCCTAGTAGTGGGCACAGCGAGTTTGTTTTTATTTCTTAAAATTAGTTTATGAATATCGCAGTTTATCTTAAGTTTAGTTTTATATTTATGAACATAAATAAGATTTTCATAAATACACTCGAGAGCAATGAATCCGGGTCACTTAAAGAATCCTAAAAATCTCGGAAACTAAAAATGCTAGGTTAATGCAATAAATTGTATTTAATAGACAATGTAATACTCCTTAAATGAAGGTATTAAAACTTCTTAGTTATTGTAAAGTTATATCATAAAAAAATCAAATTTGAAAAAGGGCCACTTTCGAAGATGGAACTACGAAATTACAGCATTTGGTTTTGCTTTTGTTTGTAATCTGTCATTTATGTGGGTACATAAACCATGTTGATAGTGCTCTATATTCATTATTCAAGCTGAAATTATGTCGCTTACGCCTGAAGAATGCACCAGAATACTTACAATGCTGGAAACCGGCCGGAGTCAGCGCGATACAGCCAGGACTGTTGGTGTGTCGCTGTCAACAGTACAAAGAGTTCTCCGACGTTACGAAGAAACTGGTTCTAACCTACGCAGACCAGGAACGGGCAGAACCAGGTATACCACAGCACGAGAAGACCGATACTTGGTGAACACCATGCTTCGAAATCGCTTTCTCACAGGAACTGAACTCACCAATCAGTTTAGACGCCTCGGAGGAAGTAACCCAAGTGCATGGACAGTAAGACGTCGGCTTGCTGAATCTAACTTAAAACCCCTTAGACCTGCAAACGGCCCTAAACTGGAGCGTGGGCATCGTATTTCAAGACTAAGATATGCTCAGAGCCACGTAAATTGGAGTATTGAAGATTGGTCAAAAGTTATGTTCTCCGACGAATCAAAATTTATGCTCTACAAGCACGATGGAAAACACAGAGTGTATCGAAGACCAGGGGAAAGATTCAAGCAAGCATGCATCGAGGAAAAAGTAGCCTACGGTGGTGGGTCTGTACTTGTATGGGCCGGAATTTCTTCTGAAAGTCGCACAGAGCTGGTGATCATAGAAAACGGCTCTTTAACTAGCGTAAGATATGTGGAAGAAATCCTCAATGATCACGTTGGTCCATTTATGGTCAATTTAGGTGAGGATGCTATATTTATGCATGACAATGCCCGACCTCATACAGGTAGGATTGTGAATGACTACCTTCAAGAGATGAACATTACTCGTATGGAGTGGCCAGCGCGCAGCCCGGATATCAACCCGATCGAGCATGCTTGGGACGAGCTAGGCAGATGCGTAAAACAACGAAACCCTCCCCCAATCACGCTTCGTGAGCTCAAAATTGCTCTCACAGAGGAATGGGAGAATATTCCCCAAAATCGTATAAGGAACTTGGTGTACAGCATGCCAAACCGCGTAAACGCAGTAATGGAAGCACGAGGAGGCAATACGAAGTATTAAAATTCAAGAAAATCGTAATAAAGTTCAAAAATTTCATGTTTCCTATTTTTGTTTTAAGGAGAGATCAGCAGATTTTTTCTTTATGTAATTTTGTGTTAATAAAATGTATGGTGACTCATATTTTTTTTACTTTCATTTAAGGAGTATTACATTGTCTATTAAATACAATTTATTGCATTAACCTATCATTTTTAGTTTCCGAGATTTTTAACATTCTTTAAGTGACCCGGATTCATTGCTCTCGAGAGTATATTGCGAATAAAATGTCATACTTCTTATCTCTTTAAATTTATTTCTTCGTGTATCCCTGGGACTCATCATATAGACAGCACGAACGGCTCGTGTCTGGAGCACAAAAACCGAATCTGCATCCGCGGCACTACCCCAAAGCAATAAGCCGTACGACACAATGCTGTGGAAATAGCTAAAACAAACTAAACGCGCAGTATCAACATACATCGGTCAGTTGACGTATTTTCCTTACAGCGTAAGCTGCCGAGCTTAGTCTACCTGACAACGTTTCTATATGTGGGCCCCATTGTAATTTAGAATCTAATTTTATACCAAGGAAGACAACCTTATTGACCAATTCCAATCTCTCATTGTCCATCGCCACTCTGGTTTTTACTTGTTTAACATTTTTTGTAAAAAAAATTACATATTTAGTTTTATTACCGTTTAAAAGCAAATTATTAACACTAAACCAATTTACAATTTTTGAAAGAGCATTGTTTACATCGTCAATTACTGTCTGTTGTCTATTAACCTTAAAATTATTTCATGATTATTTTTCACAAGATATGGTAGATCATTAATGTACAAAAGAAACAGGAAAGGTCCCAAAATAGAGCCTTGTGGCACTCTCATTGCTACAGCTGATCCATGTGATAACTTTCCGTTAACATATACTTTTTGAGTCCTATCACTCAGATAAGAAATGAGAAGATCCAAAGCGATGCCTCTTATAACGTAGTGGTATAATTTTCTGACCAGAGTTTCATGCTGCACACAATCAAAAGCCTGGACTCTGGAGAGGGTGGTTCGGTCACATTTTCCTAGCAGGGCCAACTTTACATCGCCAGCTATGGACCCGACTTCAACTTCGCCGCCAGGGGAGGTCCAGTCGCTTACGGAGGAACAATTCAATGGGGGTAACTCTCCGGCTCCGCGCCAAGGGCACAGCTCCTGGCCCTGTACGCGTATTAGCTCTTGCCACAACCGAGATGGGGAGCCAGAGTTTCGGAGCCTGTTCAGTTCGTGCCTTACGACTGGAAGGTTTCCTAAACCCTGGAAAGAGGGACGGTTGTGCCTCCTTCCCAAGAACACACGGCCGACGAGTTCCATCCCAGCATGCCAGCACATCGTCCTTCTCGATGAGTTTGGCAAATTGATGAAGAGCATCGTCGCCTTCCGCCTTAACAATCACCTTTGCCAAGTGGGGCCAGATCTGTCGGACGCTCAATTCGGATTCCGGAAAGGGCGTTCGACCATGGACGCGTCGGCCCGTCTAAAGGGCCAGGTGCGAGAAGCTGCGAGCGTGGGCGACGGGGTGCTGGCGGAGCCATTCGGACGCTCACATTACGGTGGAAGGCAAAATTATTGCGGTAAAGGCCATTATCATGGCTCATTATCTACAACGGGTGGAATTTCGGCCAGCACTTTAGTATGGCTCCTTTCCTTCCTAATGGCGCAGGTGCTATGCGGGCACGGGTGCTTTGGATCGTACCTGCGGCAGAATCGGCAGAGAGGAGACCCCATCGTGCCCGCACTGTGGCACGGCGGAGGATGCGGCTGAGCACACTCTTCAGGTTTGCCGTTGTAGGCAGGCCGCGCCGCAATTCGGTCGCGGCGGTCGGGCCGTTTTGTGGCGATCCCCAGCTTCCTATCTACTAGGATCCGAATTAGGTTTCAGAAGGAATCACGTTTCCGTCTGCAAAATCAGGGTACCGCGGGAGCAGAGAAAAGCCCCACTGCGGGCGCTGGCGTTCGCGCGCTGGCGCTCGCGGTGTCTCTGCACAATGAGGTTGGACTCGCGGGGGTTATGGTTGACCTGTAGGTAGACAATGTCTGATCCCGCGCGCAGGAAGAGGCTGTGAGACCGTTCGCACAGGGGCTCCGTGGTCTCCAGTCGCGGGTGCAGTGAGTGCGCCTCAAGTGTGAACCAACGCTTAGTTTGCTGAAGGGGAACAAATCTCCGGTAATTGCCTGGATAGCAATTAGCGCAGTTCCGCTAGTGGTTTGCGCCAGTCGACTGTGCTGGGCTTCGGCTGATGAGTAGCTGCCTTTTCAGGGCGGTGGGTCGTTCACTATAAACAATTTACCGTTAGGACAGGGAACTATTTACCGTTAGGATAGGGAACTATGTCGCTCCCCAGCGTGGTAGCTGCCATGCTGGCTGAAGGTGCGGCCTGGAGTAAGTTCGCCACCTTCTGCGAGGAGGTGATTACAGAGAAGGAAGCGGTGGAGCGGATGAGGGAGCAAGATCCTCTCGCGGTGCCGATCGTTCACGAGTCGACAGACAGCATGGGCATACACAACAGTGGGCCGACAATGAGTACACAATGGCCGACCGACAACAGCGCCATCCTGTGGTACGAGGAGTGCCATGAGCGAACGAATCAAAGGAGCATCAAACCGACATTATCGAACAAGCATTAAACACCATCTAATTAAACACCTAAAATGCATTGTGCATTTAATATAGATCATTATGGCCCTGTACAGCATTTAATTTAAATGAATATTTTCGAAGTTATTACAGATTTAAAATGGGAGGGTGGCGTCGCATTGCTGTACCGGCCGATGTGTGTCGATAACATAACATAACATAACTTCACGCCTTTTGTTACCCGAAGGTGTAGGCAGCGGCTGTTAAGCCTCGTCTCGCCGTTATGTTTACGTCCCAAATGGAATAGGTGGCGAACCTATTGCCATACCGGGCACAAAGTTTGTCAGTCATCGATATTTATCACACATAACTTCCGAAAACAATTTCGAAAAGTCATTGGTGTGAGCCAGTGTCTGGAATCGAACCCCGGACCTCTGGATCAGAGGCCGTGCGCTCGCCCACTGCGCCACCGAGACCGAGACCGAGACTGTCGATAAATAACGCCAATTGAACTAAATAAAATCCATAATTTACTCATTTAATCATTTTAACGCCAAACAAAACCTGCCGCATCATCTAGTGTAACAATAAAAAGTTTTCGGCAACTTTTTATGCGCGGAAAGTGCACTATTAAAAAGAAATTGCGCAATCAACATTGTGCACTGCTATCCATTACGTTTAAGTGTTATTGTTATCGTGTCAATAGTCCACTGTGTATAGCATTAAATATGAACTAATATCAAGAGGACTAATCGCCGCTTTGTTCACAGATTGCCGATTACCGACCTACCCACAGTCACCTCTAAGGAGTTCCATAATTGTTTGGGGATCCAAATGAGTCGGATGTTTCCAGTTAATGAGGGGAATAACAATTTAATGATATTGGCATCATTCCCAGATAGAAGAACTTCTACTGAAAGCTTAAGCAACATTATTAAGAATATTAGACGTGGATTTCGAATGATTTTATGAAATGAACATTTATTGTGAATAGATATCTAGAAGATATGAAAGTGTTCGTCACAGAATTGAATAAAAACATTTGTATGATGTACGTGAGTGATAGTATTGCGTCTGGAGGTTTTTGTTTGTGTTATAAGTATTTACCTACAAAATTGTATAGTTGCCTAATCGGTGAGAATCAAATTTGCATATATTAAAAAATAACCCTTCTTTTTGGACACTGAAGTAAAAATAATTGGGCATCAATCCTCAGTAGTTTGTGAGTAATACAAGTGTCACTTACCTGTTCCGGACTGAAGATAGATTAAGTTCATGAAGTCTTATCGAAACCTTACAATGGGATTCTATTAAATAAAACCTGAGGATCTATCGGTTGCTTTTAACTCTCAATCAAGATTTGCAAATTTTATCTTTACCTCAGTGGACTCAAATTACACAAAAATAAACTTGAATTAGGGCAGTATTAGCAAACTGCTGAACTAAATTAAATAAGTGTGAGAAGTGTGGACAATAGCTCAACATACATAACTTCTAAACTTGCTTAGTTAAACGCTACATCGCGTCGTATATATTGCATAAAATGTCAACTATGTCTATAAATTTAACGTCTATGAATTTTGTACACAACACCAACTTCACTATAAACGGCCTCGGGGATGAAATGAAAGATTGTTGTGGTTTACCTCGATCGAGAACTTTTTAAAATTAATAATCATCATCATTTATTTCTCTCAACATAAAAAATATCAAAAACAGTACAAACAAAAAAGTTTTTAGACAACATTTGGTGAGAGACTGGCATCAGTACTAGGAAATATTTTCCAGTCAAACAGATCGCCAGACCCCCGACTTAAAATAAGATCATTCATTTTGCAGTGAACATGACTTGCAGTGAAACAGTACAAAAACACCAGAGCCAGAAAAAAAGATTTCCATGTGAACCATCGGAGCATGCCCTTTTTTACTTTTACACCGACACTCTCTTTCAACCCGACTTCCTTCCTTATAACCTTGTTTTTCAGGCAGATTTTGCGCAATGCCCTCATTTCGACCGCGTTTATCCTACTTTCATGCACGCTCTGCCATACCAAGCTCTCGCTTCCACAAGTTAGCGTTGAGATCAGTATTGCATTGTGGATTGCTAGCTGGACTTTTCTGCTAATATTGAATGCCCCATTTACTTCCTATTTTACTTTATTTAATAGTGGTAGAGCCAAGCAGTTCGCTGCATGAATGGGCCGGCTCGACCGGTGAAATACCACGACCTCTCAGAAGACCGACGTAAAGTGGCTCATGCCGCGTTTCGTTCGGTGAGAGATGTAGCTGGAGGCCCACCCCCCTTCCCCATCCTTTCCTATCCCCTATCCCTTAAAGGTCGGCAACGCAACAGTAACACTATATGTGTTGCTGGTGTCCATGGGCGGCGTTAGTTGCTTACCATCAGGTGACACGCCTGCTCGTTTGGCCTCCTATACCATAAAAAAACCCCACTCTTCTTTCTTTCTACTTTTTGTAGTAAAGTTTCGGAAATCCGCTACGGGTCTGCTCAAATTCTCTATGGACACCCGCGGGCAAAGTTGAAGCAAAGTCAAAGTCTAAGGCTTTGTTTTCATAGGTCTTCACAGACTCTTAAAAACACTCAAATAGGCAGCTTCCCAGACTGGTGCTCTTGATTATGATGGTCTTTGTAATTGAAGCATAAGTATCAGAACAAGTAGGTACTTATCAGGTGTATTGTCCTTTACCAGTACACCCGATACACATCATTCCACATAGTAGGTTCAGCTATCGATAATTATCATAATGTTCGGTTTATCAGTTTGCGAGATGTTACTAAATGATTGAATGTATAGACCAACTCTACAGTTTTATAAATTTTTATGGACCATACCAGGAATAAGCAGGCTGTAAAAATAAATGGAACAATAAAAACACTCGTAAAGAATTCATTCAGTAAAGTATTCAAATATGTTTGAGCAAAACGCTCGTAAAAAATGTACTTACAAACATTTACGTTCATAACAAATTAAAGAAAACATTCCCACTGATTATTGGTATGAGTCGCTATGAAACTCCCTATCTACCCCGCTAGAGAACAGGCAAAAATTTGTGTGTTGTCATGAATTAAATGAAATAAAAAATATTATGCTTATGGTGGATGCATCCAGCATTCGCCACGACTATCCAAGTACCAAGTATCAACAGAACAACCAGGAACATCATGTAGAGATATAGGCTAAATTCCTAAAATTAACTAAATTCCATGCTGCCAAGATTTACTCGTATTTTAGACTATATGGAATAACTAGTTTATAATATGACTAGTTGACGCGCCGAACATTGTTTCGGCTCAACAGCAATAACGAAGTAAATTTTGGATTTAATTGCATTCGATTGGTGCACATCGGTCGGATATAGAAATAATAACGGTTATATTCAGGTAGTTTTTTAATTGTATATATTGTAAATAATGTAATTAATTTATTTGTTCTTATTATTGTTCTTTTTAAGGTGTATAAAAGGGTAGTACATTATTTTGATCTATCGCTTAGGGTTCAGCCCGCGTTTGTAATTAAAGCGCAAAATTTTGAAAATATTACTGTTTTTGTACTATGTCATGTATGGATTATACATAAAAACCACCTCGCTGACACCTTTTATCTATAAAAAACCGCATCAAAAACCCATTGCCCAGTTTTAAAGATTTAAGCTTACAAAAGGATATAGAGACAGAGGAAGCGACTTTTTTATGCTATGTATTGACATGAATTTGTGATATTAAAGACATAAATCGAGTCAATAAAAGATCATAAATCAAAGCTCAAGGCAAAGGGCGATGTTCGCAGTTCAGAGGTGAAGTGCGTGTGTGCTGGGGGGTGGTGGGAGCCATGGCGCCAGTCATCTTGTGTCGAGGCGCTTGTCAGTTGTCGCTGAACGTCGCACAGATAACACTTGCATAGAAAAAATGCGTTTAATCGGCCAGTGGGGCCACGAAACGAGCTGAAATTATAATGTTGCAAAATGGACATTTCAGCAGGACGCACACCATAAAGAAAATTTACAGATTAAAAAAAAAAGACTTGGATGTGCCACTTGTGTGCAAACAATATTTTCCTTAAACTTATCGTACAGAGGCCACAAACGACCACTGTATAATTTACGATTACGAATGTATATAACGTATCCATGAATTTCCTCTCATAAATTAAGTCAAAGAAGTTATATTTTCATAGGTGTTCACAGACATATAAAAATAGCCTAAAGTACATTTGAACCATAATAATAAAATAAATTAAAACCAAAAATCCTTTTTAAAGAAGCTTTTATTTAAGCGCTCTAAAAATAAGAAAATAATATTTCCTTAAAAATTTCAAGTATTAACTTAGAGCCTCAGTATGTACAATTTATATAATAATAAAAGCTTGTCGCGCGAGTTGTAAATAAACTGTACTAATTTTATAATGTCAAATCAAATCAAAATAGCTTTATTTTCTTGGGTCTTCACACGCAGTTAAATATAGACCCGTAAATACAGATATTTAACTTATTATTATATTTAAAGCATAACATATTAAAACACGAGCGCTTGAGAAAATTGCCTCATTGGAACAAAAACGCACGGACAATTCTGAGTGTAAGGTTGTCATGAGAAGAAATGGGCAAAACACTCATGTAAATTAATCTACTAACTTTACTATATTATCTATTGCAATTTAATTACCTACTAATAAGGAGTCAAACCTCGCGACAAGCTTTTATTATTATATTATGAATTGTACATACTGAGGCTCTAAGTTGATACTTGAAATTTTTAAGGAAATATTATTTTCTTATTTTTAGAGCGCTTAAATAAAAGCTTCTTTAATAAATAATAGTTTAAAAAAACTAAAAAACACGCTTTTTATAGAAAACCGAACTAAAAAACAGAAAAATAAAAAAAATATTTTATTTTAAAAAAAGCGTGGGGTGCTTTTTATGATATTATCGAAATGATAATCACTCTACTCATATCTGTCAATAAAATATTTATAACTATTGACACCATGCACCCCACGCTTTTTTTAAAATAAAATATTTTTTTTATTTTTCTGTTTTTTAGTTCGGTTTTCTATAAAAAGCGTGTTTTTTAGTTTTTTTAAACTATTATTTATTTTATATTTTTTAGTTCGGGTTTCTAAAACAAGCGCGTTTCTTAGTTTCGAATTTGAGGAATAGCGCCATCTGTGACTTATATAAGGAACTTGTTTCAAGTTGATAACGTAAACTTTCCGCTGATTGCCACTAGATGGTGCAAATCGCACCATCTATCGTTCAAAAAAGCGTGGGGTGCATGGTGTCAATAGTTATAAATATTTTATTGACAGATATGAGTAGAGTGATTATCATTTCGATAATATCCTAAAAGTTAGAAGTAGATATAATCCTAAAAGTTGTTTTAATCAATGAGTGAGATTCGCGAAAATCTTAGAAACAACTATTTTCTTAATTTAAATTCATTAAAATTTATTTTCTATTTTTTAGTTCGGTTTTCTATAAAAAGCGTGTTTTTTAGTTTTTTTAAACTATTATTTACATAGTTCACAAATCGCACCATCTAGTGGCAATCAGCGGAAACTAAAAAAGAAGTCGGTTACAAACAAACCTACAAACATACAAACATACAACCATACAAATATACAAACATACAAACATACATACAGGTGAAGCTAATAAAAAGCTAATAAAAAGGATTTTTGCTTTTAATTTATTTTCTTATTTTTAGTTATAGCTGGCTAGGTTAGTGTCATTTCATTCAACGCATCATTATTACAAGTTAGTTTACCGCTTAATTTAAACAGAACAGAAACAGTCCGGCTCTTTAATAAGGCGATCATCTTAATCAATTTCAGCTTAGAGCTTTCTTTTCCATTTAATCGCAATGATGATTTTTAATTCATAGCCATATTGTAGAAATGCATAAAAAATATGTATGCCGTCATCTTGGATGGTCCACCGTATTGTATTTAGAATGACGTCACATTATTTTTCGAGTTATTCTCAACAAGCCCTTTCATTTGATACCCATATTGTAGAAATGCGTTAAAAAAACTGTTCCTCTATCTTGGATGATCGTTATATTGGATTTAGAATGACGTCACATTATTTTTTCAGTTACTCTGAATGAGCGCTTCCATTTGATACCCATATTGTACAGAAGCTTAAAATATGTTTTCCTCCATCTTAGATATTTCACCATATTGGATTTAGAATGACGTCAAATTATTTTTTGAGTTACTATTAACAAGCCCTTTAATTTGATACCCATATTGTAGAAACGCAAATATTTTTCCCGCCATATTGGATTTGGAATAACGTCATATTTTTTTTCAAGTTACTATTAACAAGCCCTCTCATTTGATACCCATATTGTAGAAATGCATCAAAAAAAACTGTTCCTCTATCTTGGATGATCCTTTATATTGGATTTAGAATGACGTCACATTATTTTTTCAGTTACTCTCAATGAGCCCTTTCATTTGATACCCATATTGTAAAGAAGCTTAAAATATGTTATCCTCCATCTTGGATATTCCATCATATTGGATTTATGATGACGTCATATTATTTTTTGAGTTACTATTAACAAGCCCTTTCATTTAATACCCATATTGTAGAAACGCAACTATTTTTCCCGCCATATTGGATTTGGAATGACGTCATTTTTTTTTCAAGTTACTATTAACAAGCCCTTTCATTTGATACCCATATTGTCGAAATGCATTAAAAAAACAGTTCCTCTATCTTGGATGATCCGCCATATTGGATTTAGAATGATGTCACATATTTTTTCAGTTACTCTTAATGAGCCCTTTCATTTGATATCCATATTGTACAGAAGCTTAAACTATGTTTTCCTCAATCTTGGATATTCCACCATATTGGATTTAAAATGACGTCATATTATTTTTTGAGTTACTATTAACAAGCCCTTTCATTTGATACCCATATTGTAGAAACGCAACTATTTTTCCCGCCATATTGGATTTGGAATGACGTCATATTTTTTTTCAAGTTACTATTAACAATAGTGTTGAGTAGGACACGACTTGAAAAAGAGTTTGTAAGAGTAGCCTCTTTTTTGTCCTGAGCCAGTACAATGTCCCACTTCAAATGAGGCGAGGCGTACTGAATCATTTGAAGTTATTGTAGTACGAAATACGCGCGCCTCCTGGTGCCTCAAATGTAGTGTTGAGTAGGACACGACTTAAAAAAGAGTTTGTAAGATAGCCTGTTTTTGTCCCAAGACAGTACATTGTCCCACTTCAAATGAGGTGAGACGTACTGAACCATTTGAAGTTATTGTAGTACGAAATACGCGCGCCTCCTGGTGCCTCAAATGTCAGACGCGACGTGCTTTTGTCATGTTATTTGTTTGTTTAATACAAATATTTTGTAATTATAAATCTCACAAGTATAACAAATAATTTTATGTGTTTGTAGTCTTTTATGTATTCAAACCAAATGATTACGAATATAAAATTTCTCATCTAATATACCTGTTAAAAATAAACGCGAAAGTTTGTGAGGATGGATGTGGGATGGATGGATATATGTTTGTTACTTTTTCACTCAAAAACTACTGAATGAATTGTAATCAAACTTTACAAGAATATAACTTATAATTACATCAGAATAACAAATTGGCTATAACTTATAGATGTGGTGTTTAAGTATCCAAAACATAACGATAAGCATCAAGTAATATAAAAAATCTTTGAATTTGCATGACTAGAGGACGCTGTGCGATATGGTTTATCAGAAAAAAAAAACTAATTAAATGGCACTGACTCTTTAAACAACGTAAGATTATTAATTAAATTTTAATTATGCCACTTCTGGCTGGCACCTCGCTTCGCATGGACGACAATATATTTCTCCCTCTCTCGAAATGTCAGACGCGACGATTGTGACTTGACGTCCTTGCCGTTTGTCTGCCTCGGACGACCGCGACAAAAAAATTGAAGTAGTACAATTTTTAATTTCGAGGCACTCTTACATTTTGACGTCATGTCCGGGACAAATGAAGCGCCTCTTGTATGTCCTACTCAACACTAATTAACAAGCCCTTTCATTTGATACCCATATTGTAGAAATGCATTAAAAAAACAGTTCCTCAATCTTGGATGATCCGCTATATTGGATTTAGAATGACGTCATATTATTTTTTGAGTTACTATTAACAAGCCCTTTCATTTGATACCCATATTGTAGAAACCCAAATATTTTCCCCGCCATATTGGAATTGGAATGATATCATATTTTTTTTCGAGTTAATAGTAACTCGAAAAAAAATATGATATATTATATGATAATATATCATATTTTTTTTCGAAAAATATGATATGATGATATGGGTATCAAATATTGTTAATAGTAACAAGCCCTTTCATTTGATACCCATATTGTAGAAATGCATTAAAAAAACTGTTCCTCTATCTTTGATGATCCGCCATATTGGATTTAGAATGACGTCACATTATTTTTTCAGTTACTCTCAATGAGCCCTTTCATTTAATATCCATATTGTACAGAAGCTTAAACTATGTTTTCCTCCATCTTGGATATTCCACCATATTGAATTTAGAATAACGTCATATTATTTTTTGAGTTACACTCAATAAGCCCTTTCATTTGATACCCTTATTGCAGAAATGCATTCAAAATATCCATTCCTCCATCTTGGGTGGTCCGCCATATTGGATATAGAATAATGTCACACATCATATCATGCATTGTCATCCAAAGTAAACGTGTATACAAAATTTCAGCTCAATCAGTTAAGGATATCTACTTCAAAATTGAGTTGCAAGATTCCACCGAACATACATACTTACATACATACATACATACATACATACAGTGCAAGCTAAATAAAAGCTTTTAAATAAAAAAATACGTGGAGTCCCTCCGCGCGTTAGAAGTGTAACTTCGTATTGTAGAAAAGAAAATGAAAAGGGTGAGAAATTGATTTCGAAATAGAGAAAAATAATCGCTGCATGAATGGGCCGGCTCGACCTCTCAGAAAATCGACGTAAAGTGGCTCATATCGCGTTTCGTTCGGTGAGAGAGGTACCCGGAGGCCCACCCCCCTTCCCCATCCATTCCTATCCTACTCTCTTAGGTTTGCCTATCTATCCCATATTAAAAATACCACAGGGTACCTAATATTAACTATAGTAAGATACCAAAAAAAATCCAAGAAATAGAAATATAATAATGGGATAGAATAAATAAAGGAATAGAATTTGCGTTTGTAAAGTGGCGAAATCTATTTTCATTAAATGTAAAATAAGAAATAGTAATAACACAATCAAAGCCACTTGGAGAGTCATCAGTGAAGAGACTGGTAAGAGTCCAGCCAGGGATTCAGAATTTAAGTTATGTATCGATGGCCATGATACCAACTCAGATCATGAGGTGGCCAATGCCTTTGAAAATTTTTTTTCTATTTTCCCTGTCAATCTTACTAGTGCTCTGTGCTCTTCCACCTCCATTGCAGACTCGTTACTTAAAGATAACGTGCCAGAATTTTATAACGGTTTTAATTTTCGTCATGTCGATAGGTTTGATTTAAATGTCGTGCTTAAATCAATTAATATTAAGAGGACGGCTGATTTGTGGGGTATTTCTGTATATATTATAAAATCTTTGTTTAGCACTATCGCTCCCGCTTTAATTGTGATTTTTAATAGATGCATTGATTGTGGTGTGTTTCCTGACCTGATGAAACTAAGCAAGATTATTCCGTTGCATAAATCAGGTAGTACATTAGACCCCACTAACTTTAGACCAATATCTGTACTACCTACTTTAAGTAAAATTTTCGAAAAACTAATCCTCGCTCAGTTACTTAAATACTTTAATGAAAATAGTCTGCTTCATAATAAACAATTCGGTTTCACTCGAGGACGGTCAACATGTGATGCTGGGGTAAAATTACTCGAAAGTATATTTGAGGCTTGGGAGGAGTCGCAGGATGCCTATGGGGTATTTTGTGACTTATCTAAAGCTTTTGATTGTGTCCAGCATAAGACTCTGGTCAGAAAATTACATCACTATGGCATAAGGGGCATTGCTTTGGATCTTCTTACTTCTTACCTACGTGATAGGATCCAAACAGTAGATGTTAACGGAAAGCGATCACATGGATCAGCTGTAGCAATGGGGGTGCCGCAGGGCTCTATTTTGGGACCTTTCCTGTTTCTTTTGTACATTAATGATCTACCCTATCTTGTAAAGGACAGTCATGAAATAGTATTGTTTGCAGATGATACTTCTTTAGTTTTTAAGGTAAAGAGACAACAATCAGTAATTGACGATGTAAACAATGCTCTTTCAAAGATAGTAAACTGGTTTAGTGCTAATAATTTGCTTTTAAATGGTAGCAAAACCAAATATGTTAGATTTTTTACTAAAAATGTTAAACAAGTTATAACCAGTGTCGTGATGGACAATAGGAGACTGGAATTGGTCAATAAGGTTGTCTTTCTTGGTATAACATTGGACTCTAAACTACAATGGGGCCCACATATAGAGACGTTATCTGGTAGACTTAGCTCAGCCGCTTACGCTGTAAAGAAAATACGTCAATTGACCGACGTTGATACTGCACGTTTAGTTTATTTTAGTTATTTTCACAGCATTATGTCATATGGCTTATTACTTTGGGGTAGTGCTGCGGATGTAGACTCGATTTTTGTGCTCCAGAAACGAGCTATTCGTGCTATCTATATGATGAGTCCCAGGGATACACTGAGAAGTAAATTTAAAGAGATACGAATAATGACGTTACATTCACAATATATTTATGAAAATTTAATCTATGTTCATAAAAATATAACTAAATTTAAGAAAAAAAGTGATATCCATCAATTAAACTTAAGAAATAAAAACAAACTTGCTGTGTCCACTACTAGGCTCCAAAAAATTTCTAACGCGTTTCCACGTTCACGTTCACGTTCCACAATTCCTCCGTTGTATTTGCTGCAAAATATTGTTATTCTGCTAACCAAACTTTACTGTTATTGGTAAGATTGTATGCAATATGACGTTTCTCGCCGGGCAAACTTACTAGTTTTTTTTTTTTTTTGTCTGGGATCTTGAATAAGTCATGCTCACTGAAAGGTCCTTGCTTATGGCGGCGTCGTTGATCGGGTCGCCACCTTCCCTAAAATATGGCGAGGGAGGCGATGGCTGAGATATGGGTCATGCTCGTGAACGGGTGCTGTTTGTGGGGACTGGTCTGTTCAAGCGTCCAAAGAATATTAACGTACTGTGTCCTAAGTTTTACGTGAGGAACCTCATCTTGCTCTATAAATTATTCTAATAATTTGTAATTTAGTTTACTTAAAATTAAGTAAAAAGAAAAAAAAAGACTCCCCTGAGTTTCTTGCCAATTCTTCTCAGGACGTGAGTAATCGAATTGGCGGATTGAAATTATTGACGTTCATAAGTGTCTTTAATGACCTAAACTGAATAAATGAGATTTTGATTTGATTTGATTTGAATAAATATTGTAACAAAGACAAAATTTTTTTTTAATTGCAAATAACATTTATTACTTTTACAGTGTCAAAAGTCAAAGTCAAAATAAGTTTTATTTTCATAAGTCTTCACAGACACTTAAAAATAGTCAACAAGTACAACTTAACTTTATTATTTTAAATGAACTACTTAACACGAGCGCTTGAGGAAAGTGCGTCCGTGGAACAAGAAAACACGGATGCAATCGCCACGAGCGGCCCGATTCCGAGTATAGGGGCTATCATGAGAAGAATCGGGCAAGAAACTCATGTGCCAAATACTCTTTCAAACTATTAAACATAAATAACAATAATATTAATATCGCTACTGAAAACAAAGCAGTAGACTCGTGCATAAAAGGTGTAGCAGCCAGAATACTCGACCATCACAGCAAATTAACATCAACGTCCTAAAAAGACAAACTATGCAAATATATTAGTCGAGCGCAAGTGACGCGACATCTTTTATTTAGAGTGGTAACGTTGTGCAATAAATGAAACTTATATGTACATATATTATAAACAATATCAAGGCAAATTTTAAATTAGAAAGTGTATATACATAACTATCAGAAATTATTACGGAACGCCTCCACTCCAGAACATGTGAACAAATTTCAACACGCAAACTACAGAATCCGCGTTGAGCAAGCAACTTCAAGCACGGTCCCAAGATGACTTGTCCGTCATAAAGTCATTGATGGTGTAATAAGCACCAGCAACGAGACGATCCTTCACCGCCCGACTAAACCGATCGAATGACAGAGCCAGGATATGCGCAGGGACTCTATTATAAAATTGTACACCCATTCCCAGAAAAGACAGAAAAGACCCATTCCCAGAAAAGACTCCCAGAAAGTACTTTGTGCAGGCGATGACACGGCAACACAAGTTTATGCTTGCCTCTGGTATTAAAATTATGAACATCACTATTTTTAATATATTTATTCAAGATTTTCCTAACAAACATTATATTGGCATATATAAATTGTGAAACAACTGTTAGTATGCCAATTTCCTTAAAACGTTCTCTTATAGAGACTTTGGCCCCCAAATTATAAATTGTCCGAATAGCTCGTTTCTGAATAACAAAAATCGACTGAATCTCAGCTGCTCTACCCCATAGCAAAATACCATAAGACATAACGCTATGAAAATAACTGAAGTAGACTAATCTGGCGGTTGCAACATCGGAAAGCTGTCGAACTTTTCGAACCGCGTAGGCAGCAGAGCTGAGTTTTCCCGCTAAAGATTTTACTAGAGGACCCCACTGGAGCGTATTATCTAGAGTAATACCTAAGAATAAAGTTGACTTCACTGGGTCTAAAATTGTGTTATTCAGAGATATATTTATAGCCGGACCATTAGGCATAGTAAACCTTATTATTTTAGTTTTATTGGAATTTAGAACTAAATTATGAGCCGTAAACCATTCATGGGCATGTGTAAGGGAGCTATTCACATCGCTGTGTGTTACTTTAATATATAAATATATAACGATATAAAATATAAAAAGCTTATTAGAAGTGGGTCTCCATTGGCTGCAATACAGGCCTTTAAACGTTGAGGCCAGTTATCAATAGAAACACGTACTCTTTCCATGGGAAAATGCTTCACTGCCAATCGTATGGATTGTTTTAGGGACTTTTTTTTATGGGATAGGAGGGCAAACGAGCAGGCGTGTCACCTGATGGTAAGCAACCAACGCCGCCCATGGACACCAGCAACACATATAGTGTTACTGTTGCGTTACCGACCTTTAAGGGATAGGGGAAAGGAAAGGATGGGGAAAGGGGGGTGGGCCTCCGGGTACCTCTCTTACCGAACGAAACGCGGCATCTGAGAGGTCGTGGTATTTCACCGGTCGAGCCGGCCCATTCATGCAGCGAACTGCTTGGCTCTACCACTGTTGAACTCTTGACTCTAAATTATTATGACGTTTAGAGCAAGCCGTACTCTCTAAAACTGACCACAAATCATAATCCAGTGGATTAAGATCGGGACTAGACGACGGCCAGTCTTTAGCTCTAATGAAGTCCGAAACGTTCGCTTCCAACCAAGATTTCGTTGACCGAGCTTTATGACCCGGTGCCGAGTCTTGCTGGAAGGACCATACTGCGTTATTGAACATGGTGGTGTTAAGAGGCTTGACTACCTTTTCAAGAATGGTATCTTGATATACTTGTGCCGATGTTTTGATAGCTTTTTCACAAAAATATGGCTCAGTCACTCCTTTGTAGCTAACACCCCACCAAACCATCACTGAAGTCGGATAATGCCCACATTGCACTCTGTCAACTACTCGGGAAGCTTCCTTAGAGCTTTGAGCATAAATACGGTCATTTTGTTTGTTAAAATGTTGCTCAATTGTAAAAACTTTTTCATCCGTAAACAATATTTTTCTGTGACCTCCCTTTGCGTACCGCTTCAGTAGATTTTTAGATTTTAACACCCTATTTTGTTTTTAATTATCAGTTAATAAATTACCAGTGCGCCTCTTATAGGCTGCAATTCGTAGTCATCTTTTAAAATACGCGACATTGTTCAGCGACGCGAGTTGTCAGTTGAATCTTGGCAATAACGCACGTGCGCGCACAATGTTGCGGAATACAATGTTGTGGAATAAATTGAGAAAAACTGAAGTCCCCTCAGTATCATAAATATACTAGAATATTGGTATTCAAATCAACTGAATCAAGTAGGATGGAACAATGTCTTATCTGAACCCTATAGGCTGGCGGGCGGGACGAGACAGAGTGGACTTACGTCCCCTATTCTGTTCAACTTATACATAAACGATCTTATTGAGGAGCTACGCGGCACCAGAGCAGGCTGCTTTATAGATGGTGAATGTTTAAACAATTTAAGTTATGCAGATGACATGTTTCTGCTTAGTCCCTCAATCCATGGTATAAGAAAACTTATCAAAATTTGTGAGAGATATGCAGATGATCACCAGTTGAAATACAATGTAAATAAATCTGAAATTATGATTTTTAAGTCATAGAGCAACCTTGATCATATCTTCCTAGTCAGCTTGTGCGGCACACCCCTGAAAGTTGTAAAAACCTTTGAATATCTGGGTCATATATTAAATAACCGACACCCTGACAGATGATAGTGATTTGGAAAGGCAGAGACGTAGTATCGCTTGTAAAATTAACATGTTGGCCGCCGATTCCACTATTGTTCTGACCAAGTAAAGATTACACTGTTTCAGGCCTACTGTCAATCGTTGTACACCAGTCAACTATGGTATAGGTACACGAAGGGTGCGTACAACACTTCGTGTGCAATACAACAACGCGTTTAGGGTTATGCTCCGCCTACCGTGGCGGTATAGTGGCACCGGTGTGTTCACAGAATATAGGGTCACTGATTTTACTTCACTTATAGATAAAATCAGAAAATCCTTTTTGATACGTCTTTATGGCTGCGAGAACGCGATCATTCGAGCTATGTTCAAAAATGTATATGTATTGAGGTTCTCATAAAACAACACCTGGCGCAGACTAACATTATCTTATTATTATTTTGACTATTATTTTGACTATTTTAATTAATTATTTATTGAAATTTGAATTTTATTTTGTAAAATTAAATGTATGATAATTTCAAAATTTTTATTTTTATGTATGACTTTATTGGTATTTATTTTTGTGATTGTATTTTAATTATTTATTTGTTTGTATATGCTATGGGTGTAATTATTGCCTGGAAATAAATGGATTTATTATTATTATTATTTATTATTATCAGTCTTTCGCATAGTAGTTCGCAACTGGCGTAGTGATGTGTCAACTCGGGTTAATCCTAACTCGAGTTGACTTGAGTTAAAATACACGTAACTCGAGTTGCAACTCGAGTTAGGGTAATGTTAAAGTTAATATAAAAACAATTTTTTGCGTCCATCGATATTGAATATTCTAAAGCTTATATGTCATTGTATCAAGCATTAATTGTATTATATATGTTGTAGTTAAAATAATCTATCTATAAATGAACAAAAAAAAATCCGATGGTTCAGACAATTAGACATGTAGGATGATGCAAGATTGACTAAGCAGTTATGAAATGCAAAAGCGGATGGATGCAGGAGTCGTGGACGCCCACAATACACTTTCCATGACCAAATATAATAATAATAATGTTTATTTCAGGCAAGCCCATTATAGTGTTAGTAACAATGATCTTATAAACTAGTCCTGGAGAAGGTGACGTCAGAAGATTTAAAAATCCACAAGCGTGTTTAACAAGAGAATTATTAAAGTCAAAGAAGCGAGCGAGGCGTGTAAGAATCGTATCTTGTGGCGCTCTGTTCTCTCTCCCTTATCTGCAAGGGACTTTGCGTGAAATTATATTATTTAAGAACTAAAAATTACAATTTAATTTTGCTATAGGAAATAAATTGGAGATGAAAGATAATTGACAGAAACAGAACAAAAAATTAGTTAATATTAAATCTACATAAATGTGACGCTTTGTTTGCTATGAACGAATGTAGTCATAAATAATCACGGCTCAAATAAAGTCCCACTTACTCCGTTCCATGTCGATTTAGCTAAGTTTTTCAACTCGAGTAGGAGGTGTTCAACTCGAGTTGACTCGAGTTAAGCCCAACTCGAGTTAACGAGTTCCTAGTATCAATTATAGTACCTCCATACACCTAGCGGCGGGTGGAGGTACTATGATTGATTTTACAAATCAATTATAGTACCTAAACCTGCCACTGATGTCTGTGTACTAATGAAATTCAAGCTTAACAAATTGAATGGTAGTGGTAGAGCCAAGCAGTTCGGTGCATGAATGGGCCGGCTTGACCGGTGTAATACCACGACCTCTCGGAAGATCGACGTAAAGTGGCTCATGCCGCGTTTCGTGCGGTAAGAGAGGTACACGGAGGCCCATCCCCCTTTCTCATCCTTACCTATTCCTATTTACTACTCCCTTAAAGGTCGGCAACGCAACAGTAACACTATATGTGTTGAGGGGTCCATGAGCGGCGCTGGTCACCTGCAACCATCAGGTGATGCGCCTGCTCGTTTGTCCGGTATGGCCACCTATTCCATTTGGGACGGCGAGTGAAGAGTTGAAAGCCACTGCCTAGACCTTCGGGTAGAAAAGGCGTGAAGTTATGTTACTATATGTGCGCGCAATATCCAGTGACTTATGATAACCGAATCATACAGTTAGTCTCGACTGTGAAAGACCTTGGCCTTCACATTGACAGCGATTTAGATTGGCGTAGCCAAGTAACGCATGTTAGCAAAAAGGTTACTGGTACCCTCCGTTCTCTTTATCGTCTGAAGAAATTCTTGCCACCTAAAACAAAGGTTATGCTCATCCGAACATTAGTTTTCCCTATCATTGACTATGGTGATGTGTGCTATCTCGACCTGAATGCAGATCTACTTAACAAACTTGAGCGTCTTCTCAATAATTGCATTCGATTCGTTTTTAATCTCCGCAAATACGATCATGTCTCTTCTTTTCGGCGAGAACTGAACTGGCTTCCCATCCGTCAGCGTCGGAGTCTACACGCACTATCGTTACTGTACTCACTCCTTAACTCTAATAATACCCCTAACTATTTATCTTCTGACTTTAGATATCTTTGCTCTACCCACAATTTTAATCTTCGTTCTTCAAATAATCTTCTGTTAAATTGTCCACGTCACTCTTCTAGCCTTGTTCACTCTTCATTCCATATTCAAGCTATTCTCCTTTGGAATGCCCTCCCTCTCGAAGCTTAGAGTTCACAAATTATACTTTGATCTGGTTGTAGTTAACAATACTTAATAAAGTCATCCTTGTGTTATCCTATCTATAAGTATATGCATTTATTTATATGTAGTGTCTAAGTATTTATGTATTTCATTATTATGTATTTGTTAGTTTATTTAAGTAAATTAGTTTGTATGCTCCCTATATATATATATATATATATATATATATATATATATATATATATATATATATATATATATTTAGTTATTTATCTATGTATGTATGTAAATTCATTTATTTATATATATTTTTTTCTCCTTGTTTCTTTCTTCTTTTTTTTTTTTTTTACTTTGCTCTCTTACTTATATGCGCACCTACAATTCTCCGTCTCCTACACCACCCTAAGGTTGACTGGTAGAAAATGCCATAAGGCATTAAGTCCGCCGTTGTACATTTAGTGCATTAAGCTTTTAAATAAATAAATAAATAAAATAAATATTTGCCTAAAAATCTAATACTTATATCGTGTATATTATACGCGATATCTTTTGAATGAAATGTCCAAATTAAAAATTTCAAAAAGTTCTAGAAAGCTATTGAATTTATATTGAATTGTAAATAGCTTATTTTATTACTTAAATACCGAAACATCATCATTTAAATTATTTTAAAAAAATAAATAAACACTTATTGTGAGATAACTACAATAGTTAGAAACATGGTGTTGCTACCTTTTGTGTAGACAACTATTTATTCTGTAACTATTTCCTGTACTGTGATTCCCATGGCTGACTATCTTCCTAGTGAAGAATGCTGTACTTTCTGAGCATTGAACTTCCTGTAGGAGTTTTGTTTTTATGGAGTCTGCGCTGATCTTGATCCCTGAGCTCTCCAATCCCATTATCATAGGCTTGTATGTGTCTGGCAAGCCAGCCAACATCAGTGTACCTAGCCATTCATCATCAATATCGAAATTTATATTCCTAAGCTTATGAGCCGTCGACATAATTTTGTTCACATAGTCGTCTACATTACGAGAGCTGTCCAATGTAGTTGTGATGAGATCTCTCAGTAAGGCAACTCTCCTATACAACCCGCTGTCATCGAATGCTTGCTGCAAGCTGTTCCAGACATCTTTACATGTATTAGCACTCTGAACATGTACATAATTGATCGGATCGAGCAGTAGGATAAGCTTTGACTTTGCCTTCGTTTCCTTTCTGGCATCGTTGTTAGTTCCTTCGACACAACTCCACAAATCTTCCAAATTGAAATATGCTTCCACTGCAAATTTCCAGCTCGCGTAATTATCTCTTCCAACGAGTCTGTCTATATGAAACGGATTGTGACCTGTGCTGGACGTAGACATTTTTCAGAGCACGTGGTGCGGTTTAGGTTACACCAGTAACTTCAAAAATGTATGACGGGACGACAGAAAACAAAGGACGAACACGCCGTGGCCTGGTTTTACAATTTCGAAGTTTTACTGTTACTATTTTCTATCAACCACGCTCTGCTACCATGTTGATATTTATGAGTTAGAAAATGAGTAAATTAAACTGATTTATCTTTGTAAAACGTACGAACGTATTTATTGAGTATTTCCACTGCGCAATACAAAATGTCTCAATAAGCAAGAGAGAAAGGAAAAAACAATGTTGCCAACATAAGAAATATGATGGCTCGCTATAGTGCCAACAAAGATAATTAAATGGTTGCGTTCTCAATTACCTAACAATTATTAATACATATTTGTTTTATTGCAAGAGCCAAGCAGTTTGCTGCATGAATGGATAGGTTCAACCAGTGAAATACCACGACCTCTCAGAAAATCGACATAAAGTGGTTCATGCCGCGTTTCGTTCGGTGAGAGAGGTACCCGGAGGCCCACCCACCTTCCCCGTCCTTCCCTATCCCCTTTCCCTTAAGGGTTGGCAACGCAACAGTAACACTATATGTGTTGCTTGTGTTCATGGGCGGCGTTGGTTGCTTACCTTCAGGTGACACGCCTGCTCGTTTCCCCTCCTATCCCATAAAAAATCAGCTTTATACACGCAAAGTCGCAGCCCGATCAGCAAAAGGTTGACAAAATTTCATGCAAAACTTTCATCCCCTATTTTAGCCCCTTGGAGATAGAATTGATGAAAATTCTTGCTTTGCAGATGCCGGTCGTACCTTTATGTATGCGAAGTCTCAACCCGATCGGTATAAAATTAACAAAATTGGATTAATATTTTGTATCCCCTATTTTATCTCCTTGGGTGTAAAATTTATGGAAATTCTTGCTTTGCAGATGCCTAGGTCGTACCTTTATGCACGCGAAGTCTAAACTCGATCGGTTTAAAATTGACAAAATTTCATTAAAATTTTTATCCCCTATTTTTTCCCCTTGGGGGTAAAATTGATGGAAATTCTTGCTTTGCAGATGCCTAGGTCGTACCTTTATGCACGCGAAGTCTAAACTCGATCGGTTTAAAATTGACAAAATTTCATTAAAATTTTTATCCCCTATTTTTTCCCCTTGGGGGTAAAATTGATGGAAATTCTTGCTTTGCAGATGCCTAGGTCGTACCTTTATGCACGCGAAGTCTAAACTCGATCGGTTTAAAATTGACAAAATTTCATACAAACTTTTATCCCCAATTTTGTTCCCATTGGAGGTAGAATGGATCAGTATACTTTCTTAGCGGTTGCCTACATCATAACATCTACCTGCATGCCAAATTTCAGCCTGATCCGTCCGGTGATTTGGGCTGTGCATTGATGTCACTATGTCAGTCAGTCACCTTTGAGTTTTATATAGGTACTTGTGGTGTAGGTAAATAAGGATGATTGAAATAAAAGTTAGTTTTCTATTTACCAAGTATCCACTTTATAGAAAGAAGGTTGCACAGAATAGAAGAAGTTCGAAATGACAGTTAGTAAACGTATAGGTTGAGTGATAGGCAAGAACACTGTTTATGAAAGAACTAATTAGGTATTAAAGCGTTATAGTAGGAGAGCTGGCACCAATTTTTGGGTAGGTATTTGAGGCAAGCTGAAAACTTGTTATATACCTCTCCTATTATATCCCAACACGGAATAGCAGACCTGGCTGGTGAATAGCGGGGCAAAATCAACCCCTAAATTTTTAAAAATATTATTTTTTTTCCAAAAAAATATATTTGAGGCAATACGCAATTTATATATGTTGCAGTGTAATACTTAATGTATATGAAAAAAAATAAGCCAGACAATTTAATCGGGGCTTTAATATTGCCAGAAGCGCGCAAAAATATTTTGAAAAAAATTATAAAAAATGTATTTGAGGCAGCTTGAAATTTTAATGGAGTGTTATTTATAACTAAAAAATAAGATTCCCAAAAAGACAGATCATTTCGGTGGGACTTTCTACCTGCCAGGTGATTAATCAAATAATGGATAGGTACGAGCCTGCGGGGCTATAGACAAGCTGTATTGTGAGAAAGAGCGCATATCGACAGCTATCTTCGTTCTTGCTAGTCGCATTACTATTGGCTCTGGCGAGGCCACGTGACTTACAATATCCATGAGGTTTCTACTCAAAATTTCGGAATAAAAAATATAAAATTTTCATAATTTGTACTAAAAAAATTTTGGTGTAACACGTTTTGAAACTAAAATAATTAGAAAATGTCCAGTGAAAAGTTAGTTTGTGTTATTTGTAAAAAAAATAGTGCTAAAGTGATTGCTTTTGTGGAGAAAACTTTCAAAAAAAGTCAAGAGTTGTTAGAAAAATATGATGATGATGACGATGAAATATCATGGGTTAAAATATAATGATATTGTTTTGCCAATGATTCCTAACCTTACGGATGGTTATCATACAAGTTGTTATAAGAATTTTGTAGCTGAGGATATATTTTATATATAATATATATATATTATATATATAAAATATATATAATATACTTGCGATATAATCCCCAGCTCTTTGACACCTAATAGAAACGGATGGACACTTAATGAGGATGCATTAGATTTTCACTGGTTCGACGGAGTGTATGCCGCAATTGGATTCGACGCTGTTGTTCATGAGGAAAATAAAAGTAACGATGATTAAAATCATACTGCAGGTGAGAATTAGTGATTTATTTTTAGTAACTGTTCCATTCAAATTTCTGTGGTAAATTAAAATAATAAATAAATATGTTTATATTACTTTTTACAGATGATGCAGAGGTTTCCGAATCTGACACAGATGAATCCATATATTTTATTCATTCTGATGAAGAAGAATCGACAGACGAAGAATGACAATTTATATCTGACATGGGATAAATTGAATTCACTTTTTATTTTTTTTGTACTTAAAATAATTGTACCATTTAAGAATAATTATATTTTGATAAATCTGGTTTTACAATGTTATGTTTTTATCATTAGATGTTTTAATACATTATCTTTATTAATTTTAAGATGAAAAAATATTTAATTTCCGTATAAATTTAATACTGCCAGAGAAAAAAATGTTTACTTTTTAATGCAGCGACAAAAATATTGATCCTATACAAAAATTTTTGTAACTAAAATTGTTGAAAAATTAAATTTATAAAAAAATTTCTCTTAAAAAAAATGAATGTTTTTGCGGAAATATGAGATATTTAATCAATTCATTACGTTTATATTCGGATTAAAATTGACAAAATAAATTTTTTTTTATGATAAAAAAAAATCAGAGATAAATATGTACCCTTAACGCCCGTAAATCAATACAATCACTTTCATCCAAAAATTTTTTTAGTACAAATTATCACATCACAATCACAATTATCAATCACTTTCATCCAAAAATTTTTTTAGTACAAATTATGAAAATTTTATATTTTTTACTCCGAAATTCTGAGTAGAAACCTCATGGATATTGTAAGTCACTTGGCCTCGCCAGAGCCAATAGTAACGGGACTAGCAAGAACGAAGATAGCTGTCGATATGCGCTCTTTCTCACACTACAGCTTGTCTATAGCCCCGCAGGCTCGTACCTATCCATTATTTGTTTGATCACCTGGCAGGTAGAAAGTCCCACCGAAATGATCTGTCTTTTTGGGAATCTTATTTTTTAGTTATAAATAACACTCCATTAAAATTTCAAGCTGCCTCAAATACATTTTTTATAATTTTTTGCAAAATATTTTTGCGCGCTTCTGGCAATATTAAAGCCCCGATTAAATTGTCTGGCTTATTTTTTTTCATATACATTAAGTATTACACTGCAACATATATAAATTGCGTATTGCCTCAAATATATTTTTTTGGAAAAAAAATTAATATTTTTAAAAATTTAGGGGTTGATTTAGCCCCGCTATTCACCAGCCAGGTCTGCTATTCCGTGTTGGGATATAATAGGAGAGGTATATAACAAGTTTTCAGCTTGCCTCAAATACCTACCCAAAAATTGGTGCCAGCTCTCGGACTATTACAAGAAATAGCGTCTACGGATCTACGAGCGATACGAGTGTTGCGTCAATACGATAGATAGTGACTGTTAGCAGATCGTAATGCGAATGCGCTCCTGCGCGTGGAGGGACGAGGGGTGCGGGCTGAGGCTTGCACGCGTCGGCCGGCGCGCGCGCAGAATTTTTATCTATATTGAAATTACGTGCAACGTGTTTGTCTGTATGTAAATATTATTTGATTTGTATAATTGATATTAATGTGATATATATTATTGTACATAGTATGTAAGATATGTGGATGAAAGTGTTTTTATAATATATGTGTTTATATAATCAATATTTTTATACATTATATTGTGAATGTTAGGAATATGTATATGTTGCCCACATACTTCAATAACATAACATAACTGGTTCTGGTTCTGGTTTCTGATTATTATTTTTTTGTTGGATTGTGTTCACCTCGGAAGTGGTCCCATTTTCACAAGGTCATAATCTAATAAGGGGAACCAGGAGAAATCAAAGGCGACCACCGAAAATTGTATGCTAGTGTGATGATTCTGTTACGTAATAATTGTAATGTCTTAGAGATATGCTTTCGGGTGTTCAAATCTGATGCTGCTGTGCTGACGAAGCACAATAACGAAGATGATGCACCATGAAGAATCCAAATCACTCCTTAACGGTTAAGAGTTGGGAGACAGTACTGCAATTGGGCGATAGAAACTACTTGGTAGTATGTAGGGCTAGCGTGTTGCTTGTGAGGTATGCTTGTATCAACATCTGATGCTGCTGTGCTGATATGTTTACGTCTCAAATGGAATAGGTGGCGAGCCTATTGCCATACCGGGCACAAAGTTTTTCAGTGATCGATATCTAACACACATAACTTTCCGAAAACAATTTCGAAAAGTCATCGGTGTGACCCAGTGTCAGAATTCAAACCACGACTTCTGGATTCAGAAACCGTGTGCTCGACCTAGACCACCGAGACTTGTTAACGTGACTAAAAAGCGATAAATAACGTAACTAACTAATTTGTATGTAGTATGCTTAATACAATATACAAACGTAATACTTTAATATGGTAATGGCATTGAGCAACTAACTTTCTTTTACTGTCGTGGTATTTCGCCGATCGAAACGGCACCTTGGGATTTTAATTTTTTAGACAATGAAGGTCCGAATGTCGATATCAATTTTCCGGGAACTTTTAATGCTATATTTTAAATTATTAGAATGATAAAATCTAAATACCAGACGAACGAGGCAGCGACCGTCACTAGTGCTACATAAATCCGTATGTTATCTCTTAACTTAGGTCTTTATATATGAATTACATACTTGTTTTCACCAACGAATATTTGGGTAAATGGATATCTTATATTACTATTAACATAATATATTACTATTAGTATTAAATAATAAAATAATTAAAATTAATCATACTTGAGAGATATTATTAGTGATGTTATGTCCCGCTTATAATATGTCGTATATAATATTACTTAGTTAATGTAAGTACAGTTATTAGAGCTTGATTGAAATTGATTATGACAACATATCCACTGTTACATGTACAAACATATATTATATAGGCACGCTAACATAGTATGTTGGCATTTAAATTATGCTTCACAGTGATGTACCGCACATTAGAGCAGACTTCGTGCCAATACATCCACTTATATCAGTAATGTCAATCAATCAATCACCAGAAATTGTTAATGGACACAAAATTATCATTCAAGAAAATTATCACAAACACAACATCAAGAAAATTATTAAGGAAACAGAATGAGGCTTAAATGAACTTAATGACACCTTGTGACCTACATTAATTAATGACGAGGACATTATCCACGATATTGCCGATATTTTTTAAGGATCCACTCAGAATACAAATTCATTTTTATTTCGACCCTTTGTCGCCGATTCTTAATATGAATACATAATCCCTAGTAATATTATAAATGCAAAAGTCTGTTTGTTACCTTTTCTTGCAAAATTTAATCATCCGATCGTCATGAAATTTTGGAAGTAACAGCTGATCCAGAACTACGATCTCGCTCTCTGGTGCTGTCTCCAGAGAGCAAGATCGATTAATTATTATATTAATTAGAGAAGCGAATGGGTGATATAGTTGTTGGCTGCCGCTGTTCACAGATGTCTCCGTCATTTTAGCTGTATCGCCGCGGATGCTGACAGAAAAATAGGTATCGTTAAGAAACAGGGTCAATGTAGCCTTAGGCCTAGCTCGCTATTCATAGTGTGGTACTGATCCCAACGCTAACTCGTCGAAGCAAGACTTGCGCATAGCAGAGTGTGCATGAAAGTAGGATAAACGCGTCAAAAATCAGGTCACCTCGCAACATTTTCAAAATGGCGCTCGCGTCGCAAACACGTTTATAAGGAAGGAGATTGGATTGGAAGAGGGTGTCGGTGATAGTAAGTAAGAAAGAGCATTCTCCTTTGGTTTCGACATGTAGAAAAAATAGTTGATGCAAGAATAAGCAGATAATCCTTGCAAAATTGAACAAACGAACCAAATCACCGTCAATTCTGTATGACAAGAACTATAAAAGTCAAAGAAGTGAGTGAAGTGTGTTAGATTTGTGCTTTATGGCGCTCTGTTCGCTCTGTCTACCCGGCAAGGGATTTACTACGAACTACGCGTTATAGCGAAGTCATGTATGTATGTTATTGCTACATACCGGGCACAATGTCATCCGTAATTGACAACTCACAGAAAGATTGGATTTTTTTTAGATACCGACTCATCCGTAGAATAATGTCCCATCTGCAAAATAAATAGTGTTAAGTACGGTACGGTCAGACAAGTTGTTGACTTGCGTAACTCTTAAACGGTGAGACTTGATGTTTAGATTTTTTGGTACGTTATTTGAATGCCCTAAGCCTTGTTAAATGCCATACACTATATATGTTTTATCCTTTTATTTTGTGAAATAGTGGGTTTTATATCAACATAGTACGTTATGTAGCGGAAGGACGGGTGTTCGTAGATGTCATCAAACTTTGTTTTAAGGAGTCGTTTAAATTAAAAAGCGTTCTATAGTAACTCTGATCGTTTTTTTTTTTGGAATTGCTTATTATTTATGCGTCCTTTGTGAATAACCACCTTATCATTTAACTAAATAAAATAATAAATTATTAGTTGAAATGGTTTAATAATATAAAAATCTTAAAATATTAAAATAATTACCTGAAAATACCATTATATCGCATCATTTCAACATCAATCGTATTGCAGTTCATAGACTTACAAAGTTGGAAATCTATATAATATGTACCTAGAGATAAATAGCTACAAAATAAAGCAATATACAAAAATAAAAATTAACAAACCTCACGGTCCTTATATTTTAAGACCGATACAACCAAAACTCCACCCGGGAACTCATTTAATAAACTAATTTTCACATACGTGCTGAAGCATGGAGGCATGCTGAGGCATGGAGTGGTTGGATGTAACAGATAGTTGTAGATGAGTTAATTAGTTTATCACAACAACAGGGGGATTTGGTGATTACCTCTGTCCCATCCCTCATCCATACACACGGTCAACTTCCCGTTCCAGGTTTCTCCGACTATGACCGCTCTTTCATCTGCTATATCTTGAAAACACCTCAATCTAAGCTAAAAGTACAAGCGTTATTTCTGACGTGTAAAACTAGATATAATCTGACGCTTCAACCATTGCTTGGAATCATTTAATGGGAAGGCGGTAACTAATGATGAGAAAGTCAGTATATACAGTTGTATATATTGTTTAAAGTATATAAACAAAATTTAGAACATCCACGCACCATTACGACCTGTAGAAATAAAGCGTCTTGCTACACCCTGGATGACCACTGACATTGAAATGGAAATAAAGAGAGTCTGCACTTTCCTGAATACGAGTGTCAGACATTAATAACACAGATGGACCGGATATAGCACCATTTAGATTTCTACATGTTAGTTCAGGCCAGTACAACCACGGCATTCGTAAAAGTAGTACTGGCGTTTTTTGTAGCCTGCAAGGTGTATTTCTCAGGTTTGAACTGTTCAATTAGATAGCCATTCAAAATGATTAAATAATTTAATCATTTTGGCAATACTAAGTCCTTTTCGGGAGAGCATAGGCTATTCTTGCGTATATAAGTATATGGTAAATGCTATTCAACTGGGACGAATGCCCGAATATAGTCACAAACACTTTATTTAATTCGTTCATCTATAACAATTCTACGTTTGTCGTAGCGACCCCGTGGGTCTTCCTCTTATATAGCACCGTCATATTTCTTCCACGCAGTCTTTAAGATACGAGTTGAAACGGTAAGAATACCTAATAGTATGGAAATAGTTTGACATACTTAAATTTTCTCGTAGCTTGATTCTTTGGAAGCAGTAATCAGGGGTAGATAATATTTAAAAGTTAATGTTGCTGGCCAAACTGTCTTAAGACAAAAACGCTATCGCCAAATGTAATGGAATCTGCGATAGCGCTTTCTGTCTTGATAATAATGTAGACAGTTTTGCTGTGTACAATAACTTTTAAATATTATCTGCCCCTGATTACTGCTCTGGATAATAAAACTACGAGAATATTGAAGTATGTCAAACTATGTTCGTCGAATGGACGTTGGTCGTAAATGGCATAGGAGTTGGCATTGAGATTTCCAAATTGATTGAGTTATTCTCAGGTTATTCTTATTCCAGTTAATCTCAGGTCAATAGCTTTTAACTGTTTAAGCTGAATTGCAGGTAAATTTCCAAAACTAGAGGATATGTATTCCAAAGAAAATAAAACGCTAGGTTATTTTGGCGTAAACTTCCTCGGCAGGTGGATGTAAGCGTCGGTTCTGGCGGTCACGGGTAATTTCCTTGGACCCATCATCTCTATTAAGAACTTCTGTCGGTATATCAGCTAGTTCCTGAGTGATTTCTTTACCTCTGGAGGCAAGAGTGACATTTGTTTTGTCATACTGACATCGCCATTCACACCTAAAATTTAAAAAAAAATGTTTGTTATTAATGAACTACTATTTAATATTTATATATATCGCAGGTGAATGCGCCTAGCAATGAACTCTACAAGTTTTAATTAAAAATCTCTTTTATAACTTTTTTTTTAAAATTAACAACGTCCTATCTGCTTGCATTATCCGAGTTAAAACGCCCTAGGTCAATATTGAACCTTTAAATTGTATGACTTACTCCGTAGTAAAACGTCCTATATTCACACCAAACGCTTAGAAGTCCAGCAATGTTCGTATAAAAACGTCTTAATATTCTGTAAGACCTACTTTTTACTGATAATTATTATAGAACAAATTAAATGATTACTAAGTGAATATTATTTCGTTGCGAAAATCTGTTTAATTTTCATAAAAAATAATTTCTATATATTTCCGTCAAAAAATGTCCCATTTCAATATCGATCGCTCGTAACTGTTTATTGCTACTAAAAAGTAATTTAAACGTAATGTTTATTGATTGAAGAATTCAAAAGCGTATGAAGTAATAGAACGAAAAAATTGTAAACTTACCGTTACTTACACGCTTTTTCATATAAACAGGAGAAACCTTTGAAAACGATGAACTACACTGTGTCTTTTCTGCATCTTCTATAAGCATATCCAACATTTTTTGTGGTCGTGACATCTTTATAAATAAGGTTTAAACAGCAATAAACAAAACAGGAATAAATTATTATTTTGCATTGTTGTGTAAAAAAGTTGAACCCGTCGCGAAAATCATCCAGTCTCCAGCAAACAATGGCCGGAGTGAAGGACGGGCCGCCCGCACTGCGCGCTCCGTCGTTAAGTCACTTGGTGCGTTTTAGAGCGGAGCCAATATCAAATGGGACGTTATTCAATTCAATATTTCCAAAACTACAAAAAATATGATAATTTTAAAAATGCTCATCTGTAGAGTTCGTTTACCTTATCTCGTTAGGCTATTTAACTCATTTTCGTCTTATGATCACATCGGACTCTGTTCTACGGATAGGTCGATACACCTATCATGTGGCAGCCCTACTGGCAATAGAACCGTGGTGAAGTTATCGACAGTTGACCCTCGTCCCGGGAGACATCATGAGACATACCATACCTCATAATAATATTTATCCCACGTAACAACGATCCTCAGAATTATTAACGATCTTTTTAAGTAGGTATCGAATAATATATGTTTGAAATTGAAGATACAAAATGTTCGTCTTCGTAACAGTGGTAGAGCCAAGCAGTTCCGCCGGCTCGACCGGTGAAATACCACATCCTCTCAGAAAATCGACGTAAAGTGGCTCACGCCGCGTTTCGTTCGGTGAGAAAGGTACCCAGAGGCCCACCCCCTTCCCCAACCTTTCCTATCCTACTCCTTTAAAGGTCGGCAACGCAACTGTAACACTACATGTTTTGCAGGTGTCCATGGGCAGCGCTGGTCACTTACCATCAGGTGACACGACTGCTAGTTTGCCCTCCTATCCCATAAAAAAAATATATATTAACTTTTTAACGAGAACAAAATCAGGTAAATACAAATGGTAGAGCCAAAGATGTCTTATTATAAGCTCACACATACTATATCCGAAAAGACTTGTTCATTATAAGAACTTCATATATTAGGTATATAACATCAAACCCCCGAGTGAAAATTATTAAAGAAAATAATCACACACAATAATATAAACACATAAAATCGATTTTCGAATAGAAAAGTACTTTCCATATAAAATTTTAAAAATTAACAGCTTCTTTTTAAAAAAAACGCTTTCATTTAAACGCTCTAAAAAGGAAAATCTTTTTTCCTTGAAAATTTAAAGTATTAACTTATAGCCTTAATATGTACAATTTATATAATACCTCATAAAAGCTTGTAGCACGATTTACTAGGTAACTAGGACGAATCTAGCACACTTTTGAACATAATACATTTGAAGTAATTATTGTGACAAAACTTTTCCAAGTAAAGAAGTGAGTGGATTAAAAAAGGCTTATTCATTGTTTGCTAAATAAAATCCACTGAGATTTGGTTTTGATACTAGGTAGAATTATAAATCAAATTATTATCAGGTATAATTAATGACAAGTTTCGAGAGGGCTCATCATTGAATTATTAAAATTAATTGTTATTAGAATTTTAAGCACCAACGATTTAATAAAATCAATGTTAATTTGCACAAATAAAATGAAGTGCTCCTTCGAGCTGGATACGATACATCACTCACGTTAATTACAACAAACTTGGCCTATTGAAGTAGCGCGCTCGTTCGCTCAGCCTCCTTCAATATTAATGACGGATAGGCTGACAGCATCCGATTAAAATTTAGTAACAATCTACTGAATTCTTTGGTATCATCAAAATCTCTTCCCGTATATACTCTAACTCAAATATAAACAACTTAAGTTGAACTTTCATATCATATAATTCCATTATCAGAAGATAGTTCATTTTTGCTCATAAATTCCATGTTTATTTCTTTGTGTGCGCTGTTTCAATGCATACAATAACACATCAAACAGTGTAAATATAATGTATGCGTATTACGAGTTTTACCGATTGGCACATATTGTGCATGTCACTATTGCAATTAGACTCCTACGTACACTGATCCATTAATATTATCGCTTGAATGTATTGCTAAAATTAAACAGTAGCAATTGTCCAATGGTATACTTAGCTTAGTCCATTGGCATTAACAGTGGTGGTTCGAGCCCCGTTTACCGCCAATATTTTGATTAATTTTATATTTTTTTTAAATAAGACGGATTTTGGAATGACATGATTAATTAGTTATTATGTAAAAAACATCTGTATTCAATGTTAATTTCCTTACAAGTTGATATTTTATGAACATATATAACATCTATAGATATAAAAGAAAGTCGTGTTTGTTACAACACTTATAACTCAAGAACGGCCATACAGATTTGGCTGAAAATTGGTGGAGAGCTAGCTTAGAGCCAGGAATCGCACATAGGATAGGAAAATATGGATAAATTCCGAGTAAAATACTAAAAAATACAATTTGATTTTCCAATCAGATGTCTCGGAGGTCTAGTGATCGAGCACACGGTTTCCAAATCCAGAGGTCGTGGTTCGAATCCTGACACTGGCACACACCAATGACTTTTCGAAATTGTTTTCGGAAAGTTATGTGTGATAAATACCGATGACTGAAAACTTTGTGCCCGGTATGGCAATGGGTTCGCCACCTTTTCCATTTGGGACGTAAATATAACGGCGAGAAGAGGCTTAACAGCCGCTGCCTACACCTTCGGGTAGCAATGGCGTGAAGTTATGTTATGTAATTATCCCAGACAAACGATTCGTAACCACATTTTTGACACACAAGGAAATTTGACCTTCAAAAACATATAATAAAGTTCATTGTTAGTGGAAAGCTAAGCAGTAATATTGACAATAAACGTTCAATCGAATGTCAAAATTTGTTGTGTCACTGAATGTGAAATGTCATGTTTGAAGTATTGCAATTTATAAATATTAAAAATAAGTAAATATTTGGATAAGTTATTTTTAAACTAAAATCTGTGTTGAAATTTAAATAATCAAGCATTGGTTTGGAGAAGGCATCACAGAGGCGGTAACAATAACCAGCAACGGGATGCCATTTTTGTCAAAGTTGTTGAAGGTTACCACGAAGAACGTGACAATCATTTATCAGTTCGGGTGGCATCCACTATAGATGAAAAAGATGAGGTGAGTCCGCTTTCTCTAATCAGTCCAACTCAGGGCCGTGCAACTTTCATACAAAATGATTTATACCTACAGGGTATCAGTTTTGGGTTGCCGCCTAGTTCAACAAAATGTAAGCATACTCATTTAGTAGGTATAATTTGCAAATTATTTACAATTTTAAATTTTATTTAAATTTGTTTTGTTTATTATAATTTATATTTTGTTCAAGTTTTGTTTTCATAGATATTATAATCGATCAAAAGATGCGGTGTAATATTTAGTCAATGTAAAACATATATTAGGTCGGGGAAAAAGTCTTTTCGCATAACGTAGGTATAAACTTATTATAAAATTTCTTTGACTGTACTATTTGTGTCTGGCTGGTTTTGGTAACATTAAAAAGGTTACATCATAAAGAAAAGAAAAAAATAAAAAAAAGTTGTTTCCCGCTATTTTTCATTTGTTTTTCTCTCCGTAAAAATGAGTGAATCTAATGAAGAAATTCGATACATTTTAAAATTTTATTATAAAAAAGGCAAAAATGCAACTCAAGCAGTGAAAAAAATTTGTGATGTTTATGGACCTGATGCAGTGTCAGTAAGAGTAGCACAAATTTGGTTCAAACGTTTTCAGTCCGGAAATTTTGATGTTAAAGATGCACCTCGCTCTGGTCGCCCTGTTACGAATAAAATGGACGCCATTTTTGAAAGAGTGGAGCAAGATCGGCATATTAGTAGTTACGATGTAGCTGAAGAACTGGGAATTGACCACAAAACAGTTTTGACCCATTTGAAGAAAGCTGGTTATACAAAAAAGCTCGATATTTGGGTGCCACACGAGCTCACTCAAAGAAACTTAATGAACCGTGTACTCATTTGCGATTCATTATTGAGACGTAATGAAACCGAGCCGTTTTTGAAGAGATTGATAACTGGCGATGAAAAGTGGATCACGTACGACAAGAACGTGCGAAAAAGGTCGTGGTCGAAAGTTGGCCAGGCTTCACAGACTGTGGCCAAACCTGGCCTAACACGAAATAAGGTGATGCTGTGTGTATGGTGGGATTGGAAGGGCATTGTTCATTATGAGCTTTTACCGTCCGGCAAAACCATCGATTCTGATCTTTACTGCCAGCAACTGATGAGATTAAAGGAATCAGTCGAGAGAAAACGGCCGGAATTGATCAACAGGAAGGGTGTGGTCTTTCATCACGATAACGCTAGACCACACACATCTTTAGCCACTCAGCAAAAATTAAGAGAGTTCGACTGGGAGGTCCTAGTGCATCCACCATATAGCCCTGACCTTGCGCCTTCAGATTTTCACCTGTTTCGGTCTCTTCAGAATTCTTTAGGTTCTGTAAGGTTGACCTCAAGAGAGGACTGCCAAAACTATTTGTCCCGTTTTTTTGATCAGAAGTCCCAAAGTTTCTACAGTAACGGGATAATGTCTCTGCCCACAAAATGGCAGAAAGATATTCAACAAAACGGTACATATATATTGTAAATAAATGTAAATAAACTTTGAAAAAAATGTCTTGACTTTTCATACAAAAATACGAAAATACTTTTTCCCCAACCTATTATTTCTATATCTATATTATTGTGTTGTCATACAGATATTCTATATCTGTATGACAACACTTGTCACTTATGCTTTGTGATGTGCCAACTGGAATAAATCCTAACTCAAGTTGACTCGAGTTAAAACCCACGTAGCTCGAGTGGCAACTCGAGTTAGAGTAATTTTGAAGTTTATTTAAAAATATTTTTTTCGTCCGCCGATATTGAATATTCTAACGCTTAAAAGTTATTGTATCAAGCATTAATTGTCTTATCTATGTTATAGTTAAAAGTATCTATAATAATTACATAGTATAAAACAAATTCGCTTTCCGCTATCTGTCCTTTTATATGCGTAGGTTTTCGAAATCACGCAACGGATTTTGATGCTTTTTTATTAGATAGCTGTTGTGAACGGGGTGGTTTTTATGTATAATTCATGTATAATGTAGCAAATAAAAAGTGAAAATTTTCGAGATTAAGCAAATTAATTGCAATTTGCTTAAACCTAAGTAGATCGAAACAATGTTCTACATTATTCTACACTTTCAGTAAGTCTACAAAAAAGTCCGCGATGACATATGTCTAACACTTAGGCATAACCCACAATGACCATTTTTATTTATTTACGGGAAATAATGGCTTATTTACGAAGCTATTTTAAACATACAGCATTCATTTTCATCCAATTAAGTGTGTTAAATAGATTGTGCATGTAATTTATATGAACCTGGCCCTTTACACCATGCAATTTAAACGAATATTTTCGAAGATATTGCAGTATTAATATAGCGGGACAGCAGTTAAAGCCGATAAATACCACAAATTGAACCTCATGATATCCAAAATTTACTCATTTATTACTTTTGATGAGGAACAAAGATCGCCAGGTCAGCTAGTTATCTATAAATGAACAAATCTATACTTCACTACATAGTATAAAACAAAGTCGCTTTCTCTGTCCCTATGTCCCTCTGTATGCTTAAATCTTTGAAACTACGCAACGGATTTTGATGCAGTTTTTTTTAATAGTTAGAAGGTGTCAACGGGGTGGTTTTGATTTATAATTCATAAATAGTGTAGTAAAAAAAAATGATAATTTTCAAGATTTAAAACTTTAATCGAAAACGTTGCCTGAACCCTAAGTGATAAATCAAAACAATGTACTACATTATTATACACCTTTAAAAGGTCTATAAAAAAAATCCGCGAGGGCATATGTCTATGTCTTAGGGATAACCCACAATGACCATTAATATTTTTTTACTTTTTACGAGAAATAATGGCTTATTTACGAAGCAATTTTAAAACATTACAGCATTAATTTTCATCCAATTAAATGTCTTAAATAGATTGTGCTTTTAATATAGATCAATATAGCCATTTACAGCATGTAATTTAAACTAATATTTACGAAGATATTACAGTATTAACATAGCGGTACATAGTAGTTGCGTTTGCGCGCCAAAACGCGTGCCGATAAATAGCACAAATTGAACTTTTTAATCCAAATATCACTAATTTATTTGTTTTGATGCGGAACGAAGTTCGCCGGGTCAACTAGTATAGTATAAAGCGGAAGAGTTTGTTTGTTTGTTTGTGAGTTTGTGTCTTGCGCTAATCACAGAAACCACCAGTCCTATTTCAAAAATTCTTTCACTGGTGTATAGTCCATTTATCGAGAAAGGCTGTAGGCTATATTATATTTTCAAATAAATTAGGGATCCTTACTATAATTCCAATAATGTAACCCAAGGTGTAAGAAAAAGACCCGAAAAAAATTCTTACATCGCGAACGCTGCAAAAACTATTGATTGTAGAACAAAACAATGTACTACACTTTCACAGAACATATAATTGTCGTCAAAAAAGTCCGCGATGCTATATGACTAACTATTGTAGTTATCGCACAATAATTATAATGAGGTCGTTTTAAAAGTTCTTTATTTTGTACCTCGGTATTAACTCTCCTCAAAATAAATTACTTCAATATAAAGATAGATTCAACACCTTTCTAGAACTTTTTAAATGATTCAATTCCAACATTTAATTCAAAAGATATCGCAAAATACAAAATGTAAGTATTCGTTTCTTAGGCAAATATTCCGCGCACATGACCGGAAGACCCGCCCGACTCGGTCATGAGCGCCGCTCATAGCTGGCAAGTATTTTTTTTTCTTAGACATTTTTTTTTGTTTCTTTTTGTCCTAATGAGTTTGTAGTATTTAATCGTCTTTTGGGGTATATATATATATATTTATTTTGTAATAATTAATAGGTGATGTGAACATGTAACATCTGTGACCCCGTGTCTATTTAGACACATAGATTAGAATTTGATCTATCTATACTTATATTATAAAGCGGAAGAGTTTGTTTGTTTGTTTGTTTGTTTGTTTGAACGCGCTAATCTCAGAAACCACCAGTCCGATTTTAAAAATTCTTTCAGTGGTATATAGTCCATTTATCGAGGAAGGCTTTAGGCTATATTATATTTTCAAATTAATTAGGGATCCTTACTATAAGTCCAATAATGTAACCCAAGGTGTAAGAAAATGACTCGAAAATAATTCTTACATCGTGAACGCTGCGAAAACTATTGATTCTAGAATAAAACAATGTACTACACTTTTACAGAACATAAATTTGTCTATAAAAAAGTCCGCGATGGCATATGTCTAACTATTGTAGTTATCTCACAATAAGTGTTTTTTGAGTTTTTTAAAATAATTAAATTGATGTCGTTATAAAAATGCTTTATTTTGTACCTTGAATTTAACTTTCCTGAAAATAAATTACTTCAATATAAAGACAGATTCAATACCTTTCTAGAACTGTTTGAATAATTCAATTCGGACATTTAATTCCAAAGATATCGCAAAATACAAAATGTAAGTATTCATTTCATTTAGTTACACTGATGATGTATCCGACTCGGACAGCTCGGACCGCGACAGCTAGCAGGTAGATTTTTTTACGTTTGTTTCTTGCTAAAAGGTACCGGTGGTCCAGTTGTCGAGAACCCCACTTCTGTATAAAGTAGTCGCGGGTTCGAGTTCTGGCTCACAGCAATGACTTTTTGAAATTGTTTTCTGAAGTTATGTGTATTTAGATATCGATGACTATAAACTTTGTGCCTGGTATGGCAGTAAGTTTGCCACCTATTCCATTTGGGATGAAAACATAGTGGTGAAACGAGGTTTAACAGCCGCTGCCTACACCTTCGAGTAGAAAAGGCGTGAAGTTATGTTTTGTTGTTGTTTCTCTCTTTGTCATCATATCGCTCAATACTTTAATCAGAATTTAAAATTTAAAAAAGTCTCGGTGGCGCAGTGGGCGAGCGCACGGCCTCTGATCCAGAGGTCCAGGGTTCGATTCCAGACACTGGCTCACACCAATGACTTTTCGAAATTGTTTTCGGAAGTTATGTGTGATAAATATCGATGACTGACAAACTTTGTGCCCGATATGGCAATAGGTTCGCCACCTATTCCATTTGGGACGTAAACATAATGGCGAGACGAGTCTTAACAGCCGCTGCCTACACCTTCGGGTAACAAAAGGCGTGAAGTTATGTTTAGTTTAAAATTTGTAGTATTTAATCGTATTTTGTGGTATTTTTATTTATAAAAGTTACTAGCTTTTACCCGCGGCTTCGCTCGCATTAAATCCATTAAATAGATATCAAAGATCATTACTATAGAAGTTAACCAATATGATAACTCTGTTTTATTGCTTGGCTGGAATCATTAGGTTTTAAAATTACTACTTACGTTTAAAAAACTAACAACATTTTTTTAAGGTAAAATATATAATACACGGTAATACAAAAATAAATAATTTTGGACTGTAACAATTTTATAAGAGTATGTAGGATATTGTTGTAGACTATTTTATAAGTTTTTCCTTCGGGTTCAAAAATATGTAAATTACTTTAAAGAATATGTGTACAAAGTTTCATGGTGATCGATTGAGTAGTTATCGCGTGAAAGCACGCAAACAAACTTACATTCACATTTATATTTTACTAGCTGACCCGGCAAACGTTGTCTTACCAAAAAATTAAATTTAAAAAATAGGGGTTGATCGTAGGGGGTTGAAAATTCTCAGACTTACCCGATATGCATACAAAATTTCATGAGAATCGTTCAAGCCGTTTCGAAGGAGTATGGGAAAATTGTGACACGAGAATTTTATATATTAGAAGTAGGATAGGATAGGAATTAGGTTACATTTTTATTGTATAAGGGGCAAACGAGCAGGCTTATGATAGTTACAAACGCCGCCCATGGCCACCTCATCACATGCAGTGTTACAGTTGCGTTGCCGGCGCTTACAATGGGATATGAGTGGGGTCGGGAGTGGGTTTCGGTAGGGGAGGGGAAAAGGGATTGGGCCTCCGAACACCTCTCTCAGCGAGTGAAACGCGGCTAAGGCCACTTTTCAGCGATAATCTGAGAGGTCGTGGTATTCCACGGGTCGAGCCGGCCCATTCATGCAGCGAACACTGCGTGACTTTACCACTGACAAGGTGTGACTGATGTGACTGATTTATAATACATTCTAGATATATGTAATAAACTTTACATTTTTAAGATCGTGATATCTTTTAAAATGTAGTAAATTTATATCGATAAGCTTATTCGCTAAACCGACATCATTTGACTTATAAAAAAAAACACTCACTGTGAGTTAGCTACCCCGGTTTGAACATATGGTGGCCCGTTTTTTTCGTTGAAGTCAACAATAGTGACCATATAAAAAAGTTGTTTATGTTGTATTAAAAAAAACTAAAGGTTGAGCAAAAACTTGGGACAAGTTCATTGCTATATTCATTGTTTATAAGTGGCATTGCTAATAAAGCTTTCTTTGAAGTTGTAAATAATATCAATGTCTTGGTTGTCAGTACGCTAATACATACTAGCTAAGCGAGTGACACGTGTAATAATCGTGCCTTATGGCACTTTGTTCTCTCTGCCTACCCCGCAAGGGATCTGGCCTGAAGTTATGTATGTATGTATCAAGAACTTGAATTGAAATAAATATTAGTGTTAGATAGTCCATTTATGATGAAAGCTTTGGGGTATTAATATGATTGCGGCAATAATCTTTTGAGTGGAAAATGTATAAAATATGGCGGTACGAAGTTCGCGCGGTCTGCTAGTTTAAGAATATAATAAACGGGAAATAACGCGACACGTTTAGGTAAACAAATACTTTAATTATTAGCTTTACGTGTCGGCCTGGTTGCACTAGCCGTAGTCACAAGCAGACAGACAATTTGTTTACCTAAATGTGTCGCGTTATTTTTCGTTCATTATATATATGTAATATTCAAAAAATTCAATTCAAAATTCAAAATATCTATATTCCTTAGCCTTTACAAAGTGCTTAGAATCGTCATACAAAACTACAAGCTAAAATACGCGGAGCTTAGATTCCCTTTCATCACACTATCTTGAATGTGAAAGCGAATCTAAGTGCCAGTTCCGGCGTCAAGGCTTCTTGAGAAGAACTGGCAAGAAACTCAAGGCCGAGTTTTTTCAATTTCCAGTTTAACAAATTATAATAATTACAATCAACACAACACAAAAGGAGCAGTTCAATTCCAAACTTTTTTATCGTTTATATAATCTGCGATACAATAGTAAGCCCTTTGATATAAATAAAAATAAATAAAATAAGCCTTTATTGCTGGTAAACAGAGTTTAAAATATTTTGAAACATACTTAAAAACTTAAACTACATAGGTACTAATTTTTATTCATTCGACACTCGGTTTTTTACCTTCTTTCCAGCTTGTCTTCCGACAAAGGCCTCCTCTAAGGCTTTCCACTTGTCTCTACACTTTGCAAAGCGTAACCTTTCTGGTCCTGCTACTTCTTTCAGATCATCTTCCCATCTCTTAATCTGTCTTTCTCTGCTTCTTGTACTGCCCCTTGGGTACCATTCGGTGATAATTTTAGTCCATTTCTCGTTCTTTTCTCTCAGCATATGCCCTGTCCAACGCCATTTCATTTTTCTGCATACTTTTTGTACTTTTTCGAATTTAGTCTTTTCTTGTATTATTTTAAGTCGTATTCTATCTCTTCTTCTAACTCCAAGTACGCTTCTTTCTATCCTGTTTTGGCATGTATTTATTTTGTTTTGTTGCAGCTCTGTTAGGGCCCAAGTTTGACATCCATACGTCAGACATGGCAAAATACAAATGTTGTAGACCTTTCGTTTTTCTGACATTGTTATTTCTTTGTTTTTCATTATTTCGCTCAACGACCAGAACCTCTTCCAAGTGTTTGCTATTCTTCTCTCGATTTCTTTCTGCATCCCTTCTGATGGTGATACAAGTTGCCCTAAATAGACATACTCTGACACGTACTCTAGTGGCTGGTTGTTTATTTTGATAACGTCTTTTTGGGAAGAATTACTCATTATCTTTGTTTTATTTATGTTCATCGTGAGGCCAGCGTTTTCACTTTCTTCTGCTAGTTGCTGTATCATTACATTCAGCGTCTTAGGGCATTCAGAGAAAAGGATGAGGTCATCTGCAAATCTCAAGTGAGTCAATTTCTCACCGTTAACATTAAGTCCAAAATTATCCCAATCCAGTCTCCTAAAGATCATCTCCAGTACCGCTGAGAAGAGTTTCGGAGAAATTGGGTCACCTTGCCGAACGCCTTTTTCGATTGGGAATTCTTCTCCTGACCTCTCTAGTTTTATTTGGGCCGTACTTTTTTCATAGATAGATTTTAGAATACGTATGTACTTTCTTTGGACTCCTTGTTGTTGTAACGATTCCCAAATATAGTGATGTTCCAAAGAATCAAAGGCTTTGGTGAAGTCAACAAAACACAACCAGTTCAATTTGTTATATTCTGCGTATTTCTGGAGTATTTGTCGCAGCACGTGAATATGATCGACGGTTGAGAAACTGCTCCTAAATCCTGCTTGTTCTTTTGGTTGGTTATCATCGAGGGTAATGGTAAGTCTACAGAGTATAATTTTTGAAAATATTTTGTATATATTAGACATTAAGCTTATCGGGTTATAGTTACTTATATCTCCTCTGTCTCCTTTTTTGTGCAGTAAAACTATTATTGATTTTGTCCAGTCTTCTGGTATAATTTCGGTTTTCATTATGTCGTTGAATAAATTAGTTAGTTTCGGGACGATTTGCATTGATATTTTAAGGATTTCATTGGTGATAAGGTCGGGTCCAGGTGCTTTACCTAACTTCTGTGAAGTGATAGCTTTTTCTGTTTCTTCCTTCATTATGGGTGGTATAGGTTCATTATCTTCTGCATCGTGGATCTTCGTATTGATGTTCAGTTTATTATTGTTGGATTTGTACAGTTCCTTATAGTATTTCGTAGCAATATTTAAAATTTCAGTTCTTCTGCTAGTGTATTTTCCTTGTTCATCCTTTATGTTTGGCATCCAGTTCTTCTTCGTTTCTAATTCTTTGAACGCTTTCTTTACTCCGCCTGTCTTTATTATGTGATGTGTAAATACGTTTCTTCTTTTTTCCTGTCTGTCTGCCCTTATGAATTTATTAATCTTTTTGCTTAATTCTGAAATCTCATTCCGTATCTCCTTACTTTTGTTACTTTGTAAAAGATTTTTTCTTTCCTTAATTAGTTTAGTTGTTTCAGTAGATAGTGTAATTTTTTTGCTTGTATATGACCTCTGAACTTCAGTTTTTAGCAAATTAACGAATTCATTATATGTCTCTTGAATTGATTTATTAAATTCTTTTGTTTCTAATTCATCTAGTTTTCCTTTTATGTTGTACCTTAATTCCTTCTCATTTCTAATATTCCAATATTGCACTGATTCTATTTGGAGATGTCGGCTTTTCTTTTTATGTGTTCCTCGTAGCGTCGCGCGAATCATTTTATGGCCTGAGTTGAAATTTAGATTATGAATGTATGACATAATCTTTAAACATTGATACCTTTGATATAATCTACTTTTAATATAATTCTTAAATTTACCCATGGATAATTCAACCGCGTCGTTTGGAAGTTTATTGTAGAAGCGTATACATTGACCTGGGAAGGAGTTAGAGATTTTAGGGAACCTAGTAGCGGGCACAGCGAGTTTGTTTTTAAACGGTTTTATTTAGCTCACCCCGTTTGTTTTATTTATTATTTATTCTTGGGTCAAATTTAGTAATTCAAATTTCACCCTCTTCCTGTCAACCGATTAATCTGAAATTTTGTATACACTTTGGATTTTAGTGACAATACAATTATGTTTATTCATTATCTTTATAAATTCAAGATGGCCGCCGCTACAAAATGGCGGATAATTTATGTTTTATTAATCCCATCAATATGGGCATCAAAAGAAAGGGCTCAACAAGCAGAATACAATATACTATAAAAAATTGAAATCCAAGATGGCGGCCTCTACAAAATGGCGGATAACTTAGGTTTTATCAATCCCATCAACATGGGTATCAAATGAAAGGTCTCAACAAGTAGAATACAATTTACTATGCAAATTGAAATCTAAGTTGGCCGCCGCTACAAAAGGGCGGATAACGTAGGTTTTATCAATCCCATCAACATGTGTATCAAATGAAAGGGCTCAACAAGCAGAATACAATATACTATAAAAAATTGAAATCCAAGATGGCGGCCTCTACAAAATGGCGGATAACTTAGGTTTTATCAATCCCATCAACATGGGTATCAAATGAAAGGTCTCAACAAGTAGAATACAATTTACTATGCAAAATTGAAATCTAAGATGGCCGCCGCTACCAAACGGCTGATAACAATTTTTTATTAATCACACCAATATGGGTATCAAATAAAAGGGCTTGACAAGAAGAATACAGTGCTATAAAAATACAGTAAAGTCATGCTACGGTCCAATATTGACGTTTCAAAGGGATTAGTAAATGGCGCTATATGGCTACATCAACGAAATCGTTTGGCCTCAATTTCGTCAAACTCAGATGTACCTTCCGTCCGAACTGATTTCGCAAGAGACGGAGTACATCTTATACACCTGAAAGCCATACAGTTTCCAGCTAAGTACAATTACGGGACGGCTGAAAGAAGAATGTTGCCTTTAATACTATCATGGGCTTCTACAATATATAAAATGCAGGGCAGCACTGTGGATCACGCAGTCGTATACTTAGGTGCGAAACTGTTTGAAGAAGGTCAAGCCTACGTGGCTCTTAGTAGAGTAAGATCTTTGCAGGGACTACGTATAGAGAAGTTGGACTGCAATAAACTAACGGGCAAGAAACCTTGCAATAATGAAGCACTAAATGAATTAAACAGAATGCGAAATAAAAACTAAAAACTAGAAAATAGGTAAAAAACTTCTACATCTATTAAATATCAGAATTAAGGCGGGAACAATAGTGTAAAATAAAGGTTTAATAATATGTACAGAAATGCCCCACACATCAGCTGTCTTTTTCATATTAATTGATTTAAACGCGTTATTTAAATCACACCCGTTAACATGGCGGAAATGGAAATCGTTAAAAAATTCAGGCACGTTATCTTTAAGCAAAGACTCCGTAATAGAAGTGGAAGAGCCTAGAGCACTAGTAAGATTAACAGGGAAAACAGAAAAAAATAATTAAAGGCATTGGCAACCTCATAATCTGACTTGGTAACTTGATCATTGATATTTAAAGTAAATTCTGAGTCCCTGGCTCGACTCTTACCAGTCTCTTCATTGATGACTGTCCAAGTGGCTTGGATCTTATTCCTACTATTTTTAATTTTAGATTTAATAAAAATAGATTTCGCGACTTGACAAACGCGTTTGAAAATCCTTGAATATAATTTTACATGATTTCCAAACTGTTCACTGCTATTGAATAGTCTTTCATAGTATAACATGTACAAAGTTTGCCTGCTCTTATGAATACCTATGGTAGCCCAGTTCCCAAAGACAGGGTTATTAGTAACGGTCCTCTCCTTGGAAGTGTATATTGAGTTAAATTCGCGAAGAAAAAAATTAAAAAATAAACTATACATCTATTCTAAGTCATCATCAAACAACGGTAAGTTATTAGATAAGTTAACTCTCATACGTTCCAAGCGACTAGCTGTTACTGGCATAAATTTTTTTTTTTTTTACTTTTTTTTTATTTTTTATTATAATACTAATCATTTGCCCACAATGATCAGAATCTAATTTATTAATAATAATTTTTTGTGTTGGACTAATATTTGTGTATATATTATTTAAGCACGTGGCACTAGTGGCACTTATTCTAGTAGGTTCCATAAATAAATTTACTAAATTATAGGACATAAAAAGACTTAAAATTTTACAGGATGCAGTTGTATTGTCAAGAACATTGACATTAAAATCCCCGCAGATTAAAATAGTTTTATGAGAGCTACTAACTTTGGATAGGACTTCATCCATGATTTCAATAAATAAATTAATATCCGCGGAAGGAGGTTTATATACGCATAAAATAATGAACTGCTCTAATTGTACACACTAGTCAAATAACTACAATTACAAATTGTAACAATAAACGTTAAGTGTTTTCTTTTTGTTGATTTTTTTAAATAGTGTGGCACTTTTTTGCTAAGTACGCGAGAACTTTTCTCGCTTTAACTAACTAGATATAATAATGCCGAGGAGAAGACGATGGTAGTCGCAGTCAATGTAATGTGTGAAGAGCCACCTCACGTGCTAGCGAGAGATTGGTCAAGGAAGAGCCGTATTGCTATGTCAGAATTGTTTTCTTTTAATATAACCATTGGGAATGCGCGTGGGCGCTGTAACCAGTTTTGTTAGTTCATATGCTAGAGCAAAGTCATGGACAGATCTCCCCCATGATGGATTGTGTGTGATCCCAGCTAATGTGTGGGAACTTTCTATCATAGTGATGTTTGGAGCTTTATTTAGGATAACTGTGGTATAATCCAATGTTAAGTAAAAACAAGATTCTATTTGGATAGAGTTTCGGTTGATGTTTCTTTTTATATAGAAGTCTAATAGATCAAGAATCTTCTTTCTGTCCATTGGCTAGTAGGCAGGTTTCTGGACCGACACGGCTTCTAGGTTATTTTTACCTATAGCTTTAAGTAGTATCTCTTGGTTTGACCAATCTGGAGCCCCAGTGTACTCGTATGTGCTTAGAGTTCCAGTCTCCACCATAAATAAATTACCAAGTGTCTGGAAATAAGTTTCAAAATAATTCACAGTTAAAGCATATCTTGGAGGGCAATAAATGGCCGATAACGCAGTCTCCGCATTATTGTCTAGTATTTTGACGGTTGTAGCTTGTATCTTAGCTCTGCTGTGTGTTAGAAAGGTAGTCTTTTATGTCGTTCTTAATGATCACTGCTGTTTCTCCGTGGGTAGGGGAGTTTTAAAAACTGAACTGTTTCATTCTGTACATAGACATCTAGTAGCGGGTTGTAGCACTATACTACTCATAATTATATTATTATTAGAAAAATAATAAACTTAGTTTTTTTATTTTGCAATGTATGAGGGATTCCACACACTATTTTTTTAATAGATAGAGGGTTAAAACAACTTTTAGGATTGTATCGCGTTTATTTATTATTTATTTTTATTTCCCGACGTTTCGAACTCTTTACAGAGATCATTTTCACGAGTATGAACAAAAAGATGGTAGTTGTTCAAAAGCTATCTTCATTGATACAGAGAGCACCCACTTTTTGGAAATAAAAATCAAAAAAGTTGATGTTAAAAATATGATTTTTACTATTGGTAACCCACATCAGACCATGAGAACAAAAGTTAAATACTTATTTATAAGATGCATTAATACATCCTGCCTCTAAATGCATCTTATAAATAAGTATTTAATTTTGTTCTCATGGTCTGATGTGGGTTACCAATAGTAAAAATCATATTTTTAACATCAACTGTTTTGATTTTTATTTCCAAAAAGTGGGTGCTCTCTGTATCAATGAAGATAGCTTTTGAACAACTACCATCTTTTTGTTCATACTCGTGAAAATGATCTCTGTAAAGAGTTCGAAACGTCGGGAAATAAAAATAAATAATAAATAAACGCGATACAATCCTAAAAGTTGTTTTAATCAATGAATGAGATTCGCGAAAATCTTAGAAACAAATAGATAGAGGGTGTCAACAGGGTGATTTGTGTGTATAAATAAATAGATAAAAAAGCCTTTCATTTCTTGCATTTTCATTCAATTAGTGAAATGACAGTAGCAACAATTTTAAATTTGCTTTTAATCATTGTTAGTGTATAATATAATTAATGTTTAAATATAAATATAACAAATAATGTCATTTGCAAAAAAATAATAAATATCGTAATATTTAATTCAATAATTAATAAATTTGAAATTATTCATTCAATTGGTAAAATGCAGTAGCTATTGGCATGCAAAATTTATTTACTATTTTAAATTTGTTTTTAATCAATCAATAATTTGTTATATTTATACATTTGTGTATAATTTATGTATAATGTGGTAATAAAATATAATATAATTTTCGATATTTAGCACTTTATTTTTAATTGCAAAAGCCAAAAGTCTATAAAAAAGTCTGCGATGCCATATGACCAAGGGATAACCCACAATGACCATTTTTACCTTTTCTTAGTGTTTCCGAAGTGAAACAGAGTTTGCTGGGTCAACTAGTTTTATTTATTAGTTACTAGCAGACCGCGCGAACTTCGTACCGCCATATTTTAGACATTTTACACTAAAAAGATTATTGCCACGATCATAGCCTCAAAGCTTTCCTCATAAATGGACTATCTAACACTATTTTTTTTCAATTCAAGTTCCTGATACATACATACATAACTTCACGCCAGATCCCTTGCGGGGTAGGTAAAGGGTACAAAGCGTCATAAGGCACGATTATTACACACCTTAATGCTTAGCTTTTGATATTAGCGACTAACAACCTAGATATGAGGAAAATAATGGCAGTTAAAATATTAAGCAGTTAAATGAATGCATGAATGGGCTCAACCGGTAAAATACCACCACCTCCCAGAAGATCGACGTAAAGTGGCTCATGCCGCGTTTCGTTCGGTGAGAGAGGTACCCGGAGGTCCACCTCCCTTTCCCCTCTTTCTCCCTTATAGGTCGGCAACGCAACGGTAACACTATAAGTGATGCCGGTGTCCATGGGCGCTTTCTCCTTTGCCCTCCTATCCCATAAAAAAATTATTATCAACTTCAATCAATAGCAATACCAGGGACTTTGTCAGAAGTTTTTTGTCAATCTTTAGTTTTTTTTTTAATACTACTTGAACCTTTTTTTCTATTTGTCATTGTGTTCCATTCCACCACATGTTCTTACCAGTATGGCTAACTTACAGTGAGTGTTTTTTTTTATATTTTAAATGATGTCGATTTGGCACCTTGGTATTACTCTTTCTATATTTCTATATTTTCTATTTTCTATATTTCTCAAAATAAATTCACTAAATTTTAAAAGAGATCACGATATTAAAAATGTAAATATATATAGATGGGCAACTATGTGGTATGCAGTCGTGTAACAAACCCGCAAAGTCTTTATATTTTAACAAAAGACGCCAAGATTGAGGTGCGTAGGGATATCTTGCGCTTCGTCCATTTAAATGAAGTTGCAATATTGTAAAGAATTATCTATACATATAATAAAATTGTAGAAAAGTCAAAACTGTACATTGAATATTTTTTAAAAAGAATACTTGGTGTGTGATCTGCAATCGATACCGAAGCCAAAAATATACTTTTTAGAATTTTTGTCTGTTTGTCTGTTTGTCTGTTTGTCTGTATGTATGTCCGGGATAAACTCAAAAAGTACTGCATGGATTTACTTCAAATTTGGCACGAAAATTATTAAGAAGTCGGGTCAACATATAGGCTACATATTATCACGCTATCACCTACGAGGAACGAGCAGTGAACCTTTATTTCTTCAATGTATTCTGTAGCAACGTGTAATCTAACGACGCATATTTGTATGTTGTTATGGTGTTATTATGTTAATAACCATGCTTTAATCTATACATATAATAATAATAATAATATAATATAAGTTAGCTTCACATTTTAATTAACTTATGCCGTTAAACATAACAGACAATTTAAAAACAGTGCCATCTATGAGATTTACAAAACAGAAAACATTAAGTTGAATTACACGTGTAAGCACTTTTTGGTTTTAGATATAAATAAATCTTTGAGATTTTAAAAACATCAAGTCGAATTACATGTTTAAACACTTTTTGAATATAAATAATTGAAATTTCATCATGCGCTTGCGGTCAATAGATGTTTTTAAGAGTCATAGATGGAGTTGTGCATTTTCTTCTTTAAAATTGTATCGTTAATTCTTTACAGAGATGAGCAAGACAATTAAAAAAATGTATTTGTATATGCTAAAAACTGTTAATATTTTTGTTCGGTATTTATTGGTGTAATGATTGCTTCGTAATTTTATAATTTTACACCATTAAAAAAAAATGTTTCCTATTCGCTAACTAGATGGCGTTGGCGTCGAATTAGATCGCGCTATAATTTCGTTCACCAAAAGTGATGTTATGAGTACGGATGTCGCCGCGACAACTCATAGAAACTGGGGTTACCTGCGTTGCTATAAGTTATCGTGTGCTTAGTCGAATTTAACGTGAAAACTGAAAATACTTTCCTGAAATATAATTAAAAAAAAAAATATTTACTTAAATAAACTTCATTCGGAATCGGACTACTGCTTACTGCTTAGCTATCATTATCTGTGTGTAAATTCTCAGCGTGTAAATTATTTTCTGTTATTTTTCAAACTTAAAATAATCAAAATGCCTAGAAAACGGTCTAATCTATCCCAATCCTCAAACGATAGTCGAAGGAAAAGGTTAGCTCGATCTCTTGAAACCACCATTGAGCGTGAGGCAAGGATAGCTACTCTTCGAGAACACAATGCGGAAATTCGAGATGGAGAAAGTAGTACGTCGCGCCAGTCCCGATTAGATACTATGCGCACTCAAAATGCATCGTTGCGGTCTCTGGAAAGTATAGAAGCATACGAAATGCGGCTATTAAATGATCGGAAGCGCCATGCTGAGTCTCGCGCGTCAGAGACATACACGCAACAAGAGACAAGACTGAGTTTGCAGCGCAGCCGCACTTATGCCGCTCGATCGTGCGAGAGTGCTGAAATTCGAGAAGCTCGATTGGAAAGCGACCGGGAGCGTCACGCTGAGTCTCGCGCGTCAGAGACGTACACGCAGCTAGAGACGAGGTTGAGTTCCCAGCGCTCTCGCACAGATGCAGCTCGATTTTGTGAGAGTGTCGAAGCGCGAGAAGCTCGACTGGAAAGCGACCGGGAGCGCCACGCTGAGTCTCGCGCGTCAGAGACGTACACGCAGCTAGAGACGAGGTTGAGTTCCCAGCGCTCTCGCACAGATGCAGCTCGATTTTGTGAGAGTGTCGAAGCGCGAAAAGCTCGACTGGAAAGCGACCGGGAGCGCCACGCTGAGTCTCGCGCGTCAGAGACGTACACGCAGCAAGAGACGAGGTTGAGTTCCCAGCGCTCTCGCACAGATGCAGCTCGATTTTGTGAGAGTGTCGAAGCGCGAGAAGCTCGACTGGAAAGCGACCGGGAGCGCCACGCTGAGTCTCGCGCGTCAGAGACGTACACGCAGCAAGAGACGAGGTTGAGTTCCCAGCGCTCTCGCTCAGATGCCGCTCGATTTTATGAGAGTGTCGAAGCGCGAGAAGCGCGACTGGAAAGCGACCGGGAGCGCCACGCCGAGTCTCGCGCGTCAGAGACATACACGCAGCGAGAGACGAGGTTGAATTCGCAGCGGAGTCGCACTTCTCTTTCTCGGTCGATCGAAGATCATGAAGAGCGGATGACCCGGTTAAGAAGAGATCGTTCTCAGCATGCCCTTTCACGGTCGTTAGAGAACGATGAGCAGCGTGAAGAACGTCGTGCAGCTGCTCGGCAGCGGTACCACGACGTGTGTGGCGATACGTCTGCTCATCTATCGCTAGAACGGGATAGAATTCAAGAGTTTCGAGGATCTTGGTCGGGTGAACAGCGTGCGGCACAACTAGAACTAGATCGTCTGCGGCGTAGCATGAATCAACTTTCAACATCTGACGATGAATCCATGGTTTACGATATCGAAGAGCAATCGTGGCTAAATAAAGAGGGAAGTGGATTTATGTACAATGTTGCGATTAACTACGCCGCACACGGAGATATTGGTGTCTTAGAAGAAGTGTGTGCCCACTGTCAAGCCCGCAAATGGAAAGGAGAGCCCAATGGGATGTGTTGTGTATCTGGTAAGGTACGCTTGGAGTCTATGCAAGACCCACCAGATCTGTTAAGAATCTTACTAAATGGCGAACATCCGAAGTCCAGCCATTTTTTGAAAAACATCCGAGCTTATAACAGCGCCTTCCAGATGACTTCGTTTGGTGCAAATCAAATCGTTGAAGCAGGTTTCATGCCGACATTCAAGGTCCAGGGGCAAGTTTACCATCAAATCGGTTCGCTGCTACCTACAGACATTCCAAAATTTTTGCAAATTTATTTTGTAAGTGATTTTGAAGAACAAGCAAACCTACGAAGTAGACACATCCCCAATTTGGACCCTGTTCTGGTCAGAGGATTGCAAAGTATGTTGCATAACGTTAATCCGCACATTGGCAACTTCAAAGCCGCTCTGGCGTCGGTGCCTGAGAACGAGCGCAACCGCTTTAAGTTTGTCATCAGTGCAGATAGAAAGCCGATTGCAGCCCATCCGGGACGATATAATGCGCCAACGACGAATGAGGTCGCCGTTCTCTTAGTCGATCAGGAGTGTGATAAAAGAGATATCGTCTTACGCACGCACGATGACCGGCTTCAAAGGATCAGCGAAACTCACCGCGCGTACGATTCTCTTCAATATCCGCTCATGTTTTGTCGCGGAGAGGATGGCTACCATTTCGCCCACTATAATGTAGACCCCCAGACAGGCTCCCCAAATTATAACAAAAAAACGTCCGCCATGCAGTTCTACAGCTTCTTGATCCAGCTGAGGGTGAACAATGGCTCTTATCTCCACCATCATCGTACACTCTTTAGTCAGTTTCTGGTGGACATGTATGCCAAAATTGAGACAGAGCGTTTGGTATTTATAAGGTCCAATCAAAGAAAGCTGAGAGCTGAGAACTACGTCCATCTCAGAGATGCCATGCAGAATGATGCCAATGCTCAAGATGTAGGAAGGATGGTCATTCTCCCCTCCACCTTCACAGGAGGTCCGCGGTACATGCACGAGAGGACCCAAGATGCATTTTGCTATGTGCGAAAGTTTGGTCGCCCGGACCTCTTTATTACTATCACTACCAACCCAAAGTGGCCTGAAATAACAGCTCAACTCCTTGCAGGACAGGTTTCGTACGACAGGCACGACTTGATCTCTCGCGTATTCCACCTGAAGTTGAAATGCCTTATGGATCTTCTAACAAAGGCAAAAGTGTTTGGTACAGTCCGATGTCATATGTACTCCGTGGAATGGCAAAAACGCGGCTTGCCACACGCGCATCTGCTTTTGTGGTTGGAAGAAAAGATCAGGCCTATCCAGATTGATCAAGTCATAAGTGCAGAGCTTCCGGACCCTGACGTTGATCCTGTTCTGCATCAAATTGTTAAAAGTCACATGGTGCATGGCCCCTGTGGCACGTTAAATCCAAGTTCCCCTTGTATGAAAGACGGACGTTGTACAAAAAGATTCCCAAAAAAATTTACCAACGAAACCATTACTGGTGAGGATGGATATCCCTCATACCGGCGCCGATCACCAGCAGAGGGCGGGCATTCCACTGAGCTGAGCGTGCGTGGCCAGGCGCGACCGGTCGATAACCGATGGATTGTTCCTTACTCACCAGTACTGTCCAGGACCTTCCAGACGCACATCAACGTCGAGTCGTGCACCAGCGTCGGGTCGATCAAATATATCTGCAAATACGTGAACAAAGGTAGCGATCAGGCGACGTTTGCTTTACAGAACACTGACAGAGACGAGGTGACCAAGTATCAGTCCGGTCGCTACATCAGCACGTCTGAAGCAGTTTGGCGGATACTGGCGTTCTCTATACATGACAGGCATCCTGCCGTCATGCATTTAGACGTCCACCTAGAAAACGGTCAGCGCATATATTTTGATCCCAACAACGTTGCTGAGCGCTTAGAAAATCCGCGCCAAACAACTCTCTTGGCATTTTTCAGGCTCTGCGAAATCGACCAGTTTGCGAGGTTCCTTACGTATGACGAGGTGCCTTCATATTACACGTACGACAAGCAAAGGGGAATATTTAACCGACGTCGAAGAGGAGGTGCTGTCGAAGGTTTTCCGGGAATTTTCAAGGACACCGTATTGGGTAGAGTTTATACCGTGCACCCGAATAATGGCGAATGCTATTTTCTGCGGTTATTACTTCACACGATCCGAGGCCCAACGTCTTTTGCCTTTCTGAGAACATTTGATGGCGTGGAGTATCCCACTTACCGCGCAGCCTGTGTAGCACGTCACCTTCTCGACGGTGACCAAAACTGGGATGACACCCTCGCGGAGGCGAGCGTCAGTAACAGCCCCAGCCGTATGCGTCATCTGTTTGCCGTCATCTTGGTGTTTTGTGGAGTCACGAACCCGGTAGCTTTGTGGGAAAAATATCGACATCATCTATCTGAAGATTTTCTACGAGCTTTGAGGCGTGCTACTGGAGACGAAGTCGAAGTAACTGATGAACGCGTGCTGAACACCTGTCTTAGTTCACTTCAAGACGTGGTCATTTCCATCGGCGGCAATCCATTGGTCGAATATGGGTTACCAGCTCCCCAATCATCACCGCATCAAGACCGTGGAAATCGAGAGTATAACGCTGAGACAATTTAGGATCCGAGCGAAATGACCACCATACGAAATCACCATGTCGCTTTGTTCTCTTCAGAGCAAAAACAAATTTATGACACTGTTCTTAAAAGCGTTGGGCAAAACCAGGGTAAAATGTTTTTCTTGGATGCTCCTGGTGGAACAGGAAAAACATTTGTTACCACTGGCATACTTGCAGAGGTCAGGAGGCAAGGCAAAATTGCCATTGCTGTAGCGTCGTCGGGAATCGCTGCCACACTGCTTCCGGGTGGCAAGACAGCACATGCCATGTTTAAAATTCCCATCGATTTAGAGAGCACCGAAACGCCTGTTTGTGGTGTGTCACGCAATAGTGATAAGGGACACGTGCTGAAGGATTGCTCTCTGATCGTATGGGATGAGTGTACGATGGCCAATAGAAAAGCAGTTGAGGCCGTGGACAGAACCCTGCAGGACATCCGCAGGAACGAACACTTGATGGGTGGTGTCACAGTTCTATTCAGTGGCGATTTCCGACAAACGCTTCCCGTGGTGACGCGGGGATCGAGGGCTGACGAGGTGAATGCTTCGTTGAAACGATCTTCGCTGTGGTCACGAGTTCGTACGCTGCGCTTGACCATTAATATGAGAGCTCGGCTCGGCGGCAATGCACGTGCTCAAGAATTCTCCGATGTTCTTCTAAGTCTTGGCGAAGGCACTCTACCAGAGGAGAGAGGTGGGCAGGTGGTGCTTCCAGAGTCTCTCGGTAGAGTCGTATCCAGCTTAGAAGAACTCATTCGCTGTGTGTACGGGGACATCAGTCATATACCGCACCAGCAGAATTCTTGGGTATGTGAGCGGGCAATTTTGACGCCCAAAAATGGTCAGGCTGAAGCAATCAACGAATGCATTCTCTCGAAAATTGAGGGGAATGAAGTGGTTTACACCTCTATAAACACTGTCATCGAGCAAGATGATGCCACACATTATCCCGTGGAATTTCTGAACTCTCTGTCAGCAAGTGGACTTCCAGCGCATACTATCAAGCTGAAAGTCGGTGTCCCGATTATGCTTCTTCGGAACCTATCTCCTCCGAAGTTGTGTAACGGGACCCGCCTTAAAGTCATCTCGCTCCACAGACACAGCATTGAGGCGGAAATTCTTACGGGTTGTGGCGTAGGCGAGGCAGTATTTGTACCACGCATTCCCCTCATACCTCATAACTTCCCGTTCCAGTTCAAGCGCGTACAGTTCCCCGTGAGTGTTTGCTTCGCGATGACCATCAATAAGTCGCAGGGGCAGACACTGAGAGCAGCGGGTGTCGACCTCAGGACGAGCTGCTTCTCACACGGGCAGCTGTACGTCGCTTGCTCCCGCGTCACCAGTCCTGACTCTCTTTACATTTTGGCTGCGGAGAGCCAAACCAGCAATGTTGTTTATAGAGAAGTTTTATAAGTATATATTTTTATCCTTTTCTATATTTATATTTTCTTATTCATTATTTTCTACATTTGCTTCAGTCGCAACTTATTACTTAATTCAGCAGAATCACCATAAAGTCATTTATTCAAAGCAGACTGAAAATCAGCACTTTTGAAGTTCAACAATTTTACAAAAGACAGTCTCCCTCTGTTACTGTACTTTCTGTATTTATGAAATGTAAAGAAGTAACGGGTAAATAAATGTTATTTTAAAAGGTATAATCGTAGGTATTTTTGGTGCTGTATAGCGTTCAGGCAGATGACGTCGCGGGCTACAGCTATACTACAAAAATTCCTGTTAAAATGAAAATAAACAATGCGGGCAACAACCATTGCTACCGCAATCTGTACTTATCCTACCAGTTACAATTTCATTTTAGAGGTAATTACTTCTCAACTGTCTATGTAAAAATATAGCTATCTGATCACAAATTCCACGCGTACGAAGTCGCGGGCACAGCTAGTAGATAATATTATAATATCTGCGTGAAGAGCTAACTATACACTAACTCTAGCTTTGACCCATGACTTTGGTTACTTAAGTATGAAAATCTTTTTAAATATTTTAATATTCGCGTTCCATATTACATAAATATAATGAACGGAAAATAACGCGACACATTTAGGTAAACAAATTATCTGTCTGCTTGTGACTACGGCCAGTGCAACCAGGCCGAAACATCAAGCCAATAATAAAAGTAAGTATTTGTTTACGTACACTTGTCGTGTTATTTCCCGTTTATTATACTCTTAAATAGATCAAATTCTAATCTAATGTGTCTAAATAGACACGGGGTCACAGATGTTACAGGTTCACATTAACTATTAATTATTACAAAATAAATATACAAATACCTAAGACGATTAAATACTACAAACTCATTATGACAAAAAGAAAAAAAAGTCTAAGAAAATAAAAATAAAAGTTACCTGCCAGCTATGAGCGGCGCTCATGACCGAGTCGGGCGGGTCTCCCGAACATATATATGTGCGCGGAATATTTGCCTAAGAAACGTATACTTACATTTTGTATTTTGCGATATCTTTTGAATTAAATGTCCGAATTGAATCATTCAAAAAGTTCTACAAAAGTATTGAATTTATCTTTATATTGAAGTAATTTATTTTGAGTAGAGTTAATACCAAAGTACAAAATAAAGAACTTTTAAAACGACCTCATTATAATTATTTTTAAAAATTCAAAAAACACTTATTGTGCGATAACTACAATAGTTAGACATATGGCGTCGCGGATTTTTCTGTCGACAATTACATGTTCTGTGAAAGTGTAGTACATTGTTTTGTTCTATAATCAATAGTTTTTGCAGCGTTCGCGATTTAAGAGTTTTTTTCGGGTCTTTTTCTTACACCTTGGGTTACATTATTGAACTTATAGTAAGGATCCCTAATTTATTTGAAAATATAATATAGCCTAAAGCCTTCCTCGATAAATGGACTATACACCAGTGAAAGAATTTTTGAAATCGGATCGGTGGTTTCTGAGATTAGCGCGTTCAAACAAACAAACAAACAAACAAACAAACAAACTCTTCCGCTTTATAATATAAGTATAGATATCAATCCGACAAACATAGAAACACAAATTAAATGCACAAATAAACAATATTTGAGTATTTGAAGTGAAATATTTGAGTTGCGTGCCATCCGTCGATTATAAACATATATATGAAGAAAAAAGAATGAATGACGTACAATCTGTCTGTGGGTGAACAACGCCGCTATAATATAATATCTCTATACAAAGAACTAACTCACTTCGTCACGCGATGCTCACATAAAGGCTCCGCGCACAACGAATACAGTCTTTACTTTATTATTAAACTAGCTGACCCGGCGAACTTTGTTTCGCCTCAAAAGCATTATATTAGGAAATAAAAGATTTTTTCTAAAATAAAAGTAGCCTAAGTTAGTTCTTATTACATCAGCTACCTATAAGTCTAAAGTCCCATCAAAATCGATCCAGCCACCACAAAGATTAGCCTGAACAAACAGACAGGCAAAAATTCTAAAAAAAAATGTTATTTTGGTGTAAGTACCATATATAATAAATGAATATACAAACATGCATTTCGTAAATAGCGTAAAAAGATTTGATTGGCCAAGAAATACTTAGAGTTATTTCCAATCCCAGAAATAAAAGAACTTAAAGGATCTGCTGGTGGCTCCAATTTGATAATTTTACTTTGCCTCCGGCACAACATAAAACAGTACATAGATCATTGTATTTCAACGCCAAACAATATTTACACAAAATAATCGATTCATAGTAAAATGCCGCTCGTTCCAAAATCACAGAAGCACTGCGTCTGCGGAATCGCTTAATTTTTTATTATGTCTTGAGGCTGCTTTTAACCGACTTCAAAAAAAGAAGGAGGTTCTCAATTTGTCTGTATGTATAATATTTTTTATGTATATTCACATTGTTCACCGATATTTTCGACAATTATGGACGGATTTCAAAAATTATATAATATTAATATTTTTTAATTATATAATTTATTATATAATAATAAAAGCTTGTCGCGAGGTTTGACTCCCTATCAGTAGGTATTTAAATTGCAATAGATAATATAGTAAAGTTAGTAGATTAATTTACATGAGTGTTTTGCCCATTTTAAAAGCTTTTATTTAGCTTGCACTATATGTATGTGTGTATGTATGTATGTATGTATGTATGTATGTATGCATGTAAGTATGTATGTTCGGTGGAATCTTGCAACTCAATTTTGAAGTAGACATCTTCAACCGATTGAGCTGAAATTTTGTATACACGTTTAATTTGGATGACAATGCATGATATGATTTGTGACATTATTCTATATCCAATATGGCGGACCACTCAAGATGGAGGAATGGATATTTTGAATGCATTTCTGCAATATGGTTATCAAATGAAAGGGATTATTGAGTGTAACTCAAAAGGTCATAATATGACGTCATTCTAAATCCAATATGGTGGAATATCCAAGATGGAGGAAAACATAGTTTAAGCTTCTGTACAATATGGATATCAAATGAAAGGGCTCATTGAGAGTAACTGAAAAAATAATGTGACGTCATTCTAAATCCAATATGGCGGATCAACCAAGATTGAAGAACTGTTTTTTTAATACATTTCTACAATATGGGTATCAAATGAAAGGGCTTGTTAATAGTAACTCAAAAAATAATATGACGTCATTCTAAATCCAATATGGTGACCATATGGTTACAATATTGTATATATATATATATATAAGTTATATATATAAATATTATATATAAGTTTTGTACGTACCAAGCTGTAAAACATCATCAGCTGCTTGGGTAGCGGTGGAAGTACCTTCAGCAGCCACGAGCAAATTGCAAAATGTTGGAGCATCGATACTGGTTGTTTTTTTTTTTAACACTAGTCACTGCCCTTTAGTACTGTTAAGTAATGTTATGCTGACTAAAATATTTTCCACAAGCTGTTAACATAATTTGGAGCTAAAAAAATAAATGTCAGCTCTATCGTGGAGAGAGTAATACGCGTGATTGAAGTGATGGTACGTCAGATGAAACCGAGTAATTTACATCAGTAACCCCACCCACCGTGGATGTGCGAGCTTACTCTTGATTATTAGTCATCCAAGAAATTGAAAAAAAATCCTGGATCGGCATATAATCACTCACTAAAATACCACGCTATCTCTCGGACCATATATGGTTTCACATCACAACAATGTGAATGAAATTGCATACTTTAAGCATGATGACGTTTCAGTTCCGTAACATATAAAGGACATTGGGAGAGCGAGAGAGATTGCGAGAGACATTGATACAGACATAGATAAAGGAATATATATCATAGATATATAGTTAAATATAGACCTACATCTATGCATTGAGAGATATTTTGTTTGAAAGATAGGCAAAATAAGATTAATCTTGGTATTGCATCTGTAATCATATCAGTATTTCTTTGACAATAGAACCTTAATAATGTTCAAACTTAAAACTTAAATTAATTAGGGTCCAGTGTCGACCACCGGGACCACTAGTCAAAATTAAATTAGAAGATATTGTTTGAACAACGAAGATTAGAAATAGGGCAAAGATATTTGAAGTCTGAAGATACATAGTAACAAAATCTACAGTCTCGGTGGTCCAGTGGTAGAGCACACAGTTTCTGATCCAGATGTCCGGGTTCGAATCCTGACACTGGCGGTTGAATTATCGTTAGGTAAATTTAAGAAATATGTTAAAAGTAGTCCACTTTTAACATATTTCTATAAACATATTTCTATACAAGGGCTTATTACTGTATCGCAGATTATATCAATGATAAAATCGTTTGGAATTGAATTGCGTCTTTAGTGTTATATTGTTTGTATTTGCTATAGCAATAATCTGCTAACTAAACATTACTGTTAATTGGTAAGATTGTGTGCAGTATGACGTTTTCCACCGGGCAAGCTTACTAGTTTTCTTTTTTTTTGTCTGGCCTCTTGAATATGTCATGCTCACTGAAAGGTCCTTGCTTACGGTGGCGTCGTCGATCGGATCGCCACCTTCCCTAAAATATGGCGAGAGAAGCAATGGCTGAGATATGGGTCATACTCGTGAACGGGTGCTGTTTGTGGGGACTAGTCTGTTCAAGCATCCAAAGAATATTAACGTACTGTGTCCTAAGTTTGTCGCGAGGGACCTCATTTTGCTCTATAAATTATTCTAATCATTTGTGATTTAGTTTACTGGTAATTAAGTAAAAAAAAATGACACCGCTGAGTTTCTTGCCAATTCTTCTCAGGGTGTGAGTAATCGAATTGGCGGATTGTAAATATTGACCTTCATAAGTGTCTTTTATGACCTAAATAGAATAAATGCGATTTTGATTTTTTGATTTTGGCACACTCCAATGACTTTTCGAAGTTCTTTTCGAAGGTTATGTGTGAAAAATATCGATGACTGAAAACTTTGTGTTCGGTATGGCTATGGGTGCGCCACCTATTCCATTTTGGGATGTAAACATAACGGCGAGACGAGGCTTAGCAGCCGCTGCCTACACCTTCGGATAACAAAGGCGTGAAGTTATGTTATGTTATTTAAAATCTAGGTACATGAAATAGGGAAACAATAATGTATTCTGTTAGTTTTCGAGAGCAATCCAGTTCATTCGCTATGTATCATGCATCCGCCATATATTATGCATGACAAGTTCAAAACAATAATTATTTAGTACATTAAAATCGCATAATATTGCTAATTATTATTTTCCATATAGTAAACAAACTAACATACATATTATTTTAATAAAAAAAGTAAAAGTGGCAAATAAGTAAATTGCGTAAACCATTATTGTGTCCATAGATGACATTAAAACAACTTTTAGGATTTTATGAGTTTTAATCATAGTTAATGAATACATGTTGAATAACTTTATAAAATGACTAATGTGATTAACACTGGCCAAGTCAAATCTAACCTACCTTAAGATTCCACATTTTTAAATAACAGCAACCGTACTAAGTATCCAATAAAGCAAATAGAGTTTATTACTTGTCCATAATTCTATTTGATTACTGTAAATACATATTTGGATTTTTAATTGAATATGACACTCATTTAGATCTTTATATACTAGCTGACCCTGCATATATTATATTTAGGGGGTCATGTCAAGAGCGTGCACGTCGTGACCTCTGCCGTCCCAGTGGGACGCAATCTTGACCGAAGCAAACTCAGCAAGACGGGCTGCTAGGGCGTGCACCGGGAGGCACCGATTAGTCTCCGTCGGTGCGGCTGCATGCGCATGCGGCGAAGGGGCCGCCACCCTTCACGCAGCGCCAATCCTGGCGGGACGGGGAGAGCGGCATCCGTCATAAAGATATTCACACGTATACGTGGAGACGGAATGAACAAGAGTATGATTGATTTGATTTTGGTAGATAGTTGTCTCCGAATTACTCTAAGGGTTACAAGAGCCTACAAAGATATAACTCTTGATACGGACCACTACCTGGTGGTAAGCCGTTTCGTGGACCTTATCAAGAAGTGGAGAAACTGGCGAGTGCGTACCCATTTCAGAGAGCTTGAAAGGATAAAATGCGAGAAATTAGAAGATGGAAGTGTACGGAGTATGTATGTAGACCTAGTCAGTAAAAGACTCAGTGAGACGAGTCTTTCTGACCTAGGTGTTGAAGAAAGCTGGGAAAGAATGAAAGATAGTATAGTGGATAGTGCAAAAGAAGTATGTGGTAGTGCAAAGAGGCATAAGATTTTGAGAGGTGATGCCTGGTGGGACGCGGATGTGAAATCCAGCGTGGAAAGATAGAAAAAAGCATGGTTGGATTCTGTCTCAAGTTTGAATCAGAATGATAGTATGACAGAGAAAAAGTATGAGAGCTACCGCCGCTGCAGGAAGCCTTAGTGAAAGAGAAGCGTGAAATACTAGTTGCGAATGAGGAAGTGAGGTTGACAGAGAAGTTTGAGGCAAATAACAAACTCTTCTGGAGGGAAGTTAGAAAGTCTCGGGGTTCTTCGTCAACATCCAGAATGGACAAAATTATGTCTAAGTTTGGTGACATTCTTGCAAACCCAAGCGATGTATTGGGCAGGTGGAGTGAGTATTTTGGGGAAATGTACGAGTATGTTCCGGATGTGGGCGCCGCGAGTGAGCCTACGGCTGACACCGCTGCGCCAACATCTGACGAGGTCATTACTATGGAAGAGATTGAATGGTCGATACGAAGTATGAAAAATGGTAAGGCAGCTGGAATTGATATGATGTCTGCTGAAATGATCAAACACGGTGGAACCTGTGTCCAGGACGCTTTCCTGACCTTGAGCAATCTGTGCTGGAGGTCGGGTAAGGTTCCCATGGACTGGATGCGCGCTGTCATTGTGCCCTTGTATAAAGGTAAGGGATCACGTATGCAGTGCGCCAGTTACAGGAGCATCAGTTTGATCAGTTTAGCAGCAAAAGTGTATGGGAAAATTATTGAAAGGAGAATGAGGGTGATATCTGATGGAGTGCTGTGAGAGGCTCAGGGTGGTTTTAGAAGCGGACGAGGGTGCATGGATCAGATTTTTTCTCTCCGCAACATCGTGGAGAAACAACTGGCTGTTAACCGGAAGGTTTTCAGCGGTTTTGTGGATCTGGAAAAAGCATTTGACAGAGTGCTACGAAAGGATCTGTGGGGCATACTCCCGGGCTACGAGGTGAGCGGAGCACTGCTGCGCGCTGTGCAGTCCACTTATGAGGGCTGCACAGCGTGTGTGCGTGTTGACGGCGGATTGTCCCCCTTATTTTTATATGGGATAGGAGGGCAAACGAGCAGGCGGGTAACCTGGTGGTAAGCAACCAACGCCGCCCATGGACACCAGCAACACATATAGTGTTACTGTTGCGTTGCCAACCTTTAAGGAGTAGAGGATAGGAAATGATGGGGAAGGGGGTGGGCCTCCGGGTACCGCTCTCACCAAACGAAACGCGGCATGAGCCACTTTAAGTCGGTCTTCTGAGAGGTCGTGGTATTTCACCGGTCGAGCCGGCCCATTCATACAGTGAACTGCTTGGCTCTACCACTGTTAATATCGGCTCTACCACTGTCAATATCGGCGTCAGGCAGGGTTGCGTGCTGTCCGCTCGACTGTTCATCCTGTACCTGGACAGTTGTCTCCAGAGAGTGAGATTGATGGATGTAGGGATGCGAATGGGTGACCTACAGTGGTAGAGTCAAGCAGTTTACTGCATAAATGGGCTGGCTCGACCGGTGAAATACCACGACCTCTCAGAAGACCGACGTAAAGTGGCCCATGCCACGTTTCGTTCGGTGAGAGAGGTACCCGGAAGCCCACCCCCTTCCCCATCCTTTCCTATCCCCTTCCCTTAAAGGTCGGCAACGCAACAGTAACACTATATGTGCTGCTGGTGTCCATGGGCGGCGTTAGTTGCTTACCATCAGGTGACACGCTTGCTCGTTTGCCCTCCTATCCCATAAAAAAAAAAAAAAACCTAGTTGTGAGCAGCCTGTTTTACGCAGATGACGCCGTGCTTCTAGCTGAATCGCCGTCGGACCTGCAAACACTAGTCAGTACTATGAAAGATGATTGCATGATTAAAGGCTTTCAGTTTAATGCGACGAAAACGAAAGTTATGGTGTTTGAAAAGGAGGAATCCAGAACAGATTCAAGGATAATGGTTGATGATGTAGTGCTGGAACAGGTGAATGAAATTGTATATCTTGGATGCGCTGTTAGCAGAGATGGAAGGTACACCGCGGATGTAGAAAGACGAGTGGCGATAGGAAATAGCGTAAATGGAGCTTTGGGTAGATTCCTGGGCGCAAAAAACATTAGCAGAAAAGCCCAGCTAGCAATCCACAATGTAGTCCTGATCCCAACGCTAACTTATGGAAGCGAGAGCTGGGTATGGCAGAGTGTGCATGAAAGTAGAATAAACGCAGTAGAAATGAGGGCACTACGCAAAATCTGCGGAGTGACTCTCGCTGACCGCGTAGAAAACAAGGTTGTAAGGATGGAAGTTGGTTTGAAAGAGAGTGTCGGTGTAAAAGTAAGAAAGGGCATGCTCCGATGGTTCGGACACGTAGAACGAATGGTTGATGCAAGACTGACTAAGCAGATATACAATGCAAAAGCGGATGGATGTAGGAGTCGAGGACGGTCAAGACCCATATTCCATGACCAAATAGAACGTGTTCTGGAGGAAGGTGTTGTTAAGATCCTCAAAAACCGACGCGCATGCATGAAAAGAGCTATGAAAGTCAACGAAGCGAGTGAAGCGTGTAAGAATCGTGCCTTATGGCGCTCTGTTCTCTCTGCCTACCCTGCAAGGGATTTGGCGTGAAGTTATGTATGTATGTATGTATATATATATATATATATATATAAATATTTATATACTAGCTGACCCGGTCAAATTTGTTCCGCATCAAAAGTAATAACTGCCGTCCCGCTATGTTAATACTGCAATATCTTCGAAAATATTTGTTTAAATTTCTTGCTGTAAAGGGTCAGGATCATCTATATTACATGCACAATCTATTTAACACACTAAATTGGATGAAAATTAATACTGTAATGTTTGAAATCGCTTCGTAAATAGGCCATTATTTCTCGTAAAAAGTAAAAACATAAAAATGCTCATTGTGGGTTATCCATAAGAGATAGATATATGCCCTCACGGACTTTTTTGTAGACCTTATAAAGGTCTATAATCTATAATAATGGAGTACATTATTTTGTTTTATCACTTAGGGTTCAGGCAACGTTTACGATTAAAGTTCTAATTCTTGAAAATTATCACTTTTTTTATTACACCATACTTGAATTATAGATCAAAACCACCCCGTTGACACCCTCTAACAATTAAGAAAAACCGTTGAATAGTTTTAAAGATATACGCATATAAGGGAACAGACAGCGGAAAGTGACTTTGTTTTATACTATGTAATCTATATGTATGTTTCTATGTTCTATGTTTCTTTTCTATGTTTCTATGTGTACGTGTATGTTTTTTTGTTTGTTTAAACGCGCTAATCTGAGAAACCACCGGTCCAATTTCAAAAATACTTTTTCTGGTGTATAGTGCATTTATCGAGGAAGGCTTTAGGCTATATCATATTTTTAAATAAATCAGGGATCCTTACTATAAGTCCAATAATGTAACCCAATGAACTAAACACTACACTAAACACTACACTACACACTTTCACAGAACATAATAATATAATTGTCGACAGAAAAGTCCGCGACGCACATCTATCCATACATCCTAACTATTGTAGTTATCGCACAATAAATGATTTTTGAAATTTTAAAAATAATTGTAGTGAGGTCGTTCTAAAAGTTCTTTATTTTGGACCTTGGTATTAACTCTACTCAAAATAAATTACTTCAATATAAAAATAGATTCAATACCATTCTAGAACTTTTTGAATGACTCAATTCGGACATTTAATTCAAAAGATATCGCAAAATACAAAAATGTAAGTATTCGTTTCTTAGGCAAATATTCCGCGCACATATATATTATGATCGGGAGTCCCGCCCGACTCAGTCATGAGCACCGCTCATAGCTGGCAGGTAATTTTTTTTTAAATTTTCTTTGAATTTTTTTTGTTTCGTTTTGTCCTAATGAGTTTGTAGTATTTAATCGTCTTTTGGGATATATATATTTTTATTTTGTAATAATTAATAGGTGATGTGAACATGTAACATCTGTGACCCCGTGTCTATTTAGACACATAGATTTTTATTTAAGAGTATAATAAACGGGAAATAACGCGAAACGTTTAGGTAAACAAATACTTACTTTTATTATTAGCTTGACGTTTCTGCCTGGTTGCACTGACCGTAGTCACAAGCAGACAGATAATTTGTTTACCTAAATGTGTCGCGTTATTTTCTGTTCATTGTATTTTTTTTTATGAGATAAGGGGCAAACGAGCTTGCGCGTCACCTGATGGAAAGCAATCACCGCCGCCCATGGCGTCTGCAATACCAGGGGTATCATATCAGCGTTCCCGGCCTTTCAGACGAGAATAGGCTCGTTTCTTGAAGGTTCTTAGGTCATAGCGGTCCGGAAATACCGTCGCCGGCTACTGGTTCCATGAAGCAGGCAAGAAGTGCCTGTTGAAATGCACTGTTGTCGATCGCCAACCGTTCAGCCAATGCGGGTGGTAGCGTTGGAGCGTCGAGCGGTGGCGGAAATCAGCTGGCGGTATTAATCCGAACAATTCCTCAGAGCACTCCCCGTGGTATATGCGGTAGAGGATGCATAGAGATGCCACCTCTCTCCGCAACGCCAGAGGATCAAGCCGATCGGTAAGAGCTTGGTTGTCGACAAGCCGAACCGCGCGTCGTTGGATGCGGTCAAATGGAGTAAGCTGGTACTGGGGTGCCCCCGCCCAAAAATGTGAACAGTATTCCACGTGAGGACGGACCTGCGCCTTGTAAAGTTGCAGACGATGACCTGACGTGAAATACTGTCCCGCTCTATTGAGCACACTAAGTTTTTTGGAGGCCAATTTGGCCTTGCCCTCCAGATGACCGCGGAACTGGACGTCACTCGACAGGTGGACACCAAGAATTCCGATAGCTGCTGAGGCGGGTAAGGGAGTGCTCTCAAAACAGGGAGCTACGACAAAGCGTGTCTTTTTAGCGGTAAACGCGCAAACCTGTGTCTTCTTAGGGTTGAATTGGACTAAGTTTAGTCGGCCCCAGTCCGAAACCTGACTAAGCAGAGTTTCGATTTCAGACACAAGTTTGTTCCGGTGCTCGTCGACGTTTTCCCGAGAAATACGCGGGTGGCCGGTATATAAGGTATCCCCGGTACTGTCACCAGGCGTGTCACCTGATGGTAAGCAACCAACGCCGCCCATGGACACCAGCAACACATATAGTGTTACTGTTACGTTGCCAATCTTTAAGGGATAGGAGATAGGAAAGGATGGGAAAGGGGGGTGGGCCTCCGGGTACCTCTCTCACCGAACGAAACGCGGCATGAGCCACTTTACGTCGATCTTCTGAGAGGTCGTGGTATTTGACCGGTCGAGCCGGCCCATTCATGCATCGAACTGCTTGGCTCTACCACTGTTAAAACTTCTGACAAAGTCCCTGGTTTTGCTATTGAGACACCATTTGTCGTAGCTCCCTGCTTTGAGAGCACTCCCTTAGCCGTCTCAGCCAATATCGGATTTCTTGGTATCGACTTGACGAGTGACGTCAAATTTCGCGGTCATCTGGAGAGCAAGGCCAAATTGGCCTCAAAAAAGCTTGGTGTCCTTGGTGTGAGCGGGACGGTATTTCACGTTAGGTCATCGCTTGCAACTGTATAAAGCGCAGGTCCGGCCTCACGTGGAATACTGTTCTCATCTCTGGGCGGGGGCACCCCACTACCAACTTTCTCCATTTGACCGCATTCAACGACGCGCGGTTCGGCTTGTCGACAACCAAGCTCTTTCCGATCGGATTGATCCGTTGGCGTTGCGGAGAGATGTTGCATCCCTATGCATCATGTACCGCTTATACCACGGGGAGTGCTCTGAGGAATTGTTCGGACTTATACCGCCTGCTGACTTTCGCAATCGCCCGACTCGCCAGTGTTTCCATCCACATCGGCTTAATAGTTGGCGATCTACGACAGTGCGATTCAGCCGTCACTTCCTGCCAAGCACTGCTCCTATATGGAACCAGCTGCCGGCAACGGTATTCCCGGACCGCTACGACCTTGGAACCTTCAAGAAACGAGCTTATTCCTATCTTAAAGGCCGGCAACGCTGATGCGACGCCCCTGGTGTTGCGGATGTCCATGGGCGGCGGTGATTGCTTTCCATCAGGTGACTCGCTAGCTCGTTTGCCCCCTTTTCCAATAAAAAAAAAGGTGGTGGTATTTCACCGGTTGAGCTGGTCCATTCATGAACCTAACTGCTTATTATTTTAACTGCTATTATTTTCATCTTAACTAGGTTGTTAGCCTCTAATATCAATAGCTTAGCAAGTAAGGAGTGTAATAATCGTGCCTTATAGCGCTTTGTACTCTCTACCTACCCCGCAAGGGATCTGGCGTGAAGTTATGTATGTATGTATCAGGAACTTGAATTGAAAAAAAATAGTGTTAGATAGTCCATTTATGAGGAAAGCTTTGGGGTATTAATTGGGGTATTAGGAAAATGTATAAAATATGGCGGTACGAAGTTCGCGCGGTCTGCTAGTGATATGTATATAAGTATATAGGCACTGGGTAGGTGTGATAATGCATAAAATGAGTAAAATATATAGTTATTTAATAGTCTGGACAGTATATAAATATGTGTTTATGGATGGACTGATGACTGGGTTATTGTGATAACGTATAAGATAAATAAAACATTTAGTTGTAGAGTAGTCTGCACAATATCTAAATGTGTGTGCAGATATAGGCACTGGATTTTTGTGACACCGCATGAAATTAATATAAAACTTGCGCCCGAATACTGAACCGCCACTCAAATCTGACAATCATTAAAGTGCTACTTATTGCTCAAATTTGACGGATTCTGTCTAATGTGACAGCTACTTAAACGCTTAAGTAGCGCTTATATATTTGAGTGGCGGTTCAGTATTCGGGGTTTGGTTATATAATAGTCTGTACAACATATAGATGTGCGTTTATAGTTGGACACTGGTGCATGAAATGAATAAAATACGTGGATATAAAATAGTCTACACAATACTTAAATGAATGTGTGTATATAGATCGGCACTAGGTTATTTTGATAAAGCATAAGATAGATAAAGTATTAGTAGTAGTTAGATAGTAGTAGTCTTCATAAGATATAAATATGTGTGATTGGGGTGGTAGCTAAAACCTTGAATTAAGTAGACTGTATAATTTTGTACTCACACCCAACAATTTATTAATCAACATCAAACTACTTACATATAACATGTGAGCGAAAGCATAGCGCGATGTAAATTGTCTCCTAGTGACATCTATTGACACAAAAATTAGACTCGAACATTCCGCCCACCAAGGACAGAATGACTGTCCTTCACAGCTATGATACCGCCCACCATGACATCACCAACTCTTATCTAATACATACTTTAGCAAACATCAACCATATTACAAAAAGGAACATAACAATAACAACATAAAACAACAACAACAATATCCTTATAGTTGTTAGATTATATAACTCTATGTAATTGTTAGATTATAACTTAACCATATATTTACACTATGTAATAGTATTCAACTTCCTAATTATATACATTAGATAATATTGTTAAACATTAATAAATATAAACAGGCACACAGACCTTGTAACCACTTACCCTATCCCCACGCACTTGTATCCCTTAATGTGTTCCCCTCTCCAAAACCAATAGTATATTTAAGATGATGTTGTGCCATTTCACAGTTAGTCTAGTAAGTCAATTCATAACCACAGTATCTTCTAAGTTAAATTGTATTATTATATTTCTATTTCACTTCTAAATTGTAATTTTAGTATTAGAAATAAATATTAGTTCTTAAAAACAAAAGTGTTGCCATTGCCATATAACATAGTTAATCATTAACAGGTAAAATACAAAGTTTAGAAGTAGGGCTCTTCATAGTGGAATTTTTACACTTTAACAAAACAACAAAACAAGTGTTACGAAAGGATCTGTGGGATATACTCCCGGGCTACGGGGTGAGCGGAGCACTGCTGCGCGCTGTGCAGTCCACTTATGAGGGCTGCACAGCGTGTGTGCGTGTTGACGGCGGCTTGTCCCCCTGGTTTGACGTCAATATCGGCGTCAGACAGGGTTGCGTGCTGTCCGCTCGACTGTTCATCCTGTACCTGGACAGTTGTCTCCAGAGAATGAGATCGATGGATGTAGGGTTGCGAATGGGTGACCTAGTTGTGAGCTGCCTGCTTTACGCAGATGACGCTGTGCTTCTAGCCGAATCGCCGTCGGACCTGCAAACACTAGTCACTACTATGAAAGATGATTGCATGATTAAAGGCTTGCAGTTGAATGCGAAGAAAACGAAAGTCATGGTGTTTGAAAGGGAGGAATCCAGAACAGATGCAAGGATAATGGTTGATGATGTAGTGCTGGAACAGGTGAATGAAATTGTATATCTTGGATGCGCTTTTAGCAGAGATGGAAGGTACACCGCGAATGTAGAAAGACGAGTGGCGATAGGAAATAGCGTAAACGGAGTGTTGGGCAGATTCCTGGGCGCAAAAAATATTAGCAGAAAGGCCCAGTTAGCAATCCACAATGCAGTCCTGATCCCAACACTAACTTATGGAAGCGAGAGCTGGGTATGGCAGAGTGTGCATGAAAGTAGAATAAACGCGGTAGAAATGAGGGCTCTACGCAAAATCTGCGGAGTGACTCTCGCTGACCGCGTAGAAAACAAGGTTGTAAGGAAGGAAGTTGGTTTGAAAGAGAGTGTCGGTGTAAAAGTAAGAAAGGGCATGCTCCGATGGTTCGGACATGTAGAAAGAATGGTTGACGCAAGACTGACTAAGCAGATATACAATGCAAAAGCGGACGGATGTAGGAGTCGAGGACGGCCAAGACACACATTCCAAGACCAAATAGAACGTGTTCTGGAGGAGGGTGATGTTAAGAGCCTCAAAAACCGACGCGCGTGCATGAAAAGAGTTATGAAAGTCAACGAAGCGAGTGAGGTGTGTAAGAATCGTGCCCTATGGCGCTCTGTTCTCTCTGCCTACCCCGCAAGGGATTTGGCGTGAAGTTATGTATGTATGTGTATGTATGTATGTAACAAAACAACTCTGGTTAATCCAGTAGATCCAGGATATTTTTGAATAACTCTGCCTAACAGCCACCTACTAGGCGGCAAATCATCCTCCTTCACCAAAACAATGTCACCAACTGCTGGTTCAGGAATTTTATAAGCCCATTTGTAACGATGCATGAGCTGAGTTAAATATTCATTGGACCATCTCCGCCAAAAGCTCTGAAGCATCGCTTGTGTAACCTGCCAGCGTCTCAAAGAATTTAAATTCGAACGTTAATAGTTAACCTGTGGCACCGTAACTAGAGGTTCACCAATGATAAAATGACCTGGTGTTAGGGGGATAGGCTCTTGTGGGTTATTATTTATTACAGTCAACGGACGAGAGTTTAAACATGCCTCGATTTGGGCTAAAAGCGTAGAAATTTCTTCGTATGTCAACGTAGACTCCCCTATTACACGTCTAATATGGTACTTAAGAGATTTTATACCTCCCTCCCATAATCCACCAAAATTGGGTGCTCTTGGGGGTATAAAGTGCCATGTAGTTCCCTGAATCGCGAGGGCATCGACCACTTCTCGAATCATAGTGGATTTCTCAGAATCGAAAAGAACCTTCAGATCCTTTGATGCTCCTACAAAATTTGTTGCATTGTCACTGTACACATTGAGGCAGTGACCCCGTCTTGCAACAAAACGCTTAAAAGCTTCTAAAAATCCTATTGAGGTGAGATCACTAACAACCTCAATGTGTACAGCCTTTGTGACCATACACACGAATAAACAAATATAGGCTTTATACGCCTTATGCCCTCTACCCTTAGATGCTCTCAACATTACAGGACCAGCATAATCTACACCAGAATTAACAAAGGCCCTAGCTGGAGTGACTCTAACTGATGGTAACGATCCCATAAACTGTGTTTGCAATTTTGCCTTGTGACGAACACGAGTGATACATTTGCGTAAGTGAGATTTAACCAAATTCTTACACCTTACTATCCAATAAGCGGAACGTAAATAGTTAAGCATCAACTGTATATCACCATGCAACGTTTTTTTATGAACATCGTCAATTATTAGTTTCGACAAAGCTGATTCATGCGGCAATATAATGGGATGCTTCATCGTATCACTCGCTTGTGATTGAGCTATTCTCCCACCTACTCTTATCAATCCTCTACTATTTAAAAATGGAGCCAACGATAATAACCTAGATTTCTTCCATTTAACTTGTTTATATGTTTTCGATTCATCTAATTCCCTAATATATGCTGCACCTTGAGCTAACCTTATACATACATTCAGAGCTTTTTCTAATTCAGATGAACTTAAACCGGTGGCTATCCTTAAATTACGTCTCTCTTTTGTTATAAAACGCCTGCAATAAGCTACCACACGTATTAACTTTTTAAGTGAGGAATATTTCTCTAAGATAGATTGATCTACTGTACCTACGTGAACCATTATGGATTCTTCTTCGTGAGTGCTATTGGGCCACAACTTAGTGTAAGTGATACGTTGTGCCTTCAGAAAACTTGGACCAGATTTCCAAATAACTAGTCCCATCAGAGATGCAGGAAGAACACCACGCGATGCACAATCTACCGGATTGTCCTTAGTCGACACATGTGACCAATGGGATGATTCCAAAGTAGTGTGAATCTCTGCTACTCTATTCGCCACAAATGTCTTCCAGGGGTCATGTCAAGAGCGTGCAGGGGGTCATGTCAAGAGCGTGCAGGTCGCAATCCCTGCCGTCCCAGTGGGACGCAATCTTGACCAAAGCAAACTCAGCCGGACGGGCTGCTAGGGCGTGCCCCGGAAGTGACGGGCACCGATTAGCCCCCGTCGGTGCGGCTACATGCGCATGCGGCGAAGGGGGCCGCCACCCTTCACGCAGCGCTAATCCTGGCGGGACGAGGAGAGGGGAGTGCCGTATAGGCACGTGGAATGTTAGAGGTAGCATGGCAAGAAAGATGAATGAGATGATGGATATATTAAATGAGAGATGCCTGGATGCCTTATGTTTGACGGAGACAAAGCGGAGGGGGAGGGAGACCGAGGATCTCCCCGGTGGCATGGTAGCCCTATGGTCCGGAGTGGACCCGGACCTCCGTGCCAGTGGGGGTGTTGGAGTCGTTCTCTCCTCCCGCTTTGCTTCCGGAGTGAAAGATTATGAGTTGGTAGGCCCAAGACATCTTTGGGTTCGAATAAAACTGGGGATCACGCGAGTTTTCCTGGTCGCAGCTTATGCTCCCGTTAGCTCCGCGGATCCCCGCGAACTCCAGGAGTTTTGGGAAACTGTTAGGGATATTCTGGATCTAGCTGAGGGAAATGAAAGGATAATTCTGTGTGGTGATCTTAATGGGTGGGTCGGAACCAAGCGAGACGGCCTGGAGGCTGTCCTTGGTCCGAATGGTGACAAGACGTATACGACACGTATACGTGGAGACGGAATGAGCAAAAGAGTATGATAGATTTGATTTTGATAGATAGTCGTCTCCGAAATACTCTAAGGGATACAAGAGCCTACAGAGGCCCCACTCTTGATACGGACCACTACCTGGTGGTAAGCCGATTCGTGGGCCTTTTCAAGAAGTGGAGACACTGGCGAGTGCGTACCCATTTCGGAGAGCTTGAAAGGATAAAATGTGAGAAATTAGAAGATGAAAGTGTACGGAGTATGTATGTAGGCCTAGTCAGTAAAAGACTCAATGAGACGAGTCTTTCTGACCTAGGTGTTGAAGAATGCTGGGAAAGAATGAAAGAAAGTATAGTGAATAGTGCAAAAGAAGTATGTGGTAGTGCAAAGAGGCATAAGATTCTGAGAGGTGACGCCTGGTGGGACGCGGATGTGAAATCCAGCGTCGAAAGAAAGAAAAAAGCATGATTGGATTATGTCTCAAGTTTGAACCAGAATGATAGTATGACAGAGAAAAAGTATGAGAGCTACCGCCGCTGCAGGAATGTTACCAAAGCCTTAGTGAAAGAGAAGCGTGAAAGACTTGTTGCGAATGAGGAAGTGAGGCTGACGGAGAACTTCGAGGCGAATAACAAACTCTTCTGGAGGGAAGTTAGAAAGTCTCGGGGTTCTTCGTCAACATCCAGAATGGACAAAATTATGTCTAAGTTTGGTGACATTCTTGCAAACCCAAGCGATGTATTGGGCAGGTGGAGTGAGTATTTTGGGGAAATGTACGAGTATGTTCCGGATGTGGGCGCCGCGAGTGAGCCTACGGCTGACACCGCTGCGCCAACATCTGATGAGGACATTACTATGGAAGAGATTGAATGGTCGATACGAAGTATGAAAAATGGTAAGGCAGCTGGAATTGATATGATGCCTGCTGAAATGATCAAACACGGTGGAACCTGTGTCCGGGACGCTTTCCTGACCTTGAGCAATCTGTGCTGGAGGTCGGGTAAGGTTCCCATGGACTGGAGGCGCGCTGTCATCGTGCCCTTGTATAAAGGTAAGGGATCACGTATGCAGTGCGCCAGTTACAGGGCCATCAGTTTGATCAGTTTAGCAGCAAAAGTGTATGGGAAAATTATTGAAAGGAGAATGAGGGTGATATCTGATGGAGTATTGTGGGATGCTCAGGGTGGTTTCAGAAGCGGACGAGGGTGCATGGATCAGATTTCTTCTCTCCGCAACATCGTGGAGAAACAACTGGCTGTTAACCGGAAGGTTTTCTGCGGTTTTGTGGATCTGGAAAAAGCGTTTGACAGAGTGTTACGAAAGGATCTGTGGGATATACTCCCGGGCTACGGGGTGAGCGGAGCACTGCTGCGCGCTGTGCAGTCCACTTATGAGGGCTGCACAGCGTGTGTGCGTGTTGACGGCGGCTTGTCCCCCTGGTTTGACGTCAATATCGGCGTCAGACAGGGTTGCGTGCTGTCCGCTCGACTGTTCATCCTGTACCTGGACAGTTGTCTCCAGAGAATGAGATCGATGGATGTAGGGATGCGAATGGGTGATCTAGTTGTGAGCTGCCTGCTTTACGCAGATGACGCCGTGCTTCTAGCCGAATCGCCGTCGGACCTGCAAACACTAGTCACTACTATGAAAGATGATTGCATGATTAAAGGCTTGCAGTTGAATGCGACGAAAACGAAAGTAATGGTGTTTGAAAGGGATGAATCCAGAACAGATGCAAGGATAATGGTTGATGATGTAGTGCTGGAACAGGTGAATGAAATTGTATATCTTTGATGCGCTTTTAGCAGAGATGGAAGGTACACCGCGGATGTAGAAAGACGAGTGGCGATAGGAAATAGCGTAAACGGAGTGTTGGGCAGATTCCTGGGCGCAAAAAATATTAGCAGAAAGGCCCAGTTAGCAATCCACAATGCAGTCCTGATCCCAACACTAACTTATGGAAGCGAGAGCTGGGTATGGCAGAGTGTGCATGAAAGTAGAATAAACGCGGTAGAAATGAGGGCTCTACGCAAAATCTGCGGAGTGACTCTCGCTGACCGCGTAGAAAACAAGGTTGTAAGGAAGGAAGTTGGTTTGAAAGCGAGTGTCGGTGTAAAAGTAAGAAAGGGCATGCTCCGATGGTTCGGACATGTAGAAAGAATGGTTGACGCAAGACTGACTAAGCAGATATACAATGCAAAAGCGGACGGATGTAGGAGTCGAGGACGGCCAAGACACACATTCCAAGACCAAATAGAACGTGTTCTGGAGGAAGGTGATGTTAAGAGCCTCAAAAACCGACGCGCGTGCATGAAAAGAGTTATGAAAGTCAACGAAGCGAGTGAGGTGTGTAAGAATCGTGCCCTATGGCGCTCTGTTCTCTCTGCCTACCCCGCAAGAGATTTGGCGTGAAGTTATGTATGTGTATGTATGTCTTCCAGTTACTTGCGTGCTTGCTTAGCCAAGCAAGCACCACCGTAAAGTCCGTCCAAGCTCTGATACAACTTGTGGGAATATTTAAAACTTCTGCCACTTCCTTCAACAATTTAGCCACTAAAACAGCTCCTCATAACTCAAGCCGTGGTATGCTCATTTGCTTCACTGGTGCAACTCTTGTCTTGGCACATACAAGACCTACGTGCACATCGCCTGATGCCCTTATGACACGGAGATATACAACAGCAGCGTAAGCAACGTTGGATGCATCCGAAAATCCTTGAAGTTCTACTTTAACATCATTTGAATGTGTTAGTAACCATCTAGAAATACGAAATTGTTATTCCTCTTACTCTCCTGACCGTAACACTGGCAATCTGGCTATCTGTAGTGGTTGCGTTTGTTACTGCGCAGCCTATTTGTACACGTAAAATATCCGTTTTTCAAATAATTTTAAGAATATTTTTGTTTGTTACATTAAGTTTATTAAAGTTTTTGCAACATATATAAATTTTGCCAAACCGTTCTGATGTTGCTAAAGCTGTGCCAGACGCAATTTTAGATGGACAAATTTTGGATTTTTCAAATCAATTTAGTATGGCTGAAATTTTGATATGATGTTATATGGGTATCCAAAAACCCAGATTAATTTTGCCAGACCGGTATCTGGTCGCTACCCTTCTGCCAGACGCATGCAAAAGTGAAACGTGATGTAGATAATTTTGCTTTGTCCAGCAATCGTTGTCGAATAAAATACAGAAAAAGGATTGAAAACAATGAAATAAATTTGTCAATCAGTACTGTATCAATGTGATAACACATTGTTGTAGAAAATTAAGATAATGATAAATCTCAACTATGAAAATCTTACTTGTCTTCTTAAGTAAGATTTTTATAGTTAGTTAGTTGTCATAGTTAGTAGAGAAAATTTGTAAGTATGGATTTGTTCATTTTTCTAACTCTTTCACGTAAAAACTAGGGAAATTATAGAAGAACGAAAATTATAGATTACAAAACAAAAACATGTTCTACAATATTGAAGACCATATTGATATCTGTAATATGATATCTATACTATACATTAATTTAAGTACTTTTGCTAATTTTAAAATTTCGAAAAAATCCTGTTCAAATATTAATAGCAATAAACTTTGTATGCAGTTCCTTAAAATATTTGAACAGGCGCTTTTACAAAATTTTAAAGTGTATAAAAGTACTTATATGTAGGTGTAGTATAGTCTCGCGAACGTTTTTACAGATATTAATACGGTCTTAATATTTAAGATCTCGGTGGCGCAGTGGGAGAGCGCACGGCCTCTGATCCAGAGGTTCGGGGTTCGATTCCAGACACTGGCTCACACCAATGACTTTTCGAAATTGTTTGATATGGTTCGGAAGTTATGTGTGATAAATACCGATGACTGACAAACTTTGTGCCCGGTATGGCAATAGGTTCGCCACCTATTCCATTTGGGACGTAAACATAACGGCGAGAGGAGGCTTAACAGCCGCTGCCTACACCTTCGGGTAACAAAAGGCGTGAAGTTATGTTATGTTATGTAATATGGTCTTTAATATTGTAGAATATGTTTTTGTTTTGTAATCTATAATTTTCGCAGCGTACGCGTTAAAAGACATTTCATGGTTAATTTTCATAGTATTAATTGCCGTATTTTCAACAATTAACATCGTATCGTAATAAGATGTTGCCGATGTGTTGTTCTGATGTTTACGCTGTATCTTTTAAGATTTCATTAAAATTCATTCCGTAGTTTTTACGTGAAAGAGTTAGAAACATGCACAAATCTATACTTACAAACTTTTTCATTTTTAAGTAAGATTTTCATAGTTGAGATTGATCATTATCTTAATTATCTACAACAATGTGTTATCACATAAATACAGTACTGATGGACAAATTTATTTCATTGTTTTCAATCCTTTTTTTGTATTTTATTCGACAACAATTGCTAGACAAAGCAAAATGATCTACATCACGTTTCACTTTTGGATGCGTCTGGCAGAAGGGTAGCAACCAGATACCGGTCTGGCAAAATTAATCTGGGTTTTTGGATACATATATAACATCATATCAAAATTTCAGCCATACTAAATTGATTTGAAAAATCCAAAATTTGTCCTTCTAAAATTGCGTCTGGCACAGCTTTAGCAACATCAGAACGGTTTGGCAAAATTAATATATGTTGCAAAAACTTTAATAAACATAATGTAACAAACAAAAATCTTTTTAAAATGATTTGAAAAACGGATATTTTACGTGTACAAATAGGCTGCGCAGTAACAAACGCAACCACTACAGCTAGCCAGATTGCCAGTGTTACGGTCAGGAGAGTAAGAGGAATAACATATCTTAAAACTGGCCGACCTAAATTCGTCGCTCAAAAACGTTGCTAGCTCATATACTATTATGACAGCGTGATGTGGGAGGTAAACTGCTTGCTTGTTGTTTTCATCAGGTTGCTCTACCAGCTTCATATGATTCATTTGTAAGTATTCATTCATAACTTCGGTATACTTTTCTTTAAGTACCGTATCTGAACTAAATTTCCTTTCTAAGTTTTTAAACCTTCTTAATGCTATTTCACGTGAATCTCCTTTCTTGCAGGAAGGCACTTCCTGACGAAATGGCAATTTGACGACATATCTGCCATCTGGATCACGACGAGTAGTAGCAGCGAAAAATTCTTCACACCTTTGCTCTTCTGATGTTAACCTTTTATATGTAAATAAATCTGATTCTAATTCCCAAAAGCGTTTTAAATCAAATTCCTCTGTGTAAGTATGTAAAGATGTGACCCTATTTTCATCTGTAGTATCTACAGGCCCAGACAGTATCCACCCTAAAGTGGTGCACTGTGCTACCAAACCACCCGTAGCCGCCCGCCATAAACCTTCCTTTAACACCTGACCGTAAACGTCTGCTCGTAATAAAATATCTATACTATTTGGCATATCAAAGTGGAGATCGGCCAACACAAAATTGCGTAATTTAGCCCAACTAGCAACTGATATTCTATTTCCTGGTATAAAACCAGTGATTTTACTCAAGACATAGACTCTGATCTCTAATACCACACTGTTATCTACTGTTGATCTCAGTGTAATTGAAACCATAGATTTAGATACTGACGAGTTTGACCACCTAAAGCTGACACTACATTGTTTACCATAATTCGTTTTAATCCAAGTTTCTGTACAGTAGCTTCAGTCACAAACGATGCTTCAGAACCCTGGTCTAACAAAGCCCTAATCACTTGATATTACCCAGTTTTTGATTTAGCATTAACTAATGCGGTGGCCAATAACACATGACTTCTTTTACCTTTAGTGCAATACGCCATATGGTTCACAGTTGCTATTGGCAGCGAGTCACCATGTGAACTAGACGCCTCGTTTTTCTTAATGACTCGACCTGACCCCTTCAACCGTTTGACCTCCAAACCTCGAACCAACAGCTGAAGTTGTCACATTCCTTGGGTGCAGCAAGGAATGATGACGTTTTTTACACAATCTACAGTTTATAGACTTCTGACAAAATTTTACACCGTGTTTACTTCCTAAACAATTAAAACAAAGTCTATTTTTCATTACAAAATCACGTCTAGTTTCATAATCTATACTAGCAAGCTCTTTACAAAAACATAATTTATGTCTCCTTACAGAATTCACAATGAGGTTTTCTATCATTTGTATTAGTATGTAAAACCTTGATAGAAGATTGCTCTCGCTTAGGCTCGATTGCCTCTAATGCACGAAATCTCTGATTCAGAAACTCACTCAATTGACTGAAATTTGGCAAGGAATCGGAATTTGTTGCCCTGAAAATATGCAGTTCCCACTCCTTACGTGTTTCCGAATCAAATTTAAGAGCTAATAAATGTATAATTATAGGGTCCCACGTGGAGATATCTATCCCCAAATTAGCAAAGGATGTTAAGCAATCAGTCGTAACGTCATTGAATTCCTTTAAAACCTTAGCCGACGCTGAATTTGCGGTTTTTTGGCTTAAAAAACGTTTTAAAATACTGTCCATAAGGAATTTTTTATTACTATATCTTTGTTCAATGACGTTCCAAGATTTTGCATAATTAGCTGCAGTTACAGGGGTACTTCTAATGAGTTGTTCTGCCTCACCAGTTAAGTACCCTTTTAAATATTGCAAACGCTGCATATCACCGAGCGACTGGTTATTATGAATCGTAGAAATAAAAAGATTCCTAAACGTAATCCATTCTGTATATTTGCCAGAAAATTTAGGAATATGTATTTCTGGTAACCTTGCGTGAGTTGATTTTGAATCACCATTTTGCTTGCTTGCTGAATCATTTGGTAATCCCAACTGTTTCAGCATATCAGACAAAACTTTCTTTAATTAACTCTTATAATTCAAAACATCCGTTTCAGTTTTATCATAAAGATCAAGTTTAATATAATTTTCATCATTTAATTTATCTGGACTATATTCTTGTAATAATTTTTTATGACCCTGTTTAAAACCAGCCCACATCTCTAATAGAGCCTCTAACCTATTGTCGATATATTTGCTATTTAATCTCTCTTTTGGACATTTTTTAAAGTTTGTTCTAGCCTTGACAATTCTACTCGATAAATCGTTTTGGTAATTTATGAGTGCTTGAATAGTTGACATTGTCTCTAAATAAGAAATTTTCTGAAGATTAGAAGAAAACAATTATATCAAAAATTTTACAAGTGTTTTTTAACATTAAATTCTAAGTGAAATCGGGCATAGGTTCCCCGTATCTGCCTTTTTTCTCTTACAGTTCTAAGTCCCAACTACAGCAAATTAAAACTATTCTAAGTCTAAAATTAAAACTAAATTAGTCCAAACTGATTTTAACTTGATCTTGAAAAACTCCAAAGAAATTTAATTCCTTGCAATAAGGATGAATATTGTCTGATCTTTTTAAAATATCAAAAAAAGACTCACGGCTTACGACACTTCACTCACACAGATTGTACTAGTGATCCTCCCTCGATGTGTATTGTGGTGATTTGAACGCTTCAAACGTCCTGTCGTCTCAACTTCCCTGCTCACTCCAAACACCTCCAGCCAATATCCAGTATCCAGCTTTCGGTACAACAACCACCGTGCTCGTGGCGTCGTTGTTCTGCCTAGTGCCTAACTCAAGCACTTGAGCGGCATTTAACCTACCACGTACTTCGTCTGCTGCAGCGATCCACTGCAAGTACGGGTTCAGTGACAAACTTTGTCACTGTGAACTTCCTATAGAACCTTAATTACTTCCGGCTCGCAAGGACCAAAATGATTGGGGTGGTACCTAAAACCTTGAAATAAGTAGACTGTATAATTTTTTACTCACACCCAACAATTTATTAATCAACATCAAACTACTTACATATAACATGTGAGCGAAACCATATCGCGATGTAAATTGTCACCTGGTGACATCTATTGACACAAAAATTAGACTCGAACAGTGTACACACACTGTTCGTACATACACATGTATAGGCACTGAGTTATTGGGATAATGCATAAATTAAGTAGGAAACTTAGAATTAGATAGTTGTCTTCATAATATATAAATGTATGTGCACTGGGTTATTGGGATACTGCATAAAATAAATAGAATACTTGATTATACATACATACATAACTTCACGCCATATCCCTTGCGGGGTAGGCAAAGAGAACAGAGCGCCATAGGGCACGATTCTTACAAACCTCACTCGCTTCGTTGACTTTCATAACTCTTTTCATGCCCGCGCGTCGGTTTTTGAGGCTCTTAACATCCCCTTCCTCCAGAACACGTTCTATTTGGTCTTGGAATGTGTGTCTTGGCCGTCCTCGACTCCTACATCCGTCTGCTTTTGCATTGTATATCTGCTTAGTCAGTCTTGCGTCAACCATTCTTTCTACATGTCCGAACCATCGGAGCATGCCCTTTCTTACTTTTACACCGACACTCTCTTTCAAACCAACTTCCTTCTTTACAATATTGTTTTCTACGCGGTCAGCGAGAGTCACTCCGCAGATTTAGCGTAGAGCCCTCATTTCTACCACGTTTATTCTACTTTCATGCACACTCTGCCATATACCCAGCTCTCGCTTCCATAAGTTAGCGTTGGGATCAGGACTGCATTGTGGATTGCTAACTGGGCTTTTCTGCTAATATTTTTTGCGCCCAGGAATCTGCCCAACGCTCCGTTTACGCTATTTCCTATCGCCACTCGTCTTTCTACATCCGTGGTGTACCTTCCATCTCTGCTAAAAGCGCATCCAAGATATACAATTTCATTCACCTGTTCCAGCACTACATCATCAACCATTATCCTTGCATCTGTTCTGAATTCCTCCCTTTCAAACACCATAACTTTCGTTTTCGTCGCATTCCACTGCAAGCCTTTAATCATGCAATCATCTTTCATAGTAGTGACTAGTGTTTGCAGATCCGACGGCGAGTCGGCTAGAAGCACGGCGTCATCTGCGTAAAGCAGGCAGCTCACAACTAGGTCACCCATTCGCATCCCTACATCCATCGATCTCATTCTCTGGAGACAACTGTCCAGGTACAGGATGAACAGTCGAGCGGACAGCACGCAACCCTGTCTGACGCCGATATTGACATCAAACCAGGGGGACAAACCGCTATCAACACGCACACACGCTGTGCAGCCCTCATAAGTGGACTGCACAGCGCGCAGCAGTGCCCCGCTCACCCCGTAGCCCGGGAGTATATCCCACAGATCCTTTCGTAACACTCTGTCAAACGCTTTTTCCAGATCCACAAAACCGCAGAAAACCTTCCGGTTAACAGCCAGTTGTTTCTCCACGATGTTGCGGAGAGAAAAAATCTGATCCATGCACCCTCGTCCGCTTCTAAAACCACCCTGAGCCTCCCACAACACTCCATCAGATATCATCCTCATTCTCCTTTCAATAATTTTCCCATACACTTTTGCTGCTAAACTGATCACACTGATGCTCCTGTAACTGGCGCACTGCATACGTGATCCCTTACCTTTATACAAGGGCACGATGACAGCGCGCCTCCAGTCCATGGAAACCTTACCCGACCTCCAGCACAGATTGCTCAAGGTCAGGAAAGCGTCCCGGACACAGGTTCCACCGTGTTTGATCATTTCAGCAGACATCATATCAATTCCAGCTGCCTTCCCATTTTTCATACTTCGTATCGACCATTCAACCTCTTCCATAGTAATGTCCTCATCAGATGTTGGCACAGCGGTGTCAGCCGTAGGCTCACTCGCGGCGCCCACATCCGGAACATACTCGTATATTTCCCCAAAATACTCACTCCACCTGCCCAATACATCGCTTGGGTTTGCAAGAATGTCACCAAACTTAGACATAATTTTGTCCATTCTGGATGTTGACGAAGAACCCCGAGACTTTCTAACTTCCCTCCAGAAGAGTTTGTTATTCGCCTCGAAGTTCTCCGTCAACGTCACTTCCTCATTCGCAACAAGTCTTTCACGCTTCTCTTTCACTAAGGCTTTGGTAACATTCCTGCAGCGGCGGTAGCTTTCATACTTTTTCTCTGTCATACTTTCATTCTGATTCAAACTTGAGACATAATCCAACCATGTTTTTTTCTTTCTTTCGACGCTGGATTTCACATCCGCGTCCCACCAGGCGTCACCTCTCAGAATCTTATGCCTCTTTACACTACCACATACGTCTTTTGCACTATTCACTATACTTTCTTTCATTCTTTCCCAGCATTCTTCAACCTAGGTCAGAAAGACTCGTCTCATTGAGTCTTTTACTGACTAGGCCTACATACATACTCCGGACACTTTCATCTTCTAATTTCTCACATTTTATCCTTTCAAGCTCTCCGAAATGGGTACGCACTCGCCAGTGTCTCCACTTCTTGAAAAGGCCCACGAAACGGCTTACCACCGGGTAGTGGTCCGTATCAAGCTCTTGTATCCCTTAGAGTATTTCGGAGACGACTATCTATCAAAATCAAATCTATCATACTCTTTTGCTCATTCCGTCTCCACGTATACGTGTGAATATCTTTATGACGGATGCCGTTCCAGGCATACGTCCAATATCGGCTTACCAGCATCATTTACTCTCTTGTCACCATTCGGACCAAAGACAGCCTCCAGGCCGTCTCGCTTGGTTCCGACCCACCCATTAAGATCACCACACAGAATTATCCTTTCATTTCCCTCAACCAGATCCAGAATATCCCTAACAGTTTCACAAAACTCCTCGAGTTCGCGGGGATCCGCGGAGCTAACGGGGGCATAAGCTGCGACCAGGAAAACTCGCGTGATCCCCAGTTTTATTTGAACCCAAAGATGTCTTGGGCCTACCAACTCATAATCTTTCACTCCGGAAGCAAAGCGGGAGGAGAGAACGTCTCCAACACCCCCACTGGCACGGACGTCCGGGTCCACTCCGGACCATAGGGCTACCATGCCACCGGGGAGGTCCTCGGTCTCACTCCCCCTCCGCTTTGTCTCCGTCAAACATAAGGCATCCAGGCATCTCTCATTTAATACATCCATCATCTCATTCATCTTTCTTGCCATGCTACCTCTAACATTCCACGTGCCTATACGGCACTCCCCTCTCCTCGTCCCGCCAGGATTGGCTCTGCGTGAAGGGTGGCGGCCCCCTTCGCCGCATGCGGATGCAGCCGCATTGACCAAATAAATAATAGTTTTAAGCGTTAGCGCACATTGCAACTCTAGTGGTTGGAATTTTGTCCTATGTCCTATTGTTGTAATTTTTTGCTATAATTGCCACGTAATAAAAACCAAATAAAATTTAAGATATTATTAGGAACATACAAACCACGAGATGCGTTGCCATAAGTTTCCTCCTAACACATTATCATATTCCCATATTCACGAGCACTATAATGGTACTTCATAATAGATATTTATTTACACTAATTTACGCACAATAATCTAGAATAAAAGTTGAAAGTTTTTACAAAACAATAACGAAATAATAAAAGCTCGGAAATACTAATGATCAACACAACCCCTCTCAAAGAAAACGTCGCAAAACTGAACGATAGTTGAAAAATGACCAGTATAGATAGAGTTAGTATGCACTTCAAGCACATTCATCTAATGATGTCCCGCAGCATATTTGTTGGCAGTCGACATGTTCATCGATATTTTTCTAGGCTATCACCAAAATTATAGTGAAATCATTGAAATATTTACAGACCAAATTAATTTTACTGTAGCAAGACCTACTCCGGACATTTATATTTTATGCTGACCACCATATAACCAAGTATTCTTTTCATTGTATGTATTATCAATACAACCCAGTGCACACAGATATAATATACAAAAAAATATTATATTATTGTTAAATTATTCAAAATAACGAAGAAATTAGTATTACTGATAAATATACATAATAAAAACTTGATCTTATGCCACATTTAGCCTTGACTACTGAACTGGATCAGTTTTCTGTTGCAGAGGTGAGTACATGCGACTTAGAGGACTGTCCCAAACTATTATTTGGACATTCCACGTCACTTAACATTCTTGTTCAAAATATACGAAGCATAGCTGGTTTGCATGCCCTGCGCAACCGAACAGGAATAGATTGGGATGTGCTTAAATTAAATAAATGCTGGATAAAAAAGAACCAATATATACCACATACGCCCGGGTATCATATGGACTACACTAAAAATGTACACACACAAAACGAGGGTGTTGTGGTTTATTACAAATCTGCTTACAGATATGATATAACTGAATATGATTTAGCGAATGCGAATTGCCTGATAATTAAAATAAATAATGACACTATAATTATTGCAATATATAGGCCACCTAGTGAAAGAAACGTCTCAAAATTCTTAGAAACTTTGCACTCTCTCCTGTACTCGCTTTCGTCGTATAAAAATCTATTTGTTGTGGGAGATATAAATATCGAAATATCTTCTACCACCACTGACAATAGAGCAGAATCATATCTTGACTTCTTGGCTTCGCATGGCATGCTGCCGGCGCATCACATTCCCACACATTCTCAAACTTGCCTCGACCATGTTATCTGCACCACATTTAAACCAGTTCCTAGACGCAAACGGTTAATTAAACCGTGGATTACACCAAGCTTATTTAAAAGGCCAGTGTCTGGATTCGAACCTGGACCTCTGGATCAGAAGCCGTGTGCTCGACCACATGGACCACCGAGACTATAAAGTACTCTTAAGTAGTATCGATAAAAAACATAGTACTCGTAAAATAGTCGATAATTCATAGTATCGGGTACTTTTTGAGTTTTTCTCAAGCAGGGCCCCGCAGGGCCTACATGGCGTAAGCTCTGCAAAAGTATCGATACTTCAAAATATAGAGTACTTTTCTCAAGGTCAGTCAAGATCTAATAAGGATTTCGGTATCGAATAGAAAGTATCGATACTGTTCTCATAATTAGTACTGATTAAAAAACATAGTACTCGTCTATGAATCGATTATTCATAGTGTCGGGTACTTTCTGAGTTTTTCTCAGGAAGGGCCCCGCAGGACCTACACGGCGTAAGCTCTGCGAAAGTATCGATACTTCAAAATATCGAGTATGTACCTTTAAAAAGTCTAATGAGGGACATGGAATTGAGTAGAAAGTATCGATACTAGTAAAAATAAAACCTCCATCTGACTTTCTTATTCTTAAATTTGGGGACAAATTCTGAGATTTATTCGATACGATACTTAATGAAAAGTACTCATTGAGTAAATGTATCGAACACAAAGTATCAAGTACAAAAGTATCGGTTTCGAAAGGAAAAGTACTCGATACCACAAAGTATCGATACTTTTTTCGTTCCCTACTCATGACCCAGTCGGGTGGGACTCCCGATCATATATATGTGCGCGGAATATTTGCCTAAGAAACAAATACTTACATTTTGTATTTTGCGATATCTTTTGAATTAAATGTCCGAATCAAATCATTCAAAAAATTCTAGAACGGAATTGAATCTATCTTTATATTGAAGTAATTTATTTTGAGGAGAGTTAATACCAAGGTACAAAATAAAGAACTTTGAAAACGACCTCATTATAATTATTTTTTAAAATTCCACAAACACTTATTGGGCGATAACTACAATAGTTAGACATATAGCGTCGCGGACTTTTTTGTCAGCAATTACGAGTATATGTTCTGTGAAAGTGTAGTACATTGTTTTGTTCTATAATCAATAGTTTTTGCAGCGTTCGCGATGTAAGAATTTTTTTCGGGTCTTTTTCTTACACCTTGGGTTACGTTATTCGACTAATAGTAAGAATCCCTATTTATTTGAAAATATAATATAGCCTAAAGCCTTTCTCGATAAATGGACTATACACCAGTGAAAGAGTTTTTAAAATCGGACCGGTGGTTTCTGAGATTAGCGCGTTCAAACAAACAATCAAACAAACTCTTCCACTTTATAATATAAGTATAGATTAAACTGTGATAGTTTGATTTAATAGATTTGCGGCAGAAGGCAATGTAAAAAGTCGAGCAACAGTTTGCGCGGCACTGACATTTGTTCTAATATTATGGCCTCTATGAGACGACGGCTCCAGGACAGTGGAGACCATACTGAATAGTAATTTCAGTCGAAGCAGTAGTAGTAGTTTAGTAATTCACTTACATAAATATTACAGAAACATTATAATATTATTACAGCTTTATCACAGTAAAAGTAAAAAGTTAGTTTATAATTTTAACATTGAATTATTGAAGTTTAAGTTTCAATCTCCTTTTCCATGAGAAAATAAAGAATTTTAGCTTTAACCTCAATAGACGGTAAGAACACAATATATTATATCCTATTGTATGCATCTTAAAAAGTTTTACGAAATGAATCGCATAAAATTTAATACCATAAATGTTGTTCCATGCCTTTACTCTGCATATTGCTGTATAAAATGTTAGTCACATTTTATCCTCTTAAAAGTAAATAAAATTAACCTAAATTGATTAACAATCTTTAATGAACTAGTTTTGTTGTTATTAACAAACACAACTTTATGCGACTTAAAACTATTGCTATTGTTATTCAATGTCAGGCTGATAAACATATTATTTTAAAATGTTACATAGGTTCATAAAAATACTAACTTGTAAAGAATATAATTTACAAGCTGACCCGGCGAACTTTGTTCCGCATCAAAAGTAATAAATTAGTAGTAAATTTTGGATATCATGAGGTTAAATTTGTGCTATTTATCGGCTTTAACTGCTGTCTCGCTATGTTAATACTGCAATATCTTCGTAAATATTTGTAAAAAAATAAAATGAAATGAAATTCAGATTAAACTAAAACTGTATCACCACAACAACTTACGCAAAGTGGCTCATGCCGCGTTTCGTTCGGTGAGAGAGGTACCCGGAGGCCCACCCCCCTTCCCCATCCTTTCCTATCCCTTAAAGGTAGGCAACGCAACAGTAAGACTATATGTGTTGCTGGTGTCCATGGGCGGCGTTGGTTGCTTACCATCAGGTGACACGCCTGCTCGTTTGCCCTCCTATCCCAGAAAAAAAAATGACAATATTTTAGCGGACCATTAGTAATGACTATCAATTTTAGTAATACATTCAAGCGATACTATTATTAGTACAATAATTGTAGTGGTTGTAGTAAATATTGTAGGTAGTAATGAATTTATAATAGTGACATGCGCAATATATGCCAATCAGAAACACTCGTAATACGTGTATAATGTGTTATTGTGTGCATTGAAACAACGCACACAAAGAATCGAATTAATGAGCAAAAATGAACCTCCATAAGATATTGGAGTTCTGTCGAGATTTCGTCCAAATCTACCGTCTGGATGTGCCAACTGCCTGCCGTCTGCCGCTCTCCGCTCACTTCCACCGCTCTACCTCAGTTCCATAATACAATATAAATTGAAATCACTCATTTAGTCATTTCAATAACTGGTAATTTCATTCATAGGGAGTATCTTCCAAAGTTCAAGAGCATAAATTCAAGAGTTTTTAATAAAAGCACTAAGGTAGCGTTGCTTTACTGACTTAACTTCAATAAAACAAAAGAGAAAGTCGTTAATAAGTGAACTGTAGTATGACGATTACAAAAGTAGCGCTCAAACTGAGGATCTTCAGCAAGGTGGTGATGTTGAGCGGAAACATGTTCCACAACGTGTATCTGCTCATGCACAAGTCTAAGTACTCAAGAACGTCATGCAACAATAGGCGATACTTCACGTCTGAAATAAATCACTAATTGACTCATCGGCGAGCGTGATTATTCCTTCCTACTAAATATTAATAGTAACGATTCCCTACTTCCCTTCTAATATTAAAATGTGAATGTAAGTTTGTTTGTTACGCTTTCACATGATAACTACTCAAGGATAGTAATTCTGACAGTGTCAAGTCAGTCAAATCAAAGAACAATTAGGCCAGTCCGGACAACCAGGACAATCGGGACAAACAAATTTAGTGGTACAAGTTGCCACACCTCAAGTTGCCACTAAATCTTACGCCGAGTGTGCACAAGTCATCACACATATATCTATTACTTAGTAATTATTAAACAACTACAAACATAAGGTACTCGCCTCTGTAAGTTAGCAGCTCGTCCACTAGAATCGCTTTTATTTGTTTTACATCATTTGTGGCAAACTCCATCAATATGAACGGCAGACTGGTGATCGTCAGATATACTAACGAATCATAGATCCACGGGATCTGAACTACTATCTGCAATAAAGCAAGGTTAAACTCTATCAATTTCTCAAAACGCCAAAAGCAATTTCAAAAATAAAAAAAATCAAAAATGTCCTATTTTCCGGTGGGCTTAAGTTATTTTAGCACTAAGGCCCGAATCTTAGTATAAGAGCATTAAGTGCTTGTCAGTCCGTTTGTTCTATGCACTGTTCTAGGCTTTCTGTGTACACTGACCTACATCGTTTTATTATTCTGGTGAAGACCAATATTTTAATTCAATCATATAAATATACAAGCAAACTCACAAGATCTTCCTCATTCATGTCGTATATTATTTCATGCATTATCTTCAGCCAAGAAAATATTATTCCCAGTGTGATCTACAAACGAAAAATATGGCTGAGAATGGAGATTCAGAAACGGTTTCATTAATTAAATTAAAAAGATATAATTTCTGAGACTTGCTAATAGAGAAAAGTTCTCATTATTTGGAATTATAATGGATACAATACACACAGCGCCCTCTAGTTCCAAGCTAAGCAACTAAATGCTATGTATGTGTTATGGATACTAGTTAACGGATATTAATACATATATACTTTTCTTTTGTAAATACATACTTTTAATTATATTTCACAGCTTCATTCTTAGCGATTAGTTTACATATTGTAGTTGAGCTCCCAGTCTCTAGCCTTGCACGGATGTTTAGAAAGTAGGGTAAATAAAAATCTCCCTACGTGCAACCACCTCTTGACTATGGCAACACCACGTCTCACTGATATTCATTCTGTGTTTCCGTGCTCAAGCCTTCGCACGTACCTACCAACAAATTTTAACAAAAAAAAAATGTCACACGGACAAAGGATTTACTTGAAAGTCAGAGATTTTAAATAAATATACATATACTAGCTGACCCCGCAAACGTTGTTTTGCCGAAAAATAATATTTAAAAAATAAGGGTTGATCGTAGGGGGTTGAAATATTAGGGTTGTATGTATGTTTGTATCCCGTTTTATAAAAAAAAATAAGAAACAGAAAAATGTCGAAAAATTAAAAAAAAATATTGGGCTACCCTTGTGATTTAGGGGGATGAAAAATAGATGTTGTCCTATTCTCAGACCTACCCGATATGCACACAAAATTTCAATTACGCACATCTAGACTCGAGAATTTTATATATTAGATAGCTGACCCGACAGACTTCGTCCTGTCAAAAAGATTTGTAATGTGGCAGTTTTTGTGCCTACGTATTTTAAAAAAATCTCCTAAACAGAACCGTCACCCTGGTGATAGGGCGTTGTGAATAAAAAATAATTAAATAAAACTTATATAAGGATTTAAAAGTAAGTAATCGCTTTATTGTTAATCATGTGAATCATAATTATTATTATTATCATTGTAGTGCTTTGTGGTATACGATGTTTTTTGTTTGATTACCTGGCGCATAGATAAACAAATCTGATGGTTTTCCAACACGGGAACAGGCAACATACAATTGACCATGTGAGAAACATGGGTTTTCTAGATTAATACCACAAACACTTAATGATTGCCCCTGGGACTTGTTTATAGTCATAGCAAAAGCAAGCCGCACTGGAAACTGTAGTCCTTTAAACTCAAATGGCACATCAGTCGGAATCATTGGGATGCGCGGTATGAGAACATCTTCTCCTTTATACTTTCCTTTGAGTATAGTTGCTTCTATCACATTGTTTAGTAATTTTTTTATCGTTAACCGTGTACCGTTGCAAAGACGCGGTTGGTTGATATTTCGCAACATTATAACCACCGATCCAACCTTTAATTGAAGATTGTGAGGTGGCAATCCTGGCAAATCCAGCGAGTTTAAAAATTCCGGTGGATAGTTGACTACATCATCTTGATTAGTAGCCGAATCAACTGATTTATATATCCTCAATTCGCCTGTAATTTGTTCTTGAATTTTGAAATTTAATTCATTTACATCTATGTTTTTTGCAGCCAGTATAGCTCGTTCGCTCAACCAATCATGATTTCTGTAATTTTGAGAAACATCTGGAAACACCTTCTGAATAAGTTCATCTTTTGATCGAGTTAACTGACAAAAACTTTGAGGAAAGTTAATGCAGCCAGTCAACATGTCTATAGGAAATTTGCCATTACCAATGTCAATGAGTTGTTTGGAGAATATGTTTCCAGATTGGTCATTTTGCAACTCGACACGCATATTCTTGCTTAAATGAAGTACTTTGACATGTTTCCACAAATTAGAGGACTTTAGACATGCATTGAGTTCATCAGCTGGCGTTGATCGTGGAATCACTGGCAATGTTTGACGAAAATCTCCTGCTAATAAAATCATAGCACCACCAAATCGGTTATTATTGCTCCGTAGATCTTTTAAGGTTCTGTCTAAAGCCTCCAAAGATTTTTTATGTGCCATCGTGCATTCATCCCAAACAATCAATTTACATTGCTGCAAAACCTTTGCCATTGCAGAGTTCTTCGAAACGTTGCAGGTTGGAGTTTCATTGCTTTGCATATTTAATGGCAATTTTAGTGCTGAATGGGCTGTTCGACCACCTTCAAGCAAAGTTGCTGCGATTCCCGACGAAGCGAGTGCAAGTGCAATTTTATTTTGTGAGCGAATTGTTGCTAATAATAATGAAATCAAAAAAGTTTTTCCTGTACCACCAGGTGCATCTAAGAAGTAAATCCCTCCAGTTTCATCATTTGTTACTTTCATAAGAGTTTCAAATACATACTTCTGTTGTTCATTTAACAGTGAAAGATTTGTTTGAATTAATTCTTTCAAAGCGTTGAGATCATACAGTTTTTCTCGATGCAACTCTTGGTTAAAAGCGTCATGCATTGGACGATTGGGCGCGGTCAGGCCTAATTGAATTAATAGTTTGTTTGACATTATCAAGCACATGTCCTCAATTGAAATCAATGCTTCATTGTAAATTTCTTCACTGATTTGTATATTTGGATTTCCCATTCTATTCCGTATTTGATACAAAATATCATCACACATATAATCTTTGTACTTGATCCACAAATCAATTGGGTTTGATGGGAAGCATGTAGATATGATTATAGAAAACAATGTTCGTATTTGATGAGCGTGTGATGATATTACAGCATCATTGAGAGTTTGATCCCAATGAGCGTCATTTTCAAGCAATTGCAAACGTTGACAGGCTTCTCTGTAGGATCCACACAATTCACCTTCAACAGTTCGTAACTGTTGGAATGATGTTGGGCCACGTACATTGACTAATAGCAGTCGTAAATAAAAACATTCATCATTGCTTGGATGTACTGAATAAATCCGGCCAATCGCATCGGTGGAATATACATCTGTATATCCTGGAACTGGTTTTCCTTGTTTCCGTCGTATAAATCTCCTTGAGGATTGATTCCAGGTATAATATTTTGGCATTTCAGAATATAGCAATGTTTGTGCGAAATCATCGTTTTGGCATGTCTCAAAAAAACTGGTTAATGTAGTAGATGGTGGCTGAGCAGCTCTTTGTACTGCGTTCTGTGCTGTAAAATACACTCTTTGTCCATTTTCTAAATGCACAGCTAAGTGAACAACAGAAGGGTGTCTCTCATGAATAGGAAAAGAAAATATTCGCCAAACTGCTTCATTACTACTGACATAGCGGCCCATTTGGTATTGGGTAACTTCATCATTGGAATTCTCTGCACCAATTCCAATCACAGCCATATCACTCCCTTTGGTTACATATTTGCAAATGTATTTAATAGATTTCACTGAATGGCAAGATTCAACGTTGATGTGTGCTTTAAATGTCTTTGATAAAATGGGTGAATATGGAACAATCCAACGATTATCTATTTCAATATCTTGTTGATTTAATTTGACAATTGTTGATTTTCCATTGTCTGCTATCGATCTGCGACGATACAATGGATAACCGTCATTACCAGTAATTGTTTCCGATATTAATGTCCGTGGATATCGTTTTGAACATTTACCATCCATCATACACGGTGAATTTTGATTAAGAGTTCCACAGGGACCATGTATCATGTTTTTGATAACTACCTCATGCAATCCAGGATCCACTTGTACATTAGGGATTTCAGCTGATATCACTGCATCAACTTCATTTGGCCTTATCTTTTCAACCAACCAAATCAAAATGTGTGCATGTGGCAATCCTCGTTTCTGCCACTCCACAGAATACATCCAGCAGCGTGTCTCACCAAACACATTATGTTTTACGATGAAATTCATTAAAGATTTCAACTTTTGTCTAAAGACTCTGGCTGTAATATCATGACGATCAATGGGTGATTGCCCAGGGAATAACTCCTGCTTGATTTCTATCCATTGCGGATTGCATGTAAATGTGATGAACAAATCTGCTGTACCATAATGACGAACATACGACATGGCATCTTGAGCATATTCGTGCATATGCCGAGGGCTTCCGATGTATGTTGCTGGAAGAATAGTCATCCGACCGACATTCTGTGCATTTCCATCAGTATTAATCGCATCTCGAAGGTGAATATACTCTTCAGATCGGAGTTTAGTTTGATTCAACCTGATGAATGTTAATCTCTCTGTTTCAATTTTAACATACATGTCAACAACATATTTGTGAAATAATCGCCGACATTTCAATATGTGATTATCTTCATGTTCCCGAATCATTAGGCGGTATGAATAATAGTTCATTGAACTGACTTTTTTGTTGGTTTCAGAACCTGTAAATAGATTTTGTTTTAATAACATTCAAATATAAAATTAAAATACATAATATAATGACTGAGATATTATCGCCATAGCTAAACTAATATTTTAGTTACCTGTAATGGGATTTATCATTTTTATTGAGAAATCGTAGCCATCTTCACCTTGCCAAAATATAATGGGATATTGTAGTGCATCATATGAGCGGTGTGTTTCCTTTATACGTTGTAATTGATCATTCCGACGATGTAAAACAATATCACGGGATTCCAAGTTTTCTCCAACTACAACGATAGCAACTTCATCAATAGTTGGTGCATTAAAACGTCTTGTATGTTGACCTGCAGGTGTTTTATCAGCTCTGATTACAATTTTGTGATTATCGGATGGCATCAGATCCAGGGCAGTTTTAAACAATATAATCAATTGATTGTGTTGATGAAATAAAGTTTGTAATTGTTCTACAATAGACCTCTTTACTAAATTGTTATGTGCACAACGCAGATCAATTTCTTGTGGTGAATTGCCCATAAAATAAATTTGCAGGAATTTGTTGTCGCTATCTGACACTGGTAACAGTGAACCTGCTCTGTGATATATTTGCCCTTGTATCTGAAAATAATAAAAAAATATTATGGTGTGGTATAAATTAATGAATTGTCAGTGATCAAACTTAAATAATATTTGATCTTAAAAAGTATATATTTAGTTTTAACTAATATCTATCAAGTATAAAATATAATAAAAGTGTCACTGAAACTGAATCACCATATAATATGATGACTAAGTGATATATAAGTGATTAAGAAATTGAAGATTAGTGACACATCTTAACTTTGGTGACAGAAAATTTTGTTCTCTAAAATAATTATGAGTAACTGCTATAATACATACCTTGAAAGTTGGCATAAAATTTTCCCGAACTACATTTGTTGCCCCAAATGAAGTCATTTGAAAGCAATTGTTATATTGTTGGATATGTGTCAAAAAGTGTATAGAATCTGTTCCTATTCCTGAAACCAATGAGTACAATGGTTCTGGTGGTGGATCCAATGGTATCAATTTCACTTTACCATTTGCGCAACACAATCCATTGGCTTCGTTTTTGTATTTGAATGCCTTACAGTGTGAGCAAACCGAGTTCATAGAACCAATAACAACACATTGGTAGTTACTGTAGTCAATTGACACATCATAACTGAAAGCAGCTCGATTCAAACTTGCGCGATTATTAGTTGAATGTCGCGCTCGCGCTTCACGCGTTTGTGATATCCGAATTCTTTCACGTTCATTTCCGTCGTCACGTTCTTGTGCAGTACGATTAGATCGGTAATTAGCTTGGTTTGTAGCATTTCTGGTTCTTCTACCTAAATTGCTTCGTCTTATAGGAGGCATATCAAATATAAATTATTTTTTCACTACTTAAGTTTTTTCGCTTCTAGCCGGAGTTCTGTGATTTCAATGTATGGCAGTTGTTTCTGGGACTGCAGGTTTAACTCAATTTTATTTTCACTTTCTGTTTTTTCTTGTCTAATCTGCCTATTCTGAAAATCCTTTTCATTAATCGAGAGAGATTCTTGTTGGTTATTGGAATGATAAGTCTGGGCGTCAGAATAATTATCAACGTTTGCGTTTTCGTTTGTATGACCTATCAGTTCGACATCATGATGCTCTGCATTATTCAAATAAGAATTATCATAGGATTTTTCAAAGTCTGTAAATTCGTTAATATTAATTTCCTGAGTTTTGGAGTAGTTAGAAGGGGGTGGATTATCTCTCTTACGCCAATCATGCCCAGTTAGTTGTACATTTGGAGGTTTATCTCTAGTAGCGAAATTAGTAATGTCACTCATTGGCTTAAGGCCTGCGTTGATTTGCATTAAGGGTCTTTGTTGTATTGTATTTAAGTAATTATTATATTGGTTATAATTTGACGACGGTGCGCGGAACTTCTGCTGTGTGAGCGTCGGCATTTCTGAATAATGTCTATAGAAGTTGATAGGGTTATTATACGAATTATTCGGTTGCCACGGGGATTGAGGTGATCGCGAGTAGTTAGTCGCTGTAGGCATCGGCCGTATAAAATTGTTCGTATGAGTAAAATGGCTTATTAAATTATTATGTGATTTTCTATCTATATTACATTCGGTACGATTTTGTAAATATAAAATATTTAGTTCCTCTTGTACAAATTCTAAAGATTTTTCTACGGTGTCAGGACGCATACATCTGATACGGGACCCTAAAGGTTATTTAACCCTCGTACAAATGCCTGCATAGTTAATTTTTGCCGTTTTGCCTCTATAGTGGTATTGATCGATACATGTAAAGTTACATATGTCATTAATGTACAAAATAAACTAACACAGTGATCATAAAACTCTTGTGGTGAGCTACTGCCCTGTGAAGCTAACATGAGCTCATTATATAGTGTGGTCTCATCTCTTTGATCAGAAAAAATATTAATTAATGCTCTTTTAATGCTAGCCCAATCTTCGGGTATACCGTTGGCATTAATTATTCGTGCTGCTTGGCCAGTTATTTTGTTTAAGATGCCGTTAAGAAGATATAATCTAGCCAAATTATTGTTAGGGTTGGATTCAATACATTCGGCTACTATATGATCACAAAATTGTATAAATCTAGGCAACACATGCGGTTTGCCATCAAAGTCCGGTACAAAACGGAGAATTTTAAAAATTAAATCAACGTCAGCCATATTAAATGATATTTTGTATTTTTCACGGATAAAATATAGTGCTGAGAGTTAACTAAACTATCACTAATATATTCTAATTCTAAATTAAGATCTCTATATAAATCTATTTGTAATATACGGGCCTGTCTAGAGCGCGATAGCTCTTTAGAGACAATTTCCTTATTATAAGAAATAGTTATTAATTAAATATTCACTGATAATTAAGAAAAAAAATCTGCAAATGACTTAAAGGAATAAGGACACTTTTGAGAGCAACACACAGAATCGATTTAAGGTGTACTCACATTAACTGGATCTTGGTATCTTCGGGATCGATGTCTGGATTTCACCTCTCGGCAGGAACTCAGGTTCTTGATCTGGATATTCGGCGAACACGGTCGATCGCAGCGGCGTGTCGAGTTAGCACGACGATAGGACGATTTCGATGTTAGAAAGTACCCTAATTAACTAACTCGGTGTGCCTCGAATATCCTACCGACTGCGCCACTTAAGTTTTAAAATTCAAATATTTAAACTTTAATTTAAAATCTAATTACAGTTCTAAGATTTCGACTCTAATCGATATTAGATATAAAGTCTTTTAATTAAAAATAAAACTACAGGCTAACTAAACTAAGGTGTGATCCTGATCGATGCTAGATATAGAATGTCTAATGCTACAGCTCTTCACGTCCAGGAAACAATGGGGGTCCGGTCCAGTGTCTTCTGAGTGATGGCTTTCCCACGCTTTCTCGTTACTTGGGATGGTCACTGATTTATTACGGTCTTCGGGTTCTTTAAAACTGCAGTAAAAGGACAATGGTCTAATGTTTTACATTGCACTGGTATTGCCTTTGCGAGGGACAATAAAGTCTTATTACTTGCTTATTTTATTACATCCTATTTAGTTTCATGTTTCGTTGTTTTATTTATTGCATTTACAATTACGAGGGACGATGTAGCAGGGACAATGGAGACAGATGTTACACACGGACATTGTTACATAACACACTAATCACGAACTAAACAAACACTAACCAGTGAGTGCTTGTAATTTAATATGAACTTTATACTATAGCAATAAAGCTCAAATTCACTACGTTTTAGTTACAAATCATTTGTATGGGAAAAAGAAAAGGGCTATTTTTAGGGTTTTCCCAGCAATAATTCTAATTTTTCTCGCCGTGAAAACCATCCTTGAACTTCAACAAACATTTTAAAAAAAGATTTGGCCAAATTGGTCCAGGCGTTGTTGAGTTATGCGCTTACCAACACATTTTGCGATTCATTTTTATATTATAGAAGAAGATAAAAGCACATTTGCAGTGCACATTTCTAGGATTTGTATTTGATTCTTAATTGCCAGAGAGGAAAATAATTCAGATCCAAAACTGCTAAGGGGCTCTGACTGGGTGGCTCTACTTGAAACAATTTGAACGACATAAATTTCTTCGTCTTTCAAATAATTTTTAATTCAAATTAACTAACTTAATCCATTCAGACTTAACAATTTTACTTTAGTAATTTTGTCGGACGCATCTCGCAGCGGTTCGGGTGCCTGGTCTGTCAACGAGGATGGACTGAAGCTGTAAAATATACATAGGGATCATTGAATGAAGGTTCTATCCAAATTACATTGTCTTCCCTTACACAAAACACTTACAAGCAGTATGGTAGTTGTTTTAAAAATTGGTTACGGTATTGTACAGTAAATAATATACATCATTTGAAACCATCTATTGAAAATGTAATAATCTTTTTAATACGGTGCCCAATATGGTAAGATTAATTCTCATAAATCAGCTATATCCTTGCTGTTAGAATCATGTTATCTTAACGACGAGAGTGTGACACAATTTATGAAAGGAGTTTTTCACCTCAGGCCTACCACTCCAAAGTACGAAATTACATGGGATCCTAATATCGTTTTACATTACTTAGCTCAGTTATGGCGTAGTGAGTCGCTTGATTTTAGAAAACTTTTCAAAAATGTTATTAGCACTTGTGACTGCAAACCGATTACAAACTTTGGCTTGAATAAAAATTTGTATTATTAATTGCAATTGCTATTTTATTAATTGCAGATACAAAAATTAGGTATAATTAAAAATTCCAGACCGTATTAAAACATCGCAGTTGAACACTGCACAGCCATTAAAAAAAAGTAAAACATATTTTCGTTATTAAGCGTTCATCTTATCATTTATAATATCTAATATAATATCTTGGATTTATTATTAAGTTACAGAAAACCATATTTACTGCTTATAGTACCTACGCGGCTTAGATGTAATTCGTAAAACTACCGGTTGGAGCAATTCATCCTCGATGTTTGGAAAATTTAATAATCGAGAAATTATTAAAGACAGTAATATCTTTTCTCAATCCGTCTTATCAAACGATTACTGTGAACGACAATAAGAGATTGTGCTCACTTTAGTTACATATATTAATGTGGTTATAGACGAATGAAATCCATTAGAATTACAGTTAATTATTTCTTCACAATTTGATTTTAATCTCTAAACATCCTACAATATGTAAACTAATCGCTAAGAATGAAGCTGTGATATATAATTAATGATCAAACGAACTTACCTGTACGTGAAGTTCGATCATAATTGTATGATCAGCTTCATTCTTAGCGATGAGTAATAACCCTCCCAGGTTAACCCCACCCTAAAATTGTGAATAAATTAACCTTGTATTCCAGTTACAGCATTTTAGAACAGCGATTGAATTATCCATGGGGAAATTTAAAAATTATATTAAAAGTAGATATCAAAGGGCTTATTATTGTATCGCAGACTATATAAACGATAAAAAAGTATGGAATTGAACTGCTCCTTTTGTGTTGTATTGATTGTACTTATCACTATTTGTTAAACTGGATATTTGAAAAGAGTCGGCCTTGAGTTTCTTGCCAGTTCTTCTCAAGAAGCTTTGACGCCGGAACTGGCACTTAGATTCGCTTTCACATTCAAGACAGTGTGATGAAAGGGAATCTAAGCTCCGTGAATGTTTTTTTTTATGTGACGATTCTAAGTACTTTGTAAAGTCTATGGAATAAAGATATTTTGAATTTGAATTTTGTATTTAGCGCATTATGCGGCATAATGCTTAACGTTGATGTTCCAACTACAGCATCGCTACGCACAATCGGGCACTTTCAAAAGTACTGCTTTCGCTTGATGCGTGTGGTGGATACCAAGTAATACCAACATTACCAAAACATTGACAGAAAATTATATATATATAATATATATTATATTTATTATAGCGAAAGCAATACTTTTGAAAGTGCCCGATTGTGCGTTATATTTATATATAATTATATATATTATATATATATATATATATATATAATAATTAGTGTTTTTTCTTTAGTTGGCATTGATAGAAATATTTTATCTATATTATCTTTTGTAATAATATTAATTATAAAAAAATAAAAAAATATTGCTCTAGTTCGTTGTAGTTTTTTGGAAATAATCAAAGCTAATAAACGTAAGGATGAAGGTACAAGTTGACTTTTTATATTCCACTTAGATTGTGAACACTAATTTAAAAACTAATTCACGTTCCAATTAAGCTTCAGCATGATTCGGCATTGTGCGGCACTGAGTCGTACAATGCTCTGTAATTGGAAAACCAACTAAGCTATGAACAAAATGAATATCAGTGAGACGTGGTGTTGCCATAGTCAAGAGGTGGTTGCCAGTAGGGAGATTTTTATTTACCCTACTTTACTAATCGCTAAGAATGAAGCTGATCATATAATTATGATCGAACTTAACGTACAGGTAAGTTCGTTTGATCATTAATTACCTATTACATTAAAATTAAATATCTATAACTTAAAAGAAACTTACGCGCACTCTCAAATAATTAAAAACACCCGATAATATTGTCATTAACTTGACGTGTTTGTGAGCAAAATGATTGACACAATTTATTTTATGATCATCAGTGACGTGTTCGTTCAGATCAGTCTTCAATAACTCTCGTAGAGCATGCAAATTTGTCCTGTACACTTCTGTGACATACACTGTGGTCAAGTGCGCCGCGCAGAATGTGAAGAATGTGAACGAATACAACAGATACTCAGATTTTCCGGTCATAAACGATTCGAAAATTGTGAATACTATCCATCTCCCAACAAATAGAACAAATGGTAACGAGTGCACCACAAAACTGTACCAAGCTGCTTCACGTTCAAAATTGTTCGTAGAGAACTGAATGATGTGTTTTTCTTCGCTCACAAATGACCCGAGACTGTTGCTCATCAGATCGACCAACTGACAAATAGAGAAAAACAGACCCATCACATAATTTTCTGAGAAAAAAATTTGCACCACAAAATAACCATAAATGGCAGTATTATAAGAGCACACAATAACACAGTAAAGTCTGGCAATCCTACGAAACGCAACTGGACTACCCACGCAGTAGTAGTGACCAAAAATTAGTCTGAAAACTAAAATAAAATTGAATATAAGCTTGTCCATGTCATATTTCTTACAGACCGTACATGCTGTTGAACAACACCATCAAACAACAAGCGTTGTGGCCGAGGCTAGAGGTTGAGTTATGAATCCAAAAGTAGATAGATTTGAAGTGACCAACTATTTGCAGCGCAGTTAAACTTAGATATTATCTATATATGTGTTTGTGTTCCAGTCCACTGTTGCAATAATACTAACGGGTTTTTTAATTGCTTCAACTATAAATTATAATCATAATACTGATACCATTAGTACCGTCGCCGCGTCGTATACACTGTATTAGTGACACACGTCATCAATAGCTCCGTAAATAGATATAGTCTGTTTAGTGATTGTTAAGCTTAATTGTTTGAAAATTATAAACACCCATCCTAAACCTTGGATTTAATTTATCTGCAATTACTATTAAAATTATTTGAATAATTAGAATTGGTAATTTTTTTCTTGGGTTGTCGTTTTTGTTATCTACCTACATACGGTCGATTCTCAAAGTTACTTTGTGTCACAACGACCGAGGCCCAGAAATGCATTGCCCGCGAAGAACCACTCTGAGATGAAATCATTTATCTCTGTATTATCGAGGTTGGTTATCGGAGACTTAAATACGCTGCTTTAAATGTATAAACATTTAACTGCGACTCTCTTGCCTACTTCTCATCCATTTAAAATATCACGGCCCTTACCAGAATCGACGGTTCTACGGAAAATTCGAGCCTTGTCGGCAAAATTGGCCCTCCTTAGAAGGCCTCAGGGATGAAACCATAGCATCCTTGAACACGAACATTGAATTTTAAGATTTATCTGATTTAGCCTCCACCAAACAATATATCTGTAAATATGACATAATTACATACATACATAAATTCACGCCAAATCCATTGCGGGGTAGGCCGAGAGAACGAAGCGCCATAGGGCATGAAATTACACACCTCACTCGCTTCGTTGACTTTCATAACTCCTTTCATGAACGCCCGTCGATTTTTGAGGCTCCTAACATCACCTTCCTCCAGAAAACGTTATATTTGGTCATGGAACGTGTGTCTAGGCCGTCCACGACTCCTAAATTCATCCACTTTTGCATTGTATATCTGCTTAGTCAATCTTGCATCATCCATCCTTTCTACATGTCAGAACCATCGGAGCAGGCCCTTTCTTACTTTTACACCGACACTCTCTTTCAATCCAACTTCCTTCCTTATAACCTTGTTTTCCACGCGGTCAGCGAGGGTCACTCCGCAAATTTTGGCAATGCCCTCATTTCGACCGCGTTTATCCTACTTTCATGCACACTCTGCCATACCCAACTCTCGCTTCCATAAGTTAGCGTTGGGATCAGTATTGCATTGTGAATTGCTACTGCTTTTCTGCTAATATCTTTTGCGCCTAGGAATCTGCCCAACGCCCCATTTACTTTATTTCCTAACGCTACTCTTCTTTCTACATCAGCGGTGTACCTTCCATCCCTGCTAAAAGCGCATCCAAGATATACAATTTCATTCACCTGTTCCAGCACTACATCCTCAACCATTATCCTTGCATCCGTACTGGGTTCCTCCCTTTCAAATACCATAACTTTCGTTTTCATCACATTCAATTGTAAGCCTTTCATCAAACAATCGTCTTTCATAATAGTGACTAGTGTTGACGACATTAAAACAACTTTCAGGATCATATCATCATATCATATCATATATTTTAATGTCGTGAACGTCATTCGCGAAAGTCTCAGAGATAAATGTGACTAGTGTTTGCAGGTCAGACGACGATTCGGCTAAGAGCACGGCGGCATCTGCGTAAAGCAGGCAGCTCACAACTAGGTCACCCATTCGCATCCCTACATTCTTCGATCTCGCTCTCTGGAGACAACTGTCCAGGTACAAAATGAACAGCCGAGCGGACAGCACAGATCCTTTTGTAACACCCTGTCAAACTTTCATCTTCTAGTTTTTACACTTTATCTTCTTAAGCTCCCCGAAATGGGTACGCACTCGCCAGTGCCTCTACTTCTTAAAAAGGCCCACGAACCGACTTACCAGTAAGTAGTGTTCCGTATCAAGAGGGGGGTCTCTGTAGACTCTTGTGTCCCTTAGAGTGTTTCGGAGACGACTATCCCCTAGAATCAAATCAATCATACTCTATCAGTGCCTCTACTTCTTAAAAAGGCCCACGAACCGACTTACCAGTAAGTAGTGTTCCGTATCAAGAGGGGGGGTCTCTGTAGACTCTTGTGTCCCTTAGAGTGTTTCGGAGACGACTATCCCCTAGAATCAAATCAATCATACTCTTTGATTACGGGTCATTGTGATCATTCCGTCTCGACGTATACGTGTGAAAAACTTTATGACGGAATAACGTGTTAGACACAAGGAGGTTCCATTTTAAGCATACATCCCAAAGCGGCGTACCAAGGACAGCCTCCAGGCATCTTCTTTGGTTCCGACCCCTTCATTTAAGATAACCACACTGAATTATTATTTTATTCAACCAAATCAAGAATATCCCTAACAGTTTCCCAAAACTCCTCGAGCTCATGAGGATCAGCGGAGCTGACGGGAGCGTGAGCTGCGACCAGCAAGACTCTTTTCTTTCTTTTTTACAGTATTGGTATATTACATACTAGCTGAACCGGCGAACCCTGTTTCGACTTAGAAGAAATAAATAAGGTAATATTTTTTTTATAAAATAAATGTAGCCTAAGTTATTCCTTATTACCTACATCAGTTGCCAATAAAAGTCCCGCCAAAATCGGTCAAGCCATTTTAGAGATTATGCAAAACAGACAGAAAAACATATATTTTGGTGTATGAACCGTAAGTAAATTCATTTGTATATAGTAAAAAGCAATATTACACACAAACAGACACTCAAATTTTATTTCTATGTATAGATAACATAATTATTTGTCAACAGTCAGTTGTTTTATTTATCAGACTAGCGGACCCGGCGAACTTTGTTCCGCAACGGGAATTTATCGGCTTAAACTGCTGTCCCGCTATGTTAATACTGCAATATCTTAGAAAAGATTACTTTAAATTGCATGCTTCAAAGGATCAGGATCATCTATATTACATGCACAATGTATTTAAGATATTTAATTGGTAGAATATCAATACTATACCGTTTCAAATCGCTTCGTAAATAAGCCATTATTTATCGTAAAAAGTAAAAAATAAAAATGGTCATTGTGGGTTATCCCTAAGAGATAGACATATGCCCTTGTGGAGTTTTTTGTAGATCTTTTAAAGGTGTATAATAATGTAGTACGTTATTTTGTTTTATCACTTAGGGTTCAGGCAGCGTTTGTAAATCTTGAAAATTATCACTTTTTTTACTACACTATACTTGAATTATAGATCAAAACCACCCCGTTGACACCCTCTAACTATTAAAAAAAACCGCATCAAAATCCGTTGTGTAGTTTTAAAGATTTGCATATAAGGGGACAGACAGCGGAAAGTGACTCTGTTATATAGTATGTAGTATGCAATGATTATCGCCAATTTATCACTAATAGCTGACTTACTTAATTTCCTCCCTGAAAAAACTTTTACTTACGAATATATTGTACATTCGTAAGTAAAAGTTTTTTAAGGAAATAAAAGTGAGCCTAATTTACTTGTTATTAAAATGATCAGCTACCGGCTAATTAAAGTCTCGTCAAAATAGGTCCAGGCATTTTAGAGTTTAGCCGAAACACTGTTATGTAACATTAATTGCAGAGCTAAACCAAACATACAGATATTATTTATAGTTGTAGTACACAAGGAGAAGCCATCTAGGTGCCTACTGGACACGAAGATGCATGTGGAGGTGTTCCTCACGCGATCCTCACATAAGTGCCACAATGAATCTAATCATTCCACTGAATAGGCTATATCATTACTTACATATTAGGCACGGAATTAGTTCTGACCCTGTTAGAAATCTTAACGCAAAATATTTTTACTGCCTTAATGCTCCCGGAATCAATATGACAAGTGCTTTACGAGGTAACCAGAGAAACGAAGTGCCGGTTCACAATTCAATACTCTGTAGTCGCTTCCTCAAATTACACATTTTTTGTCTTAATTATGTCATGGTGGAACCTGTGTCCTGTCCATGCTTTCCTAACCTTGAGCAATCTATGCCGGAGGTCAGGTAAGGTTCCCATGGACTGGAGGCGTGCTATCATCGTGCCCTTGTATAAAGGTAAGGGATCACGTATGCAGTGCGCCAGTTACAGAGCCACCAGTTTGATCAGCTTAGCAGCGAAAGTGTATGGGAAGATTATTGAAAGGAGAATGAGAATGATATCTGACGGAGTGTTGTGGGAGGCTTAGGGTGGTTTCAAAAGCGGAAGAGGGTGCATAGATCATATTTTTCTCTCCGCAACATCGTGGAGAAACAACGGGCTGTTAGCCTGAAGGTTTTCTGCGGTTTTGTTGATCTGGAAAAAGCGTTTGACAGGGTGTTACGGAAGGATCTGTGGGACGTACTCCCGGGCTACGGGGTGAGCGGCGCACTGATCCACTTATGAGGGCTGCACAGCGTGTGTGCGTGTTGACGGCGGCTTGTCGCCACTTTGACGTCAATATCGGCGTCAGACAGGGCTGCGTGCTGTCCGCTTCATCCTGTACCTGGACAGTTGTCTCCAGAGAGTGTGATCGACGAATGTAGGGATGCGAATGGGTGACCTAGTTGTGAGCTGCCTGCTTTACGTAGATGACGCCGTGCTCTTAGCCGAATCGCCGTCTGATCTGTAAACACAAGTCACTATTATGAAAGATGATTGTTTGATGAAAGGCTTACAATTGAATGTGATGAAAACAAAAGTTAGGGTGTTTAAAAGGGAGGAATCCAGAACGGATGCAAGGATAATGGTTGAGGATGTAGTGCTGGAACAGGTGAATAAAATTGTATATCTTGGATGTGCTTTTAGCAGGGATGGAAGGTACACCGCTGATGTAGAAAGAAGAGTAGCGTTAGGAAATAAGTAGGAAGTAAATAGGGCGTTGGGCAGATTCCTAGATGCAAAAGATATTAGCAGAAAAGCCCAGTTAGCAATCCACAACGCAGTCCTGATCCCAACGCTAACTTATGGAAGCGAGAGCTGGGTATGGCAGAGTGTGCATGAAAGTAGAATAAACGCGGTAGAAATGAGGGCTCTACGCAAAATCTGCGGAGTGACTCTCGCTGACCGCGTAGAAAACAATATTGTAAAGAAGGAAGTTGGTTTGAAAGAGAGTGTCGGTGTAAAAGTAAGAAAGGGCATGCTCCGATGGTTCGGACATGTAGAAAGAATGGTTGACGCAAGACTGACTAAGCAGATATATAATGCAAAAGCAGACGGATGTAGGAGTCGAGGACGGCCAAGACACACATTCCAAGACCAAATAGAACGTGTTCTGGAGGAGGTGATGTTAGGAGCCTCAAAAATCGACGCGCGTGCATGAAAAGAGTTATGAAAGTCAACGAAGCGAGTGAGGTGTGTAAGAATCGTGCCTTATGGCGCTCTCTTCTCTCTGCCTACCCCGCAAGGGATTTGGCGTGAAGTTATGTATGTATAAGTACTTTAGTTGTATGACGATTCTAAGTGCTTCGAGAAGTCTAATAAAGATATTATTATCTTGATTTTTTTTTTATACTTTGAATTTATTATTAATAATTACAAGTGATCCCGTCTACCACCGATTAATGTGTCGACCTAATGGATCCTATCGTGATGTTAATATTAACTTCTTACCAAACCTTGCACGCAGGAGGTGTATCTGCCTCTGCCTCGAGGGTGCGTGTGTATGTTAGTGGGTGGGATGAGTTGTTGGGTATTCATACTTGTAGCATAACATAATTATAATGGACATTTATAATTTTTAACAGACTCCCAAATAGGAGGAGGTTCTCACTTAGTCAGCCGTCCCTTTTCATCTCTGTTATTTATAAATTTGCTAAATTGTTTCTTCTTCAGGTAAGTACCGGATATGTAGTCCCCCTTGCTCCTACCCCTGCCCTGGTCTCACAGCCTCTTACTGCACCTTTTCCGTATGAACTGCCACCATTTACCGTGCAGTCACATGTCCGATCCCTACAGCTCAACAACAGCCCCTGCGAGTCCAACCTCAAGTGCAGAAACACTGCAAGCAAATTCTGAGGTACTAAAATCGCAATTAAGTAGCTACTAACTTAAACCAACAATCCAAAAAAGTCTTATTGTGAGTTATAACTTATAGACATACCTATTATTAAACAGTCGCAAACTTTTCCGTAGATCTTTTTAAGGTATTCAGTATCATCCTCATCCTGTCTTTTTCTTGTCGTTTAGGGTTTTCTCTCCCCTCATTCACTTCCAGTTGGATTATCGGGTAAGCTTTTCTGAATGGTCCCGCGGTGGTCTAAATTATTGTCATTTTGACGCCTGAATAGTCAGAGTTAGTAATAGTACAGCTAACATAGTCAGTATTAGAGAGGAACCTCTCGTCTCTACTGCAGACACTTTGCCTGTGCTGGAGAGCTGGTGGCATTTAGCGAGACGCTTCCCTAAATATTCATGTGCATTTGCAGTGAGCGCCAGATAATGCCACATGAATATGCGAAGAAGCGCATCCCTCCTTCCCACCTCACCGCCGCTACTAATGAACTCTGCCTGTGTCTATTAGAGACACATATTACAATAGTGTAAGACTACAGTCATCGCCACGCTAGAGAAGGAGCAAGTCTTTTGGGTCCAGTGCAGACATCCACTAAGATGTATTACTACTAGTGGTAGAACGACGCAGTCCGCTGCATGAATGGGCCTGCTCGACTGGTGAATAACCACGACCTTTCAATTACGTATAAAATGTACATGCAGTTATATTCATATACAATTAATAATGGAATTATTACTGATAAAAATAATTATAACATAATCATGCGGTATTCTGTTATAAGTTCCTGGCGCCATACATAGTAGGCTTTCACTCGGTAAACACACAAACGAACAATGAAGACGTTACCAAAACAATAGCGCCGCGGATATCTATGTTAGCGCCTAACGATTGTAATTAGAAACACGTAATTATTAAATTCTCAAGTAAATATGGATTATCTTTCCGAAGCAATCCGGGACAATGATAAGATTACACTCGCGTCACTATCATCGAAATTTCCGATAACAGATACGCACACGCGACCGACTAGAGCCGAAGTTCAGAGCAGATGGATGCACTAATATTTCAAAGAATTTAATTCGGATAGATTTAGATTATCTCGCCTAGTTCTTCTTATGATGGCCCTACCCACAGAATTATAGGGTCACTAATGGCGGAGTTTTTTCAAGGGCCATGCGTGTCTTTATTTTATCTTTTTGACAATTAAAACAAAATAAAAATATTTTCTTTCCTCTAACTGAAGCTGTGTCTTATGAACGTGTCATAATAATAATGCATTTAGACATAGGTAATGCACACAGCGCCATCTACCTGAATATGGAAGGAACTAAGAGAATAGGAAAACCAAAGAAAATATGGATGGATTTCTTGAAAGATGAATAAGTAAGAAGTAAGTGAGACAGAAACGAATAACAAGGAAGTGTGTAAAATAAAAACCTGTTGTGCCGACCACAAGTGATGAGGAAGATACAGCGACATCTAGTTTCCATATTAAATTACTAACACGTGTACTAAACAAAAATCAACATATAAATGGACAACAGTTAACATATTGTATAAATAAGTACGTAGATGGATATAGTTTTTGTAAACATATTTGGTTAGTGATGTAACAAATTCGCAAGATACAGTGCGAATATTTAGCGAATGTTTTCAACAACACAAATAATAAATTGTATGTAGGATGATTTTTTCAATCCGACTGCATTCGCATTCGCCAATGTGCAAAATCTAACATTCATTACGTCACTAATATACGTAGGTACTTATCAGTATCAATCCACAAAACAAGGTCGTTTCCCGCTGTATGTCATGTCCCCGTAGATGCAACGCAAGGATAATGTGCTGTTTTTCAATATAGGTTTTTAAGAGGGTCGTTTTTATGCATAATATTGTTGAGAAACGGTGATAATTTTCGCGGTATGGTACTCTAAACATAAAATAACATAACTTCACGCCTTTTTCTACCCGAGGAATAGGTGGCGAACTTATTGCCATACCGGTCACAAAGTTTTTAGTCATCGATATCTATCACAGATTACTTTCGAAATAAATTTCGTCGTTAAAAAGTCACTGTTGTGTGCTAGGATTAGAACATGCGACCTCGGGGTTCAGAAGCCGTATGCTCGACCAATGGACCGCGGAGACTATTTCGACGGTCCCTACGTAGATAAAGACATGTCAAAACCATAGGTTTACATGAGAGCGTAATTTAGATGGTTTAGATTCAAATCACTCTAAAAATAAATCTATTTAAAATTGTAAAAAAAAAATATTGTATTATTTTATTAATTTTAGGATTTTTATAATGACATTAATACATATTTATTTATATTTTATTTTCCTGGAAAAACTGACAGATGACTGTTTCTACGCTAATATTGTAATAAGAGCATGTCGGACAAGTCTAAGATGTCTTTTTATACGTGGGACAGAAGAAACAAATGTTTGAAATATAATTTTAATAAAATTATTAATGAAAACACTGAATACTAAACTTAATTATCCAAAGGATTCGTTAAGTATTCAAAATAGCTGGCCATAGATGTAATAAATATAAAAATAATGACTTATCACTTTATACGTGGTTTATATTATCTGGTTCTTACTTTATTCTATTAATGTAAATAAAGACATGTCTTTAAATATTATTTAACAGGATCATGTTTTGTTAATCAAACAAGTCAAAGTCAAATAAGTTTTATTTTTATAGGTCTTCACAGACACTTAAAAATAGTCAATAAGTACAGATTTAATCAGAATAAATATTTTAGAATATTATCTAAAATAAAATACTAAACACGAGCGCTTGAGGAAGGTGCCTTCGTGGAAAAAAACATACGCAATCGCCACGAGCGGCCCGATTCCGAGTGTAGAAGCTATCATGAGAAGAATCGGGTAAGAAACTCATGTGCCAAATACTAATTTCAAACCATTCGAAATAAATAACAATATTATAATCACTACTGAAAACAATGCAGTAGGTTAGTGCATAAAAGGTGTAGCAGCCAGGATAGTCGACTCTCACAATTGAGACCCACAAGGTTTTAAATCAAAAAGTATTTATTGTGGATGATCTTCTAATAATATGAACAAAAAGTATTTGGAGTCTCCTTAATGTAGGAACTAAACAGTGAAAATCACCGCAGTCTAATATTATTAAACTTAATTGTCTTCTTCATTACCCTGTTCTTCATTACTATGTTTAAGGTTTTATAGAAGACATGATGTTTTGTTAGAATAATCATTGTATCAAATAAATTAATCAAGTCTGTATATTTGGCTGCAGTGATAGAGATTGTTGTACAGTTTCTGTAGAATTAGTTCTTGCTCGTTCTTTTTCCTCCTTCTAGTCAATTTCAAATTAATTATAGTTTAGTTCTCTATAATTTCCTTTACTTAATTCATACTTATATTCTATAATATCTGGACTTTCACTTCTCTTATCTTGTTCCAAGAAATTTTCTCTGGATTTGTATCTTTTATCCAGTTTTTGATATGTACCCAAGCTTTGAAATCCAAAAATAAGTGTCGATCAATTTCTACAAACTTTTAAGGTGGGCAGTTTTGTTACGTACGCATAAAGTTGATATGCATTAGTTTACATGCCACGTGCCTCTTACACCTATTTTTACACAGATATTTCCCAATCCATCAGAAAGTAATCATATCTATCCTTTATTTTTTATCTTTGGCAACATTTTTCTTCAAATCAACTATCTGCATCCACGTACGCAGGCACAAATATGCGTGCGTATAAATTTAAAGACCAATACCCCTCCATCGCAACACCCATAATAAATAAGTAGTGCAAAACAATCAATTTCTCTTTTCATTAGGAAAAAGTACCATTGCAATACAAAGCTACAAAAGCAGACTAACATTTTTGCAACATATATTAACTGATTGTGACTTTTATATATTTTTTATATGGGATAGCAGGGCAAACGAGCAAGCGTGTCACTTGATGGTAAGCAACCTATGCCGCCCGTGGACACCAGCAACACATATTGTGTTAATATTGCGTTGCCGACATTTAAGGGAATAGGAAAGAGTAGGATAGGAAGGGATGGTCTCTCACCCAACGAAACGCGGCATGAGCCACTCTCAATCTTCTGAAAGTATTCAGAAATCAACTGTATTTCACCGGTAAAGCGGGCCCATTTATGTAGCGAACTGCTTGGCTCTACCACTCGGTACAGTCGGTCATGTTGGACTTGCTCCCGGGGAAGTCCCGTAAATGAAGTTAAGTTGGACAAGACCGAGTTCATCCCGAATTTTCAAGCACCGTACAAAACGATATGTATAGTTATCCTCATCTACGGCTCTTAATCGAATTGTTTATAATACTTGTTCTCTTATACGAATTGTATTTGATGTTAAATATATGATAACATGTCTTTATCTACGTAGGGACCGTCGATTTGGTATTCTAATTAGAATAATATCTTTGACATAATACACACAGCACCCTCTAGTTCCAAATTAAGCAAATAAATGCTTGTGCTATAATAATAATAATATCTTGGACACAATACACAGCGCCCTCTAGTTCCAAGCTAAGCAACTAAATGCTTGTGTTATGGATACTAGATAACGGATATTAATACATATATACTTTTCTTTTGTAAATACATACTTATAATACATAGAAAAACACCCAGACGCCACACAAATATTCATGTTTGTCACAAATATTTGTGCTCGGGTGGGAATCGAACCCCCGACCTCATTGCTGCAGCCGGTAGTTTTACCAATGCGCCACGAAGCCCGTCGCTATGGATACTAGATAACGGATATTAATACATATATACTTCTCTTTTGAAGTGAAAAAACTCTCGGTCGAGCATACGGCTTCTGATCCAGATATCCGGGTTCGATTCCAGACACTGGCTCACACCAATGACTTTTCGAAATTGTTTTCGGAAGTTATGTGTGATAAATATCGATGACTGAAAAACTTTGTGCCCGGTATGGCAATAGGTTCGCAACCTATTCCGTTTGGGATGTAAACATAACGGCGAGACGAGGTAACAAAAGGCGTGAAGTTATGTTACTTCTCGAGTGCAGAGGGCAGTGCTCATCACAAATGTGAGTATTCGTACAGCGCTCGAGCCTGGCCACCAGTCTGTGGGCTCTGTTCCGAGGTTCCTAATTGTATTTACTTGCTTATCTAAACATAACAGTAATTAATACAATATAAGATAAATAAACAGTATTTATCTAATGTGTACCGACCGATAAATATAATGTGTCACTCCGATATATCCAGTAACAAGCAATAGTTTGTTCCGTGACGTGTGACGTGTCCACATACCAACAGTGTCGCTCCCTCGTGATAGTGCGTGTGTGAGCCATGTGCGCGTGGAGGTGGGTGGTGCTGTGGTCGCTGTGGGCGGCGCGGCTGGTGCGCCACCCCTCGCCGCCGGTGAGCGTTCGGGGCCAGGGCGCGTTGCGCGGCCAGCTGGCCCCCGACGGCACGCACTACCAGTACTTCGGCATACCCTATGCCTCCACAACTCAACAGCATAGGTTCCAGGTTCTCTATCACAATATAATATCCTTGCTATAAGACAAACACAAACTATTTATTTCCGCCATATACGAATCTAGGGAGAATATTTGTTACCCAGCTATTTACAGTTTATATAAAAGACACCGACTTAGCGACGATGTAAAAAGGCCAAGGTTTTACTAATATTTACTATTCATGATGCTATATAAAATAGCTTAAGACCAAACAACACACAAAGTGTAAAAAAAATAGTGCGTGGAGTCAACATTGTAATTCTTATTCACTAACATAACTTACATACATAACTTCACGCCTTTGTTACCCGAAGGTGTAGGCAGCGGCTGTTAAGCCTCGTCTCGCAGTTATGTTTACGTCCCAAACGGAATAGGTTGCGAACCTATTGCCATACCGGGCACAAAGTTTTTAAGTCATCGATTTATCACATAGAACTTCCGAAAACAATTTCGAAAAGTCATTGGTGTGAGCCAGTGTCAGGTATCGAACCCTGGATCAGAAGCCGTGTGTCCGACCACTGGACCACCGAGACAACCTTCTTATTCTTATTCACTAAATTTATAAATAAAAAAGAATGCCATATAAAATTATACGTATCCGTGCTAAATATCAATTCCGCCTCTCGGCAAGCCCTTTCATTTGATACCAATATTTTAGAAATGCATTAAATATATTTATTCCGCCATATTAGATTTAAAATGACTTCACATTATTTTTCGAGTTACGCTCAATATGCCCTTTGATTTGATATTCATATTGTAGAAAAAAAAACAAATGGTGTCGTGGAACACCAGGTCGGAACGAAGTTCCTTCGGCTAATGTGGAATTTGCAAAATAAACATGTTCCATTTTGTGTAGGTTTTCTTGATTTTTCGCGTAAATTTTGCTGATTAGTTTTTAAGTTAAAGTCTTGTAACTACAGGTGGCTTTGTGACTCTGCCCCGTGGCGTGAGTGTCGTTTGCTATGCAGACGACACTCTGGTGGTCGCCACGGGGCCCGACTTGAGCGTACGCTCAGGTTCGCTGAGCTGGGGGTGGCAATCGTCGTCAGACGGATCCGCGGGCTGGGCCTGCAGGTGGCGCCTCACAAGAGTGAGGCGCTGTGGTTCCACCGGCTCTCTCGGGGCCGGGAACCACCGGCCTCGCGGATCCAGGTGGGTGACACGGCTGTCCCGGTGGGCAGGTACATGAAGTACCTCGGCCTCACCCTGGACAGCCGCTGGAGCTTCGGGGAGCACTTCGTGAGGATGGTCCCCCGAGCGCGACGGGTGGCAGGCGCGTTGCACCGCCTGCTGCCCAACCTCGGGGGACCGGGAGAAGGAGTTCGCCGCCTCTACGGTGGCGTCGTGCGGTCCGTGGCCCTGTACGGGGCCCCATCTGTTTGCGAGACCTTGCGGGGGCCTCCCGCTCCAGGGCTCTGCTGAGGAGCCTGGAGCGGATCATGGCCATACGGATCGTACGGGGCTACCGTACGATATCATACGAGGCAGCGACGGTCCTCGCGCGTTCCCCTCCTTTCATCATCCTGGCTGAGATGTACGCAGCCGCGTACGATCTCGGCCGGGGAGGTAGGGGCCCGGACGCGCGGGGTCACGAGGTGCGGAGGCGGGAGGCCTTCCGGCGGGTCCTAGGGGACTGGCGCGACGCGCTGGTCCTATAGGGCTGTGCGGGTCAGCGCGCCGTCGGGGCCGTCCTGCCCCACTTCGAGGCCTGGGTGCTCCGTATATGGGGCACTGTCACCTACAGGTTCACTCTGATACTCACCGGGCACGGGTGCTTCGGTGAGTATCTGAGTCGAATAAAACGTGAAGAGACGGCAAGATGCCACCATTGCGCATCCGACCTGGACTCGGCCCAGCACAGGCTGGAGGTCTGCTCGGCCTGGGCGGCCGAGCAACGAGTCCTGATTGACGGGATCGGGCGAGACTTGTCCCCGCCCGCGTTGATAGCGGTAATGCTGGCGGGAGAGGAGGAGTGGAGGGTCGTGGTCTCCTTCTGCGAAGCAGTGATGCTCCAGAAGGAGGCCGCCGAGCGGGGTCGGGAGAGAGCCGATCCCGCTCGGAGGCGGCGGCGGCGAGCTCAGTGATCGCCGCCGTCGACGGGCCGCGAGGGCGCACACCCCGCGGGTGCGCCCGGGTGGCGGCTCGGGATGGATGACCCCCTGGTGCGACCGGGGAGGGTCGTCGGGGGCGCCGCCGGCCGCGCGCCTCTTTATAGTGCGTGGTCGGAGCCGCCGCGCCCGGGGGACCCTTGCCGAGGCTCCCTGAGGATGAGCACCCTCTCGTGACAGAGGGGGGGCGACGGCGGGGTGGATCAGAGGGCTTATGCACTGTCCTGGGCCACCCCTACGCCGGATCAAGGCCGCCGCAAGGTTTTAGTGGGTAACCCTAGAATCGGATTGCAGTTTACTGCTTTGGGAGTCCCACACTACCCCCTGCCGTCCCCAGGCGGGGGGTGTGCATAAAGCATTTCCTCGCGTAAAAAAAAAGGTGGCTTTGTGACAATTTAGTTTATAGATACTGGCGGATTCTAGGGAACAGTGATCGCACTTTTGTATTTTACGTACCATTTTCTGGTTCTTTCTGTAAAAAAAAAACATATATAAAAATGAACATGGAAAATAAAACTCCAAAATAATTTCGATACCGGGAATCGAAACCGAGCATCCAGGTAGAGAGTTAGGTATCCTAGCTACTTGACCATATGGTAAGTTATACTATATTCTAAATAAGCCGATACTTGAAAGTGCCCTAGTTTAGCATGGAACAGTGTCGTTACAACTTTTCGTAAGATTTTTTTCCGTCTAGCCCCCTTTCACAAATCGCAATAAGGAACTTCGTTCTAGCTTTAAAAATATCACCGGATGAGAGGTCGTGGTATTTTATGGACCTAGCCATGGCCCATTCAAGCAGGCAGCTGTAGAACCACTTTACCACTATTAATATTATCATCCAAACATATACATAATACATATACAAATTTTCAGCTCAATCGGTTGACCGTAGAGGTCAACCGATTGAGATTCAAAATTGCGTTCTTTGTAATAATATCAATTATCAGTAGTATAGTATCACCACCCGCTACTTGACGTCTATAGTTGTTTAGTTTCAACATAACAAACATAACTTCACGCCCTTTTCTACACGAACTTGTTACATATTTTCATACATTTCTTAACGCTTCATACGATTCATCATCCCGTTTAATACGATCATTATCAACCCAAGCCGAGCCGAGAGGCCACGAACACGAATCGAGCTCTCCACTTCATGCCTCAGAACTACTCAGAATTGTCTTGACATGTGTCACACGTGTCGTTTACGCGCTCACTATTTTCTTTGGATAATACTAATACATGCTAATACTAATATGACTACAATTCAGCGAAAGGCAGTGTCACTTCCAGAAAAAAAACCGAGACGTTGAAAGTTTTTTGATAAAAAATCACAAAGAACAAATGAAACTCGGTTAGTTACCAGATGAATCAGATAAAGAGACTGACTGTTCTCGCCTGTGCCAATTTTGATGGGTCAAAAAATATACGTTTGCTAGTGATTGGGAAAGCAAAAAAGTGCGTGGTTTCAAAAACGTAAGATCGTTCCGCGTGACGTATGATGCAAAATCTCGAGATCTCTCTTGGATGAACAGCATTTGGTTACGCATTACGCACTACAAAAGTTAAATCGTATTAAAAATCTTAATTTCTAATGCATCAAAATCTTTATGTCAAACAAAAATAAATGATTCTTTTAAATAACTTAATACACTTATGTGTTTAATGTCATTTATAAATCTATGATTTAATGCCTATACATTTAAAAATTATAAATTAATTCGTAGGGATCATCATCATCATCAGCCCTTCGAGGTCCACTGCTGGACGTAGGCCTCCCCCATTGAACGCCGCAAATGCCGGTTCTGTGCAACCTGCATCCATCGGCCTCCCGCAGATTTCACCAGGTCGACGGTCCACCTAGTGGGGGGACGGCCTACTCCGCGTTGACCAGTACGTGGTCGCCACTCGAGCACCTGTCTACCCCAGCGGTAATCGGTTCGTCGAGCGATGTGGCCAACCCATCTCCACGTCAACGTGCTAACCTTCCGGGCTATGTCGGTCACGCCAGATCTCTTGCGTATCTCCGTATTGCGGATTTTGTCGCGCAGAGAGATTCCAAGCATAGCCCGTTCCATAGCACGCTGAGCTACCTTGAGCTTCGTCATGAGGCCAACATTCAGAGACCACGTCGCAGCTCCGTATGTCATCACTGGTAACACACATTGGTCATAGACCTTAGACTTCAGGCACTGTGGGATTTTGGACGAGAAGATTTCCCTTAGTTTCTCGAACGCTGCCCAACCGAGTTGAATCCGTCGGTTTATCTCTTTCTCGAAGTTGGCTCTACCTAGCTGGACTGTTTGTCCTAGGTAAACATAGTGATCGACAACTTCGAGAATCGCATCGCCAACAGTTACCGATGCTTGAATGACATGGGCATTGAACATTATTTTGGTTTTGTCCATGTTCATTCTGAGACCTACTTGTTGGGAAAATATTCTGAGATCCTTGAGCATTGTACCAAGGTCCTCCAGTGACTCTGCCATGACCACGATGTCGTCGGCAAATCGAAGGTGAGTGATGTATTCGCCATTGATATTAACATCAGCCTAGTCCAGACCAACCCAGAAGCTTGAATACGTCCTCCAATGCAGCGGTAAACAGCTTCGGGGAAATAACATCCCCTTGTCTGACACCTTTCTGCAATGGAATGGGATTCGTACTCCCAGACCCAATCCGGACTGACATAGTGGCGTTTCTATACAAACACTGCAACACTTCGATATACCGATAGTCAATTTGGCATCTCTAGAGAGACTGCAGCACTGCCCAAGTTTCGACGGAATCAAAGGCTTTCTCATAGTCCACAAACGCCAGGCACAAAGGCTGATTATACTCCTCGGTCTTTTGTATAATTTAGCGTAGTGTGTGTATGTGGTCTATGGTACTATTGCCTTTCCGGAAACCGGCTTGTTCGGGAGGCTGGAAGTCGTCGAGCCTGCGCGAGAGTCGATTTGTAATGACCCTCGAGAACAGCTTATAGACATGGCTCAGTGTATCTAGTCTGTGATCGCTCCCAGTTTTCATTCTGTTGATCACTGAGACATCGTTGAATATATGTCGCTTGTCTGACAAGACTAAGTCTATCTCATTCCTTGTTGAACCATCGGGGCTAATCCAGGTCCATTTCCTTTGTGGCTGTTTTCCGAAGAAGGAATTCATCATAAAGAGGCCCTCCCTCTCCAGAAATTCAGCCATTTTTGACCCCTGTGGTTTCTCTGTCCAACACCGAATCGCCCCACCCTCAGCTCATCGTCTTTCCTCGTGCCTAGTTTAGCGTTGAAGTCTCCCATAACCACAGTGGAGTAGGTTTTGGACGAGTGGATGGCTTTCGAGATATCCTCGTATAAGGCCTCCACTTCGTCGTCGAGGTGTGTCGAGGTCGGCGCGTAGACCTGTATGACCTTCAGCGAATATCCCTCGGATATTCTGAGTATAAGGTACGCTACCCTTGTCGACACACTCTCGATCCTCTCCACGTTGGCTACTAGAGACCGGTGAACGATAAATCCGACACCACCTTCAAAGTCAAAGTCAAAATAACTTTATTTTTATAGGTCACTTAAAAATAATCAACAAATACAGTTACCTGTATTTGTTGACTATTTATTATTTAAAATTAAATAAAAATACAAACACGAGTGCTTGTGGAAAGTGCCTCCGTGGAACAAAAAAAGACACGGACGCAATCGCCACGAGCGGCCCGATTCCGAGTGTAGGGGCTATCATGAGAAGAATCGGGCAAGAAACTCATGTGCCAAATACTCTTTTCAAACCATTTGAAATAAATAACAATATTATTGTAACTACTGAAAACCAATCAGTAGGTTGGTGAGTAAAAGGTGTAGCAAACAGAATACTCGACAATCACAATTAAGATCCAACCAAATTAAAATCAACGTCCTACATGTTAGCTAAGAAATTCTATGCGATCACAGTAGTAGAGCACAACTGACGCGACATTTTTTAATTAGAGTGGTAACATTGTGCAAAAATTGGGGCGAACAATAAAATCCAAGTATTACAAATTGAACACAATTTCAAGGCAAATTTACAATTAAAAAGCTATCAGAAATTATCACAGAACGCCTCCACTCCGAAAAAGTGAACAAATTCCAATACACAAACTACAAAAAACTACAAAATCCGCGTTGAGTAAGCAATTTGAAGGTTCCACTCCGACTTGTCAGTCATGAAGTCATTGATGGTGTAGTATGCACCACCAATGAGACGACCCTTCACAGCCCGCCTAAAGCGATCATAAGACAAATCCAGAATATGCGCAGGTATTCTATTATAAAACTGTACACCCATTCCCAAAAAAGACTTGTGTATCTTGTGCAGGCGATGATACGGTAATTCAAGCTTATGCTTGCCTCTAGTATTAAAATAGTGTACATCGCTATGTTTTGTATATTTATCTAAGTTTCTCCTCACAAACATGATACGTATCCTCACAAATATGAACATGATCATATATAAACTGGGAGATAACCGTTAAAATGCCAATTTCCTTAAAACGTTCTCTGAGGGAGCCCTAGCACCCAAATTATAAATTGCCCGTATTGCTCGTTTCTGAACTTTGCGAGGTGTTATCACCTTCCCGGTAGAAGAGCAAGTTTCCAGACCGCAGGATTACCGTATCCTCCCCCTGTCTACGGACGTCCGATAATCCCACAATGTCCCATCGAATCTTATTCAGTTCTTCTTCCAGTTCGGTGATCCTCTCGTCAGTCCTAAGCGTGCGTATGTTGTGTGTTACCAGGGCCAAAGTTCGTTTTTTATGGTAGCCGTGTCGCGACCGGTGATTTTTAGCATTCCTACTCCGCCGTTACCGAGCCCGCTACCGTGAGCCAACGGAATAGCGGAGCTGCCGTGACTAGTGACTAGGGGCCGTAATATTTGTTTGTTCCATCATGGGGGGTTTTTGCCTTAATCGCCACGCTTGGCAGGCTGGTTGGCGATCGCAGTAGGCTGTATTCTGTTGGGAAAGAATGCTGCTGCCCATTCTTCCAGCTTTTCCCTTAGTCGCCTTTTACGACACCCACGGGAAGAGATGGGGTGGCGGTATTCTAAGCCGGCGCCACACAGCCAAACGTAGGGATAGTGAATATAAAACGCTTCCGCTTAATGTGCTTTCACGCTTAAGCCACGTTTTTGGTAGGGTCCCCTGGAAATCGTCATAAGGTTTTACTGTAGTTGATTTTTTATTTTGTAATATTTTTTGAATGGAATGTGCAATAATAGTTTTTAAAAGTTATACATAGTTACCAAAAAAAGTGAAAAAGTACTCCTAGTAACGTGAATAGTTGGACATATTATGGTCTCGCAAAGATTTTTGTAGATATTAATAGGGTCTTTAATATTCTAGCACATTTTCGTCCGCGATTAAAGATGTCATCGCCATGTAAATAATATGTTTTTCTAGTTCTTTTTTAAATTTTGTGTAAAGATGTCATTCTGCAATAGCACTTGATGCACACAGAAAACTACTATTTTCATCATTATTTGTAAAAATAATGATTCGAATGTGCGTCAAGTACACAAATTATGACGAAAGTTTTCTGTGTGCGTCAAGTGACTAGGTGAGTTTGTATGTGGCACAAGTTTAGTTGTATTGCGTAGTACCTCCACTGTAGTACCTCCAGTAGTAATTGGGAAACCGACATTTACAAATTCAACTGCCTAAGCCTTTCCACAATTATATAATCGATGTTTGTTTTGCAGGCGGCGGGACCGGCACCATCATGGAGCGGAGTGTTTGAGGCTAGCGAGGAGCACGTGCGGTGTCCGCAGATGTTCGGCGAAGTGATGGCAGGTCGCGAGGACTGCCTCGTACTCAACGTGTACAGCCCGGTGAACGCGCGCCCCCAGACCCCGCTACCCGTCATGGTGTTCATCCACGGCGGCGGGTTCAAGGAGGGATCGGGCTCGCGTCTCCTCTACGGCCCTGACTACCTCGTGGCTCGCGGTGTCGTACTCGTCACCTTTAACTATAGACTAAACGCGTTAGGCTTTCTTTGTCTGGGAATAAAAGAGGCTCCAGGGAACGCCGGCTTGAAGGATCAAGTAGCCGCACTCCAATGGGTACAAAACAATATCCGCGCATTCGGTGGAGATCCTGATAACGTGACGATATTCGGTGAGAGTGCTGGCGGCGCGTCCGTCTCTTACCATCTATTATCACCGCTGTCACGTGGACTCTTTCATAGAGCCATTATACAGAGCGGCTCATCGATTGCACCATGGGCGCGCCAGACGGATCCTCAGCAAACTGCAGTTGACTTGGCTAAAGCCCTCGGCCACGACCATCTTGAGGACCCGTATCTATTATATGAGCTGTTCAAAAATGAAACCGCATATAATTTAGTTTCAGCACAGTTACCCAGGATCGAGGGACAATTAAAGTACACACACCTGCCCTTCGTACCGTGCGTCGAGCCACCGATAGAAGAGGCCTTTATTACAAACGTGCCTTTTAATATATATTTCAAAGGAGATTATTACAAAGTTCCAGTTATTATAGGTACCAATAACGAGGAGGGCTACTTCTTTGCAGCTTTTGAAGACGACTACACCCTCAACAACATCAACTTTGAAAAAGTTCTACCAAAAGATCTGGAGTTCCAGTCAGACTCGGAGCGTCAACTGGCCGCTACGCAGTTGAAAGAGCTGTATTTAGGCCGACAGGAAGTGTCTTGGGACAACATATTAAGACTGTCCAAATTACACGGAGAACCACACTTTACGTATCCGTGTATCGTGGAGACCGAGCTTCTGATACAAAAGAATGAAAATGTGTACAGCTACTTGTTCGAGTACAACGGCTGGAGAAACTTTCCGAAACTGATCTCGGGCCTCTCGTACTGGCTGGCAGAGGGCGCCACGCACGCCGACGATCTGTTCTACTTGTTCAGTCTGTTCCCGGTGCCGAGCTTGTACGAGACACGCATGATAAATACCATGACATTGCTGTGGACTAATTTCGCGAAGTACAGGTGGGTGTGCTAGCAGATATAAGTATTAGAACTGTTCCTATGGATGTATGACGAGTAATAGTGTGCCTAAGTAGAACCTCTTGCTCGCTCAGTAGGTACTTACAACTTTACATACATACATACATAGCTTCTCGCCAAATCCCTTGCGGGGTAGGCAGAGAGAACAGAGCGCCATAAGGCACGATTCTTACACGCCTCACTCGCTTCGTTGACTTTCATAACTCTTTTCATGCACGCGCGTCGGTTTTTGAGGCTCTTAACATCACCTCCAGAACACGTTCTGTTTGGTCATGTAATGTGTGTCTTGGCCGTCCTCGACTCCTACATCCATCCGCTTTTGCATTGTATATCTGCTTAGTCAGTCTTGCATCAACCATTCTTTCTACATGTCAGAACCATCGGAGCATGCCCTTTCTTACTTTTACACCGACACTCTCTTTCAAACCAACTTCCTTCCTTACAACCTTGTTTTCTACGCGGTCAGCGAGAGTCACTCCGCAGATTTTGCAACAACAACTTTCATCTTTCAAAATCAATACTTACCAAAATGCTAAAGCATAAAGGTACAAACACGTGTTCCAGCGCGCCCGGCGGTGTCGGCGACGCGGAAGAGGCGCCGGCGTGGGAGCGCGCGCACCGCGGCGGCACGCTGCGGCTGACTGGCGCGCCACACGTGGCGCCGCTCGCCTCGCTCCGTGCGCGCCACGTGCACTTCTGGCGAAAACTGTACCGCAAACATCGCGCGCACCACACACACACTGGCACACGCACACACACACACTCGCAAGTTTCATACAATAAAACACAAGCTGCGTTCTAAGCAATATCATTTTAAATTTACTGACCCCGTCCATTATAAATCGTATTTTAGACAGCTCACGAATACTCGTTGGTATAACTTTGTTCTAGCGTCATAACCTAAAACTGTGTACAAAAAATTACTTTTCAAAAAATTTAAACCGACTTCTAGAAACGTAAACCACAAAATCTTTAAGTATATGAAAACAGTGCCTCTATAACTAACAAGCGATAAATAACGTAAATTACTCATTTGCATACTTAATACAACATACAAAACGTAATACTTTAATAAAGTCATCCATAACTGTTAAAAATATTTACAATTGTGTCGGTGCTACACAATAGAGTACATTACCTACGCTGGTGTAACGATCGATGTTACACAATAGAGTACATTACCTAGGCTGGTGTTACTGGTGACTATGCTTGTGGGTGCTGTCACTGTGTAGCCGATTAATAGTGTCCGACCGAAGCCTCGGCTTCGGCTTCAGTCAGCTTCGGCCAAAAATCCATCTTTGGCGAGATCTTTGGCTTCAGCCGTTTTCTGGGCCGAAGCCGAAGGTCCGAGAACAGTCAGAATGAAACAAACTGTTACTCACGAAAGCGTGAGTGACTGACAGACCGGACTGCACTTACTTAGTTCAGTGCGGATACCTCTATCACCGAGAGAAAAGCGGCAAGAGCCGACTTTACGCCGATATTCTTTTTAGCTGTGGATAATATTGAAGAAAATTATTAAATTACTAAGAGTTTATTAACCTCGTCTTCGGTTTCGGCTTCGGCCGAGGTTGTGGAGATTGCCGATTCATCGGCTTCGACTTCGGCCACAAATAAACCTTCGGTCGGACACTACCGATTAATGAAAGACGTAAATACGATCTTGTCATCTTTGTTTGTGTCAGCGACAACTGTGTGTCGCTGCACACCGACCACTACAGCATACGTGCCATGAGGTGAAATATCCCGATATTACACGATATTTACTGGCACCGACCCCAAAAATAAGTGACATTTGTAAATATTTTATAGTAAAGTTAAAGATGACTTTATTGAAGTACTAGCAGACCGCGCGAACTTCGTACCGCCATATTTTATACATTTTCCACTAAAAAGATTATTGCCACAATCATATTAATACCCCAAAGCTTTCATCATAAATGGACTATCTAACACTAATATTTATTTCAATTCAAGTTCTTGATACATACATACATAACTTCAGGCCAGATCCCTTGCGGGGTAGGTAGAGAGAACAAAGGGCCATAAGGTACGATTATTACACACCTCACTTGCTTAGCTGTTGATATTAGCGACTAACAACCAAGATATATTATGGTGATAATATTATCAATTTCAATCAACACTATAAGTAATAGTAATAGTAGTAGCAGTCCGAAGCTTTTTGTCAACTTTTAGTTTTTTTTTTAATACTACTTGAACAACCTTTTTTTTTTCTTTGGTTATTGTCTTTCTACAAAAAGAAGACCGGGTCACCACGTGTTTTAACCAGCATGTGTTTTTTATAATTTAAATGGTGTCGATTTGGCACCTTGGTATTACTCTTATCAAAATAAATTCACTACATTTTAAAAGAGATCACGATATTAAAAATACTAATAGATGGGCAACTCTATGTGGTATGATGAAGACCGTAAAGTCTTTATATTTTAGCAAAATACGCCAAGTCGAGGTGTGTGGGTATATCTTGCGCTTTGTCCATTTATATGAAGTTGCAATATTGTAAAGAATTAAAAATAATACATATTATCATATCTGCTTAGAGAAGTAACTGTGAACTAACGCTAACTTTGACCCAGGACTTTGGATACATAGATAAAATATTTTTAAATAGTACGTTCGTTTTAGATCTTTAGATCACATTAAAGGAATTAGGTACTCTTAAATAGACAGTGGCAGAACCAAGCAGTTCGCTGCATGTATGGGCCGGCTCGACCGGTGAAATACCACGACCTCTCCGAAGATCGACGTAAAGTGGCTCATGCCGCGTTTCGTTCGGTGAGACAGGTACCCGGAGGCCCACCCCCCTTTCCCCATCCTTTCCTTTCCCCTATCCCTTAAACGTCGGCAACGCAACAGTAACATTATATGTGTTGCTGGTGTACATGGGCGGCGTTGATTGCTTACCATCAGGTGACATGGCTGCTCGTTTGCCCTTCTATCTCATAAAAAAATGCAACTTTTAGGCTATCGCGTATGCATATTACATAAATATAATGAACGGGAAATAACGCCACACGTTTAGGTAAACAAATAATCCAAAAATATATAAAAATCTAATTTACGTGTCTTATTAGACTCGGAAATCATCATCATTTAGCAGACCGCGCGAACTATGCACCGCCATATTATATACATCTAAAACTAAAATTTATTGTCCCACTCTTATTAATAACTTAAACTTTTCTCAATAAATGGGCTCTCTAAAACTAATATTTTTTTCAATCCAAACCAGTAGTTCCTGATATATACATACATAAAGTCTCGCCAAATTCCTTACGGGGTAGGCAGAGAGAACAAAGTGCCATAAGGCACGATTCGGCCATACGGCCTCACTCGCTTAGCTAGTATCTATTAGCGTACTGACAATCAAGACATTGATAATATTTACAACTTCAAAGAAAGCTTTATTAGCAATGCCACTTATGAACAATGAATATAGCAATGAACTTGTCCCAAGTTTTTTTTCAACCTTTAGTTTTTTTTAATACTACATAAAAAACTCTTTTTATTTGGTCACTATTGTTGACTTCAATGAAAAAAACGGGACACCATATGTTCAAACCGGGGTAGCTAACTCATAGTGAATGTTTTTTTTTATAAGTCAAATGATGTCTGTTTAGCGATTAAGCTTATCGAAATAAATTTACTACATTTTAAAAGATATCACTATCTTAATAATGTAAAGTTTATTACATATATCTAGAATGCATTATAAATCAGTCAAAATGTTGTTAGTTTTTTAAACGTCATTGTATGTAATAATTTTAAAAATTAATAATTCCAGCTAAGCAATAAAACAGAGTTATCATATTAATTAACTTCTATATATCTTTGATACCTATTTAATGGATTTATTGCGAGCGAAGCCGCGGGTAAAAGCTAGTAACTTTTATAAATAAAAATACCACAAAATAGGATTAAATACTACAAATTTTAAATTCTAATTAAAGTATTGAGCGATATGATGACAAAGAGAGAAACAACAACACAACATAACTTCACGCCTTTTCTACTCGAAGATGTAGGCAGCGGCTGTTAAACCTCGTTTCGCCACTATGTTTTCATCCCAAATGGAATAGGTGGCGAACTTATTGCCATACCATTCACAAAGTTTATAGTCATCGATATCTAAATACATATAACTTCCGAAAACAATTTCAAAAAGTCATTGGTGTGAGCCAGAATTCGAACCCGCGACTACTTTATTCAGAAATGGGGTTCTCGACAATTGGACCACCGATACCTTTTAGCAAGAAACGAACGTAAAAAAATCTACCTGATAGCTGTCGCGGTCCGAGCTGTCCGGAGTCGGATACATCTTCCGTAGTGTAACTAAATATTTCCCTATGAAATGAATACTTACATTTTGTATTTTGCGATATCTTTTAAATTAAATGTCCGAATTGAATTATTCAAGAAGTTCTAGAAAGGTATTAAAACTATCTTTTTATTGAAGTAATTTATTTTAAGGAGAATTAATACCAAGGTACAAAATAAACCATTTTTATAACGACATCAATTTAATTATTTTAAAATATTCAAAAAACACTTATTGTGAGATAACTACAATAGTTAGACATATGGCATCGCGGACTTTTTAATAGACAAATTTATGTTCTATAAAAGTGTAGTACATTTTTTTGTTCTAGAATCTATAGTTTTCGCAGCGTTCACGATGTAAGAATTATTTTCGAGTCATTTTCTTACACCTTGGGTTACATTACTGGACTTATAGTAAGGATCCATAATTAATTTGAAAATATAATATAGCCTAAAGCCTTCCTCGATAAATGGACTATATACCACTGAAAGAATTTTTAAAATCGGACCGGTGGTTTCTGAGATTAGCGCGTTCAAACAAACAAACAAACAAACAAACAAACAAACAAACTCTTCCGCTTTATAATATAAGTATAGATTACGTTTTGTATATTGTATTAAGTATATAAATTAGTAATTTACGTTATTTATCGCTTTTTAGTTATAGAGGCACTGTTTTCATATACTTAAAGATTTTGTGGTTTACGTTTCTAGAAGTCGGTTTAACTTTTTTGACAAGTATTTTTTTTCACGAGTTTTAGTGATATTAATGAGTTGTGGCTTACTACATAGCTTTTATTTTATTAAATATATTATCACTAATTACAAGTCCGTTTATTAAATGGTTGATATTTTTAGGGAGCTATAATTATCATAAATAGGTACTTAAATAAAAGTGTATGAGAATGCTTGCATAAGTTTTTATATTTTCGAATTATCATGGATAGACCCAATAACACTGCAGCCTGAATGAAGGTCAATCGTAGCCTGCTAACTATTACAGAATTGTATCCTAACTCTTAACCGTTTAAGAGTTCTGTAGCTTCTTCTTCAGCACAACAGCATCAGATGTTGACATCATAAAGCATATCCCGAACACATCACTATAACGTAAAAAATAAATAAATCAAATCAAAATCTCATTTATTCAATTCAGGTCATTAAAGACACTTATGAAGGTCAATATTTTCAATCCGCCAATTCGATTACTCACGTCCTGAGATCAATTGGCAAGAAACTCAGGGGAGTCCTTTTTTTTACTTAATTATAAGTAAACTAAATTACAAATTATTAGAATAATTTATAGAGCAAAATGAGGTTCCTCGCGTCAAACTTAGGATCAGGTACAGTACGTTAATATTCTTTGGACGCTTGAATAGACCAGTCCCCACAAACAGCACCCGTTCACGAGCATGACCCATATCTCAGCCATCGCCTCCCTCGCCATATTTTAGGGAAGGTGGCGACCCGATCAACGACGCTGTTGTGAAATGAAGTAAAATAAAAGTGGACTGTATAATTAATCATAGGTTTACTGAATCTGTTCCTGAAGATTACATAAATTGTTGCATGAATATTAATTATGATGATCGTCGCGGGTGGTCTCGAGCGAAGTGCGAGATATGCAGTTGTAGTTGTGGCTCCCTCCGGACCCCCTCTCCGCCGTCCTCCTGCCGCCGTCCGCCTGCCGCCGTCGTCATGTTGGTATTCCAACATACTCCCCGGGTTGAACATTTCAATTGAGTGGTAGGGGACACACACAGTTGAAGCCTCGGATTACGGTCCCTCCTCGCATGCGGATCTCTGCGACTCGGGTGACACCGTCGTTGCCCTTGTGAACCTTGGTTATGCGACCCAAAGGCCATAATAGAGGAGGCTACGCTTTCTCCTTGACCAGCACTAATTTGCCCATCTCCAGCTTACCAGTGGAATGATGCCACTTCACCTTCTGTTGTAACAGATGAATGTATTCATTAGTAAACCTTCGCCAAAAATGCTGGCGTATCAGCTCAATCCGCTGATAGCGCTCCAAGCGATTTATGTTGCCATCAGCGACCTGTGGAAGCGGAACGGACATGAGTGGTCGTCCAATTAGAAAATGTGCTGGAGTAAGTGAAGTTAGATCTAGAGGATCAGAGGAAGCAGGTATTAGAGGACGCGAGTTTAAAATTGCCTCAATCAGTGACAAACAAGTGGCCATCTCCTCATAATTTAAATGTGTGAGTGTGAGGAGCCTTTTAAGGTGGCCCTTGGTGGCCCTAACTGCGGCCTCAGCTATTCCATTGAAGTGCGGAGAATAAGGAGGAGAAAAATGAAACTCTATGCCCTCTTGAGCTATATCGTTTGCAACGCCTGATTGAGATAGAAAGTTTGACATTTCATTATAAGCCCCTACAAAGTTGGTACCGTTGTCGCACCAAAGGATACGTGGCTTTCCTCGACGAGATACAAAGCGCTTTAGTGCAGCCATTAAAGCATCCGTCGTCAAGGCCGTGACGAGTTCTAGATGAACTGCTTTTACTGCAAGACACACAAAAATGCACAGATATGCCTTGATTAGCTTACAACCGCGCCCTTTACGGTCAGCGATCAGGATTGGCCCAGCTCCATGAATACTGCAGTTTAGAAATGGAAATTGTAAATCTGTTCGACATTTAGGCAACTGGCCCATGATGGGTTGAACATGTTGAGCCTTTATCCTAAAACATTTAGGACATTTTTTAACGGTAGATTTAGCTAAATTTCTACCACCTAACGGCCAGTAGCGTTGTTTTATGGTAGCTAGTAACAACTGTGGTCCCGCGTGTAACAGCCTCAGATGTTCGTAATGAAATAACAACTTTGTGAATGTATGTTTACTACATAGTAGGATAGGATGTTTAATGTTATAATCATATGGAGATTGTGTCAATCTGCCACCAACTCGCATTATGCCGCGTGCGTCCACGAATGGCGTTAGTGAAACAAGTCTATTTTTTCGTGGCAAAGATTCGCATGATTTTAAAATAGAATACTCAACCGGAAACATTTCTAGTTGAGCATTGTAGATAAGGGACTGTAATGAAATTTCTAGTTCATGTACAGGAAGAAATTCAATACGTTTGTTAATTTTATTTTTGAAATTGTAAATAGCTCGCAACAAATAAGCAACTACTCTTTGTAAGAAACGAAAGTTAGAATATTTATTCATTAAGTTAATTATGACTGATAAACTACAATTATTTTTGCTTGTGCTAATAACATTATTACCAACAACATGAGTGACTATTTCTGGCAAATCTTGTTTTTCAAAAGTACTAGACCTTTGTGGCCATTCACTCTCTGGTTTTGATAAATAAGTAGGGCCGTACCACCATAACTGGCTGATGCTGATTACATCAGCCTTCAGGCCACGGGAAACGAAATCTGCTGGGTTGTCCTTCGACGGCACGTAACCCCAGGCACAACCAACCGTACCTTCCTGAATTTCCGCGACTCTATTACGTACAAACGTTTTAAGTAAGTTACATGAAGTAGATAACCATGAAAGTACTATGGTGGAGTCACACCACATATACACCTTGTCTATTTGCATTGTTACCATGAAAGTACTATGGTGGAGTCACACCATATATACACCTTGTCTATTTGCATTGTTATAGAGTCACGAACCTTCGTACACAGTCTTGTAGCCAATAATGCACCGCAAAGCTCAAGTCGAGGGATTGTCATAACCTTTAAAGGGGCTACGCGATTTTTTGAAATTAAAAGTTTTATTGAAATTCTTCCGGAGCGATCAATTGAACGAATATAGACACATGCGCCGTATGCTTTTTCTGATTCATCGCAAAAGACATTAATTTCGTTTCGTATCGAGTTAGAATATGAAATAAATCTAGGTATTCTTAAATCATTAAGACACGGCAGTGTATTTGCAAAGCTACACCACAGATTTTCTATTTCTTGAGAGACAATATCGTCCCAGTCATATTTTTCGACCCAAAGTCGCTGCATAACTAATTTTGCATCTACAACGCACGGTCCTACGAGTCTAAGGGGCTCGAAAATCTGACTTATTGTAGATAAAATATGACGTTTTGTAATTTTGTCAGAGCTTTGGTTCATATTAATTAAAAAAGAAAGAGAATCTGAATTACACAACCAATAAAGAGCCAAAGTTTTAGATGAGGAATTGGTGTTATTATCATTGAAGTCTACTATTGAATTGGGGGTACTGGTATCGACACTCGTATTTGTTAATTGTGATAAGATACGGGTGTCGTTTGATTTTAATTTGCGTAGATTAAATTTAGCTGTCCTGAGAGTACTTATAACCCCTTTACAAAGCTGTATAGCGGAATCAATAGAGTCATGGCCTGATAAAAAATCGTCTACGTAAAAATCATTTTGTATAGCCCGCTGAACGTCTTCGGATTCTGCCGAGCTTGCCAGAGTTGTCAGACATTTAGTAGCCAAATAAGGTGCCGACGCCGTACCATAAGTCACGGTATTTAAATTGTAAATTTTTAGCGGCTCTTTGGGGTTACTACAATAAATTATCCGTTGTAAAGACCCTTGTTTAGGATCGACGTATATGGCTCTATACATCTTCTCTATATCGCCAGAAATTACAAATTTATGTTGACGGAATCGCAATAAAATTGAAAGAAGGTCATTTTGAACTACTGGCCCCACCATTTGTATAGCATTGAATGAAATACCGTTACTAGTGACAGCGGACACGTCAAACACAGTACGTAATTTAGTGGTGGTACTGGACTCCCGAATAACACCGTGATGAGGCAAATAATAGCTTGTGGTTTGTTCTGACTTGGCCTTAAAACGAATCTCATTTACTGTACCTACTTCTGTCATATGTCCCAACGTTTCGTACTCGCGCATAAATTCTTGGTACCGTTGCTTAAAAACTAAATCCCGACCAAAACGTCGCTCTATAGACAGGAAACGACTAATTGCCGTTTGCAAAGAGTCACCCAAAATACTAGGGTCCTTTTTAAGAGGTATAGAGACTACATAACACGAAATGTGGTTTTATTAAAATTTTGCTCACAAGCATATTCCTCTTTTGAAAGAGTACCCTTTGTAGGTACTGAATCAAGTTCCCAAAACCAGTCCATGTTTACTTCAGTCTTTGTGAAATTGCAAAAATGTGATGAAGATTTTAAATTGTGTGGATACGATAACTGGCCGGAAACAATCCAACCTAATTTAGTTTCATGAAGTTTAGGTTGATTTTTGCCTAGATTAATAGAATTAAGTCCTAGTATATGTTTCAGCGCCCACTAAGATGTCTACAACCGATGGAATATTAAAAGTAGGGTCAGCAAGATGCAATCCCGAGGGAAGAGGGATATAGCTTGTGTTAATTAAACGCGATGGTAATACCTTTATAATTTCTGGTAATACGAAACAATGTAAACCGAATGTGTAGTCTCCGTAATAAGACTCGATTGTGAGGTTACAAGACTGTGCACTATAAGAGGTTTGGTTGTTTATACCTGTGATGGTTGTTAGGCTAGCACCGTCTCGCGACAAGCCCAGTTTAGATGATAAAGCTGTGGTGATAAAGTTAGTAGTACTACCGCTGTCCAGTAAGACTCGAGCGGAGTACCTCGTGCCATCGACACCACGCACTCTTACCAAAGCTGTGGAAAGTAAATATTAAGTAAATATTAAGTAAATATAAGTAAATATTAAGTAATTAAATATAAAGGAAGTTGAATTATGATGTTCTGAATTGGCTGAAAAAACGACACTATCACTGTTTGGCATGGTGTTGGAAGGCATATTATGTTCAGGTTCTAAGTGTAACAAAGTGTTGTGACGAGCCTTACAATATTTGCAATGTGACAATTTACATAATTTTTCTGTGTGGCCTGAACGTAGACAATTCATGCAAACTTTGAAATGTCGCGCCTTTTCAATTCGTACTTCAGTAGGTAAATTCCTGAATGTTTCACAGGTGTAAAGTAAATGCGACTCTGAACATAACCGACAGATATAATTTGTTGATTTATTTTTACTATTGCCTTGAGATGCAACAGTAAAACTTTTAGATTTATATATATTAGATTCATTCTCAGATGTTTTAGTTTTAAGTTTGTTTTTGTCCTCAAATTTTTTAAGTAATTTAATATGATCTTCTACAAATTTAACAAATTGATGTAATGTTGGAGGCTCTGAAAAGGTGTTACGATGTTGTTCCCAAGAACGACTTGTATTGCTATCAAGTTTCTCGGCCATCATGAAAACAATAAGAGTGTCCCAGTATTGGGTCGGTTGCCTTAATGTCTTAAGTGCCCTGATGTTCTTATTTGTTATGCCTATGAGGTAACGCAAACTTTTACTGCTTTCCTTTGTACATGGCTGAAGATGAAATAAAGCTTGTACATGACTTTCTATGAGTAGCTGATCGTTATCATACTGTTCACATAACATATCCCATGCATTTTGATAGTTTTCACTGGTGTTGTATATGTTTTTAATTATTAAGGAAGCACTGCCCTTTAAGCAGGAACGTAGGTAATGGAATTTCATCACGTCATCACACTTATTGTTATAAATAAGAGAAATGTATGTATCTTTAAATTCGAGCCAACCCTGCACGCTGCCATCAAACTGAGGCAAGTTTATTTCAGGCAATCTAACATTTGCACGTGTCTTACCTGTGTTCGTATATGAGGAAGACTGAATAGCGAGCAACCTGCGCGCCAGTGCGTCGGCTGGGTAAAAAGCGTCTTCAAACTCGGCACGAGCCTTGACTTCCTCAGCAGGTGTGTCCAACAGCAATTCGATCTCCACCTGAGTGGCGTCAAAATCGATCAATAAGGTTTTGAAACGTTCATAACGTCCCTCCAACTCAAGAAGTTGCAGATCAGTTAGAGATGATGCACTAGTTAAGGGCATGAGATAGTTTTTGAAAATAGTAAGCTTAGCTTTAATTGCACTACACCGCTTTTTAAGTGTTTCTATGTCAACAGAAGTTTCGCTCATGATTGCAGAATAAGCGAATAGCTGATAAATAAAATGAATATGGGTAGGTATAGCACCGTTTTATAACAGCTACCGAAGCGAGCGACTGCTGCCCGCAAAGACGACAAATCGCCCACTTCAATGCTTATTTTAACAAATAGGTATAGCGTAAATGTAAATAATTAATACCGCATTATTAAAAACATGTATCAATGTAGAAAACAGAAATTTAGGGATTCACTATTAAATTAATGATAAAAAAAATGTGTTGAATGTTTCTAAGTAGGTAGGTACTAGTGTACTGATTTACACTAAAGGGCTAAATATGTATATAATGAAGTATTAAATTAGTTTGTAAAGTTAATAAGACGAGAAAAGAACAAAATGTCATATGATCGAGCACTTATTAACACTGTTTGAGGCCAACTTTGAATGAAAAAAAAAGAGTGCCTATTAAAGCACGAAATATTAAAAATTATGAAGATGGATATATAGGAAACTAAATTGGAACGACTCACTCATATACCGAATCCGTCCCTGAAGATTGAAGACTCCAATCGGCAGCAAAGTAGCAAAGGCGAACACTTCCGGGTTCATGCCAGGTGCAAAGTCCTCCGACGCCGACAATCTCATGCAATCGTATACAATCTCTGTAATCTTGATTTTAATTCACGGTGAGATGGACCATTTTGTTGTGAAATGAAGTAAAATAAAAGTGGACTGTATAATTAATCATAGGTTTATTGAATCTGTTCCTGAAGATTACATAAATTGTTGAATGAATATTAATTATGATGATCGTCGCGGGTGGTCTCGAGCGAAGTGCGAGATATGCAGTTGTAGTTGTGGCTCCCTCCGGACCCCCTCTCCGCCGTCCTCCTGCCGCCGTCCACCTGCCGCCGTCGTCATGTTGGTATTCCAACAACGCCGCCATAAGCAAGGACCCTTCAGTGAGCATGACTTATTCAAGATCCCAGACAAAAAAACAAGAAACTAGTAAGCTTGCCCGGTGAGAAACGTCATACTGCACACAATCTCACCAATTAACAGTAATGTTAACTTACCAGATTAACAATATTTTGCTACAGCAAATACAAACAATATAACACAAAAGAAGCAATTCAATTCCAAACGGTTTTATCATTGATATAATCTGCGATACAGTAATAAGCCCTTGTATATAGTCTACTTTAAACGTATTTCTTAAATTTACCTAATGATAACTCAACCGCGTCGTTTGGAAGTTTATTATAAAAGCGTATACATTGACCTGGAAACGCATTAGAAATTTTATGGATCCTAGTAGTGGACACAGCAAGTTTGTTTTTATTTCTTAAGTTTAATTGATGGATATCACTGTTTTTCTTAAATTTAGTTATATTTTTATGAACATAGTTTAAATTATCATAAATATATTGTAAATGTAACGTCATTATTCGTATCTCTTTAAATTTACTTCTCAGTGTATCCCTGGGACTCATCATATAGATAGCACGATCCGATCTTTGTGCTCCAGAAACGAGCTAGTTTCTGGAGCACAAAGATCGAGACTACCTCCGCAGCACTACCCCAAAGCAATAAACCATATGACATAATGCTGTGAAAATAACCAAAATAAACTAAACGTGCAGTATCAACGTAGGTCAGTTGACGTATTTTCTTTACAGCGTAAGCGGCTGAGCTAAGTCTACTAGATAACGTCTCTATATATGGGCCCCACTGTAGTTTAGAGTCTAATGTTATACCAAGAAAGACAACCTTATTGACCAATTTCAGTCCTGTCACGACACTGGTTTTTTGTAAAAAATCTAACATATTTGGTTGTGCTACCATTTAAAAGCAAATTATTAGCACTAAACAAGTTTACTATCTTTGAATGAGCATTGTTTACATCGTCAATTACTGATTGTTGTCTCTTTACATTAAAAACTAAAGAAGTATCATCTGCAAACAAAACTATTTCATGCTTGTCCTTTACAAGATAAGGTAGATCATTAATGTACAAAAGAAACAGGAAAGGTCCCAAGATAGAGCCCTGCGGCACCCCCATTGCTACAGCTGATCCATGTGATCGCTTTCCGTTGACATCTACTGTTTGGATCCTATCACGTAGGTAAGAAGTAAGAAGATCCAAAGCAATGCCCCTTATGCCATAGTGATGTAATTTTCTGACCAGAGTCTTATGCTTGACACAATCAAAAGCTTTAGATAAGTCACAAAATACCCCATAGGCATCCTGCGACTCCTCCCAAGCCTCAAATATACTTTCGAGTAATTTTACCCCAGCATCACATCTTGACCGTTACGTCCTCGAGTGAAACCGAATTGTTTATTATGCAGCAGACTATTTTCATTAAAGTATTAAAGTAACTGAGCGAGGATTAGTTTTTCGAAAATTTTACTTAATGTAGGTAGTACAGATATTGGTCTAAAGTTAGTGGGATCTAATGTACTACCTGATTTATGCAACGGAATAATCTTGCTTAGTTTCATCAGGTCAGGAAACACACCACAATCAATACATCTATTAAAAATTACAATTAAAGCGGGAGCGATAGTGCTAAATAAAGATTTTATAATATATACAGAAATGCCCCACCAATCAGCCGTCCTCTTAATATTAATTGATTTAACCTCTCAAAAACGTACGTCAAAAAAACTGGCGGCGAACGGTCTGTGTAGACGTTAAGCGGCGTTTGCACAGAAGGGGTCTTTTTGAGTCTAGATTTAGAAAAATCTACATACATTACACAACTTCACACCAAATCCCTTGCGGGCTAGGCAGAGAGAACAGAGCGCCATAAGGCACGATTCTTACACGCCTCACTCGCTTCGTTGACTTTCATAACTCTTTTCATGCACGCGCGTCGGTTTTTGAGGCTCCTAGCATCACCTTCCTCCAGAACACGTTCTATTTGGTCATGGAATGTGTGTCTTGGCCGTCCTCGACTCCTACATCCATCCGCTTTTGCATTGTATATCTGCTTAGTCAGTCTTGCATCAACCATTCTTTCTACATGTCCGAACCATCGGAGCATGCCTTTTCTTACTTTTACACCGACACTCTCTACTATAGAAAAATCTAGATTTAAAAAAATCTAAAGGCAATGATGTATACTCTTTGTAGCATTATATTCTATTATAGGTATACTTATATCGGCCTAACACCTTGTACAAAATGAAATAAAATACTTCGAAAGATGATTAAAAATTACAAATTCTACTTAACGTATTGTATGATGATGACAAAAAGTAACCAAACATAAAAAATCTTCTAAGAAGTATAAAAAAAGTTTCCTGCTGCTAGCTGGACCTTCGCCTCTTATAATCGCCCGAGTTCCAATTCGGGACTCTAGACATATAATTTATGTGCACGCAATACTTTATCATTCTTTGGCTAAAAAACTAATACTAACATTTTCTACATGGCGATAAAAAACTTTGTGAGATAACTACAATAGTTAGATAAATAGTGTTGCGGATTTTTTTGTAGACAATTATAAATCTTGCAAAGTTGTAGTATATTGTTTTGTTCCATAATCAATAGTTTTTGCAGCGTACGCGATGTAAGCATTCTTTTCTGTACATTTTCTTACACCTTGAGTTATATTAATGAACTTTTAGTAACGATCCCTATTTTATTTGAAAATTTAATAGAGCCTTAAGCCTTCCTCGATAAATGGACTATCCATCACTGAAATATATTTTTTTAAATCGGACCAGAGATTTTTGAGATTAGCGGGTTCAAACAAACAAACAAACTCTTCCGCTTTATAATAGAACTATTATATTTTTTATAAAATGACACGATATACTTATAGATTTTTAGTATGTACTTCTCTTCTAGATATATAATTCGATGTACAATCATACTATCTATATTTTCATTTATCGACTTATGACTTTTTAATTTCAGGTTTTTAATGAGTTATCGATATTTTTAATTCTCTTGCAATCACTAATTGTGAACCATCTGTCCAAAATACAATAATAAAGTATAATAGACGAACTATAGTCGTCAAAAATGTAAATAATAAAGGTTGAAACATTATATAATATGAAGACAGTCGCTGTATCTGACATAGGTATGTATCTATATCACAGTAGGTACCTACTTAGTTCAGCAACACTCGTGAGAATCTTAAAAAACAATAGTATGTCAGTCATTAGGCGGCTGTTCGTCCCTCTCGTCCACGCTGACAGGTAGCCCCTGTTGTTCAATAAGTCGGAGCTCGGCGAGGAGACGATCAATGTCCTGCTGCTGTAACACCAACTCACGCTTCAGTTCCTCAGACTGCATCAACGCCGAAACCCATTGAGACCTTTTCTCTAACTTCTGAAAGAAGAGAAAACACCTTATATTAAAAATAATAATAAAGCTCTATTTAATGCCTTGCATAAAATATACTATAAGAATTTGTGTCTTCTTGACCTGATATTTAATTACACTTCAATGAATTGGATTTCCCATAATGATTATATTTTACTACTGCTAATATTATATAATGAATGGATCCCGATCGGGTAAAAATCTCCCACAAGGAATACCATCATATAACTTCACGCCTTTTTCTACCCGAAGGTGTAGGCAGCGGCTGTTAAGCCTCGTCTCGCCGTTACGTTGACGTCCCAAATGGAATAGGTGGCGAACCTATTGCCATACCGGGCACAAAGTTGTCAGTCATCGATATTTATCACACGTAACTTCCGAAAATTTCGAAAAGTCATTGGTGTTTGCCAGGATTTGAACCCACTACTTCTTGAATCAAAAACGGGGTGCTAGCCACTGCGCCACCGAGACTAATAATATCATCATTCTATGTTATTAGCTCTTTCTCGTCAACTTTCACCCGCACATGCTACAATTTCGTCTGACCATCTGGTCTTTAGTCGACCTCTTGATTTGGTGTCTTTTGCCCCATACCAATTTGGTGACCATAAACTTTATCTATCGTTCTTGTACGGGCTACGTGACCCGCATCATGCACTCGCGTCGATGTTTGAGGCTCCTAACATCACCTTCCTCCAGAACACGTTCTATTTGGTCATGGTCGTCCTACATCCATCCCCTTTTGTATTGTATATCTGCGTAGTCAATCTTGCATCATCCATTCTTTCTACTTGTCCGAACCATCGGCCCTTTCTTACTTTTACACCGACACCATGTTTTTGACGCGGTTTCCGCAGATTTTCGCAGTGCCCTCATTTTGACCGCGTTTATCCCACTTTCGTACACACTTTGCCATAATCAACTCTCGCGTCCATAAGTTAGATTTGGGCATCGCCTGTCTGCTGTCCAATCTGCCCAACACTTCATTTACGCTGTTTCCTAATGCCACTCTTCCTTCTACATCCGCGGTGTACCCGAAATTCCTGCTTAAAGCGCCTCCAAGATATACAATTTCATTCATCTGATCCAACACTTCATTGTCAACCATTATGCTTGTATCCGTTCTCGATTGCTCCCTTTCAAACACCATAACTTACGTTTTCATCACATTCAACTCTAAGCCTTTCATCAGACAGTCATCTTTCATAATAGTGACTAGTGTTGACGAAATTAAAACAACTTTCACGATCATATCATCATATCATGATCATATCATATCATATATTTTAATGTCATGAACGTGACTTTCGCGAATCACGTTCTCGCGAATCTCAGAGATAAATGTGACTAGTGTTTGCAGGTCAGACGACGATTCGGCTAAGAGCACGGCGACATCTGCGTAAAGCAGGCAGCTCACAACTAGGTCACCCATTCGCATCCATACATTCTTCGATCTCGCTCTCTGAAGACAACTGTCCAGGTACAAATTGAACAGCCGAGCGGACAGCACAGATTCTATTGTAACACCCTGTCAAACTTTCATCTTCTAGTTTTTCACACTTTATCCTCTCAAGCTCCCCGTAATGGGTACGCACTCGCCAGTGCCTTCACTTCTTAAAAAGGCCCACGAACCTACTTACCAGTAAGTAGTGTTCTGTATCAAGAGGGGGGTCTCTGTAGACTCTTGTGTCCCTTAGAGTGTTTCGGAGACGACTATCCACTAGAATCAGATCAATCATACTCTTTTGTTCATTCCGTCTCGACGTATACGTGTGAATAACTTTATGACGGAATAACGTGTTAGACACAAGGAGGTTCCATTCTAAGCATACATCCCAAAGCGGCGTACCAAGAACAGCCTCCAGGCCATCTTCTTTGGTTCCGACCCATTCATTTAAGATAACCACACTGAATTATCATTTTATTCAACCAAATCAAGAATATCCCTAACAGTTTCCCAAAACTCCTCGAGCTCATGAGGATCAGCAAAGCTGACGGGAGCGTGAGCTGCGACCAGGAAGACTTGTGTGATCCCTAGTTTTATACGAACCCAGAGATGTCTCGGGCCTACCAACTCATAGTCTTTCACTCCGGAAGCAAAGCGGGAGGAAAGAAGGACTCCCATACCCCTACTGGCATGGACGCCCAGGTCCACTCCGGACCATAGGGTTACAATGCCACTTGGGAAGTCCTTGGCCTCACTCCCTCTCCACTTTATTTCCGTCAAATATAATGCATCCAGGGATCTTTCATTTATTACAACCATCATCGCATTCATCTTTCTTGTCATACTACCTCTAACATTCCACGTGTCTATACGGCACTCTCCTCCCCTCGTCCCGCCAGGTTTGGCGCTGCATGAAGGGTGGCGGCCCCCTTCGCCGCATGTGAATTCAGCCTTCATCATGCCTTCGGGGCACGCCCTAGCAGCCAGCGCGGCTGTATTCGTTTTGGTCAAGATTGCGTCCCACTGGAATGGCAGGGATCGCGTCGTTCACGTTCTTGACATGACCCCAAATCGCTTGTCTTTTTATCATAAAAGATCCAAATCTAGCGGACTTTTTGTTATAATTTGAACATTTTATTTATAATTTTTAATAAGAAATGATAAGAAATGAGGGCTCTACGCAAAATCTGCGGAGTGACTCTCGCTGACCGCGTAGAAAACAAGGTTGTAAGGAAGGAAGTTGGTTTGAAAGAGAGTGTCGGTGTAAAAGTAAGAAAGGGCATGCTCCGATAGTTCGGACATTTAGAAAGAATGGTTGACGCAAGACTGACTAAGCAGATATACAATGCAAAAGCGGACGGATGTAGGAGTCGAGGACGGCCAAGACACACATTCCAAGACCAAATAGAACGTGTTCTGGAGGAAGGTGATGTTATGAGCCTCAAAAACCGACGCGCGTGCTTGAAAAGAGTTATGAAAGTCAACGAAGCGAGTGAGGTGTGTAAGAATCGTGCCCTATGGCGCTCTGTTCTCTCTGCCTACCCCGCAAGGGATTTGGCGTGAAGTTATGTATGTATGTATGTATAATTTTTAAGGCTCTTGCGCTTCTGATGCCGTAACTATACTCTTCTGTAGCGGAACGTTCGTACTTTTCTGCAATTCCGATTTGTGCATTTAAATCGTCTATAGATAATTATATGACGTACATAAACTTGGGCCTAATCACATTATACTATAACTTAATTTCAAACGCCAGTAAACACATACTCTGGATACCCTGTACCGCTGTACACAACTATACCTAACAATATAAGTTTTAACTAGACATTACACTAATGTGCTCGCTGCCCACTGCATACGTAGGAGTAGGTATATGTAGACTGGATACTGGCATACCTTGGCCTCGTGCAGGTTCGCTTGTCTGTTCACTTCGAAAACGATGGTGGCGCCACACACCACGAATATAACAGCTTCACCTGTTCACACATTTACATATGTAGATCATAACAATAAGATTTCTTACCGTCCTGCCTTATTCTGTTGACAAAATTTCAGAACATAGGTATACACACTTATTGTATGTTTGGATAAAAGATATTTATCTACACTAATATTATAAAGATTTGTATTTTTGTATGTAACGAATAAACTCAAAAAGTACTGGACCGATTTTAATAATTCTTTTTTCTTTAGAAAGCTACAGCTTGGGCCTCGTGGCGCATAGGTAAAACTACCGGCTGCAGCACTGAGGTCGGGGGTTCGATTCCCACCCGAGCACAAATATTTGTGACAAACATGAATATTTGTGCGGCGTCTGGGTGTTTTTCTATGTATTATAAGTATGTATTTACAAAAGAAAACTATATATGTATTAGTATCCGTTATCTAGTATCCATAGCACAAGCATTTAGTTGCTTAGTTTGGAACTGGAGGGCACTGTGTGATTTGTGTCCAAGATATTATTATTATTATCATTGAGTAACATAGGCTATATGTAATCATCGTCGTCATCGACATTTTGTTTGTATTTGTATTTTGCGAGTAGCACCGTGAGGCATACCGTCCATACAATATAGCGATACGAAGTTCGCGCGGTCTGCTAGTTAGCAATAAACAAACCACTGTTATATTGAAGTGTAACTTCTAATGTCTCGTGCAACCGTTTAACGCTTTTAACGCCCCCTTGCGGCCACAAAACATATTATATATTATGTAATAATAAAAAGGACGAATTTGAACCAGTATATATATAAATCCAGGAAGAGAATTGCTTAAGCGTGATTGTTATCTGTACATAGACATCTAGTAGCTAGTGGTGGCACTATACCACTCATTTAATACTTATAAAGCATAATAGTTTGTTTCATTCGACGCGCTAATCTCAGAAACCGCTGGTTCTATTTTAAAAATTCTTTCAGTGGTGGATAGTCCATTTATAGAGGAAGGAATTAGGTTATATTATATTTTCTAAACAATTAGGGATCTTTACTAAAAGTCCGATAATGTAACCCAAGGTGTAAAAAAATCACCTAAAAAAATGTTTACATTGCGTACGCGGCAAAAAGTATTGATTGTAGAGCAAAAAAATGAACTACAAATTTGCAGAATATATAGTTGTCAACACAAATGGTCGCGAGACCATGTGTCTAACTATTATAGTTATCTCACAATAAGTGTTAATTTAATTTTTTAAAATAATTTGAATGATGATGTTTTAAAAGCCCTTTATTTTGTACATTGGTGTTAATTCTGATTAAAATAAATTATTTACAATTCAAGATAGATTCAATAGCTTCCTGGAACTTTTTGAATTATTTAATTCGGACATTTCATTCAAAAGATATCGCAATATCCACGATATAAGTATTCGATTTTTAGGCAAATATGTATTGCGCGGACATATAGTAACATAACTTCACGCCTTTTCTACCCGAAGTTCTAGGCAGTGGCTTTTAATTCTCCACTCGCCGTTATGTTTACGTCCCAAATGGAATAGGTGGCCATACCGGGCAAACGAGCAAGCGCGTCACCTGATGGTAAGTGACTAGCGCCGCCCATGGACACTTGCAACACATATAGTGTTACAGTTGCGTTGCCGGCCTTTAAGGAAATAGGAATAGGAAAGTATGGGAAAGGGGGATGCGCCTCCGAGTACCTCTCTCCCCGAACGAAACGCGGCATGAGCCACTTTACGTTGATCTTCCGAGAGGTCGTGGTATTTCACCGGTAGAGCCGGCCCATTCATGCAGCGAACTGCTTGGCTCCACCACTACCATTCAATTTGTTAAGCTTGAATCTCATTACTACACAGACATCAGTTTAGGTTTAGGTACTGTAATTGATTTTTAAAATCAATCATAGTACCTCCACCCGCCACCAGATGTATGGAGGAACTATAATTGACACTTGAAACGCGGCCTTTAATGTCAACTACATTCCTTTAAAACTGTATTTGATTGAATGTATTATTATATTTCTAAAATCCATTGAAGAAATAAATACCTAACATTTATAATTAAGTGTTGTAGAACTGATTTTTTTAATATTTTACCAAAATTTGTCAATATGTTCTTAAATACTTATATAAACTCCATGGAGTGAAACCATAGCGCGATTTAAAATTGACGAATAGTGACCTCTATGGCCGAGTCGAATAAAACATTATAATATAATAAACTTCAATCAAGACATGATACACATTTATAGTGATGGTTAAGTAACCTTATAAAAAAAATCTTTTATATAATAATCTGTTTATGATCCTCGGTTCAAATAATTTTCATCAGTATGTTGCATTCTTATACACAAATTTAAATAAAATATTAGATAGGAACTTAGTTACCATTTCTCATAATCAGTCCCATTTTTAATAGTACCTTTAATATATTAGTAATAATTATTAATAGTCTCGGTGGTCCAGTTAAGTAGTCGAGCTCTCCGATTCTGGAGTCCTGGGATCGATTCCGGGCTCACATCAATGATTTCTCGGATTTTTTAGTATCTTACTATAGTTAATTTTAGGTACCCTATGGTATTTTTTATGGCAAATCTAAGGGAATAGGATATGAAAGGATGGGGAAGGAGGGTGGGCCTCCGGGTACCTCTCTCACCGAACGAAACGCGGCATGAGCCAGTTTACGTCGATCTTCTGAGAGGTCGTGGTATTTCACCTGTCGAGCCAGCCTATTCATGCAGTGATTATTTTTCTCTATTTCAGAATCAATTTCTAACCCTGTTTATTTTCCTTTCTACAACACGAAGTTACACTTCCAACGCGTGGCTTCCACGCATATTTTTTATTTAACTTATTTATGCACCTGACTAGTCTCTGGTCGCAGATAATGTATTCATCGGCGTCGAGCTGCTGACTACGGGACTATAAAACCTAATCAAATCTGAATTAGAATGTCGGTGGGCCTTCATCATCCTGCTTTTGAAGTGTAACTTCTAATTAAATATGGGTGATACAAATCGTATATAGATACGAAATCCGATTTCGTAGCAATATCTAAAAATCTGTTACTGGCTCGCACGAAATCTATATATTGCAAAAATCTGTTACTTACAATATCTAGATTTTCACCGTACCGTCAGTACCGTGCCGCATAGAATATATAGTTGGAGCAAGTGAGCGCCAGCTATATATATTAGAGTGGTACAGCAATATATGCACGTTACCTGTATCAGACAGATTTGAACCTAATTGCTGCACATTTAGAGCGTATTTTAGATTTTTAATGTTGAAAGTAAAAGGTTGGTTGGAGTGAAATAGCACTATATAGAAGGTTTAACCGATTGAATATTGTAAATTGAATCTTATAGCCATAGAAATAAAGATGATTTCTTAAAATTGGAATTATTGAAATATATAGTTGGTTAGAGCGGAAAGGCAATATGGCAATATGGATACCTCTCTCACCGAACGAAACGCGGCATGAGCCACTTTACGTCGATCTTCTCGTCGGTGGTATTTCGTTGGTCGAGCCGGCCTATTCATGCAGATCGCTGCACGGTGAACGGCTCGACCGGTGAAATATATATATATTTTTTTCTCTATTTCTGAATCAACTTCTAAGCCTTTTTATTTTCTTTTCTACAATACGAAGTTACACTTCCAACGCGCGGAGAGATTCCACGCATTTTTTTTTATCAATTGAATTTCAAATTAATTCAATGGAGTTTTCAAAATCTACGGAAGTGATGTTGGTAACACTGAATTTGGCATGTCGCGGCACTGGGATGTTTGGTACTGCTGTGACATACACTATAATTTCTAATGTCTACATACCTTGCTGTGACACACCCTTCCTAATACCTAGCTGCCTAATGATGGCAGTGTCGTATAATATGTCATATGTCTAGTGGTAGTGGTGGTCGCTGACCGAGCAAGTTGGCGCCTGAGTCGAGGGCGGCGGCGTCGGTGAGCGGCGGCACGGCACGCGGCTGGCGCAGCGCGAGCGTCCACAGGCGCAGGCGCACCTCGGCCACGTGGTAGCCGCGCCCCAGGGCCATGCACACCCGCCGGCTGAACCACGGGTGCGAGCGGGCGTACTCCTGCGCATCATGTCATAGCAACACACGGGACCACCAGTGACAGGGAGACATTGTATCTGATTGGTACATCGGACAGGGGTTCGTTAGTAAACAGGAGGTCTTGAGGTCTTGGATCTAGTCATGTCGGCCACCCCTGCTCTACACGCAGGTACAGGTGGGTAGATAGAGTACATCTTACCTAATATAGAGAACCTACCAAAATAACGAACTCACTTTGATCCTGGCGGCGATAGGCGAGCTGATCTGGCGCACCAGCAACGTGACCAAACGGAATATTGGGAAGTCATGTTGCATCTTACACGGCTACTACTATCACACGGGACATTACTATATTCGAGTAAATAATAATGTTTTAATAATATTGTTTGCTGATTTTCATGAAGCAGGTTATATAAGACGAGTAATTTTCATATTAGATGTATTCTTATTTTATGATTGTAGAATCGTTTATTAATATTCATGGTATATTTATTAACGATGACGTTATCTGTCAATTTAAAATTCAGTGAACATGGCCTTCTTAAATAAGTGAGCTGATGTTCGAGCGATCATTCGTTCTCCTGAGAACAAAACCTTAAATTTTATAACATTACAACAACTTACAAGATTATATCGCGTTTATTTATTACTTATTTTTATCCATCTCCCGACGTTTCGAACTCTTTACAGAGATCATTTTCATGAGAGAACCCACATCAGACCACGAAACAAAAAATTAAATATTTATTTATAAGATATATTTACTAAAGAAAAAGTTTTGTTTGTAAAGATCCTTTGTTGTATGATTTAATAGGTAACAGTTGTTATTGTTAATTATTTGATAATTATCTTATTTTTCTTAGTTAGTTGAAATCAGAGTATAACTATTATTAAATATTGATTGATTTTAAATTTAAAGGTAAGTATTTGTTAAAAAATCTACCACTGGGTCACAAACGCGGCCAGTCCTGAGAAACCTATTAGAACCAGTCCTATAGAACACTGCCTCACATATGGCTACCTTCTGTGAAAGGACAAATTCTACAAGCAAGTAGATGGAGTGGCCATGGACTCACCGGTCTCTCCTGTCGTAGTCGACATATTCATGGAGGACTTCGAGGAGACTGCTTTGGTGAGTTCACCTGTAAAGCCCCGTTTCTACAAGCAGTTTGTAGATGACACTTTCACAATTTTACCATCTGACAAAGTAACTGTATTCTTAGACCATCTTAACTCCATAAATCCCAAAATATAATTCACAATGGAACTGGAGTTTAACAATTCTCTAGCATTCTTGAATGTGTTAATTATTCGTAACTCTAATAATACCTTGAGTCACACTGTGTATCGAAAGAAAACCCATACAGACAGATACCTGAATGGTGAATCTCACCACCATCCTTCACAATTAGCTGCCGTGTCAAAATCTTAGTTTCAGAGAGCACGAGGGATTTGTGACCAGGAACACATGGCAGAGGAGATTCAGCATGTGAAAAAAGTCTTACATGCCAATCAGCTTAAAGTTCCCAGAAATCATCACAAAAACCGAGTGAAACGAGCCACAATTGAGCGCCAACCTGCCATCTTGCCGTACATAAAGGGAATCACTGACAAAATTGTCTATATTTCAAAACGTGCTTCGATGAAAACATACTTTCAGCCACCCAAGAAAGTTAGCAAATTTCTAACATCTGTCAAGTGCCACATCCCCTTGCTAGACCCAGGAGTATATAAGCTGGACTGTGATTGTGGATTCTATTATATCGGACAAACAAAGAGGTCCATTAAAACCAGGATCAAAGAACACATAGCTGATGTGTAAGACAACCACTATAATAAGTCTGCTGTTTGTGAACACTGTAGGGAGGCCCAAAGCACTACATCAGGTGTGACAAACCACAAATCCTCGCCAAAGAACAACATTATCGTCCCAGGATGATACGCGAGGCTATTGAAATAAAAAAAACATCAAAAAAAATTCAATAGGGAAGATGGCTGGAAACTATCACCTAGCTGGAACCCAGTCGTCATAAGTCTCATCAAACCTAGCCCACAATCAAACAGCTCAAGACCGCAGGATACCATTAGTATATTTTGCAGGTCAGACCCACATCAGAAACCAAAATAATGTAGAATTTTGAATAGTACAGCATACAATCACAATAATTTTATGAACCTGGAAACCAAGTTCTTTTCTCAAAATATTACAATAATAGTACTATCAATAGCCCGTCCAAAATGAAATAATAATCAGTTTTGAAGAACAGCCGCTGAGTTTTTTTGCTGGGTCTTTCTCAGGACTGGCCGCGTTTGTGACCCAGTAGTAGATTTTTTAACAAATACTTACCTTTAAATTTAAAATCAATCAATATTTAATAATAGTTATACTCTGATTTCAACTAACTTGGAAAAATAAGATAATTATCTAATAATTAAAAATAACAACGGTTACCTGTTAAATCATACAACAAAGGATCTTTACAAACGGGATCTTTTGACGGGCCTCGTGGCGCATTGGTAAAACTACCGGCTGCAGCAATGAGGTCGGGGGTTCGATTCCCACCCGAGCACAAATATTTGTTATAAACATGAATATTTGTGTGGTGTCTGGGTGTCTTTCTATGTGACGGCGCGTCGAGTAAATTTTATGATTCTATAATTCAATTAATCGATTCTGTGATTTTTTTATGATTTCCGAACAAAACAGAGTTGTCACTCTTGACGTAACACCGGTCACTGGAGAGGCGGCCATCTTGATTTGAGTGTCACTGTCCAACCGAAGCTTCGGCTTCGGCTTCGGGCACCTTTGGCCAAATATAGACCTTCGGTCGGACACTACTGTGGAGAGATCTTCTTTAGCATCGATAGAGTGCGCACGCATCCACGTGATCGGTGGACGTCATATTTTGTTAATCCTTAATCATCTAAGCGATGTATAGTAATTTTAGTATTGTGATTTCCTGGCAAAAGATTAATTTACAATTAGGAGATGAATAATATTACACGTTCGTAAACCGATATATATGCACAAAAAAGTGGGTGGAGTCCCTCCGCGCGGAAGTAGTGAAACTTCGGAATTAGAAAAAGAAAACAGAAGGGGTTAGAAATTGATTTTCGACGACATTATATTGTTTTCATTTTATTGGCATGGCTTCCTGTTCCCTTGTCTTGCAGTTCGCTGCAGGAACGGGCCGGCTCGACAGGTGAAATACCACGACCACTCAGAGGATCGTTGTAAAGTGGCGAAACATACTGCGTTTCGTTCGATTAGAGAGGTATCCGGACGCCCACCTCCCTTCCCCATCCTTTCCCATCCTACTCCCTTCCAGGTCGGCAACAGAACTGTAATACTATATGTATTGCTTAACAGTTGCAAATCGTCCTGATAGGATTGTGCCGTATTACCGCCTCTTTCACAAATAAATACATGATTTGATATTGAAAACCTTCAACAGCCTAAAATAAGGTATCCAGAACGATACATATATTCCAAAATGTAGATTAATATTGTTTGTCGCAGCCTTTTCTCCATTCAAAGTAATACAGTCATGCTAACAAATATTGTGTAGATTAATAAGTGTGGTGTGGGACCTCCTTCGCTTTCTTTCTACTGTCAACTCAGTTGCTATACGAGCTATTGCATGTCAATAAATAAAAATAAAAGAGAGCAAACGGTGATTAGTTTGTATTTAGAGATATTTGTTTGTTCGTTATGGACATAACATACCAGTACGGCAAGTTGCGAAACAACTATGGACGGCAGCCGATGTTCTGCGAGCTGGGTCCGGAGCTGTGCGACTCCATCCCGGTGCACGTGCCCGAGCACCGGAACTTCATCCTGCGCAACCCGGTGCACACCGCCGTGCAGCACACGCCCACCTTCTGGCACAACGACATCAACACCATACGGTACGCAACTCGACTTATACTAGGCTTGTGCACGCGAGATTTGCCTGACTAACAAGAGGTGATGGGCCAGGGCGGAGTACACGAACAACGGCTGTAATCACGCTGAGGGCGGGTGGCCTCGCGATGTGAACGTGAACGATCCGGAGACCACGCAGCGGTATCGGCGCAAGGTCGAAAAGGACGACGGATACATTCACTGTGTCATGTCTCTGGCTGGCGTGAGTCTTTTATATTTATATGGAATAAGTGGGCAAACGTGCAAACGGTGGCACCTGATGGTAAGCAACTACCGACACATTTATAAGGGACTAGGAGGACAAGGGAAGGAACGTAACGTGGTATGAGTCACTTTACGTCGACATTTTGAGAGGCCGTGGTATTTCACCGATGCAACTGACCCAATCATGCAACCTACCCACCTCCTACCTTTTTTTTTTACGCGAGGAAATGCTTAATGCACACCCTCGCCTGGGGACGGCAGGGGTAGTGTGGGACTCCCAAAACAGTAAACTGCAATTCGATCCTAGGGTTACCCACTAAAACCTCGCGGTGGCCTTCCTCCGGCGTTGGGGTGGCCCAGGACAGTGCATCGGCCCTCTGGTCCAGGCTCCTCAGCAGAGCCCTGGAGCGGGAGGCCCCCGCGAGGTCTCGCGACCAAACGGGAGCCCCGTACAGGGCCACGGACCCCACGACGCCACCGTAGAGGCGGCAAACTCCCTCTCCCGGTCCCCGGAGGTTGGGCAGCAGGTGGTGCAACGCGCCTGCCACCCGTCACGCTCGGGGGACCATCCTCACGAAGTGCTCCTCCGACCTTCCTCGGGTATACGAGGGCCTCCCTGATGGCCGGCCAGGGGAGAGTCCCGAAGGCGTTGACGATGTCAAGCGACACCGCCAGCGCGACCCCCCCCCCCCCCCCCGATCGGACTACCGGTTCCGACAGGGCCCGCACCCGATGCACCGCGTCGATGGTCGAGCGCCCCTGCCGGAACCCGAACTGGCAGTCCGATATGTCCGGGCCCACCATAACCATTTCAAAGAGCTTCCCTGCCTCGTTCAGCAGGCATATCGGCCGGAATGACGACGGAGCGTCCCCGGTCCTCCCTGGCTTCCTGATGAGCACCAGCCTTGCCGACTTCCAGTCGAGGGGGAACACCCCGCGGCGGAGGCAGCTGGTGAACAGCTGCCTCGCTTTGTTCCCTAGGACTCCCAGAGCGAGCGCCAGGACCCGGCCAGGAACTCCGTCCGGGCCGGGAGCGGCGCTGCGGGAGGCGAGCCGCGCGACGGCTCTCCCAAGCTCGTCCTCCGGTACCTCCAGCTCGTCGGACTACGGAGTATGGTCTGACTGAGACGGAGGATCCGAGGGACCACCCTGGACCCTAGGGAAGAGCGAATCTACGACTCTTCCCACGACGTCCGGGTCCAGGGACTCCGTCAACGGAGGGACCCACGGGGTCAGTTTGCCCAGTACCATTTTGTACGGGCGTCCCTGTCCAGTCCTTCGACGAGCTCGTTCCAGGACCGCTCGCGAGCCGCAGCAATGGCGACGCATACGGCGTGCGCAGCGGCCCCGTATTCCCGTCTGGCTCTGAGAGCCTCCTCAACCGTGGTTCGCCTTCTTCTGCGGGCACTTTTGTATCGGCGGCAGGCGACAAAAGCGGCCTTGCGAAGCCGCTCTTTCTCCTCGCTCCACCAGTACACAGAGCCCCGCGGCCCCGGCCCGACCCGCGGCATCGACGCGTCGCAGATTGACGTCATCGTGCCGCGCAGCCAGGCTGCTTGCGCCTCGGGATCGGGCGATACCGCTCCCTCCGTCCAGTCCGCGACGCTGGCGGCGGCCACGACCATGTCCCGGTCGAGCCGTTTGAGAGACCAGCGCCGCGGAGGGCCGCTATTCTGGCGCGGGCGGCTGGGGCGGCGGAGCGACACATCCAAGAAGATGTGTCGGTGGTCAGAGAGATTGACCACCTCCTCCGCCACCCGCCATCCTGTCACTAGGGCGGCCGCAGAGGGAGTCACCCACGATAGGTCGACTATCGACTCCCCCTGCCACCGCACGCAGGTGCTGACCGACCCCCGGTTGAGTAACCGGAGGTCAAGCCCTGCCGCCCACTCCAGAAGTGTCTCCCCCCTGACGTCGTCCCAGGCGTCCCCCCACTCCCGCGAGTGGGCATTAAAATCACCCAAGACGAATACCGGACGGGCGGCGTAACCGCGAAGGCGGCCCGCCAGCCCGCCCAGGTATGCCTCGTAAACATCGAGGCCGCAGTTGGGGGAGATGTAGCAACCCACTACGACCATGGATCGCCACTCCACGGCGACGTAGCCTGGACCTTTCCATAGGAGGGAGCAATCGACTCACTGTATACTGCTGCGCTCCTCTCCGATCCCACCAATGCCACATGTGGTGGGGCTTGCGCATGCCCGGCAGCCGCATTCTTCTTCTTATTTTTCTTCTTTTTTTTTTGCTTCCGAATTGTGATTCGGAGGATACACTGCCGTGGTCGCTTCTGGCCGCTTCTTCTCCAGCGGTGGCCTCTTCCCCATTTCGCGGAAGATTCTCTCCATGAGCTCCGACCGGAACCGAGCACATTCCCGCTCTATTACGACCTGGAACTGGTCTAAGCTGGCGGAATGTTCCGGAGCCACCTCGGGTTTCACGGTGCCCGTTGCGCCTTCTGTTAGGCTGACCTTCTTCCTTTTTTCCTTCGCAGGCGGTGGTATTACCGGGGAAGAACTCGTCCCCTGGAATGTCTCCATCGTCTGCGTTTGAAGAGTTTCAGGCACCGTTTCCGATGCCTTTGCTGGCGACTCCTTGGTACGTTCCAGTTCAATGATCCGGGCAGATAGTTCTGCGATCTGCGACCGAGAGATAGGATCTCTTGATCGCGAGAACCTGCCCGGGCACACAACTCGGCGATGTTACTTCGGAGGCCTGGGACACCTGAACGGACAGCCTTGGCCAGATCTGCCTTAGAGCTCCTCGATCTCTCAACAGTCTGCTCCATCGTCGCCAGGACCTCGTATACTTCCGCGCCGATTTCAGCTGAACTCAGCGTTTCTGCGTCGTCTCTCCTCCACTCAGCGGCACTAGCAGGCCGTTTCTTTTCTTTTTCGAGGTCTACGGGACTTCGCGGCTTGCGTTTCCGCGGCCGCAGAGTCTCGTGACGCTCGGAGGCTAATGAGACGGCGGAGACGGTGGACATCGCGCTGTCGCTATCCCCACCGTCCCCCACCGCATCTCTGCTTCTTGTAGGGCGTGGCGTTGCTGGCCGCGCAAAAAGGCATGGATCGCCCTTCTTCTTCCCTTTTTTCCTTTCTTTCGAGGAAGACCGGGATCGCCCCGAACTGGGTTCTCCCTCTTCCTCGCTTTCTCTCATCCAGAAACGTCCAGTCATGGTAACGGGATCTTCGGCCGCTGCCGGTACGTCCGTCGTGATGCTGCCCCTTACGGCAGTTTGGCTGTAGGTGCCCCCCTCACATACGGAGGGGCTCCCTGGCGGGTCTCCGCCAGGGTGGGATTCTCCTGCCGCATTGCGGCCGGTACCCACGTGAGGTAATAAGTTTTCTCTAGAAGCCATTTATGTTTAACTTTGATTAACGAGGGTGGGTTCCCTCGGCTTTTTTCCCTCCTGCCCAGGGGTGAGCTCCCCTAGAGTGATGCCCTAGGGTCTGACCTACGCATCGAACATGCATCCCCTCGCCGGGCATCAGAGCTTGGGATTCACGGATTTTTTATAGTGGTTTACTCCACGCGGTCCGACGACCCCCGCGCCTCTCAATGAGGGTTGCGGGCCGGGCCGAGCGGCGAGGTTTACAACCCAGTTTACAATCCGTCGCCCCGGATCGCCTTCTTCGGAGAGGACCGGGTGAGGGGGTTAGCAACCCCTGGTCTACCGCTCTCCTCCAGAGGACCGTCCCGGGACAGGCCGAGCGGGGGGGGTTCACAACCCCTGGCCGACGCCCTGTCCCACGCTCCTTCGTTCGGTAGGGCCGAACGGGGGGATTCATAATCCCTGATCCGTCGCCCCTACACCGAAACACGCTGCAGGCCGAGCGGGAGGGTTCATAACCCCTGGTCCGTCACCCTGAGCCGTGGCACACTGCCACCCACCGCGATCGCTCGTCACTCTGCCCTCTGGTATACAGAGGTACAGGCGGAGCGCCTCATTGTGATTTTTTATAGAGGTTGTCTTCCTCGCGGCCCCCTTGCGGCGGCCATCGTTTCAGCCCCATGGACTGGATTACGATCTCTCGTCTGTTTGTCAGACTCTTAGCCAGGACCCGACGGGAATGACTCCGCTAGGCCCTGCCCAGGGAGTACCGGCCCGGGAAGGAGCACCCGGGCGCACGTGGAGGTAGTCTGACGGCGCCCCCCAACCCACCTCCTACCTAGTTCTCGAGTGTTACTACCTATATACATGTAATATGCAACATTAAATCTAATATTGGTACAGAAATAATAACATGCAGAAATATCATGATTAGAACGCTTTACTTGCTGCGCGTTGGACACGAAATAACATAACGCTTAACTTCACGTCTTTGTGACCTGAAGGTGTAGGCAGCGGCTATTAGATTTACGTCCCAAATCAAATGTAATAGTTGGCGAACCTGGTTTGGTTGGTGCGATCCAGTGTCAGGATTCGAACCCGCTACTTCCGGATTCAGAAGCGGGGTGCTCGACCACTGGACCACCAAGACACAAAAGAAATATTCTATTTTTCCTTTCAATACTTCGCTGCTAATCATCTGCTTAAATAATCTTCAGGGTATGGAAGGTATCGTGTTGCAGAACAACGCTATCGACATGTATCAAACCTACTACACGGAATTGCCGACTTTACCGGAGGTGGAACACATAAGTTGCCGCACGGTGAACGTGTACCGAGACCATCACCAGCAGAGACCGGTCAGTTCCATCTGCTGGAGACCTGATGGGGCGCACATTTTTGCGGTCACTTATGTCGACGTTGACTTCAATAGAAACCCACGCGCACCCATCTATTCTTACATCTGGGATATGGAAAATGCAAACTACCCGGAGTCAACGCTGAGTCCGCCACATGCGTTGCTAGACCTGCAGTACAACCCGCGCCACGTCGAACTGCTGGCGGGGGGTATGATTAACGGTCAGGTGGCTACCTGGGACCGACGCAGCCCGGACCCAGCGCCCGTGGCCACCTGTCCACCGCACGTGGCACACCGAGACCTCGTGCGCAGTGTGCGCTTCATTAACGCCAAATCAGGCATGGAGTTCTTCTCAGGAGGACCCGACGGAGTGTGCAAGTGGTGGGATCTGCGTAAAATGAGCGACCCTATCGAAGAGATGATAATCGACTTCGTCGCTACTTCCAACGAGCAACAAAACATGGCGAGAGCATATGGCATCAGCTGTTTGGAGTTTGAGGCTACAATACCCACACGATTCATGGCTGGTACGGAAAATGGCCTCGTTGTCTCGGGCAACAGGAAGGGGAAAACTGCTCTCGATAAATTGCCCAGCAAGGTATTTTCTATTTTTGGAATTCTTTTTCGATTTGAGCTCCCATAAGAATTCGATCTATCACTGAATTCCATTAAATCTACAAATACAGTTCTCTTTTAAATGCGTCCCACTTGTTTGTTGGTCTGTGTTTTTTCACCGTGATAGCTAGATTATAGAACGTGAACGTGAACGCCAAATGGAACGTGTTCTGGAGAAAGGTAATACTAGGAGCCTTAAAAACCGACAAAGTCAACGAACCAAGTGAGGAATGTAAGAAGCGTGCCTTACAGCGCTCTGTTCTCTCTGCCTACCCCGCAAAGGGGTTTGGCGTGAAGTTATTTATGTATGTATGTAGAACCAGGTTAGAGTTTTTATTGTAGATTTTTTATTTTATGAGAGAAGGGGGCAAACTAGCTTGCGGATCACCTGATGGAAAGCAATCACCGCCGCCCATGGCGTCTGCAATACCAGGGGCATCACATCAGCGTTGCCGGCCTTTCAGATGAGAATATGCTCGTTTCTTGAAGGTTCCTAGGTCGTAGCGGTCCGGAAAATCCGTCGCCGGCAACTGGTTCCATTAAGGAACTATTTATAATTATATATTTATATTTAACATAACACATAACATAACTTCACGCCTTTTGTTACCCGAAGGTGTAGGCAGCGGCTGTTAAGCCTCGTCTCGCCGTTATGTTTACGTCCCAAATGGAATAGGTGGCGAACCTATTGCCATACCGGGCACAAAGTTTGTCAATCATCGGTATTTATCACACATAACTTCCGAAAACAATTTCGAAAAGTCATTGGTGTGAGCCAGTATCTGGAATCGAACCCCGGACCTCTGGATCAGAAGCCGTGCACTCGCCCACTGCGCTACCGAACTATCGAAATAATTATATTTACTACTACTATTTATATTTACTATATATATTTATTTATAATAATATTGTTGTTATTCTTATGTTTATATAATATTGTCAAATGGTTTGAAAAGAGTATTTGGCACATGAATTTCTTGCCCGATTCGTCTCATGATAGCCCCTACACTCGGAATCTGGCCGCTCGTGGCGATTGCGTCCGTGTCTTTTTTTGTTCCACCGACGCAATTTCCACAAGCGCTCGTGATTGTATTCAATTTTAAATAATATGTTATCTTTACTTGTTGACTATTTTTAAGTATCTGTAAAGACCTATAAAAATAAAGTTATTTTGACTTTGACTTTGAACAGTACGTGGCAAGAATGGCTTGTTAAAACGCACTGTTGTCGATCGCCAACCATTCAGCCAATGCAGGTGGTAGCGTTGGCGCGTAGTGCGGTGGCGAAAATCAGCTGGCGGTATTAATCCGAAGGTAGAAGAAAGAAGAAGCTAGTGGATGCATAGAGAGATGCCACCTCTCTCCGCAACGCCAGAAGATCAAGCCAATCGGTAAGGGCTTGGTTGTCGACAAGCCGAACCGAGCGTCGTTGGATGCGGTCAAATGGAGTAAGCTGGTACTGGGGTGCCCCCACCCAAAGATGTAAACAGTATTCCAAGTGAGGACGGACCTGCGCCTTGTAAAGTTGCAGGCGATGACCTGACGTGAAATACTGTCCCGCTCTATTGAGCACACCAAGCTTTTTGGAGGTCAATTTGGCCTTGCCCTCCAGATGGACTGGAACTGGACGTCACTCGACAAGTCGACACCAAGAATTCCGATAGCGACTGAGGCGGGTAAGGGAGTGCTCTCAAAACAGGGAGCTACGCCAAAGGGTGTCTTTTAGCGGTAAACGCGCAAACCTGTGTCTTCTTAGGGTTGAATTGGACTTAGTTTGGTCGGCCCCAGTCCGAAACCTGACTAAGCAGAGTTTCGATTTCAGACACAAGTTTGTTCCGGTGCTCGTCGACGTTTTCCCGAGAAATACGCGGGTGGCCGGTATATAAGGTATCCCCGGTACTGTCAACTGCATAACAATGAAGATTGCTGCTAAGCAGCATGTCATTGATATGCAGAAGAAACAGCGTAGGGGATAGCACACAGCCCTGGGGGACTTCAGCATTCACTAGTTTTAAGTCGGAGCATGACCCGTCGGTAACAACTTTAATGCTCCGAGCCGTGAGAAAGCTGGAAACCTAATGGCATAATTTCTCGGGAAGCCCATAACATGGAAGTTCGAAAGAAGTGCTTTGTGCCAAACCCGATCAAAGGCCTTCGCTACGTCCAAACTAACGGCCAGCGCCTCTCCTTTACTCTCAACCGCCTCCGCCCACCGATGGGTTAAGTACGCTAAAAGATCACCAGCTGAGCGACCTTGACAGAATCCGTACTGACGGTCACTTATCAACTGGTGCTCTTCTAGATACTTAAAGAGCTGGCGGTTGATGAGTGTTTCCATTATTTTGGAGAATAGGGAGGTGATGGCGATAGGTCTGTAGTTGGACTGATCTAAGCGGTCACCTTTTTTAGGGATCGGGTGTACTAAAGCAACCTTCCATGATTTTGGTACAAAGGCGAGAGAGTAGGATTACCGGAAAACACGCGTTAGAACCGGTGCAAACTCCGGAGCACACGTCTTCAGAACTATTGCTGGGATTCCGTCAGGCCCACTCGACTTGTGGACATCCAGGGATAAAAGTATGCGTCGCACAGTACTTTGCCGGAACGAATTTCCGGCATGGCGTGACCGCATTGTGGAATTGTCGGTGCGATGTTACCCATATCGTCCAAAGTCGAGTTGGACGCAAAAAGAGTGCCAAGAAGGTCTGCTTTCTCTTTTGCGTCGTGGGCTAGTGACTGGTCGTCCCGGTGCAACGGTGGAAGAGACGGCTTACAAAAATTCCCAAGAATAGCCTTGGCGAGCGACCAGAACGCACGGGTTCCTGAGGGAAGGCAAACTAGTTTCTCGCCAATTTTGCCTATGTACTGAGACTTTGCTACGGCTCTTTTGAAGGACCTGGAGGCAAGATTGTACCTCTTCTTAAGAGAACCGGCGTCAGAGTCCTGGGACGCAACTGCTTTTACCCAGACTTGATAGCACTCATGCTTAAAACGTAATGTCGTTTTGTATGAGTGGTCAAACCAGGGCTGGGATCTGCCGCCGATTGGCACTACTGAGGATGGAACGAATAGCTCCATTCCCTGCAGCACCACATCAGCAACAGAGTCGGCAACGACGTCAGGATCATCTGGCGAGAAGCAAACTTGCCCCCATGGGTAGGATGCGAAGAAATTTCCCATCCCATCCCAGTCTGCTGACCTATAGTGCCACACACGGCGGCGGCTCGCAATATGCGGTCGAAGTGGGCACATGAGTACAGATATCCTACCGGACAAACACACAAACTCCGGCCCGCGGTACAAAAGTGTATTCCAGTTTGTATCCGGGGTATAGGAGATATGAGGTGTCTGCCAGAGAAGATATTTGTGTCTCTGTAAGCTGAAAAGCAGGCTTTGACGTTTCCAGGAGGTGGTGAATGGCAAGCAGATTTCAGTGGATGCCCCTGATATTACAAAAGTCCACGATTAGCGTGGCAGGGGGAGTCGCGATGACCTTACGTTTGCCCCGGACAGTTTTTAGTGAGGAGGGAGATTGTGCCCTCCCCAGACTACGAGGGGAAGCTTGAGCGTCCACGCCTTGGTGAATACCAAACCGTGGACGCTCAAGGAAGGCAATTCTCCATTGTTGTGGCAACTGGTACCCCCCTGGGGTAATGATCTTTTAATAACGCTGCCATTATGGGGAGGGTGAAGGAGATGGGCCTCCGGATACCTCTCTCACCGAATGAAACGCGGCATAAGCCACTTCACGTCGGAATTCTGAGAGGCCGTGGTATTTCACCGGTCGAGCCGGCCCATTCATGCAGGGAACTGCTTGGCTACTACCACGGCTTTGTTTCTGTTACTGCTTTAAATCGAACATTATAAAGAATGATGCCAAACCTGTACTGTACATACACACCTGTACTTTGCTGGTATTATTGAAGCGGAACTTTTAATCTCTCCTGCAATCGATTAACGCTTTTAACGTCCCCTTGACCACAAAAAGTAATATAGCAAAAGTAAGATAAACCAGTTAATATAATATGATATCAATTTTAATAGCAAGTTTGGGTGGGTAGGAAGGGAATGAGATTGGGCCCCGGACACCTCTCTCACCGAGCGAAATACGGCATGAGCGGCTATTCGTCGATTTTCTGAGAGGTCTTGGTATTTCACCGGTTTAGTCTGCCCATCAATATCCTTTTTTTTCAGATTAGCGCGCATCTAGGTCCCGTATGGAAGGTGGAACGTAATCCGGGTTTCTTGAAGAACTTCTTGACGGTGGGCGATTGGACGATGCGGGTGTGGTCTGAAGAGTGCCGCGAGTCCGCCGTGTTGTGGACGGCGCCGCACCGTCACAAGATCTGGGACGCCACGTGGAGCCCCACGCGCTTGTCGCTCATGCTGCTCGCCCAGGCAAACGGACAGATCGCACTGTGGGACCTACTGCGGCGTCAGCACGAGCCAGTGCTCACCATGCAGGTGTGCGATGAGCCGCTGCTGCGCATCTCCGCGCAAGACGGTGTAAGTTCAGTTCGTTTTGGTGCTAGTGTAACAGGAATTGATACCTGCTTCGATAGTACAGTAACGGTAAACCAGTCGAATTTTGGTTCGCCTCGGAAAAAATAATTATAAGAATTTTTCTAAATGAAAAGCCTGCTAACTGCCAATAAAAGTCTCGTCAAAATCGGTCCAGCCATTTTAGAGATTACCCCAAACTAACTTGCCGACAGAAAAACAGGCAAAAATCGTAAAAAAAATATTTTGTTGCATGTACCGTATATACTTAGGTTGGATTTCATGAACTATGACATAACGATGTGTTAGTTAAATAGAGCTCTAAATATAATCGGACCTATAAAGTTAACGCTGTTCACCAAAAATAAAATGGGGACTGCTACGTAATCAGTTGTAATTAGAACGAATGAATAATAAAAGAATGAGTAGTATGTTGCTGTGTGGCGCCGGCTTAGAATACCGCCACCCCATCTCTTCCCGTGGGTGTCGTAAAAGGCGACTAAGGGAAAAGCTAGAAGAATGGGCAGCAGCATTCTCTCTCAAGACAATACAGCCTACTGCGATCGCCAACCCGCCTGCCAAGCGTGGCGATTATGGCAAAAACCCCCCATGATTGAGCGGACCGGCAGTTGTGGCGCTCTATGGGGGAGGCCTATGTCCAGCAGTGGACCTCAAAAGGGCTAATGATGATGATGATGATGATGAGTAGTATAATGCTACTTATTAAAATAAAGTAAAATGTGTGCAAACTGTATACATTTACTTACATCCGAGCGACATCGAAAAATGTTAGGATAAATAAATTAAATTAAACGGGATTTATTCGTCTCCTAAATACTGTTTAACTTTGCCATAATAATGTATATGACACGACAAAAAATAATGTCAATGACTGGATATCTAATGCTGGGTAGTGTCTGTGTCATAACTGGGAATAGACAACTGGATCCTAAATGTCTATCAATGGTGATTTTAGATTTTCCTATACCTTCTCAAATTTCTAAGAATTCTTACAGCTACTTCTACTACGCATTCTCGAAATACCACGGCTTCTTGAAGTAACGTGACGAATATCAAAGTAATGTGACTCATGCCGCATTTCGTTTGGTAAGAGAGGTATACCCACACCCTTTCCCTCTCCCATACCATTCCACTCACTATATTAACTGAAAGCCTTGTAACACGACTAGAATACTATCTATGTGTGTATGGGCCGCGTTTGTCACTTACCAGCAGGTTACCCTCTTGCGAGTTTACCCCCTTCAATATACAATTAATTTCCCAGAAAATTATTCTGGTATTCATAACAATATATTAATAATTACATACATAACTTCAAGTATCTGTAATAAATTCTACTACGCATTCTTGAGAATATTGATATGATATTTTACTAATGACTCTTGGTCTGTGTTTTGTACTAATTGCTTGTATTACTTTTACATTTAATGAACACTGTAGAGCAAGTGTCCATTATTAGATCCTTCACCTTACTTTATTTAAGAAATGTCACATTTGTTTACAATAACCGCCGGTTAAACGAGGTCATTGAGGTATATTAAGATAATCGGTCGATTACAGCACTTAATCAATGTTAAGTGCTTGGTGCCGTGAACAGGAAAATATTGTTAAAGACCCGTTTACGGCGTAATTGCCTGAATAAGATTTAATCATATCTTCGTAAACACGGGGCTTAGCCTGGCCATAAATACTGTTACAACTAAAAATAAAAAAAAATTACATTTGAATTTGGAATCTGTCATTTTTATACGATTGTTCATTGTGTTTTCTCGTTTTGGCGACAGTACATTTTACAATATTTTGCGATATTAAAATGGAGTGGGGTGATAAAGAGAACCGAATCGCCGTGATTGCATTACACAAAGTAGGTATGGAGCCAAATGCAATTTTTAAAACTCTCCATACACTTGGTATTAGTCAAATGTTTGTGTACCGGGCTATTAATAGGTACAATGAGATCTCCTCTGTTTGTGACAGAAAAAAACCTGGCCGTCCACGTAATGTTCGTACGAAAAAGGTGATCAAAGCAGTACGGGAAAGAGATGAAGATAGCACCTAGAACAATGTCGCGTATTTTAAAAGATGACTTAGGACTTGCAGCCTATAAGAGGAGCACTGGTCATTTATTAACTGATAATTTAAAAAATAATAGGGTGTTAAAATCTAAACAACTACTGAAGCGGTACGCAAAGAGCGGTTACAGAAAAATATTGCTTACGGATGAAAAAGTTTTTACAATTGAGGAACATTTTAACAAACAAAATGACAATATTTATGCTCAAAGCTCTAAGGAAGCTTCCCAATTAGTTGACAGAGTGCAACGCGGGCATTATCCGACTTCAGTGATGGTTTGGTGGGGTGTTAGCTACGAAGGAGTGACTGAGCCATATTTTTGTGAAAAAGGTATTAAAACATCGGCACAAGTGTATCAAGATACCATTCTTGAAAAGGTAGTCAAGCCCCTTAACAACACCATGTTCATTAACGAAGTATGGTCCTTCCAGCAAGACTCGGCACCGGGTCATAAAGCTCGGTTCCACGTTTAACGATCTCGGTTCTCGGTTTATCGTTCGCTTCCAACACGTCTGTAAAGCTAGAAAGGTCAAGTCAGCAGAATCACTCGTTTTATATCTCAAAATTTAGTGCTAATTTAGTGCTGATAACAGATATTTAGTGCTGTGATAGGGGGACTGAAAATGAGAACACTGCTAACTTTTCATTAAGCTAGAAATGTACCATTCGTCTCAGTCTCAGTCGGCAGAATCACTCGTTTTATATCTCAAAATTTAGTGCTCATTTAGTGCTGATAACAGATATTTGGTGCTGTGATAGGAGACTGAAAATGAGAACACTGCTAACTTTTCATTAAGCTAGCAGTGTACCATTCGTCTCAGTCTGTCTCAGTCGGCAGAATCACTCGTTTTATATCTCAAAATTTAGTGCTCATTTAGTGCTAATTTAGTGCTTATAACAGATATTTGGTGCTGTGATAGGGGGACTGAAAATGAGAACACTGCTAAGTTTTCATTAAGCTAGCAGTGTACCATTTGTCTCAGTCTGTCTCAGTCGACAGAATCACTCGTTTTATATCTCAAAATTTAGTGCTCATTTAGTGCTAATTTAGTGCTGATAACATATATTTGGTGCTGTGATAGGGGGACTGAAAATGAGAACACTGCTAACTTTTCATTAAGCTACCAATGTACCATTCGTCTCAGTCTCAGTCGGCAGAATCACTCGTTTTATATCTCAAAATTTAGTGCTCATTTAGTGCTAATTTAGTGCTGATAACATATATTTGGTGCTGTGATAGGGGGACTGAAAATGAGAACACTGCTAACTTTTCATTAAGCTAGCAGTGTACCATTCGTCTCAGTCTCAGTCGGCAGAATCACTCGTTTTATATCTCAAAATTTAGTGCTCATTTAGTGCTAATTTAGTGCTGATAACAGATATTTGGTGCTGTGATAGGGGGACTGAAAATGAGAACACTGCTAACTTTCCATAAAGCTAGTAGTGTACCATTTGTGACCGCGCTATGATACAGTTGGAGCGAGAGGCACATCAGCTTATAATTTAGTGCTCAATTAGTGCTGCCTGTACAAGTAAACAGATTTTTCAAAAAATCATTTTTTCAAGTTTTAAGTATAGATAACTGCTGACATAACGATACGAGCAATCATAGAGCTGAAAGATGACTTTAAAATCGGCATAGGTGAAATTGAAAAGAGTTACTAATTAGTGCTAAATTAATGCTACCGGTGAACCCAGAAAAATTTTTAGGAAAATCATTTTTCAACTGCCCGCTAGAAAAATCAAAGATTTTCAATAATCGAAAAGTTATAGGCATTATTCTGTATTGCAAATATCGAGTTTTCATAAGACCTCAACGTTATAAGATCACAGGAAACGACCCTGACTGCCCTAGCGATGTAGCCGCTGTGTGTGTGTGTGTGTGTGTGTGTGTGTGTTAAAATTTTTTTTTTCCAATCAACAACTGCTAGTGTAACGACGCCAGCAGTCTTAAAAGCTAGAAGAAGACTCTAAAACGGGAACTAATGGAATTAAGACGTCACCATTTAGTCCTCAATTAGTGCTGCCAGTAGGGTAAAAAAAAAATTTTAATATTTTTTTTTTTCAAATCAACTACTGCTAGTATAACGACGCTAGCAGCCTTAAGAGCAAGAAGAAGACTCGAAAACGGAAACTAATGCAATCAAATGACGTCACCATTTAGTGCTCAATTAGTGCTGTCAGTACAGCAAAAGATTAAAAAAAAAATTAGAAAAACGGTTCACCCTAAAGGCCATCCCTGCAACTTCCCGCTAATTCGATTTCTGGGCGCTTAAAATTCTATTTATGACATTTTAAAGATTTTTGAGCTCAAAATATAATTTATGTGATATTTTGAGCTCACTGAGTTCAAAGAAATAATATTTCTATGCATTTGAGCTCTCCCAGCTCAAAAGTCTGATAGAAGTTTCATAGAACACTATTGTGTAGAACTTCCACTAAAACCATATTTTCATTATTTATATAATTACATATGTTTAAGATCAAAATTTCTCATTTACCTCATGATGCAGTAACTACCACCAAATAATACAATCATACAAAACAATTCACTCATTCATCCGATCAAGTCACAAACAGTCGCACACCTACTAGAAGACCGTTCATACGTATTTTTAATAAATTTCTCGCCACTCTCAATGTAAACAAAACCATATACAAAGACTCATTATATTCGTAGTTCAGTGCAGTGTAAATAAGTACTCAATATCGTTCAGAACATTAGACCGTTAATACATTATAAACTTAATTTGTGAAATAAGAAATTATATAACTATCTTTATAACATACATAGTTGTGTCATTTAAATCTCGATTAATAAACATAAATTATAGGTGATAACCATCCCATAAACTATTTTTGGAATTTTCAAACCGCAATAACTTTTGAATAGATCAATCAATTTTCACGCGGTTGGCGACATTCGACGCAGTTTTATCATCCTCATAAGTTATTTTCAGGTTTTCATTGATCAAACCAAAAATTTCGGAGTAATCCCGAAAAAACACTTTTTCGGTTTTCTTTCGTGACTGAGGAACAAAAGGCGGCACGAGCCACTTTACGTCGATATTCCGTGAGGTCGTGGTATTTCACCGGTCGAGCCGACCCATTCATGCAGCGAACTGCAAGACTACCACCGTTAACTTATTGATACGAAACAAACACTATATTACTGAAATCCACAGCTCGATCTGATGAGCCGTTACTGTGCTTATCGTGGACAACCGCAACTAATAAAAGATATTTTTCTTATTTATCTTCCATGTACCGACAACGATTCGTGTCATTTTTATAACAGGTGCGCTATGTATATACTATGTCTATATAGATAACGGTAGTAGATAACAACATTTAAAACATCCAAATACATACGTACCTACATACAAAAATAGCGTGTATCGTATTGAAATTATTTGAAGACAATAACGAGGAGTGACGGTAGTTAGACAATAACGAATTATATGACCGCTCCAACAGGGTACCATTGTGGCGTGCGGCAGTACCAAGGGTTCCATTTATTTGGTGGAACTGTCGCGAAGTCTGGGCGAGTCGAGCAAACAGGACAAGTCGTTGCTGACCGCGGTGAGTGTGGACCGCGGGCCGTCTCCGCCCGACGACTGGCAGAGATACTGTATGTATGAGTGTACTGTGTCGCGTGCAGATGTTCGAGCGCGAGAGCAAGCGCGAGCGCATCCTCGAGGCGCGCATGCGCGAGATCCGCCTGAAGCTGCGCGCGGGCGACGAGCGCAGCCCTGCCGGCTCCGCCGCAGACCTGGACGCGGTGCTCGGCGACAAGGACCTGCAGGAGGCGACTGCCGAGTACTTCCTCCTCACCAAGAAAGAGCTGGCCGCCATGTAACTCCGTGGTCACCACACCGGCACATGACAGATTTGAGAAACACACAAACAAAAATATATCTGTTGAATGGTTTCGATGTCATTACGACATTTGATCCAGGCCATACATTTTGAAAAGTGCCAAATTCAAGTAAACAAGTTTGTTAGAGTCATCAGTTAGTACAATTATACGCTGATGTGAAGCCCCTGGTGTTGCGGATGTCCATGGGTAGCAGTAGTCGCTTTCCATCAGGTGACCCACATGCTCGTTTGCCTTTTATCATAAAAATTGCTGCGACTCTGCGTTAGAGATATTCGTAAGCTATCGTGAATTTCGCGCCTATTTGCTGACGTATCGGTGAATTAACTCATGTACCGAGTAACCGAGTAAAACAATAGGTAACTAGATTGCTGTGGTACCAGTCATATAATTCCCACTCGTCTTGAAACAATCTGTGCTCATCAGATATATTTAGTTTATACTTAAAAGATGACATTGCTTTGAAATTAAAATAATTATATATAATATTATTAAAATCATTAACACTGAACAACTTCATTAAGCCAAATCCTACAAAGTTACAAGCGGCAAACAAAATTAATAGATATTTATTACACATAACTTCTAGAAAGTGCCCGGCATAAATCGTTCGATATGGTGGAAGGTGGATCGTGGCCGTCCTAGACTCCAACAAATTTCGTATCCGCTTTTGCATTGTCTAACTGTTTAGTCAATCTTGCATCATCCATTCTTTTTACGTATGGATGGATGGCCTACGCTGCTCAGCACAATTCGTGGTCGCCAATCGTTTGTTGGTTCTTCGAGCGATGTGGCCTGCCCACCACCAATTCAACGTGCTAACTCTACCGAATATATAAGTTACTCCCGTACGTCTACGGATCTCTGTAATTCGGATTTTATCTAGAAGAGAAACCAAGCATAGCCCACTCCACTGCACGCTGTGCGACCTTGAGCTTTCTGATGAGACAAACATTTAATATATACAAATTATAACTAGCAAATGTTATAACTAGTTGACTCAGCGAACTTTGTTCCGCATCAAAAGTAATAAATGAGTGAAATTTGGATATTAAAAAGTTAAATGTGTGTTATTTATTGGCATGCGTCTTTGCCGATATTACTGCGCGACGCAACTATGTTAATATTGAAATATCTTCGTAAATATTCGTTTGAATTACATGCTGTATATTGCATGCATATTCGTCTATATTTAAAGCGCAATCTATTTAAGACACTTTGATTGAACAAATGTCATTTCGCTTTCAACCTAATTATTGTGGTTGGAATAGTAATCCTCATAGTAGACTACTTATATACAAAGATGTGTAAAGATTCAGTGTTGACGACTCGCGCTGAGGGGTCCTATTTTAATGTTTTATTTAATTTATTTATTAGACTGTTTGCACAATAAATTACATAAGCCGACTTAATGCTAAAAGCATTTTCTGCAAGTCTTTTCTTTTATGGGATAGGAGGGAAACGAGCAGGCGTGTCACCTGATGGTAAGCAACCAACGCCATTTATGGACACCAGCAACACATAGTGTTACTGTTGCGTTGCCAACCTTTAAGGGATAGGGGATAGGAAAGGATGGGGAAAGGGGTGGGCCTCCGGTTACCTGTCTCACCGAACGAAACGCGGAATGAGCCACTTTACGTCGGTCTTCTGAGAGGTCGTGGTATTTCACCGGTCGAGCCGGCCCATTCATGCAGCGAACCGCTTGGCTCTACCACAGTCTACCTAAGGTGGCGCAGACAGGGGTACAATAAAATATTGTATCGTCGTTCTCTGCCTCTAAGATAAGCCCTAACAGTTATTTTGATTGGCCAATCCGAGATTATACTGATTACGTTTAACAGGTAGCTGACGCTTACTTCGGTAAGTCAATTGCCCTTTTTATGTAGTAAATATTAACAATAAGCAAAGTAAGTTTTAGTGCGTGCCCCTTTGCACCTATGGTGTATCGTCCACTGCGCACGCTGGGTCAGCCAAGGACGGTAATTAATAGTATAAGAAGAGACACAGTATCGAAGGCTTACCGAAGATCCACCACAACTACACTAAACTGGGCTATTAAATCCAAAATATGCCCTGATTACCGATAACAACAAAGTACGAACGACGCCTATCAAAACGTCATAGGCAGAGTTTATATCGGCCGATAACAACCGACACGCGGTTCACACTCGACAATATATTGTTCACGCGTCCACAGACTGCATGGACACACTATAGAGTAAGATCCCAGAGCGTTAAGACACAACTTATTTTCACATAAATGAAACCTCTTTTTCTCAGTGGTGTCTTTTGTGCTCAGAATACCTGCGCGCTTGTGGAGCTTGCCGATCGAGTGACACCTGGGCAGGTACCAGGTGTGAAAGGTAACTAAAATTAATAGTTATTTAACTGAAATTTTAATAGCTGTATTTTATATATATTTTGTAGAGTACGATTATAAAGTTATACCATAAGCGCCAGACACTTTTCATGGGCCAAAACTTTTGTCAGACGCTTTAAAGCTCTACAAGAAATAAATGAACTTAACTTATTTTTATATGTCTGGCTTTTTAATATATTGTTAAGACAATTGTTACGAAGTTATATTTAATTAATCAGACAAAATTGATTGACCAAACACCCCCTAAACAGCAAAATTATTCAGTCGTGAGTATGAGCGCGAAAGCATTATAGGTGCGTTTCGGAGCGAGTGAGACGGTCTTACTAACTCAGTTCCCTTTCGTGTAATTCTTCTGTGTATTGTGTATGTGTCCTTTGCGTGCAACCCAATGGTATACAGTATAGTTCGGATCTATGAGACCACATGTTTTTGTTGTTTACGTCGTGTAATTTGTGAGTGATTACATTATTTTATAACGTGAAAATTATGGAGGGAGCAGAATCAGCAAAATTAAAGTGTGTATTTTGTGAAAAATCTCATGAGAAATTAATATTATTTACCGAGGAAACATTTAAAAAGTGCAAAACCGTTTTACAACATCGAGTGACACATAACCTTAAATTCAAAGACGTAGTTTTACCTGAAGATTTGTATGATAATGGTTATCATAGAGAATGTTTTAAAAATTTCACTGCTCTGTCCAAAAGATATTATCCCGCGATTCCAGAAAAAACAAAAAAAAGTAAAAACAAAAATTTACCGAGCATTGTTGACAAACCATTTGTTGCATCGACATCAAGTTTACCTTTTTTTTTTTTTTTTTTTTTTTTTTTTTTTTTACGCGAGGAAATGCTTTATGCACACCTCCTGCCTGGGGACGGCAGGGGGTAGTGTGGGGACTCCCAAAACAGTAAACTGTAATCCGATCCTAGGGTTACCCACTAAAACCTCGCGGCGGCCTTCCTCCGGCGTTGGGGTGGCCCAGGACAGTGCGTCAGCCCTCTGGTCCACCCCGCCGTTGCCCCCCCCTCAGTCGCGAGGGGGTGCTCATCCTCAGGGAGCCTCGGGAGGCTCCCCTGGGCGGGGCGGCTCCAACCGCGCGCTATAAAGAGGCGTGCGGCCGGCGGCGCCCCTGACGACCCTCCCCGGCCGCATCGGGGGGTCATCCTTCCCGGGCCGCGACCCGGGCGCACCCGCGGGGTGTGCGCCCTCGCGGCCCGTCGACGGCGGCGATCACTGAGCTCGCCGCCGCCGCCTTCGAGCGGGATTGGCTCTCTCCCGACCCCGCTCGGCGGCCTCCTTCTGGAGCATCACAGCTTCGCAGAAGGAGACCACAGCCCTCCACCCTTCCTCGCCCGCCAGCATTGCCGCGACCAACGCCGGCGGGGACAAGTCTCGCCCGATCCCGTCGACCAGGACTCGGCGCTCGTCCGCCCAGGCCGGGCAGACCTCCAGCGTGTGCTGGGCCGAGTCCAGGTCGGATGCGCAATGGTGGCATCTCGCCGTCTCTTCGCGTTTTATTCGACTCAGATACTCACCGAAGCACCCGTGCCCGGTGAGTATCTGAGTCAACCTGTAGGTGACAGTGCCCCATTTACGGAGCACCCAGGCCTCGAGGTGGGGCAGGACGGCTCCGACGGCGCGTGAACGCGCAGAGCCCTGGAGGACCAGCGCGTCGCGCCAGTCCCCCAGGACCCGCCGGAAGGCCTCCCGCCTCCGCACTTCGTGTCCCCGCGCATCCGGGTCCCCCCCTCCCCGGCCGAGATCGTACGCGGCTGCGTACATCCCGGCCAGGATGATGAAGGGAGGGGAACGCGCGAGGACCGTCGCCGCCTCGTACGATATCGTACGGTAGCCCCGTACGATCCGTATGGCCATGATCCGCTCCAGGCTCCTCAGCAGAGCCCTGGAGCGGGAGGCCCCCGCGAGGTCTTGCGACCAAACAGGGGCCCCGTACAGGACCACGGACCGCACGACGCCACCGTAGAGGCGGCGAACTCCCTCCCCCGGTCCCCCGAGGTTGGGCAGCAGGCGATGAAGCGCGCCCGCCACCCGTCGCGCTCGGGGGACCATCCTCACAAAGTGCTCCTCGAAGCTCCAGCGGCTGTCTAGGGTGAGGCCGAGGTACTTGATGTACCGCCCCACCGGGACAGCCGTGTCACCCACCTGGATCCGCGAGGCCGGGGGTTCCCTGCCTCTGGTGAGGCGGTGGAACCACAGCGCCTCACTTTTGTGAGGCGCCACCTCCAGGCCCAGCCCGCGGATCCGTCTGATGACGATCGCCACCCCCAGCTCGGCGAACCTGAGCGTATGCTCGAAGTCGGGCCCCGTGGCGACCACTAGAGTGTCGTCTGCGTAACACACAACACTCACGCCACGGGGCAGACTGGTGCGGAGGACCGGGTCGTAGGCGAGGTTCCACAGCAGGGGCCCTAGCACGGACCCCTGCGGAACCCCGCACGAGACTTCCTTCCTCTGCTCCGTCCCGTTCCGGTCGACATAGTCCACCCGTCTCTCCTGCAGGTAGGCCCCGATGACCGACCTTAGGTAGGGAGGCACCTCGTGGTAAACGAGGGCCTCCCGGATGGCCGGCCAGGGGAGGGTCCCGAAGGCGTTGACAATGTCTAGCGACACCGCCAACGCGACCCCCCCCGATCGGACTGCCGGTTCCGACAGGGCCCGCACCCGACGCATTTTATTCGGCAAAATGTCATAGAAAAAGGTCGATGTTATTTTCTTACCTATCTCCACAGATACTACGTAGAATTATTCAACGACGAAATAGATAATTATAAAAATATTATGGAAAATTTCAGTACTCAATGTATTGTTTTGATGATTGCGATGATTAAACAATTAAATAAATGCTTGTTTTAAATAATTATGGGTAATTTTTTTTTACAAAAATGACTAAAAAAAATTTTTCAACTGATGTTTTTACAGTTAAATATTTTTTTTTCTAAGAAGAAATTGCTCTGAACACATTTATTATACCAAATATATTAAATGAATTAATTTACTTTAATACTGACTAATTATTACGTTAATATTGAAATTAATCTTATTGAAATAGAGATGCAAAAATCTTATATCGGAAGCTGTACCGTAAGTATTTTTATATATATATACTCTGAGACGCATGCGCATAATGCTTTCGCGCTCATACTCACGACTGAATAATTTTGCTGTTTAGGGGGTGTTTGGTCAATCAATTTTGTCTGACTAATTAAATATAACTTCGTAACAATTGTCTTAACAACATATTAAAAAGCCAGACATGTAAAAATAAGTTAAGTTCATTTATTTCTTGTAGAGCTATAAAGCGTCTTACAAAAGTTTTGGCCCATGAAAAGTGTCTGGCGCTTATGGTATAACTTTATAATAGTACTCTACAAAATATATATAAAAATCAGCTATTAAAATTAAAGTTAAATAACTATTAATTTTAGTTACATTTTCACACCTGGTACCTGCCCAGGTGTCACTCGGCAAGCTCCACAAGCGCGCAGGTATTCTGAGCACATAAGACACTACTGAGAACAAGAGGTTTCATTTATGTGAAAATAACTTGTGTCTTAACGCTCTGGGATCTTGGACTACTAATGGCAGACCCACAGGTTGGAGTGTAGGTATCAGTGTTCTGGACGAAAACGGTGTGTATTAGTATTTTGCCAAGTACGATTGTCTTGTTATTAAGAATTTAGTATACATACATTTAAACACTATACTAATGAGAGTTACGATTGTGTATCACAAATCTAAAATATTAATATCATTAATATCTACAAAAAGCATCGCAACTAGCCTTTTATATGTTTACGTCCCACGTGGAATAGATCGCGAACCAATAGCTACCCCGGGCTCAAAAGTTTTCAGTCATCGATATCTATCACACATAACTTTCGAAAAGAATTTCGGAGACAGGAATCCAACCCGCGATTTCTGGATTCAGAAGCGGGTTGTTCGATCGCTGGACCACCGAGACATTATATAATTATCGTATATGCTAACTAAATCACATTGCCATAACACGAATCACATTTTTCACTATGATATCCTAACATTTTTGGAAATCGCTCGGATGTAATTATACTACGCACGCCGAATGATGATTCCTATGACAGTTCTTTAGCGCTTAACATTGTACTGACGTCCTGTCACAACAAATCCTTTAGAGGTCCATTAAAAAATCGAAAAAATCATATTTGTGTACATATGTAAATTATAAAAATTATTATTAAGAAATTATTACGTAATGTTCGGAAATAATCGAAAAAAACTCAATGCAAATGTACATGGTACGTGCTGCAAAAGTTACGTCGTCAAGCTGTTATCGACTCAGAAGGGACACATTGATAAACAAAATATCGATAATTTATTGGAAAATTTAACAAATGCTTTTGTTTTTGTTTGTATTTTATTTATATCAATCTGAATCTCATACAGGGTCAAGCGGATCTTCAAAATCTGAGTCTGAACTGCAGCTGTCCGTGACGTTTATTATTAACGGTTGGTCAATGATATTGTCGTATTGTACATCTCGATCCCATTCTTGTAAGTCGACCACTTTTCGCCAATCGTCATCTGTCACTTGAGCGCAAGCTTCTTCCAATAAAACCATCATTTTATTTGCCTTGAATGGCGGAGTTGTGTTATGCTTAGCTGCATAACCTGAAAATATTTTTATATTTAGTATTTTTAGAAATATATGCATAAACATTATATTAAATCAATAAAAAATATAGATACCTTTGATCTGCGCCCATATCAACTCGATTGCATTATATTGGCAGTGATAGGGCGGTAACCGAATTACCGTGTGTCTTTTTGATTTGGCCAATTCATCCAAAAAATATGATGGGTGCGTCTGTTGTTTTTGTAAGTTCAACAGTATAACCAACTCTTTGTTTAACATCTGACTGTCAGCTTCCACACGATTACGTTGTAACCACTCTATAATTTCAGCTTTTTTGTTATTGCTGCTGGGGGTTTGTTAATTTGAACTGAGTGATATGCAGCATTGTCAATTAAAATATAGTGAGGCTCATTCAAATTTTCAAATAGTTTTATAAACCATGTCTTAAAGTTTTCGAATGATTGGCCATAGAGCGCCACAACTGCCGGTCCTGTGCAACCTGCATCCATCGGCCTCCCGCAGATTTCACCAGGTCGTCGGTCCACCTAGTGAGGGGACGGCCTACTCCGCGTTGACCGGTACGCGGTTGCCACTCGAGCACCTTTCTACCCCAGCGGTAATCGGTTCGTCGAGCGATGTGGCCAGCGCATCTCCACTTCAACGTGCTAACTTTCCGGGCTATATCGGTCACGCCAGATCTCTTGCGTATCTCCATATTGCGGATTTTGTCGCGCAGAGAGATTCCAAGCATAGCCCGTTCTATAGCACGCTGAGCCACCTTGAGCTTCGTCATGAGGCCAACATTCAGAGACCACGTCGCAGCTCCGTGTGTCATCACTGGTAACACACTTTGGTCATAGACCTTAGACTTCAGGCACTGTGGGATTTTGGACGAGAAGATGTCCCTTAGTTTCCCGAACGCTGCCCAACCGAGTTGAATCCGTCGGTTTATATCTTTCTCGAAGTTGGCTCTTCCTAGCTGGACTGTTTGTCCTAGGTAAACATAGTGGTCGACAACTTCGAGGATCGCATCGCCAACAGTAACCGGTGCTAGAATGACATGGGCATTGAACATTATTTTGGTTTTGTCCATGTTCATTCTGAGACCTACTTGTTGGGAAAATCTGCTGAGATCCTTGAGCATTGTACCAAGGTCCTCCAGTGACTCTGCCATGACCACGATATCGTCGGCAAATCGAAGGTGAGTGATGTATTTGCCGTTGATGTTTATGCCTAGTCCAGACCAATCCAGGAGCTTGAATACGTCCTCCAATGCAGCGGTGAACAGCTTCGGGGAAATTACATCCCCTTGTCTGACACCTTTCTGCAATGGAATGGGATTCGTACTCCCAGATCCAATCCGGACTGACATAGTGGCGTTTCTATACAAACACTGCAACTCTTCGATATACCGATAGTCAATTTGGCATCTCTGGAGGGACTGCAGCACTGCCCAAGTTTTCACGGAATCAAAGGCTTTCTCATAGTCCACAAACGCCAGGCACAAAGGCTGATTATACTCCTCGGTCTTTTGTATAATTTGTCGTAGTGTGTGTATGTGGTCTATGGTACAAACCGGAAACCGAAAATATGGAAACCGGCTTGTTCGGGAGGTCGATTTGTAATGACCCTCGAGAACAGACATGGCTCAAAAGCGAGATGGGTCTATAATTTTTGAAGCGAGTTGTATCAACCTTTTTGAAAAATAACACCACCACGCTCCTGGTCCATGCCCTGGAACGTCGCCCCCGAGCACGACAAAATTAAAAAGTTTCTAAAGGGCCTTAAAGATCGGTGTACCACCCGCCTTCAGAAGATCGGTAGTAATTTCATCGTCACCCGGTGCCTTTCTGTTCTTTAGCTGCTTGAGAGCCATTCTGATCTCGTACAGACTGACGCCCGGGATGTCTTCGCTGTAGTGCCGAATTAGCTTGGATCTGGGATCTCGAGCCAAGGCGACAGCAGGAGTTTGTGAAGACTCATATAACTGTCTATAGAACTTCTGAACCTCTCCCAGAATCTGTAGAACGTAAAGTAGACCTCATCCGACGTGACCGCTCGACTTTAACACAGAGATTCAACATGCCTCTAACTAGTCTGTGATCGCTCCCAGTTTTCACTCTGTTGATCACTGAGACATCGTTAAATATATGTCGTTTGTCTGACAAGATGAAGTCTATCTCATTCCTTGTTGAACCATCGGGGCTAATCCATTTCCTTTGTGGCTGTTTTCTGAAGAAGGAATTCATTATAAAGAGGCCCTCCTTCTCCAGAAATTCAGCCATTTTTTGACCCCTCTGGTTTCTCTGTCCAGCACCGAATTGCCCCACCCTCAGTTCATGGTCTTTCCTCGTGCCTAGTCTAGCGTTGAAGTCTCCCATAACCACAGTGAAGTAGGTTTTGGACGAGTGGATGGCTTTCGAGATATCCTCGTATAAGGCCTCCACTTCGTCGTCGGGGTGTGTCGAGGTCGGCGCGTAAACCTGTATGACCTTCAGCGAATATCCCTTGGATATTCTGAGTATAAGGTACGCTACCCTTGTCGACACACTCTCGATCCTCTCCACGTTGGCTACTAGAGACCGGTGAACGATAAATCCGACACCACCTTGCGAGGTGTTATCGCCTTCCCGGTAGAAGAGCAAGTTTCCAGACCGCAGGATTACTGTATCTTCCCCCTGTCTTCGGACTTCCGATAATCCCACAATGTCCCATCGAATCTTACTCAGTTCTTCTTCCAGTTCGGTGATCCTCTCGTCAGCGTGCGTATGTTGTGTGTTACCAGGGCTAAAGTTCGTTTTTTATGGTAGCCATGTCGCGACCGGTGATTTTTAGCACCCCCTACTCCGCCGTTACCGAGCCCGCTACCGTGAGCCAACGGAATAGCGGAGCTGCCGTGACTGGGGGCCGTAGCTTTTCCTTGTAGTACCATGGGGGGGGTTTTACAATAATCGCCACGCTTTGCAGGCGGGTTGGCGATCGCAGTAGGCTGTACCTTGTTGGGAGAGAATGCTGCTGCCCATTCTTCCTTTTCCTTTAGTCGCCTTTTACGACACCCACGGGAAGAGATGGGGTGGCGGTATTCTAAGCCGGCGCCATAGCATATATACAGGGTGCTTCACAGACCCTATTCTAACCACTTATATCTAGAATCTAGACATGCTTTGAAATCTAGATATCCTATAGAAAGTAAAAAAAGGCAAAAAAAAATTTTTTTTACTTTTTTTACAAAAATTATCCCGCAGAAATATGAACCATGATCACCCTACTTATGACCTACGACAACTGAGTTCATTGTGACTACTCGCCTAAAGTATTTCATTCATTTTTCCATTTCGATCATCAATAGGGTTGTCATCTCTAATTTTTAATAATTATGTGAAGTTACAAAAAAAAATTAAGCTGACTACATTCTGATCTTCTTTCTAATCATTCTTTAAGAAACCACATGGAATTACCATAAAACATAATCAGTAAATAGTTTTCCCGGTCTACACTCTCATGTATTTGAGGCGTGAAGTTACACAAAAAAGCTATCTGTATTCGGTTCGCATTAAGAAATCTTATAAAATTACTATGAAACATAATCAATAAGTAATTTTCGCTGCCTACACCCGCATGTATTTGGGGCGTGAAGTTACAAAAAAATTTAAGCTGACTACATTCTGATCTGTTTAAGAAATCATATGGAATTACCATGAAACATAATCAGTAAATAGTTTTCACCGCTTACACTCTCATGTATTTGAGGCGTGAAGTTACACAAAAAAAGCTATCTGTATTCGGTTCGCAATAAGAAATCATATAAAATTACCATGAAACATAATCAATAAGTAATTTTCGCTGCCTACACCCGCATGTATTTGGGGCGTGAAGCTACAAAAAAATATTAAGCTGACTACATTCTGATCTGTTTAAGAAACCACATGGAATTACCATGAAACATAATCAGTAAATGGTTTTCACTGCTTACACTCTCATGTATTTGAGGCGTGAAGTTCCACAAAAAAGCTATCTGTATTCGGTTCGCAATAAGAAATCATATAAAATTACCATGAAACATAATCAATAAGTAATTTTCGCTGCCTACACCCGCATGTATTTGGGGCGTGAAGTTACAAAAAAATATTAAGCTGACTACATTCTGATCTGTTTAAGAAACCACATGGAATTACCATGAAACATAATCAGTAAATAGTATTCACTGCTTACACTCTCATGTTTTTGAGGCGTGAAGTTACACAAAAAAAGCTATCTGTATTCGGTTCGCAATAAGAAATCATATAAAATTACCATGAAACATAATCAATAAGTAATTTTCGCTGCCTACACCCGCATGTATTTGGGGCGTGAAGTTACAAAAAAATATTAAGCTGACTACATTCTGATCTGTTTAAGAAACCACATGGAATTACCATGAAACATAATCAGTAAATAGTTTTCACTGCTTACACTCTCATGTATTTGAGGCGTGAAGTTACACAAAAAAAGCTATCTGTATTCGGTTCGCAATAAGAAATCATATAAAATTACCATGAAACATAATCAGTAAATAGTATTCGCTGCCTACACTCTCATGTATTTGAGGCGTGAAGTTACACAAAAAACTGTGAACCCTACTTAATGATTCATTTGTAGGTCATGTGTATATGTGCTGTGTATATGTGTGCACCTCTTACACGTGCTGTGACCTGTTACACGCGCCCGAAACTTCCTTTGAGAATTGCCGCCTGCCTTTCGGCTCGCACAAGGTAACCTTGAACTCATCAGGCGGCATTTATACAAAGAATTTGTCGGCATTTCTAAATTTACAGTGAAATATTTTGAAATATTAATATTATTTATTATGGGTCCGTATAATTTTAATGTACCAACGCAAATTAATAAAGTATATTATTATTATCATTATGTTGCATAACACGTGAAAGCTTAAAAAGTATTACGTAGGTAAATCCTATGAGTCTCGGTGGTCCAATAGGAGAGCACAAGGCTTCTGATCCAGAGGTCTGGGTTCGAATCCTGACACTGGCTCACACCAATGACTTTTCAAAATCGTTTGCGGAAGTTAAGTGTGATAAATATCGATGTCTGAAAACTTTGTGCCCGGTATGGCAATAGGTTCGCCACCTATTCCATTTGGGACGTAAACATAAGGGCGAGACAGGGCTTAACGGCCGCTGCCTACACCTTCGGGTAAGGCGTGAAGTTATGTTATGTTAAATCCGGTATTCGGTATTGTGCGTATTATTACTTAAAATTTAGAGATTTTCTAAAATACTATTCCAATTTGCTTTGGATGAGATTTGAGTGAAATTAAAATATCTAGTAGACTCTGTAGTACAGCGACTAGTATTTTTAAAGTTATTATAAAAAAATAAGTTATCGTATAAAGGTTCCGTATTTTGGTATAACGGTACCCTAAGAAATTAAAAATGGCAGAGACACTAGTATTTAGGAATGTGACATTAAACATAAGAAAACGATTTTTGATTAAACGATTAATTTATTACAATGAAAAAATCGATAATTAATAATCGTATTTATTTAAGAAAATAATCGATTTATTTAAATTAATGGATTTTTAAATTTTTGGGCAATATGTACAATTAGTTTTAGGGGGTCATGTCAAGAGCGTGCACGTCGCGACCCCTGCCGTCCCAGTGGGACGCAATCTTGACCGAAGCAAACTGAGCCGGACGGGCTGCTCCGGCGTGCCCCAGAAGCGACGGGCACCGATTAGCCCCCGTCGGTGCGGCTGCATGCGCATGCGGCGAAGGGGGACGCCACCCTTCACGCAGCGCCAATCCTGGTGGGACGAGGAGAGGGGAGTGCCGTATAGGCACGTGGAATGTTAGAGGTAGTATGATCAGAAAGATGAATGAGATGATGAATGTAATAAATGAGAGATGCCTGGATGCCTTATGTTTGACGGAGACAAAGCGGAGGGGGAGTGAGACCGAGGACCTCCCCGGTGGCATGGTAGCCCTATGGTCCGGAGTGGACCAGGACGTCCGTCCTAGTGGGGGTGTTGGAGTCGTTCTCTCCTCCCACTTTGCTTCCGGAGTGAAAGATTATGAGTTGGTAGGCCCAAGACATCTTTGGGGTCGAATAAAACTGGGGATCACGCGAGTTTTCCTGGTCGCAGCTTATGCTCCCGTAAGCTCCGCGGATCCCCGCGAACTCGAGGAGTCTTGTGAATCTGTTAGGGATATTCTGAATCTGGCTGAGGGACAAGAAAGGATAATTCTGTGTGGTGATCTTAATGGATGGGTCGGAACCAAGAGAGATGGCCTGGAGGCTGTACTTATTCCGAATGGTGACAATAGAGTCAATGATGCTGGTAAGCCCATCTTGGACGTATGCCTGGAACGGAACCTCGATGTGTCTAACACATTATTCCGTCATAAAGATATTCACACGTATACGTGGAGACGGAATGAACATGATGATTTTGGTAGATAGTCGTCTCCGAAATACTCTAAAGGGATACACGAGCCTACAGAGGCCCCACTCTTGATACGGACCACTACCTGGTAGTAAGCCGTTTCGTGGGCCTTTCAAGAAGTGGAGACACTGGCGAGTGCGTACCCATTTCGGAGAGCTTGAAAAGATAAAATGTGAGAAATTAGAAGGTGAAAGTGTACGGCGTATGTATGTAGACCTAGTCAGTAAAAGACTCAATGAGACGAGTCTTTCTGACTTAGGTGTTGAAGAATGCTGAGAAAGAATGAAAGAAAGTATAGTGGATATTGCAAAAGAAGTATGTGGTAGTGCAAAGAGGCATAAGCATAGGATTCTGAGAGGTGATGCCTGGTGGGACGAGGATGTGAAATCCAGCGTCGAAAGAAAGAAAAAAGCATGGTTGGATTATGTCTCAAGTTTGAATCAGAATGTTAGTATGACAGAGAAAAAGTATGAGAGCTACCGCCGCTGCAGGAATGTTACTAAAGCCTTAGTGAAAGCGAAGCGTGAAAGACTAGTTGCGAATGAGGAAGTGAGGTTGACGGAGAACTTCGAGGCGAATAACAAACTCTTCTGGAGGGAAGTTAGAAAGTCTCGGGGTTCTTCGTCAACATCCAGAATGGACAAAATTATGTCTAAGGCTGGTAACATTCTTGCAAACCCAAGCGATGTATTAGGCAGGTGGAGTGAGTATTTTGGGGAAATGTACGAGTATGTTCCTGGTATGTTTCTATGTTTCTGGCAAGGTAGCTGGAATTGATATGATGTCTGCTTAATGATCAAATACGGTGGAACCTGTGCCCGGGACTCTTTCCTGACTTTGAGCAATCTGTGCTGGAGGTCAGGTAAGGTTCCCACGGACTGGAGGCGCACTGCATACGTGCCGGGATCACGTATGCAGTGCGCCAGTTACAGGGCCATCAGTTTGATCAGTTTAGCAGCAAAAGTGTATGGGAAAATTATTGAAAGGAGAATGAGGGTGATATCTGATGGAGTGTTGTGGGAGGCTCAGGGTGGTTTTAGAAGCGGACGAGGGTGCATGGATCAGATTTTTTCTCTCCGTGACATCGTGGAGAAACAACTGGCTGTTAACCGGAAGGTTTTCTGCGGTTTTGTGTATCTGGAAAAAGCGTTTGACAGAGTGTTACGAAAGGATCTGTGGGATATACTCCCGGGCTACGGGTGAGCGGAGCACTGCTGCGCGCTGTGCAGTCCACTTACGAGGACTGCACAGCGTGTGTGCGTGCTGACGGCGGCTTGTCCCCCTGGTTTGACGTCAATATCGGCGTCAAACAGGGTTGCGTGCTGTCCGCTCGACTGTTCATCCTATACCTGGACAGTTGTCTCCAGAGAGTGAGATCGATGGATGTAGTGATGCAAATGGGTGACCTAGTTGTGAGCTGCCTGCTTTACGCAAAAGACGCCGTGCTTCTGGCCGAATTGCCGTCGGACCTGCAAATACTAGTCACTACTATGAAAGATGATTGCATGATTAAAGGCTTGCAGTTGAATGCGACGAAAACGAAAGTTATGGTGTTTGAAAGGGAGGAATCCAGAACAGATGCAAGGATAATGGTTGATGATGTAGTGCTGGAACAGGTGAATGAAATAGTATATCTTGGATGCGCTTTTAGCAGGGATGGAAGGTACACCACGGATGAGACGAGTGGCGATAGGAAATAGCGTAAATGGAGCGTTGGCCAGATTCCTGGGCGCAAAAAACGTCAGCAGAAAGCCCAGCTAGCAATCCACAATGCAGTCCTGATCCCAACGCTAACTTATGGACACGAGAGCTGGGTATGGTAGAGTGTGCATGAAAGTAGAATAAACGCGGTAAAAATGAGGTCACTGCGCAAAATCTGCGGAGTGACTCTCGCTGACCGCGTAGGAAACAAGGTTGTAAGGAAGGAAGTTGGTTTGAAAGAGAGTGTCGGTGTAAAAGTAAGAAAGGGCATGGTTGGTTCGATGGTTCGGACATGTAGAAAGGATGGATGATGCAAGACTGACCGAGCATTTGACACGATTGACCAGATATAACAATGCAAAAGCGGATGGATGTAGGAGTCGAGGACGGCCAAGACACACATTACATGACCAAATAAAACGTGTTATGGAGGAAGGTGATGTTAGGAGCCTCAAAAACCGACGCGCGTGCATGAAAAGAGTTATGAAAGTCAACGAAGCGCGTGAGTATCCATGTAACATAACATAACATAACTTCACGCCTTTTGTACCCGAAGGTGTAAGCAGCGGCTGTTAAGCCTCGTCTCGCCGTTATGTTTACGTCCCAAATGGAATAGGTGGCGAACCTATTGCCATACCGGGCACAAAGTTTGTCAGTCATCGGTATTTATCACACATAACTTCCGAAAACAATTTCGAAAAGTCATTGGTGTGAGCCAGTGTCTGGAATCGAACCCCGGACCTCTGGATCAGAGGCCGTGCGCTCGCCCACTGCGCCACCGAGACTTTTAAAAAGTATCCATGTAATATTTAGTAATTTGGAAATATACAATAAAAGAGAACATATCAACCAAATGTCGGCTGATAAAATTGAATTATTCATCGACTCCATCTAGTGAATATTGGAATAAATAAATAACTAAACTGTTTCAAAGGTATAGAAGGAATGCGGTCATTGATGGCGTTAAAAATAACATTATGGAAAAAGTATTCTTTAGTAGTTTTCGTTCCGGGCCAAACTTAATATCGGGGCGTTGCAGATGAAATAAAGTCGGTAATATGTAATTGAATGATTAATAAAATAATCGGTTATTAATCGATTAGTCATATAAAAATAATTACTAAATTTAATAGATTTTTTTACTTTTAGATGTTGATTTTTAATCGATTATTTCAATAATCAATTATTTTTTCACATCCTTACTAATGTTCGTTAGTGATTATTTTTTTAGACGCTCTTCATTATTGTTCGCTTGTTCTATCGGTCAGTATCATATATCGGTGTCAAGTTAGTGAAAGTGCTTTCGTTATTTCGTAATTTTATAATGGCGGAGTATTCAAATGCAGAGTACTATGATATGATTATGTGTGTGGGTGCATCGGAGAGAATCCTTACTGCAGCGCGCGAACTTTATCGACAACGTCACATTGATGGAAGAGAGCTGGAGAATCAGCGAAGACTTCCTTCTTATGCATGCTTCAGGAGGCTGGTCAACCGTTTGCACTCAAACGGTTCTTTCCACAGTCCAAACTCTGAAGGACGATCGAGTGACCGTGCGGATGCTCGTGTGGAACAGAATATTTTGGATCACTTTGCTGAAGATCCAACTAGAAGTACTAGAAAAGCCTCTGTCGTATTAGGTGTGTCTAGAATGAAAGTATGGAGAACTTTAAAAAAAGATAATCAGCATGCTTACCATTACCAGCGCACACAACAGCTGACAGAAGCAGATTTTTTATTGAGACTGCGATTCTGTGAGTGGTATCGTAGTCAGGTTACTGCTGACCCTATGTTTTCGTCTCGGGTTCTATGGTCTGATGAGGCTACCTTTACTCGTTTTGGACTATCCAATAGCCACAACGAGCACTACTGGTCCCATGAAAATCCACATGCTTTTCGTCAAAGCCATTTTCAGCACAGGTGGAAAATTAATGTGTGGGCCGGTATCATCGGTGACAAATTGATAGGCCCTGTATTTTTGCCGGACCGGTTGAACGGTGAAATCTACTTGGAAATGTTGAGGACCACCTTGGAGGAAGAACTTGAAGGCCTTCCTTTGTTAGTTTACCGCGACATGATTTTCCAGCAAGACGGCGCGCCAGCGCATTACACTCGTTCTGTACGCGAATATCTGGACGATCGCTTTCATGCGTGGATTGGACGTTCTGGAACTGTTCCATGGCCACCACGGTCGCCCGATTTAACGCCAATGGACTTTTTTTTGTGGGGATATTTGAAAAGTGTGGTGTATGCTACGCAGTGTGAAACTGTGAATGATATGCGTCAAAAAATTGTGGAAGCTTGTGGTACTCTAACACCGGAGTATCTGAGCCGCGCCACACAATCTGTATCGCGGCGTGTAAACCTATGTGTTACGAGAGGAGGACAGCACATTGAACCTTTTTTGTAGTCACACTGAGAAATGGTAAGTGTTCACCATAAATCTTAAACGAAAAATCTGGTTAGATATGTATTAAACTATGAATGAATTTTATTTAATCAGAATGAAATACAAAATTTTTATTTTATATCTCACCATAACTTAGCAATATCGGCTCTACTACTACAGAATAAGGTCTAAATTTTTATATCCGTGTTGTAGGTACACAAGAAATTGTACCATATGTTACGATTTCTTGTGTATGTGTGTATGTGATATCAATGAAAGTCTTTATAGTAGGGTGACCATGTCAAATATTATTATTTGCGGACTCAGTAGGAATTATTTTTTTTTTTTCATATCTAAAATTTCGACTTCACATTTTAAATATAGCCATCCGATAGGCAATTCCATCCTGTATCCACCCATCGCGGCTTGATATACCCATTGTGGGACACGCTGTATATATATGTATGTTAAGTATCGAATTAAGTTCAGTTATCATGATGTGATTAAGTGAAGTGAAGTGACGGAAACTAGATGGCGCTGTAGCAGACGATTGATCGCACTATCTTTTGTTACTGGGTACTTGCTTAATAACAAACATTAATTAGTAACTAGCGAGAACAGGGATTGGAAACTAGGAATCAGCTATAACAATTATTTAGATCATTGTACCTATGTTTATACATGCCCACAATATAGTTCAAATCAGATCAGAATACAGGATGTTTTATTAAATCCTCCTAGTATTCACATAAGTTCAAATTTGGTCAATTAGTACAAATCAGTTCAAAGCACCTTCTTGGTGCTCAACATAGGTATAAGTTTATATTTTGAAACCAAGCTAAACAATGTATATACAATATTTAAATATATATACTATATTTTTGTATAGGGCATTACTACAATAAATATTTGCTAATCGCAATTTTAAGAATTAAAAGTTAAACTTGATTTTGAACAGTAAAGTTTTGGTTAAGGTGTAGGCAGCGTCTGTTCAGCCTCTAATTACCGTTATGTTTACGTCCCAAATGGAGTAGATAGCGAATTTATTGTCATACATTATTTATCAAACACTAGCTGATCCGGCGAACTTTGTTCCGCATCAAAATTATTTTGCATCAATCAATCAAGTAAATTTTGGATAACTTTTTATTTACTACATCATACATGAGTATATAAAAACCACTGTCCATAAAATAACGTTTTTTATGGTCAGTGACGAGTCCCTCCGCGCGGATGAAGTGAAACTTCGAAGGATTACAAATTTATTTTCAAAGAAATCATATTGTTTTCACTTTATTGACATGCTACACACCAACGAAATATCAACAAATATCAACGTAAAGTGGCTCGTGCTGATCCTAGTCTCTTACAGGACGGCATCGTACCATGGTGTTCATGGGCGGTGTCGAGTTGCTTACCATGAGGTGACCCACTTACCTGTTTGCCCTCCTATCCCATAAACCAGAAACTATTTAATTTTTATTATCATGTTCGACTGGAGAATTATCCAAATCACAAATTTTTACCAATTACCTACCTAATATCAACTAATTTAGAGAAATCATGGCCCGGAATCGATCCCACTACTCCAGAATCAGAAGCGGAGAGCTCAGCTACTGGACCACCAAGACTATTAATATTAATATATTATAGGTACTATTAAAAATGGGAATGATAACTAAGTTCGGTTTAAAGAAAGAAACTTTATTCTCATAAGAACATACATTACTAAGTTCCACATACATAACTAAGTTCCTAACTAGTATTTTAATTTAACTTTGTGTTTAAGAATACAACAGACTGATCTGAGGCACTTGAAGTTTTGACTTTGAGTTGGTGTAACCTGATAGTATTGTTACATCAAAAGAAAATGAAAATGTGTTGAAATGTAAATTATAAACGGCACAGCGCTTGAAATAGATTGTGCTTATCAGACATAAAATAGAATATTTCACTGACATAGGTTGTGATTAACAGACACTGAGTTTAATATACAAGAGGAGCAAACCTCGTTCAAATGCGTCACAAAATGTGTGTCTACTTTTTAGACGCAATGACGTAGCTTTGAAACCACTAGACATTTAAAATGAAACATATATCTATCTCAGTCACACAAATCGCAAATACATTGCCGTCACTTTGATTAGACAAAGATGGCAATATAAATTTGCAATGGCGGTGTGGGGTGGCCTGCCCATGCGAAATTTTACCCAACTTTTTCAAGCCATGTACTCGTAAAAATATTTAATAAATATAAATTCAATATTTTACTATTATTTATTAATTTCTTATCAGATGTATTAGAAGATAACTGAAATAATGAATGGATCAACGATCTTTGTGTACTCCGTACTAGATCGGCTGTTCCGAAAAAAATTGGATCACACTCATCTGTAATTGTGTACACCTGCCTTAGAGCAGCGATTTAAATCGCTGTAGGTAAGGTGTACTCAATTAGGTACAGATACACAAAATAGTGAGGACGCTTGAGTAGTAAAATAATGTACTTACATTCATTATATTGAAAGGCAATTATTTTATTTAACGTGGACAGGGCCTAACAGCCGCACGGGTCGATCGATCATAAAGTTAACCAACGCTTGGCGCGGTCGGTCCGTGGATGGGTGACCATCTTATCATGACGAGTTCTTCCGTGTTTCGGAAGGCACGTTAAATTGGTGGGTCCCGGCTGTCATTTGAACATCTTTGGTAGTCGTTACGGGTAGTTAGAAGCAAGAAAGTCTTACAACCAGACATTCCAAGGGGGATTGTGTTGCCCACGCAACTGGGTTGTGGAGGTCAGATAGGCAGTCGCTCCATGTAAAACGCTAGTACTCGGTTGCACCCAGTTAGACTGGAAGCCGACCCCAACATAATTGGGAAAAAGCTAGGCAGATGAATTATTGATCATACACCGCTGTGTAACATAAGTTTTGTATAAAGTAGTACATAACATAAGTTTAGTCTCTTTTTTATAATTCTGAGTGAATAATTTGCTTTCGTGATACAATCTTATTTTTAAGTATTTATTAATTATGGCATTTATTAATAAAAGCGAATGGTCAACTTGAATTGACGATAAATGATCTCCCGGGTGCAGGTAGCCAGTCAGTTTCTTTTCTCAGCAATCGGATAATTTTCACCCACTTGTCACGGCGTACTGCATCTTTAGGCACCCTGCAGCGTTATTATTATAACAAAAAATATTTAAGATCTCCTTTTCCATAAATTAATAACTCTCCCACAAATGTGGGAAGCTAAAACTAAGTTTTTAGTGGTATCACTGAAGCTAATTATGAAAATTCAACATTTTATCTATTTTAATGTATTTTAATATTAATATTACGTGTGGAAAGTAATTCCAGTTAATTTCTTATGGGTTTCCGATCTTGAATCGCACTCTTTTACTACGCATATACCCATTTTGTACCTATTGTTATTCGGTTCGCGGCTGACAGATGACTGAATTGATATAAGCTTCGCATAAGCCGGTAGGCTTTATTGGAACTATTTAAATAATGACAACTGCAATTGTTTTAATGTCGTGTGGATGTCAGTTACTGAAAAATATATTCGTATTAAAGGAATTGAACTGAGAATATGTAGTACTAATTTTATTTATACCAACAGTGGTTATGGGCTATATTTTACGGTAAATAAAATAAAAAGATGAGTACTGCGACGCTACATTTACCACAACTTCGTGGTGATAATTATGCATCATGGAAATATAGAGTGAGAGCAATTCTTGAAGAAAAGCAAGTGCTAGATGTGGTAGAACTAGATCATGCATTTATAAAAAAGGATGAAGCTAATAGGAAGAATAATGCAATTGCAAAATCAATAATTATACAATGTATTACTGACAAACATTTACATCATATACAAGATTGCGTAACTGCTAAAGAAATGTTCGAGAAGCTTGATAATATTTTTCAAAGAAAATCTGTCTTTACAAAATTAAGTATACGAAGAAAGTTATTATCGCTAAAACTAAGAAACGAGCAAAAGCTAGAAGATCATCTACAAAAATTTGATCAGATTATAAGAGAGTTAGAAAACATAGATTCCAAAATTAATGAAGAGGATAAAATTTGCCATTTATTATTATCATTGAACGACGATTATCAATACGTTATTACAGCGATTGAAACATTAAATACAGAAATTAATCTAGATTTTGTAAAATCCAGATTATTAGACGAAGAATTAAAAATTAAAAACAAAAACGAATCTAGCAGTCAACAGGAAGAAATGTCATTTAAAGCTAATGAAAGATTTTATAATAACGGCAACAATAAACGATTCAATAGAGGAAACAGAGGAAGAAGATTCAATCGTTATTATAGAGAAAGAGGACGTAATAATGAAGAAAAGCCATGTAATTTAATTGCATTACAAGCAACATACAATGAAATTGAAAATTCCACGCAATTTATTTTAGATTCGGGTGCATCTTATCACATGGTGTCATCGAAATTTGAAAATAGAATGACAAACGTTACGGAATTAGATAAACCAATAGAAATTTATATTGCGAATGGAGAAAAGTTATTAGCTGATAAAAAAGGAATATTCACAGGAATAAGTTATAAAAATACAATTAATATTGAAGCAATTATAGTTAAAAACCTAACACATAATTTACTCTCGGTTAATGAAATTACGAAGAAAGGATATAATGTACAATTTACGAAAGAAAATGTATTTATTAAAAAGAACGGAAGATACATCAAAGGGCAAAAATATAATAGTTTATACATAATTAATTTGGAAAATAAGAACTACGACGCATATACAGCATCAAATAAAGACGACGACCTATGGCATCGTCGACTAGGCCATCTAAATAGAAAAGGTCTTAAAATTCTTGGATTACCTACAACTAATGAAAAATGTGAAAGTTGTATACAAGGAAAGAGTACAAGAAGATCATTTCATACCCAAGAGATAACTAAAAGCTATAATATTGGAGATTTAATACATTCAGATGTCTGTGGACCAATGAACCCATTAGGTCTTAATGGAGAAAAATATTTCCAAGTAATAATCGATGATTATTCGAATATGCTAGCTGTTAAATTATTAAAAACAAAAAACGAAGCCGAAAATAATATTAAAGATTTTATTGTCTACATAAAAACACAGTTTGGTAATAAAACCAAAAAGATAAGATTAGACAACGGAGGAGAATTTACTTCTAAATATTTTAAAAGATTTTGTGCTTCTAAAGGTATTGAATTACAATATACAGCACCATATAGTCCTCAACAAAACGGCAAAAGCGAACGAATTAATCGCTCAATATTGGACAAGGTAAGAACTAAATTTGGAGAAACAAATTTACCCAAAGAGTTATGGGGAGAAGCAGCATATTGTTCGGCATATGAAATAAATAGATGTCCGACTAAAGCTTTAGAAAACGAATCACCAGCTACAATATGGTATGGTAGAAGAGATTTAAACAAATTGAAAGTTTTTGGCTCACGAGCTTGGTGTGTAACGTTACCAAAACAAAATAAACTACAACCTAGAGCAAAACCTATGATTATGGTAGGATATTGTGGTTCAGGGTACAGGCTATGGGATCCTGAAACAAACAAAATAGTAATTTCAACAGATGTAATATTTGATGAACAGAAAACATATTTTGAGAAAAGTCATAAAGACAAAGATGAAAAAGAAGAATATATAGTAGTAACAGAAGAGAATGTAGATATACGAACTACTAAAGAAAATGATATTAATAAACCTATGTATGAAGGAAAAGAAAGTGAATTGTATGAAAGAAATATACAAAAGATTAATTCATCTGATGAAGAAGATATGTGGAATGATTGTGATGAAGATAAATGCGGCGAAAGTTCTGATCAAAAAACAAAGTCAGGACGAACAATAAAAAAACCTAAACATTTAGACGATTACAATGTTTACATTGCCTATTGTTTATTATGTGACTATGGTGAAAATCCTACATCATACCAAGAGGCTATTAAAGATAAAGATTGGCAGAAAGCTATTGATAAAGAAATAAATTCCTTGAACAGTCTAAATACATGGACTCCTACGAATTTACCAAAAGGTAAAAAAGCTATTGACACGAAATGGGTATTTCGTACTAAGGAAAATCAATTAAAGAAGGCTCGTTTAGTAGCAAAAGGATTTCAAGTAAAAAATGAAGAATTCTTAACGAATAATTATTCACCAGTTGCCAGAATGAGCACTGTACGTATGTTTCTAGCCCAATCAATTGAAAAACAGGCACGAGTATATCAATTAGATGTGCCTACTGCATTTTTAAACGGAAAGTTAAAGTCTGAAATCTATATCAAGGTACCAGAAGGCGTAAAAAATATTGAAGAAGGCAAAGTTTTGAAATTGAACAGAAGTCTTTATGGTTTAAAAGAAAGTCCGAAATGTTGGAATGATTGTATAAATACATTTCTTATAAGTGCTGGCTTACAACGCTCCAAACATGACTATTGTTTATATTTTAATAATGTATTATGGTTACTGATTTTCGTTGATGACATTTTAATAATGGGTGATGAAAAGGCAGTTAGTAATATGAAAGATTTGTTACAACAAGAATTTCATACAAAGGATTTAGGAGAAGTGAATCTATTCTTAGGAACGGAGATTGAAAAGAAGAATGAAGGAATCAAAATAACTCAAACCAAACAGATCGATAAAATATTAGAAAAATTTAAAATGGTAGAATGTAAAGGTACTAGAACACCAATGGAAAGAGGAGTACAGATAGATTTACAAGAGAAAAAGGAAAATGTTCCTTACCGTGAATTGATCGGAAGTTTAATGTATATAGCAACAATTTCACGACCTGATATAAGTTTTGCTGTCTCATATTTAAGTCAATTTCTTGATAAATATAACGAAGAATGTTGGAAGCACGCAAAAAGAGTGTTACGCTATTTAAAACAAACTAGATGCTATGGACTACATTTTAAAAAAAGTTGTAATAAAAGTCTAAATATCGAAGCTTTTTCTGATGCAGACTGGGCTGGCGATAGATTGGATAGAAGAAGTGTAAGTGGATGTGTAGTATTTTACAACGGAAATGCTATATCATGGTTTTCCAGAAAACAAAATTGTGTTGCGCTTTCAACTGCAGAGGCGGAGTATATAGCAGCAGCTTCAAGCGCAAGTGAATTACAAAATGTAAGTGGACTGTCTTATGATTTTGGATGTAGAATAATACCCAGTATGAAAGTGGACAATAAAGGAGCAATCTGTATTGCAAATAGTTTCGAGAATAGTAAAAGGTCGAAACATATTGATATTCGATATCATTATTTAAAAGATTTAATTAATGATAAGAGAATTTTAATGTCTTATGTTCCTAGTGAAGAAAACATTGCTGACATTTTGACTAAAGCTTTGTCAATTGACAAATTCGAAAACTTTAGACGTTTATTAAATGTAACCTTGTAATATATATTTTTAATTCTTTAATGTTATACGATTTGCAATGTTTCACAACAGTTTCACATTATTTAATCTAGGAGGAGTATTGGAACTATTTAAATAATGACAACTGCAATTGTTTTAATGTCGTGTGGATGTCAGTTACTGAAAAATATATTCGTATTAAAGGAATTGAACTGAGAATATGTAGTACTAATTTTATTTATACCAACAGGCTTATGGCCAGTGGTCACGCTTTGAGAAGGTTACTACAAGTCTAGAACATATAAGTCAATGTTAACAGACATAAAATAGAATATTTTATGTCTGATAATCACAACCTATAGTTGTTAAAATATAAAAGGTCCGTTTTGACATTTGTCATCACGACGTAATTAGTAATGTAACCACACGACTCGGTACTCAATACTCACGACAAATCGATTCAAGTTCGTATGAGTTTTTGATCGATTAAATTATTGTAAAGTATTTTGGATTAAAGTCAGAAAATTTTAATATTGTAGGTATTTTTAAATGATACAATGGTACGAAAGGTCAATTTGTTTTTAATTTAATATTTTTAGTTAAAGAACATTTACTCAAACACAAAAAAAAACAAGATGAAGATAAAGATGAAGATGATGAAGATTTTCAGATGCTGAGCCAAAATCGTCAGTTGAGCTATCGTCACCTGTAAATATAATTATTTCATTTTCAATTATATTATCAATATTGACGTCTCTGTCATAATCATCTTTTATTATTTTTTGAGTTTTTTCTACCACTTTTGCCCAGTCTTCTTTAGTAATTTTGGCACAAGCTTCTTTCAGCAATGTCATCATTTTCTTAGTGGAGAACGGCGGCTTTGTATTATGGCGTGCTGCGTATCCTTTGACTTGAGCCCAGATCAACTCAATGGCATTATACTGACAATGGTACGGCGGTGTTCTTATCACTTTGTGTCCATGCTGAAGTGCCAATTCATCAATTTTATATTTTAGTTTCGTAGGTTTATTTTCTTTTACTAGTTCCAGCAATTCAGCTTTCAACAATTTCAGGTCAGCTTCAACGCCTTGTCTTTGTAGCCATGCCACTAAATCAGCCTTTTTGTTTGCTTGAGTAGGTGGTTTATCTATTTGAACTGAATGGTAAGATGCATTGTCCATAATGATTATACACTGTTCGGGGAGTTAACAAGTTAGTAAACCACTCTGTGAATTTATTTGCGTCCATTTCTTCGTGATATTCTTTTGTACTTTTAGACTCAAATGCGAGTAAGGCATCATTCACAAAACCTCCCCCGGCTGATCCGGCGTGGCAGATTATTAGGCGTCCACCTTTTCCTATTGGCACTTTTGAGCAAGATGCCTTGGTATCGTCTGTGCACGACTGCGGCACGATATGATTCGAGTTTAGCCAAGTCTCATCGATAAATATGACATTGTTCCAATTTGTGATATTGTTCATCTCCCTCAAGAATGATACTCTTGTGTAAAATTAAATCATATCGTTCCATGATAAATTTCCTCTTGTCGGTTTTCTTGTATTTGAATCCAATTTGCTTCATAATTGTTATTAAAGACGTGGAACTGCCACTAAACACGTCAGCTTCTCGTAGTGATATCAGCAATTTACTCACAGTTGGGTATTCATTTCTTGTGTAATAAGCATACACGTGGTTTCGAATAGCGTCTGCGTCAAATGTGTCAATACCTGTTACCGGCTTGCTTTTCTTCCTCTTTTTAGGCGTACGTAACACATTTTCTTCAGTACCGGAAGGCCCATACTTTTCTTTCATGATGGTTCGAATAGTTTTAGTTCGGATAGCTAGTTTTTTTGAACAACTTAAACAGCTATAACTAAAAAATAAAAAGTAAATTTAAATTGAAAAACTTTTTAAATAAGCTTTTATTCAACGCTTTTACTAGTCATCCGCTAATCGGATGAATAAAATAATGTAATCGTCCGACAAATTTAGTAATTGATTTAAAATCAAATTATTATTTTGTCATTATTATTATTTACTAGCTGTGCCCGCGACTTCGTACGCGTGGAATTTGTGATCAGATAGCTATATTTTTACATAGACAGTTGAGAAGTAATTACCTCTAAAATGAAATTGTAACTGGTAGGATAAGTACAGATTGCGGTAGCAATGGTTGTTGCCCGCATTGTTTATTTTCATTTTAACAGGAATTTTTGTAGTATAGCTGTAGCCCGCGACGTCATCTGCCTGAACGCTATACAGCACCAAAAATACCTACGATTATACCTTTTAAAATAACATTTATTTACCCGTTACTTCTTTACATTTCATAAATACAGAAAGTACAGTAACAGAGGGAGACTGTCTTTTGTAAAATTGTTGAACTTCAAAAGTGCTGATTTTCAGTCTGCTTTGAATAAATGACTTTATGGTGATTCTGCTGAATTAAGTAATAAGTTGCGACTGAAGCAAATGTAGAAAATAATGAATAAGAAAATATAAATATAGAAAAGGATAAAAATATATACTTATAAAACTTCTCTATAAACAACATTGCTGGTTTGGCTCTCCGCAGCCAAAATGTAAAGAGAGTCAGGACTGGTGACGCGGGAGCAAGCGACGTACAGCTGCCCGTGTGAGAAGCAGCTCGTCCTGAGGTCGACACCCGCTGCTCTCAGTGTCTGCCCCTGCGACTTATTGATGGTCATCGCGAAGCAAACACTCACGGGGAACTGTACGCGCTTGAACTGGAACGGGAAGTTATGAGGTATGAGGGGAATGCGTGGTACAAATACTGCCTCGCCTACGCCACAACCCGTGAGAATTTCCGCCTCAATGCTGTGTCTGTGGAGCGAGATGACTTTAAGGCGGGTCCCGTTACACAACTTCGGAGGAGATAGGTTCCGAAGAAGCATAATCGGGACACCGACTTTCAGCTTGATAGTATGCGCTGGAAGTCCACTTGCTGACAGAGAGTTCAGAAATTCCACGGGATAATGTGTGGCATCATCTTGCTCGATGACAGTGTTTATAGAGGTGTAAACCACTTCATTCCCCTCAATTTTCGAGAGAATGCATTCGTTGATTGCTTCAGCCTGACCATTTTTGGGCGTCAAAATTGCCCGCTCACATACCCAAGAATTCTGCTGGTGCGGTATATGACTGATGTCCCCGTACACACAGCGAATGAGTTCTTCTAAGCTGGATACGACTCTACCGAGAGACTCTGGAAGCACCACCTGCCCACCTCTCTCCTCTGGTAGAGTGCCTTCGCCAAGACTTAGAAGAACATCGGAGAATTCTTGAGCACGTGCATTGCCGCCGAGCCGAGCTCTCATATTAATGGTCAAGCGCAGCGTACGAACTCGTGACCACAGCGAAGATCGTTTCAACGAAGCATTCACCTCGTCAGCCCTCGATCCCCGCGTCACCACGGGAAGCGTTTGTCGGAAATCGCCACTGAATAGAACTGTGACACCACCCATCAAGTGTTCGTTCCTGCGGATGTCCTGCAGGGTTCTGTCCACGGCCTCAACTGCTTTTCTATTGGCCATCGTACACTCATCCCATACGATCAGAGAGCAATCCTTCAGCACGTGTCCCTTATCACTATTGCGTGACACACCACAAACAGGCGTTTCGGTGCTCTCTAAATCGATGGGAATTTTAAACATGGCATGTGCTGTCTTGCCACCCGGAAGCAGTGTGGCAGCGATTCCCGACGACGCTACAGCAATGGCAATTTTGCCTTGCCTCCTGACCTCTGCAAGTATGCCAGTGGTAACAAATGTTTTTCCTGTTCCACCAGGAGCATCCAAGAAAAACATTTTACCCTGGTTTTGCCCAACGCTTTTAAGAACAGTGTCATAAATTTGTTTTTGCTCTGAAGAGAACAAAGCGACATGGTGATTTCGTATGGTGGTCATTTCGCTCGGATCGTAAATTGTCTCAGCGTTATACTCTCGATTTCCACGGTCTTGATGCGGTGATGATTGGGGAGCTGGTAACCCATATTCGACCAATGGATTGCCGCCGATGGAAATGACCACGTCTTGAAGTGAACTAAGACAGGTGTTCAGCACGCGTTCATCAGTTACTTCGACTTCGTCTCCAGTAGCACGCCTCAAAGCTCGTAGAAAATCTTCAGATAGATGATGTCGATATTTTTCCCACAAAGCTACCGGGTTCGTGACTCCACAAAACACCAAGATGACGGCAAACAGATGACGCATACGGCTGGGGCTGTTACTGACGCTCGCCTCCGCGAGGGTGTCATCCCAGTTTTGGTCACCGTCGAGAAGGTGACGTGCTACACAGGCTGCGCGGTAAGTGGGATACTCCACGCCATCAAATGTTCTCAGAAAGGCAAAAGACGTTGGGCCTCGGATCGTGTGAAGTAATAACCGCAGAAAATAGCATTCGCCATTATTCGGGTGCACGGTATAAACTCTACCCAATACGGTGTCCTTGAAAATTCCCGGAAAACCTTCGACAGCACCTCCTCTTCGACGTCGGTTAAATATTCCCCTTTGCTTGTCGTACGTGTAATATGAAGGCACCTCGTCATACGTAAGGAACCTCGCAAACTGGTCGATTTCGCAGAGCCTGAAAAATGCCAAGAGAGTTGTTTGGCGCGGATTTTCTAAGCGCTCAGCAACGTTGTTGGGATCAAAATATATGCGCTGACCGTTTTCTAGGTGGACGTCTAAATGCATGACGGCAGGATGCCTGTCATGTATAGAGAACGCCAGTATCCGCCAAACTGCTTCAGACGTGCTGATGTAGCGACCGGACTGATACTTGGTCACCTCGTCTCTGTCAGTGTTCTGTAAAGCAAACGTCGCCTGATCGCTACCTTTGTTCACGTATTTGCAGATATATTTGATCGACCCGACGCTGGTGCACGACTCGACGTTGATGTGCGTCTGGAAGGTCCTGGACAGTACTGGTGAGTAAGGAACAATCCATCGGTTATCGACCGGTCGCGCCTGGCCACGCACGCTCAGCTCAGTGGAATGCCCGCCCTCTGCTGGTGATCGGCGCCGGTATGAGGGATATCCATCCTCACCAGTAATGGTTTCGTTGGTAAATTTTTTTGGGAATCTTTTTGTACAACGTCCGTCTTTCATACAAGGGGAACTTGGATTTAACGTGCCACAGGGGCCATGCACCATGTGACTTTTAACAATTTGATGCAGAACAGGATCAACGTCAGGGTCCGGAAGCTCTGCACTTATGACTTGATCAATCTGGATAGGCCTGATCTTTTCTTCCAACCACAAAAGCAGATGCGCGTGTGGCAAGCCGCGTTTTTGCCATTCCACGGAGTACATATGACATCGGACTGTACCAAACACTTTTGCCTTTGTTAGAAGATCCATAAGGCATTTCAACTTCAGGTGGAATACGCGAGAGATCAAGTCGTGCCTGTCGTACGAAACCTGTCCTGCAAGGAGTTGAGCTGTTATTTCAGGCCACTTTGGGTTGGTAGTGATAGTAATAAAGAGGTCCGGGCGACCAAACTTTCGCACATAGCAAAATGCATCTTGGGTCCTCTCGTGCATGTACCGCGGACCTCCTGTGAAGGTGGAGGGGAGAATGACCATCCTTCCTACATCTTGAGCATTGGCATCATTCTGCATGGCATCTCTGAGATGGACGTAGTTCTCAGCTCTCAGCTTTCTTTGATTGGACCTTATAAATACCAAACGCTCTGTCTCAATTTTGGCATACATGTCCACCAGAAACTGACTAAAGAGTGTACGATGATGGTGGAGATAAGAGCCATTGTTCACCCTCAGCTGGATCAAGAAGCTGTAGAACTGCATGGCGGACGTTTTTTTGTTATAATTTGGGGAGCCTGTCTGGGGGTCTACATTATAGTGGGCGAAATGGTAGCCATCCTCTCCGCGACAAAACATGAGCGGATATTGAAGAGAATCGTACGCGCGGTGAGTTTCGCTGATCCTTTGAAGCCGGTCATCGTGCGTGCGTAAGACGATATCTCTTTTATCACACTCCTGATCGACTAAGAGAACGGCGACCTCATTCGTCGTTGGCGCATTATATCGTCCCGGATGGGCTGCAATCGGCTTTCTATCTGCACTGATGACAAACTTAAAGCGGTTGCGCTCGTTCTCAGGCACCGACGCCAGAGCGGCTTTGAAGTTGCCAATGTGCGGATTAACGTTATGCAACATACTTTGCAATCCTCTGACCAGAACAGGGTCCAAATTGGGGATGTGTCTACTTCGTAGGTTTGCTTGTTCTTCAAAATCACTTACAAAATAAATTTGCAAAAATTTTGGAATGTCTGTAGGTAGCAGCGAACCGATTTGATGGTAAACTTGCCCCTGGACCTTGAATGTCGGCATGAAACCTGCTTCAACGATTTGATTTGCACCAAACGAAGTCATCTGGAAGGCGCTGTTATAAGCTCGGATGTTTTTCAAAAAATGGCTGGACTTCGGATGTTCGCCATTTAGTAAGATTCTTAACAGATCTGGTGGGTCTTGCATAGACTCCAAGCGTACCTTACCAGATGCACAACACATCCCATTGGGCTCTCCTTTCCATTTGCGGGCTTGACAGTGGGCACACACTTCTTCTAAGACACCAATATCTCCGTGTGCGGCGTAGTTAATCGCAACATTGTACATAAATCCACTTCCCTCTTTATTTAGCCACGATTGCTCTTCGATATCGTAAACCATGGATTCATCGTCAGATGTTGAAAGTTGATTCATGCTACGCCGCAGACGATCTAGTTCTAGTTGTGCCGCACGCTGTTCACCCGACCAAGATCCTCGAAACTCTTGAATTCTATCCCGTTCTAGCGATAGATGAGCAGACGTATCGCCACACACGTCGTGGTACCGCTGCCGAGCAGCTGCACGACGTTCTTCACGCTGCTCATCGTTCTCTAACGACCGTGAAAGGGCATGCTGAGAACGATCTCTTCTTAACCGGGTCATCCGCTCTTCATGATCTTCGATCGACCGAGAAAGAGAAGTGCGACTCCGCTGCGAATTCAACCTCGTCTCTCGCTGCGTGTATGTCTCTGACGCGCGAGACTCGGCGTGGCGCTCCCGGTCGCTTTCCAGTCGCGCTTCTCGCGCTTCGACACTCTCATAAAATCGAGCGGCATCTGAGCGAGAGCGCTGGGAACTCAACCTCGTCTCTTGCTGCGTGTACGTCTCTGACGCGCGAGACTCAGCGTGGCGCTCCCGGTCGCTTTCCAGTCGAGCTTCTCGCGCTTCGACACTCTCACAAAATCGAGCTGCATCTGTGCGAGAGCGCTGGGAACTCAACCTCGTCTCTTGCTGCGTGTACGTCTCTGACGCGCGAGACTCAGCGTGGCGCTCCCGGTCGCTTTCCAGTCGAGCTTTTCGCGCTTCGACACTCTCACAAAATCGAGCTGCATCTGTGCGAGAGCGCTGGGAACTCAACCTCGTCTCTAGCTGCGTGTACGTCTCTGACGCGCAAGACTCAGCGTGGCGCTCCCGGTCGCTTTCCAGTCGAGCTTCTCGCGCTTCGACACTCTCACAAAATCGAGCTGCATCTGTGCGAGAGCGCTGGGAACTCAACCTCGTCTCTAGCTGCGTGTACGTCTCTGACGCGCGAGACTCAGCGTGACGCTCCCGGTCGCTTTCCAATCGAGCTTCTCGAATTTCAGCACTCTCGCACGATCGAGCGGCATAAGTGCGGCTGCGCTGCAAACTCAGTCTTGTCTCTTGTTGCGTGTATGTCTCTGACGCGCGAGACTCAGCATGGCGCTTCCGATCATTTAATAGCCGCATTTCGTATGCTTCTATACTTTCCAGAGACCGCAACGATGCATTTTGAGTGCGCATAGTATCTAATCGGGACTGGCGCGACGTACTACTTTCTCCATCTCGAATTTCCGCATTGTGTTCTCGAAGAGTAGCTATCCTTGCCTCACGCTCAATGGTGGTTTCAAGAGATCGAGCTAACCTTTTCCTTCGACTATCGTTTGAGGATTGGGATAGATTAGACCGTTTTCTAGGCATTTTGATTATTTTAAGTTTGAAAAATAACAGAAAATAATTTACACGCTGAGAATTTACACACAGATAATGATAGCTAAGCAGTAAGCAGTAGTCCGATTCCGAATGAAGTTTATTTAAGTAAATATTTTTTTTTTTAATTATATTTCAGGAAAGTATTTTCAGTTTTCACGTTAAATTCGACTAAGCACACGATAACTTATAGCAACGCAGGTAACCCCAGTTTCTATGAGTTGTCGCGGCGACATCCGTACTCATAACATCACTTTTGGTGAACGAAATTATAGCGCGATCTAATTCGACGCCAACGCCATCTAGTTAGCGAATAGGAAACATTTTTTTTTAATGGTGTAAAATTATAAAATTACGAAGCAATCATTACACCAATAAATACCGAACAAAAATATTAACAGTTTTTAGCATATACAAATACATTTTTTTAATTGTCTTGCTCATCTCTGAAAAGAATTAACGATACAATTTTAAAGAAGAAAATGCACAACTCCATCTATGACTCTTAAAAACATCTATTGACCGCAAGCGCATGATGAAATTTCAATTATTTATATTCAAAAAGTGTTTAAACATGTAATTCGACTTGATGTTTTTAAAATCTCAAAGATTTATTTATATCTAAAACCAAAAAGTGCTTACACGTGTAATTCAACTTAATGTTTTCTGTTTTGTAAATCTCATAGATGGCACTGTTTTTAAATTGTCTGTTATGTTTAACGGCATAAGTTAATTAAAATGTGAAGCTAACTTATATTATATTATTATTATTATTATATGTATAGATTAAAGCATGGTTATTAACATAATAACACCATAACAACATACAAATATGCGTCGTTAGATTACACGTTGCTACAGAATACATTGAAGAAATAAAGGTTCACTGCTCGTTCCTCGTAGGTGATAGCGTGATAATATGTAGCCTATATGTTGACCCGACTTCTTAATAATTTTCGTGCCAAATTTGAAGTAAATCCATGCAGTACTTTTTGAGTTTATCCCGGACATACATACAGACAAACAGACAAACAGACAAACAGACAAACAGACAAACAGACAAAAATTCTAAAAAGTATATTTTTGGCTTCGGTATCGATTGCAGATCACACACCAAGTATTCTTTTTAAAAAATATTCAATGTACAGTTTTGACTTTTCTACAATTTTATTATATGTATAGATTCTCCTACCGATTCTCCACCTAACATCGAAATCGGTGTTATTGGTACCTTTAGGTCTCCCTTTTCTTTTAATCGCAGGTTGAACCACAATGTTGGGTAATATCTCAATGAAATAGGAAACCGATACAAGTCAATGCAATATCTTAATTTTTTTCGTACTTGGTGTACTTCCAGATGTTACTGTTGTTAGTTTTTGTATGTTAACGTTTATATTTATCGCTGAATAGCTGTCAAAATTTAAAAAAAAACCTAACTAACCTACCTTTTTTTGGAAAAATTTAAAAATACTGTAAATGTAATTTTAAGAAGTTTTATTTAATGATAATTTTATTTAAGAAAAAATACCTTTTTTAACAGAAAAGTAGAAGTGTACGCGTGTTATTTTTTAATTTACGGACGACTAGCTTTAGTGCTGATCATCCGTTTAGCGGACGACTAGACACTTCCTTTATTTAAAAGCTCTAAAAAGTTGAATATTTTTTATTTAAAAAATTCAATTATCACCTTATAGTCTCATTATGTACAATTTATACATATAGTAACAAATGCTTGTTGCGCGATTCGTAAATAACTAGTATCTCCAAATTTAACTATGTCAATCTACATTTTCAAATCGTCGATAATTTTGAAAGAACCTATCTTAAAACAAGCTATGGACTAACGAATCTTTTTTTATGTAGTTTATAGAATATTTTTGAGCAAATAACGAAATCAATCGAAGCGGAGACGTCGTTGGTTTTAACAACTTATAACATAAATACGCATTAAACACACGTCGAAAAAGTATAAACTTATTTATTTCTTAGATTTTCGTGAATCACATTCATAACATTGAAACAACTTTTTGTTCTTTACTCGTGAAAATGATCTCTGTTAAGAGTTCAAAACGTCGGGAAATAAATAGAAAATAAGTTCTAAATAAACGGGATATAATCCATAAAAAGTTGTTTCAATGTTATGTATGTAATTGACAATTTATTAAGAATACAAGAAGAATGCAAACAGGTAGAAGAGTCCACGTAGATAGTGCATTTTAGTTCGTCTTCTGTCAGCTATCGGCGAGTCACGGTTGGCTCGTGGCGCGGCTGTGCCACACCTGACACACGACAACAACATTACGGTCCACACTCGACACTGGGAAGTATGATGACATGATGATACGACAGAGGCACTCACAAAAAGCACAGCGCCCGCCAGCACGAGCAGGTGCGGGCGGTGGGGCGGGCCCGCGAGCAGCGCGCACGTGGCGGCGCCCCCTGCGCTAACGCCCTCGGCCGCGCCCCCCGCCCCGGTCGCGCCCTCTGTCCTGCAGCGCGTCACCACCCCGGTGCGCATGGACCACACGCTCGTCAGCGACGAGTACGCACCTGCCGGGCTACAAACTTCGCTGAATTACCAGTTAGTTATATTTGATGGAGGATGATTCACAGGATTGTTAATAGTACTTTATAGTATTGATCCCATGACGTGAGGAGTAGACTCGAAATAAGTATTTCGAGACGGTGCGGTCATGGCTTATCAGTCGATGCTATGAACGAAAGAAAATTGAGGTACATATAAGGATGATTATGAGTCAAGAATGTTGGCTAAGTATGAGATTTGGCCAATAATGGCTTTGGCAGGTTAAGGGGTACTCAAGGTAGGTCGATATAAATTCTAGTTTCGCCATAATATCTAAAAAGCTTGATCTTTTGATATTACCTTATTAATATTCGCGACAGCCCCGTAACAGAAACTATTAATGTTCATGAAATTATAGGCGATTCGGGAACTGAATGATCGCAATGAAATTTATATTCTGTTTTAAAAGGTGCAAAAAAAAGTATTTCATAAAATGAAACGACAGAGTTAAATTGTGTCACACGAGCGAAAACAGAATAAAGGGGTAAAATATAGAGAAGGCGCCATATACTCTACAATCTAGTTCTCTTTCCAAGAATCAAGCGGCACATGAAACTATATTCTTCCATTCAAATCCAAATGATTGTCGAACAGGTTAACGTACTTCACACTCGCTATACCTACCTACTTCTGAACGCTCGTCCCTGCCATCATAAGTTTACTACCGGAAAGAATATAAGTTGTAGTATAAAAATACTTGCGAGTATATTAAACACTAGTAACCTAGGAAACGATGTTATGCAAAAAATAATTAAAAATTGTGCGTGAGTCCCTCCGCGCTAAAGAAGTGAAACTTTGTAACATATGTATGTATGTTACAAAGTTTCACTTCTATAACTTTAAATGTAAAAAGAGTTCATTTTACTTACACTATGATAGGCCTGGTGGTGCATTGGCTTGGAATCGAGATTGGCGGATTCGATCCCCACCCGAGTATAAATATTTGCCTGGCTCTAGGTAGAATTTGGTAGAATAACTAGAACTGTTTTTGAGTGATCTGCCATATCTGCCGGCATGGTTTCCCATGATGACAGGTTTAAAATCGCCCTTCCGTAGTGTAAATGTCACCTGGACTGATTAAGTGGCACTGGATTTAGTACTCACTTCTTTAGTCATTGGTCAATCCTACCCAACTGTGACTGCAACTTGGCAAACGCTTTCTTTAGATCTTTATTACATTAAAGAAATACTGTATCATTCGCATGTCTCGCTATGAGAATGTCCTCTGATGTTGGTAATTCTGGTGAATACATTGAGTAAAATATAGGGCCAAGTACTGAGCGCTGTCGTACAGATGCTTGGATATTATGTATTGCAGATAATTTTTCATCGAAGTTTACCATAAACTTACGTTCCTGTAGATAAGACTTGAAAAGCGTATAGAAAGAGGTCGGGAAAGCCTTTCTAGCCCAACCTCCAGAAGGATTTCTCAATTGTACACATTTGGTGTATACATTTTGAAAGTATTCATCATCTTCCTGCCCTTCTCCCATCATTTGGGGTCGGCACAATAGGTTTTTCTTTTCCACGCTTCCCTATTATTCGCTTCTTCCACAGCCTCTCTAGTCATATCGTCTTTTGTTTTAATTTTATTGGTAATAAGAAAAGTAGGAAAGCCATGCAATTCGCTGCATGAATGGGCCGGCTCGGCCGGTGAAATACCACGACCTCTCAGAAGACCGACGTAAAGTGGCTCATGCCGCGTTTCGCTTGGTGAGAGAGGTACCCGGAGGCCCACCCCCCTTCCCCATCCTTTCCTATCCCCTATCCCTTAAAGGTCGACAACGCAACAGTAACACTATATGTGTTGCTGATGTCCATGGGCGGCGTTGGTTGCTTACCATCAGGTGACACACCTGCTCGTTTGCCCTCCTATTCCATAAAAAAAAGGTTTTTCTATCTTTGCTTCAGACTTTAGAATAACGTTTAGGTTAATTTCGGACTCTAGAAATTCAGTAAATGCATTCCAGTTAGTATTTCTAATATGCAGATATGTCTGTAGGGTTTTGAGAATAATCGAATTGTAATCGTGCAGATTACAGGAGAATGATCAGATGTAGAAGCATGAGTTAACAGTTGCATAACGCTGGAAAAAACCCTGTGACAACAAAGAAGTCCTGATCTGGAATTTTCTTATGATCAGGTGGGTTTTCCATTTGAGAGTGTTGACAGCTTTATATGGTTTAAGCACTTCATTAATTCACGTCTTTTAGTGGTAACCAACCTCGATCCGCAATACGAATAGTAAGCTATTCCAGTCTCCTCCCGCTATGGATTTCGATGAAGATTAAACAAATCTTCCGAGATTTTATGTCAAGGAGAGTAGTACACAGCACCGACATTAAAATATCCATTGTTGTCTTCTATAGGTACAGTTGTAGCTTGTAGATAATTCTTCTGAAATTTATTGTGAAAGCAATGTTTAATGTTACTTTTTATAATGACTGCAGTTCCTCCATGAGATGTACTTTCAGGATGATTAATTGTGTAGATATTGTAGCCATTTAAGTAGGTTTTAGACAGCAAAATAACATCAATTTTGTTCACCTATAGCATTAACTCTAAATGCTGTTGATTTGGCAGTACGCCATTGATATGGCAGATCGCTATTCGCAAATCACTGAATTTTACTGATAAGGACTGTTAGCATATTCATCAATGTTCCGGTATGTTGCAACGGCTGATCCATCTTTTCATTTTGTTTCTCAATAATCAGTTATAGTTGATTGCTGTGTGTCTGTTCCTTTTCGGAAGGGATTCTACAATACGCCCTAATAGTAGTGTTTTACTGTTGTGACTTTGTTTTGTCATCAGATTCAGAAATTGGGGTGGATGTATTTCCTTTTTGCTTTTTGTTTAAACGTATTTGTGGTGCTACTTCACTTGGCAGGTTGGGATTCTAAATTTTTGTCTGATTCTTTCTTGATGAGTTTTGCTACATACACTACATTACCACTGGTTCTAGTTATTTATTTTATTTATTTATTTCTAAGACTTTCGCGAATCTCATTCATTGATTAAAACAACTTTTAGAATTATATCGCGTTTATTTATTATTTATTCATATTTATTTTCCGACGTTTCGAACTCTTTACAGAGATTACAGACTCGTGAAAATGATCTCTGTAAAGAGTTCGAAACGTCGGGAAATAAATATGAATAAATAATAAATAAACGCGATATAATCGCGATATAATAAAAGTTGTTTTAATCAATATTTATTTTATTTTTTATTTTCACTTTATTTATACTTTACACAAAGACAGAATTACAGAATTATATAAATTCATAAAAAATGTATGTACAAAGGCGAGCTTAACTAAGTGCACAACAATCAACGAGAAATTAAAACATACATAATACTCTCCTGAAAGGGAGAGAAGAAAAAATAAATAAAAAAGAAAAACTATTGTTTATAAATATATATAATATATACATACATAATACATACACACAAATACACTATAAATACATATCAATAAGGCATATATACATTGAAATAAACATACATACTGTCGATTAATCTTTAGAGAGAAAAAAATCCTTTGTTCTCTTCTTGAAAACGTCCAGAGAAGAAGTATTTCTTACAGAATGCGGTAGGAAATTCAATAGGCGCACTGCACGAGCAGTAAATGAAGAATCGTAACAGCTGGAGGTACAAGTAGGGGCACGAAAAAGGAGTGAAGACGAAGTACGACAGGGTTTATTTATAGGAACAAGGTATTCAAAGCGCTCACGTAGGTAAGAAGGCGAATTAGGATTGTGAGGACAACAGTGGAAAACAGGAGAATTGGGGATATGGGATTCTCGACGCTGACGAATTGCTAGCTATTTTTTAATTTTTTTTTATGGGATAGGAGGGCAAGCGAGCAGGCGAGTCACCTGATGGTAAGCAACCAACGCCGCCCATGGACACCAGCAACACATATAGCGTTACTGTTGCGTTGCCGACCTTAAGGGATAGGGGAAATGAAAGGATGGGAAAAGGGGGGTGGGCCTCCGGGTACCTCTCTCACCAAACGAAACGCGGCATGACCCACTTTATGTCGGTCTTCTGAGGGGTCGTGGTATTTCACCGGTCGAGCCGGCCCATTCATACAGAGAACTGTTTGGCTCTACCACTGTTGTTGAGAGCGAAGCTCAGAAACATGGTCATATTTCCGAAGGCAATAGATGAATCGTATACTCAAGTTCTTAAGGCGTTCGAGCTTATTTTGATGTTCCTCCTTAGCATCAAGAAATGCATCATCGGCATAGTCAAGGATAGGAAGTAGAAAAGACTGCGCAATGTGCTAATGCTGCTGAGATCATCGTTAATGGCAGCGACAGCCCCCACAGCATTATCTGCCTTAAAATGACGATATAGCTGCAAGTCGTCAGCATAGAGATGAATGCGGGAATTAATAAACTTTCTGATGGCGTTTATGAAAAGGGAGAAGAGAAGCGGAGAAAGTACGCCACCTTGAGGTACGCCCGCAATCAGGTCAAACCAATCTGAGGTAGCCTCGTTAAGGTGGACCGACTGCGAACGACCCTGAAGATATGATTTAAACGACCTATCAGCAGAAGGCGAGACATTAAAAGAGGACAGGATGCCAAGCAAGATGTCAAAATCAACTGAATTAAGGGCACTGCTAAAGTCAAGGGCTTATTCTCTATAGCCAGTCCTATATCATCCGTTATTTTAACTAAGGCAGTTTCAGTACTGTGGCCAGATCGGAAAACGGATTGATATTGGCTTAGCAGGCCATTAGAGGATGAGTATGTCTTCAGTTGATTCTGGACACCGCTTTCTAGGACTTTGGATAGGATAGGAAGTATTGATGGACGGAATTGAGAAAACAGGGATGGATGTACAGGGGTACTTTGGTTAGGGGTGTAACGTAGGCTTTCTTCCATGATGAGGGAAAGGAGCTTATGTGAAGGGAGTAGTTGATTATATTGGTAATGATAGGAATTAGGTGATTTAGGAGCAGGCGAATCATTTTAAGGTGAAGGCCAACGCAGCCTACAGCTTTAGTAGTGATAGAGAGGATGGATTTCTTAATGTCCGCTTCATTTACAGGTTGAAGGGAAAAAGAGGTATTTATAGGCAATGGAAGAGTAGAGAGATAGCCAAGTGTAGAAGATTTTACTGAATCAGTTAAGGAGACTGGAGCATTGGCAAAGTGAGTATTTAGACCATTCAAATTCAAATTTGTTAAATTGGATCAGTAGACTTGCCAATACCCAGGGACTTAATGAACTGCCATACCTGTGCTTTATTAGAATTCAGGTCGGAAGAATGAATGTGGCTCCGCTTCGCATCTCTACACATCCGATTGCAGCGGTTCCGTAATTTTTTGTACAGGCCCCAGCTCTCGTTACACGAATTTCGCCTATACCCACGTTTGGCCTTGTCCCGTTTAGCCATAATTTCCTTGATTGGCCCAGAAAACCATGGTGCAGGAGGGTGCTTTACTTTTACCTTTCGGATGGGTGCGTGCGTATCATATAGACCAATTATTATGTTATTTAAGGTAGTCACCTTACCATTCAAGTCACTGCAGTTATAAACAGGAGACCAGTCGACACTATCCACGTCATCACACAAGCGCTCCAAATTAATGTTTTTAAAACTGCGAAGGTTAAGAAATGTACTCTTGCGTTTAGGAGAACAAACTTTATAGGATAGATAAATGAGATCATATATGAGAAGGATGCTGATAGTTGTCCATATGTGGCTGTTTTAGAAGGATCGGAAACAATAATTAGGCCTAATAGCGAAGAGTTGCAATGAGGACTCCTATGTATTATCTATCTCCTATTATATCTAGAGGTAAAATTTCCATGTCAACAGAGGTGACAATAGATTTAAGCCTCCGGCTGCGCCTGTCGTCTTTCAAAAGGTAAAACAAACATATTGCTTCCTGAATGTTATTTGTTTAGAAGGTTTTTGAGTTTTTCGGGCTAGTATTTCTTTATATACTAGACATTTCTTGTTATTTGCAGGGGGATTTCCAGAGCATAGTGAGCAAACGGCAGGCACACTTTTATCATTTGGACATTCTGTAGCTTAATGCGGACCTGCACACGTTATGCACCTAAAAGACTCATCCTGAGTAATTAATAATATGTTGATGTTTAAATTGAATAATAAAATTTATTCAATTTCAATATCTTTACATATTACATTAAATCCGACCAGAGATCCTATTTAAGCCATCTTCCATTACTCATATTCTTATACCCAGACTTGAAAAGATAACTATTATTGTAAGCTACGTTTTTCAAAAATAATAATTATATAATTCTAATGTTTTGAATTTTAATGTTGTTACTGTTGTGAAGTGCAGTTGGATGATGGTGAATATGTGTCGTGTCGTCTAAACGTATGTAAGCGTACGTATGTGTATGCAGGTATGCATGTTTATTCGTGTATAGATATATGAGAGTGCATATTTCACTCAACAACAATATTTTTAAATACTTTTGACAAAGTTTCTAAAAAAATATGTAACAAATTGTTCTGTACAAACAAGTACCTATGTTTTGAGTTTGGCGGTTTATCATTTTATGTAAGTTGAGGGTAGTTTATTTTTATGGCTAGGTAAGATTTGATCGATTGAACAGACGTTGTTCGGTCGTTCGTAATTGTAATTGTTAAGAAGAACAGTTTGCTTTTTATTGATTTGCTTTTAATGAAAGTATTGTGTAAATTGGGAAACTATATTTGTGAGTAGTGTCGACTCGAGTTGTGGGGCCCTATTGTGTCGTCGGTCGCTGCTTTTAAGATAAGTCCTAACAGTTTTCTATTTTGATTGGCCAATCCGAGATTAACTGAGTAGGTTTAACAGGTAGCAGACCCTTACTTCGGTAAGTCTATTGCCCTTTTTTAAGTACATTTAACCACCAATAATATTAGCCTTGCGCAACGCAAACTTTAGTTCGTGCCCCTTTGCACCCTCACTGCCCTGGTGTATCTTCCACTGCGCACCCTGGGTCAGCGAGGGACGGTACTGAACATAATGTGTGGTAGCAGAGCGTGGTTGGTGTAGTTGTTTTGTTCAGCCCGCGCTGAAAATGTGTAATTAATTTGTTATAATACATTAATGCTTGGGTAATTGTTTGTAGTTTTTTAAATTCAGTCATTTAGTTTACCGTTAGAAGCAAGTTTAATATAAATTGAGTTCACTGCGGCCTACGTAAGTACCTACCATTTTACAAAAAAAATAATTCTGCTTAATGATTTGTATTTGTTTGACTGTCTGTTAATATTTACTGAACATATTGGGTCATTGCTTATTCTATATTTTCATATATTTGTGCAACCATAATAGGCAATAATTTAACTTTTTTTTATATCGTAGGTATTTGCTCAAGTTATAAAATCGTTGGTCACAGAGTAGCATCGATCAATCGAGACAGCATAAGTCCACAGTGTAGTGAAAGAAATTAATTGTTTTGAGTATCGATTATCGTTTCACTTGATTTGATTACAATAATCGATTATATTTTTTATTTAATTTTTTTTTTATTTTGGAGTTGTTTATTTGTTTTTTTTCTTTTTTTTTAATAAAAATGTCTGCCTTTGCTTCCGTTAAGGACTCGGCGGGTAAAATCCGCTCAGAATTGAGATGGTTCTCAACTGCAGCCGCTTTGGTGGACAGGCACGATAGAAACGAGTCATTGCTGGACCGGTACAGCAAATTGGATAAACGTCAAGAGTTTGTGGATGACATGTACCGCAAATTTAATACCTATATACAGGATGTCACCTTTGATGAATACTCGGAATCGCATCGTGAGTTAGTACATGCTGATTATGACCAAATTCTGGAGTGTGTTGATCGAATCTCTCAGCGTGCACGAAATATCTTGGCTTCCAAAGGAAGTGAGCCTCACCTCACCACAGAGGTCAAGTGTTCCTCGATAGGTTTGTTGAGTAAACTCCCTACGTTAGATTTGCCGCGTTTTGACGGGCGTTTGGACCGCTGGCTGGGCTTTATTAACTTGTTTGAAAGCTTAGTCCACGCAAGACCAGATTTAGGTTCAGCACAGAAGTTAGCGTACTTGTTTTCCGTATTGGATGGCGAGGCAAGGGGTCTGGTACAGCATCTAGAAATCAACGATGACAATTACATGGTTGCAAGAACGTTATTGTTAAAACGCTACCAAAATAAGCGCTGTCTGGCAGATACACATATTTCCCAGCTTTTAAATTTGCCATTGGTTTCCAGGGTCTCGACATTGAGGTCCGATTTGTTGAACCCTCTGATGATAGCCATTAACGCACTGGAGAGGTTGGAACTACCAGTTGGCGCTTGGTCATACATGCTCGTTCACATGGTTTTGAAAAAACTGCCTTCTGATCTTAGGGCTCGATTCGAACAGAAATATGGTGGTGACGATGCCACATATCTTCCTTCATTTGAAGAACTGAAAAAGTTTTTAGAGGACGAGTGTCGTATGTGTGACATGACAGTCACTGACAGGCTAGTTAGGCAACAGCTGCCACAGCCGCGCTTACCGAATCGTAACCTCGCCCATGGGGGACCAGAGGGACGCCGGCCCCCTCGTTTTGCGGTTACTCATTCTAGGCTGGAGTGTGCCTATTGTAAGGCGTCTGGGCACAAGGTTGCAAATTGTCTGGAGTTTGCTGCGCTGCATGTGGCCTCACGCCGTCGTTTGGCCAAGGCTCGAGGTTGGTGTTTCTCCTGTTTAGGGGATCACTTCCAGCGCTCTTGTGCGGACCCTCGCCCATGTGTTGTTTGTGGAGGGCAGCATCTGAAGCTATTGTGTGCGAATGCGAATAGAATTGAGCATCATCATGACGGCCGGGGATCAGTCACAGGCGGGTATCAGCAGAATCAAAATCGTAGTTTAGAGCCACGCCCATGCTCTCCTCGCATTGTCGACCATGGTATCGTGAGCCATCCACAGATTCGTCACACTCCGTCTCCACCCCGTGACCACCGTCTCCGTCTTGAGTCCAGCTCGCCCAATTACAGGCGGGTAGAACAGGCTTCGTCGTCGCGTGGTGTCACTGATAACCGCTCTCGACGGGTTGTTCGCTCACCTATTCGAGGTGATTGTTTGCTGCCTAGGCGTGAATAGGAACCAGGCGTCTGCCCCCGCTATGTACCTCCCCCATTTGAGACCGTACTCCTGCCTACTGCATATGTCAGAGTCTGGGGACGGACGGGTGCCTCTGTTGTGGTTCGGGCAATTCTGGACACAGGCTCTCAGGGGTGCATAGTGTCTTCTTGGTTGGCGGGGCAGATACGCCTACAGGTTCGAAGGTATCCTTTTGTTACAAGAGGAGTCGGGAACGCAGTTGTGGCCAATGTGGGGGGCCAAGCCTTGTTTGCGTTCTCTCCGATTGAGTCATCAGAGCCGTCCATTGGATCGTCGGCTATAGTAATGGACAACATTTTGGGTAACCATCCAGAGAAACAGTTGTCTCCGGCGGTTATCAATTTGGCCTCAAATTTGAACTTGGCAGATCCCAATTTTGGTACACCTGGATCGGTCGACTTGTTGCTTGGCGCCGATGTCATAGGTTAGTATTAGGTAATATAAGGTTTTTGCAGCCAGGTGGCATGGTGATTGTGCCTACAATATTCGGCAAGGCATTAATGGGGCCTGTACTTACTACAGCCACCCCTCCACTTGAACCAGACACTGTATTGTCTGTTGGCTCTGCTCTTTCTGATGCAGTTCAGAAGTTTTGGGAGACCGAGGAGCCACCACAAGCGTCACGCATAAACCCGGAACACGAGGAGTGTGAACGGTTCTACAAAAAACACACTAGTCGACTCCATTCTGGCCGTATTATGACCCGATTGCCGTTTCTTGCTGTACGGCCGCCTCTTGGCATCTCGCGACCTACAGCAGAAAAGCGTTTGTTGGCTATGGAGCGTCGCATGAGCAGGGATCCACTTCTCAAGGAGAAGTATGTCGAATTTATGCGTGAGTATGAAGAATTGGGACACATGTCTGTATCAAAATTAGATTGGGCTTCAGAGGAGCACTTTTTTCTACCCCATCATGCGGTGATCAAACCATCCAATGGCAAGTTGCGCACTGTGTTTGATGGTTCTGCGCAGACTTCAACGGGTGTTTCTTTGAATCACTGCCTACATGGTGGTCCCAAATTGCTTAAGGATCTATGCGACGTCATCACGCGTTTTAGACGTCACCAGGTCGTTTTTGTTGCTGACATCAAAATGATGTTCAGACAAACGATTATACACCCTGACGACCGACGTTATCAGTTAATATTGTGGCGAGAAAACCCTCACGATCCCATCATTGTTTATGAGCTCAATACGAACACATACGGGCTAAAGTCAAGCCCCTTTTTGGCAATTCGTTCTCTTTGGGAGCTTTCGGATCGGGAGCGGTCGGCCTACCCTCGAGCGTCAGCTATCTTAAAGGAGGATCTGTACGTTGACGACATTTGTACTGGTGCCTCCTCAATCGAGGAGGCTGTCCAGCTACGGAATGAAATTATCGATATTTTGGCCTCCGCAGGTTATGAGTTGCGTAAATGGATGTCCAACTCACCTGATCTCCTAAATGATCTACCCGACGACCATCAGCAGGACCCTTATTTATTTGAAAATGTGGAAAACCCTGCTATGATCACTGTCCTTGGCATTCAATATAAACCAGTCCAAGATATTTTCACATACAACGTTGATTTAGAGATCCCGTACACTTGGTCTAAACGATTGGTGTTGTCCACCGTTGCCAGGACCTTTGACCCTAATGGGTGGGTATGTCCTATGATATTTTGGGCGAAATGCTTCCTGCAAAGGCTTTGGACTGCAGGACTCACCTGGGACGAGCCTCTTAGAGGAACTTTTGTGGAGGACTGGCTTGAATTCGTGTCTTCTCTTCCTGACATCAACAAAATCTCGCTCCCTCGATGCATACTTCCCTCTGGGAAGTATACAGCAACCCTTCATGGGTTCTCGGATGCCTCTGAACGCGGTTATGCTGCGGTGGTATTCTTGCGTCCTGTTTGTTCGAATGGCGACGTAATGGTTTCGCTGGTCATGGCAAAGAGCAAGGTCGCACCGCTTAGAACCGCGTTGACGATACCAAAATTAGAGTTATCGGGTGCCACTCTTCTTGTTCGACTATTAAACCACGTACATCAATTGTTGTGCCAGACGGTAAATATCAGAGCCACCTATGCCTGGACTGACAGTCAAATTGTTTTATGTTGGTTGAAGGCGTCAGTTCACACCTTGGAAGTTTTTGTGGCCAACCGGGTCTCTCAGATACAAAGTTCTGAGGTGCCGTTGATTTGGAGACACGTACCTGGTGAGATCAATCCAGCTGATTGCGCGTCTCGGGGTTGTATGGCCTCTAGTTTGATTGACCACCCTCTTTGGTGGGGACCAGACTGGTTAAAGTGTCCAGAAGCTGACTGGCCCCAAACGCCCGCCTTGGAGGTTAATCCGTTGCCTGGATTGCGAACCCTTGCCATCGAAAAGAGAGACTGTTTGTTTGATCCTGATTTCTTGCTGAATCGTTACGGCTGTTTAGATAAATTGGTGTGTGTCACTGCTTGGATTAGGCGCTTCTATTACAATTGTAGACACCCGAATAGTCGGCACGTAGACCCATTCTTGACACCACAAGAGCGACAGGATGCTCTTTTGTATTGGGTTCGATTACTGCAAGGAGTCCATTTCGAAAATGAAATTGATATTTTAAAATCGGGAAATTCTAAATTGTCTGGCACTATTCGCAAGTTGAGCCCTTTTCTTGACGACTCTGGTATCTTACGTGTTGGAGGACGTTTGAAAAACGCGAACATACCATATGGTGCACGTCATCCCATATTGTTACCCAAAGGGGGACACTTTGTACAATTGTTGGTGTCTGATCGTCACATTAAAAACTCTCACGCTGGATGCAATGCCCTATTGGCTATATTGCAACGAGAATTTTGGATACTTTCAGCTCGAAGAGTTATACGTAGTGTGGTCTTCCGTTGCATGCCTTGTTATCGGCTTAAAGCCGCTACCATGCAACCTATGATGGGTGACCTCCCCTCAGATCGTGTCACAGAGGCAAGACCATTTGCTGGAGTTGGTACAGACTTCGCTGGCCCCTTTTGTATCAAGACTTCTACTTTACGCAATAGTAAGACGGTCAAGGCTTATTTGTGTGTCTTCGTTTGTTTGTCCACTAAGGCGGTGCATTTAGAGTTAGTCTCATCCCTCTCTACTGAGGCCTTTGTTGCGACACTAGACCGATTTGTTTCAAGAAGGGGACTGCCTACTTTGATTAGATCCGACTGCGGAACAAACTTTAAGGGTACAAATAATTATTTAAAGGATGTACATGAGTTCTTGACAAACAACCAAACAAATATTGGCCACAGATTATCTAGCCGCAGGATAGCTTGGCGTTTCAGTCCGGCAGCCTGCCCACATTGGGGCGGCATTTTTGAAGCCGTAGTTAAAATCACAAAAACACATTTACGACGAGTTATCGGTGACTCAATATTAACATTTGAAGAACTCGCCACTGTCTTTTGTAAAATCGAGGCCGTATTGAACTCACGCCCATTGTGCCCGATCTCTTCAGATCCGAATGATTTGGAGGCCCTTACGCCGGGTCATTTTTTGATAGGACAGCCACTCAACGCCCTGCCGGAATATCCTTTTGACAATGTACAACCTAATCGTCTCTCGCGATTTGAACTAGTGCAACAGCTCACTCAAAGCTTTTGGAAACGTTGGAATTTAGAGTATCTACATATTTTACAACAGCGCGTTAAGTGGACTGACAAAACTGATCCACCTCGGGTTGGTGACCTCGTTTTGGTGAAAGATGTCAACTTGCCGCCATTATCTTGGCGTAGAGGGCGCATCCTTAATTTAGTTTATGGCACCGATGGTGTGCCTCGATTTGCCGAAGTTAAGGTAGACGGTTCGGTACTGAAGAGAGCGGTGGCAACATTATCGCGATTGCCAGTTGAATAACGGCCAGGTTGACCTGGCCGAGGCGGGTAGATGTTCTGTACAAACAAGTACCTATGTTTTGAGTTTCGCGGTTTATCATTTTATGTAAGTTGAGGGTAGTTTATTTTTATGGCTAGGTAAGATTTGATCGATTGAACAGACGTTGTTCGGTCGTTCGTAATTGTAATTGTTAAGAAGAACAGTTTGCTTTTTATTGATTTGCTTTTAATGAAAGTATTGTGTAAATTGGGAAACTATATTTGTGAGTAGTGTCGACTCGAGTTGTGGGGCCCTATTGTGTCGTCGGTCGCTGCTTTTAAGATAAGTCCTAACAGTTTTCTATTTTGATTGGCCAATCCGAGATTAACTGAGTAGGTTTAACAGGTAGCAGACCCTTACTTCGGTAAGTCTATTGCCCTTTTTTAAGTACATTTAACCACCAATAATATTAGCCTTGCGCAACGCAAACTTTAGTTCGTGCCCCTTTGCACCCTCACTGCCCTGGTGTATCTTCCACTGCGCACCCTGGGTCAGCGAGGGACGGTACTGAACACAAATAATTTTCTTCATCAGGTTTTTTAAAAACTGTATAAAAATTTAAGTCATAAAAATATAGTGATAATTTTTCATCTGAATGAATGAATACAAAAAAAAATGTTATAAACGATGTTTTTTTTTATTACCTACCTATAATTGTTATATTTTATACATCTAAAATTATTGAAAGGAGAATGAGGGTGATATCTGATGGAGTGTTGTGGGGGCTCAGGGTGGTTTTAGAAGCGGACGAGGGTGCATGGATCAGATTTTTTCTCTCCGCAACATCGTGGAGAAACAACTGGCTGTTAACCGGAAGGTTTTCTGTGGTTTTGTGGATCTGGAAAAAGCGTTTGACAGAGTGTTACGAAAAGATCTCTGGGGCATACTCCCGGGCTACGAGGTGAGCGGGGCACTGCTGCGCGCTGTGCAGTCCACTTATGAGGGCTGCACAGCGTGTGTGCGTATTGACGGCGGCTTGTCCCCCTGGTTTGACGTCAATATCGGCGTCAGACAGGGTTGCGTGCTGTCTGCTCGACTGTTCATCCTGTACCTGGACAGTTGTCTCCAGAGAGTGAGATCGATGGATGTAGGGATGCGAATGGGTGACCTAGTTGTGAGCTGCCTGCTTTACGCAGATGACGCCGTGCTTCTATCCGAATCGCCGTCAGACCTGCAAACACTAGTCACTATTATGAAAGATGATTGCATGATTAAAGGCTTGCAGTTGAATGCAAAGAAAACGAAAGTTATGGTGTTTGAAAGGGAGGAATCCAGAACTGATGCAAGGATAATGGTTGATGATGTAGTGCTGGAACAGATGAATGAAATTGTATATCTTGGATGCGCTTTTAGCAGAGATGGAAGGTACACCGCGGATGTAGAAAGACGAGTGGCGATAGGAATAATTTTTGAGGCATCACCTTCCTCCAGAACACGTTCTATTTGGTCATGGAATGTGCGTCTTGGCCGTCCTCGACTCCTACATCTATCCGCTTTTGCATTGTGTATCTGCTTAGTCAGTCTGGCATCAACCATTCTTTCTACATGTCCGAACCATCGGAGCATCCCCTTTCTAACTTTTACACCGACACTCTCTTTCAAACCAACTTCCTTCCGTATAACCTTATTTTCTACGCGGTCAGCGAGAGTCACTCCGCAGATTTTGCGTAGTGCCCTCATTTCCACCGCGTTTATTCTACTTTAATGCACACTCTGCCATACCCAGCTCTCACTTCCATAAGTTAGCGTTGGGATCAGGACTGCATTGTGGATTGCTAGCTGGGCTTTTCTGCTAATGTTTTTTGCGCCCAGGAATCTGCCCAACGCTCCATTTACGCTATTTCCTATCGCCACTCGTCTTTCTACATCCGCGGTGTACCTTCCATTTCTGCTAAAAGCGCATCCAAGATATACGATTTCATTCACCTGTTCCAGCACTAGATCATCAACCATTATCCTTGCATCTGTTCTGGATTCCTCCCTTCACAATATATTTACGATAATTTAATCTATGTTCATAAAAATATAACTAAATTTAAGAAAAACAGTGATATCAGCAAGTTTGTTTTTATTTCTTAAAATAAAAACAAACTTGCTGTGTCCACTACTAGGCTCCATAAAATTTCTAACGCGTTTCCAGGTCAATGTATACGCTTTTATAATAAACTTCCAAACGACGCGGTTGAGTTATCATTAGGTAAATTTAAGAAATACGTTTAAAGTAGACTATATACAAGGGCTTATTACTGTATCGCAGATTATATCAATGATAAAACCGTTTGGAATTGAATTGCTTCTTTTGTGTTATATTATTTGTATTTGCTGTAGCAAAATATTGATAATCTGCTAAGTAAACATTACTGTTAATTGGTAAGATTGTGTGCAATATGACGTTTCTCACCGGGCAAGCTTACTAGTTTCTTTTTTTTGTCTGGGATCTTGAATAAGTCATGCTCACTGAAGGGTCCATGCTTATGACGGCGTCGTTGATCGGGTCGCCACCTTCCCTAAAATATGGTGAAGGAGGCGATAGCTGAGATATGGGTCATGCTCGTGAACGGATGCTGTTTTTGGGGACTGGTCTGTTCAAGCGTCTAAAGAATATTAACGTACTGTGTCCTAAGTTTGACGCGAGGAACCTCATTTTGCTCTATAAATTATTCTAACAATTTGTAATTTAGTTTACTTATAATTATGTAAAAAAAAACGACTCCCCTGAGTTTCTTGCCAATTCTTCTCAGGACGTGAGTAATCAAATTGGCGGATTGAAAATATTGACCTTCATAAGTGTCTTTAATGACCTGAATTGAATAAATGAGATTTTGATTTTTTGATACATGACAACAACGATACACATACACAATTTCACGCCAAATCCCTTGCGGGGTAGGCAAAGAGAACAGAGCCACGCTGAATGGCAATACTAATCCTCTGTGCGAAGAATAGACCGGCCCTCTGATCGCGAGAGGCTTCGATCAGCCTCTTTGCAAGATCTTTGTAAAGTGCACGAGCACTGTCCCCAAAGTCTCAACCCCAAACGGCTCAAACACATAATCACCTACAAGGTTTCTGTATTTATGCCGCTTGAGATTTTCTGCCGAAGCAGCAGCAACACCGGCCACCTCTACCGTGCCTGGAAGATGCGATGGCGCAAGGGTGTCGACGCAAGTAGCGTCCCACACCAAAGGCCTACCCATCCTCCAAGGCAAAAGAGACATCCCGTCGGGTCTTTTTCCATCATCGCGCACCAAACCGTTCGGTTCCAGAACGGCTGGTACACCGGCGGTGACAAGAGCACGACAGATAATGTCGTTGATGTTGACGTGACGGGAAATGCGGCCGGCGCTCCTGGCGCATGAGAGGCCATGATGTCCCTTTCTGTCGACAACCTCTCCGCAGCGACATAAATGCAAAGAAACACAGGGAGCACCTAAACGAAGACAAGTTGCGATACGGAAAGTCGTATTATCTAATAATGTTCCTATATTGGGCGATGGCAGTGCCCTAAGCCAAACACCGGACTCCCACTCTCCCACAACCCGCAAACGAACGCGCTCAGCATCTCCTACAGAACCACTAATAAGTGATTCTTTTAAGATGGCGCAGATCGGGTCGTCCCACTGTCTCTGGGAAAATGGGTTGGTCTTACCGACCAACCTTTGAGTTAGGACAGGTCCGTTTCCAGGCATTTACTGCGTCAGTCTTGCATAACACTTCAGAATTATCCAGTGTATGAATGAGAATTTTCCTGGTTAATTCTTCTGTGCTATGGACTGAAGGCAGAAAAGCCCGTAAACTTACATTAAAAATTTTTCGAATACCTAGACCCCCTAAACGAACTGGTAGGGATGCCTGTTGCCATGCCCGGTCGTTTAACGATACATTAAGAATTTTACTAAGGGTGGTTTTTACAATATCATATATTTTTTCTAAAAGTGCCGGATGTTTAAAAATTGTGATGATCTAATAGCATGTATAAATTTTGGAACAAACAAACAATAACGAATAATGGTGAAAGCTGAATGCACTTAATTATAAAACTTATTATTATTATTACTGTACTTAATTATAAAATCATTTGTTTATTTTTGATAAGGTAATTAAATTTTCAAAAGTTAAAATAATTGACATATGACTTCCGGTAGACCTCAGTAAAAGAATTAATAATATAATATGCCACGATTGGCGGTAAGGTTTCATTGTAGGCAAGGTTTATTAATTAGCTTTTAGCTTTTTTATACTTGTACTTTTAGGTGTTGTAAGCTTTTTTAAATTAATACCTGACGGGATGACACGCCGAAGGTTTATAAACTTTTAGTAATTTAATAATTTTGTTCAAAATTATCTACGGCTAAAGAAGAATAGCTGCGTAAAGTGGCTCATGCCGCTTTTCGCTCGATGAGAAAGGTCGCTGGAACAACCACTTCCCCTTACGAATGTGGTACATCATTTGTGGAAAAACTTCGGTCTCTCGTCACAAACATGCTCCGGTGGAAAGTTTGCTGTATATACCGGGTTTTTATATTTTAGTGAGGATGCCTATATTTGTTGAAAATTTAATATAGGCTACGTTTATCGCAGATAGCATACCTGCTCAACGGTTAAATCGGTCGAGAGGTTTTCGAGCCCACTCCGCGTGACAAAAAAAAATGTCAAATCTTTCCTCTTTATAATATCAGTACATATATATTGTACAGGACAATTCGAGATCCAGAACGGAAACAAATTATTACCGATAGACGGAGATATCATTCACGAACGCGACACTATTCGGTATGCGATTAGAACATTATAAAAATAGAGATAAATAATAGATCACCTCGCGACGTAGCGGTCGCTACACGAGGGCAGCACGTAGTGGACGGGCGCGGGGGGCGCGGGGGGCGCGCGGGGCGACCACGCGCCGGGCGGGGGGAAGTCCCGCAGGGGCGTCAGCGAGCGCGCGCACACGCACGACGCGCCGCCGTCTGCGCGCGACGCGCACAGCCACGCGCCACTGCATACAAGCGCGCGCGTCAGAGTGCGGGCGGGGCGCGGGCGGGGCGCTGGCGGGGCGCGGGCGGGGCGCCGTACGCCGACGTACCTGGGGTGCAGCGCCAGGCCGGCGGGCGGCGCGGGCAGGGCGCAGCGGCGCGCGGGCGGCTCGCACAGCGCGCGCACGGTGCTCTCGTCGGGCTCGGGCGGCTCGCGCGGCGGCGGGGGGTGCGGGGGGCGCGCGCGCTGCTCTCGGCGGCGCCGCGCGCGCTCGGCCAGCTCGTGCGGCGCGCCGGCGTCCAGGCGCGGCAGGCGCGGCCGCACGCGCCACGCCGCCAGCCCGCGCGCGGCGCCGGCCACCAGCACGCGCTCCGAGGCCCCCGCCACGCTCCCCTCGCCCTCCGTCGGCGCCACCAGCACGTGCCTGCGGAGCGGACCGGCCGTCACCGACGCTCGCGGTCGGCGAACGGGCCGCGGGCGACACTCACGTGATCTGGTCGTTACCCTCGTTGAAGATTCGCAACAGCAGCGTCGTCACGCCGGTGTGCTCGGACTGCGTCTCCTACGTCAAGTCGTAAACCCTGATAGCTTATACTGTGACGGACGCTTAGACGGTGTGTCGGTCGTTCCGGCGGCGGATCTCGTTTCGTTCTGTTATAGACATACAATGTACCCCTTTTGGCCATCCCTGCACTCCACTATGCTACATCAGCATTTTGCCGCTATGTCCGCACAGACCGTTCATCCACACATCAGTCTCATTCCAACTTCCTAATACGACGGCTGTCCTAATTAATAATCAAGTCTTATAATTTCTTTTTTTAAAAAACCATTTTCCTAGAGGCTCATAACATTTGGTGGCAGCGTAAAGGGATTGAAAAAATAATCCCCGGAACGTCTCAATTAAAATCGACGCGTGTGTGTGACAGTGTCTCAAAGTTTTTCAAAATACATAAAACTTTATAATTTTAAATAAAACGACGCAAGTGCGTTGTGCGTGCTTTCCAAACAATCTAAAACATTGTGTGTTCATATTCAAGAAGATTATTGTGGAAGGCCCATTGCTGGGCATAAACCGTGCTATAGCCAGCTCCCAACTAATTCCAAGAATATTATCCTACTGCCGCGTAATTGCCGATACTGTGACACGACTCCTTCAAGAAACTGTGGTCGCGGTGATACGGCACCTACGCAGATACAACTGCAAAATTCTACGAAAGCTCCGAGACAGGATGAAGACTGTTATCGCGCCATCATTCCTGTGAGTTATTCTTTATTCATACTTGGTCATTGCAATCATTTTACTTACATACTTTGTACTTCTACTTTGTATTTTTGCTTTGTATTTTTATTTTCTTTTGTGTACTCTGTTTCAATTGTCGTGTTTAAATTCAAATTTATTTATCATTTAATCTATTATTATCATTCTACTATAAATATTCAAAATGGCTGAGAGATCACAGAGTCCTAAATTCGAAAAGCCCGAATTTATAATTACGGCAGACACTGAGGAGGAGGACCAAACTCACTGTCCTCCACCACAGGGACCAGGCACTAGATCTAGAAAAAGAAATATTGTATCCAAATTAGAAGTCGATTTGTCTACACTATTAAAGTTCATAAAACCTTTCGACGGGTGTAGAGAAAAACTCAATTCATTTTTAGTAAATTGCAACAATGCTTACGAGTTAGCTTCCGAGTCTCAAAAGGACATTTTGTTTAAATATATGTTGTGCCAATTAGAGGGCAAGGCAGAAACTGCCTGCTCTATTAAAGAATTTAGTAACTGGCAACAGTTAAAAGACTTCTTAAAAATGCAATTCAGCGAAAGAAAACACTACGCACATCTTCTCACAGACTTACAAGAGTGTAAGCAACAAATTAACGAACCCGTAAGTCAGTATGCTCTTAGAATCGAGACATGCCTATCACAACTATTAACAGAAATATCCTTAACACACGGTAATAAAAGTAGAGAAATGATAGGAAGAACCGCAGCCATGGAGGAACTAGCCCTCCATCATTTCCAAATGGGTCTAACACCCCGCATTTCCGATATAGTTAGATGTAAGCCGAATAAAACGCTAAACGAAGCTATCAACATAGCAATTTGCGAAGAAAAGATCCAGCAATCTCTAGCTAGGCAACGGTCAGGCCCATCTATACCTCAACAAAGGACAGCTTTTCCTAAATCAAATAACAAGTCATTTACACGCCGAACCCAAAATCAATCACCCTCCGCGTACACTAACCAAGCTAAGTCCAGCATAAATTCAAACCGTTCATATAATAATAACTCCTCGAACATATTTTGTAGATATTGCAAGGCCCCCGGCCATACCTTAGAACAATGTCGCAAACGTCAATACAACAATGAACGGTTCAGAATCGAACAAGGTCCTTCAAAGACACCTCAACGAATCCATGTTATCCACGATACCCCTGATGACCAGCATTATGTAGAAATAACTGACGGCTACGACACCGTCGACTCTGTAACAAAAAACGAGTAACCGTCTCGCCTAGGTGTCGGACGGGACCTTACAAACTAAGAAACGACACCCCAAATCTTATCGCTAAACCCAAACTGACCCCGCTACATGGGCGTCAACATAGGACTCTCTCAAATCCAGTGCAGCCATCGCTACATGATGAGCTGCCAAAACTCACTGAATCCAGGCAAAGTACTAGTTCGCCAATATCCACTGTATCCAAGCAGAATATTAAACTGCCAAAACTCACTGAATCCAGGCAAAGTACTAGTTCGCCAATATCCACTGTATCCAAGCAGATTACCAAACTGCCAAAACTCACTGAATCCAGGCAAAATACTAGTTTGCCAATATCCACTGTATCCAAGCAGAAATCTGAACTGCAAAAAATCACTGAATCCAATGTATTCGAAATAACGAATAATCCTGCAACGATGTTACTGCCTCATGTGCTCGTTGATTCGTCTGTATCAGATATTCCCTTAACGTTACTGGTAGATTCAGGTTCATCAGTAAGCTTAATAAAACACTCTTCCTTGCAGAAATATCCAAAGCTAGTTAATAACAAAATCCAATTGAAAGGAATAGACTCCTCTGAAGAAGCTATAGAAACCAGAGGTCACTTTCAATTAAAATTGCACATACCAAAATCCAACATAGCACATAAATTTCATGTAACTGATAAGATATATCTACCTTACGACGGAATAATAGGCTCCGATATGCTCAACGCATTTAACTGTAACATCGACTACACCCATGACCTACTCCATCTCGGTAAATCATCCCTTAAATTATATTTCCATGATCCTGCATATTTAATTCCTCCAAGAACTGAAACCATTATTGAATGTTCTGTCCGTAATCCAGAAGTAAAAACAGGACTAGTTCTTGATCAGAAACTCTCCGAAACCCTCTTAATCGCTAATAGCATTGTCCAAGTGAAAAAAAACAACAGGATAAACATATCGGTTGTAAATACTTCAGAAAAACCTTTCACACTAAATTCAAACCTAAACTTAAAACTTATTCCTATTACCTTGCAACGATTCCCAGAACACCTTCCTAACGCTGGTTCCTTGAATCATATCACATCTAATTGCGCTACTAGAACCGACGAAGTACTAAAGCAATTGCGTGTTAGTCACCTGAATAGCGAAGAGAAAGACGCCCTTTTCCACCTATGTTCTGAATTTCCTGATATCTTCCACCTACCTGACGAAAAACTCACCTTCACGAACGCGCTCAGGCATGATATTAAAACTACAACCGACATACCTATCCACACTAAAACTTACCGATTCCCTGAAGTCCACAAAACCAAAGTGCGAAACCAAATAGACAAGATGCTTCAACAAAATATTATTGAACCATCAGACTCTCCATAGTCGTCCCCTATATGGGTCGTGCCAAAGAAACTTGACGCATCAAACACGCAGAAATGGCGTGTTGTGATCGACTATCGAAAACTAAACGACATTACCATTGGTGACACTTATCCTATACCTCCGATCACAGAAATCCTAGACCAACTACGTAACAGCAAATACTTCTCCACCCTAGATCTTGCATCCGGATTTCATCAAATTTTATTAAATGAGGCCGACAAATCCAAAACTGCTTTTACTGTCCCAGAAGGACATTTTCAATTTACTAGAATGCCATTCGGTCTCAAAAACGCTCCTTCAACGTTTCAAAGACTAATGAACTCAGCTCTGTCCGGACTGCAAGGTACCAGATGCTTCGTCTATTTGGATGACATCGTATGCCATGGTTTTGACTTGCGTTCCCATATTTCAAACCTTAAATCTATTTTTCAAAGAATAAGAAACCACAATCTGAAACTACAACCCGACAAATGTGAGTTTCTCCGTCATGAAGTATGTTACCTAGGCCATGTCATAACAGAACAAGGCGTAAAACCCAATCCTGACAAAATCCACGCAGTTACTAGATTCCCCGTACCAAAATCACCCAAAGATATAAAATCATTCCTTGGACTGGTTTCCTATTATCGTCGTTTCATACCTGATTTTTCTAAAACAGATAAAGCCCTTACTGACTAGAGAAAGATGTAGTACTCTTAAAGAAAGATATAGCCTTTAAATGGGAAAACCAGGAACAACTCGCCTTTGACACTTTGAAACGAAAACTGACAACTGCACCCTTATTAATATATCCTGACTTTACTAAACCCTTCATTCTCACTTGTGATTCTTCAAACCATGCTGTGGGAGCCATCCTCTCACAGGGACAAATCGCAAAAGATCAACCTGTGGCATATGCGTCACGAACTCTTAACAAAAGTGAGTGCAATTATAGTACGACAGAAAAAGAACTGTTAGCTATACTTTACGGCTGCAAAACGTTTCGTCCTTATCTCTATGGAAACAAATTCCAAATTGTCACTGATCACCGACCACTAAGGTGGCTCTTTAACCATAAAGACCCCAGCAGCAAACTCCAACGCTGGCGGTTAAAACTAGAAGAATATGATTACGAAATAGTCTACCGTAAAGGCAAACTAAATTCCGCTGCTGACGCACTCTCTAGATACCCCGTAAACCCTATCCTCCCTGAAAATAAAAATGACCTGAATCCTAATATTATCGATGACGCTCAACCAACCTCTACAGAATCTCCTCTGCCAGAATTTTCACAGGAGAGCCTTGAAGAAATTTTAGGTACTGCCTGTAGCCCAACTGATGACTTGAATATCGATCTCAACCTACTAGACGACTCAACTCCTATAGAACCTGTACGACCTGTTGACATTCCTTCGACATCAATAGAAACGCAAACTGAAACTGAACAGCATCAAACAACCTCACCAGTCCCTTCACTACCAAATATAGAAAACCTTTCAATCACAGAAATCACACCTTCACTCGATGACACATATAGTAAATTCTTAAAGTCACCTGAAACATCACGAAACACTTTTATCACAGAACACAATGAGCATTTACTCAAAGGGGCGCAAAACTTAGTAATTATACCTACGTCAATAGACATGGACGAGTCCATGCCCTATGTACAAGAAATCCTCGATAACTGTCCAATCAGTAAACGTGAGGAATTCCTGAAACAAGAAAGATCTCTTCACTCTTTTTTACCACTTAATATCGAAAATAAAACTTTTCTTTTCCTTTTTACTAAGGTGCACCATTTTGATGACCATTCTTACCCTGATATATTTAAATCACTGAAATGCGCTCGTGTCGAAATTATTATGTCCTATCCTACGATTCATGAGATCAGTACCTCTGATTTTAGAAACCCTTTTGATAAACACTCCTTCACTAAAATATATAATATGTTCAGCTATTTATTCGACAGAACGAATATAAATATCCACATTTATCATAACAAAATTATATACCCCGCTCTAAATGAAATACCAAAGATTCTCAAAGAAAATCATGATATTCCAATAGCAGGACATTTAGGAGCAATAAGAATGCTAAGCCGCATCAAAGACAAATTCTACTGGAAGAATATGCGTAGCGATATCGAAAATTATATCAAAAAATGTTCTTCCTGCCAAACTAACAAAGCTCTACGCAAAATTAACAGAGCCCCAATGACAATAACGTCCACTTCAACTTCCCCGTTCGAGAGAGTATCTATCGACATTGTAGGGCCGTTACCTGAATCCGGCACTGCAAAGCTCAAATTCATTCTAACCATGCAAGACGATCTCACGAAGTACTCTGTAGCCTACCCTCTTCGAAGCACCACTGCCGAAGAATCAGCCGAAAGCCTCTTACATTTTATAACCGTATTTGGAATACCCAAACAAATTCTCACCGATCAAGGTACGAATTTCACAGCCGAACTTTTTAAAAAGACATGCGACTTTCTAAAAATCAAGCAACTCTGGTCGACTCCCTATCACCCACAGACGCAGGGCGCTCTCGAAAGATCGCATTCTACTCTTAAAGAATACCTAAAATCCTATGTCAATGAAAATCAAGATAACTGGCCGAGATACATGTATACTGCCATGTTGGCGTATAACACCGCGGTACATTCTACTACACATTATTCACCTTTCGAGTTATTGTTCGGACACAAGCCACGAATACCGGACTCCATTTATAATGATTGTTCGGAGACCACATATCCGGAATACGTAAAAATGTTAAAACACTGTCTGAAACATACCCGGGATAGAGCTGTGGAATTTATTCAAAAATCGAAAACATACTCAAAAAATTACTATGATACCAACACTCGCCAAATTGTGTACAAAGTAGGCGAGTACGTCATGTTAAAAAATCATCTTAGGCTCCGCAAAGCCTTATCACCTCTGTGGAAAGGCCCGTATAAGATCGTTAAAATACATGGCAACAATACGTTATCACTACTCATTAATAGAAGACACGTAAGACATCACTTCGACGAAGTGAAACATGTGGAAATACAATAAAGCCTGGACAAATCGCAAACTGAGTTATCAGTTTATATACCTATATATACATATATTTACAAATGATTAGTTTAACGAAACAACTTTATTTTACATTATTTTATTTTAAAGTACATACATTTAAACTTATTGACATAATTATACACTTCGTTTTAGTATAAGTAGTGTAGAAGCAAATATTATATAGGCATACATCTCCTTTACTTGCAGCATACTGGCACAGGGTCGCTCGGAATTTACCCAACAAATCAACACCAGCCCTGGCATATACTTTGACCCAATTGGTGAGCTCAAAATTCATCGATAAGAGGTTCAAACGAGCCGCCTGGATAGGGGGTGTTGGGACTCTCTCCAAAACCATATTTGGTACTTTAAACGAAGATGACGCTGTCAAGTATGACAACGCCATTAGAAACATTGAAAATACGCAAGAAAGACTGGGCTCATTAATGAAAGAAAATATTTTAGTGACTTCATCAATATTATCAAAATTTAATACCACGTTACACGAAATAAAACTTAATGAGGCCAGCCTCAACCAAGCTATCGACAATCTCTCGCTAAAATTAAAAAACTTTACAATCATTTCTAACGAATTAATTATTAAAACAAATATGAATTCCATTTTAAACAGTTTAGAAGCTTCCATACTCACACTTTCATTTCAATTACAAGATATTACGAATGCTATCACTATGTGCAGTCAAAACATCCTGCATCCGAGGATGTTATCACCCACACATTTGTACCAAGAAATTGTCGATAACTATAGATATTTGCCTGTAGATGTTAAGTTACCTGTAAGTCTAGCATTAAATAATATTCATATACTTATGAATATTTCTAGATTAGTATGTTATAGTGTAAACAATAAGATCGTTTTTATTTTGAAGATATCTTTAGTGTCCCATAAGGAATACCATTTATTTCATAACTTAGCGTTACCCATTCCACACGACAATGTAAATCCATCTTCCTTCAGCTTTGTAATACCAAGTAATAGATATATTGCAATGACCAAAGACAAAACAAAATACTGCAACCTTGACTCACTTAAGGAATGCATAACGATAAGCCGATACGAGTACGTCTGCGACGTCCCGTCGGTGTTCCCTACGAGTGCGAACCCGAGCTGTGAAAGTGAATTAATATCAAAAGTGATAAGTGTTTTACCAGTGCAGTGCAAAACCGATTTCATTCATGGATACATAAACTTGTGGAAACCACTCCATAACAATAGTTGGATATATATACAATCGCAAAAAAGTAAATTACATATTGAATGTCGTGATAAAAGGATAAATGATTTGAACATCATTGGCACAGGAATTCTAAGTATTCCGAATAATTGTATCGCGTATTGTAGGAACACAAAATTGATACCTAAATTTAATAGCATAAAATGGAACATAACTGTTGTCCATTCTGACTTTAATTTAATAAACGATTCATGTTGTACGTTAAGTAAGTTTAGCAATAAGTTAACGAGTAATGAGCCCCATTTGAAGTTACAAAATATCGATCTAGATATTTTTACACAAGATAATTCAAAATTAAAATCCTTGTATGACGACACAAACAAAATTTTAAATGAACATACTCTAATTAAATATGAGACTCATTACTCCATCATAACATTAATAATAATAATTTTGATTGTTCTATTTTGTATGTATAAAATATTTTTATGTATTAAATCAAACAGCCGTCTCTCCCATCTGTTTCCCAAACTCTCCCGCTCAGTTCCAACAGATTCACCATCTGAACATACTCCAGATCCTGAACCTGTAATTCCTGTCAAAATAAACAAACACCCCATAGAAATGGAAAATATATCATCCCCCAGCATCAGGAGAAATGTGTAAGCTTCCGTAGAAGTTTTCCTAAACATCGATGATCAACCCCGATGTTTAGTCTTACCCGGGGAGGTGTTATAGGCATACAATGTACCCCTTTTGGCCATCCCTGCACTCCACTATGCTACATCAGCATTTTGCCGCTATGTCCGCACAGACCGTTCATCCACACATCAGTCTCATTCCAACTTCCTAATACGACGGCTGTCCTAATTAATAATCAAGTCTTATAATTTCTTTTTTTAAAAAACCATTTTCCTAGAGGCTCATAACAGTTCGATCGAGTTTGGTGTATGTGTCGAACCGCTTTTAGTGTCTGCGAATTTTAGCGACTATTTTGTTTTACCGGCATACTGAGAAGCCACCGTGACGACGACCGTCTATTTAAAAGACCGTCCGATGAAAACTTAGACCCTAAAATAAATATTTAGCGAAGCGTCACCTGCGATGCGGCGTTCAGCCAGACGGAGGTGCAGGTGAAGTGAAGTCCGAGCAGCTCGAGCTCGAGCGAGAGGAACGAGTCGCCCGCGGGCCCCGCCCAGCACCCCGCCGCGCTCCCCGCGCTGCAGCGCACGCGGCTCAGCGCGCTGTCGTACTGGTATTCCTCTGCTCGCGCACAGAACTCACTGAAGGCTCAATGACAAGTAGGGAGAGAATGTTTTTACGAGTGGTCTGTACGAACTTTAAATAGAATCGCTCGACTGCACAATAAATTTAATAGAAAATAACTACAGAAAATTAGGCTTTCCGTCAGGATAATGTTCTAACACATCTTTAATCACTCAGCAAAAATTAAAAAGAGTACGGTTGAGAGGTGTTCAGTCCGGCATCTAACATATTATCTCATAAGCGCTCGAGATTGCAACTTCAGATTTTACATCGTTTTGGTCTTTTCAAAAGTCTTTTGACAAAAGTACCGTAACATATTTACGGTGGTTGAGTAAAAACGTGGTTCATGAACGGGCCGGCTCGATCGGTAACCTCTCAAGCTATAGACGTTCATACTCATACCGCGTTTGATTCGGCGAATGAGGTAAGGGGCCCGACACCTTCTCCCCCGTCTCACTTCTGACCTTTTATTTCTACAGAGACGAAAGCATGCAACTAGCTGTAAGACGGCAGATATCCGTCAGTCAAAATTCCATATTTATTTATTTTAATTGAACATATATAAACATTTGTCGCAGACCGTGAAGAAACACTTTCCCCGAGCTCAGTTACCGTCAAGCTGCACCACCATCAGCTCCCAGTCGCGCACCAGAGCCCGCGGGCCGGCCAGCAGCAGACGCGGCGCTCCTCGAGGGCGGGGCGCCCACTGCACGCGCGCCACGGCCGTCCATCCGCGCGGCGCGGATAAATCGCGGCGCCACACTTCACGCCACGCGTTGGTCTCGCGCGACCCGTAGTCGCGGGTATCGCAGCGCCACAACTGATTACGAAAACTCGCATGTCACACGAAGTCTTTGACGCGCAATAAAAGTTGCTTTGGGGGGTCATGTCAAGAGCGTGCACGTCGCGACCCCTGCTGTCTCAGTGGGACGCCATCTTGACCGAAACAAGCTCAGCCGGACGGGCTGCTAGGGCGTGCCCCGTAAGCGACGGGCACCGATTAGCCCCCGTCGGTACGGCTGCATGCGCATGCGGCGAAGGGGGCCGCCACCCTCGCCACAGCGCCAAACCTGGCGGGACGAGGAGTGGAGAGTGCCGTATAGGTACGTGGATTGTAAGAGGAATTATGACAAGAAAGATTAATGAGATGATGGATGTAATAAATGAGAGATTCCTGGATGCCTTACATTTGACGGAGACATAACGGAGGGGGAGTGAGACCGAGGACCTCGACGGTGACAAGGTAGCCCTATGGTCCGGAGTGGACCCGGACGTCCGTGCTAGTGGGGGTATTGGAGTCGTTCTCTCCTCCCGCTTTGCTTTCGGAGTGAAAGATTATGAGTTGGTAGGCCCGAGACATCTTTATGTTCGAATAAAACTGGGGATCTGGGGGTCTTCCTGGACGCAGCTTATGCTCCCATCAGCTCCGCCGATCTCCGCGAACTCGAGGAGTTTTGGGAAACTGTTAGGGATATCTGGATTTAGTTGATCTGTGTGGTGATCTTAATGAATGGGTCAGAACCAAGAGAAATGACCTGGTGGCTTTCCTTGTCCGAATGGTGACAAGAGAGTGAATGATGCTGGTAAGCCGATCTTGGACGTATGCCTGGAACGGAGCTTCCTTGTGTGTAACACATTATTCCATCAGAAAGATATTCACATATATACGTGGAGACGGAATGAACAAAACAGGTATGATTGAATTGATTTTGGTAGATAGTCGTCTCCGAAATAATCTAAAGGATACAAGAGCCTACAGAGGCCCCACTCTTGATACGGACCACTACCTGGTGGTAAGCCACTTCGTGGGCCTTTTCAGGATGTGGAGACACGGGCGAGTGCGTACCCATTTCGGAGAGCTTGAAAGGATAAAATTAGAACATGAAAGTGTACGGAGTATGTATGTAGACCTACTCAGTAAAATACTCAATGACACGAGTCTTTCTGACCTAGGTGTTGAAGAATGCTGGGAAAGAATGAAAGAAAGTATAATGGATAGTGCAAAAGGAGTATGTGCTTGTGCAAAGAGGCAAAAGATTCTGAGAGGTTATGCCTGGTGGGACGCGGATGTGAAATCCAGCGTGGGAAGAAAGAAAAATCATGGTTGGATTATGTCTCAAGTTTGAATCAGAATGATAGTATGACAAAGATTAAATTAAAAGCAAAAACCTTTTTTAAAGAAGCTTTTATTTAAGCGCTCTAAAATGAAGAAAATAATATTTCCTTAAACATTTCAAGTATCAACTTAAAGCCTCAGTATGTACAATTTATATAATAATAAAAGCTTGTCGCGCGAGTTGTAAATAAATTGTACTAATTTTATAATGTTAAATCAAACCAAAATAGCATTATTTTCATGGGTCTTCATACACAGTTAAATATAGTCCGTAAATACAGATATTTAACTTATTATTATATTTAAGGCATAACATATTAAAACACGAGCGCTTGAGAAAATTCCCTCCTTAGAACAAAAACGCACGGATGTCATGAGAAGAAATGGGCAAAACACTCATGTAAATTAATCTACTAACTTTACTATATTATCGATTGCAATTTAATTACCGACAAGTTTTATTAAATATATTTTTTTATGGGATAGGAGGGCAAACGAGCAGGCGTGTCACCTGATGGTAAGCAACCAACGCCGCCCATGAACACCAGCAACACATACAGTGTTACTGTTGCGTTGCCGACCTTTAAGGGATAGGGAAGAGGAAAGGATGGGGAAAGGGGGGTGGGCCTCCGGGTACCTCTCTCACCGAACGAAACGTGGCATGAGCCACTTTACGTCGACATTCTGAGAGGTCGTGGTATTTCACCGGTCGACCCGGCTCATTCATGCAGCGAACTGCTAGGCTCTACCACTGTTAAATACTGTCCATACTGAGGCTCTCGGTTGATACTTGAAATGTTTAAGGAAATATTATTTTCTTATTTTTAGAGCGCTTAAATAAAAGCTTCTTTAAAAAGGGTTTTTGCTTTTAATTTATTTTTTTATTTTTAGTTATAGCTGACTAGGTTAGTGTCATTTCATTCAACGCATCATTATTGCAAGTTAGTTTACCGCTTAATTTCAAACAGTCCAGCTCTTCAATAAGGAGATCATCTAATTCAATTTCAGCTTGGAGCTTTTTTTTCATTTAATCGCAATGATGATTCATAGCCATATTGTAGAAATGCATCAAAAATATGTATGCCGTCATCTGATGGATGGTCCACCGTATTGTATTTAGAATGACGTCACATTATTTTTCGAGTTATTCTCAACAAGCCCTTTCATTTGATACCCATATTGTAGAAATGCAAATATGGTGGAATATCCGCCATATTGGATTTAGAATGACGTCATATTATTTTTTGAGTTAATTTCAACAAGTTCTTTCATTTGATACCCATATTGTTGAAATGCAAATATTTCTCCCGCCATATTGAATTTGGAATGATGTCATTTTTTTACGAGTTACTAATAATAAGCCTTTTCATTTGTTACCCATATTGTAGAAATGCATTAAAAAAACGGTTCCTGTATCTTGGATGATCCGCCATATTGGATTTAGAATGACGTCACATTATTTTTTCAGTTACTCTCAATGAGCCCTTTCATTTGATACCTATATTATACAGAAGCTTAAAATATTTTTTCCTCCATCTTGGATATTCCACCATATTGGATTTAGAATGACGCCATATTATTTTTTGAGTTACACTCAATAAGCCCTTTCATTTGATACTCATATTGCAGAAATGCATTCAAAATGTCCATTCCTCCATCTTGGGTGGTCCGCCATATTAGATATAGAATAATATCACACATCATATCATGCATTGTCATCCAAAGTAAACGTATATACAAAATTTCAGCTCAATCGGTTGTAGATATCTACTTCAAAATTGAGTTGCAAGATTCCACCGAACATACATACTGTGTGGCGTCGGCTTAGAATACCGCCACCTCATCTCTTCCCGTGGGTGTCGTAAAAGACGACTAAGTGAAAAGGCTGGAAGAATGGGCAGCAGCATTCTCTCTCAACAAAATACAGCCTACTGCGATCGCCAACCCGCCTGCCAAGCGTGGCGATTATGGCCAAAACCTCCCATGAGTGAACGGACCGGCAGTCCGGGCGCTCTATGGGGGAGGCCTGTCCAGCAGTGGACCTCAAAAGGCAAATGATGATACATACTTACATACATACATACAGTGCAAGTTAAATAAAAGCTTTTAAAAAAAGTATGACAGCTACCGCCTTATTGAAAGAGAAGCGTGAAATACTAGTTGCGAATGAGAAAGTGAGGTTGACGGAGAACTTCGAGGCTTCGAGGCGAACTCTTCTGGAGGGAAGTTCTTCATCAACATCCAGAATGGACAAAATTATGTCTAAGGCTCGTGACATTCTTACAAACCCAAACGACGTATTGGGTAGGTGGATTGAGTATTTTGGGGAAATGTACGAGTATGTTCCGGATGTGGGCGCCGCTAGTGAGTCTACGACTGACGCCGCTGCGCCAACATTTGACGAGGACATTACTATGAAAGAGATTGAATGGTCCATACGAAGTATGAAAAGAGGTAAGGCAGCTGGAATTGATATTATGATGCCTGCTAAAATGATCTAACATGGTGGAACCTGTGTCCGGAACGCTTTGCTTGACCTTAAGCAATCTATGCTGAAGGTCGGGTAAGGTTCCCATAGATTGGAGGCGCGCTGTCATCGTGCCCATGTATAAAGGTCACGTTTGTTTGTATAAAGATCACGTATGCAGTGCGCCAGTTACAGGGCCATCAGTTTCATCAGGTTAGCAGCGAAAGCGTATGGAAAAATTATTGAAAGGAGAATGAGGGTGATATCTGATCTGAGTGTTGTGGGAGGCTCAGGGTGGTTTTAGAAGCGGACGAGGGTGCATTGATCAGATTTTTTCTCTCCGCAACATCGTGGAGAAAAAACTGGCTGCTAACAGGAAGGTTTTCTGCGGTTTTATATATGTGGAAAAGGCGTTTGACAGTGTTACGAAAGGATCGGCATACTCCCGGCTACGGGGTGAGCGGAGCACTGCTGCGCGCTGTGCAGTCCACTTATGAGGGCTGCACGGCGTGTGTGCGTGTTGACAGTGGTTTGTCCCCCTGGTTTGACGTCAATATCAGCGTCTGACAGGGTTGCGTGCTATCCGCTCGACTGTTCGTGCTGTACCTGGACAGATGTCTCCAAAGAGTGGATGGATGTAGGGATGCGAATGGGTGACATAGTTGTGAGATGCCTGCATAACGCAGATGACGCCGTTCTTCTAGCCGAATCGCCGTCGGACCTGCAAACACTAGTCACTACTATGAAAGATGATTGCATGATTAAAGGCTTGCAGTTTAATGCGACGAAAACGGGAGTTATGGTGTTTGAAAGGGAAGAATCCAGAACAAATGCAAGGATAACGGTTGATGATGTAGTGCTGGAACAGGTGAATGAAATTGTACATCTTGGATGCGCTTTTAGCAGGGATAGCGTAGAAAACAAGGTTGTAAGGAAGGAAGTTGGTTCGAAAGAGAGATGTCGGTGTAAAAGTAAGAAAGGTTATGCTCCAGTGGTTCGGACATGTAGAAAGAATGGTTGATACAAGACTGCGTAAGCAGATATACAATGCATAAGCGGACGGATGTAGGAGTCGAGGACGGCCAAGACACACATTCCATGAGTAAATAGAACGTGTTCTGGAGGAAGGTAATGTTAAGAGCCTCAAAAACCGACGCGCGTGCATGAAAAGAGTTAAGAAAGTCAACGAAGCGAGTGGGGCGTGTAATAATCGTGCCATATGACGTTCTGTTCCCTCTGCTTACCCCGCAAAGGATTTGGCGTGAAGTTATGTATGTATGTATGTAAAAGTTACTAATGAAACGCGTGGTTACCGCGAGGGAGGCGTCGTTGGCGCCCACGGCCAGCGCGTCGCCGGCGGGCGCGAGGTCCGCGTGCAGCGCCGCCACCCCCGCGCCCGGCGCGACGCCCACCCGCGCCTTTAGCGACCACCCCGCACACGCCTCCACATACTCCTGTCTCCACGAACCACGGTCTGAAACCCGCATCACGATGTTAGTATACTAACAACAACTGTGTTATCATTACATAGTATAAAACAAAGTCACTTTCCGCTGTCTGTCCCTTTTTATCTTTAAAACTACGGTTCGGATTTTGATGCGGTTTTTTTAATAGTTAGAGGGTGTCAACGGGTGGTTTTGATATGAAGAAGTTATGCATATGTTATACTAGCAGACCCGGCGAACTTTGTACCGCATCAAAAGTAATAAATTAGTAAATGTTTGATATCATGAGGTTCAATTTGTGCTATTTATCGACTTAAACTGCTGTCCCGCTATGTCAATACTGCAATATCTTCGAAAATATTCGTTTAAATTCTCTGCTGTAAAAGGCCACGATCATCTATATTACATACACAATCTATTTAAGAAACTTAATTGGATGCAAATTAATGCTGTAATGTTTAAAATCGTTTCGTAAATAAGCCAATAATTCTCGTAAAAAGTAAAAAATATAAAAATAGTCATTGTGGGTTATCCCTAAGAGTGTTTAATAATGTAGAACATTGTTTTGAACTATCACTTAGGGTTCAGTTCCGCCAGCGTTTGCAATTAAAGTGCTAAATCTCGAAAATTATCATTTTTGGAGTTTACTCCTTAAGAATCGATTTACATATATAGGCCCGGGGTATGAAAATTATGGGGACCAAAATCGTACTAGTCACGTTAGTGTCACACGAAATGCGTTATGCGCTATAGTCACAGAGCATATAAATAAGAGTCGGCACTCCATACAATGTCCTGAGCTCTTTATAGAAACACTCTTTATAGCGATACGCCATTCTCTATTACGAAGAAATGTGTTCATATTTGTAGACAGTAAATATTTATTTTTGTAAATAAATACCGTAAAAACATGTAGAAAAAAACACCCCCAGACGAGGGATCGAACCCGCCCCGACCTTGTGTTATCGGTAGTGCGGTTTACCGATGCACCACGAGGGCCGTATGTTTAATCGTCTAATTACCGTCCTCTTTACCAATTTCGACACATTTTCTAGGATCGGGTTTGTTTGTTTGTTTGTTTTTTACATACATACATATACGTAAGTACGTATTGCAGGCGGAGAAAAAAAAAAATATATTATTTATAAATTGTGTTTTTATAAATTGTGTTTTTTGAAAATTATATTTAAGTACGAATTACATACTAATAAAATAATGAAATATCAATAATATTTTTCGATCTTTGGTAATGAAACGAGGGGCGCCACAGTAGCATCGCCAACATCGTACTCCTAATAAAAAGTGTGTGAATCTCGGAATCGGCTCCAACGATTTTCATGAAATTTAGTATATAGGGGGTTTCGGGGGCTATAAATCGATCTAGCTAGGAATCATTTTTAGAAAATTTCATTTTATCGTGTTTTATCGATAATTAACTTAAACATCAACTTACTTTTTTATTGGAATTCCTGACATCTATTGGCGAATGTGAATTATTTTAAATTGTGAGCACTTAACTTGCTTTAACGACAACAACACTAAAGCTATTCCAGCAGATGGCGTTGTTAACTAATTCCAGCAGATGGCGTTGTTAACTAATTACTATTTGTTTCTAATATAATATGTTAGTACATAGTATATATTAGTATATATTTATTATTGGAGTTTACTCCTTAAGAATCGATTTACAATGTATAATAATAAGAGTCGGCACTCCATACAATGTCCTGAGCTCTTTATAGTCACAGAGCATATAAATAAGAGTCGGCACTCCATACAATGTCCTGAGCTCTTTATAGTCACAGAGCATATAAATAAGAGTCGGCACTCCATACAATGTCCTGAGCTCTTTATAGAAACACTCTTTATAGCGATACGCCATTCTCTATTACGAAGAAATGTGTTCATATTTGTAGACAGTAAATATTTATTATTTTATTTTATAATCGTTCTTGAGGAGTAAACTCCAGTCGTGCGTCGGAGCGGACACACACTTTTACTTTTTTTCTTTAGAACATCATATATGAATGTATGATCAAAACCACCCCGTTGACACCCTCTAACTATTAAAAAAACCGCATCAAAATCCGTTGCGTAGTTTTAGAGATGTAAGCATATAAGGAGACAGACAGCAAAAAGTGACTTTGTTTTAAACTATATAACGATTTATACTCGTGAAGGGGTCAAGTCGTCTTGGGACCGTCAAATTGCTTGCTCAACGCGGATTGTGTAATTTGCGTGTTGGAATTTGTTCACTTATTTTGGAGTGGAGACGTGCTGCAAATATTTCTATTTCTAATAGTAATCAATATTTCTTATTATGAGTTTGAATTCATGTTGTTTTGATAAAAGCTTTATATATAATTTTTATTATTGCACTTACTTGTTGCACAACGTTACCATTCTAAATAGAAGATGTCGCGTCAGTTGTGCTCGACTAATATCATATAATTTCTCTCATTACTTGTACTACGATGATTTTAAGTTGGTTGGATCATATCTGTGATTGTCGAGTAGTCTGGCTGCTACACCTTTTATGTGATATTTTTTCAGTAGCGTTGATAATACTATTCTGTAAATTTTCAATGGTTTTGAAAAGAGTATTGGCACATGAGTTTCTTGCCCGATTCTTCTCATGAAAGACCCTACACTCGGAATCGGGCCGCTCGTGGCGATTGCTTCCGTGTTTTTTTGTTCCACGGAGGCACTTGCTTCAAGCGCTCGTGGCTTAGCTTTTTAAATATTATTTTAATTTTTAACATTTTTGTACATTGACTATTTTTAAGTGTCTGTGAGGACCTATGCAAATAAAACCACTTTGACTTTGACTTTGACTTTGGGTGCTGTTTGTGGGGACCGGTCTGGTCAAGCGTCCAAAGAACTTTTATTAAGGTACTATGTCTGAAGTTTGACGTGAGAGACCTAACTTTGCTCTTTATATTATTATATTAATTTGTGTTTTAGTCCATAGTACTGTTACATAAAACATGTGCATGGAGCCCCTCCGCGCTGAAGAAGTGGAACTTAAGCCCGAATACTGAACTGCCACTCGAATATATAAACGCTACCTAAACGTATAAGTAGCTGTCACATTAGACAGAATACGTGAAATTTGAGCATCTGATAAATTTAAATGCAACTCAAACTAACTGGTACATAAACACCACTCAGAACAAAATTCGTATACAGAAACGCTACTCAACTTTATTTATCTGTCAAATTAACTGTCAAACGTAAGTGAGCAGAACTTACATTTAAGAGTGGTTGTGCGGTCTCTTAAACTATGTATAATTTCTTTAAATCGAAGAGAAACTATTAATAATGTCTATGTGGTCATTATCATTTATTTCTGATGGGAAATCAAGTGTGAGGCAGAAAAGCCCAGCTTGCAATCTACAATGCGGTACTGATCCCAACGCTAGCTTATGGAAGCGAGAGTTGGGTATTGCAGAGTGCGCATGAAAGTAAATATGACTCTCGCTGACCGCGTCAAAAACAAGGTTGTAAGGAAGGTAGTTGGATTGAAAGAGGGAGTCGGTGTAAAAGTAAGAAAAGGCATGCTCCGATGGTTTGGACATGTAGAAAAAGTGGATGATGCATGATTGTACAAGTAGATATACAATGCCAAATCGGATGGGTGTAGTGGTCACGGATGGCCAAGACACACATTCCATAACCAAATAGAACGTGTTCCGGAGGAATGTGATGTTAGAAGCCTTAAAAATCGACGCGCGTGGCTGAAAAGAGTTATGAAAGTCAAAGAAGCGAGTGAGGAGTGTAAGAATCGTGCCTTATGGTCTTTGTTTTCTCTACCTACCCTGCAAGGGAATTGGCGTGACGTTATATATGTAGTTAAGCATGTACAATGACGAATGACAAGGAGTTTGTCCAGTTGTAGCATGTTCAGTTCTACATATTATTATCCTGGCGCGTTTCGATGAGCCACCGACTGGGAAATTTCCTACAATCCTGGCTGCTTTGTCGCGATAAAATTTAGTAAATTTTGAAATATATTTCTTTGTTTTAGGTGTTTCTGAAAGCACAGTACGCAGAATAGCCCAGGATGGCATTCAAAATGGCGGAAAATTTTCCACCCCTGCTAAGCACCCAAAAAGGTCGACCACCAAAAAATTTGGACGACTTCGATATCTGCGCAATCCGCCTAAAAGTACATTTTTGTTACACTGTGAAAAAAAAAGTGCCAAAAGTTAGCACATTATTATTGCAGTTAAAAGACGATATAAATTACGATGGAAGTCGTGAACACATAAGAAATCTCTTAAAAAAGATCGGTTTCCAGTTTAAAAAGTGCAAGTCTAACAGACAGGCTTTGATTGAAAAATCTATAATTGCACAAAAACGTGAAGAATACATACGTACCATCATGCATAACAGAAATCTACCAGAGGAACTACAGAAGGACATTATATATTTGGATGAAAGCTACATTCACTCTAGCTATAAAGTCAAAAAATGCTGGCAGTCTATTCACACTGAAGGTGTCACCTCTGATACATCAAAACGAAAACGTTGGAAGACTGAACACGCGGGAAGTGAAAAAGGTTTTGTGCCTAATGCACTTGTAGTTTTTAATGGAGTGAATAAGCAAGAGGATTATCACTCAGAAATGAACCAGGGAAATTTTAAAAAATGGGTTACCGAAAAGCTCATTCCTAACATTGCAGAGCCCTCCATAATTGTCATGGATAATGCGCCTTATCAGTCTGTAATTAAAAATAAAACTCCAACATCAGCAAGTAAGGTGAATGAACTAAAGTCATGGCTACAAGATAACAATATATCATTTGATCCAGATTTGAGGAAACCTGGTCTTGTAGAGCTAGTAAAAAGACATAAACCTATTCCAGTTTATGAAATTGACGAAATTCTGGGGCAACACGGTCACACAGTAGTACGGCTACCACCGTACCACTGTGATCTGAATCCCATCGAGTTGATTTGGGCTTTGGCAAAACGAAAGATTGCTGCAAAAAATGTAGGTGCACAAGATATTATGGAATTGGCATAGAAGCATTTCAATCTATTACCCAACAGGATTGGATGAATTGTTGCAAACATGTAAAAAACATTGAAAAATAATATTATGATCGTGGCAAAACACTTTATAATGACATAGATCAATTGGTTATTGAAGTCGGTGAAGAAAGCAGCAGTGATGATGAGAATGAAGCAGAAAGCAGTGACGAAATATTAAATTTCGGTGCTAGTACTAGTTCATTGCAACAAAATGTAGATAATCGCATTGAAGGAGTCCACTCCTTCAATGCGATTATCTACATTTTGATATTGATTTTGATATTTAGATTTTGATTTGTTGGACTAGTTTTATTTGATCATGAATAAATGCATAAGCTTTTTAATTCCTAGTCAGTTTTAATTATTTATTTGCCTGAAGGAGATCTGTATAGGATATCGTCGAGTTAGTTGGCTCCATAAACAATAGCTTTTCAGACTCTTGTGCTTTATTTTAATAGTTTTGTGCATGCTGTCTGTCTGCCGTCTTCGAATGTTGGTTTGAATAGTAATTGTGGTCGTTTCATTCCAGTTACGGTTATAGCATTTCCCTTATTCACTTAACAAAGGAAAAGGGCCAAAAGGTTTACTTGTATGCAAATCGGGTATAAAATTTAGCTCTGTCTACCTCTATCGGCTATAGGAATGATAATTCATGTCTGTCAGTCTTATCTTCTCATATGATTACTACTAAATACGTACATCTGTGCCAGTAGGTAAGAAATGTATATAGCTAAAACTATTGATAATATTATATATTAATTAATAAAAAATCAAGTATCATGATTACTTAATCATAATTTTATTTATTTTTTATTTATTTATTTATTTATTTATTTATACCACAGAAAAACATACAATAGAGTAGCTTATGTTATACAATATTTAGGATCAAGTGACTAAAATAACAATGTACAGCTGGTACTTAAAATAGGAAAACCTGTGCTATAAGTAGCAGCATCCTTCCAGTGATACAGTAAAATTATTTTATTACATATAACACAGCTATATAATATAATATTTTATATTGAGTACAGTGGGAATGTTTTACAGAACTAGAACCAAGTTTTGGCGTTCTTGTGTGTGTGTGTGTGTGTGTGTTAGTGTGTGTATGTGTGTTAGTGTGTGTATGTGTGTGTGTGCGTGCGTGTATGCGTGCGTGAGTGTGCCTGTGTGTGAGTTTGCGCGTCGATATGTGTTTGCGTGTGTCTATGCGTCTATGTTTATTTGAGTTAGTAAGTATATTTGTATGCGATGATAAGTTGATTCCCTACATTGAAACCAAATGTTAGATGTTTTGATGCAGTAAAAGTTCAGATTCGTCGTAGGACTGCTTCTTTAGCCAATCACTTACCATCAGTTTACAAGCGTGCAGTGATTTGTCTGTGACAGGTAGTTGCTTGATAATTTTACTATATATGAAATTTCCTAGATAATAAAAGAATCTCTGGCCAAACGTTGTTCTCCGGTGTATAATAGGCGGAAGTTTATATCTACGAGCAGGTGCTTGGTGAGAGGTTGGTAAAGATTGCCTGAATTTTGACAGGGTAGTATGTTGTTTTAGTACTATTTCTAGAATAAACAATTGGCGCACCGTTAGCACCTCACAGTACTCATATAGTTCTTTTGTAGGGTAACGAAAAGGTTTGTGAGTTGCCACTTTCAATACAGCTCTTTGCGCGCGCTCGAGCTGTAAGAGATTACTTTTAGGTGCACCACCCCAAGACATTATACAGTATCCTATGAGTGATTGACAGAGTGTCAAGTATACCATTTTTAGAATGCATGGTTCCGCAATCCGCCTGAGATGTTTAAAAACGTAGATCAGCTTACGAATTCGCCCAGCGACCAAATTAATGTGAGAAGAAAAGTTCAATCTCTCATCCAGCGAGACACCCAAGTATTTTATAGTACTAACCTTCTCTATGTTTAGACATTTGCAAGGAAATAATATATTCGTTGGATGCTTATGGGCAGTAATACCATTAATTATTTGTTTTAGGCCAATTGGGGTTCTTATGCTAAAAGTCATATATTTAGTTTTATCCACATTCAAACACAAGTAGTTAAGAGTTAGCCAGTTAGTAATCCTATCAAGACCGATTTGAGCAATATGAAAAACCTCACTCCATGAACGCCCCGTAAACACAAGGGCAGTGTCATCCGCATAGGTAAATAATTTACCTTGCCTCAAATTTAGTTCGCACATGTCATTAATATATATGAGAAATAGCGTAGGACCCAGAATACTACCCTGTGGGACGCCATATTCTATATCGAGATCATCACTAAGGTGATCACCTATCTTTACACGTTGTGTACGCTCAGATAAATAGCTGCGGAATAAATTAAGTTGCCGGCCCCTAATACCTATTCTTTCTAGCTTAGTAATCAGCACTGGGATTGAAAGCGTATCAAAGGCCTTAGCCAAGTCCAAGAAGATACCGATACATTTATCACCTGAGTCTAATACTTCTACAATATGACTTGTCAGATTATGAACGGCGTCGTTAGTTGATAAATGGCTACGAAAGCCGTATTGGTTATCAGATAGAATTTTATTGACTTCAAGAAATTTTTTAAGACGCGAGTTCATAATTTTTTCTAAAATTTTGGATAGTGATGACAATACGGAGATAGGTCTATAACTCGAAGCAGAGTCCCTACTACCAGTTTTATAAATAGGGTATACGAGAGCCTTTTTCAGGAAGAGTGGAAAGACACCGTTGCGGATGGCAAGGTTAAAGATATGCGTTAAAGGTGGTATAAAAATCGATCTATATTGCTTTAGTATATTAGATGAAATTCCATCTACACCCACCGCACAGTTACTACGCAATGATAAAATTAATCGTTCTATTTCAGCTTCATCAGTTTCTAAAAATACTAACGAGTTAGGAACAAATCTAGATGGTTGTGTGTTAATATACAGGGATAGATCAATAGATTTAGAAATATGTTCTGCTATTTTCTTTCCTGTGTTAATAAATGTTTCATTGACTTGATTAATGGATTCAGAAGCAGAACCACTGCATTTAAGCAAGGGGTCAGCAGATGAATTTGATTTTTTAATATGAGCAACATCTTTAATTATATTCCAAATCTGTTTAGGGTTAGATTTCGCTTTATTTAATTCAGATCCTTCGTATTGTCTTTTAAGTCTTTTTAACAGGAGATTACAGTACTCCCGGTATCTCTTATATGTAATCTTAAGGGTCTCGTTATCAGGTGCACGTCTTGATTTAATATATAGCCTGTCCCTGTTTTTCATACACCTTAAGACACCAGGAGTAATCCAAGGTTTAAAAATTTTTAGACGATGAGGCACTTGGTAAGTAGTACTACTTGTTGCTATAGCCCCAGATATCGAGACAATAAAGTATTCCAGGGCGATATTTACATCCGTACATTCATAAACATGTGAGAAATCAATTCCAGACAGAAGATTATATAGCTGATCATAATTAATTTTTGTCCTTAAGGATATGAGTTTTCAAGGACTTATTAAGAGCAACCACTACAGCATTATGATCCGTAATTGTAGAATCAACTACTATAGTGGTGGCACTCAATCTAGTCTTGAGAAAGACATGGTCAAGACAAGTTTTGCCATGAGTGGGCATGATGTGGGCAGGTAAGAGACCATGGCTAGCAACAAGGTTTAAATAATCCTGCGATCTAATATCCGTGCTACTATTTATTATATCTATATTAATGTCTCCAATAATCATTGTGTTTAAAAATGAACGATTAGCAGTTAATATCTGATCTAAAGACAAAATAAAATTTGAAGTGTCTTTAAAAGATGGAGATCTATAAATGGCAAAAATTGACAAGTCATTTCCAGTTTTTATTTGTATGCATGTTGCATCGGAACATTCTACTTCGGTAATCGATATGTTGGTGATATTACTCCGCACATAAATAACAATACCGTCACATTTGTTATGACTTCTATTAGATGTGTAGTAGTTATATCCATCTAATGCAGGTATATTGGGGTTCAGCGAAAGCCAGCATTCGGTAAGAATAATTATATCCTGAGAAATAGATGTGCGGGTTAGAAGTGTGTGTAAACCAGTCATATTTGCAGAGATACTACGAATATTTTGGGTTAATATGCAAAGGTTTCCGGCCGTGATAAATTTGTGACAGTTTTCTGGTTCGCACCTAAACGACTCTGACACCTTTAAATCATCAATAATATTGAAATGATTACATGAATTATCGAATTTTACTGTTTTTATTAATGTTCTTAGTAAATGACCCAATAGTTATAGAATTAGGGAATCTGAAAGGTAGACTATAGCTTTTGGTATAAAATATAAATAATTGTGTTATCGACGTGGCGCGTGGGTGTGATAATGGGTATAATGTTATGAAGAGAGATTTGAGGTGTGGTGTATATGGACATAAGTTAATTTGGTATGAGATTATTGTATGGTTTATACTTAAAAACAATTTGTTTAGAACATGTGGAATCAATTTTACAGGCAAACCATAACAAACAAAGAGATAAAATATGTTAAAAATACAGAAGAATATCATTTTAAACATGAAATCCGCATATACTAGTCACACTTTTGTTGCAATTTTACTAAGACTTGATTCACTATCAATTCTAATTTGGGGATCACCTTCAGACCTGCGTAAGTATATGTAACCTCGTGAAGTCCAACAGTAAGAAAAACCATTTTCACGGGCAAACTGACGAGCAGCATGGAATATTTTCTGGGCTTTCGAAGTTAGGGCCTCTGATATAAATACAGGCCTAGCTGGTCCAGGCACCTTGAGGTGGCCAGAATTCAACTTGTCACTATTGTGTTTCTTCCTATTGAAACTTTTAATCCCTTGTAAAAGTCTTTCTTTTTTTATGACACTATTCAATTCTACCACGATAGGCTTGATGCCTTCTTTATGAGTCGTGACCCTGTATATATCTCTGATATCGGTATCATTCATTTGTATGCCTATAACCTGCGACAGGTTTTTAACTATTTCAATGGAGTCCTCTTTATTTTCAAACTTGCTTTCACTACGTAATACACTGGGCACGTTTCGTATTTCTATACATGACGATCTATTTTTGCGTTCAAGGGCCTCTATTTTCTCTTCTAATCTTATAATTACTCTCCTATCCTCAGCTCTATCTTGCTGCAGGTTTTGAAGTGTTTTAAGTATGGTGTCATATTTATCAGATATGAATTGTAAGTTTCCCTTCAGTTCTTCGTTATTTTGCTTGAGTTCGGCAAAATTTTGTTCAACTTTAGCTGACAGAGATGAAATTAGTCTTTTAAGATCCCTGAATTCGTCGTCATCACGCCTGCGTTTCTGTCTAACATTTAAATTTCCACCACTACTCCTCTCAGATGCTGTATCCGACTCACATATCTGTGACGAATAGGTGGGTCCTACTGTGCTAAGTGTCGAGGCAGATGGGTCAGATGAACGAGGCTGAGACATCTCAAAGGATTAATTACCGGTAGTTGAAGCAAACAAACCCTTAGGTAATCACTATATGAACGATTTCCCCAAATAATACCTTTTTTTTTATAGCAACTTTATTATTATCAGTGTTACCATCTGCTCGATAGTGGCGCCCTCATTTATTTTCTACTCTTTTCTGTCGCACTGTATTTATGGTGAAGAATCAATGTAAAGATATGTGACGTGAATACTTTGACAGGAGATCGCTCTCAAAAGGTATTTGGTACAAAACAATACAACCGTACATTACAAGATCTTCCTGGATAGACATTGCCACCTTGGATAGGTCCGATATTATTCTTGCTTTACGGCTCCGTTCTGGACACATTCCATTAAATAGCTTTGGTCATTTGATGGGCAAAAGAGACTCCCCTAACTGTCCGGACTGTAATAAAGTCCAAGATGTTTACCATATACTAATGGAATGTGTCCGGAATGAGACGGAAAGGAAGAACTTAAATTTAAACACTTATGATTTAGGTAAGTGCAACTCAATTTTGGCTTCACCAAATTCAGAAGAAGCTAAGTTACTATATAAGTTAGTTAGACTAGGAATTAATTAGATTATAACTTGAATATTGTTAATGTTAGATTAGTTTCTATGTAGATATTTACGGGAGTGACGTAGTCAACATGTGACTAAACTCTTTAACTAAATAAATAAAGATAAAAAAAAAAACGAACATACCCATCGTATATATTTTGACATTGTGTTGCCAGGATACAAACATTTAATCGGTGCTTACTTGATCATGGTCGAATATAGATTTACGCCCGAATACTGAACTTCCACTCAAATCTGACAATTAATAAAAGGCTACTTAGAATTTTAAGATCACTCACATTTAAGTGGTATACACAAACGTCATTTAATCTATATTCGACCATGATCAAGTAAGCACCGATTAAATGTTTGTATCCTGGCAACACAATGTCAAAATATATACGATGGGTATGTTCTTTACAAAATAATTTAGCGTACCTCTTAAATTCATTTTACGCAGATTTTTTAGTAAATAAGTTCAAATTCTATTATTTAAATAAAATATAATGACCTCACATGAGTTTGGTTGTATTAAGGATTGAATGAAGAATTATCTCCATGTTTTTTATCTAAAAATCAGAATAATTAGAAAAGAAAACTTCAAAATGTACTAGTAGGTTATCATAGAATGGAACGTTACGCTTGACGTTTAATCGTAATGGATACTATTCGTTTTGATAACGTTTGTTTCGCCTAAAATTAAAATCTTTGATTCTCATTACAAGAATTACTTTAAATATAATGTTTATTTTTATTACACAAATAAATGTGGATGTGATTCAGTAACACAACCGTAAAAAAGATATGCTCTTGGAATTCATAAATAAGTAAGTAAGTGTTTATGTAAACAATGTCATGTACCAAGTACTTTTTAACCCGATTTTTGTCGATGACCTCTGATTTTAAGTCTTATTTTCGTATTTTCAGATAACAAATTATTATTGAAAATAAAGAAACAATGGCAATAATATTTTCAAGACGAGGGAGGCATTAAATTTTGATTAGATGATGATGATACCATGAGTGGCTCCAGGATTCTGCAAAAACTTTTAAGAAAACCTCAAACAGAAGTCGAATAAAAACATGGCCAAAGCAAATGTATTTTTGTTTTATTTCTTTGATTCTATTGTAATATAAACTTTATTGTTTTATAAATGCAATATTTTTAAATACCTTCAGTATTATGAAATCACCAGGGATATGAAAAAGAAAGAATATGATAAGGTTTGTTTAAATTCAATAAGTTATTAATAATAAGATCCCATAAACAGTGGGTGATGAAGATAGCTCAAAGCGGGTGCTTTATGCCATCTTATTTGGTTCTGTAGGTGATGCTGAGCATGCTTTGCTGGCTGTGGGAGTCCCTTGTAGATAATTTCGTTTTTGAGCCCTTTGGGGTTGAGACTCTAGGAACATGTGGTCCGAGTGCTTGTGCACTCTATAAAGATCTTGCAAAGAGACTGATCGAGGCCTCTCGCGACCAGGGGACTGATCTATTCTTTGCAAAGGGCATTAGCATTTCCAATAATTGATTGCAAGGATGGAGGAGGATTACATAAACCTACATACATACATAACTTCACGCCTTTTGTTACCCGAAGGTGTAGGCAGTGGCTGTTAAGCCTCGTCTCGCCGTTATGTTTACGTCCCAAATGGAATAGGTGGCGAACCCATTGCCATACCGGGCACAAAGTTTGTCAGTCATCGGTATTTATCACACATAACTTCCGAAAACAATTTCGAAAAGTCATTGGTGTGAGCCAGTGTCTGGAATCGAACCCCGGACCTCTGGATCAGAGGCCGTGTGCTCGCCCACTGCGCCACCGAGACTTCACCGAGAAACCTAACTTCATTATAATCTATACTTATATTATAAAGCGGAAGAGTTTGTTTGTTTGTTGGTTTGTTTGAACGCGCTAATCTCAGAAACCACCAGTCCGATTTTAAAAATTCTTTTAGTGGTATATAGTCCATTTATCGAGGAAGGCTTTAGGCTATATTATATTTTCAAATTAATTAGGGATCCTTACTATAAGTCCAATAATGTAACCCAAGGTGTAAGAAAATGACTCGAAAATAATTCTTACATCGTGAACGCTGCGAAAACTATTGATTCTAGAATAAAACAATGTACTACACTTTTACAGAATATAAATTTGTCTATAAAAAAGTCCGCGATGGCCTATGTCTAACTATTGTAGTTATCTCACAATAAGTGTTTTTTGAGTTTTCTAAAATAATTAAATTGATGTCGTTATAAACATGCTTTATTTTGTACCTTGAATTTAACTTTCCTGAAAATAAATTACTTCAATACAAAGACAAATTCAATACCTTCCTAGAACTGTTTGAATAATTCAATTCGGACATTTAATTCCAAAGATATCGCAAAATACAAAATGTAAGTATTCATTTCATAGGGAAATATTTAGTTACACTGATGATGTATCCGACTCGGACAGCTCGGACCGCGACAGCTAGCAGGTAGATTTTTTTACGTTTGTTTCTTGCTAAAAGGTACCGGTGGTCCAGTTGTCGAGAACCCCACTTCTGTATAAAGTAGTCGCGGGTTCGAGTTCTGGCTCACAGCAATAACTTTTTGAAATTGTTTTCTGAAGCTATGTGTATTTTGTTGTTTTTTCTCTCTTTGTCATCATATCGCTCAATACTTTAATTAGAATTTAAAATTTAATAAAGTCTCGGTGGCGCAGTGGGTGAGCGCACGGCCTCGATGACTGACAAACTTTATGCCCGGGATGGCAACAGGTTCGCCACCTAATCCATTTGGGACGTAAACATAACGGCAAGACGAGGCTTAACAGCCGCTGCCTACACCTTCGGGTAACAAAAGCCGTGAAGTTATGTTATGTTATAAGTTTAAAATTTGTAGTATTTAATCGTATTTTATGGTATTTTTATTTATAAAAGTTACTAGCCTTTACCCGCGGCTTCACTCGCATTAAATCCATTATATAGATATCAAAGATCATTACTATAGAACTTAACCAATATGATAACTCTGTTTTATTGCTTGGCTGGAATTATTAGGTTTTAAAATTACTACTTACAATGACGTTTAAAAAACTAACAACATTTTTTTAAGGTAAAATATATTTCTCTGTAACAAAAATAAATAATTTTGGACTGTAACAATTTTATAAGAGTATGTAGGATATTGTTGTAGACTATTTTATAAGTTTTTCCTTCGGGTTCAAATATACGTAAATTACTTTAAAGAATATGTGTACAAAGTTTCATGATGATCGATTGAGCAGTTATCGCGTGAAAGCACGCAAACAAACTTACATTCACATTTATATATTACTAGCTGACCCGGCAAACATTGTCTTGCCAAAAACTTAAATTTAAAAAATAGGGGTTGATCGTAGGGGGTTGAAAATTCTCAGATTTACCCGATATGCATACAAAATTTCATGAGAATCGGTCAAGCCGTTTCGATGGAGTATGGTAAAATTGTGACACGAGAATTTTATATATTAGAAGTAGGATGGGATAGGAATTAGGTTACATTTTTATTGGATAAGGGGCAAACGAGCAGGCTTATGATAGTTACAAACGCCGCCCATGGCCACCTCACCACATGCAGTGTTACAGTTGCGTTGCCGGCGCTTACAATGGGATATGGGTCGGGAGTGGGTTTCGGTAGGGGAGGGGAAAAGGGATTGGGCCTCCGAACACCTCTCTCAGCGAGTGAAACGCGGCTAAGGCCACTTTTCAGCGATAATCTGAGAGGTCGTGGTATTCCACGGGTCGAGCCGGCCCATTCATGCAGCGAACACTGCGTGACTTTACCACTGACAAGGTGTGACTGATGTGACTGATTTATAATACATTCTAGATATATGTAATAAACTTTACATTGTTAAGATCGTGATATCTTTTAAAATGTAGTAAATTTATTTCGATAAGCTTAATCGCTAGACCGACATCATTTGACTTATAAAAAAAACACTCACTGTGAGTTAGCTACCCCGGTTTGAACATATGGGTGGCCCGTTTTTTTCGTTGAAGTCAACAATAGTGACCATATAAAAAAGTTGTTTATGTTGTATTAAAAAAAACTAAAGGTTGAGCAAAAACTTGGGACAAGTTCATTGCTATATTCATTGTTCATAAGTGGCATTGCTAATAAAGCTTTCTTTGAAGTTGTAAATAATATCAATGTCTTGATGGTCAGTACGCTAATACATACTAGCTAAGCGAGTGACACGTGTAATAATCGTGCCTTATGGCACTTTGTTCTCTCTGCCTACCCCGCAAGGGATCTGGCCTGAAGTTATGTATGTATGTATCAAGAACTTGAATTGAAATAAATATTAGCGTTAGATTGTCCATTTATGATGAAAGCTTTGGGGTATTGATATGATTGCGGCAATAATCTTTTGAGTGGAAAATGTATAAAATATAGCGGTACGAAGTTCGCGCGGTCTGCTAGTACTAATATAAAACAAGATAAATAATTAGAAAAATGTGTATTAATTAAATAGGTCATTATAATAAAGTTTTGATTTATATCAAAGCCTATGGTTGCTGAATCATCAATTCCACTTCAACATCAGGTAAGGAAATATCCTCTTCCACCAGCTCATCGAAACGCGCCAGGATAATAATATGTAGAACTGAACATGCTACAACTGGACAAACTCCTTGTCATTCGTCATTGTACATACTTAACTACATATATAACGTCACGCCAATTCCCTTGCAGGGTAGGTAGAGAGAACAAAGGGCCATAAGGCACGATTCTTACACTCCTCACTCGCTTCTTTGACTTTCATAACTCTTTTCAACCACGCGCGTCGACTTTTAAGGCTTCTAACATCACATTCCTCCAGAACACGTTCTATTTGGTTATGGAATGTGTGTCTTGGCCATCCGCGACCCCTACATCCATCCGATTTTGCATTGTATATCTGCTTGTACAATCATGCGTCATCCGCTTTTTCTACATGTCCAAACCATCTGAGCATGCCTTTTCTTACTTTTACACCGACTCACAACCACTCATATCATATATGTAAGTTCTGCTCACTTACGTTTGACAGTTGATTTGACAGATAAATAAAGTTGAGTAGCGTTTCTGTATACGAATTTTGTTCTGAGTGGTGTTTATGTGCCAGTTAGTTTGAGTTGCATTTAAATTTATCGGGTGTTCAAATTTGACGTATTCTGTCTAATGTGACAACGTTAAACGTCTAATGTTAAACGTTTAGGTAGCGCTTATATATTTGATTGAGTGGCAGTTCAGTATTCGGGCTTAAATGACGTTTGTGTATACCACGTAAATGTGAGCGATCTTAAAATTCTAAGTAGCCTTTTATTAATTATCAGATTTGAGTGGAAGTTCAGTATTCGGGCGTTAGTAACATACATACAAGCACTTCGTACTTACTAATGTAAGTAAGATGTTTTCGATGGGTCTGCTGATGCGTTGGTAAAACTACCGACTGTGGAATCGAGATTGGCGGGTTCGATCCCCACCCAAGTATAAGTATTTATCTGGGTCTAGGTAGAATATGGCTGGAGGTGGCGCCTCACAAAAGTGAGGCTCTGTGGTTCCACCGCCTCACTCGGCGCTAAGAACCACCAGCCGCGCGGATCCAGGTGGGTGACACGGCTGTCCCGGTGGCGAGATACTTGAAGTACCTCGGCCTCACCCTGAACAGCCTCTAGAGCTTCGAGGAGTACTTCGTGAGGATGGTCCCCCGAGTGTGACGGGTGGCAGGCGCGCTACACCGCCTCCCCCGAGATTCGCCGCCTCTACGGTGATGTCGCGCAATCCGTGGCCCTGTACGGGGCTCCCGCAGTGGCTGTTACGCCTCGACTCGCTGTTTTGTTTACGTCCCGACTGGAATAGGTGGCGAACCTATTGTCCTACATAGGGTGCAAAGTTTGCAGCCATCGGTATTTACTACACTCAGCTTCCAAACATAATTTCGAAAAGTCATTTGTGTTAGCCAGGATACGAACCCACAACTTTTTGATTTAGGAGGGGGGTGCTCGACCACTGGACCGCCGAGACTACCAAGATGACTACTATCTACTTCAAAATTGAGTTCTAATATTTACCCGAACATACATATGTTGGCGCCGGACGCCATCTAGCGGTAGATGATGTCAACTATATATAATAATAACCCTATAAAATTTTAATAGGTAAACTAATTTATTATGATTACATGTTAATACATATTTATGTCAATATATTACTAAAATCTATTATTTAGTTAAGTAAAATGCGCGAAATTTATAATTATGTGATTAAACAATTCATTCTATTTCGTAACTGTTTTGATATTTCCTTTTATTGTTTAAATGTTTAAATCAATACTGATGCTGCATGAATATTCATAATAATTATTTTCATTATTTTCAAAAGATAATAATAGAAATTGCAGATTTCCCAATAAACTGCTATTGCTGTATCACCGTACCCCAGTGTGCAGTTGAAATTCATTTTGCATGTCCATTAAAATTTATAATAAGTTACTAAATAGTTTGAAATTATTGTCATTGACATTATACTATTATTGATTGACAAATGTTATAATAACTTGATTGACTTCATCTATACTTATATTATAAAGCGGAAGAGTTTGTTTGTTTGTTTGTTTGAACGCGCTAATCTCAGAAACCACCAGTCCGATTTTAAAAATTCTTTCAGTGGTATATAGTCCATTTATCGAGGAAGGCTTTAGGCTATATTATATTTTCAAAATAATTAGGGATCCTTACTATAAGTCAAATAATGTAACCCAAGGTGTAAGAAAATGACTCGAAAATAATTCTTACATCGTGAACGCTGCGAAAACTATTGATTCTAGAACAAAACAATGTACTACACTTTTACAGAACATAAATTTGTCTATAAAAAAGTCCGTGACGCCATATGTCTAACTATTGTAGTTATCTCACAATAAGTGTTTTATGAATTTTTTAAAATAATTAAATTGATGTCGTTATAAAAATGCTTTATTTTGTACCTTGATATTAATTCTCCTTAAAATAAATTACTTCAATAAAAAGATAGATTCAATACCTTTCTAGAACTTTTTGAATGATTCAATTCGGACATTTAATTCAAAAGATATCGCAAAATACAAAATGTAAGTATTCATTTCATAGGGAAATATTTAGTTACACTACGGATGATGTATCCGACTCGGACAGCTCGGACCGCGACAGCTAGCAGGTAGATTTTTTTATGTTTGTTTCTTACTAAAAGGTATCGGTGGTCCAGTTGTCGAGAACCCCACTTCTGAATAAAGTAGTCGCGGGTTCGAATTCTGGCTCACACCAATGACTTTTTGAAATTGTTTAAAGTGTTCGGAAGTTATGTGTATTTAGATATCGATGACTATAAGCTTTGTGCCTGGTATGGCAATAAGTTCGCCACCTATTCCATTTGGGATGGAAACATAGTGGCGAAACGAGGTTTAACAGCCGCTGCCTACACTTTCGAGTAGAAAAGGCGTGAAGTTATGTTGTGTTGTTGTTTCTCTCTTTGTCATCATATCGCTCAATACTTTAATTAGAATTTAAAATTTATAGTATTTAATCGTATTTTGTGGTATTTTTATTTATAAAAGTTACTAGCTTTTACCCGCGGCTTCGCTCGCATTAAATCCATTAAATAGGTATCAAAGATCATTACTATAGAAGTTCATCAATATGATAACTCTGTTTTATTGCTTAGCTGGAATTATTAATTTTTAAAATTACTACATACAATGACGTTTAAAAAACTAACAACATTTTTTTAAGGTAAAATATATTTCTCTGTAACAGAAATAAATAATTTTGGACTGTAACAATTTTATAAGAGTATGTAGGATATTGTTGTAGACTATTTTATAAGTTTTTCCTTCGGGTTCAAATATATGTAAATTACCTCAAAGAATATGTGTACAAAGTTTCATGATGATCGATTGAGTAGTTATCGCATGAAAGCATAACACACAAACAAACTTACATTCACATTTATATATTACTAGCTGACCCGGCAAACGTTGTCTGGCCAAAAAATAAAATTTAAAAAATAGGGGTTGATCGTAGAGGGTTGAAAATTCTCAGACTTACCCGATATGCATACAAAATTTCATGAGAATCGGTCAAGCCGTTTCGAAGGAGTATGGGAACGAAAATTGTGACACGAGAATTTTATATATTAGAAGTAGGATAGGATAGGAATTAGTTTACATTTTTATTGTTTAAGGGGCAAACGAGCAGGCTTATGATAGTTACAAACGCCGCCCATGGCCACCTCACCACATGCAGTGTTACAGTTGCGTTGCCGGCCCTTACAATGGGATATGGCTGGGGTCGGGAGTGGATTTCGGAAGGGGAGGGGGAAAGGGATTGGGCCTCCGAATACCTCTCTCAGCGAGTGAAACGCGGCTAAGGCCACTTTTCAGCGATAATCTGAAGGTCGTGGTATTCCACGGGTCGAGCCGGCCCATTCATGCAGCGAACTGCGTGACTTTACCACTGACAAGGTGTGACTGATGTGACTGATTTATAATACATTCTAGATATATGTAATAAGCTTTACATTTTTAAGATCGTGATATCTTTTAAAATGTAGTAAATTTATTTCGATAAGCTTAATCGCAAAACCGACATCATTTGATTTATAAAAAAAAACACTCACTGTGAGTTAGCTACCCCGGTTTGAACATATGGTGTCCCGTTTTTTTCGTTGAAGTCAACAATAGTGACCAAATAAAAAAAGTTGTATTTATGTAGTATTAAAAAAAAGTAAAGGTTGACAAAAAACTTGGGACAAGTTCATTGCTATATTCATTGTTGATAAGTGGCATTGCTAATAAAGCTTTCTTTGAAGTTGTAAATATTATCAATGTCTTGGTTGTCAGTACGCTACTAGCGCATACTAGCTAAGCAAGTAAGGGGTGTAATAATCGTGCCTTATGGCACTTTGTTCTCTCTGCCTACCCCGTAAGGAATTTGGCGAGAATTTATGTATGTATGTATCAGGAACTACTGGTTTGAATTGAAAAAAATATTAGTTTTAGAGAGTCTATTTATTGATGAAAGTTTAAGTTATTAATAAGAGTGGGACAATAAATTTTAGTTATAAATGTATATAATATGGCGGAGCATAGTTCGCGCGGTCTGCTAAATGATGATGATTTCCGAGTCTAATAAGATACGTAAATTAGATTTTCATATATTTTTAGATTATTTGTTTACCTAAACGTGTGGCGTTATTTCCCGTTCATTATATTTATGTAATATGCAACGCGAAACTAATTTTTTTTATGGGATAGGAGGGCAAACGAGCAGGCGTGTCACCTGATGGTAAGCAATCAACGCGGCCCATGGACACCAGCAACACATATAATGTTACTGTTGCGTTGCCGACCTTTAAGGGATAGGGGAAAGGCAAGGATGGGGAAAGGGGGGTGAACCTCCGGGTACCTCTCTCACCGAACGAAACGCGGCATGAGCCACTTTACGTCGATCTTCTGAGAGGTCGTGGTATTTCACCGGTCGAGCCGGCCCATACATGCAGCGAACTGCTTGGTTCTACCACTGTCTATTTAATTCCTTTAATGTGATCTAAATATCTAAACCGAACGTACTATTTAAAAATATTTTATCTATGCAACCAAAGTCCTGGGTCAAAGTTAGTGTTAGTTCATATTTACTTCTCTAAGCAGATATGATAATTTTATTTTTAATTCTTTACAATATTGCAACTTCATATAAATGGACGAAGCGCAAGATATGCCTACGCACCTCGATCTTGGCGTCTTTTGCTAAAATATAAAGACTTTACAGTCTTCAGCATACCACATAGAGTTGCCCATCTATTAACATTTTTAATATTGATCTATTTTAAAATGTAGTGAATTTATTTTGATAAGAGTAATACCAAGGTGCCAAATCGACACCATTTAAATTATAAAAAACACATGCTGGTTAAAACATGTGGTGACCCGGTCTTTTTTTGTAGAAAGACAATGACCAAATAAAAAAAAAAGTTAAAGTTTAAGTAGTATTAAAAAAAAACCTAAAAGTTGACAAAAAGCTTCGGACTAAGTCCCTGACATTCTATTAATATTACTTATAAAGGGTTGATTGAAATTGATAATATTATCACCATAATATATCTTGGTTGTTAGTTGCTAATATCAAAAGCTAAGCAAGTGAGGTGTGTAATAATCGTGCCTTATGGCCCTTTGTTCTCTCTACCTACCCCGCAAGGGATCTGGCCTGAAGTTATGTATGTATGTATCAAGAACTTGAATTGAAATAAATATTAGTGTTAGATAGTCCATTTATGAGGAAAGCTTTGGGGTATTAATATGATTGCGGGAATAACCTTTTTAGTGGAAAATGTATAAATTATGGCGGTACGAAGTTCGCGCGGTCTGCTAGTTATTGATAAAAATTGTAGGACATGACATTGTAATCTACATAACTTCACACCTTATGTTATCTGAAGGTGTAGGCAGCAGCTTTTAAAACTCGTCCCACAGTTGTTTACATCCCAACTAACTTCCAAAACCAATTTCGAAAAGTCATTGGTGTGAGCCAGAGTCAGCAATCAAACTTGGATCTCTGGATCTGAAGCAGTGTGCTCAACCACTAGGCCACAGAGACTGTCATGATTATATCCTTAAGAATTTGTATACCTCATATGGTAAAATATCAGAACTGAATAACTTATTAACAATGTTTAAATAAATATTACTATACATATTTATGTTTATTGTATATATTTGCTGGCAATTTAATTGTACTGGCTGTAGATACACACAAAAGAGCTGCAGTAATTAGAAGACCACTTCACTTGTACCTTTTGCCACTATTGTTGTATTAAAATAATTCCAGGAAACAACATTTCAAAGAGCCGGAGGTATAAATGGTGGATGGTGATATGTACAGTTTTAGGACAGTGTATTTTAGTATGATGGTAGAGAATAGCTTAATTAGTTATATTGTAGTTGTAATGGCGCCAAAAACTAGCAAATATTCATGTTAATAAAATATAGTATATTATAAATGCAAATATTTGGTTTTAACGGATTGAGGTTTAGAAACAAATTATTTACCCATTATAATATTTATAAACAAATTATTGTATTTCAATTATGATAACATAAACATAACTTCACACTTATTTCTACCTGAATGTGTAGGCAGTGGCTCATCTCGCCATTATTTTATTAATTTTTGACCAAAATTGACTTTTGTTGACATTAAATTTTTCCAAAAAAAAGTTAGGTTAGTTAGGTATTTTTTTTTAATTTTTGATGACATCTCAGCGATAAATAAAAACGATCATACAAAAACTAACAACAGTCACGACTGGAAGTACACCAAGAACGAAAAAATTGAAAATATTGCATTGACTTGTATAGGTTTCTTAATTCATCGAGATATTGTCCAACATTGTCGTTCAACCTGTGATTAAAAGAAAAGGGAGGCCTAAAGGTACCAATAACACCGATTTCGGTGTTAGTATTGGTAGGAGAATAAATAATAATAATGAAAAAATAATAATTTGATTTTGTTGGACAATTAAATTATTTTATTCATTCGACAATCGGACGAATAATTAAATTTATTCATCCGGTTAGCTGGACGACTAGCAACAGCCTATTTGTATAGTCAACAACAATACAAATATTATGTGTATGTATTGGTGTGGAGAAGATAATATTATCTACTACTAATAGCACACAACATGAGAATCATACATGCATGGTTAGTGACAGCACGTTAAGTACCAATGTCCAGGCTGAGGTCGAAGGTGTCTGGTGTGACACGGCGCAACAGTCGACGCCAATGCGTTGGATCCATGGCAGCGAAGCGCCAAGCACGGCACGCCGCACCTGCACGCGCTAAATCCGTGCCTGAGAGCCAAGCAAACACTTCATACAGCACCACCTCACAGCCCATTTTAGGACTCTGCCACGGTGATAACTTGCACTCTACGTCGATGTACATCTTCTGTACGGTCACTTCACCTAAACCGTTGGTCAAATTATATGCATCTTAGCATTCTAATAAACCTATATTTAGATATTTTACGTAATCATCTTTAGAGTAAAAATAAATTACACGGTGAAGAATTTTGCAAATTAAATTTAACTGCGATCATCAATTCTGTAATTCGGTATACCTATAACTGTTTAGTAATTTTATTGGACAGTTATAAATTATGATAATCTAATTAAAATTATAATGTAGCTAATACATTTAATTTATTTTGAATTCGAAATCAACTGACTGACACTCAGTAAGGTGAGTAAGGATATCCAATTAAATCCAATATACATCGATGCATCGAAAACATCGATGTTTTGAAATGCCATCGATATACTCGATGTATCAATAACTTCTTGAAATATCAAATGAAAAAAAGCATAGTTCATCCAAATTTACAATAATATAGAGGTAGAGGTATATAGAGGTATTTGCTGGAGGAAGAAGCTGAATCTTGGGTATATTACATGTAAACATAAACATAACTTCACGCCTTTTGTTACCCGAAGGTGTAGGCACCGGCTACTAAGCCTCATCTCACTGTTATGTTTACGTCCCAAATTATAAACAAATAATATTTATAAACAAATTATTGTATTTCAATTATGATAAAACAATTATGGTAAACATATCAGTGAGATGAGGCATCTCACTGTTATGTTTACGTCCCAAATGGAATAGGTGGCGAACCTGTTGCCACACCGGGCACAAAGTTTTCAGTCATCGATATTTATCACACATAACTTCCGAAAATAATTTCGAAAAGTCATTGGTGTAAGCCAGTGTCTGGAATCAAACCCGGACCTCTTGATCAGAAGGCGTGTGCTCGACCACTGCGCAATCGAGACTGAGTATATTATTATTTATAATAGTATTTTATTATTTTATAATAATATACCTAATCATTTTTGTTGCTACAATTGACTGGACTGGCCACGATCGACAAGTTATAATAAAGATTTTTTTCTTATATGACTTTTATTTTTTTAATAAACAATGTTTGAATTAATAACGGGCTTGTAAACGAGCCATTTCACCTCAACATGTTGCAGTTAAAATATAGTCTGTTTTAAGTCCCACTCCCGATGGCTAGATTAACAATTGTGCGGAATTAGTTTAGCTGATCTGTGCCCTGTGAAAAGTAATATGTACGACGGCGGTCTAATCAATCTAATATATTTTAGAAAATGTACTCGAGGTTTACAAAATGTCGATGTTTACTTCCGATACATCAAATGACATCGATGTACAGATTTGATATATCGATTCAATAAAAACATCTTTTTTTTGGACACGCAAAAATGGACACCCCTACAGTCAGTGACTGTTTTTTTTGTTGGGATTTAACGACCTGGTTGCTAGGACCTTTAAGTAGAGTCTTTATTTTTTTAATTTACATCATTATTCTTAACTTCGCCACCTATTCCATTTGGGACGTAAACATAACGGCGAGACGAGGCTTAACACCTTCGGCTAACAAACGCGTGAAGTTATATATTACTAGCTGACCCGGCGAACTTTGTTCCGCATCAAAAGTAATAAATGAGTAAATTTTGGATATCATGAGGTTCAATTTATGTTATTTATCGGCTTTAACTGCTGTCCCGCTATGTCAATACTGCAATATCGTCGAAAATATTCTTTTAAATTCCCTGCTGTAAAAGGCCAGGATCATCTATATTACATACACAATCTATTTAAGAAACTTAATTGGATAAAATTTAATGCTGTAATGTTTAAAATCACTTCGTAAATAAGCCATTATTTCTCGTAAAAAGTAAAAAAATAAAAATGGTCCTTGTGGGTGATCCATAAGAGATATACATATACCCGCGCGGACTTTTTTGTAGACCTTCGGAAGGTGTTAAATAATGTAGAACTTTGTTTTGATCTATAACCTAGAATTCAGACAGCGTTTTACAACTAAATCTCGAAAATTATCATTTTTTCTTTACGACATCATATATGAATTAAAGTTCAAAACCACTCCGTTGACACCCTGTAACGAATAAAAAAACCCACATCAAAATCCGTTGCGTAGTTTTAAAGATATAAGAATTTAAGTGGACACACAGCGGAAAGTGACTTTGTTTTATACTTTGATGACTAATGACTAATTATGACTGCTTGATGAAAGGCTTACAGTTGAATGTGATGAAAGCGAAAGTTATGGTGTTTGTTGTCAATGTAGTGCTGGAACAGGTGAATTAAATTGTTATGTCTTGGATGCGCTTTTAGCAGGAATGGCAGGTACACCGCGGATGTAGAAAGAAGAGTGGCGTTAGGAAACAGCGTAAGTGGAGCATTGGGCAGATTCCTGGGCGCAAAGAATGTTACAGCAGGAAAGCCCAACTAGCTGTTCACAATGCGATACTGATCCCAACGCTAACTTGTGGAAGTGAGAGTTAGGTATCGCAGAGTGTGCACGAAAGTAGGATAAACGCTGTCTAAATTATGGCACTGCGCAAAATCTGCGGAGTGACCCTCACGTCAAAAACAAGGTTGTAAGGAAGGAATTAGGATTGAAAAAGTGTCGGAGTAAAAGTAAGTGTAATAAATTAAATGCAAAGATCCTTTTTAAAGAAGCTTTTATTTAAGCGCTCTAAAAATAAGAAATTAATATTTCCTTAAAAATTCCAAGTATTAACTTAGAGCTTCAGTATGTACAATTTATATAATAATAAAATCTTGTCGCGAGGTTTGACTCCCTATCAGTAGGTAATTAAACTGCAATAGATAATATAGTAAAGTTAGTAAATTAATTTACATGAGTGTTTTGCCCATTTCTTCTCATGAGAACCTTACACTCAGAATGTCCGTGCGTTTTTGTTATCCTGTGTTGTGTGTTGTGTTTCCTGACTTGATGAAATTAAGTAAAATCATTCCATTGTATAAATCGGGTAGTACATTAGACCCCACTAACTTCAGACCAATATCAGTACTACCGACAATAAGTAAAATGTTCGAAAAGCTTATCCTCGCACAGCTACTAAAATACTTTAATGATAATAATCTGCTGCACAATAAGCAATTTGGTTTTACGCGCGGACGGTTAACATGTGATGCGGGGATTAGATTATTGGAATGTATATTTGAAGCCTGGGAGGAGTCACAGGATGCCTATGGAATATTTTGTGACTTGTCTAAGGCTTTTGACTGTGTGCAGCATGAAACTCTGGTCAGAAAATTACACCACTACGGTATAAGAGGCATCGCTTTGGATCTTCTCATTTCTTATCTGAGTGATAGGATTCAAAGAGTATAATATATGTTAACGGGAAGCTATCACATGGATCAGCTGTAGCAATGGGAGTGCCACAAGGCTCTATTTTAGGACCTTTCCTGTTTCTTTTGTACATTAATGATCTGCCATATCTTGTGAAACATAATCATGAAATAGTTTTGTTTGCAGATGACACTTCTTTAGTTTTTAAGGTAAATAGACAACAGACAGTAATTGAAGATGTAAACAATGCTCTTTCAAAAATTGTAAACTGGTTTAGTGCTAATAATTTGCTTTTAAATAGTAATAAAACCAAATATGTTAATTTTTTTACAAAAAATGTTTAACAAGTAAAAACCAGTGTAGTGAGATTGGAATTGGTCAATAAGGTTGTCTTCCTTGGTATAACATTAGATTCTAAATTACAATGGGGCCCACATATAGAAACGTTGTCAGGCAGACTAAGCTCAGCAGCTTACGCTGTAAGGAAAATACGTCAGCTAACCGATGTTGATACTGCGCGTTTAGTTTATTTTAGCTATTTCCACAGCATTATGTCGTACGGCTTATTGCTTTGGGGTAGTGCCGCGGATGCAGATTCGGTTTTTGTGCTCCAGAAACGAGCCGTTCGTGCTATCTATATGATGAGTCCCAGGGATACACTAAGAAATAAATTCAAATAAATAAAAATCAGTAATACAGTGGTAGAGCCAAGCAGTTCGCTGCGTGAATGGGCCGGCTCGACCGGTGAAATACCACGACCTCTCAGAAGACCGACGTAAAGTTGCTCATGCCGCGTTTCGTTCGGTGAGAGAGGTAACCGGAGGCCCACCCTCCTTCCCCATCCTTTCCTATCCCCTATCCCTTAAAGGTTGGCAACGCAACAGTAACACTATACGTGTTGCTGGTGTCCATGGGCGGCGTTGGTTGCTTACCATCAGGTGACACGCCTGCTCGTTCGCCCTCCTATCCCATATAAAAAAAATAAAAAAAATATGACATTTTATTCACAATATATTTATGAAAATCTTATTTAAGTTCATAAATATAAAACTAAATTTAACAAAAACTGTGATGTTCATAAACTAATTTAAGAAATAAAAACAAACTCGCTGTGCCCACTACTAGGCTCCATAAAATCTCTAACTCGTTCCCAGGTCAATGTATACGCTTTTACAATAAACTTCCAAACGACGCGATTGAATTATCCATGGGGAAATTTAAAAATTATATTAAAAGTAGATTATATCAAAGGGCTTATTATTGTATCGCAGACTATGTAAACGATAAAAAGTTTGAAATTCGAACTGCTCCTTTTGTGTTGTATTGATTGTACTTATCACTATTTGTTAAACTGGATATTTGAAAAGAGTCGGCCTTGAGTTTCTTGCCAGTTCTTCTCAAGAAGCCTTGACGCCGGAACTGGCACTTAGATTCGCTTTCACATTCAAGACAGTGTGATGAAAGAAAATCTAAGCTCCGTGAATGTTTTTTTTAATGTGACGATTCTAAGTACTTTGTAAAGTCTATGGAATAAAGATATTTTGAATTTGAATTTATAATGAGGCAATTTTCTCAAGCGCTCGGGTTTTAATATGTTATGCTTTAAATATTATAATAAGTTAAATATCTGTATTTATGGACTATATTTAACTGTGTGCGAAGACCCAAGAAAATAAAGCTATTTTGATTTGATTTGACATTATAAAATTATTACAGTTTATTTACAACTCGCGCGACAAGCTTTTATCATTATAATAATATAACTTGTACATACTGAGGCTCTAAGTAGATACTTGAAATTTTTAAGGAAATATTATTTTCTTATTTTTAGAGCGTTTAAATAAAAGCTTCAATAAAAAGGATTTTTGCTTTTAATTTATTATATCTTTACATTTACATTAAACATAGATTTTGGATTTTATTTCAAAAATGTTCAATCTAAGCGAAACGTTTTGATAAAAGATATGACAGTGTTTCCTGGCTTCATCGCTACCAGGAAGAATTGAGAAAAAATCGGCTTGTATATCTAGATGGGACATACATACACGCCACTTATTGCGCTGCAAAATGTTGGCAAAGCGAAATTGAAAAAAATCCAAAGGCCTTCGATGGGTTATTGTTCGCGCAGGGCCATAGGATTTACAGCAAATGCGCAGCTGATTTTTAGATACAAAACAAAATCAGCTGATTATCATGATGATATGAACTCTAATAAATGCCTTAGGGAAAATTTGATACCAAATCTACTTCTGCCATCAATTGTTGTTATGGTTAATGCCTCGTGTCACACTGTTCTAGTTGATGAGGCTTCAACAATGTAAAGCACTAAGTCCAAAATGCAGTCTTGGATCACAAGTAAAGGACTTTCATTTTTGTAAACGGACTTGAAATAATTAAAGAACATAAACAACTACATGTATATGAAGCAGAGATAATGGCCATAAAGTGTTGAGACTTCCACCTTATCAATGTGATTTGAATCCAATTGAGCTTATATGGAGTGTGTTCAAAAGAAGGGTTGCTTAAACAAACGTAAGACAAGAAGATAATAAAGTAATGCAAATTATCGAGGAGGCATTTACAACCATTACTACAGAGGAATGGAACAATGCGAGCATGTCAAAAAATATAAGTACTACGCCGATGGCGCAGCATTAGAAAGTGAAATGGAAGGTTCAGAATAGAAGTAGGCGAAGATACTACTACTGATGAGGATAATAAGTCAGATGTACATGAACATAATTACTGTAGAAAATCATTGAATAAACATTTCTCGATTAATATCATGTTATGCTCTCATTGAAGCTGTATTATTCAGTTGTGGTTGCGAATCCTGCTTCTAAATCAAGAAGTAGTAGGTCTGAATCCTGGTCTCATTAGAGAGTCATTGGTGTGCTATGACTTTTCAAAAAATGAATTTGGAAGTTATGTGTGATAAATATCGATGACTGAAGACTTTGTGCCCGGTGTATCGCAAGAGGTTCCGTTGGGACGTAAACTTATCGGCGAGACGAGTCTTAACAGCCGCTGCCTTCACCTTCAGGTTGAAAAAAGGTTTGAAGTTATGTTGTTTCTGTTCATTATTATTTTATTACATACATACATAACTTCACGCCAAATCCCTTGCGGGGTAGGCAGAGAGAACAGAGCGTCATATGGCACGATTCTTACACTCCTCACTCGAATCGCTTCGTTGACTTTCATAACTCTTTTCATGAACGCGCGTCGATTTTTGAGGCTCCTAACATCACCTTCCTCCAGAACACGTTCTATTTGGTCATGAAATATGTGTCTTGGACGTCCTCGACTCCTACATCCATCCGACTTCCTTTCTTATAACCTTGTTTTCCACGCGGTCAGCCCTCATTTCGACCGCCATAATTATCCTACTTTCATGCACGCTCTGCCATACCCAGCTCTTGCGTTTTTAACAAATTTAAAAAACGTTGTACGATAAAAACGGTACCATGGAGATGGAAGTAAATAGGTATGATGTTTTGAAATCACATACCGTGCATGCGATGTTCTAAATTCAAATTTACTTTAACCTTAAGCGGGTAAAAATGGCTTTTCCGCTCAGATATCGAAAAACAAAAATACCATTTCCGAGGTGGGGGGATGAAAAAAATGTTTATTATTATTATAAGTAATTCTTACCTATTAATCAGTCTCGTCATTAAATTTTATTGCTGAAAGAAGGAGAAAGAGACAGTACTCGCTTGTTGCTCGAAAGCATTATATAAATAAAAGTTTTTTTCTTAAATAAAAGTAGCCTAAGTTACTGTTGATTACATCTACATACAAAAAAAAGTTAAACCGACTTCTAGAAACGTAAACCACAAAATCTTTAAGTAAATGAAAACAGTACCTTCATAGCTAAAAAGTGATAAATAACGTAACTAACTAATTTGTATACTTTATACAATATACAAAACGTAATCTATACTTATCATTATTATCATTACATAGTATAAAACAAAATCACTTTCCGCTGTCTGTCCACTTATATGCGCATATCTTTAAAACTACGCAACGGATTTTGATGCGGTTTCTTTTAATAGTTAGAAGGTGTCAACGGGGTGGTTTTGATCTATAATTCATGTATAGTGTAGTAAAAAAATGATAATTTTCAAAATTTAGATCTTTAATCGCAAACGCTGCCTGAACCCTAAGTGATAGATCAAAACAATGTACCACCTTATTATACACCTTTAAAAGGTCCACAAAAACGTCCGCGAGGGAAAATGTCCATCTCTTAGGGATAACCCACAATGACCATTTTTATTTTTTACGAGAAATAATGGCTTATTTACGAAGCGATTTTAAACATTACAGTATTAGTTTTTATCCAATTAAGTTGCGTTTCTGACCCTTTACAGCATATAATTTAAACGTATATTTACGAATATATTTACACTATTAACATGGCGGGACATAGCAGTTGCGTTGCTTGGAATGTGTTGCTGGTGTCCATGGGTGGCGTTGGTTGCTTACCATCAGGTGACACGCCCGCTCATTTGCACTACTATCCTATAAAAAAAAAATCAATAACAACTTTAACATCCACAGAAAATCTAGTATAGAGCCTACCAATAATGTCTACATCGTCGATGGACGTGTCGGTGGCTGTGAATTGACCTGGGAATCCCTTTTCTGACCGTGTATATCCTCGCGGGCGGAGCAGCGGGCGACTGCTATCTAATAGATAAAATTCTTTTACGGTGTTTCATATCATACTCTTCCGAAACGGCTAGACTGATTCTCTTGAAATTGTGTGTGCATATCAGGTAGCTCTGAGAATAGGACAAAATTTTTCCTCCCCCTTAATGTCAAGGGGGTCCACTCCTATTTTTTTTTAATTTTCCATAATTTAAGGTTTTTAATTTTTTTATCAAACAACATACAAAAATGCAACCCTACATTTTCACCTCCCTACGATAAACACCTATTTTTAAACTTGATTTTTTTGGCAAAACAACGTTTGCCGGGTCAGCTAATACTTATACAGGTCAGCCAACACAATAGAGTACGTTACCTGGGCTTGCACCGACTCCAAAAATAAGTGACATTTGTAAATATTATAATAGTTAAAGATTATTTTATAAAAGTATTACGTTTTGTATATTGTATTAAGTTTACAAATGAGTAAATTTTGTTATTTATCGCTTTAGTTATGAAACTACTGTTTTCACTTTCTTAAAGATTTTGTGGTTTACGTTTCTAGAAGTCGGTTTAACTTTTTTTTTTAAGTATTTTTTTTCCCGAGATGTAGTGATATTAATGAGTTGTGAACTTCAATAGAAGTTAGTTCATTTACATGGCTTTCAGTTTATTAAATATATTATCACTTCCGTTTGTTAAATGTGTGATATTTTTACGGAGATATAATTGTTAATAATAAGTACTTAGCTAAAAGAGTTTGATAATACTTGTTAAGTATTTATATTTTTGTTATTATCATGGGTAGACAATAACACTGTCGCCTGAATGAAGACCAATCGTAGCCTTGAAAGTATTGCAGAAAAAATACAGTATTGTGTCCTAACTCCTAACAGTTTAAGAGTTCCGTAGCTTTACTAGCACAGCAGTATCAGATATGGATTTAAGCTTATCTCCCAAGTAACACGTTAGCCCTGTACACCACTAAACAGTTTCTATCGACTAACTGCGGTACAGAACTCCTTAATGGTTAGGAGTTGGGCTCCTAACCATTAAGGAGTTATGTGGCTTCTTCATCAGCAGAGCAGCATCAGATGTATATTCAAGTATACCTCACAAGCAACACGTTAGCCCTACATACTACCAAGACTATCGAAAAATTTCAATGCTGTCTTCAAACTCCTAACCGTTGAGGAGTTCAGTGGCTTCTTCATCAGCACAGCAGCATCAGATGTAGACACCATACAGAATATCCCTAAGATCCTGACCTGGTGAAAATTGGACCATCTCCAAAGTAAACACTATCGATCAAAACAATTTTTTTTAAATCCGTCCATAATTGACGAAAATATCAGTTTTTTTTTTTTTTTTACGGGATAGGAGGGCAAACGAGCAGGCGTGTCACCTGATGGTAAGCAACTAACGCCACCCATGGACACCAGCAGCACATATAGTGTTACTGTTGCGTTGCCGACCTTTAAGGGAAGGGAATAGGAAAGGATGGGGAAGGGGGTGGGCCTCCGGGTACCTCTTTCACCGAACGAAACGCGGCATGAGCCACTTTACGTCGGTCTTCTGAGAGGTCGTGGTATTTCACCGGTCGAGCCGGCCCATTTATGCAGTAAACTGCTTGGCTCTACCACTGTTGAAATATCAGTGAATAGACATAAAAAATACGTACAGATGAATTGAGAACCTCCTTCTTTTTTCGAAGTCGGTTAAAAAGTACCAACAAAATCGGTATAGCCATTACAGATATTAGCCGGAACGAACACACATGAGACGAAAGGCCCTAATCTTTTCTGGCAATAAATTTAGCCTGTGTTACTCAGGGCAAATGTAGCTTATGTAATTCGTTCACTATTGGAAAATAGTGAACGAATTAAAAATATTATATATAATATAGGGTAATAATATATAATATAGGGTAGGTGGCGCTAATCGGTCGAGTTAATCATTAGCTCTGTGTTTTATTATCAATTCAAATGCAAAACCCGCAAAAATGCAAATAAATGTTGTGTAATAATCTTTTATTGGGTATGAGCAATAACTGTGAGTGTTATTTTCAATAAAATATTAACAACAGTGGTATAAAATCACAAAGTGAAACTTCAAGCTTTACTAAGCAAATAGCTTTAAATTTCATAAACAAACAAGTGAATAGTACATTAGTTCCCAAAAAAAAATACAATTTTGTTATTAAATGGTGAAAACAGATTAAAATAAAGTGCAAAAGTGAATAATAAATAACATTCCTAAGAGATTCAAGGAAGACCATTTTTTTTTCTCAATTTTCAAAATTAATATCATATGTCTAACAATAAAACAGTTTCAAAAGTGTCATCTAGTTGTTTTAATACAAACTTCTAAGTAAAGGCAAAGTGATAACAAACACCGACGACAAAAACTAGTTATCAATTTCAAAAGCATAATTTATTAGATAAACCATTGGTCTGGAGGCTGACTTTGCGCGCCACATTGAGCTCAGCCCACGCGCACCGGGTTCTAATAACGGCGAATGCGACGACTGTTTTTGTCCATTTTTAATTAAAGAGATTATTAATATTTAAAGATGAGTTTCATCGAAAACATTACTTTTCGACGAACACAGCTGACACAGGAGTCAGAAACAAATATGTAATAATAAAGAGGAGGATGTTTCCGATATAGATGGCACCACCAATAGTTTGAATGAACTAACAGACGAAGAATCTGATACTGAATTAACAAATCTCAAGAAAAAGTTACAAAATTTGACGTTAAATATCGCCCGTGAAGAAATAAACAATCTATCCATAGAAAACATGACTCTCAAGCAAAATTTAAAACAAATAACTAAACAAAAAAAATATGACGAATTGTTGAAGCGAGATACAAGATGTACGGTACAAAGTGACATATGCTCTCATAAGAAAGTTATACAATCTAATAGAACAACTATATTGAAAAAGAATCAGCTAGGAAAAGATAAATTGAATGTTCCGAAGACAAAGCATGATAAGACAAGTGTGACACTTGAATACCACCAACTACCACCGGACGTTTCGGTTATCGAGCAAAATGGTGATGATAAACCATTACAATCTTCCGAGGCTACCAAGAGTAAGATGTGTATCATTAGTAGTAACAATTCAAACAGAATTTTAGACCTAGCAGAACATACCTTTTTGCACCTACAGGTTTGTCACTATATTTCCACCAACTGTGGAATAAATAAATTAACTATCGGCTTAGAAGAAAAATTGCTTGATTATACCTATAACGATTACTGTGTGATTTTGATCGATGAACACGATTTTAATAGAACGTGCAATTATTCACAACTCGTCACTGATATACGTGAGGCACTAATTCCCTTGAATCACACGAATGTTATGATTTGTCTACCAACATACAAATATAGTAATTTAAGTGTGATGTATAACTGGAGAGTGGAAGTATTCAATAACTTGCTATATCATGACAATCAAATTCACAATTTCGCTTGGTTAATTGACTCCAACCGTAATCTGTTGTGTGACTATAGCATGTTTCGGATTCATAATGGCAAACTCAATGACTGTGGCATGGCTACAATTTTTGAGCAGTTGGAGCGGCTTGTGTGTGATGCTGCCCTGGGCGAACATGCTAATAATCATGTAAAAAAATCGCAAGGTACGCGAAGTGGATCGCTAAACCCAAATTTTTTTCTTAATTAACAACAACCACATACTTCTGCACCAAAACATAGCTGGCATTCTCAGGAAAAAAGATTTATTTGAATTAACACTAGATCAACTAAACGAAGATGTGGGAATAATATGTCTTACAGAGACTTTCATAAAAAAGGGTTGCGAGCCCAATTTGACTTTAAAAAAATTTCGAATGGTTGCATCATATTCTAGCCCGAATCAACGTAGAGGGGGTTCTTGCATTCTTGTTCATGATAGATACGAATGTAAGCGTCTTGATTTAACAATACAACCAATATTGTGTCACTTTGAATATTGTGCTGTGGAAATAATTTCGCTTAAGTTGTTTGTTGTATGTATTTACAGAATACCAGACTGTAATGCTAAAATATTCCTGGAAAATTTAAATAATCTGCTAAAAGTAGTCTGTAAGCGTGTGTCTAGAAGGATTGTTGTGTGTGGGGACTGGAACATTGATTTATTGAGAAGTAGTAATAACTCAAAAGAACTACTTGCTATTCTATGCAATTACAATCTTAATAATCATATTACACGGCCAACTCGAAAAAGCGCCTGTATTGACATAATAGCTAGCAATATACCCAACGTTACATCCACGTTACATACTTTGGCACTGTCTGACCACGAAACAGCCCAGACAATATCATTTCAAATAGAATCTGTGCCACTTAAACATAGAAAATACTGGTTTGAAAAAAAAAGAGATTTCGCCAAAGAAAATAAAGCTAAATTTTTAGAATGTTTGAGTTCTTTATCATATAATAATGTTTTTGAAAGCGCTGATACAGAAGAGGCGTTTAATGCATTCCATGATACTATTACTCTCTTTTATGACTTATGTTTCCCTACAATTACTGTAAAAATAACTAAGAAAACAACAAAAAGTAAATGGATATCAAAAGGTTTAGTGCGTTCCAGTAAACATAAGCGTCACCTTTACCTACGTTATAGATTCTTACAAACTAATACAAATAAACAATTATATGATACTTACAAAAAAATATTTAAGAGATGCATGTTGCAAGCTCAAAAAATTGAAAGTTTCAAATACATTAATAATGCGAGTAATAAGTGTAGAGCGGCCTGGAATATAATAAAGGACAATGCAATATGTAAACGAAACTCGGGACATATAGATAAGGTAGTAATTGACGACACTGCATACTCAAACCCGAAACAAATAGCGGAGCTTTTTAATGATTTTTTATAAACTTGACAGCAAATAAGAATGATTTATCTGACCCTAATCACATTTCTATATATCTGACACCAATTTCTCTCGTTCACAATTCGATTTTTTTGACCCCATTGACTTATGTTGACATTTTTAGAATAATTAAATCATTAAATAATACAAATTCTACAGGATATGACTATATCAAAACTGACATACTTAACTTTTGTGCCAAGATAATATCAGCCCCACTGTGTCATATTTTTAATCTGTCATTGGAGCAGGGGCATTTTCCTTCAAGACCTAAACTATCAATTGTAAAACCTCTCTTCAAAAAAAGTAATGATACAGATATGAACAACTATAGACCCGTAACGCTGATCCCAATTTTGGCAAAGATATTTGAAAAAGCAATGTATGACAAATTATATAACTTTTTAGACAAGAATAAAATTCTCATCTCAGAACAAAACGGATTCAGGAAAAATTATTCAACGACCTTGGCTTGTTTCAATCTTAGTAAATTAATAACTGAAAGCCTTAATAATAGAAACAGTATCGTATCACTATTTTTGGACATGTCCAAGGCTTTCGATTTTGTTTGCCATAAATTGTTACTTTACAAGATGGATAAATACGGAATACGTGGAAAGGCTTTGGAATGGTTCAAAAGTTACCTTCAAAGCAGATACCAGTGCGTAGAAATTCTCAGCACATCTGGCAGGAATAACACACTATCGAGATCCCAGTTTAATTTGAACAAATCAGGAGTACCACAGGGCAGTATTTTGGGGCCCTTACTGTTCTTAATTTACATAAATGACTTACCTAGTATAACTGATAATAAGTATGTACTTTATGCAGACGATACTACAGTTGTTATTGAGAGTAATAATAGAAACGAACTTGAGAGTAAAATTAGCGATACTCTGAGTAATATAATTAATTGGTTAGATCATAATTATTTACATATTAACATAAACAAAACTAAAATGATTCAATTTCAAACTTACAACAGCCGCTCTATAAACCTTAATATTAAACATAATTATGACAAAGTTGAAGAAGTTGACTCCACTATATTTTTAGGAATAACTATAGACAAATACTGTAATTGGAAACAGCACATAGAAAATATCTGCTCGAGTTTAGATAGATTTGTCTATGTCTTGTACCGTCTGAGGCTAATATCTACCTTAAAAACTGCACTAAGCGCATATCATGGCTACGTCTCGTCTAAGTTGAGATATGGTCTTATAATATGGGGTAACTCAGTGGAGGCAAACCGAGCTTTTGTAATACAGAAAAAATGTATCCGGTCATTATTTGGACTGGGACGGACTGATAGTTGTAAGGAATATTTTAAGAAATACAATATACTTCCATTACCTAGTCTATATATCTATGAAGTCTCTCTTTTTGTTCGTATGCATAAAGACTTATTTCCAAAACACAACGACGTTGTGGCCCGGCCAAGTAGACGCATACATAAACTTCTAATTCCCTCACAAAGGGTCAATGTCTATAGTAAAAATATTTATTGCATGGCGATTCAAACATTCAATAAATTACCGGACAGGTTAAAAAAACCAATATAAAAGAGTTTAAAAGTAAATTATTTAAATTATTAATAGACAAATGTTTCTACAATATACAAGAATTTCTTAATGACAAAAAATTGTAAACGTAAAATTTTATTTCTTTATTTTTATCATTTTAGCTTAACAAAATAAAACAAGAATTTCCTTTTTACTATTTCTATCTTTTTAATATGAGCTTAGTGATTTAATATTGTAATATTGAAACAATGTGACATTTAATGTAATGTAGGTATAAAATAATAAGTAATATAATGTAATTATGTCAAAAAAGTAATTTGACATGACTAGACCCATACTCTCAAAATAGCATGCTATATAAATTAGTAAAAATATTTGTACGCCAATCAAATGGCAGAATGTGGCAAGAACTTCTATAATATGATATATACCAAACTTTGTAATGTTACCCATGTTCATACAAATAAATGATTTACTATTATTATTATTATTTTTCAAATTGACTGTTTTTAAGTTTTTTCATTACATACACGCAAAAATACAAATTATTCTTCTTTATAATAGTAGCCTTGATCACGCTACTACTAATATGAAGAGAACACTGGCCTTTGAGGAGGCAGTGAAGATTCACAATAAAGCGGTCCGAAGTACGCGGGTCCGCTAGTTCATTATAAGATGAAAATGGCAAGCCACTCAAGATGTTGCACTAAGTGAGACGCTCCACAGACAGGCCGACAATGTGTTTAGGTACTTTTATATTATCACAACCAACTAGATCAGCTTACATCGGGTAGGCCGCTGGCCGCGTTTGCAACGGAGCCCTAATGAATAGCTAGCGGTCAGTCAGCAGACACACACAGACATGATCGTGCGAGCCTCGTCCCTGGGGAGGCGCGTGTGGGCGCGGGCACCGAGAGGCGCCTCGTGCGGGGGAGCAGGCGCGCCCCCGCCCTGCCCCCCGCCCGCGTGTGAGCCCCCGCCCCTGTGCCGCGCGCTCGAGGGACCGCAGAAGACCGCGGAGTTCCGCGTATGTTGTCCGCCCTGCAGCGTCACCCCGCCGCCCTGCCAGACTGCCGCCTGCACCCGCACATGTGGTGACGTCAAAGATAAGGTTACTAAGAGTTCATTTGCGCTCCTTATAGAGACGAGAGGTGCCTCTCGAAAAAGTTCGAGGTGATATAATAAATGTTACTTATTCAATTCATCACCTCAAAGTTTTTCGTCCATCTATCAAATGTTGCGGTCGGACGTTCGGCCGCGGAGTAGTAGGTAAAGTAAAAGGCGCTCGACAGAGCAGACGAGGTAAATATGGAGGTCAACTGATGGGGGCTAGGGTTTACATCATCGAGGACTATAACATAACATAACTTCACGCCCTTGTTACCTGAAGGTGTAGGCAGTAGCTGTCAAGCCTCGACTCGCACTGACAATATATATTGGTGCACTTATGTTTTACGTCCCAAATGGAATAGGTGGCGAACCTATTGCCAAACCGGGCGTGGAGAGTGCGTGCGTGGAGGGTCTCCACGCATTTTTTTTAAATATATTCACCGCTATTTTCGTCAAATATGAACGAATTTCAATTTTTTTTCTTGGATTGTCGTTTCCTCCGAGATGGTCCCATTGTCATCAGGTCAGGATCTGATGATGGGAACCAGGAGAAATTGAAGGTAACCAATAAAAATTGTATACTAGTATAGTGTTGTTGTTACGTCTTAGTGACATTCTTTATGGTGTCAATATTTGATGGTGCCGTGCTGATGAAGAAGCCACATAACTCTTTAACGGTTAGGAGTTGGGAGATAGTAATGCAGTTAGTCGATGGAAACTGTTAAGTAGTATATAGGATTAACGTGTTGCTTGGGAGGTATGCTTAAATCGACATCTGATACTGCTGTGCTGATGATGAAGCTACGGAACTCTTAAACGGTTAGGAGTTAGGACACAATACTGTATTTTTTTTTCTGCAATACTTTAAGGCTACGATTGGATCTAATTCGGGCTGCAGTATTATTGTCTACCTATGATAATAACAAAAATATAAATACTTAACTTAACAGTCGGTGCCAGTCTTGGTAAAATACCCTATTGTATTGCACCGACTTCAATAATGAGATTACTATAAAAATATTTACAATTGTCATCTATTAATGAAGTAGGTGCTGGTTAAAAGTTAAGCTTGATCTTTGATTCTCTTATATCGGACAAACAAAGAGGTCCATTAAAACCAGGATCAAAGGACACATAGCGGATGTGAAACACAACCGCTATAATAAGTCTGCTGTTTGTGACCACTGTAGGACGGGCCCAAAACACTACATCAGGTTTGACAAACCACAAATCCTCGCCAAAGAACAACATTATCGTCCCAGGATGATACGCGAGGCTATTGAAATCAAAAAACATCCAAAAAAATTTCAATAGAGAAGATGGCTGGAAACTATCACCTAGCTGGAACCCAGTCATAAGTAAGTCTCATCAAACCTAGCCCACAATCAAACAGCACAAGACAGCGGGATACTATTAGTATAGTTTGCAGGTCAGACCCACATCAGAAACCAAAATTGAACAGTACAGCATACAATAGAAATATTTTTATTAACTTGGTAACCAAGTTTCTTTTCTCAATTTCACAAAATTAAATAATAGTACTATCAATAGCCCGTCCAAAATGAAATAATAATCAGTTTTGAAGAACAGCCGCTGAGTTTTCTTGCTGGGTCTTTATCAGGACTGGCCGCGTTTGCGACCCAGTGGTAGATTTTTTCACAAATACTTACCTTTAAATTTAAAATCAATAAATATTTCATAAGTTATCTCTGATCTCAACTAACTTAAAAGAAATAAGATAATTAGCTAATCATTAAAAATAACAACTGTTACCTATTAAATCATACAACAAAGGCTATGTACAAACCAAACTTTTTCTTTAGTAAATATATCTTGTTAATAAATATTTGATTTTTGTTTCATGGTCTGATGTGGGTTACCAATAGTAAAAATCATATTTTTAACATCAACTTTTTGATTTTTATTTCCAAAAAGTGGGTGCTCTCTGTATCAATGAAAATAGCTTTTGAACAGATACCATCTTTTTGTTCATCACTCGTGAAAATGATCCCTGTAAAGTAATTAATAAAATTGGTAATAAATAAACGCGATATAATCCTAAAGTTTGTTTTAATGTCATGAACGTGATTCGCGAAAATCTTAGAGATAAATATTCTAAAGAAAAATTATAATTTTCTAGATTTAGCACTTTAATTGCAAACGCTGGCTGAACCCTAAGTGACAGATCAAAACAATGTTCTACATTATTAAACACCTTCAGAAGGTCTACAATAAAGTCCGCGAGGGCTATATGTCTATCTCTTAGGGATAACCCACAATGACCATTTTAAAGTGAAACTTTTATTACATCGTCTCAAACTTTTTCGTCTGCGTGTTGCATGTCGCGTGACGGTCGGCCGCGGAGTAGGGATAAAGTGAAAGGCGCTCGTCAGAGCGCCTTTCACGTCTATTATCGTTTATAAATGTAACCAATATTTTATGGTAACTAAAATACGTAAACAGTGACTTACATTCGATTTTCGAAAAAAATAATATTTCGAAAATTTTTAGGTAAATGTCTATAATGTGAAAAAAAGTTTCACTTTTACGGTGGTTTCATAAAACCACACAATCTTTTTTTATTTTTTTACTTTTTACGAGAAATAATGGCTTATTTACCAAGCGATTTTAAACATACCAGCATTAATTTTCATTCATTTAAGTGTCTTGAATAGATTGTGCATGTAATATAGATGACCATGTAATATAGAAATTGTAGTATTAACAAAGCGGGACAGCAGTTAAAGCCGATAAATAGCACAAATTGAACCTCATGATGTCCAAAATTTACTCATTTATTACTTTTGATGCGGAACAAAGTTCGACGGGTCAGCTAGTATATATATATATTATAATATGTATATCATTTAATTTATTTCATTTAACTAATAAGAACTACCGTAAATCAAGTATTGGGTAATCACTAAGCAAATAGTTACGATAATGTTGTCCTTTACATTAGTTCACTTGTAAATCATTTATCATCTATTTATCACAATTTAATTGATAAACACAAATTAAAAAAAAACACTGAACTAAGTGCAGTCTGGTCCGTCAGTCACTCAGTTTTTCGTAACAGTTCGTTTAAACGTCGGTTCTCGGACCTTCGGCTTCAGCCCAGAATCAGGCCGAAGCCGACGGTCTCGCCGAAAATGGTATTTTGGCCGAAGCCGATGTTCCATTTTATTTATTTGTAGAGATATTATTCATTATTTTCCTAGATTGATTTGATACACATATGATTTAAGGGAGTAGTATGTTTCCTTTTTCTACAAATTTAGTGGATGTAAGCATTTCAAAGTGTTACTTCTTACAAAAAATTTTTACTTCTTAAAACAACACTTCTTTTTTTTAATCGCTGTAGTTATATACCTAGAACAAAATTGAGAAGAACTGAGAAAATTCCAGTAATAAATTAAGAATGATTATGCAGAGCACAGCCGCGGCGTGCGCACCGTCCTCGTGCAGCACGGCCGAGCTCGGCTCACTGGACGCGGTGGCGCGGCGCCTGCGGCTGGCGGAGCTGGCCCGCCGAGAGGCCTACGAGCGCGAGGCCCGCACGCCGCCCCCCGCGCCGCCCGCCTGCGCCCCGCGCCAGCTATACGCGCTGGGCGGCAACCGCGAGCTGGCGCGCGCCACCGACGGCCGCGTATACGCTCTCCGCCGCACGTGCACTCCGTATGTACTGCACTTAGTGCAAGCGTTATTCATTTATTATTATGATATATAGCTGCATAACACGTGATATACTGGAGGGCTGTTACATTTTCACCTCGGAATCCAGGGCCAGTCAATGAATCTTCATACAAAATTCTTAAATGTATTTATGCGATGATAGTTCACTACTGAAAGTGTAAAGGTGAGTAAAAGACATAATGACAAGAGTCTTTCTGACTTAGGTGTTGAAGAATGCTGTAAGAATGAAAGAAAGTATAGTGGATAGTACAAAAGAAGTATGTGGCTGTGCAAAGAGGCAAAAGATTCTGAGAGGACCTCTCTCTCTTAGTCCCACGAGTCGACGCGTCCCACCAGGCATCAGCCTGGTGGGACGCGGACGTAAAATCCAGCGACGAAAGAAAGAATAAAGCATGGTTGGATTATTTTGTATTTAAACTTAATGCACAATAATTTAGTACATAGGCGGATTTAATGCCTTGAGGCATTCTCTTACAGTCAACCACCGGAAGTGTAGAAAAATGTGTTGAGTAGGTGCACTAGTTAATTAATTTATATATATCGATTTGCTGAAGTTTCACTTCTATCGTGTGTGAATCGCAAACACGCCATTTTTTTGTATGTATGTATATATATAAATATATATTGATGTACGTATGTGAATGTATGTATGAATATGCATAATTAAGTATATTATGTATTTGGATAGAGATATATATAAATCAATCAATAAATTTGATTTTTATTTTATACTGGTGTAGGCAGCGGCTGTTAAGCCTCGTCTCGCCGTTATGTTTACGTCCCAAATGGAATAGGTGGCGAACCTATTGCCATACCGGGCACAGAGTTTTCAGTCATCGATATTTATCACATTTAACTTGCGAAAACAATTTCGAAAAGTCATTGGTGTGAGCCAGTGTCAGGATTCGAACCCGGACCTCTGGATCAGAAGCCGTGTGCTCGACCACTAGACCACCGAGACTATATATTATTAATTTACACTTACCATCGTACATCAGTCACATTAACATTTATATTTGAACATCTATTTTGATTGTTCAATAATTGTTTTTTACGTGCACAAAACTCGCGACTACGTTCTGTTGAACTTTTTCTTAATTTTTTTTCATTTTTCATTTCAATTTTTTTACGTCGATATTGACACATTTCGGCATTAGTTTTCGGCATCTTATAAAATGTATTATTTAGCACAACAAGATATAAAATTACTCACAAACACGCAGTTAAATAATAACACACATATACTTAAACATACTCTTTTGATGGGAACTCTAGTTTATTTTAACAATGTTTTAAAGAGAAAAAATATTTTAAATTTGGAATGTCACGTTTCATTTATTTATATTGATGTGTTATTTTTCTCTGTACTAATTGCATATACTCGTATATCTCCAATACAAGCATTTTTTGTATTATTCACATAAAACGAAATAAAGTAATACCCTGGCTCATGTCTGACACAAATATTTAAAAACAACTCGTTCAATCGTTATCATTATTGATAATTATTAATTTAGTTCATAGATGTCGCTAAACCTTAAATACAGTTGAGGAAGTCGTTCAAATCTACATCGGTAATCTGTGTAGTAAGTAGTATTACCTGATGGACATTGATGGCAATACAATAAATTAAATCGCATTCCGAAATTTTCGTAGTTAGTTATCATACATACGGTTAATTGACAGTCACTTTAACTACCATCCGTAGCCTAGCGGATACGCCGCTTCGAACAACCACTAACTTGCGTGACATCGAGGCTGAGTTTAGCCTTTCGATGTTTTTGTGATTATAAAAATTGTTTCTATACAGTGTGTCAATATAGAAACTGAAATTCCAAAAAACAAAGAGGAGAGACCGATAAAATAAAATAGTATGTATATTTCTGTCTCATTCTTTCCTGGCTTCATCCTACACATTTTTGTATTTGTGTCTCTTACCTGTCGTATTTCCGTTGCATCCGGTTTGAAATCACAACGATTCTAACTATCTATTCTAACACACTTCATTAAGTACATACATGTATATAAGATTATGTTTGTGACAGGGTAGCTAACTGACTAAGTAACAACTCACGTACCTTAGCCTTGAAGCTAAGACCGTTGTTGGACATCCTAACCTCAGAGGGGAGTGCGTTCCAGAGGATTACTAATTGAACGAAGAAAGAAGAGTTTACAAAGTTAGTTGTATGAGAGGGACAGCGCAAAAGACCATACGCGGTGGAGGGAGGTTCATACGAAAAGTAAATAAACCTGATGTGAGAAGCTAGATAAGCGGGTGCGTTGGAAGAATGAAGGAGCGAAAAGAGGGTTGTAAGAGTACGTAACTTGCGGCGCTCGCGAATAGGTAACGCCCTGAGCTCAGAACGATTGGAAGAGACGTGGTCGTATTTACGAAGATTGTACACGAATCGAATGTAGTTATTGAGAAGTCGGTCATATTTGTTTCTAAGGTTTTCGCGAATCTCACTCATTAAAACAACTTTTCAGGATTGTATCGCGTTTATTTCTTACTTATATATATAATATAATATAAATAAGTAATAACAAAACGCGATACAATCCTGAAAAGTTGTTTTAATCGGTCATATTTGTTTAGAAGGACTGCATTCAGGTCTAAATATCAGCACAGTCGAGAATAGGGAAATCTAACGTCTGTAAATGTTTCATTTTAGTTTTTTCTCAAGCTTGAATCAGAATGATTGACCGTTGCTGAAAGAGCTTGGGAGATATAACATCTCCCTGACTCGATGCAGATACAGGACCAGGTGACGAACTCTCGTCACCTGGTCCTGTATCTGGACAGCGATGTTATACAAGCATCTCAACAAGTCAATATAATGCCAGTCAATCCGACATCACTGCAATGCATCCAGAACTGCCCAACTTTCGATGGAGTCGAAGACTTTTTCGTAATCCACGAATGCCATACACAGCGGCTGATTGTACTCTTCGGTCTTCTGTAGAATCTGCCGAACAGTATGGATGTGGTCCACGGTACTAAAGCTTTTTCAAAATTCGGCCTGCTCCAGAGGCTGGAATTCGTCGAGTCTTGCAGAAAGACGGTTCGTGACGACCCTCGAGAACAACTTGTAGATATGGCTCAAGAGTGAAATAGGTCTGTAATTCTTCAGTAAGGTGTTATCACCTTTTTTGAAAAACAGCACCACCACACTTCTGCTCCAAGCCTGTGGTGTTATGCCCTGGTGTATGACGGAATTAAAAAGACTCGCTAATTCTTTTAGGATATGAGTCCCGCTGGATTTTAGAAGTTCTGCAGTAATTCCGTCATCACCGGTTGTCTTGTTGTTCTGGAGTTGCCCGAGAGCCGCACTAAGCTCGCTTTCTGCAAAGTCGGGGATGTTCTCACTGTAGTGACGCGTTAGCGGGGCTCTGTGGTCATCATCGCTGTGTACCGTCGGCTTGGTCATCCGTGTGGAATAAAAAGGATTCTATCTGTGCGAGAATCTCAGGCTTAGAGGTGAAGACACGTCCATCCGCAGTTTTCAGCTTCGTCAGATGGGGCCTATTAAGCTGCTGAGCAAACACTTTCGACCCTTTGTTCCGATTATCGCGTCATCGATTGCTCGAGTATTCGATCGACGATGGTCGCGTCGCATCATCTTTCTAATACGCTGGTTTAGGTTTTTTCCATTCTGACGAAGACAACTGATCGAATGGAGTTCACGCGAATCCCATATGTTGATAATCACATACCTTTATCGGACACTAGCGAGTGAGTACCCATTTCGGAGAGCTTAAAAGGATATAATGTGAGAAACTAGAAAATGAAAGTGTACGGAGTATGTCTGTAGACCTAGTCAGTAAAATACTCAATGACACGAGTATTTCTGACCTAGGTGTTGAAGAATGCTGGAAAAGAATGAAAGAAAGTATAGTAGATAGTGCAAAAGAAGTATGAGGTTGTGTAAAGAGGTATAAGATTCTGAGAGGTGATGCTTGGTGGGACGCGGATGTGAAATCCAGCGTCGAAAGAAAGAAAAAAGCATGGTTGGATTATGTCTCAAGTTTGAATCAGAATGATAGTATGAAAGAGAAAAAGTATGAGAGCTACCGCCGCTGCAGGAATGTAACCAAAGCCTTAGTGAAAGAGAAGCGTGAAAGACTAGTTGCGATCATTGCTTCCTCATGGAAGTGAGGTTAACGGAGAACTTCGAGGCGAATAACAAACTCTTCAGGAGGGAAATTAGAAAGACTCGGGGTTCTTCGTCAACAAAATAATAATAATAAATTATGTCTAAGGCTGGTGACATTCTTGGAGTGAGTATTTTGGGGAAATGTACGATTATGTTCCGGATGTGGGCGCCGCTAGTGAGTCTACGACTGACGCGCTGCGCCAACATCTGACGAGGACATTACAATGGAAGAGATTGAATGATCGATACAAAGTGTGAAACATGGTGAAGCAGCTGGAATTGATATGATGTCTGCTGAAATAATCAAACACGGTGGAACCTGTGTCCGGGACGCTTTCCTCACCTTGAGCAATCTATATTCCCATGTACTGAAGGCTGTCATCGTGCCGTTGTATAAAGGTAAGGGATCATGTATGCAGTGCGACAGCTACAGGGCCATCAGTTTGAGCAGGTTGGCAGCGAAAGTGTATGGGAAAATTATTGAAAGGAGAATGAGGGTGATATCTGATGTTCTGGTGATATGTGGTTTTAGAAGCGGACGAGGGTGCATGGATCAGATTTTTTCATTCCACAACATCGTGGAGAATCAACTGGCTGCTAACCGGAAGGTTTTCTGTGGTTTTGTGGATCTGGAAATAGCGTTTGACAGAGTATTACGAAAAGATCTGTGGGATATACTCCTGGGCAACGGGGTGAGCGGAGCACTGCCGCGCGCTGTGCAGTCCACTTATGAGGGCTGCACAGCGTGTGTGCGTGTTGACGGCGGCTTGTCGCTCTGGTTTTACGTCAATATCGGCGTCAGACAGGGTTACGTGCTGTCCGCTTGACTGTTCATCCTGTACCTGGACAGCTGTCTCCAGAGAGTGAGATGAATGGATGTAGAGATGCGAATGGATGACCTAGTTGTGAGCTGCCTGCTTTACGCACATGACGCCGTGCTTCTAGCCGAATCGCCGTCAAACTTGCAAACACTAGTCACTACTATGAAAAAAAATGATTAAAGGCTTGCAGTTGAATGCGACGAAAACGGAAGTTATGGTGTTTGAAAGGGAGGAATCCAGAACGGATGCAAGGATAACGGTTGATGATGTAGATGTATTTGACCGCATCCAACAACGTGCGGTTCGACTTGTCGACAACCAAGCTCTTTCCGATCGGCTTGATCCCCTGGCCTTGCGAAGAGAGGTGGCATCTTTATGCCTCCTCTATCGTATATACCACGGGGAGTGCTCTGAGAAATTTTTCGGATTAATACTGCCAGCTGATTTTCGCCAGCGCTATCACCCGCATTGGCTGAACGGTGGGCGATCGACAACAGTGTGTTAAATAAACGTTCTTTACTAATACAAATAAAATAAAATTCCGAACGAATTCTTTTTGTAATTGCGATCGGGAATTTTTTTTTCTACTTTTTACTACATGCTGTTAGGAGCACATTACAAATTATGTGAAGATTAATTGACTGACACTCCATTCCTAGGTTGTGCAGTTTTTATATCTATCGGCACTCCACTAATACATTAATTGATATTCTATGAAATATAAGTTTGTAAAATTTTCATTGTAGGACAGGAGAGATTAACGTAAAACTGGAAGCTAACCACCAAGTCTGTCAGATCGACTCCGGTAAGGTAGACGTCTGCGCTCATCAGCCGCGTGTGTTTCTCGATATCCAGCGCACGTGTAATAAGAAAGACTCACCTTCCAAGCCATGCTCATCATCGTACCCACCAGATAAGGCATGTGCAGCACCTGATTCACCAGTCAATGCGTGCAAACCATGTTACCCACCAGCCCAGCCGTGCAGACCATCTGACCAAGCAGACAAGGAATGCGGAGAACCTGACTCACCAGAGAATATGTGCAAACCATGTTACCAACCAGTCCAGCCATGCACAGCATCGTACCCAGCAGACCAGGGATGCGCGGCACCTGACTCACCAGACAGTACGTGTAAACCATATTACCCACCAGTCAATACGTGCACACCATCTTACCCAGCAGACAAGGTATGCGCAGCACCTGACTCACCAGCCAATACGTGCAAACCATGTGACCCACCAGCCCAGCCGTGCAGACCATCTGACCCAGCAGAAAAGGAATGCGGAGAACCTGATTCACCAGAGAATATATGCAAACCATGTTACCAACCAGTCCAGCCGTGCACAGCATCGTACCCAGCAGACAAGGGATGCGTAGCACCTGGCTCACCAGACAATACGTGTAAACCATGTTACCCACCAGTCCAGCCGTGCACAGTATCGTACCCAGCAGATAAGGGATGCGTAGCACCTGGCTCACCAGACAATACGTGTAAACCATGTTACCCTCCAGTCCAGCCGTGCACACCTTCTTACCCAGCTGACAAGGTATGTGCAGCACCTGACTCAGCAGTCAATACGTGCAAACCATGTTATCAACCAGTCCAGCCGTGCACACCTTCTTACCCAGCAGACAAGGGATGCGTAGCACCTGGCTCACCAGACAATACGTGTAAACCATGTTACCCACCAGTCCAGCCGTGCATAGTATCGTACCCAGCAGACAAGGGATGCGTAGCACCTGGCTCACCAGACAATACGTGTAAACCATGTTACCCTCCAGTCCAGCCGTGCACACCTTCTTACCCAGCTGGCAAGGTATGTGCAGCACCTGACTCAGCAGTCAATACGTGCAAACCATGTTATCAACCAGTCCAGCCGTGCACACCTTCTTACCCAGCAGACAAGGGATGCGTAGCACCTGGCTCACCAGACAATACGTGTAAACCATGTTACCCACCAGTCCAGCCGTGCACAGTATCGTACCCAGCAGACAAGGGATGCGTAGCACCTGGCTCACCAGACAATACGTGTAAACCATGTTACCCACCAGTCTATACGTGCACACCATCTTACCCAGCAGACAAGGTATGCGCAGCACCTGACTCACCAGGCAATACGTGCAAACCATGTTACCCTCCAGTCCAGCCGTGCACACCTTCTTACCCAGCTGACAAGGTATGTGCAGCACCTGACTCAGCAGTCAATACGTGCAAACCATGTTATCAACCAGTCCAGCCGTGCACACCTTCTTACCCAGCAGACAATGGATGCGTAGCACCTGGCTCACCAGACAATACGTGTAAACCATGTTACCCACCAGTCCAGCCGTGCACAGTATCGTACCCAGCAGACAAGGGATGCGTAGCACCTGGCTCACCAGACAATACGTGTAAACCATGTAACCCACCAGTCAATACGTGCACACCATCTTACCCAGCAGACAAGGTATGCGCAGCACCTGACTCACCAGGCAATACGTGCAAACCATGTTACCCTCCAGTCCAGCCGTGCACACCTTCTTACCCAGCTGACAAGGTATGTGCAGCACCTGACTCAGCAGTCAATACGTGCAAACCATGTTATCAACCAGTCCAGCCGTGCACACCTTCTTATCCAGCAGACAAGGGATGCGTAGCACCTGGCTCACCAGACAATACGTGTAAACCATGTTACCCACCAGTCCAGCCGTGCACAGTATCGTACCCAGCAGACAAGGGATGCGTAGCACCTGGCTCACCAGACAATACGTGTAAACCATGTTACCCACCAGTCAATACGTGCACACCATCTTACCCAGCAGACAAGGTATGCGCAGCACCTGACTCACCAGGCAATACGTGCAAACCATGTTACCCACCAGCCCAGTCGTGCACACCGTCCTACCCAGCAGACAAGGGATGTGCAGCACCTGACTCACCAGTCAATACGTGCAAGTCATGCTACCCTGCAGTCCAGCCGTGCACACCATCTTACCCAGCCGACACGATATGCGCAGCACCTGGCTCACCAGTCAATACGTGCAAACCATGTGACCCACCAGTCCAACCCTGCACACCATCTCACCCAGCAAACAAGGAATGCGCAGCACCTGACTCACCAGCCAATACGTGTAAACCATGTGACCCACCAGTCCAACCCTGCACACCATCTCACCCAGCAAACAAGGAATGCGCAGCACCTGACTCACCAGTCAATACGTGCAATCCATGCTACCCTCCAGTCCAGCCGTGCACACCATCTTACCCAGCAGACAAGGTATGCGCAGCACCTGACTCACCAGCCAATACGTGCAAACCATGTGACCCACCAGTCCAGCCCTGCACACCATCTTACCCAGCCGACACGATATGCGCAGCACCTGGCTCACCAGTCAATACGTGCAAACCATGTGACCCACCAGTCCAACCCTGCACACCATCTCACCCAGCAAACAAGGAATGCGCAGCACCTGACTCACCAGCCAATACGTGTAAACCATGTGACCCACCAGTCCAACCCTGCACACCATCTCACCCAGCAAACAAGGAATGCGCAGCACCTGACTCACCAGTCAATACGTGCAATCCATGCTACCAACCAGTCCAGCCCTGCATACCATCTTACCCAGCAGGCAAGGGATGCGCAGCACCTGACTCACCAGTCAATATGTGCACACCATATAAACCATCGAAGAAGCCATGCGGAGTACCAGTCCAGCCATGCACAGCATCTGGCCCATCAACCAATTGGTGTAGTAAGTCCCTTCCTGTGCCGCTGGCACCTCGTCCATGTCGCCCACTAAGCATAGCGGAGCGACTTCGCGCTCTGCGCTCGCAACAAACGCGACGTGTCCATACCAGCATCGTCACCAACGCCAGTACCGATGGTGCAGTATCTCAGCAACCTGAGGGCACGGGGCGCTGTTGCTGCTGTTACCAGAATACAAGCGATGCCGCGCCACTAGGTTCTCTCGCTCTGTGTGTGCCTCACGGAGTTCGAGCGATGCGTGTGAGTATACATGTGGAGCGCGACGACCTGAAATCGTGCCATGACACGAAGGACACTTGCGATCAAAAAACGCCTGAGCCGATATGTCAGAAGAAAGAGAGTGGAGCATGCCCATCGCAGCCTACTGGTGACATGTGTAAACAGAAGAGTACCAAGTCCGTGTTTTCTACAAAATTTTAGCTGTAGCAATTTTATGTCTGTGTGTGCACTTTTGACAATAAAACCTATTGGAAAAGTGGTGCGTTTTCATAAACGAGAATATTCGGAGGTTAGGTTGCGGTTAGTAGTAATTTTTTTGTAGTCAATATACAACCTATTCCAAACTCTATTCATTATACAACAAAATTGGTTATTACCAAAAGAGACCCATGTTTATAGTTCCAAGCCTATTTTTAATACATCACAAATCGTCACCAATAAAATATATTCGTATAACGTATTAATTAAAGTAAGGGACATTTTGGTGAAAATGAGTTATATACAGCGTGTCCCACAATGGGTATATCAAGCCGCGATGGGTGGATACAGGATGGAATTGCCTATCGGATGGCTATATTTAAAATGTGATAAGTCGAAATTTTAGATCTGAAAAAAAAAAAAAAATTCCTACTGAGTCCGCAAATAATAATATTTGACATGGTCACCCTACTATAAAGACTTTCATTGATATCACATACACACATACACAAGAAATCGTAACATATGGTACAATTTCTTGTGTACCTACAACACGGATATAAAAATTTAGACCTTATTCTGTAGTAGTAGAGCCGATATTGCTAAGTTATGGTGAGATATAAAATAAAAATTTTGTATTTCATTCTGATTAAATAAAATTCATTCATAGTTTAATACATATCTAACCAGATTTTTCGTTTAAGATTTATGGTGAACACTTACCATTTCTCAGTGTGACTACAAAAAAGGTTCAATGTGCTGTCCTCCTCTCGTAACACATAGGTTTACACGCCGCGATACAGATTGTGTGGCGCGGCTCAGATACTCCGGTGTTAGAGTACCACAAGCTTCCACAATTTTTTGACGCATATCATTCACAGTTTCACACTGCGTAGCATACACCACACTTTTCAAATATCCCCACAAAAAAAAGTCCATTGGCGTTAAATCGGGCGACCGTGGTGGCCATGGAACAGTTCCAGAACGTCCAATCCACGCATGAAAGCGATCGTCCAGATATTCGCGTACAGAACGAGTGTAATGCGCTGGCGCGCCGTCTTGCTGGAAAATCATGTCGCGGTAAACTAACAAAGGAAGGCCTTCAAGTTCTTCCTCCAAGGTGGTCCTCAACATTGCCAAGTAGATTTCACCGTTCAACCGGTCCGGCAAAAATACAGGGCCTATCAATTTGTCACCGATGATACCGGCCCACACATTAATTTTCCACCTGTGCTGAAAATGGCTTTGACGAAAAGCATGTGGATTTTCATGGGACCAGTAGTGCTCGTTGTGGCTATTGGATAGTCCAAAACGAGTAAAGGTAGCCTCATCAGACCATAGAACCCGAGACGAAAACATAGGGTCAGCAGTAACCTGACTACGATACCACTCACAGAATCGCAGTCTCAATAAAAAATCTGCTTCTGTCAGCTGTTCTGTGCGCTGGTAATGGTAAGCATGCTGATTATCTTTTTTTAAAGTTCTCCATACTTTCATTCTAGACACACCTAATACGACAGAGGCTTTTCTAGTACTTCTAGTTGGATCTTCAGCAAAGTGATCCAAAATATTCTGTTCCACACGAGCATCCGCACGGTCACTCGATCGTCCTTCAGAGTTTGGACTGTGGAAAGAACCGTTTGAGTGCAAACGGTTGACCAGCCTCCTGAAGCATGCATAAGAAGGAAGTCTTCGCTGATTCTCCAGCTCTCTTCCATCAATGTGACGTTGTCGATAAAGTTCGCGCGCTGCAGTAAGGATTCCCTCCGATGCACCCACACACATAATCATATCATAGTACTCTGCATTTGAATACTCCGCCATTATAAAATTACGAAATAACGAAAGCACTTTCACTAACTTGACACCGATATATGATACTGACCGATAGAACAAGCGAACAATAATGAAGAGCGTCTAAAAAAATAATCACTAACGAACATTAGTAAGGATGTGAAAAAATAATTGATTATTGAAATAATCGATTAAAAATCAACATCTAAAAGTAAAAAAATCTATTAAATTTAGTAATTATTTTTATATGACTAATCGATTAATAACCGATTATTTTATTAATCATTCAATTACATATTACCGACTTTATTTCATCTGCAACGCCCCGATATTAAGTTTGGCCCGGAACGAAAACTACTAAAGAATACTTTTTCCATAATGTTATTTTTAACGCCATCAATGACCGCATTCCTTCTATACCTTTGAAACAGTTTAGTTATTTATTTATTCCAATATTCACTAGATGGAGTCGATGAATAATTCAATTTTATCAGCCGACATTTGGTTGATATGTTCTCTTTTATTGTATATTTCCAAATTACTAAATATTACATGGATACTTTTTAAAAGTCTCGGTGGCGCAGTGGGCGAGCGCACGGCCTCTGATCCAGAGGTCCGGGGTTCGATTCCAGACACTGGCTCACACCAATGACTTTTCGAAATTGTTTTCGGAAGTTATGTGTGATAAATACCGATGACTGACAAACTTTGTGCCCGGTATGGCAATAGGTTCGCCACCTATTCCATTTGGGACGTAAACATAACGGCGAGACGAGGCTTAACAGCCGCTGCTTACACCTTCGGGTACAAAAGGCGTGAAGTTATGTTATGTTACATGGATACTCACGCGCTTCGTTGACTTTCATAACTCTTTTCATGCACGCGCGTCGGTTTTTGAGGCTCCTAACATCACCTTCCTCCATAACACGTTCTATTTGGTCATGTAATGTGTGTCTTGGCCGTCCTCGACTCCTACATCCATCCGCTTTTGCATTGTATATCTGGTCAATCGTGTCAAATGCTCGGTCAGTCTTGCATCATCCATCCTTTCTACATGTCCGAACCATCGAACCAACCATGCCCTTTCTTACTTTTACACCGACACTCTCTTTCAAACCAACTTCCTTCCTTACAACCTTGTTTCCTACGCGGTCAGCGAGAGTAACTCCGCAGATTTTGCGCAGTGACCTCATTCCTACCGCGTTTATTCTACTTTCATGCACACTCTACCATACCCAGCTCTCGTTTCCATAAGTTAGCGTTGGGATCAGGACTGCATTGTGGATTGCTAGCTGGGCTTTCTGCTGACGTTTTTTGCGCCCAGGAATCTGGCCAACGCTCCATTTACGCTATTTCCTATCGCCACTCGTCTCATCCGTGGTGTACCTTCCATCCCTGCTAAAAGCGCATCCAAGATATACTATTTCATTCACCTGTTCCAGCACTACATCATCAACCATTATCCTTGCATCTGTTCTGGATTCCTCCCTTTCAAACACCATAACTTTCGTTTTCGTCGCATTCAACTGCAAGCCTTTAATCATGCAATCATCTTTCATAGTAGTGACTAGTATTTGCAGGTCCGACGGCAATTCGGCCAGAAGCACGGCGTCATCTGCGTAAAGCAGGCAGCTCACAACTAGGTCACCCATTTGCATCACTACATCCATCGATCGCACTCTCTGGAGACAACTGTCCAGGTATAGGATGAACAGTCGAGCGGACAGCACGCAACCCTGTTTGACGCCGATATTGACGTCAAACCAGGGGGACAAGCCGCCGTCAGCACGCACACACGCTGTGCAGTCCTCGTAAGTGGACTGCACAGCGCGCAGCAGTGCTCCGCTCACCCCGTAGCCCGGGAGTATATCCCACAGATCCTTTCGTAACACTCTGTCAAACGCTTTTTCCAGATACACAAAACCGCAGAAAACCTTCCGGTTAACAGCCAGTTGTTTCTCCACGATGTCGCGGAGAGAAAAAATCTGATCCATGCACCCTCGTCCGCTTCTAAAACCACCCTGAGCCTCCCACAACACTCCATCAGATATCACCCTCATTCTCCTTTCAATAATTTTCCCATACACTTTTGCTGCTAAACTGATCAAACTGATGGCCCTGTAACTGGCGCACTGCATACGTGATCCCGGCACGTATGCAGTGCGCCTCCAGTCCGTGGGAACCTTACCTGACCTCCAGCACAGATTGCTCAAAGTCAGGAAAGAGTCCCGGGCACAGGTTCCACCGTATTTGATCATTAAGCAGACATCATATCAATTCCAGCTACGTTGCCAGAAACATAGAAACATACCAGGAACATACTCGTACATTTCCCCAAAATACTCACTCCACCTGCCTAATACATCGCTTGGGTTTGCAAGAATGTTACCATCCTTATACATAATTTTGTCCATTCTGGATGTTGACGAAGAACCCCGAGACTTTCTAACTTCCCTCCAGAAGAGTTTGTTATTCGCCTCGAAGTTCTCCGTCAACCTCACTTCCTCATTCGCAACTAGTCTTTCACGCTTCGCTTTCACTAAGGCTTTGGTAACATTCCTGCAGCGGCGGTAGCTCTCATACTTTTTCTCTGTCATACTAACATTCTGATTCAAACTTGAGACATAATCCAACCATGCTTTTTTCTTTCTTTCGACGCTGGATTTCACATCCTCGTCCCACCAGGCATCACCTCTCAGAATCCTATGCTTATGCCTCTTTGCACTACCACATACTTCTTTTGCAATATCCACTATACTTTCTTTCATTCTTTCTCAGCATTCTTCAACACCTAAGTCAGAAAGACTCGTCTCATTGAGTCTTTTACTGACTAGGTCTACATACATACGCCGTACACTTTCACCTTCTAATTTCTCACATTTTATCTTTTCAAGCTCTCCGAAATGGGTACGCACTCGCCAGTGTCTCCACTTCTTGAAAGGCCCACGAAACGGCTTACTACCAGGTAGTGGTCCGTATCAAGAGTGGGGCCTCTGTAGGCTCGTGTATCCCTTTAGAGTATTTCGGAGACGACTATCTACCAAAATCATCATGTTCATTCCGTCTCCACGTATACGTGTGAATATCTTTATGACGGAATAATGTGTTAGACACATCGAGGTTCCGTTCCAGGCATACGTCCAAGATGGGCTTACCAGCATCATTGACTCTCTTGTCACCATTCGGAACAAGTACAGCCTCCAGGCCATCTCTCTTGGTTCCGACCCATCCATTAAGATCACCACACAGAATTATCCTTTCATGTCCCTCAGCCAGATTCAGAATATCCCTAACAGATTCCCAAGACTCCTCGAGTTCGCGGGGATCCGCGGAGCTTACGGGAGCATAAGCTGCGACCAGGAAAACTCGCGTGATCCCCAGTTTTATTCGACCCCAAAGATGTCTTGGGCCTACCAACTCATAATCTTTCACTCCGGAAGCAAAGTGGGAGGAGAGAACGACTCCAACACCCCCACTAGGACGGACGTCCTGGTCCACTCCGGACCATAGGGCTACCATGCCACCGGGGAGGTCCTCGGTCTCACTCCCCCTCCGCTTTGTCTCCGTCAAACATAAGGCATCCAGGCATCTCTCATTTATTACATTCATCATCTCATTCATCTTTCTGATCATACTACCTCTAACATTCCACGTGCCTATACGGCACTCCCCTCTCCTCGTCCCACCAGGATTGGCGCTGCGTGAAGGGTGGCGTCCCCCTTCGCCGCATGCGCATGCAGCCGCACCGACGGGGGCTAATCGGTGCCCGTCGCTTCTGGGGCACGCCGGAGCAGCCCGTCCGGCTCAGTTTGCTTCGGTCAAGATTGCGTCCCACTGGGACGGCAGGGGTCGCGACGTGCACGCTCTTGACATGACCCCCTAAAACTAATTGTACATATTGCCCAAAAATTTAAAAATCCATTAATTTAAATAAATCGATTATTTTCTTAAATAAATACGATTATTAATTATCGATTTTTTCATTGTAATAAATTAATCGTTTAATCAAAAATCGTTTTCTTATGTTTAATGTCACATTCCTAAATACTAGTGTCTCTGCCATTTTTAATTTCTTAGGGTACCGTTATACCAAAATACGGAACCTTTATACGATAACTTATTTTTTTATAATAACTTTAAAAATACTAGTCGCTGTACTACAGAGTCTACTAGATATTTTAATTTCACTCAAATCTCATCCAAAGCAAATTGGAATAGTATTTTAGAAAATCTCTAAATTTTAAGTAATAATACGCACAATACCGAATACCGGATTTAACATAACATAACTTCACGCCTTACCCGAAGGTGTAGGCAGCGGCCGTTAAGCCCTGTCTCGCCCTTATGTTTACGTCCCAAATGGAATAGGTGGCGAACCTATTGCCATACCGGGCACAAAGTTTTCAGACATCGATATTTATCACACTTAACTTCCGCAAACGATTTTGAAAAGTCATTGGTGTGAGCCAGTGTCAGGATTCGAACCCAGACCTCTGGATCAGAAGCCTTGTGCTCTCCTATTGGACCACCGAGACTCATAGGATTTACCTACGTAATACTTTTTAAGCTTTCACGTGTTATGCAACATAATGATAATAATAATATACTTTATTAATTTGCGTTGGTACATTAAAATTATACGGACCCATAATAAATAATATTAATATTTCAAAATATTTCACTGTAAAGTTAGAAATGCCGACAAATTCTTTTTATAAATGCCGCCTGATGAGTTCAAGGTTACCTTGTGCGAGCCGAAAGGCAGGCGGCAATTCTCAAAGGAAGTTTCGGGCGCGTGTAACAGGTCACAGCACGTGTAAGAGGTGCACACATATACACAGCACATATACACATGACCTACAAATGAATCATTAAGTAGGGTTCACAGTTTTTTGTGTAACTTCACGCCTCAAATACATGAGAGTGTAGGCAGCGAATACTATTTACTGATTATGTTTCATGGTAATTTTATATGATTTCTTATTGCGAACCGAATACAGATAGCTTTTTTGTGTAACTTCACGCCTCAAATACATGAGAGTGTAAGCAGTGAAAACTATTTACTGATTATGTTTCATGGTAATTCCATGTGGTTTCTTAAACAGATCAGAATGTAGTCAGCTTAATATTTTTTTGTAACTTCACGCCCCAAATACATGCGGGTGTAGGCAGCGAAAATTACTTATTGATTATGTTTCATGGTAATTTTATATGATTTCTTATTCCGAACCGAATACAGATAGCTTTTTTTGTGTAACTTCACGCCTCAAATACATGAGAGTGTAAGCAGTGTATACTATTTACTGATTATGTTTCATGGTAATTCCATGTGGTTTCTTAAACAGATCAGAATGTAGTCAGCTTAATATTTTTTTGTAACTTCACGCCCCAAATACATGCGGGTGTAGGCAGCGAAAATTACTTATTGATTATGTTTCATGGTAATTTTATATGATTTCTTATTGCGAACCGAATACAGATAGCTTTTTTGTGTAACTTCACGCCTCAAATACATGAGAGTGTAGACCGGGAAAACTATTTACTGATTATGTTTTATGGTAATTCCATGTGGTTTCTTAAAGAATGATTAGAAAGAAGATCAGAATGTAGTCAGCTTAAATTTTTTTTGTAACTTCACATAATTATTAAAAATTAGAGATGACAACCCTATTGATGATCGAAATGGAAAAATGAATGAAATACTTTAGGCGAGTAGTCACAATGAACTCAGTTGTCGTAGGTCATAAGTAGGGTGATCATGGTTCATATTTCTGCGGGATAATTTTTGTAAAAAAGGTAAAAAAAAATTTTTTTTGCCTTTTTTTACTTTCTATAGGATATCTAGATTTCAAAGCATGTCTAGATTCTAGATATAAGTGGTTAGAATAGGGTCTGTGAAGCACCCTGTATACGTTTTCCATAAATAAACCAAATTGTTACCCTAAAAATAGAAAGAAACGACATTTTAAGTTCACAAATCTCATAAGTTACTCTAAATAACAGAGAAAAAAACATAATAATAATAACAACCCGTCATTTTAAAATGGCGTCGATCGGATGCGCCCCTTTGTCACAGGGGCTCACTCATCTGAGGAACTGGTAAACTGTTAGGGATATTCTAGACTTTTTTAAAGGAAATGAAAAGATGATTCTGTGTGGTGACCTTAATGAATGGGTTGGAACCAAGAGAGATGGCCTGGAGGCTATCCTTGGTCCGTATGGTGACAAGGAGGAAGGAGGTTCCTTCCTCCTTTATTCCGTCATAAAGATATTCACACGTATATTGTATGATTGATCTGATTCTGGTAGGTAGTCCTCTCGGAAATACTGTGAGGGTGTATCCCTTAGAGTATTTCGGAGAGGCTACAGAAGCCCCACTCTTACTACGGTCCTGGTGGTAAGCCGCTTCGTGGGCCTTTTCAAGAAGTGCAGGCACTGACGAGTGCGTACCGATTTCAGAGAGCCAGAAATGATAAAGTGTGAGTAATTAGAAGATGAAAGTTTACGTTGGAGTATGTATGCAGACCTAATCAGTAAAAGACTCAATGACACGAGTTGTTCTGACACCCAAGTCAAAAAGACTGAAGAATGCTCGGAAATAATGAAAAAAAGTATAGTAGATAGTGGAAAAGAAATATGTGGTTGTGCAAAGAGGCCTAAGATTTTAAGAGGTGATGCCTAGTGGGACGCGGATGTAAAATCCAGCGTCCAAAGAAAGAAAAAAGCATCTTTGGAGTATATTTCAAGTTTGAATCAGAATGACATGTACGTGTATGACAGAAAAAAGTATGAGAGCTACCGCCACTGCAGTAGTGTTGCCAAAGCCTTAGTGAAAGAGAAGCGTGAAAGACAAGTTGCGAATGAGGGAAGCAAGGTTGACGGAGAACTTCGAGGTGAATAAAAAACTCGTCTAGAGGGAAGTTAAAAAAGTCACAGGGTTCCTCTCTTTCTCGGGTCATCTAGAATGGACAAAATTATGGCTAAAGCTGGTGACACTCCTGCAAACCCAAACGAAGTATTGGGTTGGTGAAGCGAGTACTTTGGGGAAATGTACGAGTGAGTTCCGGATGTGGGCGCCGCGAGTGAGTCTACGACGACGTCGCTGCCCCAACATTTGACGAGGATATTACTATGGAAGGAATTGAAAGGTCGGTACGAAGTATGAAACTTGGTAAGGCACTTGAAATGGATATGATGTCTGCTGAAACCCTTCAGGTGAAACCTCTGACCGGAACATTTCCTGACCGTGAGCAATCTATGTTCGAGGTCGGGTAAGGTTCCCATGGACTGAAGGCGTGCTGTCATCGTACCCTTGTTTAAAGGTAAGGGATCAAGTATGCAGTGCGCCAGTTACAGAGCCATCAGTTTGATCAGCTTAGCAGCGAAAGTGTATGGTAAAATTATTGAAAGGAGAATGAGGGTGGTATCAGACGGAGTGTTGCGGGAGGCTCAGGGTGGTTTCAGAAGCGGAAGAGGGATAAGGGAGGTCGAGATAATTTTACTCCGCAACATCGTGGAGAAGCTCTCAGCCGGAAGGTTTTCTGCGGTTTTTAGATTATATAAACGATAAAAAAGTTTGGAATTGAACTGCCCCTTTTGTGTTGTGTTGATTGTAATTATTATAATTTGTTAAACTGGAAATTGAAAAGAGTCGGCCTTGAGTTTCTTGCCAGTTCTTCTCAAGAAGCCTTGACGCCGGAACTGGCACTTAGATTCGCTTTCACATTCAAGATAGTGTGATGAAAGGGAATCTAAGCTCCGCGTATTTTAGCTTGTAGTTTTGTATGATGATTCTAAGCACTTTGTACAGTCTAAGGAATAAAGATATTTTGAATTTGAATTTGAATTTTTTTGGGTCTGGAAAAAACGTTTCGATCGAAATCGACGTAAAGTGGCTCATGCCGCGTTTCGTTCGGTGAGAGAGGTACCCGGAGGCCCATCCCCATAGGTTAGGTTAGGTTAGGTTAGGTTAGGTTAGGTTAGGTTAGGTTAGGTTAGGTTAGGTTAGGTTAGGTTAGGTTAGGTTAGGTTAGGTTAGGTTAGGTTAGGTTAGGTTAGGTTTTTTTTTGAAATAAAACTAGTAGAGAGTGCTACCAACAGTAGCGCTAATGGTGTACGCTTTCTGTTGGAGCAGTTGTGTTAATATTATTTGTATTTTGGTTAGTTTTTAAAATATATTTTAGAGCATATTGGGGAGTTAGAAAATTTTAAAATTACTTTGTTGTAGAATAAGAAGTATGAAGCAGAGACAGGCATCAAAATTAAATGAGAAAATAGTAGTTAAAGGAAGCTAAGATTACGAATGTTAAGCTAGAGAATGAGAATAAGGTAAAGGAAATTATGCCTAAAATGTAAAGAAAATATGTGCAGAATGAACTTATAACTAAATTAGATCTAAGACTTATAGCTATGACATAATATAGTAGTTGCAATGATTGCAATGAAAACAATGGTGGTGATGATGAGTAAACTTATAGCTAGATCTTATTTTTTTTTTTTTTTTTTTTATTTTTTTTTTTTTTTTTTTTTGAGATATTAGTGTTAATATGTATGCAGAATGAACTTATAACTAGATAAAATCTAAGACTTATGGCTATGACATAATATAGTAGTTATAATAAATCAAATGGAGCTATGATTGCAATGGAAACAATGGTGGTTATGATGAGTAAACTTATAGCTGGATCTTACAGCAATTTTTTTTTTTTTTTTTTTTTTTTTTTTTTTGTGAGATATTAGTGTTGATATGTATGCAGAATGAACTTATAACTAGATTAAATCTTAAGACCTATGGCTATGACATGCAAATAAGTAAACAGAGTATGACATGCAAATAAGTAAACAGAGTAAGTAAACTTATAGCTAGGTGTTACAGCAATATGTAATATTTTATATAGTAAGTATCATCAAAATAAGTATGACATAGTACTAACAGTAGTAGTATGGTGGTAATAACAAATCATCAAGATAAGTATGACATAGTATGGTGGTAATAACAAATCATCAAAATAAGTAAACAGAGTAAGTAAACTTATAGCTAGGTATTAATACAATAAGTAATATTTTATATAGTAAGTATATGAATGGAGAATTAATATATATATTATGTATATAATTTAATTATGTTAAGTATATAGCTTGTTTAAATATATATTATAGTGTGTGTATGGATATGTAAATAGGTGGATAGGTATATGTGAATGGTAATAGGTATTTCTGCTGCGACCGAGATTTATTTGAATGGAGTTGGAAAGGTTGGGTGAAGATGGAGCGTGGGAGGGGGTAGCAGAAGAGTGATGGTTGCTATCAGGATAACTATTTGGATCCATAATCGATACGGAAGCGGATGCGTGCAGCCATATGGATTTTTCTCGGGCAGTAGTCGGATGTGGCGCTGTGGGAGAGTGAGGGAGTGTTGTCAGTGCCGGCGTTCCCGTTGTGTTTTGTCTGGTGGGCTTTACAGTTGAAGCAGCAGGATTTGTTTAAGTCTTTCTGAACCGGGCAGTCTTTAAATAGATGTCCAGATTCAGCGCAGTGTGAGCATCTGGTGGTGTCTGATTTACAAAAGTTTTTGGTGTGTCCAAATTCGAGACATTTGTAACACTGGAGTAAGGGGGTGAATTCCTCGACATGAACTCGCTGATGATCAATGTTGATTTTTTGTAAGTGTATGATGTTTTTAAAGAGATAAGGCGAGCAGACAAATACGGCATTGTATAAGAGTTTGTTTTTATTAGGTCTTTTAAATTTGAATTGTATATCTTCGTCGCTTTTAATGTGGTCGGAAATGAGGGAGTTCTGTTTTATTATGATGTTTTGCAGTTCATCTGGGGAGGTGTCGGAATTCACCCCCTTAACAATAAACATTGGTTTTAATTTTCTTGAGACTTCAGCAGTGATGTTGGGGTTCGACTCACCGACCTTCTGGAGGGCCGCTTCCAGGTGCTCCGCACTGTCGAACTCCACGCGGATCTTGGCGTTGGAGATGAAGTGGACGCCAGCTGGAGTGAATTTGGTGTCCCGGAAGGACACTGCTGTCCTCCAGGATGACAGGGTGTCAGCAGAGGTGGCACCCGGCTTTTTCGACGCGATGATTAGAGATGGTTTGGAGACAAGTGGGGTTGGGGTCATCAGTCTTTGTTGTTGTTGTTGTTTACCAGGGCCGGGTGAAGACATTCGGGCAGCTTGAGCATAAGAGAATCCGGTGGGCGAAAGATGCTGAAGGCTTGAAGTATTAGTGAGAAGTTCCTTTTTGAACGAGACCATTTCCTGACGGACGGCGCTGATGATCTCATTCTTTAGGTCGCAGGCTGGTGTAGAAGTAGTCGGAGAGCCGGATTCGCCAGTCGCGTTCAGAAAATTTGGAAGTGAGTTGATGCTTTTGGATATCTCTGCAGCTGCTTCTTTGATTAGTTTCTTGTTGACTGCAGTCACGCTTCGGCCATCATTTATTGTCTTTATAATAAAATCCGAAAGTTTTTGGATGGTGTTTTGTAAAGATGTTGAGTCTTTTGCTTCCGCTGCGGTGCACGGCAGAGAGGGGGGGAGGGTGGGGGGTGGTGCTCCACCATCCCCTCTTTGATCCCCCATGTTGAAATCTACCAGGGCTCACTTGTGTAAAAAGTTATCAGTTGAAGAAGGTAAAAATTCGGGAAAATGGGAGATTTGTTGGTGTGGTTTGGTAGGTTGACCAAACAATCGCTTCAGATCAGACTGAATGAAAATTCGCTCAGAATTGCGCTACGACGCGTACTTTCCGAGATAATTGAGAAACCAAGTTATTCGGTGATGGCGAAAATTACCATTTTGAAGAAAAAATTCAATAAATAAAAAACTATTGATGAGAAAAATTCCAAAGTTGGTGTCTCCAGTTCTGGATAGTTATACTGTAAGATAATGTAAAAAAAACAAGAAGTCTTCCTGAGAAATTTTTCAGGAGGGGTAAGAGCGTTTTTGAAATTTTGGTACACACCTGAAAATAGCGTTGGTTTATGTGAGGAAGATGCTGTAGGGGGGCGTGTGATATATCGTTGGAATCAGCACGCCGAGGCGGTTCGAATGACACCTACAACATGCTCCTAGGATGAAAGATGAGGGAGCACGTGGCGGGAAGGAAAATTACCTTATATGATTGAAAAATTATTATCTTAAAAACTATGAGCGGGAAAAATCTGAAACTTGGTAGGTATGTGCACTGATATATGTGAAATAAAATAAAGTAATAAAAAAGGTAGGTTATCGCTTTGGATTTTTAGATATAGAGCTTTCAATGTGAAAGTAAATGGAAAAAATAAATGTTTTTTTAAAAAATGTCCAATAACTTCCAAAGTATGTATCACACAATGTTGGTTGATGTTTCCCTGTAAAGGGCTTTTTAACGCGGTTCTAACGAAGTATTACGTTTGGTTGTGGCTATTGTATTTAAGAAGTTAGTCACCACGTGGTTTTTTGAAAATTGTCTGTAAATCACTAAATAATTGTCCGATAGCGTTCAAATTTGGTAGATAGATGGAGAGTCATAAATAAAACAGAATCACAATAGCCGATACACGACGGCCCGCTTAAAATCAAAAGTTTTTGACCAAAAACTGAAAATTTTTTGGGTAAGACTAACCTCAAAATAAGTTTTTGTTCAGAAAAAATCCACAATTTTGGGTGTATCGCTGCACAATTTAGCACACACTTAGATATCACTGAGAAACATATGTAAGCACTTTTTAAAGTTCAAAAATCGCGAAAAAGACCAATTTTTAGAATTTTTGAACGCGGAGCGGCCCAATTCGTGGCGCTCTGGGTGGCGGTCGAGCGCAGACTGGTTAGGTTAGGTTAGGTTAGGTTTTTTTTTTTTTTTTTTTTTTATATTGTCCGGGCGCTTTGGCCCGGCCCGCGAATACACTCCTAACATAATTAGGACCTTTAGTCAACTTTTTCTTTTATTAGGACAATAAGTTTTTCAAGCAGGGTCTTTGCCCTTTTCGGTTCTTTATTATGTTTATTTATGTTTTTATTTCATTATACGGTCATTAAGTGTATTTTACTTTGTTACAATCATTATTATACATTAAATTATGCAGTTACATATTATATAGTTATACATTGTGTACATTACTATTAGTTACAATTATTGGTTCATAGTTTCACATTATTATATTATTATACATTACATTATACAGTTACACATTATATAGTTATACATTATATACATTATACAGCTTCACATTATTTCATAAATTGTCATTGATCTTGTTACTATTTTAGAAATTATTTTTATATCGTTACAATTTGTTGATTATATTTACATCACATATTACTTAACATTACTATATTTATTCTTATTACACATTGTTTCTTATTATACTTTACATACAGTAAGGTGTAAGTTCTATTTATTTTTATTTATTACTGCTTTGGCTACATTCTTGCAGTATTCTAGGAATTCGTGATTAATTTGTTTGCTCTTTATTATGTTGTGAAGGTTTTCCATCTTAAGATTCATGTTTATTTTGCCTTCTATGTTGAACCTCTCCCTCCCGAAGATAGGGCAGTCTAGTATTAAGTGCAGGATCGACTCGCTACTGACCGAGTCGCAGGCGCACGACGGGTCCTCCTTGCACTTAAACCTAGTTAAGTACTCGGAGAACCCGCCATGCCCAGTAAGCACCTGGGTCAGCACCGAGTCGATCTGCAACGCCCTAACTGTTTTAAATGCCAGGGTGGCATCGGGGAAAAATACTTTTGTGACACTCGCGGTCAAGCCCTCCTGATATCTCCGGTTCCATTCACCAAGCGTTTCCTTGCGGATGAGTCGCTTGGCGAAGGAAACCGGAAACTTGTCATAGACCGGTTTGGTCTTGACCGCGAGTGCCGCCGCCTTTGCCAGTTCGTCCGCCCTCTCGTTGCCTGCGATACCTACATGGGCCTTAACCCAATATAATTTTATTTGGTTGCTTTTCCTACTCAGGTACTCCCTGGCCTTAACTGCCAGTGGATGGGGAGCGTCGTCGTTGACGACAGCCTCGAGCGCGGAGCGGCTGTCGCTGATGATAGCGTATCCCTCGCCCACACCCTTGGCCGCCATCTCCGCCGCCTTGCATATGGCCAGCAGTTCGGCCTGGTAGACAGTGCAGTAATCCGACAGCTTTAGCTTAAGGGACTTCGTCTCGGCCCCGCCTGTCCAAACGGATAGCGAGGCTCCGACCTTACCCTCAAGCTTGCTGCCGTCGGTGTAGATTTGTACTGCACTATCCACCATGTCGGCCACTTGGTCCTCAGACTCAAGCCTCAGGAACTGCCGGCCGATATGCGCGGCAGGATGAGGCCTTTCGACGAATCGACACGGTCTCTCCATCTCCCTGTCTGCCAGCTCCGGCCGCGGCGCCCCCCTCTTCGCTAGATAAAGGGAAGCATTTTCCCTTATCCTTGCGTCGAGGGGTAGCACCCCGGCCAGAACCAGCGCAGCGTTCAGAGACACCGTGCGATACGCCTTACAGAGTTTTTGGGCGAAGGACCGCTGGACAGCGTCCAGCCGTCTCCTCACCCCGAGTTTACTGGTGGCAGGGGCCCATGCGCCGGCCGCGTAGCAGACTATGGGCTCCACAGTGGCCACATAAATGGTCCGGATGATCTCCGGATGGAGGCCCCAGCTGACTCTGGCGGCTTTGGACAGCTGCTTATAGACGCCCAGTGCCTTCTCGCACACATGTGCGGTGTGGGCACTGAACGTCAGCTTGCTGTCAATAACAAGCCCCAAGAGTTTAATCTCCTTAGCCGCTGCAATGTCGACCCCGCCCATGCTGAGATGTGGGACGTCGTACTTGAGCTTATTGGTTAGCACCATCATGTTGGTTTTATGTGGTGCAAACCTCAGCTTGTTTCGGACGCCCCAATCCCGAACATATTCGAGGGCGGCATTGCCGCGGCTCTGGATCTCCGCCGCTGTGTCCCCGGAGAAGACGAGCACCACATCATCGGCGAAAGCCTGGCAGTACTCGCCCATCTCCGTGAGACCTTTCAGCAGCGGGTCCAGTAGGAGATTCCAAAGAATGGGACCCCCAATGGAACCTTGTATGCAGCCCCTGCTTGTGCCCTTCGTGTGCTCGCAGCCGGCGTATGCAAGCAAAAGTATGCAAGTTAGGTTAGGTTAGGTTAGGTTAGGTTAGGTTAGGTTAGGTTGGGGAGCGCCGTCAGACCACCTCCACGAGCGCCCGGACGCTCCTTCCGGGCCGGTGCTCCCTGGGCAGGACCTGGCGGAGTAAATTCCGTCGGGTCCTGGCTGAGAGTCTGACAACAGTGGTGTAATCGTAATCCAGTCCGTGGGGCTGGGACGATGGCCGCCGCAAGGGGGCCGCGAGGAAGAAAACCTCTATAAAAAATCACATTGTGGAGCTCCGCCTACCCTCTGCGTATCAGAGGGTAGAGTGTGACGCTACCGTGCAGGGTGGCAGTTTGCCACGGCTCAGGGCGACGGACCAGGGGTCGTGGACCCCCCCGTTCGGCCTGCAGCGTGTTTCGGGGTGGGGGCGACGGACCAGGGATTGTGAATCCCCCCGTTCGGCCCTACCGAAACGAAGGAGCGCGGGACAGGGCGTCGGTCAGGGGTTGTGAACCCCCCCGCTCGGCCTGTCTCGGTATTCGAGGAGGGAAGGGGCGACGGACCAGGGGTTGTAAGCCCCCCCGCTCGGCCCTACCCGGGACGGTCTTCTGGAGAGGGGCGGTGGACCAGGGGTTGCTAACCCCCCCACTCGGTCCTCTCCGAGGAAGGCGCTCCGGGGCGACGGACCGTGGGTCGTAGACCCCGCCGCTCGGCCCGGCCCGCAACCCTCATTGAGAGGCGCGGGGGTCGTCGGACCGCGTGGAGTAAACCACTATAAAAAATCCGTGAATCCCAAGTTCTGATGCCCGGCGAGGGGATGCATGTTCGACGCGGAGGTCGGACCCGAGGGCATCACTTTAGGGGAGCTCACCCCTGGGCAGGAGGGAAAAAAGCCGAGGGAACTCCCCCTCGTTAATCAAAGTACAAAACAGAATGGCAACTAGCAAAAACTTAATTCCTCAGGTGGGTACCGGCGAAGCCGGAGAATCCCACCCTGGCGGACTTCCGCCAGGCAGCCCCTCCGTATCTGAGGGGGGCACCTACTGCCACGCTGCTGAAGAGAGCAGCAAAAGCTCGGATGAAACAATCCGCGCTAACATGACGGCATCCGCATCGCAATCATGCGATGCAACCACTGGACAGGACATACCACCCACCTCCGGAAAATTCTGGAGGGGTGACGGAGGAGAGGACGGGGAGCCCAGCTCTGGGCGATCTCGTTCCTCCTCAATTTCGGAATTGACAAAGGGACAGGGCTTGAGCCTCAAATTTAAGAGGCCCAAGTCTCCTCTGGCAACTGGAGGGATAGTGAGGGCGGACGGCGGCGGGGATAGCGATAGCGCTATGTCCGCCGTCTCCGTCTTCTCTACGCACTCCGTGGCCTCCGAGGGACCCGGGACGCAGCGGCCGCGAAAGCGGAAACCGCGCAGTCCTGTGGACCGAGGGGGCCATAAGAAGCGGGCTGCTGAGGCAGCGAAAGTCGCGGACGAGGTTGAGGCGCCAAGCTCGGCTGAGCTTGGCGCAGAAATATTTGAAATATTTGACAAGATGGAGCGCACCGCCGAGCGAGCAAAGAGCTCGAAGGCAGACATAGCCAGAGCGGTGCGCTCGGGAATGGACAAAGCCAAGGAGCACATCTCCATGTTGTGCGCGCGGGCCGACACCCAAGACCGGGAGAACGAAAGCTTCCGGTCTCAAATGGCAGGGTTGTCGGCTCGCATGATCGAGCTGGCGAAGGAAAATGCGGAGCTTCGTGCCAAGATGGCCCTAATGGCGGCCAAACTGGAGGCTCCGCATTCACAGGATACGCAGGCGGCGGGGACATCACGGGGGGACTCTGTTCCCCCGGTGGCGCCGCCGCCTGCGAAAAAGGGAAAGGCTGGCGCAAACAGGGCTGCCCCGGGCACCGCGAAACCCGCGGACGCCCCGCCGCAGGACTCCGCCGTCTCCGATGGAACCCGGGAAATGGCCCTTATGGCCAGAGAATTCGCCCGGTTCCAGTCGGAGATGGCGGCAAAATATTACCCCCAGATGGGGAAGATGCCCCCTCTGGGGCAAAAGGCGCCTGCTGCGGCGAATCCGCCGCCGGCGGGGCTGCAAATGCCCCAGGGGGGAAAGAAAAAGAAGAAGAAGAGGAAAAACGCGCAGGAGAGGCAGGCGGCCGCCGCGGAACGCTCGCGGGCGCCGCCGCCTCCGCCTGCGCCTGCAGACGGGCCTGCGCCGGGAGCGGGATCTGGTGGCGAGACCTGGGCGACGGTGGTGGGCCGCAAGGCCGCTGCCGCCGCCAGGAAGGCTCGCGCCGCCGCCGCCGCTCCTGCACCGGCGCAGGGGAAGGCCAAGGCGAAGGCCAAACCTGCGGGGCTGCCGAAGCCCCCCAATACCGCCGCTGTGGTGGTGACGGTGCCTCCGGGCGTCGACACCACGCTCGCGGCGGTGATGGAGGTTGCCAAGAGCCGCATTAAGCTTGCGGATCTTGGCATCTCGGGGGGGCTGAAGGTCCGGAGGGCGATGACCGGGGCTCTCATGCTCGAGATCCCCGGTCCGGACAGCTCCGCCAAGGCCGACGCCTTGGCCGACAAAATGAGGGTGGCCGTCGCCGACACGGGCGCTATTATCTCGCGCCCGTGTAAAATGGGTGACTTGAGGGTGATGGACTTGGACGAGTCCATCACCCCCGCGACCGTCGCCGCTGTGATCGCCGAGGCGGGCGGATGCGCCCCGACCGACGTAAAGGTCGGGGAGATCCGCTCCAGCCCGTCTCGGCTGGGCTCGGCCTGGGTCAGGTGCCCGCTCGGAGTCGCCAGGAAACTGGCGGCTCAGCGGCGGGTCCTGATCGGGTGGACCGCGGCGCGCGTCGAGGCGCTGGCAGCACGGCCTTTGCAGTGCTTCCGGTGCCTCGAAAAGGGGCACGTCCGCGCGAGATGCCCCTGCGCCGTGGACAGGAGCGGGCGGTGCTACCGATGTGGCGTGGCAGGCCACATCGCGAGCGCCTGCACCGCGCCCGCTCCGCGCTGCCCGGTCTGTTCAGACCTGGGCTGCAGAGCCGATCACAGGATGGGGGGCAAAAAGTGCTCCCCTCCCAAGAGGAAGGCGGCGGCCGCGAGGCCACCCTCCCCTGCTAGGGGACAGGCGGGCGGAACAATGGAGGTCCAATAACGGACCTCCACGCCCGCTTCCTCCAGGGCAACCTCAACAACCGCCGCGCTGCGCAAGACCTGCTTGCGCAGACGGTGGTTGAGTATTCGGTTGCCCTGGCGGTGGTCGCCGAGCCCAATCACGTCCCCGTCCACCCGCGATGGTTCGGGGACGACGCGGGCTCGGTGGCCGTTTACTGGGCAGAGGGGAGCTACTGCTCCCTCCTGTGGAAAGGTCCAGGCTACGTCGCCGTGGAGTGGGGATCCATGGTCGTAGTGGGCTGCTACGTCTCTCCGAACAGCGGCCTCGCCGCGTACGAGGCATACCTGGACGGGCTGGCGAACCGCCTTCGCGGTTGCGCCCCCCGTCCGGTATTCGTCCTGGGCGACTTCAACGCTCACTCGAGCGAGTGGGGTGACGCCCGGGACGACGTCAGAGGAGAGACGCTTCTGGAGTGGGCGGCAGGACTCGACCTCCGGTTGCTCAACCGGGGGTCGGTCAGCACCTTTGTGCGGTGGCAGGGGGAGTCGATCATCGATCTTTCGTGGGCGACTCCCTCGGCCGCCGCCATGGTGACCGGATGGCGGGTGGCGGAGGAGGTGGTCAACCTGTCTGACCACCGACACATCCTTTTGGATGTGTCGCTCCGCCGCCCAAGCCGCCCGCGCCAGACTAGCGGCCCTCCGCGGCGCTGGTCTCTCAAGCGGCTCGACCGGGACATGGTCGTGGCCGCCGCCAGCGTCGCGGACTGGACGGAGGGAGCGGGATCGCCCGATCCCGAGGCGCAAGCGGCCTGGCTGCGCGACACGATGTCGTCGATCTGCGACGCGTCGATGCCGCGGGTCGGGCCGCCCCGGCGGGGCTCCGTGTACTGGTGGAGCGAGGAGATCGAGCGGCTGCAAAAGGCCGCCTTCGTCGCTCGCCGCCGGTACTTGAGAGCCCGGAAGAGAAGGCGAACCACGGTCGAGGAGGCTCTCAGAGCCAGACGGGAATACGGGGCCGCCGCGCACGCCGTATGCGTAGCCATCGCTGCGGCTCGCGAGCGGTCCTGGAACGAGCTCGTCGAGGGACTGGACAGGGACCCATGGGGACGCCCGTACAGAATGGTACTGGGCAAGCTGACCCCGTGGGTCCCTCCGTTGACGGAATCCCTGGACCCGGAAGTCGTGGGAAGAGTCGTAGACGCACTCTTCCCTAGGGTCCAGGGCGGTCCCTCGGTTCCTCCGTCACAGTCGGACCACGCTCCGTGGTCCGACGAGCTGGAGGTGACGGAGGACGAGCTCGGGCGGGCCGTCGCACGGCTCGCCTCCCGCAGCGCCGCTCCCGGCCCGGACGGAGTTCCGGGTCGGGTCCTGGCGCTCGCTCTGGGAGTGTTAGGGAACAAGGCGAGGCGGCTGTTCACCAGCTGCCTCCGCCGCGGGGTGTTCCCCCTCGACTGGAAGTCGGCAAGACTGGTGCTAATCAGGAAGGAAGGGAGGACCGGAGACGCTCCGTCGTCGTTCCGGCCGATATGCCTGCTGAACGAGGCGGGGAAACTCTTCGAAAGGGTTATCTCCGCCCGTATCAGCAGCCACCTGTCGCAGGTGGGCCCGGACATATCGGACTGCCAGTTCGGGTTCCGGCAGGGGCGCTCGACCATCGACGCGGTGCGTCGTGTGCGGGCCCTGTCGGAACCGGCAGTCCGATCGGGGGGGGTCGCGCTGGCGGTGTCGCTAGACATCGTCAACGCCTTCGGGACCCTCCCCTGGCCGGCCATCAGGGAGGCCCTCGAATACCACGAGGTGCCTCCCTACCTAAGGTCGGTCATCGGGGCCTACCTGCAGGAGAGACGGGTGGACTATGTCGACCGGAACGGGACGGAGCAAAGGAAGGCGGTGACGTGCGGGGTTCCGCAGGGGTCCGTGCTCGGGCCCCTGCTGTGGAACCTCGCCTATGATCCGGTCCTCCGCACCAGTCTGCCCCGTGGCGTGAGTGTCGTGTGCTACGCAGACGACACTCTGGTGGTCGCCACGGGGCCCGACTTCGAGCGTACGCTCAGGTTCGCCGAGCTGGGGGTGGCAATCGTCGTCAGACGGATCCGTGGGCTGGGCCTGGAGGTGGCGCCTCACAAAAGTGAGGCGCTGTGGTTCCACCGCCTCACCAGAGGCAGGGAACCCCCGGCCTCGCGGATCCAGGTGGGTGACACGGCTGTCCCGGTGGGGCGGTACATGAAGTACCTCGGCCTCACCCTGGACAGCCGCTGGAGCTTCGAGGAGCACTTCGTACGGATGGTCCCCCGAGCGCGACGGGTGGCGGGCGCCTTACACCGCCTGCTGCCCAACCTCGGGGGACCGGGGGAGGGAGTTCGCCGCCTCTACGGTGGCGTCGTGCGGTCCGTGGCCCTGTACGGGGCCCCCGTTTGGTCGCGAGACCTCGCGGGGGCCTCCCGCTCCAGGGCTCTGCTGAGGAGCCTGGAGCGGATCATGGCCATACGGATCGTACGGGGCTACCGTACAATCTCGTACGAGGCGGCGACGGTCCTCGCGAGTTATCCCCCCTTCATCATCCTGGCCGAGATGTACGCGTCCGCGTACGATCTCGGCCGGGGAGGGGGGGACACGCGGGGACACGAAGTGCGGAGGCGGGAGGCCTTCCGGCGGGTCCTGGGGGACTGGCGCGACGCGCTGGTCCTCCAGGGCGGTACGCGTTCGCGCGCCGTCGGGGCCGTCCTGCCCCACCTCGAGGCCTGGGTGCTCCGCAAATGGGGCACTGTCACCTACAGGTTGACTCAGATACTCACCGGGCACGGGTGCTTCGGTGAGTATCTGAGTCGAATAAAACGCGAAGAGACGGCGAGATGCCACCATTGCGCATCCGACCTGGACTCGGCCCAGCACACGCTGGAGGTCTGCCCGGCCTGGGCGGACGAGCGCCGAGTCCTGGTCGACGGGATCGGGCGAGACTTGTCCCCGCCGGCGTTGGTCGCGGCAATGCTGGCGGGCGAGGAGGAGTGGAGGGCTGTGGTCTCCTTCTGCGAAGCAGTCATGCTCCAGAAGGAGGCCGCCGAGCGGGGTCGGGAGAGAGCCGACCCCGCTCGAAGGCGGCGGCGGCGAGCTCAGTGATCGCCGCCGCCGACGGGCCGCGAGGGCGCACACCCCGCGGGTGCGCCCGGGTCGCGGCCCGGGAAGGATGACCCCCCGGTGCGGCCGGGGAGGGTCGTCCGGGGCGCCGCCGGCCGCGCGCCTCTTTACAGCGCGCGGTCGGAGCCGCCCCGCCCGGGGGAGCCTCGCCAGGCTCCCCGAGGATGAGCACCCCCTCGTGACAGAGGGGGGGCGACGGCGGGGTGGACCAGAGGGGTTTATCCGAATCCTGGACCACCCCAACGCCGGAGGAAGGCCGCCGCGAGGTTTTAGTGGGTAACCCTAGGATCGGATTTCAGTTTACTGTTTTGGGAGTCCCACACTACCCCCTGCCGTCCCCAGGCGGGGGGTGTGCATAAAGCATTTCCTCGCGTAAAAAAAAAAAAAAAAAAAAAAAAAAAAAAAAAAAAAAAAAAGGTTAGGTTAGGTTGGGGAGCGCCGTCAGACCACCTCCACGAGCGCCCGGACGCTCCTTCCGGGCCGGTGCTCCCTGGGCAGGACCTGGCGGAGTAAATTCCGTCGGGTCCTGGCTGAGAGTCTGACAACAGTGGTGTAATCGTAATCCAGTCCGTGGGGCTGGGACGATGGCCGCCGCAAGGGGGCCGCGAGGAAGAAAACCTCTATAAAAAATCACCTTGTGGAGCTCCGCCTACCCTCTGCGTATCAGAGGGTAGAGTGTGACGCTACCGCGTAGGGTGGCAGTTTGCCACGGCTCAGGGCGACGGACCAGGGGTCGTGGACCCCCCCGTTCGGCCTGCAGCGCGTTTCGGGGTGGGGGCGACGGACCAGGGATTGTGAATCCCCCCGTTCGGCCCTACCGAAACGAAGGAGCGCGGGACAGGGCGTCGGTCATGGGTTGTGAACCCCCCCGCTCGGCCTGTCCCGGTATTCGAGGAGGGAAGGGGCGACGGACCAGGGGTTGTGAACCCCCCCGCTCGGCCCTACCCGGGACGGTCTTCTGGAGAGGGGCGGTGGACCAGGGGTTGCTAACCCCCCCACTCGGTCCTCTCCGAGGAAGGCGCTCCGGGGCGACGGACCGTGGGTCGTAGACCCCGCCGCTCGGCCCGGCCCGCAACCCTCATTGAGAGGCGCGGGGGTCGTCGGACCGCGTGGAGTAAACCACTATAAAAAATCCGTGAATCCCAAGTTCTGATGCCCGGCGAGGGGATGCATGTTCGACGCGGAGGTCGGACCCGAGGGCATCACTTTAGGGGAGCTCACCCCTGGGCAGGAGGGAAAAAAGCCGAGGGAACTCCCCCTCGTTAATCAAAGTACAAAACAAAATGGCAAGTAGTAACAACATATGTCCTCACGTGGGTCCCAGCTGCGACGCGGCTGGGGAATCCCACCCTGGCGGAGTCCCGCCAGGCAGCCCCTTCGTATGTGAGGGGGGCACTAACTGCCAAGTTGTCGCAAGGGGCAACGAAATCGAGGAAGGCGAGATGGGTGTCACGGCTGCAGCCGGCAACCCAACTAACACCGGAACAGACAATCCACCCACCTCCGGAAAGTTCTGGAGGGGTGATGGAGGAGAGGACGGGGAGCCCAGCTCTGGGCGGTCCCGTTCCCCCTCAATTACTGATTTGACAAAGGAACAGGGCTTGAGCCTCAAATTTAAGAGGCCCAAGTCTCCTCTAATGGCTGGACGGATAGTGAGGGCGGACGGCGGCGGAGATAGCGATAGCGCGATGTCCGCCGTCTCCGTCCTTTCTACGCACTCCGTGGCCTCCGAGGGACCCGGGACGCAGCGGCCGCGAAAGCGGAAACCGCGCAGTCCTGTGGACCTGGGGGGCCATAAGAAGCGGGCTGCTGAGGCCGCGAAACTCGCGGACGAGGTTGAGGCGCCAAGCTCTACTGAGCTAGGCGCAGAAATTTATGAAATATTTGAGAGGATGGAGCGCACCGCCGAGCGAGCGAAGAGCTCGAAGGCAGATATAGCCAGAGCGGTGCGCTCGGGAATGGACAGAGCGAGGGAGCACATCGCTAAGTTGTGTGCCAGGGCCGACACCCAAGACAGGGAAAACGAGAGCTTCCGCTCTCAAATGACAGGGTTGTCGGCTCGGATGATAGAGCTGGCGAATGAAAATGCGGAGCTTCGAGCCAGGATGGCCGTAATGGCGGCCAAACTGGAGGCTCCGCATTCACAGGATACGCAGGCGGCGGGGACATCCCGGGGGGACTCTGTTCCCCCGGTGGCGCCGCCGCCTGTGAAAAAGGGGAAGGCTCGCGCAGACAGGGCTGCCCCGGGCACCGCGAAACCCGCGGACGCCCCGCCGCAGTCCTCCGCCGTCTCCGAAGGAACCCGGGAAATGGCCCTTATGGCCAGAGAGTTCGCCCGGTTCCAGTCGGAGATGGCGGCCAAATACTACCCCAAGATGGGGAAGATGCCTCCCCTGAGGCACGAGCGGCCCGTCGCGGCGAATCAGTCTCCGCCGGGGCCGCAGATGCCCCAGGGGAACAAGAAGAAAAAAAAGAAAAAGAAGAAGAACGCGCAGGAGAAGCAGGCGGCCGCCGCGGAACGCTCGCGGGCGCCGCCGCCTCTGCCTGCGCCTGCAGACGGGCCTGCGCTGGGAGCGGGATCTGGTGGCGAGACCTGGGCGACGGTGGTGGGCCGCAAGGCCGCTGCCGCCGCCAGGAAGGCTCGCGCCGCCGCCGCCGCTCCTGCACCGGCGCAGGGGAAGGCCAAGGCGAAGGCCAAACCTGCGGGGCTGCCGAAGCCCCCCAATACCGCCGCTGTGGTGGTGACGGTGCCTCCGGGCGTCGACACCACGCTCGCGGCGGTGATGGAGGTTGCCAAGAGCCGCATTAAGCTTGCGGATCTTGGCATCTCGGGGGGGCTGAAGGTCCGGAGGGCGATGACCGGGGCTCTCATGCTCGAGATCCCCGGTCCGGACAGCTCCGCCAAGGCCGACGCCTTGGCCGACAAAATGAGGGTGGCCGTCGCCGACACGGGCGCTATTATCTCGCGCCCGTGTAAAATGGGTGACTTGAGGGTGATGGACTTGGACGAGTCCATCACCCCCGCGACCGTCGCCGCTGTGATCGCCGAGGCGGGCGGATGCGCCCCGACCGACGTAAAGGTCGGGGAGATCCGCTCCAGCCCGTCTCGGCTGGGCTCGGCCTGGGTCAGGTGCCCGCTCGGAGTCGCCAGGAAACTGGCGGCTCAGCGGCGGGTCCTGATCGGGTGGACCGCGGCGCGCGTCGAGGCGCTGGCAGCACGGCCTTTGCAGTGCTTCCGGTGCCTCGAAAAGGGGCACGTCCGCGCGAGGTGCCCCTGCGCCGTGGACAGGAGCGGGCGGTGCTACCGATGTGGCGTGGCAGGCCACATCGCGAGCGCCTGCACCGCGCCCGCTCCGCGCTGCCCGGTCTGTTCAGACCTGGGCTGCAGAGCCGATCACAGGATGGGGGGCAAAAAGTGCTCCCCTCCCAAGAGGAAGGCGGCGGCCGCGAGGCCACCCTCCCCTGCTAGGGGACAGGCGGGCGGAACAATGGAGGTCCAATAACGGACCTCCACGCCCGCTTCCTCCAGGGCAACCTCAACAACCGCCGCGCTGCGCAAGACCTGCTTGCGCAGACGGTGGTTGAGTATTCGGTTGCCCTGGCGGTGGTCGCCGAGCCCAATCACGTCCCCGTCCACCCGCGATGGTTCGGGGACGACGCGGGCTCGGTGGCCGTTTACTGGGCAGAGGGGAGCTACTGCTCCCTCCTGTGGAAAGGTCCAGGCTACGTCGCCGTGGAGTGGGGATCCATGGTCGTAGTGGGCTGCTACGTCTCTCCGAACAGCGGCCTCGCCGCGTACGAGGCATACCTGGACGGGCTGGCGAACCGCCTTCGCGGTTGCGCCCCCCGTCCGGTATTCGTCCTGGGCGACTTCAACGCTCACTCGAGCGAGTGGGGTGACGCCCGGGACGACGTCAGAGGAGAGACGCTTCTGGAGTGGGCGGCAGGACTCGACCTCCGGTTGCTCAACCGGGGGTCGGTCAGCACCTTTGTGCGGTGGCAGGGGGAGTCGATCATCGATCTTTCGTGGGCGACTCCCTCGGCCGCCGCCATGGTGACCGGATGGCGGGTGGCGGAGGAGGTGGTCAACCTGTCTGACCACCGACACATCCTTTTGGATGTGTCGCTCCGCCGCCCAAGCCGCCCGCGCCAGACTAGCGGCCCTCCGCGGCGCTGGTCTCTCAAGCGGCTCGACCGGGACATGGTCGTGGCCGCCGCCAGCGTCGCGGACTGGACGGAGGGAGCGGGATCGCCCGATCCCGAGGCGCAAGCGGCCTGGCTGCGCGGCACGATGACGTCGATCTGCGACGCGTCGATGCCGCGGGTCGGGCCGCCCCGGCGGGGCTCCGTGTACTGGTGGAGCGAGGAGATCGAGCGGCTGCAAAAGGCCGCCTTCGTCGCTCGCCGCCGGTACTTGAGAGCCCGGAAGAGAAGGCGAACCACGGTCGAGGAGGCTCTCAGAGCCAGACGGGAATACGGGGCCGCCGCGCACGCCGTATGCGTAGCCATCGCTGCGGCTCGCGAGCGGTCCTGGAACGAGCTCGTCGAGGGACTGGACAGGGACCCATGGGGACGCCCGTACAGAATGGTACTGGGCAAGCTGACCCCGTGGGTCCCTCCGTTGACGGAATCCCTGGACCCGGAAGTCGTGGGAAGAGTCGTAGACGCACTCTTCCCTAGGGTCCAGGGCGGTCCCTCGGTTCCTCCGTCACAGTCGGACCACGCTCCGTGGTCCGACGAGCTGGAGGTGACGGAGGACGAGCTCGGGCGGGCCGTCGCACGGCTCGCCTCCCGCAGCGCCGCTCCCGGCCCGGACGGAGTTCCGGGTCGGGTCCTGGCGCTCGCTCTGGGAGTGTTAGGGAACAAGGCGAGGCGGCTGTTCACCAGCTGCCTCCGCCGCGGGGTGTTCCCCCTCGACTGGAAGTCGGCGAGACTGGTGCTCATCAGGAAGGAAGGGAGGACCGGAGACGCTCCGTCGTCGTTCCGGCCGATATGCCTGCTGAACGAGGCGGGGAAACTCTTCGAAAGGGTTATCTCCGCCCGTATCAGCAGCCACCTGTCGCAGGTGGGCCCGGACATATCGGACTGTCAGTTCGGGTTCCGGCAGGGGCGCTCGACCATCGACGCGGTGCGTCGGGTGCGGGCCCTGTCGGAACCGGCAGTCCGATCGGGGGGGGTCGCGCTGGCGGTGTCGCTAGACATCGTCAACGCCTTCGGGACCCTCCCCTGGCCGGCCATCAGGGAGGCCCTCGAATACCACGAGGTGCCTCCCTACCTAAGGTCGGTCATCGGGGCCTACCTGCAGGAGAGACGGGTGGACTATGTCGACCGGAACGGGACGGAGCAGAGGAAGGCGGTGACGTGCGGGGTTCCGCAGGGGTCCGTGCTCGGGCCCCTGCTGTGGAACCTCGCCTACGATCCGGTCCTCCGCACCAGTCTGCCCCGTGGCGTGAGTGTCGTTTGCTACGCAGACGACACTCTGGTGGTCGCCACGGGGCCCGACTTCGAGCGGACGCTCAGGTTCGCCGAGCTGGGGGTGGCAATCGTCGTCAGACGGATCCGCGGGCTGGGCCTGGAGGTGGCGCCTCACAAAAGTGAGGCGCTATGGTTCCACCGCCTCACCAGAGGCAGGGAACCCCCGGCCTCGCGGATCCAGGTGGGTGACACGGCTGTCCCGGTGGGGCGGTACATGAAGTACCTCGGCCTCACCCTGGACAGCCGCTGGAGCTTCGAGGAGCACTTCGTACGGATGGTCCCCCGAGCGCGACGGGTGGCGGGCGCTTTACACCGCCTGCTGCCCAACCTCGGGGGACCGGGGGAGGGAGTTCGCCGCCTCTACGGTGGCGTCGTGCGGTCCGTGGCCCTGTACGGGGCCCCCGTTTGGTCGCGAGACCTCGCGGGGGCCTCCCGCTCCAGGGCTCTGCTGAGGAGCCTGGAGCGGATCATGGCCATACGGATCGTACGGGGCTACCGTACAATCTCGTACGAGGCGGCGACGGTCCTCGCGAGTTATCCCCCCTTCATCATCCTGGCCGAGATGTACGCGTCCGCGTACGATCTCGGCCGGGGAGGGGGGGACGCGCGGGGACACGAAGTGCGGAGGCGGGAGGCCTTCCGGCGGGTCCTGGGGGACTGGCGCGACGCGCTGGTCCTCCAGGGCGGTACGCGTTCGCGCGCCGTCGGGGCCGTCCTGCCCCACCTCGAGGCCTGGGTGCTCCGCAAATGGGGCACTGTCACCTACAGGTTGACTCAGATACTCACCGGGCACGGGTGCTTCGGTGAGTATCTGAGTCGAATAAAACGTGAAGAGACGGCGAGATGCCACCATTGCGCATCCGACCTGGACTCGGCCCAGCACACGCTGGAGGTCTGCCCGGCCTGGGCGGACGAGCGCCGAGTCCTGGTCGACGGGATCGGGCGAGACTTGTCCCCGCCGGCGTTGGTCGCGGCAATGCTGGCGGGCGAGGAGGAGTGGAGGGCTGTGGCCTCCTTCTGCGAAGCAGTCATGCTCCAGAAGGAGGCCGCCGAGCGGGGTCGGGAGAGAGCCGATCCCGCTCGAAGGCGGCGGCGGCGAGCTCAGTGATCGCCGCCGCCCACGGGCCGCGAGGGCGCACACCCCGCGGGTGCGCCCGGGTCGCGGCCCGGGAAGGATGACCCCCCGGTGCGGCCGGGGAGGGTCGTCCGGGGCGCCGCCGGCCGCGCGCCTCTTTACAGCGCGCGGTCGGAGCCGCCCCGCCCGGGGGAGCCTCGCCGAGGCTCCCCGAGGATGAGCACCCCCTCGTGACTGAGGGGGGGCGACGGCGGGGTGGACCAGAGGGGTTAAACCGAATCCTGGACCACCCCAACGCCGGAGGAAGGCCGCCGCGAGGTTTTAGTGGGTAACCCTAGGATCGGATTTCAGTTTACTGTTTTGGGAGTCCCACACTACCCCCTGCCGTCCCCAGGCGGGGGGTGTGCATAAAGCATTTCCTCGCGTAAAAAAAAAAAAAAAAAAAAAAAAAAAAAAAAGGTTAGGTTAGGTTAGGTTAGGTTGTGGGGGGCGCCGTCAGACCACCTCCTCGTGCGCCCGGATGCATTTACCCGGGCCGGTGCTCTCTGGGCAGGGCTTGACGGATTTGACGGAATCATTTCCCTCGGGCCCTGGCGAAGAGTCTGACAGGAGGAAGACAACCTCCATAAAAAATCACTCTCAAGGGGCGGGCGAATGCGTCTGATACAGACCATCGCCCGGCCCGACTCGTAACCCGACCCGTGGGGTCGGCACGAGGGCCGCCACCTCCCAGTGGGGGCCGCGAGGAAGACAACCTCTATAAAAAATCACACACAACGAATTGGACTCAAAATGGCAGATACTAATAATACTAAGATTCCTCGGGAGGGTCCCCGCTTGGCGGGGGAATCCCTCACGGAGGGTAGTGCCAGCGACTCGCCGTCGACACTGCCTTCCGTCTGCCCCGTGTATACGAGGGGGGCAAGTAATGCCATATCGGCAGCTGCGCGTGCAGCTACCGACCGACGACTAACGCTTTCGCAACGGACAACCGATTCTTCCGAGACGGAAACGACGACTGGAAAAAATAAGATAACAATGGCAAAGGCTCAATATACATTGACTCCCCGGGAGGGTCCCTGCACTGCAGGGGAATCCCTCACGGAGGGCGGCGTACCGCTGTCCTCCGTCTGCCCCATGTATACGGGGGGGGCAACCGATGCCACACAAGAAAAGACGCCGGCGCGACCACCGACTCGCAATAAGTTTTTTAGGGGTGTCTCTAACGCCTCCTCGGACGACGAGGAGGCAGGAGGGGCCTCTATGACAATGAAAAATGTAGCTGGCGATACTGACGCTAGATTTGCTCGTCCAGGCGGGAAACGACGTGCGTCTCCACGCATCCAATCACGAAACTTGGACACGAGTGCTTCGGAGCTGGAGGGTGCTCCGGTTGAGAAGGAGTTTCGCGCCTCATCCTCGAATGGCGTGGCGCGTCGTGGGAAAAGCCACAAAACTGGGCTAGCAAAGGCCAGGGCGACCCTCAAAAGTAAGAAATCGGAGGATTTTGAAGTTGCCTTCAATTCTGAGTTAGCCAAGTACCATACAGAGTCACTTAAAGAGACAGACGAGGCAACCCAGATACAGGAGCAGAATCTAACTGTCATGTCTCCAGAGGAGCTGCGTGCCTTGGGAGGCCAAGCTGTGGCGTCCGTATTGGAGGTCGCAGCAAAGTCTTCTAATCTGAAGGGCACAATGATCAAGAAACTTAAAAGAGGGAGCGACCAGTTTCTGGAAATCGTTGCGGAGCTGGTCTCCAGACAGGACGATAGTGAGACTGGCCGTCTGAGAGTGCAGCTGCGTAACCAACAGCGTCAAATTGCGCAACTACAGGCCGAATTGAAGACATATAGGCGGGAGTTCTCAGAAATGAGAACCGCGGCTAATGCGTCACCAGAGGCCTCACGCCCCCAGCAACAACCAGACCTCAGTCTGGTGGTCAGCGAGCTGCAAACCTCGCTGACCAGGTCGCTGGGGGATATGATCAATGCTCGCATTGCGGGCATCGAAGACCGCCTTCTGCCGGCGAAAGCCGCACGACTGCCCATGACCAAGAGCAGGAAGGCGGCTGAAGAGAAGACGGTAGCCACTCCAGCCGTACAAAGGGCAACCAAGTCCCAAGAAGCTGGCCCCTCCACGCCTGCAGTAACACATGACGCGACGGCTGAGGCGATTCCAGCTCAGGATGCGGCGGACACCTGGGCAACGGTAGCCCGTAGGAAGTCAAAAAAGAAGCCGGCCGATTTGGTTCCTGCGGCTGCAGTGAAAGGATCTGCCCCCAAAGCTCCTAAGGGCAAATTCGGTCCGAAGCGACCGGCAGCCATAATTATCAAGATGCTGCCGGAAGCTGAGGCTAAGGGTCTAACCTACGCCCAGGCTCTAACACGCGCCAGCGAGTCGGTGCAGCTCCCGCAAATGGGGCTGGACGAGGGAGTTCGCTTCAGGCGCAGCGCCACGGGCGCCCGAGTGCTGCAGCTCCCAAAAAGTCAGCCCCCAGAGGCAGTGAGGAGCTTCGCCGATAAGCTCCGCGGAGTCCTCAATGATGTGGCGGAGGTCGTCGTCCCCGAGGGACGCGCAGATCTGCGCGTTTCGGGGCTGGACGACTCCGTCACCGCTGAGGGAGTGGCCGCGGCAATAGCGCGGGCTACCGGTTGCCCGGCCTCCTCGATCACGGTCGGCAAGATCGTGGACGGGGCCTCAGGAATGGGCACGGTGCACGTCCGCTGTCCGGTCGACGCGGCCAGGAAACTGGACGCCAGCGGCCGCCTACTGGTGGGATGGAGTTCTGCAAGGGTATCCGTGCTGGAGCAACGACCCCTGCGATGTTACCGTTGTCACGCTCTCGGGCACACGGGGACGCTCTGTCCCGCCGGTGTCGATCGTTCGCGGGCATGTTTCCGCTGCGGCCTGGACGGACACAAGGTGGCGCAATGCACGAGCAAAGAGGCTCGGTGCGCGGTGTGTGCGGCTGCAAAAAGGCCCCACAACCACATAATGGGAGGGCGCTCTTGCCGCCCTCCCAAGGTTAAGGGAAGAGTGCTCCCGGCTTCCCGGGGCACTCATGCAGTTTCAGCCTCTCAGGCTGAGGAGTGTGCTGTGATGTCCTCATGAACCAGAGGCATCACAGCATCTTACAGGCTAATCTGAACCACTCCGCTGCGGCACAGGACCTACTGGTCCTGTCCATAGCGGAGTGGAACATCGATATCGCCGTAGCCAGTGAGCCATATTCCGTCCCCAGCCAGCCTAACTGGGTGGGCGACTCGACCGGAACGGTGGCGGTCCTGACTCGTGCAAATTCCGGCCCTCCCTCTCTCATAGAGAGAGGCAGCGGATTCGTCGTGGCGGGGTTCCCCGACTTTGCGGTTGTGGGGATTTATTTTTCCCCAAACCGCCCCCTGGCTGAGTATGAGGCCTTCCTCGACTCTGTCGGGGCGGCGGTTGGCCGTCTATCGCCGAGGCCAACGCTTGTTCTCGGCGACTTTAATGCGAAGTCGCATGCGTGGGGTAGTCCCGTCACGGACGCGAGAGGGCCGGTCACCCAGACGTGGTCCCTGCTCTCCGGCCTCTTCTTGCTTAACAGGGGAAGGGCTTTCACCTGCGAGCGACAGAACGGGGGATCCATCGTGGATCTCTCGTTTGCTACGGCCTCTGTCGCGCGTGGGGTGAGCGACTGGAGAGTGGAGGAGGACGTGGAGACGCTGTCGGACCACAAATATATCAGATTCAGCGTCTCCAATCTCCTCCCGGGGTCACAGCCTCAACACCCTGGCCGTGGCTACGGCCGCCTCCCGAAATGGGCCCTCGGTCAGTTGGATCGAGAGGTGGCCCTGGAGGCGGCCATAGTACAGCAATGGAGTCTCTCGAGTCGGGACCGCGCTGATATGGGGGCGGATGAGCTTGCGGGCCTATTTAAGAGCGCTCTCACATCCATATGCGATGCGGCGATGCCGAGGGGTCGGCGGAGGCCGGCGCGCCGTCGGGTATACTGGTGGTCTCGTGAGATCGCCGACCTCCGGACGGCCTGTGGCCGGGCGCGGCGCGTCTTGGCATCGTGGTCATGGCAGTCTCGCTCGACATTGAGAACGCCTTCAACAGCCTCCCCTACGAGACGCTGGGGGAGGCGCTCAGATACCATGGAGCGCCTCCGTATCTGCGGAGGCTGTTGGGGGCGTACCTCGAGGACAGGTACGTCGTCTGGCAGGGGGGTGACGGGCGTCTGCTCCGGCATCGTATGGCGTGCGGCGTTCCGCAGGGGTCGGTCCTCGGCCCCGTTCTGTGGAACGTCGGCTACGATTGGGTCCTGCGCGGGGTTCTCCTGCCTGGCATGGGTGTACTCTGCTACGCGGACGACACCCTTGTCACGGTCAGGGGAGACAGCCTCGCGGCAGTGACCCGTCTAGCGGAGGTCGGAGCGGAGCTCGTCATGGACCGGATAGGCATGCTGGGCCTGAGGGTCTCTGTCAGTAAGACGGAGGCCCTCCTCTTCCATGGCCCGCGCCGTGGTCCCCCCCGAGGCGCGAAGCTCTCCCTGAGAGGTGTGGAGGTACCGGTGCAAACCGACATGAAGTACCTGGGCCTGCACCTAGACGGAAGGTGGAAGTTTGGGCCGCACTTCACCCGGCTCGCCCCGAAATTAGAGAAAGCGGCCGCGTCACTCGGTAGACTGCTGCCAAATGTTGGCGGCCCTGGGTCGCTTTGCCGTAGGCTCTATAGCGGAATAATCCGCTCCATGGCACTATACGGTGCGCCAATATGGGCGGACTCCCTCGCCGCTCGAGGGAACAGGGCCCTTCTGAGAGCTCCTCAGAGGGTCATAGCGGCGAGGACTATCAGGGCGTACCGTACCGTGTCGTGGACGGCTGCTACGGTCCTGGCGGGCGACCCACCGTGGGAGCTTCAGGCCCGCATCCTGGCAGTGGTCTACCACCACCGCGCGGTAGCACGCGGTAGGGGCGAGATTCCTGATCCTGGGAGGGTGAGGGCTGCGGCCCAAAACGTAATGTTATGCAGATGGGGTCAATATCTCAGAACCCCATCTGCAGGAGCAGAAACCGTGACGGCGGTGCTTCCTGTCCTCAGTCGATGGGTTGACCGCCGTCACGGTGTTTTGACTTTCCGACTGACGCAGGTGCTTACCGGGCACGGCTGCTTCGGTAAGTACCTGTGTCAGATCGCCCGGAGAGAGAGGTGTCCGGGCTGCGTCGAGTGTGGCGCGCCTGAAGACACGGCGCGCCACACCCTCCAGGTGTGCGCCGCCTGGGAGGAGCAGAGGAACGACCTCATCGCCGTCATAGGCGGGGACCTGTCGTTGCCGGCAGTGGTAAGCGCGATGGTCAGCAGCGACAGGTGCTGGCAGGCAGTCGCCGACTTCAGCGAGTCGGTGATCTCGCTGAAGGAGGCCGCGGAGAGGGAGCGTGAAAACGCTGCCGACGCAGACCCGCTCCGCCGAGCGAGGCCAGCGAGGAGGCGACGTCACTACGATCGCCTTCTCCCCCCGCCCTAAATGGGCGTACCTACTATGAGGTCGTCGCCCGGCTAAGCCACCCTCTGCGCTCGCGCGCTCCGTGGCTGGTCGGGTTCCGTCGGGGCGTCAGGGTAGAATGCTAACCGCGACCCCCTGGCGCCCCAACTAACGACGGAGAAGTGCGCCGCAGTGGTTTAGTGGGTATTCCGGCCTTGCACACCAGCCGGTGAGTCCCACATACCCCCGACGTCCCCACGGACGGCTCCGTGGCGACGTCGGCGGTATGCGTAAATGCATTCCACTGCGTCAAAAAAAAAAAAAAAAAAAAAAAAAAAAAAAAAAAAAAAAAAAAAAAAAAAAAGGTTAGGTTAGGTTTTTTTTTTTTTTTTTTTTAATTTCCGCCTTATACCCTACCGGGCCGCGGGAACTACGTGAGTATGACCTCCGCGGCCCGGCGAGGGGGGGCCCCTTTGCGTCGGGGCCCGACGTGGAACGACCCACTCCCATGGAGTGGGGAGGGGTCGTCCGCCGTTTCCACGGCGCGACGCGTCTTACGACGCGTCGCGCGTGGGGTTATGTCCCGGCCAGGGCCGCCATCAGACTCGACGGCGGCCCCGGGCCGGGGCCCGGCGGGGCGGGAGCGTGCCACCAGCACGCTCCCGCTCCCGCAGGGCTTCACGTTTGGCCGCCATCACCTCGCTAGCGAACGAGGCGACGGCGGCCCAACACTGGTCGCTGCCGGCCATGGCAGCGACGACGGCCGGCAGCGACAAATCCGTCCCGATTGCGCCAACGAGTCGGGCGCGTTGGGCGCCCCAGCCCGTGCACACGGCCAGAGTGTGTTCGGCCGTGTCCACGGCGCCGGACGCGCAGTGGTGGCACGCGGGCTCCGCGAGGATGCCCACCAGTTCCCACAGGTACTTGCCGAAACAGCCGTGACCTGTGAGAAGCTGAGTGAGCCAATACGCGGGAGCCCGGTGCCTCGCCTCGACCCATTGGCGCAATACGGGTCGGACAGCCTCGGCGAGCCGTCTGCTCGCCGAGGGGTCCTCCAGCCTTTGAGCCCATCGCTGGAAGAGATCCTCGCGACATTCGCTCCTCCAGCGAGCGATCTCCTCCGCGAGGGGCTCCGACGATGTCTGCCGCATCAGGGCCCTTCTTCGGTACACCTCCGCCAGGACCCCGGCCTCGAGGTCCCAGGGGAGGCTCCCGGCAATTAGGCACGCCGCCTCGTATGAGACGGTGTGGTACGCCCTGGAGGCCCTCTGTGCCATGACCCGCTGCGGACGACGCAGCAGGGCCACGTTCCCGGCACTGAGGGCCCCCGCCGCCCATATTGGCGCTCCATAGAGCGCCATGGAGCGAACCACACCGTCGTAAAGGCGGCGGCCGACACACCCCGCCCCCCCACAGTTGGGGAGTAGGCGTGCGAGCATTCCCGCGCACGACACCAGCTTGGGCGCCAGCGCGCGGAAATGCCCGCTGAACCCCCACCGACCGTCGAGGACGAGACCGAGATATTTCATGGTCCCCCCGACGGCGATGCGGGCTCCGCCCACCGTTATGAAGTACCCCGGGGGGGGCTTCGTCCGAGGCCCATGGAAGAAGAGGGCCTCGGACTTCTCAAGGGCCACCCGCAGCCCGAGGGCCCTGATGCGGCCGACGATATGGGCCGTGCCCGCCGTGGCGAGCACGCCCGCGTCCCTGAATGATTTGCCCCGCGCGGTCACCAGGGTGTCGTCGGCGTAACATATTACGCCGACTCCCCGAAGGTTGGCGCCGCGCAGGGCCCAATCGAATCCGATGTTCCACAGGAGTGGGCCTAGAACCGACCCCTGTGGAACACCGCACCCCATCGCCCTGCGGACCACTCGCCCCGGGACCGGGTATGTGATGGCCCGGTCGGCGAAGTAGTCCGCAAGGACGCGCCTGAGGTACCACGGGACGTTGTGGTACCTCAGGGCCTCCGCGATTGTCTCCCAGGGGATGGTGTTGAAGGCGTTGGCGATGTCGAGCGACACCGCCAACAACACCTCCCCCCGGGAGACAGCGCTATCGACGCTGTCCCGCAGCCGAGAGATGGCGTCCAGCGTGGACCTCCCGCGGCGAAAGCCGTACTGTCCGTCGCTGAGATTGGGGCCCACCGCCTCCAGGTGCTCGACGAGGCGCGCAGCGAGCACGCGCTCGAAGAGCTTGCACGCCTCATCGAGCAGAACGATGGGGCGGTAGGCCGACGGCGAGTCGGGGGGTCGCCCGCGCTTCGGGATAAGCACGAGCTTCCCCGACTTCCACCGCCGCGGGATCGTGCCGGACGCCACTATCTCCGACATGAGGGACAGCGTCTCCTCCCCGAGGACCGGCATCACGCGGACGAGGATCCGCCCGGGAACCCCGTCCGGACCCGGGGCGCGGCTCTTCAGCTTGAGCGTCTGAACCGCAGCCCCGAGCTCGTCCTCGGACACGGGCGGAACGACCTCGCCCGCGGCCGGTCCTCCTTCGGGAGTCGGTGCCGCCATTCTGGGCGGCACCCATTCCTCTCCTCGGCTCGGGAATAGGGAGCTGACCACGCGCTCCAGCAGGGGGGGGTCGAGAGACATCGTCAGCGGGGGCGCCGCAGGTCGGAGCTTCTGCGTCACGACCAGGTTAGGTTAGGTTAGGTTAGGTTAGGTTAGGTTAGGTTAGGTTAGGTTAGGTTAGGTTAGGTTAGGTTAGGTTAGGTTAGGTTAGGTTAGGTTAGGTTAGGTTAGGTTAGGTTAGGTTAGGTTAGGTTTCAGAGGGGAGACGCTTCTGGAGTGGGCGGCAGGACTCGACCTCCGGTTGCTCAACCGGGGGTCGGTCAGCACCTTTGTGCGGTGGCAGGGGGAGTCGATCATCGATCTATCGTGGGCGACTCCCTCGGCCGCCGCCACGGTGACCGGATGGCGGGTGGCGGAGGAGGTGGTCAATTTGTCTGACCACCGACACATCTTTTTGGATGTGTCGCTCCGCCGCCCCAGCCGCCCGCGCCAGACTAGCGGCCCTCCGCGGCGCTGGTCTCTCAAGCGGCTCGACCGGGACATGGTCGTGGCCGCCGCCAGCGTCGCGGACTGGACGGAGGGAGCGGGATCGCCCGATCCCGAGGCGCAAGCGGCCTGGCTGCGCGGCACGATGACGTCGATCTGCGACGCGTCGATGCCGCGAGTCGGGCCGCCCCGGCGGGGCTCCGTGTACTGGTGGAGCGAGGAGATCGAGCGGCTGCAAAAGGCCGCCTTCGTCGCTCGCCGCCGGTACCTGAGAGCCCGGAAGAGAAGGCGAACCACGGTCGAGGAGGCTCTCAGAGGCAGACGGGAATACGGGGCCGCCGCGCACGCCGTATGCGTCGCCATCGCTGCGGCTCGCGAGCGGTCCTGGAACGAGCTCGTCGAGGGACTGGACAGGGACCCATGGGGACGCCCGTACAGGATGGTACTGGGCAAGCTGACCCCGTGGGTCCCTCCGTTGACGGAATCCCTGGACCCGGAAGTCGTGGGAAGAGTCGTTGACGCACTCTTCCCTAGGGTCCAGGGCGGTCCCTCGGTTCCTCCGTCACAGTCGGACCACACTCCGTGGTCCGACGAGCTGGAGGTGACGGAGGACGAGCTCGGGCGGGCCGTCGCACGGCTCGCCTCCCGCAGCGCCGCTCCCGGCCCGGACGGAGTTCCGGGTCGGGTCTTGGCGCTCGCTCTGGGAGTGTTAGGGAACAAGGCGAGGCGGCTGTTCTCCAGCTGCCTCCGCCGCGGGGTGTTCCCCCTCGACTGGAAGTCGGCGAGACTGGTACTCATAAGGAAGGAGGGGAGGACTGGAGACGCTCCGTCGTCGTTCCGGCCGATATGTCTGCTGAACGAGGCGGGGAAACTCTTTGAAAGAGTTATCTCCGCCCGTATCAGCAGCCACCTGTCGCAGGTGGGCCCGGACATATCGGACTGTCAGTTCGGGTTCCGGCAGGGGCGCTCGACCATCGACGCGGTGCGTCGGGTGCGGGCCCTGTCGGAACCGGCAGTCCGATCGGGGGGGGTCGCGCTGGCGGTGTCGCTAGACATCGTCAACGCCTTCGGGACCCTCCCCTGGCCGGCCATCAGGGAGGCCCTCGAATACCACGAGGTGCCTCCCTACCTAAGGTCGGTCATCGGGGCCTACCTGCAGGAGAGACGGGTGGACTATGTCGACCGGAACGGGACGGAGCAGAGTAAGGCGGTGACGTGCGGGGTTCCGCAGGGGTCCGTGCTCGGGCCCCTGCTGTGGAACCTCGCATACGATCCGGTCCTCCGCACCAGTCTGCCCCGTGGCGTGAGTGTCGTTTGCTACGCAGACGACACTCTGGTGGTCGCCACGGGGCCCGACTTCGAGCGGACGCTCAGGTTCGCCGAGCTGGGGGTGGCAATCGTCGTCAGACGGATCCGCGGGCTGGGCCTGGAGGTGGCGCCTCACAAAAGTGAGGCGCTGTGGTTCCACCGCCTCACCAGAGGCAGGGAACCCCCGGCCTCGCGGATCCAGGTGGGTGACACGGCTGTCCCGGTGGGGCGGTACATGAAGTACCTCGGCCTCACCCTGGACAGCCGCTGGAGCTTCGAGGAGCACTTCGTACGGATGGTCCCCCGAGCGCGACGGGTGGCGGGCGCCTTACACCGCCTGCTGCCCAACCTCGGGGGACCGGGGGAGGGAGTTCGCCGCCTCTACGGTGGCGTCGTGCGGTCCGTGGCCCTGTACGGGGCCCCCGTCTGGTCGCGAGACCTTGCGGGGGCCTCCCGCTCCAGGGCTCTGCTGAGGAGCCTGGAGCGGATCATGGCCATACGGATCGTACGGGGCTACCGTACCATCTCATACGAGGCGGCGACGGTCCTCGCGAGTTATCCCCCCTTCATCATCCTGGCCGAGATGTACGCAGCCGCGTACGATCTCGGCCGGGGAGGGGGGGACGCGCGGGGACACGAAGTGCGGAGGCGGGAGGCCTTCCGGCGGGTCCTGGGGGACTGGCGCGACGCGCTGGTCCTCCAGGGCGGTACGCGTTCGCGCGCCGTCGGGGCCGTCCTGCCCCACCTCGAGGCCTGGGTGCTCCGCAAATGGGGCACTGTCACCTACAGGTTGACTCAGATACTCACCGGGCACGGGTGCTTCGGTGAGTATCTGAGTCGAATAAAACGTGAAGAGACGGCGAGATGCCACCATTGCGCATCCGACCTGGACTCGGCCCAGCACACGCTGGAGGTCTGCCCGGCCTGGGCGGACGAGCGCCGAGTCCTGGTCGACGGGATCGGGCGAGACTTGTCCCCGCCGGCGTTGGTCGCGGCAATGCTGGCGGGCGAGGAGGAGTGGAGGGCTGTGGCCTCCTTCTGCGAAGCAGTCATGCTCCAGAAGGAGGCCGCCGAGCGGGGTCGGGAGAGAGCCGATCCCGCTCGAAGGCGGCGGCGGCGAGCTCAGTGATCGCCGCCGCCGACGGGCCGCGAGGGCGCACACCCCGCGGGTGCGCCCGGGTCGCGGCCCGGGAAGGATGACCCCCCGGTGCGGCCGGGGAGGGTCGTCCGGGGCGCCGCCGGCCGCGCGCCTCTTTACAGCGCGCGGTCGGAGCCGCCCCGCCCGGGGGAGCCTCGCCGAGGCTCCCCGAGGATGAGCACCCCCTCGTGACTGAGGGGGGGCGACGGCGGGGTGGACCAGAGGGGTTAAACCGAATCCTGGACCACCCCAACGCCGGAGGAAGGCCGCCGCGAGGTTTTAGTGGGTAACCCTAGGATCGGATTTCAGTTTACTGTTTTGGGAGTCCCACACTACCCCCTGCCGTCCCCAGGCGGGGGGTGTGCATAAAGCATTTCCTCGCGTAAAAAAAAAAAAAAAAAAAAAAAAAAAAAGGTTAGGTTAGGTTAGGTTAGGTTAGGTTAGGTTAGGTTAGGTTAGGTTAGGTTAGGTTAGGTTAGGTTAGGTTAGGTTAGGTTGCCCCGTGGCGTGAGTGTCGTTTGCTACGCAGACGACACTCTGGTGGTCGCCACGGGGCCCGACTTCGAGCGGACGCTCAGGTTCGCCGAGCTGGGGGTGGCAATCGTCGTCAGACGGATCCGCGGGCTGGGCCTGGAGGTGGCGCCTCACAAAAGTGAGGCGCTGTGGTTCCACCGCCTCACCAGAGGCAGGGAACCCCCGGCCTCGCGGATCCAGGTGGGTGACACGGCTGTCCCGGTGGGGCGGTACATGAAGTACCTCGGCCTCACCCTGGACAGCCGCTGGAGCTTCGAGGAGCACTTCGTACGGATGGTCCCCCGAGCGCGACGGGTGGCGGGCGCTTTACACCGCCTGCTGCCCAACCTCGGGGGACCGGGGGAGGGAGTTCGCCGCCTCTACGGTGGCGTCGTGCGGTCCGTGGCCCTGTACGGGGCCCCCGTTTGGTCGCGAGACCTCGCGGGGGCCTCCCGCTCCAGGGCTCTGCTGAGGAGCCTGGAGCGGATCATGGCCATACGGATCGTACGGGGCTACCGTACCATCTCGTACGAGGCGGCGACGGTCCTCGCGAGTTATCCCCCCTTCATCATCCTGGCCGAGATGTACGCAGCCGCGTACGATCTCGGCCGGGGAGGGGGGGACGCGCGGGGACACGAAGTGCGGAGGCGGGAGGCCTTCCGGCGGGTCCTGGGGGACTGGCGCGACGCGCTGGTCCTCCAGGGCGGTACGCGTTCGCGCGCCGTCGGGGCCGTCCTGCCCCACCTCGAGGCCTGGGTGCTCCGCAAATGGGGCACTGTCACCTACAGGTTGACTCAGATACTCACCGGGCACGGGTGCTTCGGTGAGTATCTGAGTCGAATAAAACGTGAAGAGACGGCGAGATGCCACCATTGCGCATCCGACCTGGACTCGGCCCAGCACACGCTGGAGGTCTGCCCGGCCTGGGCGGCCGAGCGCCGGGTCCTGGTCGACGGGATCGGGCGAGACTTGTCCCCGCCGGCGTTGGTCGCGGCAATGCTGGCGGGCGAGGAGGAGTGGAGGGCTGTGGTCTCCTTCTGCGAAGCAGTCATGCTCCAGAAGGAGGCCGCCGAGCGGGGTCGGGAGAGAGCCGATCCCGCTCGAAGGCGGCGGCGGCGAGCTCAGTGATCGCCGCCGCCGACGGGCCGCGAGGGCGCACACCCCGCGGGTGCGCCCGGGTCGCGGCCCGGGAAGGATGACCCCCCGGTGCGGCCGGGGAGGGTCGTCCGGGGCGCCGCCGGCCGCACGCCTCTTTACAGCGCGCGGTCGGAGCCGCCCCGCCCGGGGGAGCCTCGCCAGGCTCCCCGAGGATGAGCACCCCCTCGTGACAGAGGGGGGGCGACGGCGGGGTGGACCAGAGGGGTTTATCCGAATCCTGGACCACCCCAACGCCGGAGGAAGGCCGCCGCGAGGTTTTAGTGGGTAACCCTAGGATCGGATTTCAGTTTACTGTTTTGGGAGTCCCACACTACCCCCTGCCGTCCCCAGGCGGGGGGTGTGCATAAAGCATTTCCTCGCGTTAAAAAAAAAAAAAAAAAAAAAAGGTTAGGTTAGGTTAGGTTAGGTTAGGTTAGGTTAGGTTAGGTTAGGTTAGGTTAGGTTAGGTTAGGTTAGGTTAGGTTAGGTTAGGTTAGGTTAGGTTAGGTTAGGTTAGGTTAGGTTAGGTTAGGTTAGGTTAGGTTAGGTTAGGTTAGGTTAGGTTAGGTTAGGTTAGGTTAGGTTAGGTTAGGTTAGGTTAGGTTAGGTTAGGTTAGGTTAGGTTAGGTTAGGTTAGGTTAGGTTAGGTTAGGTTAGGTTAGGTTAGGTTAGGTTAGGTTAGGTTAGGTTAGGTTAGGTTAGGTTAGGTTAGGTTAGGTTAGGTTAGGTTAGGTTAGGTTAGGTTAGGTTAGGTTTTTTTTTTGAAATAAAACTAGTAGAGAGTGCTACCAACAGTAGCGCTAATGGTATACGCTTTCTGTTGGAGCAGTTGTGTTAATATTATTTGTATTTTGGTTAGTTTTTAAAATATATTTTAGAGCATATTGGGGAGTTAGAAAATTTTAAAATTACTTTGTTGTAGAATAAGAAGTATAAAGCAGAGACAGGCATCAAAATTAAATGAGAAAATAGTAGTTAAAAGAAGCTAAGATTACGAATGTTAAGCTAGAGAATGAGAATAAGGTAAAGGAAATTATGCCTAAAATGTAAAGAAAATATGTGCAGAATGAACTTATAACTAAATTAGATCTAAGACTTATAGCTATGACATAATATAGTAGTTGCAATGATTGCAATGAAAACAATGGTGGTGATGATGAGTAAACTTATAGCTAGATCTTATTTTTTTTTTTTTTTTTTTTTTTTTTTTTTTTTTTTTTTTTTTTTTTTTTTTTTTTTTTTTTTTTTTTTTTTTTTTTTTTTTTTTGAGATATTAGTGTTAATATGTATGCAGAATGAACTTATGACTAGATAAAATCTAAGACTTATGGCTATGACATAATATAGTAGTTGTAATAAATCAAATGGAGCTATGATTGCAATGGAAACAATGGTGGTTATGATGAGTAAACTTATAGCTGGATCTTACAGCAATTTTTTTTTTTTTTTTTTTTTTTTTTTTTTTTTTTTTTTTTTTTTTTTTTTTTTTTTTTTTTTTTTTTTTTTTTTTTTTTTTTTTTTTTGTTGTGAGATATTAGTGTTGATATGTATGCAGAATGAACTTATAACTAGATTAAATCTTAAGACCTATGGCTATGACATGCAAATAAGTAAACAGAGTATGACATGCAAATAAGTAAACAGAGTAAGTAAACTTATAGCTAGGTGTTACAGCAATATGTAATATTTTATATAGTAAGTATCATCAAAATAAGTATGACATAGTACTAACAGTAGTAGTATGGTGGTAATAACAAATCATCAAGATAAGTATGACATAGTATGGTGGTAATAACAAATCATCAAAATAAGTAAACAGAGTAAGTAAACTTATAGCTAGGTATTAATACAATAAGTAATATTTTATATAGTAAGTATATGAATGGAGAATTAATATATATATTATGTATATAATTTAATTATGTTAAGTATATAGCTTGTTTAAATATATATATAGTGTGTGTATGGATATGTAAATAGGTGGATAGATATATGTGAATGGATGTCTATTAGGTTTTAAGGTTTAGAGGAGACGTAGATAATTGTTATTTATTTCAGTATGGAGGTCGAACCCGCGTTCGGCTAGCAAGGTGCGTATTATATAGTGCATTTGTCTGTACATAATTAGTTAAAGAAATTATGTTAAAAATAACAATAAGTAAACGAAACATTGTAGAGATTCCAGTGAGATATGGTGGTGGTGAAGAGTTTTAGGTATTGTTGAAGAACTTAAGATCATTAACTATAGTGGTAAGATGGGTAAGAAAGATGGAGAGGCTACAATTTTTTTCCGTCATCTTCGTAATTAGTGCAGGGTCGTCGGGTGGAATCCTATCATGGTCGAGGGCGATGAAGAGGTCAGTACGAGTCGGTGAGTATCGGGGGCAGTCGAATAGTAAGTGATTAAAGGTTTGTGAAACGGTGGAGTCGCAAGGGCATAGGTCGTTGTCGGTGATGTGGAAGCGGTGAAGATACGATTTATGATATGCATGATTGGTGAGAAATTGGGTGACGGCGAAGGTGAGTTTACAGGCAGAGGTGAATTTTTGAATATCTAGGAAAGTTGGAAGGAGTTTTTTAGTGTGTATAGAGCCGGGAGAGTTTTCATAATAGTTTTGAGAGGCGATAGTGAGTTGTTTACGGATGTTGGATTTGATGTGGGAAATGGGGGCATGGGTATAGTCGGGTTGTTTGCGGAGAGAGGCGGCGGATTTGGCAGCAATGTCGGCCATATCATTACCAGGTATGTCAGTGTGGGCTCTGACCCATGCAAAGCGAGCGGTGAGGTTGTGGGATCTGGCAGAGTGGAGGGAGTGGAAGATGCGGACAGCTAATGGATTATGGCTGTAGGGGTTGGAAAGTTCCATGAGGGCGGATTGACTGTCGGAGAAGATATATATGGAGTGAATGTCAGTGTATTTGGGTTGTGTGTGTGAGTGTAAGAACCAATTAATAGCCCCGTCGATCGCGAGCATTTCTGCTTGGAAGACGGAGCATGTTGGGTGTAATTTGAATTTTTTTGTTGTGCAGTCGCCATGCGGGTCGATGGCCACAAAGGCGGCGCCAACGACATTATCATGGCGGCTGCCGTCGGTGAAGATGCGTATAGTGTTGTGTGTGGGGAGGGGGAATTGTTGATATTCTAGTAGTGAGTGGATTTCAGTGTAGGATATAGGTACTCTGAGGGAGGGGTGGAGTAGTGCGGAGGGGAGGGCTGGTTTTTCTATAGGGATGTCGGAAGGGAGGAAATTCGAGTGGCCGAGAAGTTTGGTGCTTTCTAATTGGGAAACAGCTTTGATTTTATCCGTAAGGGGGATTAGTCGGGCTAAGGAGATGGAGGTGACTGTGCTGCAAGTGCGAAATCCATGAATGATTTTGATGGCGAATAAACGTTGGAGGGAGAGGAATTTTTTATTAATGTATTTGTAACGGAGGGCACTAGACCAGATGCAAGATGCGTAGGTGATTATGGGAGTGATGACTTGCTCGTATATAGTTCTAATGTTGTCGGAGTGGATGCCCCAGGTAGGTCGGGTGAACAGAAGGAGTTTATGGAGGAGTTTTTTTGATTTTTCTATGGTGTAAAGTGCGTGACTGGTGAATTTGAGTTTGTTGTCGATGATAATGCCTAGGTATTTGAATTCATCACAGTAGGTAAGGGTGGTGTTGTCCATGATGATAGAGAGGGTGGAAGCTTTGCTAGTAAATGCAGTGAGTTTGGTTTTATCAGGCCCAAAGTGCAATTTAACACTTTGACCCCATTTGCTGATGCGGTCGAGTGCGGTGTTGGTGGTGTGTTGAAGTGTGGACAGAGAAGAAGAGTGAATAATGAGAAGGATGTCGTCAGCATAAGCCTGTATGTGGCAGTTGGGGGGGAGGTCGAGGTCGAGGAGTTCGTCAATGATGAGGTTCCACATAGTGGGCCCACATACGGAGCCCTGTATGCATCCCCGAGTCATGGTTCTGGTCATATTGCAGTCCGAGAAATTAAGTTCTATGGTTCGATCAGTGAGATAATTGTTTAATATGTGGTAAATATTTTGGGGGCAGTTATAGTGACGGAGTCTGTGGAGTATGGCCGGCCACCACGCATTGTCAAAGGCAGCCTTGATGTCAAGGGAAAGGGCAATGACATGTTCGCCAAGGGTTTTTTTGGAGCGGATGAAGTTGAGGGCAGTGGAGATGGCTTGGGTGGTAGATATTTGTTGCTTGAATCCGAACTGGCGAGAGTTACTTAGATGGTGGGAGCTAAGGTGGTAAGTCAGTCGATCAATAATGAGTTTTTCAAAAAGTTTTCCAAAGACATTAATGAGACCTATTGGGCGAAAAGAGGAGAAAGAGGAGTGGTCGGTTTTGCCAGGTTTGGGTATGATTTTGATGACGGCGTGTTTCCAGGGGGTGGGGAAGAAGGAGAGCACAAGACATCTATTGTAGATTTTAGTAAGGTAGTCGGGGAATCGGGTTGCGAATTGGAGGCAGATGTCCGCTGTAAGGTGGTCGATTCCAGGGGCTTTTTTGGGGCTCATGTGTCTGAGGCCGTTTAAGACCTCAGTGGTAGTGAAAGGTGGTTCAGGGGGAGAGTCGATGGGTGTGGGGATGAGGGATCTAATAAGTTGTTGGGAGGGGGTAGAGTCAGGTGTGTCATGGGGGAAGAAGTTGTTGAGGAGGGCGTTTGTGGTGTCGTGGCTGTCAGTAGTGTAGGTGCCGTCGCTGAGGAGTAGGGTGGAAGGGGGGTTGGAGAGTGGTTTTGTTTTGATGATGCGATTGGTGACAGACCATACATTTTCTTTGGTTTGTCGGTTACAGAATTCCTTGAAATGCTGGGTGGAGGTGGAGCAGAATACGTCAGAGTATTCTCGTCGGGCTTGGTTTCGTGCAAGTATGAGGTCGTCTAGGGGAAGTCGTCGTCGTTTGTAACGGGATAGTTTGTGATGGATTTGAAGGACCTTCCGTTTGAGGGAATCGAGCTCGTCATTCCAAAAGGGAGGTTTTTTTGGTATGCCATGGGCACGGGGGAGTAGGCGGTCACAGGTGTGTTGGATGGCGTACGTGAAGTCAGAGACTAAAAGGTCAATTTCGTCAGTGTCAAGTTGCTCAATGTTCTCTATACGAGGGAGTTTGTCAGCGATCATGGAGGTGAATCTGTCGGAGTTTCTGTTCCAGTTATATGAGGTTGTGTTATATTTGAATGTAGTGAGTTTCTTGTCTTTAGTGAATTTTGTGTTGTGGAATGAGGCATAGAAGGTGATGGCGTTGTGATCGGAGCTGGGGGTGATTTGAGGATTGACGGACCAGTTGCTTATATGAAGGGATGGGAGGTTGCTGATGAGGGTTAGGTCAATGATGGATTCACGAAGTCGGCCATGAGTGACTGTGTTGAAGGTGGGTGCGTTGCCGCTGTTGGAGATGACTAGGTTGTTGGCAAGTATGAAGTCCGCGATGAGTTCACCTCTGCGGTTGTTGGCGTGTGAGCCCCATAGGCTGTGCCATCCATTGAAGTCGCCGCAGATAATGGATGTGGGGTTATGGTGATGGTGAAGGAAACGTTGGAGGAGGTCAAGTGTGTTGTGGGTGTCTGTGCGAGGTTCTAGGTAGACGGATATAAGGAAAATATTACAGTTGGTGTGGGAGTCGGTGGATTGGACAATACACAGTTCAGGGGTGGAGTACTGGGATATGCCAAGGGTGGAGGAGGCGTCTTTATGAATAGCAATGGCTGCGCGAGAAGGGCGTTCGGTGGGAAATTGGTGTAGTGTGTAATCAGAGAGATCTAGTTTCATGCGATTGGTATTGCCAGTGTACGGCTCGGTGATGAAGGCGTAATGGGGTTGTTGCTGGTTGAGAAAGACAGAGAGTTCATGGGCAGCGTTTCTGCTGCGACCGAGATTTATTTGAATGGAGTTGGAAAGGTTGGGTGAAGATGAAGCGTGGGAGGGGGTAGCAGAAGAGTGATGGTTGCTATCAGGATAACTATTTGGATCCATAATCGATACGGAGGCGGATGCGTGCAGCCATATGGATTTTTCTCGGGCAGGAGTCGGATGTGGCGCTGTGGGAGAGTGAGGGAGTGTTGTCAGTGCCGGCGTTCCCGTTGTGTTTTGTCTGGTGGGCTTTACAGTTGAAGCAGCAGGATTTGTTTAAGTCTTTCTGAACCGGGCAGTCTTTAAATAGATGTCCAGATTCAGCGCAGTGTGAGCATCTGGTGGTGTCTGTTTTACAAAAGTTTTTGGTGTGTCCAAATTCGAGACATTTGTAACACTGGAGTAAGGGGGTGAATTCCTCGACATGAACCCGCTGGTGATTAATATTGATTTTTTGTAAGTGTATGATGTTTTTAAAGAGATAAGGCGAGCAGACAAATACGGCGTTGTATAAGAGTTTGTTTTTATTAGGTCTTTTAAATTTGAATTGTATATCTTCGTCGCTTTTAATGTGGTCAGAAATGAGGGAGTTCTGTTTTATTATGGTGGTTTGCAGTTCATCTGGGGAGGTGTCGGAATTCACCCCCTTAACAATAAACATTGGTTTTAATTTTCTTGAGACTTCAGCAGTGATGTAGGGGTTCGACTTACCGACCTTCTGGAGGGCCGCTTCCAGGTGCTCCGCACTGTCGAACTCCACGCGGATCTTGGCGTTGGAGATGAATTGGACGCCAGCTGGAGTGAATTTGGTGTCCCGGAAGGACACTGCTGTCCTCCAGGATGACAGGGTGTCAGCAGAGGTGGCACCCGGCTTTTTCGACGCGATGATTAGAGATGGTTTGGAGACAAGTGGGGTTGGGGTCATCAGTCTTTGTTGTTGTTGTTGTTTACCAGGGCCGGGTGAAGACATTCGGGCAGCTTGAGCATATGAGGATCCGGTGGGCGAAAGATGCTGAAGGCTTGAAGTATTAGTGAGAAGTTCCTTTTTGAACGAGACCATTTCCTGACGGACGGCGCTGATGATCTCATTCTTTAGGTCGCAGGCTGGTGTAGAAGTAGTCGGAGAGCCGGATTCGCCAGTCGCGTTCAGAAAATTTGGAAGTGAGTTGATGCTTTTGGATATCTCTGCAGCTGCTTCTTTGATTAGTTTCTTGTTGACTGCAGTCACGCTTCGGCCATCATTTATTGTCTTTATAATAAAATCCGAAAGTTTTTGGATGGTGTTTTGTAAAGATGTTGAGTCTTTTGCTTCCGCTGCGGTGCACGGCAGAGAGGGGGGGAGGGTGGGGGGTGGTGCTCCACCATCCCCTCTTTGATCCCCCATGTTGAAATCTACCAGGGCTCACTTGTGTAAAAAGTTATCAGTTGAAGAAGGTAAAAATTCGGGAAAATGGGAGATTTGTTGGTGTGGTTTGGTAGGTTGACCAAACAATCGCTTCAGATCAAACTGAATGAAAATTCGCTCAGAATTGCGCTACGACGCGTACTTTCCGAGATAATTGAGAAACCAAGTTATTCGGTGATGGCGAAAATTACCATTTTGAAGAAAAAATTCAATGAATAAAAAACTATTGATGAGAAAAATTCCAAAATTGGTGTCTCCAGTTCTGGATAGTTATACTGTAAAATAATTTGTAAAATAAGTTGGTTGATGTTTCCCTGTAAAGGGCTTTTTAACGCGGTTCTAACGAAGTATTACGTTTGGTTGTGGCTATTGTATTTAAGAAGTTAGTCACCACGTGGTTTTTTGAAAATTGTCTGTAAATCACTAAATAATTGTCCGATAGCGTTCAAATTTGGTAGATAGATGGAGAGTCATAAATAAAACAGAATCACAATAGCCGATACACGACGGCCCGCTTAAAATCAAAAGTTTTTGACCAAAAACTGAAAATTTTTTGGGTAAGACTAACCTCAAAATAAGTTTTTGTTCAGAAAAAATCCACAATTTTGGGTGTATCGCTGCACAATTTAGCACACACTTAGATATCACTGAGAAACATATGTAAGCACTTTTTAAAGTTCAAAAATCGCGAAAAAGACCAATTTTTAGAATTTTTGAACGCGGAGCGGCCTAATTCGTGGCGCTCTGGGTGGCGGTCGAGCGCAGACTGGTTAGGTTAGGTTAGGTTAGGTTAGGTTAGGTTAGGTTAGGTTAGGTTAGGTTAGGTTAGGTTAGGTTAGGTTAGGTTAGGTTAGGTTAGGTTAGGTTAGGTTAGGTTAGGTTAGGTTAGGTTAGGTTAGGTTAGGTTAGGTTAGGTTAGGTTAGGTTAGGTTAGGTTAGGTTAGGTTAGGTTAGGTTAGGTTAGGTTAGGTTAGGTTAGGTTAGGTTAGGTTAGGTTAGGTTAGGTTAGGTTAGGTTTTTTTTTTCAAAATTGCCTCCTCTACCCTACCGGGCCGCGGGAACTACGTTAGTATACGTCCGCGGCCCGGCAAGGGGGGGCCCCTTTTAGTCGGGGCCCTACGTGGTACGACCCACTCCCATGGAGTGGGGAGGGGTCGTCCGCCGTTTCCACAACGCGACGCATCTCACGACGCGCCGCGCGTGGGGTTGTGTCCCGGCCAGGGCCGCCATCAGACTCGACGGCGGCCCCGGGCCGGGGCCCGGCGGGGCGGGAGCGTGCCACCAGCACGCTCGCGCTCCCGCAGGGCTTCGCGTTTGGCCGCCATCACCTCGCTAGCGAACGAGGCGACGGCGGCCCAACACTGGTCGCTGCCGGCCATGGCAGCGACGACGGTCGGCAGCGACAAGTCCACCCCGACCACGCCAACGAGCCTGGCGCGTTGAGCGCCCCAGCCCGTGCACACGGCCAGTGTGTGTTCGGCCGTGTCCACGGCACCGGACGCGCAGTGGTGGCACACGGGCTCCGCGAGGAGGCCCACCAGTTCCCACAGGTACTTGCTGAAACAGCCGTGACCTGTGAGAAGCTGGGTGAGCCAATAAGTGGGAGCCCGGTGCCTCGCCTCGACCCATTGGCGCAGTACGGGTCGGACAGCCTCGGCGAGCCGCCTGCTCGCCGAGGGGTCCTCCAACCTTTGAGCCCATCGCTGGAAGAGATCCTCGCGACATTCGCTCCTCCAGCGAACGATCTCTTCCGCGAGGGGCTCCGACGATGTTTGCCGCATCAGGGCCCTCCTTCGGTACACCTCCGCCAGGACCCCGGCCTCGAGGTCCCAGGGGAGGCTCCCGGCAATTAAGCACGCCGCCTCGTAAGAGACGGTGTGGTACGCCCTGGAGGCCCTCTGTGCCATGACCCGCTGCGGACGCCGCAGCAGGGCCACGTTCCCGGCACTGAGGGCCCCCGCCGCCCATATTGGCGCCCCGTAGAGCGCCATGGAGCGAACCACACCGTCATAAAGGCGGCGGCCGACACTCCCCGCCCCCCCACAGTTGGGGAGTAGGCGTGCGAGCATTCCCGCGCACGACACCAATTTTGGCGCCAGCGCACGGAAATGCCCGCTGAACCCCCACCGACCGTCGAGGACGAGACCGAGATATTTAATGGTCTCCCCGACGGCGATGCGGGCTCCGCCCACCGTGATGGAGTACCCCGGGGGGGGCTTCGTCCGAGGCCCATGGAAGAACAGGGCCTCGGACTTCTCGAGGGCCACCCTCAGCCCGAGGGCCCTGATGCGGCCGACAACATGGGCCGTGCCCGCCGTGGCGAGCACGCCCGCGTCCCTAAACGATTTGCCCTGCGCGGTCACTAGGGTATCGTCGGCGTAGCATATTACGCCGACCCCCCGAAGATTAGCGCCGCGCAGGGCCCAGTCGAAGCCGATGTTCCACAGGAGTGGGCCGAGAACCGACCCCTGTGGAACACCGCACCCCATCTCCCTGCGGACCACCCGCCCCCGGACCGGGTATGTGATGGCCCGGTCGGCGAAGTAGTCCGCAAGGACGCGCCTGAGGTACCACGGGACGTTGTGGTACCTCAGGGCCTCCGCGATTGTCTCCCAGGGGATGGTGTTGAAGGCGTTGGCGATGTCGAGCGACACCGCCAACAACACCTCCCCCCGGGAGACAGCGCTCTCGACGCTGTCCCGCAGCCGAGAGATGGCGTCCAGCGTGGACCTCCCGCGGCGAAAGCCGAATTGTCCGTCACTGAGATTTGGGCCCACCGCCTCCAGGTGCTCGACGAGGCGCGCAGCGAGCACGCGCTCGAAGAGTTTGCACGCCTCATCGAGCAGGACGATGGGGCGGTAGGCCGACGGCGAGTCGGGGGGTCGCCCGCGCTTCGGGAGAAGCACGAGCTTCCCCGACTTCCACCGCCGCGGGATCGTGCCGGACGCCATCATTTCCGACATGAGGGACAGCGTCTCCTCCCCGAGGACCGGCATCACGCGGACGAGGATCCGCCCGGGCACACCGTCCGGACCTGGGGCGCGGTTCTTCAGCTTGAGCGTCTGAACCGCGGCCCCCAGCTCGTCCTCGGACACGGGCGGAACTACCTCGCCCGCGGCCGGCCCTTCCTCGGGAGTCGGTGCCGCCATTCTGGGCGGCACCCATTCTTCTCTGGGGCTCGGGAATAGGGAGCTGACCACGCGCTCCAGCAGGGGGGGGTCAAGGGTCATCGTCAGCGGGGGCGCCGCGGGTCGGAGCTTCTGCCTCACGACCTTGTACGGGCGCCCCCACGGATCCCCGTCGATGCTGTCGACCCACCCCTGCCAGGCCTCCGCCTTGGCGGCCCTTATAGCGGAGGTCAGGGCCGCGCGAGCGGCCCGGTACGCGGCGAGCAACACCTCCTCGTGTGCCGGGTCCCTGGCGCTTCTTCTCCGGCTTCTGGTGCACCGGCGGCGGGCCGAGGCACACTCGGCCTGTAGCCCCGTGAGGTGGGGCCGCCACCAGTACACCTGCCTGCGCTTTTGAGAGGGACCCGCTCGTCGCATCGCCGCGTCGCAGACGCGAGACGGCGCTCCAGAGAGCCTCTCGCATCTCGCGTCTACGTCCGGGCCGCTATCGGCGTTTGCGGCGGCCCATCGCTCCACGATGGCCGCCTCCGTGGCCAGCTCCGGGTCCAGGGTGGACAACCGCCACCGCGGACCCTCCTCCGACCGGGGTCGGTCCACACCGCCCGCTCCGGCGTCCGAAGGGGATGGGACTAGGTCGAACCTTATGTATAAATGGTCCGACAACGTCTCCACCCCCTCCTCAACCCGCCACCCGATTGCGCGGCGGGCCAGGGCGGGACTCGCGAACGAGACGTCGACGATCGACCCGCCCTGTTGACGCACGCACGTGTGGACCGCTCCCCGGTTCAGGAGGACCATTCCCGTGGACACCGCCCACTCTTCCAGGGTCTCGCCCCTGGCGCTGGTCGCCGGAGATCCCCACGAACGGGATTTGGCGTTGAAGTCTCCGGCGACCACCACAGGGGTGGGGTGCACTTCCTGGACCAGGTCGCCGACCTCGACCAGCAGACGCTCGAAGTCGGCGAGGGTCCTGTTCGGAGAGAAGTACACCCCGATCACTGCAACGTCGCCCAGCAGCGCGAGGACGCATCCGCGCCCCCTCCGCACCCTGCGGAAGGGGAGGCACAGCGAAGCGTCGCGCTGCCAGGCGACGATAGCCACCGAACCGTCGTCGGCGCCCGCCCAGTTGTCGCGGGCTTGGACGCGGTACGGCTCGGCGACTATGGCGACGTCGATTTGCCACCGCGCAGCCGTCTGGAGAAGCAGGTCCTGTGCGGCCGCGCAGTGGTTCACGTTCGCCTGCAGGATCGAGACCCTGTGAGCCATTTAATTGGTGGCGGTGTCCATTGCCTCCTCAACAGCTCTCGGAGCTGTTACTGACGCGGCGGGGGCGTCGCGATTGCCCCCGCCCGTCCTTTTCTTCTTTGTGTTGGCCATCGCCGGGCACTTTTTGTGCCCGAGGCGATGGCCGGCGTCGCCGCCCTCGGTCGCGCAGATCGCGCACTTGGGGTCGGCGACGCAGGTGGCCGCCTTGTGGCCCGGCTGGCCGCACCGGAAGCACAGCGCGCTGCGGTCCGTCTCGCAGCGGCACTGCACCCCCAGGTGCCCCGGCACCAGGCAGCGGTAACACCGCTGCGGCCGCGCGTCTAGGAGCGCGGCCCGGGCCATCGACCAGCCGATGGTGAGGTGGCCAGCCCCCGTAATCGTTTTGGCCGCCAGGACCGGGCATTTCACCCAGACGGTCCCCGGGCGGCCAGGTGGGCGGTTGATGGTGCCCACCTTTACCGATTCGGGGCGGCATCCCCCCACCTCGGCCACTCGCGCGGCCACCATTTCCCGGGTGACCGCGTCACTCAGGCCGGAAATGCGCATCTCTGCGCACCGCTCCGGCCTGGCGACGCGGGCCACCTCGCCGACGAGCTCGCGGAGTTTTGAGGCAAGCTCGTCGGCCTTCCTCGTCCTATCGGCGCCGGACACCTCGAGCAGCCGGCCCCCAGTGCGGGCCGTGCGGAAGCGTAGCCCGCTGATCTCCAGGGCCGCGAGGTTTATACCCCTCTCGGCCCTGGATAACACGTCGGCATAGGTCACCGTTGAGTCCCGCGGCAGTGTGATGGCCACTGCCTCCGACGCAGGGACTCGCAGGCGACGGCCGCGCCTCCGCTTCCGCTTGGGCTGCTGGGCTGCTGGAGCAGCCGGCGCCCGGGGCGCCGGAGCAGCCTGCCTCGGCGCCCGAGATGCCGGGGAAGCCGGCCTCGGCGCCCGGCCCCCTCGCGCCACCACATTCCACGCCTCTTTGAGAGGCGGCGGCGGCGGAGCAGGCCGGATGGCGGGACGAGTCGGGGCCGGAGGAGCGGCTCCGCGGGCCGCCTCGGCCTCGCGGGTCGCCAGGCTCCTCCCGCCACCCCTCTTTTGACCCTTCGCCCCCGCATTGGATGTTGCGGCGGGGGCGGAGGAGGTTGCGGCCGTCGGCGCAGGGCCGCGCGCCGGGGAGGCCACCGCCGGCGGGGCGGCAGAGGCGTCAACCGCAGGCGCCGGGGCACCGCGCTCCGGCGTTTTGCGCACGTACGCCGTTATGGGCGGGGATAGTCGCTTCTCCGGAAGGAGCCGGTCCTGGATGCCCGACATCCTAGCGTCGACCAGGAAGAAGATTTCCTCCCTGGTCATCGCTTCGGGTGCCGGGGCGGGGACGGAGGCCGCCACTCGCCTCTGGGCCTCGACCTCGGCCCTGAGGGCGAGGATTTCAGCCCGAAGCTGGGCAACCTCCTCCGACTCCTTCCTGGCGGCGAGCTTGTGCACAGCCTCTGCCGCCGTCGCCACCGCCTTCCTGATCTCCGCCACGTGCTGGCACTTCATCCTCGTCTGCTTGCGGGCAAGCGAACCGATCAGCTCCAAGGCTGATTCGGCCACCCCCACAAGCTCGTCGGCGCCGCACGTGGCCGCCACCTCCCCTTCCTGGGCAGGGCCCTCCGACGACACCGCCCGGGATCGCTCCCGCAGGGCCGCCTTCTTTGCGGCCACCTCGGCCGCCAGCTCCTCCTCGGCGCGCAATTCGAGCTCGCGCTCTCGCTGGGCGCAAAGTTCGGCCTTTGCCTTTGCGAGGCCGATGTACTCGCCCGTTGTGGGCGGGCGCCCTCGACCCCGCTTAGGCCGCGCACCAGTTTTGGCCAAGGCCACCTCCTCACCCTCGAGAGGCCGCTTCCGCCACAAGCGGCCCATCGGGGAGGGGGAGCTCGATCTTGAGCGCTCCCCCACCGACATGCAGCTGTCCGAGGACTCGGACAGCCGCAACTCCTGCGGCGCCTGCAGCTCGCAGCGCGCGAGCACCACGCGCGGCACCTTCTCTTTTGCCACAAGGGCCGAGACCCTTGTCCTTGAGGACACCCCGTCCTCCCCTACCCCCTCCGAGGAATCGCTCCTCCTCTCTTCTTTTATAGTTTTGTTTGTTTTTAAGTTCAGTTCCATTTTTGTTCCCACGAGTGTGGGGGAAAAGATTACCAAGACTAGCAGAGCCCCCTGTACTAGCTTGGGCGTATATACGCACGGAGGTCCGCCAGTTTCCGCGGGTTTTTACGACTTCGCTGTCGGGTGTTATTGACTTTTCCTTGTCTCGGGCCGGCCAATTAAGGCAAGCCCCCTGTCCCGGCGCCACGCCGCTAGACATGACAACGACACGCGACGCCGAAACAGGTTGCTCGACGTTGTCCCCGGAAGGGGACATCCCCCTGGACACGAGCTAACGCATCCAGAAGGACCGCCGAGCCGCGGGGTACTCCCGCCCACAACCACGTCCAAAAGGACCGCTGTCCATGAAGGACCCTCAAAGAGCGAAGCGCTCTCGCGCCGGAGCGGCGCCCGATGTCGGGAGTGACCGCCCCGCATCGCCAGTCAGCTCTGATGATCAGAGTAGTACCGGGAGCGGGGCAGTCGCCGACACTCGCGGTGACGGAGCACCGCCGCGGACCTTGCAGGTCCGCCATACCACGACCCCTCCGCGGGTCAACCGGTGGGATATCAGTCAACGGCCAGAAACCCTCCTCCCGTATAAATACGGGTCGGAACGAATCTGACCGCTGTCCAGGGAGCACCAGAACACCGCTTCCCTTACCCGGAGATCGCAAGCGATTTCCAGGGCACGAGAAACGGTGCACCAACGTGGAGGTTTCCCACCCAGCCCCCCAGGTTAGGTTTTTTTTTTTTTAAAAATTCCGCCTCTTGCCCTACCGGGCCGCGGGAACTACGTGAGTATACGTCCGCGGCCCGGCAAGGGGGGGCCCCTTTCCTTCGGGGCCCTACGTGGTACGACCCACTCCCATGGAGTGGGGAGGGGTCGTCCGCCGTTTCCACGGCGCGACGCGTCTCATGACGCGCCGCGCGCGGGGTTTTGTCCCGGCCAGGGCCGCCATCAGGTTTGACGGCGGCCCCGGGCCGGGGCCCGGCGGGGCGAGAGCGTGCCGCCAGCACGCTCGCGCTCCCGCAGGGCTTCTCTTTTGGCCGCCATCACCTCGCCAGCGAACGAGGCGACGGCGGCCCAACACTGGTCGCTGCCGGCCATGGCAGCGACGACGGCCGGCAGCGACAAATCCACCCCGACCGCGCCAATGAGCCTGGCGCGTTGGGCGTCCCAGCCCGTGCACACGGCCAGGGTGTGTTCGGCCGTGTCCACGGCACCGGACGCGCAGTGGTGGCACACGGGCTCCGCGAGGAGGCCCACCAGTTCCCACAGGTACTTGCTGAAACAGCCGTGACCTGTGAGAAGCTGGGTGAGCCAATAGGTGGGAGCCCGGTGCCTCGCCTCGACCCACTGGCGCAGTACGGGTCGGACAGCCTCGGCGAGCCGCCTGCTCGCCGAGGGGTCCTCCAACCTTTGAGCCCATCGCTGGAAGAGATCCTCGCGACATTCGCTCCTCCAGCGAACGATCTCTTCCGCGAGGGGCTCCGACGATGTTTGCCGCATCAGGGCCCTCCTTCGGTACACCTCCGCCAGGACCCCGGCCTCGAGGTCCCAGGGGAGGCTCCCGGCAATTAAGCACGCCGCCTCGTAAGAGACGGTGTGGTACGCCCTGGAGGCCCTCTGTGCCATGACCCGCTGCGGACGCCGCAGCAGGGCCACGTTCCCGGCACTGAGGGCCCCCGCCGCCCATATTGGCGCCCCATAGAGCGCCATGGAGCGAACCACACCGTCATAAAGGCGGCGGCCGACACTCCCCGCCCCCCCACAGTTGGGGAGTAGGCGTGCGAGCATTCCCGCGCACGACACCAATTTTGGTGCCAGCGCACGGAAATGCCCGCTGAACCCCCACCGACCGTCGAGGACGAGACCGAGATATTTAATGGTCTCCCCGACGGCGATGCGGGCTCCGCCCACCGTGATGGAGTACCCCGGGGGGGGCTTCGTCCGAGGCCCATGGAAGAACAGGGCCTCGGACTTCTCGAGGGCCACCCGCAGCCCGAGGGCCCTGATGCGGCCGACAACATGGGCCGTGCCCGCCGTGGCGAGCACGCCCGCGTCCCTAAACGATTTGCCCTGCGCGGTCACTAGGGTATCGTCGGCGTAGCATATTACGCCGACCCCCCGAAGATTAGCGCCGCGCAGGGCCCAGTCGAAGCCGATGTTCCACAGGAGTGGGCCGAGAACCGACCCCTGTGGAACACCGCACCCCATCTCCCTGCGGACCACCCGCCCCCGGACCGGGTATGTGATGGCCCGGTCGGCGAAGTAGTCCGCAAGGACGCGCCTGAGGTACCACGGGACGTTGTGGTACCTCAGGGCCTCCGCGATTGTCTCCCAGGGGATGGTGTTGAAGGCGTTGGCGATGTCGAGCGACACCGCCAACAACACCTCCCCCCGGGAGACAGCGCTCTCGACGCTGTCCCGCAGCCGAGAGACGGCGTCCAGCGTGGACCTCCCGCGGCGAAAGCCGAATTGTCTGTCACTTAGATTCGGGCCCACCGCCTCCAGGTGCTCGACGAGGCGCGCAGCGAGCACGCGCTCGAAGAGTTTGCACGCCTCATCGAGCAGGACGATGGGGCGGTAGGCCGACGGCGAGTCGGGGGGTCGCCCGCGCTTCGGGAGAAGCACGAGCTTCCCCGACTTCCACCGCCGCGGGATCGTGCCGGACGCCATCATCTCCGACATGAGGGACAGCGTCTCCTCCCCGAGGACCGGCATCACGCGGACGAGGATCCGCCCGGGGACACCGTCCGGACCTGGGGCGCGGTTCTTCAGCTTGAGCGTCTGAACCGCGGCCCCCAGCTCGTCCTCGGACACGGGCGGAATGACCTCGCCCGCGGCCGGTCCTTCCTCGGGAGTCGGTGCCGCCATTCTGGGCGGCACCCATTCTTCACTGGGGCTCGGGAACAGGGAGCTGACCACGCGCTCCAGCAGGGGGGGGTCAAGGGTCGTCGTCAGCGGGGGCGCCGCGGGTCGGAGCTTCTGCGTCACGACCTTGTACGGGCGCCCCCACGGATCCCCGTCGATGCTGTCGACCCACCCCTGCCAGGCCTCCGCTTTGGCGGCCCTTATGGCGGAGGTCAGGGCCGCGCGAGCGGCCCGGTACGCGGCGAGCAACACCTCCTCGTGTGCCGGGTCCCTGGCGCTTCTTCTTCGGCTTCTGGTGCACCGGCGGCGGGCCGAGTTACACTCGGCCTGTAGCCCCGTTAGGTGGGGCCGCCACCAGTACACCTGCCTGCGCTTTTGAGAGGGACCCGCTCGTCGCATCGCCGCGTCGCAGACGCGATACAATGCTCCAGAGAGCCTCTCGCATCTCGCGTCTACGTCCGGGCCGCTATCGGCGTTTGCGGCGGCCCATCGCTCCACGATGGCCGCCTCCGTGGCCAGCTCCGGGTCCAGGGTGGACAACCGCCACCGCGGACCCTCCTCCGACCGGGGTCGGTCCACACCGCCCGCTCCGGCGTCCGAAGGGGATGGGACTAGGTCGAACCGTATGTACAGATGGTCCGACAGCGTCTCCACCCCCTCCTCAACCCGCCACCCGATGGCGCGGCGGGCCAGGGCGGGACTCGCGAACGAGACGTCGACGATCGACCCGCCCTGTTGACGCACGCACGTGTGGACCGCTCCCCGGTTCAGGAGGACTATTCCCGTGGACACCGCCCACTCTTCCAGGGTCTCGCCCCTGGCGCTGGTCGCCGGAGATCCCCACGAACGGGATTTGGCGTTGAAGTCTCCGGCGACCACCACAGGGGTGGGGTGCACTTCCTGGACCAGGTCGCCGACCTCGACCAGCAGACGCTCGAAGTCGGCGAGGGTCCTGTTCGGAGAGAAGTACACCCCGATCACTGCAACGTCGCCCAGCAGCGCGAGGACGAATCCGCGCCCCCTCCGCACCCTGCGGAAGGGGAGGCACAGCGAAGCGTCGCGCTGCCAGGCGACGATAGCCACCGAACCGTCGTCGGCGCCCGCCCAGTTGTCGCGGGCTTGGACGCGGTACGGCTCGGCGACTATGGCGACGTCGATTTGCCACCGCGCAGCCGTCTGGAGAAGCAGGTCCTGTGCGGCCGCGCAGTGGTTCACGTTCGCCTGCAGGATCGAGACCCTGTGAGCCATTTAATTGGTGGCGGTGTCCATTGCCTCCTCAACAGCTCTCGGAGCTGTTACTGACGCGGCGGGGGCGTCGCGATTGCCCCCGCCCGTCCTTTTCTTCTTTGTGTTGGCCATCGCCGGGCATTTTTTGTGCCCGAGGCGATGGCCGGCGTCGCCGCCCTCGGTCGCGCAGATCGCGCATTTGGGGTCGGCGACGCAGGTGGCCGCCTTGTGGCCCGGCTGGCCGCACCGGAAGCACAGCGCGCTGCGGTCCGTCTCGCAGCGGCACTGCACCCCCAGGTGCCCCGGCACCAGGCAGCGGTAACACCGCTGCGGCCGCGCGTCTAGGAGCGCGGCCCGGGCCATCGACCAGCCGATGGTGAGGTGGCCAGCCCCCGTAATCGTTTTGGCCGCCAGGACCGGGCATTTCACCCAGACGGTCCCCGGGCGGCCAGGTGGGCGGTTGATGGTGCCCACCTTTACCGATTCGGGGCGGCATCCCCCCACCTCGGCCACTCGCGCGGCCACCATTTCCCGGGTGACCGCGTCACTCAGGCCGGAAATGCGCATCTCTGCGCACCGCTCCGGCCTGGCGACGCGGGCCACCTCGCCGACGAGCTCGCGGAGTTTTGAGGCAAGCTCGTCGGCCTTCCTCGTCCTATCGGCGCCGGACACCTCGAGCAGCCGGCCCCCAGTGCGGGCCGTGCGGAAGCGTAGCCCGCTGATCTCCAGGGCCGCGAGGTTTATACCCCTCTCGGCCCTGGATAACACGTCGGCATAGGTCACCGTTGAGTCCCGCGGCAGTGTGATGGCCACTGCCTCCGACGCAGGGACTCGCAGGCGACGGCCGCGCTTCCGCTTCCGCTTGGGCTGCTGGGCTGCTGGAGCAGCCGGCGCCCGGGGCGCCGGAGCAGCCTGCCTCGGCGCCCGAGATGCCGGGGAAGCCGGCCTCGGCGCCCGGCCCCCCCGCGCCACCACATTCCACGCCTCTTTGAGAGGCGGCGGCGGCGGAGCAGGCCGGATGGCGGGACGAGTCGGGGCCGGAGGAGCGGCTCCGCGGGCCGCCTCGGCCTCGCGGGTCGCCAGGCTCCTCCTGCCACCCCTCTTTTGACCCTTCGCCCCCGCATTGGATGTTGCGGCGGGGGCGGAGGAGGTTGCGGCCGTCGGCGCAGGGCCGCGCGCCGGGGAGGCCACCGCCGGCGGGGCGGCAGAGGCGTCAACCGCAGGCGCCGGGGCACCGCGCTCCGGCGTTTTGCGCACGTATGCCGTTATCGGCGGGGATAGTCGCTTTTCCGGAAGGAGCCGGTCCTGGATGCCCGACATCCTAGCGTCGACCAGGAAGAAGATTTCCTCCCTGGTCATCGCTTCGGGTGCCGGGGCGGGGACGGAGGCCGCCACTCGCCTCTGGGCCTCGACCTCGGCCCTGAGGGCGAGGATTTCAGCCCGAAGCTGGGCGACCTCCTCCGACTCCTTCCTGGCGGCGAGCTTGTGCACAGCCTCTGCCGCCGTCGCCACCGCCTTCCGGATCTCCGCCACGTGCTGGCACTTCATTCTTGTTTGTTTTCGGGCAAGTGAACCGATCAGCTCCAAGGCTGAATCGGCCACCCCCACAAGATCTTCGGCGCCGCACGTGGCCGCCACCTCCCCTTCCTGGGCAGGGCCCTCCGACGACACCGCCCGGGATCGCTCCCGCAGGGCCGCCTTTTTTGCCGCGACCTCGGCCGCCAGCTCCTCCTCGGCGCGCAGTTCGAGCTCGCGCTCTCGCTGCGCGCACAGTTCGGCCTTTGCCTTTGCGAGGCCGACGTACTCGCCCGTTGTGGGCGGGCGCCCTCGACCTCGCTTAGGCCGCGCAGTTTTGGCCAAGGCCACCTCCTCTCCTTCAAGCGGCCGCTTTCGCCACAGGCGACCCATCGGGGAGGGGGAGCTAGATCTTGAGCGCTCCCCCACCGACATGCAGCTGTCCGAAGACTCGGACAGCCGCAACTCCTGCGGCAAATCTATGCGCGAGAGTGCCACGCGTGGCACCCTCACCTGCTCCACGAGGGCCGAGGCCCTCGCACTCACGGAGACCTTGTCCTCGGATTTCGCGCTCCCGGACCGGCTCCTCATCTCCACCGAGGAATCTCTCCTCTCTACGTCTTTTTTATTAAAGGTTTTGTTGATTGGTTCCATATTTGTTCCCACGAGTATGGGGGAAAGGATTACCAAGACTAGCAGAGCCCCCTGTACTAGCTTGGGCGTATATACACACGGAGGTCCGCCAGTTTCCGCGGGTTTTTACGACTTTGCTGTCGGGTGTTATTGACTTTTCCTTGTCTCGGGCCGGCCAATTAAGGCAAGCCCCCTGTCCCGGCGCCACGCCGCTAGACATGACAACGACACGCGACGCCGAAACAGGTTGCTCGACGTTGTCCCCGGAAGGGGACATCCCCCTGGACACGAGCTAACGCATCCAGAAGGACCGCCGAGCCGCGGGGTACTCCCGCCCACAACCACGTCCAAAAGGACCGCTGTCCATGAAGGACCCTCGAAGAGCGAAGCGCTCTCGCGCCGGAGCGGCGCCCGATGTCGGGAGAGACCGCCCCGCATCGCCAGTCAGCTCTGATGATCAGAGTAGTACCGGGAGCGGGGCAGTCGCCGACACTCGCGGTGGCGAAGCACCGCCGCGGACCTTGCAGGTCCGCCATACCACGACCCCTCCGCGGGTCAACTGGTGGGATATCAGTCAACGGCCAGAAACCCTCCTCCCGTATAAATACGGGTCGGAACGAATCTGACCGCTGTCCAGGGAGCACCAGAACACCGCTTCCCTTACCCGGAGATCGCAAGCGATTTCCAGGGCACGAGAAACGGTGCACCAACGTGGAGGTTTCCCACCCCGCCCCCCCCCCCAGGTTAGGTTAGGTTAGGTTAGGTTAGGTTAGGTTAGGTTAGGTTAGGTTAGGTTAGGTTAGGTTAGGTTAGGTTAGGTTAGGTTAGGTTAGGTTAGGTTTTTTTTTTTTTTTTTTTTTTTTTTTTTTTTTTTTTTTTTTTTTTAATGTCCGGGCGCATATGGCCCGGCCCGCGACTTTTCCCCCAACATAATCGGGGACCTTATTTTGGGTGAATGAGTTCTTCAGCGTGTGGTTTTTTAATTTTGTTTAGCATACATTCATTTTTGTTTACAGTCTTATGACATAGTCTATTACAATGTGGTTCTTATTCTAATTATTACATTATCTTTTTGTTTTGTTCATAGTCTTATTAACTACATTTATAACTTAGTTCTATAATACATGTGTTCCTTATTATACATTTCATTCATTTTATTCTACTCTACGTCACATTCTTTTCCTTACTTTCTATATTTCTTATTATTTATTTTCTATAATTATGGACAAACAATAAGTCATTATTTTGTCATTTGTTGTTGATATTGTTTTCCATGTTAGAATGTATGGTACAATTTTACCGTAATATCTGTTTTAGTCTTTATGCATTCACATTATGTCTTTCGCTATTCGAGACATTTCAACTTACAGAGCTTGATCTGTCTGCTGGTCATCGTTCTATTGTTTTGTATTTGGGTGTAAATGTGTGTGTTCATGTGCATGTGCGTTCGTGATTTATGATTTACTGTGTTTGTTGTGTTCATGATTGTGTGCGTCGTTGAAATATTTGTTAAAATATTTGTTGACGAGTGTGTGAGTTCTGCTTGTTGTGTTTTAATTTTGAAATAATTGTCGATAAATTTCAATTAAATTTTCAATCAATTAAGGCCTAATAATATGATTAATTGTGCAGTGTTTGAGTGAGGAGTGGAGAGTGGAGTCTGGTCGACTTGTTGTGTTACTGTTAATGTTAGGTGTGTTAGTGAGTGTAGAGTGTGAGTGTGCGTGATGTCTGTCAGTGGTGATGGCTGTCACAGCCGCCATCAGTGAGGCGCCCGCAGAGGAACGTCAGCTGTAAGCAACTGACGCCCTCGCCAAGGCATCCCACTTTCTGCGGATGGGACAGTCATCACTAAACGCGTGGTGTGTTGTGTCTGTGTATTTCGCCATGGTGCAGTTTTTGCACGTCGGTGCCTGGGCCGCCAAAAGGCTGGGGCACCCTGCCTTCAAGTGCGGACCTCCGCAGTAATTGCAGAGGTCCACACTCTCCGTGCAGAGCCTCCTGCCATGACCGAAACCCAAGCACCTAGTACACTGCACCAGGGGAGATTGGTCCGCCACTTTAACCACCTGCAGGTCGATATAAAGTCTCCCGGCAGAAGTGAGTCGTTGCCAAAGCTTTGGAGCCACTCGGAGGATTGCGTGGCACTCCGAAGGGTCCCTCGCTCTCCTCCGGTACCGGACCTCGGCTTTGGCCTCACTCTCCGAGAGACCCTCCAACAGGTGGCTATTTTGACGGGTGATTGCTTGGATTATGTCGTCGTCAGTGTTGTGCGCTTGTAAGTATTTAAGCACGACCAGGGGGTTTTTGTTAGTGGCCCCCACCACTTTCAAGTGTTCGGTCTTCCTTAGCTGCTCCTCTGCTCTCTCGAGCTCGGCCCTCGTGGCGCAGCTAAGGACCACTCTTCCGTCCTTGACCTTGCGGACTCTCTCGACTTTTATGCCGTTTCGTTTGGCGTCGAGTGCTCCCTTCACTCGCTCGATGACTTCAGCGCTAGTCTCCATCGGGTCAGTTGGTGTTATAAGGACCGAGTGAAAAGATTGGAAAGCTGGGGGAGTGGGACGTGTTTCAGAGGGGGGACGGGCAGTAATTTCAGCATAAGAGGGGGGGGTGCTACTAATAGAGTCAGTGATGACCTGCTCCACTTTCTCCAAAGTTTGTTTCGCGATCAGTCTATGGGTGTCTGTCTGTTCAACAGACAGACGCTCCCATAACCGCTGTGTAGAGTTGACTGACGCTACTCCCTCCCTAAGCTGCTCTGACAGCGTGCCTATCAACTCCTCCTGAACGTTTATCTCTTTTGCGATAGAGCTAACCTTCTCGGTCTGGTCCTCCAGCGCTCTGGTAAGTCGGTCAGTCTGTTCCAGTCTTAGATACACAGCATCCACCAGGGTTTGCATAGAACGCGTGGAGTCCTCCTCCCTGCTGGTCTGACTCTCCTGCAAGTTGGTTATGGCCTTCTTGACCACACCCAATTCTTGCAGGCATTCCATAAAAAGGGTCCGAGAAGCCCCTTTTTCGTGCTTATGGAGCTTCTCAGACTCCTTGGCCAGTGCCACCATCTTATCTATTATACCAAAAGTGGCTGTCTTGATCTCCGTTTTGATGTTACGGCCCTCATTTAGGGTGGCTTTAGCTTTAGTGGCGAGGGCAGTCATTCTGTCAGACAGCGTTTCCGCATCCCCGGTGGATCTGCGCTTGGGGGGAAAATTTGGGCTGGCCATATTGGCGGACTGTCAGTCGGTCTGTACTTCTAACTGTGGGTCTTGTATAGACTTAAATTGTATAGTGTATACTGTATGTAATTCGTGGAGTGTATACACAAGTACAGAACTTTAAAAAATCACAAAAAGTTAATTTAAACAGTCAAATAAATTTTTCTGTGGGTGTATAGAGCCCAAACAGTAGTCAAAATACAAAGTAAATACAATATTAAAAATAAAATAAAATTCCAAAATTCAAATTCGTCAAATTACATTAATAATTACACTTAAAATAAAGTAAAATTCCAATTAAAATGGGGACAACACAACACACTAATTTATTCGGTCAATTTTGTGTTATACAGAAAAACTTGGTTTTTTATATATTATTTAAATTTGGTATGCTGGCCTGGGTGGCACAAAATGGATGGTTGTCAAAACAATTGCCAATTGTTGCCCCTTATTGGCCAGCAAAGATTTCAAAAATGAGTAAATGATAAAATTGAAAATGTTTTCATCCAAGTTTTCATTAAGGTTGCACCCACTACTACAGGCAACACATTGATTGTGTATGATATTATATACTAACTGACTAAATATAGTAGTAGTTCTACTATTGTGTGTATTTATGATAAATTGAAATAAAGATAAAAATGTGTACCTATGTATTGTGTGTTTGTGTAATATTATTTAAGTTTTTAATATATGTGGTGATTATGTTTTAATATATTAGATAGAGTGTATATATAGTTTGTGTTGTGATAGTATATATATATAATTTGTTATATGACTTAAAGTATTTTAATAGCTGCAATATAATAGTACAGTGTATGCAAATAAACAAAGTCACAGCTCAGATTGGAATTCTGGTTGTGATTCACATATTAAATAAGTGTGTATATGTTGTGTATAGATATAATAATAAAATGTTGTAGTGTTATATGTAATTTATTTAAGATATTTCAATAATATATGAAAGTTTATAGCTATTTTGTTGGTTTTAATATATGTGGTGATTATGTTTTAATGTATTAGATAGAGTGTATATATAGTTTGTGTTGTGATAGTATATATATATAATTTGTTATATGACTTAAAGTATTTTAATAGCTGCAATATAATAGTACAGTGTATGTAAATAGATAAAATTACAGCTCAGATTGGAATTCTGATTGTGATTCACATATTAAATAGGTGTATATATGTTGTGTATAGATTTAGTAAAATGTTGTAGTGTTATATATAATTTATTTAAGATATTTCAATAATATATGAAAGTTTATAGCTATTTTGTTGGTTTTAATATATGTGGTGATTATATTTTAATATATTAAATAGAGTGTATATATAGTTTGTGTTGTGATAGTATATATATATAATGTTATATGATTTGAAGTATTTTAATAGCTGCAATATAATAGTACAGTGTATGTAAATAAATGAAATCACAGCTCAGATTGGAATTCTGATTGTGATTCACATATTAAATAAGTGTGTATATGTTGTGTATAGATTTAGTGAAATGTTGTAGTGTTATATATAATTTATTTAAGATATTTTAATAATATATAAAAGTTTATAGTTGTTTTGTTGATAAATATGTATGTTTGTGTTGTTACCAGCAGGTTCAATTTGGTGTTATAGTTATGTTAGTGACTATTGTAGTGTATTAAATAAGCTAAATATCAATATATGGTTGTTTATGTTTTATTTCAAAGTGAGGAAGAAGTAAAATCTAGTCTTAATAGTATTGTTGACAAAGAGGTTATCCCCTGTGTTATGCCTTAGCAGTATTGTTTATTTAGTTGTGGTGCTATTATTTTATAGCAGGCAAGTAATTCTAGTTAAGATGTATATATGTGTTAAGTGTTATAGTAGATAAAGTGTGTATATATTGTGTGTAGATATAATATAGTGTAATATATAATTTGTTTAAGATATTTTAATAATATATAGAAGTTTATGGTTGTTTTATTGATAAATATGTAGGTCAATGTAGTTGCCAGCAGGTTCAATTGGTATTACAATTATGTTAGTGATGGTGTAGGAGGCCAACACTTGTCGTCATTTATTGTTGTATATTAAATAAATTAGATATTAATATACTGTTGTTTATGTTTTATTTCCCAGCGAGAAATAAGTAAAATCTAGTCTTATTTGTCAGAAAAGAAGTATTGTTTACAATAGGGTTATTCCTTGTCTTATGTCTTAGCAATATTACTTATTTAAGTGTGGTGCTATTATTTTGTGGTAGGCGCGTCTACTGCCTGTGAGAGTGTGGGGTCTCGTATTTCTATTGACGTGTTAATAAGTATGTGTTTGTTTAATTAATTATTGATAAAATTTTGATGGTCTAGATGAGGTGTGTGAATTATAAAATAAAAACAAAACTAAAAACTGTAAAGTAAAATGTTGGTCTATACAAAAATTTTACCGTCTCGTGGACGCGAACCTAGGCAGTTCCGAAGCCCCGCCCACTTGACCGGCTTCACGCCTTATCCCTTATGGGGTCAGCAGAAAAGTTCTTTTTATGGTACTTTGGGATGTAACGAGAGCAATATGTAGATAATGGTAAGAGATGTAAATTAAAGTGAATTAAAATGGAATTAAATTATAAAAATAATATTAAATTAAATTGAATTGAAATAAAATAAAATTAAATTGAATTGAAATAAGATAAAATTAAATTGAAATAAATTGAAATAAAGATTTGTCGTTGGGCAAAAGACTGTTATTCTGAAATTTAATATGTCGTTAAAGCAGTATCTATGAACAGGATAATCAGAAAATGATAAAATTAAATGAAATTTTTGGTTAGTAAAAATAGATAGATAGCAAACTCGAGTTCCACACACTCGCACCACCTTGGTTGCTAAAGATACCTATTAAAGAAAAATAATATGACAAATAAAAATGTTCTTAAAATCTAAAATAATTAATACTACGTCACACTTTGTCCTTTACCCTATTCAAATATATATATATGTCCGAAACTTCCACCTGCCTACCTCCCTCAGTTTAGCAAGCGTAATTTTTACACTTAAAACTTTTGTCTTATAAAGTGCATTGGAATGCGGTGACCTCGCCGCTCGCCGCTCGAACCAAACGACAAACTTATCGCGAGCTCACCGCCGAGTTCGAGTTTCGGAAAAACTCGTGCAGATGCTTTCACTTGTCACTTTATACGTGGAAAATTATTAATTTAGGCAGCTGATTAAATGCACTATCTGGTCTATATAAAAGTTTGGTTAAAAAGTTGAATACAACCACTTAATACTTAAGACAAAAGTTTTCCTATTATGATTTCGACCGCAAATAAAGAGGAAAATGGGTCCAAAACGAAAACTATAGGTAGAAAAGTCACGGAAAACCTAGTAGGGGTAGACGAAGTGTTCAGCTATCTACTAAGATGTCTTTAGGGGTGGTCCAACCCCTTATACACTATGAAAAAACACTAATTAAAATTTAAATAAAATGTTCACCGCCGAGTTTGAGTTTTGGAAAAACTCGTGCAGGCCTTTTCACTTGACACTTTTTGGGTGGAAAATTATCAATTTAGGCAGCTGAATGAGTGCACTATCTAGTCTATATAAAAATTTAGTTAAAAAGTTGTATACAACCACTCAATACTTAGGACAAAAGTTTTCCTATTATGATTTCGACCGCAAATAAAGAGGAAAATCGGTCCAAAACGAAAACTATAGATAGAAAAGTCACGGAAAACTTGGTAGGGGTAGACGGAGTGTTCAGTTATCCACTAAGATGTCTTTTGGGGTGGTCCAACCCCTTATACACTATGAAAAACACTAATTAATATTTAAATAAAATGTCACTGTCATAAAAATTCTATTTTCTATTGTATTAAATGTTATTTTTGAATGGGTTGCACTTGTCCAAAAATTCTGAAAGTTACACACAATGTACTCACGTATATGCACTATCGAAATCACTGATAACGCTCGGGGGTCGTCGATCTATTTTTGGAGATTTTTGGCCCCGAAAATCGTCAACAGTTTTTCTCGAATATCTCCTCTGCCGTACCTCCAAAACGGGCAAGCGAGGTGTCTAAAGAGAGCCCTGGATGGCCTCCGTCCAGCTGCACCGGTCTCGGTGGTCCCAGGAGACCAGAACCGGAGCTCCGAAATTGCACCGGTTTCGGTTTTTGGTGGATAACTCGTAGAGTATCCACCCAAAAATTCCGAAATTCGGCACAGGGGTGCTCCTTTGGTCCCCGCAGGGGCCCACAGTCCTCGATACACGATGGTCCACTGGAAAACAGAAGTTATGGCCACTTTAGTATTTTTAACACTATGTAGACGATTGTTTACGTTTGGAAAAATCGGTTTTTATTTAATTTTGGCGAAACTATCAGAGGTATTTTGAAAATTCTTTCACTATTTTATAGAGTAAAATAGCGCGCAACTTTTGACACTAAATTTAGGTTTTTATGTGATACTTTGGTGCAACTTTGAATTTTGCAGCGTGGAGCGTTTAAAAATCGTGACACTCGCGTCCAACGCTAAAGTGTGACTGGTTAGGTTAGGTTAGGTTAGGTTAGGTTAGGTTAGGTTAGGTTAGGTTAGGTTAGGTTAGGTTAGGTTAGGTTAGGTTAGGTTAGGTTAGGTTAGGTTAGGTTAGGTTAGGTTAGGTTAGGTTAGGTTAGGTTAGGTTAGGTTAGGTTAGGTTAGGTTAGGTTAGGTTAGGTTAGGTTAGGTTAGGTTAGGTTAGGTTAGGTTAGGTTAGGTTAGGTTAGGTTAGGTTAGGTTAGGTTAGGTTAGGTTAGGTTAGGTTAGGTTAGGTTAGGTTAGGTTAGGTTAGGTTAGGTTAGGTTAGGTTAGGTTAGGTTAGGTTAGGTTAGGTTAGGTTAGGTTAGGTTAGGTTAGGTTAGGTTAGGTTTTTTTTTTTTGAAATAAAACTAGTAGAGAGTGCTACCAACAGTAGCGCTAATGGTATACGCTTTCTGTTGGAGCAGTAGTGTATGTATTATTTGTATTTTGGTTAGTTTTGAAATATATTTTAGAGCATATTGGGAGTTAGAAAATTTAAAATTACTTTGTTGTAGAATAAGAAGTATGAAGCAGAGACAGGCATCAAAATGAAATGAAAAAATAGTAGTTAAAGGAAGCTAAGATTACAAATGTAGAGCTAGAGAATGAGAATAAGGTAAAGGAAATTATGCCTAATATGTAAAGAAAATATGTGCAGAATGAACTTATAACTAAATTAGATCTAAGACTTATAGCTATGACATAATATAGTAGTTGCTATGATTGCAATAAAGACAATGGTGGTGATGATGAGTAAACTTATAGCTAGATCTTTTTTTTTTTTTTTTTTTTTTTTTTTGAGATATTAGTGTTAATATGTATGCAGAATGAACTTATAACTAGATAAAATCTAAGACTTATGGCTATGACATAATATAGTAGTTATAATAAATCAAATGGAGCTATGATTGCAATGGAAACAATGGTGGTTATGATGAGTAAACTTATAGCTGGATCTTACAGCAATTTTTTTTTTTTTTTTTTTTTTTTTTTTTTTTTTTTTTTTTTTTTTTTTTTTTTTTTTGTGAGATATTAGTGTTGATATATATGCAGAATGAACTTATAACTAGATTAAATCTTAAGACCTATGGCTATGACATGCAAATAAGTAAACAGAGTATGACATGCAAATAAGTAAACAGAGTAAGTAAACTTATAGCTAGGTGTTACAGCAATATGTAATATTTTATATAGTAAGTATCATCAAAATAAGTATGACATAGTACTAACAGTAGTAGTATGGTGGTAATAACAAATCATCAAGATAAGTATGACATAGTATGGTGGTAATAACAAATCATCAAAATAAGTAAACAGAGTAAGTAAACTTATAGCTAGGTATTAATACAATAAGTAGTATTTTATATAGTAAGTATATGAATGGAGAATTAATATATATATTATGTATATAATTTAATTATGTTAAGTATATAGCTTGTTTAAATATATATATAGTGTGTGTATGGATATGTAAATAGGTGGATAGGTATATGTGAATGGTAATAGGTATTTCTGCTGCGACCGAGATTTATTTGAATGGAGTTGGAAAGGTTGGGTGAAGATGGAGCGTGGGAGGGGGTAGCAGAAGAGTGATGGTTGCTATCAGGATAACTATTTGGATCCATAATCGATACGGAAGCGGATGCGTGCAGCCATATGGATTTTTCTCGGGCAGTAGTCGGATGTGGCGCTGTGGGAGAGTGAGGGAGTGTTGTCAGTGCCGGCGTTCCCGTTGTGTTTTGTCTGGTGGGCTTTACAGTTGAAGCAGCAGGATTTGTTTAAGTCTTTCTGAACCGGGCAGTCTTTAAATAGATGTCCAGATTCAGCGCAGTGTGAGCATCTGGTGGTGTCTGATTTACAAAAGTTTTTGGTGTGTCCAAATTCGAGACATTTGTAACACTGGAGTAAGGGGGTGAATTCCTCGACATGAACTCGCTGATGATCAATGTTGATTTTTTGTAAGTGTATGATGTTTTTAAAGAGATAAGGCGAGCAGACAAATACGGCGTTGTATAAGAGTTTGTTTTTATTAGGTCTTTTAAATTTGAATTGTATATCTTCGTCGCTTTTAATGTGGTCGGAAATGAGGGAGTTCTGTTTTATTATGATGTTTTGCAGTTCATCTGGGGAGGTGTCGGAATTCACCCCCTTAACAATAAACATTGGTTTTAATTTTCTTGAGACTTCAGCAGTGATGTTGGGGTTCGACTCACCGACCTTCTGGAGGGCCGCTTCCAGGTGCTCCGCACTGTCGAACTCCACGCGGATCTTGGCGTTGGAGATGAAGTGGACGCCAGCTGGAGTGAATTTGGTGTCCCGGAAGGACACTGCTGTCCTCCAGGATGACAGGGTGTCAGCAGAGGTGGCACCCGGCTTTTTCGACGCGATGATTAGAGATGGTTTGGAGACAAGTGGGGTTGGGGTCATCAGTCTTTGTTGTTGTTGTTGTTTACCAGGGCCGGGTGAAGACATTCGGGCAGCTTGAGCATAAGAGAATCCGGTGGGCGAAAGATGCTGAAGGCTTGAAGTATTAGTGAGAAGTTCCTTTTTGAACGAGACCATTTCCTGACGGACGGCGCTGATGATCTCATTCTTTAGGTCGCAGGCTGGTGTAGAAGTAGTCGGAGAGCCGGATTCGCCAGTCGCGTTCAGAAAATTTGGAAGTGAGTTGATGCTTTTGGATATCTCTGCAGCTGCTTCTTTGATTAGTTTCTTGTTGACTGCAGTCACGCTTCGGCCATCATTTATTGTCTTTATAATAAAATCCGAAAGTTTTTGGATGGTGTTTTGTAAAGATGTTGAGTCTTTTGCTTCCGCTGCGGTGCACGGCAGAGAGGGGGGGAGGGTGGGGGGTGGTGCTCCACCATCCCCTCTTTGATCCCCCATGTTGAAATCTACCAGGGCTCACTTGTGTAAAAAGTTATCAGTTGAAGAAGGTAAAAATTCGGGAAAATGGGAGATTTGTTGGTGTGGTTTGGTAGGTTGACCAAACAATCGCTTCAGATCAGACTGAATGAAAATTCGCTCAGAATTGCGCTACGACGCGTACTTTCCGAGATAATTGAGAAACCAAGTTATTCGGTGATGGCGAAAATTACCATTTTGAAGAAAAAATTCAATAAATAAAAAACTATTGATGAGAAAAATTCCAAAGTTGGTGTCTCCAGTTCTGGATAGTTATACTGTAAGATAATGTAAAAAAAACAAGAAGTCTTCCTGAGAAATTTTTCAGGAGGGGTAAGAGCGTTTTTGAAATTTTGGTACACACCTGAAAATAGCGTTGGTTTATGTGAAGAAGATGCTGTAGGGGGGCGTGTGATATATCGTTGGAATCAGCACGCCGAGGCGGTTCGAATGACACCTACAACATGCTCCTAGGATGAAAGATGAGGGAGCACGTGGCGGGAAGGAAAATTACCTTATATGATTGACAAATTATTATCTTAAAAACTATGAGCGGGAAAAATCTGAAACTTGGTAGGTATGTGCACTGATATATGTGAAATAAAATAAAGTAATAAAAAAGGTAGGTTATCGCTTTGGATTTTTAGATATAGAGCTTTCAATGTGAAAGTAAATGGAAAAAATAAATGTTTTTTAAAAAATGTCCAATAACTTCCAAAGTATGTATCACACAATGTTGGTTGATGTTTCCCTGTAAAGGGCTTTTTAACGCGGTTCTAACGAAGTATTACGTTTGGTTGTGGCTATTGTATTTAAGAAGTTAGTCACCACGTGGTTTTTTGAAAATTGTCTGTAAATCACTAAATAATTGTCCGATAGCGTTCAAATTTGGTAGATAGATGGAGAGTCATAAATAAAACAGAATCACAATAGCCGATACACGACGGCCCGCTTAAAATCAAAAGTTTTTGACCAAAAACTGAAAATTTTTTGGGTAAGACTAACCTCAAAATAAGTTTTTGTTCAGAAAAAATCCACAATTTTGGGTGTATCGCTGCACAGTTTAGCACACACTTAGATATCACTGAGAAACATATGTAGACACTTTTTAAAGTTCAAAAATCGCGCAAAAGACCAATTTTTTGAATTTTTGAACGCGGAGCGGCCTAATTCGTGGCGCTCTGGGTGGCGGTCGAGCGCAGACTTTTGGTTAGGTTAGGTTAGGTTAGGTTAGGTTAGGTTAGGTTAGGTTAGGTTAGGTTAGGTTAGGTTAGGTTAGGTTAGGTTAGGTTAGGTTAGGTTAGGTTAGGTTAGGTTAGGTTAGGTTAGGTTAGGTTAGGTTAGGTTAGGTTAGGTTAGGTTAGGTTAGGTTAGGTTAGGTTAGGTTAGGTTAGGTTAGGTTAGGTTAGGTTAGGTTAGGTTAGGTTAGGTTAGGTTAGGTTAGGTTAGGTTAGGTTAGGTTAGGTTAGGTTGGGGAGCGCCGTCAGACCACCTCCACGAGCGCCCGGACGCTCCTTCCGGGCCGGTGCTCCCTGGGCAGGACCTGGCGGAGTAAATTCCGTCGGGTCCTGGCTGAGAGTCTGACAACAGTGGTGTAATCGTAATCCAGTCCGTGGGGCTGGGACGATGGCCGCCGCAAGGGGGCCGCGAGGAAGAAAACCTCTATAAAAAATCACCTTGTGGAGCTCCGCCTACCCTCTGCGTATCAGAGGGTAGAGTGTGACGCTACCGCGTAGGGTGGCAGTTTGCCACGGCTCAGGGCGACGGACCAGGGGTCGTGGACCCCCCCGTTCGGCCTGCAGCGCGTTTCGGGGTGGGGGCGACGGACCAGGGATTGTGAATCCCCCCGTTCGGTCCTACCGAAACGAAGGAGCGCGGGACAGGGCGTCGGTCATGGGTTGTGAACCCCCCCGCTCGGCCTGTCCCGGTATTCGAGGAGGGAAGGGGCGACGGACCAGGGGTTGTGAACCCCCCCGCTCGGCCCTACCCGGGACGGTCTTCTGGAGAGGGGCGGTGGACCAGGGGTTGCTAACCCCCCCACTCGGTCCTCTCCGAGGAAGGCGCTCCGGGGCGACGGACCGTGGGTCGTAGACCCCGCCGCTCGGCCCGGCCCGCAACCCTCATTGAGAGGCGCGGGGGTCGTCGGACCGCGTGGAGTAAACCACTATAAAAAATCCGTGAATCCCAAGTTCTGATGCCCGGCGAGGGGATGCATGTTCGACGCGGAGGTCGGACCCGAGGGCATCACTTTAGGGGAGCTCACCCCTGGGCAGGAGGGAAAAAAGCCGAGGGAACTCCCCCTCGTTAATCAAAGTACAAAACAAAATGGCAAGTAGTAACAACATATGTCCTCACGTGGGTCCCAGCTGCGACGCGGCTGGGGAATCCCACCCTGGCGGAGTCCCGCCAGGCAGCCCCTTCGTATGTGAGGGGGGCACTAACTGCCAAGTTGTCGCAAGGGGCAACGAAATCGAGGAAGGCGAGATGGGTGTCACGGCTGCAGCCGGCAACCCAACTAACACCGGAACAGACAATCCACCCACCTCCGGAAAGTTCTGGAGGGGTGATGGAGGAGAGGACGGGGAGCCCAGCTCTGGGCGGTCCCGTTCCCCCTCAATTACTGATTTGACAAAGGAACAGGGCTTGAGCCTCAAATTTAAGAGGCCCAAGTCTCCTCTAATGGCTGGACGGATAGTGAGGGCGGACGGCGGCGGAGATAGCGATAGCGCGATGTCCGCCGTCTCCGTCCTTTCTACGCACTCCGTGGCCTCCGAGGGACCCGGGACGCAGCGGCCGCGAAAGCGGAAACCGCGCAGTCCTGTGGACCTGGGGGGCCATAAGAAGCGGGCTGCTGAGGCCGCGAAACTCGCGGACGAGGTTGAGGCGCCAAGCTCTACTGAGCTAGGCGCAGAAATTTATGAAATATTTGAGAGGATGGAGCGCACCGCCGAGCGAGCGAAGAGCTCGAAGGCAGATATAGCCAGAGCGGTGCGCTCGGGAATGGACAGAGCGAGGGAGCACATCGCTAAGTTGTGTGCCAGGGCCGACACCCAAGACAGGGAAAACGAGAGCTTCCGCTCTCAAATGACAGGGTTGTCGGCTCGGATGATAGAGCTGGCGAATGAAAATGCGGAGCTTCGAGCCAGGATGGCCGTAATGGCGGCCAAACTGGAGGCTCCGCATTCACAGGATACGCAGGCGGCGGGGACATCCCGGGGGGACTCTGTTCCCCCGGTGGCGCCGCCGCCTGTGAAAAAGGGGAAGGCTCGCGCAGACAGGGCTGCCCCGGGCACCGCGAAACCCGCGGACGCCCCGCCGCAGTCCTCCGCCGTCTCCGAAGGAACCCGGGAAATGGCCCTTATGGCCAGAGAGTTCGCCCGGTTCCAGTCGGAGATGGCGGCCAAATACTACCCCAAGATGGGGAAGATGCCTCCCCTGAGGCACGAGCGGCCCGTCGCGGCGAATCAGTCTCCGCCGGGGCCGCAGATGCCCCAGGGGAACAAGAAGAAAAAAAAGAAAAAGAAGAAGAACGCGCAGGAGAAGCAGGCGGCCGCCGCGGAACGCTCGCGGGCGCCGCCGCCTCTGCCTGCGCCTGCAGACGGGCCTGCGCTGGGAGCGGGATCTGGTGGCGAGACCTGGGCGACGGTGGTGGGCCGCAAGGCCGCTGCCGCCGCCAGGAAGGCTCGCGCCGCCGCCGCCGCTCCTGCACCGGCGCAGGGGAAGGCCAAGGCGAAGGCCAAACCTGCGGGGCTGCCGAAGCCCCCCAATACCGCCGCTGTGGTGGTGACGGTGCCTCCGGGCGTCGACACCACGCTCGCGGCGGTGATGGAGGTTGCCAAGAGCCGCATTAAGCTTGCGGATCTTGGCATCTCGGGGGGGCTGAAGGTCCGGAGGGCGATGACCGGGGCTCTCATGCTCGAGATCCCCGGTCCGGACAGCTCCGCCAAGGCCGACGCCTTGGCCGACAAAATGAGGGTGGCCGTCGCCGACACGGGCGCTATTATCTCGCGCCCGTGTAAAATGGGTGACTTGAGGGTGATGGACTTGGACGAGTCCATCACCCCCGCGACCGTCGCCGCTGTGATCGCCGAGGCGGGCGGATGCGCCCCGACCGACGTAAAGGTCGGGGAGATCCGCTCCAGCCCGTCTCGGCTGGGCTCGGCCTGGGTCAGGTGCCCGCTCGGAGTCGCCAGGAAACTGGCGGCTCAGCGGCGGGTCCTGATCGGGTGGACCGCGGCGCGCGTCGAGGCGCTGGCAGCACGGCCTTTGCAGTGCTTCCGGTGCCTCGAAAAGGGGCACGTCCGCGCGAGGTGCCCCTGCGCCGTGGACAGGAGCGGGCGGTGCTACCGATGTGGCGTGGCAGGCCACATCGCGAGCGCCTGCACCGCGCCCGCTCCGCGCTGCCCGGTCTGTTCAGACCTGGGCTGCAGAGCCGATCACAGGATGGGGGGCAAAAAGTGCTCCCCTCCCAAGAGGAAGGCGGCGGCCGCGAGGCCACCCTCCCCTGCTAGGGGACAGGCGGGCGGAACAATGGAGGTCCAATAACGGACCTCCACGCCCGCTTCCTCCAGGGCAACCTCAACAACCGCCGCGCTGCGCAAGACCTGCTTGCGCAGACGGTGGTTGAGTATTCGGTTGCCCTGGCGGTGGTCGCCGAGCCCAATCACGTCCCCGTCCACCCGCGATGGTTCGGGGACGACGCGGGCTCGGTGGCCGTTTACTGGGCAGAGGGGAGCTACTGCTCCCTCCTGTGGAAAGGTCCAGGCTACGTCGCCGTGGAGTGGGGATCCATGGTCGTAGTGGGCTGCTACGTCTCTCCGAACAGCGGCCTCGCCGCGTACGAGGCATACCTGGACGGGCTGGCGAACCGCCTTCGCGGTTGCGCCCCCCGTCCGGTATTCGTCCTGGGCGACTTCAACGCTCACTCGAGAGAGTGGGGTGACGCCCGGGACGACGTCAGAGGAGAGACGCTTCTGGAGTGGGCGGCAGGACTCGACCTCCGGTTGCTCAACCGGGGGTCGGTCAGCACCTTTGTGCGGTGGCAGGGGGAGTCGATCATCGATCTTTCGTGGGCGACTCCCTCGGCCGCCGCCATGGTGACCGGATGGCGGGTGGCGGAGGAGGTGGTCAACCTGTCTGACCACCGACACATCCTTTTGGATGTGTCGCTCCGCCGCCCAAGCCGCCCGCGCCAGACTAGCGGCCCTCCGCGGCGCTGGTCTCTCAAGCGGCTCGACCGGGACATGGTCGTGGCCGCCGCCAGCGTCGCGGACTGGACGGAGGGAGCGGGATCGCCCGATCCCGAGGCGCAAGCGGCCTGGCTGCGCGGCACGATGACGTCGATCTGCGACGCGTCGATGCCGCGGGTCGGGCCGCCCCGGCGGGGCTCCGTGTACTGGTGGAGCGAGGAGATCGAGCGGCTGCAAAAGGCCGCCTTCGTCGCTCGCCGCCGGTACTTGAGAGCCCGGAAGAGAAGGCGAACCACGGTCGAGGAGGCTCTCAGAGCCAGACGGGAATACGGGGCCGCCGCGCACGCCGTATGCGTAGCCATCGCTGCGGCTCGCGAGCGGTCCTGGAACGAGCTCGTCGAGGGACTGGACAGGGACCCATGGGGACGCCCGTACAGAATGGTACTGGGCAAGCTGACCCCGTGGGTCCCTCCGTTGACGGAATCCCTGGACCCGGAAGTCGTGGGAAGAGTCGTAGACGCACTCTTCCCTAGGGTCCAGGGCGGTCCCTCGGTTCCTCCGTCACAGTCGGACCACGCTCCGTGGTCCGACGAGCTGGAGGTGACGGAGGACGAGCTCGGGCGGGCCGTCGCACGGCTCGCCTCCCGCAGCGCCGCTCCCGGCCCGGACGGAGTTCCGGGTCGGGTCCTGGCGCTCGCTCTGGGAGTGTTAGGGAACAAGGCGAGGCGGCTGTTCACCAGCTGCCTCCGCCGCGGGGTGTTCCCCCTCGACTGGAAGTCGGCGAGACTGGTGCTCATCAGGAAGGAAGGGAGGACCGGAGACGCTCCGTCGTCGTTCCGGCCGATATGCCTGCTGAACGAGGCGGGGAAACTCTTCGAAAGGGTTATCTCCGCCCGTATCAGCAGCCACCTGTCGCAGGTGGGCCCGGACATATCGGACTGTCAGTTCGGGTTCCGGCAGGGGCGCTCGACCATCGACGCGGTGCGTCGGGTGCGGGCCCTGTCGGAACCGGCAGTCCGATCGGGGGGGGTCGCGCTGGCGGTGTCGCTAGACATCGTCAACGCCTTCGGGACCCTCCCCTGGCCGGCCATCAGGGAGGCCCTCGAATACCACGAGGTGCCTCCCTACCTAAGGTCGGTCATCGGGGCCTACCTGCAGGAGAGACGGGTGGACTATGTCGACCGGAACGGGACGGAGCAGAGGAAGGCGGTGACGTGCGGGGTTCCGCAGGGGTCCGTGCTCGGGCCCCTGCTGTGGAACCTCGCCTACGATCCGGTCCTCCGCACCAGTCTGCCCCGTGGCGTGAGTGTCGTTTGCTACGCAGACGACACTCTGGTGGTCGCCACGGGGCCCGACTTCGAGCGGACGCTCAGGTTCGCCGAGCTGGGGGTGGCAATCGTCGTCAGACGGATCCGCGGGCTGGGCCTGGAGGTGGCGCCTCACAAAAGTGAGGCGCTATGGTTCCACCGCCTCACCAGAGGCAGGGAACCCCCGGCCTCGCGGATCCAGGTGGGTGACACGGCTGTCCCGGTGGGGCGGTACATGAAGTACCTCGGCCTCACCCTGGACAGCCGCTGGAGCTTCGAGGAGCACTTCGTACGGATGGTCCCCCGAGCGCGACGGGTGGCGGGCGCTTTACACCGCCTGCTGCCCAACCTCGGGGGACCGGGGGAGGGAGTTCGCCGCCTCTACGGTGGCGTCGTGCGGTCCGTGGCCCTGTACGGGGCCCCCGTTTGGTCGCGAGACCTCGCGGGGGCCTCCCGCTCCAGGGCTCTGCTGAGGAGCCTGGAGCGGATCATGGCCATACGGATCGTACGGGGCTACCGTACAATCTCGTACGAGGCGGCGACGGTCCTCGCGAGTTATCCCCCCTTCATCATCCTGGCCGAGATGTACGCGTCCGCGTACGATCTCGGCCGGGGAGGGGGGGACGCGCGGGGACACGAAGTGCGGAGGCGGGAGGCCTTCCGGCGGGTCCTGGGGGACTGGCGCGACGCGCTGGTCCTCCAGGGCGGTACGCGTTCGCGCGCCGTCGGGGCCGTCCTGCCCCACCTCGAGGCCTGGGTGCTCCGCAAATGGGGCACTGTCACCTACAGGTTGACTCAGATACTCACCGGGCACGGGTGCTTCGGTGAGTATCTGAGTCGAATAAAACGTGAAGAGACGGCGAGATGCCACCATTGCGCATCCGACCTGGACTCGGCCCAGCACACGCTGGAGGTCTGCCCGGCCTGGGCGGACGAGCGCCGAGTCCTGGTCGACGGGATCGGGCGAGACTTGTCCCCGCCGGCGTTGGTCGCGGCAATGCTGGCGGGCGAGGAGGAGTGGAGGGCTGTGGCCTCCTTCTGCGAAGCAGTCATGCTCCAGAAGGAGGCCGCCGAGCGGGGTCGGGAGAGAGCCGATCCCGCTCGAAGGCGGCGGCGGCGAGCGCAGTGATCGCCGCCGCCCACGGGCCGCGAGGGCGCACACCCCGCGGGTGCGCCCGGGTCGCGGCCCGGGAAGGATGACCCCCCGGTGCGGCCGGGGAGGGTCGTCCGGGGCGCCGCCGGCCGCGCGCCTCTTTACAGCGCGCGGTCGGAGCCGCCCCGCCCGGGGGAGCCTCGCCGAGGCTCCCCGAGGATGAGCACCCCCTCGTGACTGAGGGGGGGCGACGGCGGGGTGGACCAGAGGGGTTAAACCGAATCCTGGACCACCCCAACGCCGGAGGAAGGCCGCCGCGAGGTTTTAGTGGGTAACCCTAGGATCGGATTTCAGTTTACTGTTTTGGGAGTCCCACACTACCCCCTGCCGTCCCCAGGCGGGGGGTGTGCATAAAGCATTTCCTCGCGTAAAAAAAAAAAAAAAAAAAAAAAAAAAAAAAAAAAAAAAAAAAAAAAAAAAAAAAAAAAAAAAAAAAAAGGTTAGGTTAGGTTAGGTTAGGTTAGGTTTTTTTTTTTTTTTTTTCAAAATTGCCTCCTCTACCCTACCGGGCCGCGGGAACTACGTTAGTATACGTCCGCGGCCCGGCAAGGGGGGGCCCCTTTTAGTCGGGGCCCTACGTGGTACGACCCACTCCCATGGAGTGGGGAGGGGTCGTCCGCCGTTTCCACAACGCGACGCATCTCACGACGCGCCGCGCGTGGGGTTGTTTCCCGGCCAGGGCCGCCATCAGACTCGACGGCGGCCCCGGGCCGGGGCCCGGCGGGGCGGGAGCGTGCCACCAGCACGCTCGCGCTCCCGCAGGGCTTCGCGTTTGGCCGCCATCACCTCGCTAGCGAACGAGGCGACGGCGGCCCAACACTGGTCGCTGCCGGCCATGGCAGCGACGACGGTCGGCAGCGACAAGTCCACCCCGACCACGCCAACGAGCCTGGCGCGTTGAGCGCCCCAGCCCGTGCACACGGCCAGTGTGTGTTCGGCCGTGTCCACGGCACCGGACGCGCAGTGGTGGCACACGGGCTCCGCGAGGAGGCCCACCAGTTCCCACAGGTACTTGCTGAAACAGCCGTGACCTGTGAGAAGCTGGGTGAGCCAATAAGTGGGAGCCCGGTGCCTCGCCTCGACCCATTGGCGCAGTACGGGTCGGACAGCCTCGGCGAGCCGCCTGCTCGCCGAGGGGTCCTCCAACCTTTGAGCCCATCGCTGGAAGAGATCCTCGCGACATTCGCTCCTCCAGCGAACGATCTCTTCCGCGAGGGGCTCCGACGATGTTTGCCGCATCAGGGCCCTCCTTCGGTACACCTCCGCCAGGACCCCGGCCTCGAGGTCCCAGGGGAGGCTCCCGGCAATTAAGCACGCCGCCTCGTAAGAGACGGTGTGGTACGCCCTGGAGGCCCTCTGTGCCATGACCCGCTGCGGACGCCGCAGCAGGGCCACGTTCCCGGCACTGAGGGCCCCCGCCGCCCATATTGGCGCCCCGTAGAGCGCCATGGAGCGAACCACACCGTCATAAAGGCGGCGGCCGACACTCCCCGCCCCCCCCACAGTTGGGGAGTAGGCGTGCGAGCATTCCCGCGCACGACACCAATTTTGGCGCCAGCGCACGGAAATGCCCGCTGAACCCCCACCGACCGTCGAGGACGAGACCGAGATATTTAATGGTCTCCCCGACGGCGATGCGGGCTCCGCCCACCGTGATGGAGTACCCCGGGGGGGGCTTCGTCCGAGGCCCATGGAAGAACAGGGCCTCGGACTTCTCGAGGGCCACCCGCAGCCCGAGGGCTCTGATGCGGCCGACAACATGGGCCGTGCCCGCCGTGGCGAGCACGCCCGCGTCCCTAAACGATTTGCCCTGCGCGGTCACTAGGGTATCGTCGGCGTAGCATATTACGCCGACCCCCCGAAGATTAGCGCCGCGCAGGGCCCAGTCGAAGCCGATGTTCCACAGGAGTGGGCCGAGAACCGACCCCTGTGGAACACCGCACCCCATCTCCCCGCGGACCACCCGCCCCCGGACCGGGTATGTGATGGCCCGGTCGGCGAAGTAGTCCGCAAGGACGCGCCTGAGGTACCACGGGACGTTGTGGTACCTCAGGGCCTCCGCGATTGTCTCCCAGGGGATGGTGTTGAAGGCGTTGGCGATGTCGAGCGACACCGCCAACAACACCTCCCCCCGGGAGACAGCGCTCTCGACGCTGTCCCGCAGCCGAGAGATGGCGTCCAGCGTGGACCTCCCGCGGCGAAAGCCGAATTGTCCGTCACTGAGATTTGGGCCCACCGCCTCCAGGTGCTCGACGAGGCGCGCAGCGAGCACGCGCTCGAAGAGTTTGCACGCCTCATCGAGCAGGACGATGGGGCGGTAGGCCGACGGCGAGTCGGGGGGTCGCCCGCGCTTCGGGAGAAGCACGAGCTTCCCCGACTTCCACCGCCGCGGGATCGTGCCGGACGCCATCATCTCCGACATTAGGGACAGCATCTCCTCCCCGAGGACCGGCATCACGCGGACGAGGATCCGCCCGGGCACACCGTCCGGACCTGGGGCGCGGTTCTTCAGCTTGAGCGTCTGAACCGCGGCCCCCAGCTCGTCCTCGGACACGGGCGGAACTACCTCGCCCGCGGCCGGCCCTTCCTCGGGAGTCGGTGCCGCCATTCTGGGCGGCACCCATTCTTCTCTGGGGCTCGGGAATAGGGAGCTGACCACGCGCTCCAGCAGGGGGGGGGTCAAGGGTCATCGTCAGCGGGGGCGCCGCGGGTCGGAGCTTCTGCCTCACGACCTTGTACGGGCGCCCCCACGGATCCCCGTCGATGCTGTCGACCCACCCCTGCCAGGCCTCCGCCTTGGCGGCCCTTATAGCGGAGGTCAGGGCCGCGCGAGCGGCCCGGTACGCGGCGAGCAACACCTCCTCGTGTGCCGGGTCCCTGGCGCTTCTTCTCCGGCTTCTGGTGCACCGGCGGCGGGCCGAGGCACACTCGGCCTGTAGCCCCGTGAGGTGGGGCCGCCACCAGTACACCTGCCTGCGCTTTTTAGAGGGACCCGCCCGTCGCATCGCCGCGTCGCAGACGCGAGACAGTGCTCCGGAAAGCCTTTCGCATCTCGCGTCTACGTCCGGGCCGCTATCGGCGTTAGCGGCGGCCCATCGCTCCACGATGGCCGCCTCCGTGGCCAGCTCCGGGTCCAGGGTGGACAACCGCCACCGCGGACCCTCCTCCGACCGGGGTCGGTCCACACCGCCCGCTCCGGCGTCCGAAGGGGATGGGACTAGGTCGAACCTTATGTATAAATGGTCCGACAACGTCTCCACCCCCTCCTCAACCCGCCACCCGATTGCGCGGCGGGCCAGGGCGGGACTCGCGAACGAGACGTCGACGATCGACCCGCCCTGTTGACGCACGCACGTGTGGACCGCCCCCCGGTTCAGGAGGACCATTCCCGTGGACACCGCCCACTCCTCCAGGGTCTCGCCCCTGGCGCTGGTCGCCGGAGATCCCCACGAACGGGATTTGGCGTTGAAGTCTCCGGCGACCACCACAGGGGTGGGGTGCACTTCTTGGACCAGGTCGCCGACCTCGACCAGCAGACGCTCGAAGTCGGCGAGGGTCCTGTTCGGAGAGAAGTACACCCCGATCACTGCAACGTCGCCCAGCAGCACGAGGACGCATCCGCGCCCCCTCCGCACCCTGCGGAAGGGGATGCACAGTGAAGCGTCGCGCTGCCAGGCGACGATAGCCACCGAACCGTCGTCGGCGCCCGCCCAGTTGTCGCGGGCTTGGACGCGGTACGGCTCGGCGACTATGGCGACGTCGATTTGCCACCGCGCAGCCGTCTGGAGAAGCAGGTCCTGTGCGGCCGCGCAGTGGTTCACGTTCGCCTGCAGGATCGAGACCCTGTGAGCCATTTAATTGGTGGCGGTGTCCATTGCCTCCTCAACAGCTCTCGGAGCTGTTACTGACGCGGCGGGGGCGTCGCGATTGCCCCCGCCCGTCCTTTTCTTCTTTGTGTTGGCCATCGCCGGGCACTTTTTGTGCCCGAGGCGATGGCCGGCGTCGCCGCCCTCGGTCGCGCAGATTGCGCATCTAGGGTCGGCGACGCAGGTGGCCGCCTTGTGGCCCGGCTGGCCGCACCGGAAGCACAGCGCGCTGCGGTCCACCTCGCAGCTGCACTGCACCCCCAGGTGGCCCGGCACCAGGCAGCGGTAACACCGCTGCGGCCGCGCGTCAAGGAGCGCGGCCCGGGCCATCGACCAGCCTATGGTGAGGTGGCCTGCCCCCGTAATCGTCTTGGCCGCCAGGACCGGGCACTTGACCCAGACGGTCCCCGGGCGGCCAGGTGGGCGGTTGATGGTGCCCACCTTTATCGACACGGGGGGGCATCCCCCCACCTCGGCCACTCTTGCGGCCACCATCTCCCTCGTGACCGCGTCACTCAGACCGGAGATGCGCATTTCTGCGCAGCGCTCCGGCCTGGAGACGCGGGCCACCTCGCCGACGACCTCGCGTAGTTTGGCCGCGAGCTCGTCGGCCTTTTTCACCCTGTCGGCGCCGGTCACCTCCAGCAGCCGTCCCCCAGTGCGGGCCGTGCGGAAGCGCAGCCCGCTAATTTCCAGGGCCGCGAGGTCTATGCCCCTCTCGGCCCTGGAGAGCACGTCCGCGTAGCTCGACGCCGAGCCCTGCGGTAGCGTGATCGCCACCGCGGCTGACGCCGGAACTCGCAGACGACGGCTGCGCTTCTTCTTCCGCTTGGGCTGCTGGGCCGCTGGAGCAGCCGGCGCCCGGGACGCCGGAGCGGCTGGCCTCGGCGCCCGAGACGCCGGAGAGGCAGGCCTCGGCGCCCGGCCCCCCCGCGCCACCACGTTCCACGCCTCTTTGAGAGGCGGCGGTGGTGGAGCAGGTTTGACGGCGGGACGAGTTGGGGCCGGAGGAGCGGTTCCGCGGGCCGCCTCGGCCTCGCGGGTCGCGAGGCTCCTCCTGCCACCCCTCTTTTGGCCCTTCGCCCCCGCATTGGATGTTGCGGCGGGGGCGGAGGAGGTTGCGGCCGTCGGCGCAGGGCCGCGCGCCGGGGAGGCCACCGCCGGCGGGGCGGCAGAGGCGTCAACCGCAGGCGCCGGGGCACCGCGCTCCGGCGTTTTGCGCGCGTACGCCGTTATTGGCGGGGACAGACGCTTCTCCGGAAGGAGCCGGTCCTGGATGCCCGACATCCTAGCGTCGATCAGGAAGAAGATCTCCTCCCTGGTCATCGCCTCGGATGCCGGGGCGGGGACGGAGGCCGCCACTCGCCTCTGGGCCTCGACCTCGGCCCTGAGGGCGAGGATTTCAGCCCGAAGCTGGGCGACCTCCTCCGACTCCTTCCTGGCGGCGAGTTTGTGCACGGTCTCCGCCACCGTCGCCACCGCCTTTCTTATGTCGGCCACGTGCTGACACTTCATTCTCGTCTGCTTGCGGGCAAGCGAACCGATCAGCTCCAAGGCTGATTCGGCCACCCCCACAAGCTCGTCGGCGCCGCACGTGGCCGCCACCTCCCCTTCCTGCGCAGGGTCCGCCGGCGACACCGCCCGGGACCGGTCCCGCAGGGCCGCCTTTTTTGCGGCCACCTCGGCCGCCAGCTCCTCCTCGGCGCGCAATTCGAGCTCGCGCTCTCGCTGGGCGCAAAGCTCGGCCTTTGCCTTTGCGAGGCCGACGTACTCGCCCGTTGTGGGCGGGCGCCCTCGACCCCGCTTAGGCCGCGCACCAGTTTTTGCCAAGGCCATCTCCTCACCCTCGAGAGGCCGCTTCCGCCACAAGCGGCCCATCGGGGAGGGGGAGCTCGATCTTGAGCGCTCCCCCACCGACATGCAGCTGTCCGAGGACTCGGACAGCCGCAACTCCTGCGGCGCCTGCAGCTCGCAGCGCGCTAGCACCACGCGCGGCACCTTCTCTTTTGCCACAAGGGGCGAAGCCCTTGTCCTTGAGGACACCCCGTCCTCCCCAACCCCCTCCGAGGAATCGCTCCTCCTCTCTTCCTTAATTCTAAGTTGTTTTGTTGTTTTGTCAATTGAATCCATAATAAATCCCACGAGTATGGGGGAAAAGATTACCAAGACTAGCAGAGCCCCCTGTACTAGCTTGGGCGTATATACGCACGGAGGTCCGCCAGTTTCCGCGGGTTTTTACGACTTCGCTGTCGGGTGTTATTGACTTTTCCTTGTCTCGGGCCGGCCAATTAAGGCAAGCCCCCTGTCCCGGCGCCACGCCGCTAGACATGACAACGACACGCGACGCCGAAACAGGTTGCTCGACGTTGTCCCCGGGAAGGGGACATCCCCCTGAACACGAGTTAACGCATCCAGAGGGACCGCCGAGCCGCGGGGTACTCCCGCCCACAACCACGTCCAAAAGGACCGCTGTCCATGAGGGACCCTCAAAGAGCGAAGCGCTCTCGCGCCGGAGCGGCGCCCGATGTCGGGAGTGACCGCCCCGCATCGCCAGTCAGCTCTGATGATCAGAGTAGTACCGGGAGCGGGGCAGTCGCCGACACTCGCGGTGGCGAAGCACCGCCGCGGACCTTGCAGGTCCGCCATACCACGACCCCTCCGCGGGTCAACTGGTGGGATATCAGTCAACGGCCAGAAACCCTCCTCCCGTATAAATACGGGTCGGAACGAATCTGACCGCTGTCCAGGGAGCACCAGAACACCGCTTCCCTTACCCGGAGATCGCAAGCGATTTCCAGGGCACGAGAAACGGTGCACCAACGTGGAGGTTTCCCACCCAGCCCCCCAGGTTAGGTTAGGTTAGGTTAGGTTAGGTTAGGTTAGGTTAGGTTAGGTTAGGTTAGGTTAGGTTAGGTTTGCCCCGTGGCGTGAGTGTCGTGTGCTACGCAGACGACACTCTGGTGGTCGCCACGGGGCCCGACTTCGAGCGTACGCTCAGGTTCGCCGAGCTGGGGGTGGCAATCGTCGTCAGACGGATCCGCGGGCTGGGCCTGGAGGTGGCGCCTCACAAAAGTGAGGCGCTATGGTTCCACCGCCTCACAAGAGGCAGGGAACCCCCGGCCTCGCGGATCCAGGTGGGTGACACGGCTGTCCCGGTGGGGCGGTACATGAAGTACCTCGGCCTCACCCTGGACAGCCGCTGGAGCTTCGAGGAGCACTTCGTACGGATGGTCCCCCGAGCGCGACGGGTGGCGGGCGCCTTGCACCGCCTGCTGCCCAACCTCGGGGGACCGGGGGAGGGAGTTCGCCGCCTCTACGGTGGCGTCGTGCGGTCCGTGGCCCTGTACGGGGCCCCCGTTTGGTCGCGAGACCTCGCGGGGGCCTCCCGCTCCAGGGCTCTGCTGAGGAGCCTGGAGCGGATCATGGCCATACGGATCGTACGGGGCTACCGTACAATCTCGTACGAGGCGGCGACGGTCCTCGCGAGTTATCCCCCCTTCATCATCCTGGCCGAGATGTACGCAGCCGCGTACGATCTCGGCCGGGGAGGGGGGGACGCGCGGGGACACGAAGTGCGGAGGCGGGAGGCCTTCCGGCGGGTCCTGGGGGACTGGCGCGACGCGCTGGTCCTCCAGGGCGGTACGCGTTCGCGCGCCGTCGGGGCCGTCCTGCCCCACCTCGAGGCCTGGGTGCTCCGTAAATGGGGCACTGTCACCTACAGGTTGACTCAGATACTCACCGGGCACGGGTGCTTCGGTGAGTGTCTGAGTCGAATAAAACGCGAAGAGACGGCGAGATGCCACCATTGCGCATCCGACCTGGACTCGGCCCAGCACACGCTGGAGGTCTGCCCGGCCTGGGCGGCCGAGCGCCGAGTCCTGGTCGACGGGATCGGGCGAGACTTGTCCCCGCCGGCGTTGGTCGCGGCAATGCTGGCGGGCGAGGAGGAGTGGAGGGCTGTGGTCTCCTTCTGCGAAGCAGTCATGCTCCAGAAGGAGGCCGCCGAGCGGGGTCGGGAGAGAGCCGACCCCGCTCGAAGGCGGCGGCGGCGAGCTCAGTGATCGCCGCCGCCGACGGGCCGCGAGGGCGCACACCCCGCGGGTGCGCCCGGGTCGCGGCCCGGGAAGGATGACCCCCCGGTGCGGCCGGGGAGGGTCGTCCGGGGCGCCACCGGCCGCGCGCCTCTTTACAGCGCGCGGTCGGAGCCGCCCCGCCCGGGGGAGCCTCGCCGAGGCTCCCCGAGGATGAGCACCCCCTCGTGACTGAGGGGGGGCGACGGCGGGGTGGACCAGAGGGGTTTATCCGAATCCTGGACCACCCCAACGCCGGAGGAAGGCCGCCGCGAGGTTTTAGTGGGTAACCCTAGGATCGGATCTCAGTTTACTGTTTTGGGAGTCCCACACTACCCCCTGCCGTCCCCAGGCGGGGGGTGTGCATAAAGCATTTCCTCGCGTAAAAAAAAAAAAAAAAAAAAAAAAAAAAAAAAAAAAAAAAAAAAAAAAAAAAAAAAAAAAAAAAAAAAAAAAAAAAAAAAAAAAAAAAGGTTAGGTTAGGTTAGGTTAGGTTAGGTTAGGTTTTTTTTTTTTTTTTTTTTTTTAATTAGTCCGGGCGCATATGGCCCGGCCCGCGACTTTTCCCCTACCATAAGTAGAGACCTTGTTTTGGTCTAATAAGTTATTCAGCGTGTGTATTTTTATTTTAGATATCAAACATGATTCTTAGGTCTAGCTCTTACATAGCATACATTTGTCAATTTTATTGTCGTGTTACACATTACATTTCTTCCTTGTTTTATTTTTAGCTTAACTATGTATGGTTTTCATTTATTTTTGTGCTTTACATTTACTTCTTATTTCTATTTACATGTTTTACAGGTCATCCTTTTATTGTAAAGACTTATGAGCTATTACAAAATTTTTTGTTGTATCTGGATTAACAAATCGTCATAATTTAAGGTCACTTTGTTACATTGTTATCCATTTTTTAGATATCTATAAATACTTTACTGATATGTGTTTTCCTTATTATGGGAACTAGGTACATTTATTGATATGACATTCAGACTTTGCAGACAGTTTGCAGTTTTTCCTCTATGGGACTTGTTTGCTGGTCATCTTTTGTTTGTTGTGAGTGTTTTATGTTGTGTATTTAAGCGCATGTATGTAAGTGTTAGGTGATTTACTGGATTTGTGTTTAATGATTTATATGCAACAATGTTTTTGGCAAAAATACATTGTTTTTGCATGTAGATGTGCGGGTTGTGTCGTGTATTTTGTGGGTGTTTATGTAATTTTGGTTAATTGGTGACAAATTTCAATAAATTCTCAGACAATTATTTCCCAATCGCGTGAGGTGTGCAGTGTTTATTGAGTAGGGAGTAAAGAGTGGAGTCTGGTCGGCTGGTGTGTTACTGTTAATGTTAGGTGTGTTAGTGAGTGTAGAGTGTGCGAGTGCGTGATGTCTGTCAGTAGTGATGGCTGTCACAGCCGCCATCAGTGAGGCGCCCGCAGAGGAACGTCAGCTGTAAGCGACTGACGTCCTCGCCAAGGCATCCCACTTTCTGCGGATGGGACAGTCATCACTAAACGCGTGGTGTGTTGCGTCGGAAAATTTCGCCATGGTGCAGTTTTTGCACGTCGGTGCCTGGGCCGCCAAAAGACTAGGACACCCTGCCTTCAAGTGCGGACCTCCGCAGTAATTGCAGAGGTCCACACTCTCCGTGCAGAGCCTCCTGCCGTGACCGAAGCCCAAGCACCTAGTACACTGCACCAGGGGAGATTGGTCCGCCACTTTAACCACCTGCAGGTCGACATAAAGTCTCCCGGCAGAAGTGAGTCGTTGCCAAAGCCTTGGCGCCACTCGGAGGATTGCGTGGCACTCCGAAGAGTCCCTCGCTCTCCTCCGGTACCTGACCTCAACTTTGGCCTCACTCTCCGAAAGACCCTCCAGCAGGTGGCCGTTCTGGCGGGTGATGGCTTGTATGATGTCTTCGTCAGTGTTATGTGCTTGTATGTATTTCAGCACGACCAGGGGGTTTTTGTTTGTGGCCCCCACCACTTTTAAGTGTTCTGTTTTCCTTAGCTGCTCCTCAGCTCTCTCGAGCTCGGCCCTCGTGGCGCAGCTAAGGACCACTCTTCCGTCCTTGACCTTGCGGACTCTCTCGACTTTTATGCCGTTTCGTTTGGCGTCGAGAGCTCCCTTCACTCGCTCGATGACCTGAGCGCTCGTCTCCATTGGGTCTGTGGGGGTGATTAAGACCGAGTGAAGTGACTGGAATGCTGGAGGAGGGGGGCGTGTTTCGAGGGGACGGGTAACAATCTCGGCGTAAGTGGGGGGGGTGTTACTACTACTTGACTCGGTGATGGCCTGCTCCACTACTTTCAGGGTTTCCTTCGCTATTAGCTTATGGGTGTCTATCTGCTCAGCAGATAGACGCTCCCATAGCTTGTGTGTGGAGTTCACCGAGGCTATTCCATCTTTGAACTGTTCCGAGATTGTGTTGATAAGTTCCTCCTGGATGCTTATCTCACCCGCTATCGCCTTTACTCTCTCGGTCTGGTCCTCTAGGGCTCTATTAAGTCTGTCCGTCTGTTCCAAACGTTGGTAGACAGCATCCACCAGGGATTGCATCGATCGCGTGGAGTCTTCCTCCCTGCTTGCTTGATTTTCCTGCATAGTGGTTATGGCCTTTTTTACCACTCCTAGTTCCTGCAGGCATTCCATAAAGAGGGTCCGAGAAGCCCCTTTTTCGTGCTTATGGAGCTTCTCGGACTCCTTGACAAGTGCCACCATCTTGTCTATTATACCAAATGTAGCTGTCTTAATCTCGGTTTTAATGTTTCGGCCCTCATTTAAGGTGGCTTTGGCTTTGGTGGCGAGGGCGGCCATTCTGTCAGACAGCATTTCCGCATCCCCGGTGGATCTGCGCTTGGGGGGAAAATTTGGGCTGGCCATATTGGCGGACTGTCAGTCGGTCTGTACTTCTAACTGTGGGTCTTGTATAGACTTAAATTGTGTAGTGTATACTGCAAGTGGTTTGTCAAGTGTATACACAAGTACAGTTTTCAGAATCACAATAGGTAATAATTAAATATGGTCAGATAAAAATTTCACTGTGGGTGTAAAAGGCCCAACAGTGGTCAATACAATAATAAAATACAATATTTTGGCAATAAAATAATTCCAATTGTAGTTCGGACAACACAAACAAAAAACTTTGGTCAACAATTTAATTATTTTACAGGGAGGCGGCCCCCGAAGCACTGTAACAGGCTACCGGACTCGATGCGAGCAGGAAAGGTGAGGAAATGTGGTTTTATAAATTTAATATTTAATTTTGTATGCCGGTCTGAGGTGGCACAAGATGGTCAATTGTCAGGACAATTACCAATTGTTACCACCTATCAACCAGCAAAAATTCCGGAAAAATAAATAAAATAGAAAAATTTTGGGGAGGGGGAGTGGGGGGGATAGGGTCCAAAAGGATCCCAAAGGATGCTCTGGAGCGTGCCAAGTACCCCAGAGAAAACCGCGTCCCTGTAGCCTTAATACTAAGGGAGCTATGGCCGTTTGAAATTTTCCAAGATGGCCGCCGCTTTTTATTAACCCTCGGATATCTCGGGATCTACAAGTCGCAGAGTAGTCGAGTTTGGACTCCCCTGGTTCGGAATCGTGTGCTTTATGCAAATCTAGTGGAAACTAAGGTCCAAAAATTTTTACCCTCAAAGTTGAAAATTTAGGCGCACTCGATTCCGAAGGGCCCACCCTGCTTACCAGTGGAAACCGCACCGCTCTACGACGAATATCTCCAGAGATATGACCCCTTGAAAATTTTCAAGATGGCCGCCACTCCAACTTTAACCTAGAATATCTCAGGCCCCAGTGGTCGCAGACTGGTCGTGTTTGGTCTCTCCTAGAAGTGCTCGGTCTTGTCAGTCCGTCTGTGTCAAAATTTAGGCCAAAAATGTTGACAACCCCAATTTGGAAAAAACCCCTGGGATAAGGTAGAATTGTATCCCCTATTATCCCCAAAGAAAACCGCAACGCCCTACGACCAATAACACCGGAGATATTGACCGCCAAAAATTTCGGTGAAAATACCAAGATGGCCGCCGGTCGCGTAAAATACGCCGATCTCGGCCACTACTGGTATTTGAGTACCCGAGTTTGGTATCGGGAGAAAGGTCTCGATGCGTACAGCGTGAATAAATAAACAGATTTTAAATTAAATAAATAATGAACGAAAAATTTGCGAAAATTAGGTTATTAAAAAAGTATAAGTGTTAAAAATATGATCGATACCTCAAAATTTTTGTAAAATCTAACTCTAACTACATAAACTAGTATCACAGGTAAATAATAAATTTCTAGAGAGTTATTAATAAAATAAATTTTTGGCGGTTTTTCCTTAATAAATATAAAAGTATCAGCCTTAAAAATATTTTCTTTATAGAGTCTGCTTCTCCTCGTTAGCGCGCAACTGGATCGATGGAAAAAAGTGTGGGTCGTCGATCGAAATTCGGAGATATTAGTGGTTGAAAATTCGGCACTTTATAATTTTTATCTCCTTGGCTATGTTAGGTAAAATTATTTTTGAAGCGGAATATGAATGTACTCACTGAGCACTACCAGCTGTAATTTTTTCCGCTTCCAGATGTCACTCCTTCGCCGACCTCGTGGTTTTGCCGAAATGATGCTTTCGGCTCTCCTACTTCGGCGTCTTGTTTGATCGCAGCGTGCGATGTGTCTGGAGGTGGGGGCAAACAGTCCCCACACGACGGCGATTTTTCCAATACGATCGCACTACACCACAAAAAGTTACGAGCGAAAAACTGAAATTTTTTAGTCGAAGTAACCTCAAAAACCGAGGTTTTTTGGTGTTTGTACTTCGGCGTTTGCACTTTTCACTGCACTGAAGTTACCACTATGTGCGCCTCGGTTAGGCGCAACTTTTGGTGTATCGCACTTTGTTGTATCACTCGTATTTCCGCACTTATGATTTTTTGAATAGCGGAGCGACGTGGAAACGTGGTGTTTCGGGCGGCTGTCGGGCCGATACTGGTTAGGTTAGGTTAGGTTAGGTTAGGTTAGGTTAGGTTAGGTTAGGTTAGGTTAGGTTAGGTTAGGTTAGGTTTTTTTTTTTTTTGAAATAAAACTAGTAGAGAGTGCTACCAACAGTAGCGCTAATGGTTTACGCTTTCTGTTGGAGCATTTGTGTTAATATTATTTGTGTTTTGGTTAGTTTTTAAAATATATTTTAGAGCATATTGGGGAGTTAGAAAATTTTAAAATTACTTTGTTGTAGAATAAGAAGTATGAAGCAGAGACAGGCATCAAAATTAAATGAGAAAATAGTAGTTAAAGGAAGCTAAGATTACGAATGTTAAGCTAGAGAATGAGAATAAGGTAAAGGAAATTATGCCTAATATGTAAAGAAAATATGTGCAGAATGAACTTATAACTAAATTAGATCTAAGACTTATAGCTATGACATAATATAGTAGTTGCTATGATTGCAATAAAGACAATGGTGGTGATGATGAGTAAACTTATAGCTAGATCTTTTTTTTTTTTTTTTTTTTTTTTTTTTTTTTTTTTTTTTTTTTTTTAAATTTATATACTATATATTTATATTATTTATTATTATATATTTTTATATATATATATATTTTTTTTTTTTTTTTTTTTTTTTTTTTTTTTTTTTTTTTTTTTTTTTTTTAAATTTAATGTGAATGCAGGATGATCTTATAGTAACAGTAGTAGTATGGTGGTGATAACAAATCATCAGGATAAGTATGACATAGTATGGTGGTAATAACAAATCGTTAAAATAAGTAAACAGAGTAAGTAAACTTATAGCTAGGTATTAATACAATAAGTAATAATTTATATAGTAAGTATCGTCAAAATAAGTATGACATAGTACTGACAGTAGTAGTATGGTGGTAATAACACATCATCAAGATAAGTATGACATAGTATGGTGGTAATAACAAATCATCAAAATAAGTAAACAGAGTAAGTAAACTTATAGCTAGGTATTAATACGATAAGTAATATTTTATCTGTGCATTTTAAGTTTAAGTGTACTAGTAATTTTAGCGTATACGTATGAATGGAGAATTAATATATATATTATGTATATAATTTAATTATGTTAAGTATATAGCTTGTTTAAATATATATATAGTGTGTGTATGGATATGTAAATAGGTGGATAGATATATGTGAATGGATGTCTATTAGGTTTTAAGGTTTAGAGGAGACGTAGATAATTGTTATTTATTTCAGTATGGAGGTCGAACCCGCGTTCGGCTAGCAAGGTGCGTACGTGCAAGCTCTGCGCCTTGAGGGGTGCGCAGGGAGGTTGTTAGTATTATATAGTGCATTTGTCTGTACATAATTAGTTAAAGAAATTATGTTAAAAATAACAATAAGTAAACGAAACATTGTAGAGATTCCAGTGAGATATGGTGGTGGTGAAGAGTTTTAGGTATTGTTGAAGAACTTAAGATCATTAACTATAGTGGTAAGATGGGTAAGAAAGATGGAGAGGCTACAATTTTTTTCCGTCATCTTCGTAATTAGTGCAGGGTCGTCGGGTGGAATCCTATCATGGTCGAGGGCGATGAAGAGGTCAGTACGAGTCGGTGAGTATCGGGGGCAGTCGAATAGTAAGTGATTAAAGGTTTGTGAAACGGTGGAGTCGCAAGGGCATAGGTCGTTGTCGGTGATGTGGAAGCGGTGAAGATACGATTTATGATATGCATGATTGGTGAGAAATTGGGTGACGGCGAAGGTGAGTTTACAGGCAGAGGTGAATTTTTGAATATCTAGGAAAGTTGGAAGGAGTTTTTTAGTGTGTATAGAGCCGGGAGAGTTTTCATAATAGTTTTGAGAGGCGATAGTGAGTTGTTTACGGATGTTGGATTTGATGTGGGAAATGGGGGCATGGGTATAGTCGGGTTGTTTGCGGAGAGAGGCGGCGGATTTGGCAGCAATGTCGGCCATATCATTTCCAGGTATGTCAGTGTGGGCTCTGACCCATGCAAAGCGAGCGGTGAGGTTGTGGGATCTGGCAGAGTGGAGGGAGTGGAAGATGCGGACAGCTAATGGATTATGGCTGTAGGGGTTGGAAAGTTCCATGAGGGCGGATTGACTGTCGGAGAAGATATATATGGAGTGAATGTCAGTGTATTTGGGTTGTGTGTGTGAGTGTAAGAACCAATTAATAGCCCCGTCGATCGCGAGCATTTCTGCTTGGAAGACGGAGCATGTTGGGTGTAATTTGAATTTTTTTGTTGTGCAGTCGCCATGCGGGTCGATGGCCACAAAGGCGGCGCCAACGACATTATCATGGCGGCTGCCGTCGGTGAAGATGCGTATAGTGTTGTGTGTGGGGAGGGGGAATTGTTGATATTCTAGTAGTGAGTGGATTTCAGTGTAGGATATAGGTACTCTGAGGGAGGGGTGGAGTAGTGCGGAGGGGAGGGCTGGTTTTTCTATAGGGATGTCGGAAGGGAGGAAATTCGAGTGGCCGAGAAGTTTGGTGCTTTCTAATTGGGAAACAGCTTTGATTTTATCCGTAAGGGGGATTAGTCGGGCTAAGGAGATGGAGGTGACTGTGCTGCAAGTGCGAAATCCATGAATGATTTTGATGGCGAATAAACGTTGGAGGGAGAGGAATTTTTTATTAATGTATTTGTAACGGAGGGCACTAGACCAGATGCAAGATGCGTAGGTGATTATGGGAGTGATGACTTGCTCGTATATAGTTCTAATGTTGTCGGAGTGGATGCCCCAGGTAGGTCGGGTGAACAGAAGGAGTTTATGGAGGAGTTTTTTTGATTTTTCTATGGTGTAAAGTGCGTGACTGGTGAATTTGAGTTTGTTGTCGATGATAATGCCTAGGTATTTGAATTCATCACAGTAGGTAAGGGTGGTGTTGTCCATGATGATAGAGAGGGTGGAAGCTTTGCTAGTAAATGCAGTGAGTTTGGTTTTATCAGGCCCAAAGTGCAATTTAACACTTTGACCCCATTTGCTGATGCGGTCGAGTGCGGTGTTGGTGGTGTGTTGAAGTGTGGACAGAGAAGAAGAGTGAATAATGAGAAGGATGTCGTCAGCATAAGCCTGTATGTGGCAGTTGGGGGGGAGGTCGAGGTCGAGGAGTTCGTCAATGATGAGGTTCCACATAGTGGGCCCACATACGGAGCCCTGTATGCATCCCCGAGTCATGGTTCTGGTCATATTGCAGTCCGAGAAATTAAGTTCTATGGTTCGATCAGTGAGATAATTGTTTAATATGTGGTAAATATTTTGGGGGCAGTTATAGTGACGGAGTCTGTGGAGTATGGCCGGCCACCACGCATTGTCAAAGGCAGCCTTGATGTCAAGGGAAAGGGCAATGACATGTTCGCCAAGGGTTTTTTTGGAGCGGATGAAGTTGAGGGCAGTGGAGATGGCTTGGGTGGTAGATGTTTGTTGCTTGAATCCGAACTGGCGAGAGTTACTTAGATGGTGGGAGCTAAGGTGGTAAGTCAGTCGATCAATAATGAGTTTTTCAAAAAGTTTTCCAAAGACATTAATGAGACCTATTGGGCGAAAAGAGGAGAAAGAGGAGTGGTCGGTTTTGCCAGGTTTGGGTATGATTTTGATGACGGCGTGTTTCCAGGGGGTGGGGAAGAAGGAGAGCACAAGACATCTATTGTAGATTTTAGTAAGGTAGTCGGGGAATCGGGTTGCGAATTGGAGGCAGATGTCCGCTGTAAGGTGGTCGATTCCAGGGGCTTTTTTGGGGTTCATGTGTCTGAGGCCGTTTAAGACCTCAGTGGTAGTGAAAGGTGGTTCAGGGGGAGAGTCGATGGGTGTGGGGATTAGGGATCTAATAAGTTGTTGGGAGGGGGTAGAGTCAGGTGTGTCATGGGGGAAGAAGTTGTTGAGGAGGGCGTTTGTGGTGTCGTGGCTGTCAGTAGTGTAGGTGCCGTCGCTGAGGAGTAGGGTGGAAGGGGGGTTGGAGAGTGGTTTTGTTTTGATGATGCGATTGGTGACAGACCATACATTTTCTTTGGTTTGTCGGCTGCAGAATTCCTTGAAATGCTGGGTGGAGGTGGAGCAGAATACGTCAGAGTATTCTCGTCGGGCTTGGTTTCGTGCAAGTATGAGGTCGTCTAGGGGAAGTCGTCGTCGTTTGTAACGGGATAGTTTGTGATGGATTTGAAGGACCTTCCGTTTGAGGGAATCGAGCTCGTCATTCCAAAAGGGAGGTTTTTTTGGTATGCCATGGGCACGGGGGAGTAGGCGGTCACAGGTGTGTTGGATGGCGTACGTGAAGTCAGAGACTAAAAGGTCAATTTCGTCAGTGTCAAGTTGCTCAATGTTCTCTATACGAGGGAGTTTGTCAGCGATCATGGAGGTGAATCTGTCGGAGTTTCTGTTCCAGTTATATGAGGTTGTGTTATATTTGAATGTGGTGAGTTTCTTGTCTTTAGTGAATTTAGTGTTGTGGAATGAGGCATAGAAGGTGATGGCGTTGTGATCGGAGCTGGGGGTGATTTGAGGATTGACGGACCAGTTGCTTATATGAAGGGATGGGAGGTTGCTGATGAGGGTTAGGTCAATGATGGATTCACGAAGTCGGCCATGAGTGACTGTGTTGAAGGTGGGTGCGTTGCCGCTGTTGGAGATGACTAGGTTGTTGGCAAGTATGAAGTCCGCGATGAGTTCACCTCTGCGGTTGTTGGCGTGTGAGCCCCATAGGCTGTGCCATCCATTGAAGTCGCCGCAGATAATGGATGTGGGGTTATGGTGATGGTGAAGGAAACGTTGGAGGAGGTCAAGTGTGTTGTGGGTGTCTGTGCGAGGTTCTAGGTAGACGGATATAAGGAAAATATTACAGTTGGTGTGGGAGTCGGTGGATTGGACAATACACAGTTCAGGGGTGGAGTACTGGGATATGCCAAGGGTGGAGGAGACGTCTTTATGAATAGCAATGGCTGCGCGAGAAGGGCGTTCGGTGGGAAATTGGTGTAGTGTGTAATCAGAGAGATCAAGTTTCATGCGATTGGTGTTGCCAGTGTACGGCTCGGTGATGAAGGCGTAATGGGGTTGTTGCTGGTTGAGAAAGACAGAGAGTTCATGGGCAGCGTTTCTGCTGCGACCGAGATTTATTTGAATGGAGTTGGAAAGGTTGGGTGAAGATGAAGCGTGGGAGGGGGTAGCAGAAGAGTGATGGTTGCTATCAGGATAACTATTTGGATCCATAATCGATACGGAGGCGGATGCGTGCAGCCATATGGATTTTTCTCGGGCAGGAGTCGGATGTGGCGCTGTGGGAGAGTGAGGGAGTGTTGTCAGTGCCGGCGTTCCCGTTGTGTTTTGTCTGGTGGGCTTTACAGTTGAAGCAGCAGGATTTGTTTAAGTCTTTCTGAACCGGGCAGTCTTTAAATAGATGTCCAGATTCAGCGCAGTGTGAGCATCTGGTGGTGTCTGTTTTACAAAAGTTTTTGGTGTGTCCAAATTCGAGACATTTGTAACACTGGAGTAAGGGGGTGAATTCCTCGACATGAACCCGCTGGTGATTAATATTGATTTTTTGTAAGTGTATGATGTTTTTAAAGAGATAAGGCGAGCAGACAAATACGGCGTTGTATAAGAGTTTGTTTTTATTAGGTCTTTTAAATTTGAATTGTATATCTTCGTCGCTTTTAATGTGGTCAGAAATGAGGGAGTTCTGTTTTATTATGGTGGTTTGCAGTTCATCTGGGGAGGTGTCGGAATTCACCCCCTTAACAATAAACATTGGTTTTAATTTTCTTGAGACTTCAGCAGTGATGTAGGGGTTCGACTTACCGACCTTCTGGAGGGCCGCTTCCAGGTGCTCCGCACTGTCGAACTCCACGCGGATCTTGGCGTTGGAGATGAATTGGACGCCAGCTGGAGTGAATTTGGTGTCCCGGAAGGACACTGCTGTCCTCCAGGATGACAGGGTGTCAGCAGAGGTGGCACCCGGCTTTTTCGACGCGATGATTAGAGATGGTTTGGAGACAAGTGGGGTTGGGGTCATCAGTCTTTGTTGTTGTTGTTGTTTACCAGGGCCGGGTGAAGACATTCGGGCAGCTTGAGCATATGAGAATCCGGTGGGCGAAAGATGCTGAAGGCTTGAAGTATTAGTGAGAAGTTCCTTTTTGAACGAGACCATTTCCTGACGGACGGCGCTGATGATCTCATTCTTTAGGTCGCAGGCTGGTGTAGAAGTAGTCGGAGAGTCGGATTCGCCAGTCGCGTTCAGAAAATTTGGAAGTGAGTTGATGCTTTTGGATATCTCTGCAGCTGCTTCTTTGATTAGTTTCTTGTTGACTGCAGTCACGCTTCGGCCATCATTTATTGTCTTTATAATAAAATCCGAAAGTTTTTGGATGGTGTTTTGTAAAGATGTTGAGTCTTTTGCTTCCGCTGCGGTGCACGGCAGAGAGGGGGGGGGGGGGGGGGGTGGTGCTCCACCATCCCCTCTTTGATCCCCCATGTTGAAATCTACCAGGGCTCACTTGTGTAAAAAGTTATCAGTTGAAGAAGGTAAAAATTCGGGAAAATGGGAGATTTGTTGGTGTGGTTTGGTAGGTTGACCAAACAATCGCTTCAGATCAGACTGAATGAAAATTCGCTCAGAATTGCGCTACGACGCGTACTTTCCGAGATAATTGAGAAACCAAGTTATTCGGTGATGGCGAAAATTACCATTTTGAAGAAAAAATTCAATAAATAAAAAACTATTGATGAGAAAAATTCCAAAGTTGGTGTCTCCAGTTCTGGATAGTTATACTGTAAGATAATGTAAAAAAAACAAGAAGTCTTCCTGAGAAATTTTTCAGGAGGGGTAAGAGCGTTTTTGAAATTTTGGTACACACCTCAAAATAAGTTTTTGTTCAGAAAAAATCCACAATTTTGGGTGTATCGCTGCACAATTTAGCACACACTTAGATATCACTGAGAAACATATGTAAGCACTTTTTAAAGTTCAAAAATCGCGAAAAAGACCAATTTTTAGAATTTTTGAACGCGGAGCGGCCTAATTCGTGGCGCTCTGGGTGGCGGTCGAGCGCAGACTGGTTAGGTTAGGTTAGGTTAGGTTAGGTTAGGTTAGGTTAGGTTAGGTTAGGTTAGGTTAGGTTAGGTTAGGTTAGGTTAGGTTAGGTTAGGTTAGGTTAGGTTAGGTTAGGTTAGGTTAGGTTAGGTTAGGTTAGGTTAGGTTAGGTTAGGTTAGGTTAGGTTAGGTTAGGTTAGTTAGGTTAGGTTAGGTTAGGTTAGGTTAGGTTAGGTTAGGTTAGGTTAGGTTAGGTTAGGTTAGGTTAGGTTAGGTTAGGTTAGGTTAGGTTAGGTTAGGTTAGGTTAGGTTAGGTTAGGTTAGGTTAGGTTAGGTTAGGTTAGGTTAGGTTAGGTTAGGTTAGGTTAGGTTAGGTTAGGTTAGGTTAGGTTAGGTTAGTTAGGTTAGGTTAGGTTAGGTTAGGTTAGGTTAGGTTAGGTTAGGTTAGGTTAGGTTAGGTTAGGTTAGGTTAGGTTAGGTTAGGTTAGGTTAGGTTAGGTTAGTTAGGTTAGGTTAGGTTAGGTTAGGTTAGGTTAGGTTAGGTTAGTTAGGTTAGGTTAGGTTAGGTTAGGTTAGGTTAGGTTAGGTTAGGTTAGGTTAGGTTAGGTTAGGTTAGGTTAGGTTAGGTTAGGTTAGGTTAGGTTAGGTTAGGTTAGGTTAGGTTAGGTTAGGTTAGGTTAGGTTAGGTTAGGTTAGGTTAGGTTAGTTAGGTTAGGTTAGGTTAGGTTAGGTTAGGTTAGGTTAGGTTAGGTTAGGTTAGGTTAGGTTAGTTAGGTTAGGTTAGGTTAGGTTAGGTTAGTTAGGTTAGGTTAGGTTAGGTTAGGTTAGGTTAGGTTAGGTTAGGTTAGGTTAGGTTAGGTTAGGTTAGGTTAGGTTAGGTTAGGTTAGGTTAGGTTAGGTTAGGTTAGGTTAGGTTAGGTTAGGTTAGGTTAGGTTAGGTTAGGTTAGGTTAGGTTAGGTTAGGTTAGGTTAGGTTAGGTTAGGTTAGGTTAGGTTGGTTAGGTTAGGTTAGGTTAGGTTAGGTTAGGTTAGGTTAGGTTAGGTTAGGTTAGGTTAGGTTAGGTTAGGTTAGGTTAGGTTAGGTTAGGTTAGGTTAGGTTAGTTAGGTTAGGTTAGGTTAGGTTAGGTTAGGTTAGGTTAGGTTAGGTTAGGTTAGGTTAGGTTAGGTTAGGTTAGGTTAGGTTAGGTTATGTTTAGGTTAGGTTAGGTTAGGTTAGGTTAGGTTAGGTTAGGTTAGGTTAGGTTAGGTTAGGTTAGGTTAGGTTAGGTTAGGTTAGGTTAGGTTAGGTTAGGTTAGGTTAGGTTAGGTTAGGTTAGGTTAGGTTAGGTTAGGTTAGGTTAGGTTAGGTTAGGTTAGGTTAGGTTAGGTTAGGTTAGGGTTAGGTTAGGTTGGTTAGGTTAGGTTAGGTTAGGTTAGGTTAGGTTAGGTTAGGTTAGGTTAGGTTAGGTTAGGTTAGGTTAGGTTAGGTTAGGTTAGGTTAGGTTAGGTTAGGTTAGGTTAGGTTAGGTTAGGTTAGGTTAGGTTGGTTAGGTTAGGTTAGGTTAGGTTAGGTTAGGTTTTTTTTTTTTGAAATAAAACTAGTAGAGAGTGCTACCAACAGTAGCGCTAATGGTATACGCTTTCTGTTGGAGCAGTTGTGTTAATATTATTTGTATTTTGGTTAGTTTTTAAAATATATTTTAGAGCATATTGGGGAGTTAGAAAATTTTAAAATTACTTTGTTGTAGAATAAGAAGTATGAAGCAGAGACAGGCATCAAAATTAAATGAGAAAATAGTAGTTAAAGGAAGCTAAGATTACGAATGTTAAGCTAGAGAATGAGAATAAGGTAAAATTAATTATGCCTAAAATGTAAAGAAAATATGTGCAGAATGAACTTATAACTAAATTAGATCTAAGACTTATAGCTATGACATAATATAGTAGTTGCAATGATTGCAATGAAAACAATGGTGGTGATGATGAGTAAACTTATAGCTAGATCTTATTTTTTTTTTTTTTTTTTTTTTTTTTTTTTTTTTTTTTTTTTTTTGAGATATTAGTGTTAATATGTATGCAGAATGAACTTATAACTAGATAAAATCTAAGACTTATGGCTATGACATAATATAGTAGTTGTAATAAATCAAATGGAGCTATGATTGCAATGGAAACAATGGTGGTTATGATGAGTAAACTTATAGCTGGATCTTACAGCAATTTTTTTTTTTTTTTTTTTTTTTTTTTTTTTTTTTTTTTTTTTTTTTTTTTTTTTTTTTTTTTTTTTTTTTTTTTTTGTGAGATATTAGTGTTGATATGTATGCAGAATGAACTTATAACTAGATTAAATCTTAAGACCTATGGCTATGACATGCAAATAAGTAAACAGAGTATGACATGCAAATAAGTAAACAGAGTAAGTAAACTTATAGCTAGGTGTTACAGCAATATGTAATATTTTATATAGTAAGTATCATCAAAATAAGTATGACATAGTACTAACAGTAGTAGTATGGTGGTAATAACAAATCATCAAGATAAGTATGACATAGTATGGTGGTAATAACAAATCATCAAAATAAGTAAACAGAGTAAGTAAACTTATAGCTAGGTATTAATACAATAAGTAATATTTTATATAGTAAGTATATGAATGGAGAATTAATATATATATTATGTATATAATTTAATTATGTTAAGTATATAGCTTGTTTAAATATATATATAGTGTGTGTATGGATATGTAAATAGGTGGATAGGTATATGTGAATGGTAATAGGTATTTCTGCTGCGACCGAGATTTATTTGAATGGAGTTGGAAAGGTTGGGTGAAGATGGAGCGTGGGAGGGGTAGCAGAAGAGTGATGGTTGCTATCAGGATAACTATTTGGATCCATAATCGATACGGAAGCGGATGCGTGCAGCCATATGGATTTTTCTCGGGCAGTAGTCGGATGTGGCGCTGTGGGAGAGTGAGGGAGTGTTGTCAGTGCCGGCGTTCCCGTTGTGTTTTGTCTGGTGGGCTTTACAGTTGAAGCAGCAGGATTTGTTTAAGTCTTTCTGAACCGGGCAGTCTTTAAATAGATGTCCAGATTCAGCGCAGTGTGAGCATCTGGTGGTGTCTGATTTACAAAAGTTTTTGGTGTGTCCAAATTCGAGACATTTGTAACACTGGAGTAAGGGGGTGAATTCTCGACATGAACTCGCTGATGATCAATGTTGATTTTTTGTA